>CM073431.1:50190000-51650000 GCA_037114965.1 Monochamus alternatus
GGGGTGTAAAATCGGACCGGCAGCACTGCGCACCCGGGAGGAATGAGCTACCTTTTTTCCCTCTGGTGCCGGCCGTCGATGTGTCAGGCCAACCACCTGACACACTGAAACCTCCGGTTCCAAATGCCAGGAGAGAGGGCCCCCACAATCGACCCCATTCGGATGGGGGTCATGGGCAAAGTGGTGGGGCCCAGCCGGACGGATTGCCCGTTGATGACCAAGGCCATGAATGTGGAAGTTTTGAGTGGACCGATGAACTAAGGGACGATCTTCTGGTCTGTTATGAAAGCAGCGAGCCCGGACGAAGAGGATACATGGCGCGGATGTATGCTCGGTGGTGCGATATGCACCCCGATGGCCGCGCCCTCACCGCACAAAATCTGCGGGATTATGTATCCTACCTTCGTCGCAGAGGCTATGAGAGGCGTCCTCATCTAAGGGTGAACGAAGTGGCTGAAGAGCCACGGAATGATCCCGCAGAGGCGCCGCGCTTCATTCCCCGAGAACAGGACGACCTGAGCACCCGTCGGGGGTTGCCTTTTATAAAACCCCCGAAGCCCGCAGATCTGGCCCGAGTGGATACTGCGCTCCGTGAAGATCTCCCAGAAGAGGCTGACATCTGTCGCGTCAATTGCGCTGTGTACGAAGCCGCTGAACTGCTGACTCGGGTGGAGAGAGGGCGTGAAAATGCCGTTTCTCCACTAGAGAGAGCACGGCGGCGAGTGCACAAGATGGAGGCTAAGATCCGGTCGGCGAGGCAACACGCGTCCCGTATCCAATGTGTGATGAACTACGTGGAAGCCAATAGGGCTTTCACACCTAAGGTGAGACGCATCGCTACTACCCTTAGGCGGGTCCATCATACCCTGAATCGGGTGGTGCTGCTCACCATCAAGCAGCATTCTCTCGACAGGATACGGATGCTAATGGTTGCGAAAAAGTCACTAGTGAGGCGGTCGAGAAGGTTGGAGCAAAATAATTTGTTCCGTGTAAGGCCTTCTCGAGTTTTTGAAGAGCCTCAGCGTGTTGCGGACAATCCGCCGACTGTAGATCGGGTAAAAGCCTTCTGGAGAGATCTTTATGGCCGCAGGATTCCATTTGATAGAGACACTCCAGCCCTGGCACACTTCGAGGCCTTTTGTCAAAGGCTTCGAGAGCCACAAGAGGTGTGCCCATCGATAACCCCGGATGAAGTTCGGAGATCATTTATTAGATCGAAGAACTTCGCTGCTCCTGGTCCCGATGGCATCAGCAACTTCTGGTGGAAAAAATTCACCAGTGTCCACCGTCATTTGGCCAGAATATTCACGTCCTGGCTAAATGGAGAGCAGCAAATTCCGGCGTGGTTTGTCGAGGGGAAAACCGTGCTTATCCCTAAGAGCGGAGATTTGCCCCAGTCAAAGAACTACCGCCCAATAACCTGCCTGAATGCGTGTTACAAGGTGTTTACTCGCATCTTGTACGCGCGTGTGCTCCACGCAGTGAACCCGGTTTATCAACGGATGTACGAGCAGCGAGGGTCCAAGAGGGGTGTAGCTGGCTGTAAGGAGAACCTGCTCATCGACAGATGTATTACGCAGGACTCCGTGCAGTACAAGCGAAACCTCTCAATGGCCTGGATAGATTACCGCAAGGCATTTGATATGACATCACATGAGCTAATAATCCACTTGCTCCAATGCCTTGCGGTGGCCGACCCCATAGTGAGATGTATTGAACAACTCATGCCGCTCTGGAGGACCCGCTTTACCATAACATCGGCTAATGCTAGGGTCCAGACAGAGCCGGTTTTGTTCAGGAGGGGAGTGTTCCAGGGAGATTCCCTGAGTCCCCTCTTGTTTTGCATCTCACTGCTGCCATTATCCGTTGCACTTCGTCGTACCCGGGGTTACAACTGCGGTACCCCAGGAGACCGGAGGCATAAGGTCACCCATTTGTTCTATATGGATGACCTTAAACTCTATGCCTCCGGTGAGAGGGATTTAAATCAGTCCCTCAGAGTGGTACAGGAGTACACGCAGGCGGTTGGGATGGAGTTCGGGCTGGACAAATGTGCACTGGTTCATCTCAAGAGAGGACGATGCGGTGCATACGGAGAGGACGCCCAGCTAATAGACGGAAGCATCTTCCACCACCTAGATGCCGGAGAGTCGTACACCTATTTGGGTGTCCCACAGCGGGGCACTCATGAGGTGGCAATGGTAAAAAACGCTCTCCGCGGTAGGTATCGGCACCGCCTCCGACAAATCTGGTCTTCGGAGCTGTCGGGTAAGAACAAGGTGAGTGCCACTAATATGCTTGCCGTTCCGATCCTTCTCTAGTTCTTTGGAGTAGTGAAATGGACACAAGAAGAGCTGAGGCAACTCGATGTAGGGACCCGCAAAATGATGCATCTCCATCAGAGTTTGCATCCAAGATCGTCCGTTTCGCGGTTATACTTCCCAAGAAATCAGGGAGGCCGTGGACTCTTGAGTTTGGAGTGTCTCCAGGGCAGAGCGGTTTTGGAGGAAGCCTGTAAAATCATCAGGAGCTCGGATCCCCTTCTCTGTATGGTCCAAGACCATGAAGCAGCAGGGATAGGAGCGTTTGTATATAAGGCAGCGAGAAGAGCAGCCAATGAACTTGGTCTCGTGTTCGATACTGAGCGGGAAAATCCAGACTCTGTCACCGAGTGGGACCCTGCTCAGTTAAAAGCCCAAATTAAAGCTGCAGAGACGCGTCATCTTCTGCAGCTACATAAGGATAAGCCAATGCATGGTCTCTTCTACCGTCATCTAGAGGGACTTGGCTTATCTGAAAAGCTGACCTTCGCTTTTTTGAGGTCAGCGGGGCTGAACTCTGAGACAGAAGGGTTCATAATGGCTTGCCAAGATGGTGTAATTAACACTCTCGTCTATCGTAATCGTGTCTTGGGTATCGAGGTTCCTGATACCAGCTGCAGGGCCTGCCGCCAGGCGCCGGAGACGCTTATGCATCTCCTGTCGGCCTGTCCGGTATATACGGCCACAGCGTATATCCAAAGACACGAATCAGCCTTACGGGTGTTGTATTATCATTTACGACACTCGTATCAAATAGACGAGACGCTAGTGCTGCCTTATGCTCCGGGGGATATAGAATCCGTTGTGGGGAATGAGAAGTGCCGAATTTATTGGAACTATTCATTCCCCACCCTCAGGCAAATTCAAGCCAATAAGCCTGATGTAGTCCTCCTCGACCACCAACTTAGGACGATGTTTGTGATTGAGTTCTCGGCTCCCGCAGAGAACAACATCGTCCTAAAAGAGGAGGAGAAACGGAGGAAGTATCGAGATCTTCTCTCCGAGCTCCGCAGGCTGTATCCAGACCACTCTGTTAAGATTGTGGTGCTCATTATAGGCGTCCTGGGTGGAATGAGACATACGTTGCTTTCTGACTTAAAGATCATACCGGCTTGCCGAAATTCAGCAGATATCTTAGCCGGCAGAATGCAGAAGGCAATCGTCCTTGGTTCGCTACGTCTGTTCAGAACGCACGATTTACGGGCGCAATGATTACTGACTCCACGAAGTGGAGAGTGGTCATTGCTTGGCTCTTCAGAACATCTCCGAATGTGTCGAAGCTTCGGAAGGTGTTACTGGAAAAAAAAAAATAATAATAATAATAATAATAATAATAATAATAAAACTTTATTTATTAACACTTGTTCGAATAATAATAAAAACGAAAGACTAACAAGTTGTAAATAAAGTGACATACACCACTGAAGTACAATTAGTACTTGCTTAAACAACAGTTGAGCAGCCACTATACCAATTAAAAAAATAACAATAACATTAATAATAATATCCAAATAATAATATACTAAACTAAATATGAAATATAAATACAAATATCAAGACAATTACAACATATAATTATACCAATGCATAGAAAAATATAAAAATTGACAAAATAAATTATACATTATACCATAATTTACAAAAAAAAAATAGAATAATTTTGGAAAAGCTTCGGTAAGTATTATTCTATAGGTATATATATATATATATATATATATATATATATATATATATATATATATATATATATGGTTGTAAAATTTCTCCGGGTTCCTCTCCGCGATGAATCTGCATGGTCTTCAAAAGAACCATTTGTTTGACAACGTTTCGGTAAAATCTCATTTACCATCTTCAGGTCTTCTTACTTCTGCTTCGCGTTACTACGTTCGGCTTACTGTAACGCGAAGCAGAAGTAAGAAGACCTGAAGATGGTAAATGAGATTTTACCGAAACGTTGTCAAACAAATGGTTCTTTTGAAGACCATGCAGATTCATCGCGGAGAGGAACCCGGAGAAATTTTACAACCACATATAACACCCGCGGAAGCCTACAAATTAACATATATATATATATATATATATATATATATATATATATATATATATATATATATATATGCACATATACACATACATATATGCACATATGCAAACACATATCTATACACACTTACAGGTTTGTAATTGGACACATTAAAATAATGATTAACGATCGATACAAAGTTCTGCATAACATATGTTTAATTTTTTTTTCATACTAATTTAATTTTTAAATCAATCATGTCTGTCCAGAATTTTCTACCTGTCTGCATAATATAATTTGTTGACAAGAACTTGAACTTGTTTTTATTATAAATAGTTTTGATTTCCTGAGGTAAACTATTGAAAATTTTTGGACCAATGAAAAGGAAACAACGTTGACTAACGGTTTTTTGCATGTAAGGTATATTTATATTATTAACGTTTCTGGTTAAATATTGTGTAGATTTTACAGCTGTCTTTTTATTTTCAGTGAACTGATGTAACAATACAACAAGACAATAAAGTTGACGAATATCCATGGTATTAGCTGTTTGATATAGTAGATTAGTTGGGTACATGATTTCTTTGTTATATAAAATTTTTAATATTCTGTGTTGCACACTATGTAATTTTTTTAGATGGACATCCAATAAACCACCCCAGCCTATAATACCATATCTTAAATGAGATTCTACAAAAGACTTATAAATTACTTTAAGCTGATCTCTGTTTAATATATATCTTAATTTTTTTAGCAAGGGTATTATTCCTCTTAATTTACTTAATAATTTTTTTTATGCACGTCCCACCGAAGATGTTGATCTATATGTATACCAAGGTATTTTATTGATTTTGCACAAAATATATTAAAATGTTGTTTGTTGAGTGTAATATTCAATGCGTTATATTTTGGTAATTGAGGAACATATGATGTAAATGAAATAAATAATGTTTTGTCAATGTTTATAGATAGTAATCTATAATCAAGCCATTTCTTTATTTTACAAAAATCAATTTCTGCATCATTTTTTAAATTATCCCAGCTGTCAGATTCATAGTAAATAACGGTATCATCAGCAAAACTTATAACTCGTCCTTTGATATGTAATGAAAATAAGTTATTGATATACAGAATATATAATAAGGGACCCAAAATTGTACCTTGCGGTACCCCATATTCAACCCTTCTAAAAGAACTTTTAACACTACCAACAGTAACACATTGAATTCTATTTGAAACATAACTTTTAATAAGTTTTAATAGCAAATCCCTGATCCCCACTTTATACAAGCAATCAACCAACATCGGATGACTAACTGTATCGAAAGCTTTTGCCAAATCAATAAATATCCCTAGTGATGGCTTTCCTTTGTCTAAAGAGTTATAAATAAGTTTAGTAAGGGATGCAATAGCTTTCGAAGTGGATTTATTCGCTTGAAAACCATATTGAGAGTCAGAAATAATGTTAAATCTTTTTAAAAATATATCAAGCCTTATTTTTAATAACTTCTCAAAAATCTTACTAATACTAGAAATTAGCGATATTGGCCTATAATTATTTGGGTCTGTTTTGTCACCTTTTTTTAATATAGGTATCACCACAGAAACTTTAAAAGCTGATGGGCATATTCCATCTTTAAAACATTTATTCATTAAAAATGTTAATGGGTCGGTTATATAATCAGCAATTTGTTTTAAAGTCTCTGCCTTAATTCCATCTATTCCTACTGATTTTTTATTTTTTAAATGTAGAATTACCGTTTTAATCTCATTTCTATCGGTGGGATGTAAGTAAAATGACGACTCATTAAAATCACATTTTTCCCTATAATCATTGTATAAATAAATATAGTAATATATTTCCTTTGTTTAGAATATTGAGAACTTATTAATTAGTTTATTTTCTACCAGAGGGGGCCTCATGTTTCAAATCTACTTATTTATAAATTTAAATAGATTTATAGATATTTTATTCCGCGCCGTCTAGACTCAAGAAGTAAACCATTCTCTTAATAAATATGTTTCTACTATTTCAAGACATAACGAAATTATTGAGGAGATTATTTCGGTATACAAATTTTCATATAAATTCAGAATAATTCAGATTGCTTTCATAGGGACAGCTTACGAACGGTCTTGTCATCACTACGCATCCATTATATAAGATTCTACAGCGAAAGTTGTAGAGTGTAAAGTGGTCAAGGGCACAAATGTGTTTAGGTATTTATGAGGGGGCTGCATAGAATTTTTTTATATTTATTTTATACAGAATGACCCATTTGAAAGCGGAACAAAAATTTTATTTGTTGGGCAAATAAAAAGATTTTTTTTCAGTGATGAGTCTCTCTAACTACTCTAGTGCTAAATTTCAGAATGAAAATTATAATTTCAAGACTCCCTTCGAAATTTTTCGAAGCGCTAAAATCCAAAAAAATGATTAGCGATTTTTCTATTTCCAACCTGAGTGCGGTTTTCTCCGGTTTAATATATGTAGTTTCAAATGAGCGTGACCGAAATATAAAAATAATGTAGGTCTATAGCAGAACTACAGTATAATTACAATAATTACATTTACATTATGTTATCAATTGAATAGTCATCATTATGAAATAATAGCGTTGTAAACAAATAATTATTACTGCATTATAAATAAAAATATATCAACTTTACAAACAATTTCAAAAATAATTTCTTTTATATCTACCGCAGAAAAACATATAACAAAAATATGATTATTTCACCAGAATAAATAAATACCTAACCAGAGCCAGAAGTGTCTCTCCGTCGGCGTCGTACGCTGTTTCTCGTCTCGCGACTCGCTGCTGGTGTACTGGTGCTGGTTAACCCGAGATATGCATGAGATTCTATCCCCACGCGGAAATAGACTAGTGGCCCGGTGACAGCACCGGGTCACGAGTCCCGGTTTTTAATTTTTAAAGGCGTCGTTTGGGGGCAACCGCCCTCTTGCGAAAAAGCCGGTCTTATCAAAAAATAAAATTAACTAATTTTCAGACTTATAGCTTAATTACACAACATTGATGCGCTCTGCGTTCTGTTTTTTTTTCTTGATAAACAAAACAACAATAATTTTATTTGTATTACTTTTGCTCTACCTACGTATTTTATTTTTCGAGATTTCTGCACCTAAAGAACGCCATAAATGTGATCACTTTAAGGCGAGAAATACGACCACCTTAAAAAGTTATAGACCTAAGAAATAACTTATTTAATTTTTTTACGATAATTTTCTCATTAGTTGGGTAATTGAATTGAATTGAAACAGCCTTCCAATAGTTTTAAAAAAGTTATACTTGTTGCATGTCGCCAAAATGCACCATTTTAAAGAAAAGTGTGTTTAACGTATTTGTTGAACTTCCAAATCAGTACATAAATTCTAACGAATTATTAATTTAAAAAGTAATTAGTTATGTTATTTTAATAAAACGGCATGAAACACAATACAGATTAATATGACAACATGAAAGGAAGTATTTAAAAAATAAAAATAATAACCATTTAAAATTAAACTCAATATTACAAACAAATTTTGTCATTTTAAATTTAATTTTGAAATATGCGCCAGATAGCTACTTAGTAGACATTACTAACTGGCCCCTGGCAGTGGGGCTTATCATACTTGTGCCATTCCGACCCAGTAAATCCGACATTGTATCGACAATTTGTTTATTACTTTTGTTGGTGGTAAATTTATTTTTATTGAACAAATTAGAAAAACATAGCCATATTTTAAAAAATCATAGTAGCCTTGTATCTGTGAATCAGAAGTTGATATTTGCTATGTAGATAATCAAAACCTTAAAGCCGGGTACAGGCACTGTAACATAATAAGTCAATTTGGACGTGTTTGCTGATGGCTCGCAAATAACTAGCGCGCATTCGCGGTGTACCCGAAAATTGCCGGTACTTGTAGCGAGCACAAAGGAAATTGATATTGGCTGATTCATAGCGATGGACCGTTAGACATTTTCTTGATTGTAGTGATTATTTTTTCAGAAAAATTGATTCCTTGTATTATAATCAAGTATGTTGTATCGTTTTCAGAATGTTTACAATATTTCGAAAAATAATCATTTCTCATCACTGACTGAAATTAGTTATATCGAATGAAATGGAAAAATAATTTTTATAAAATATATAATTTTTATAAAGGAACATTTAAGCTTTCTAGCAATGTTTTATAGATGGCTTAATTTCATACAAGCTGCATATATTTTTTAGTGGAACGTCCTGTATATTTTTACATTTTCTAGTGCATAAAATTCTGCAATTTGTTAATCCATATAAATTGATACACACAAATGATATTACACACTCCTATACCTATTTATATCTTGCTTTTTGTGTAAATTAGGATTTTTGTTAAAATTAAGTGAATGCATCATATTTTTGCTCAGAATTATTATTACCTGTCTGTGTGTTTTCAAAACATCAAATCATATATCTGCGCAATTATGACAGTAAGAAATGAAAATTGCTATGTCAGTGACAATATTATGTATTCTTATATTCCCACCACGGTATATACCCATCAATTATTTAGACATAAATTGACACAACAAATTCGGCTATAAGTATAGGTACCTATATAAATAATTTGAAGCACCTTTATTGAAAATTAAACTGCAAATTTAAGGTATGTTATTGATTATTCTAAAAATAATATCAATTTAAGTTCATTTACAAATAGATAGCTAATTCAAACTAGAAGTTGGCGACTGCAATCGAATTCAACTGGAAATAATATTTTGTGACATCCAATTAAAGTCCAGTTATGCCAAAAAACGCATTAAATTGAAGGTCATAAAAAGTGTATATTTATTTATTACTATGACTAGACTGGTTTTCTTGGTTATATCAAAAATATTGGACGACATACGTACCTCATATTATTACTGTTAAATATTTAAAAAATACCTACCACAGTTTTCAATCCACTTTTTATATAATAATAATATAATATATCTTCTCCGCGATTTCTTTGGGATGGAGAGCGATTTACAATATTAAATTTGGATGTTTTGATTTTGATTTGCCACAATTATAATATACGCAAACGTTTCCAGCAATTTTAAATAAAATTTACAAAATTGTATCCTCTATGACTTTCTACATATATATAAATATAAATAACATATTATTAGGTATATACTAACGAAATCCTACAAAAAAAGCTGGAGGGGGAGGCCATAAAGTTTTTTAAATTTTTTTTTGTTGGTGGGAGTCGTACCGTGCCATTGTCTATCGTGTGTATACCGACAATGTTGTCACATCGGAAATTATGGAATGCGTAGATATCCAACTCCAACAAGATATTCGTAGAAAATTCGTAGATTAGTAAAAACATGTTTCATTTAAGTTTAAATATGTTGATATAATTAAACAATAGAATGAATAGCCCTACAAAAATATCTGCAGTATAATTTCAGCAGCTATCTTTATCTATATAATTTTTGGTTTGTATTAAATGTACTATTATTTTAGTAGATAAACCGCTGTTCTATTTTAAATTTATTAAATTAATTTGTGACAACATCCGTTCACATGAAGCATTATGTATAAGCATCCAGTAGTTTCTCAAATAGATACATATTAGTACAAATTAACTATTTGGATATTTAATATTTATAAGTTGTAAAACTTAAAAATCCATATGGATTTTAAAGTTTTTATTGAGAAAAAAATCCGTGAATCGGTACATAACAGAAATCTGATTTACGGATTAATCCGTAGGTCTGGCAACACTGACCCGATAACGGCAACGGTATTTCCCTGATTCATCTAATTGAGTTCAGAGCCATCTATGTCTAATTTCCTCTACCATTCTTGATCAAGTGTTGGCATGTAGTATTATTACAGAGAGAAAATTGCTAGAATAAATTTAGTAATAGATACAAACGATAGATGGCGAAAACATCATTCGTCTCATTTCACTGATTCACAGTTTCAGTAAGTAAAATATCTTACTATATTTATTTATACAATGCTATAATTTAAATCTTTATTAATATTATTTGCCATTCGACTGCCCATAGTGGAAAAATTTTCATTAAAAAGATCACATACTTCATCTGCATTTTCTATAACTACCTGTTTATTTATGTCAAAAAGTTTATTTATATGATTACGATTATGATTTATATGATATAGCAAGAATACATTTAAATCGACATTAATAGGAAAAAAATAATAATACACATAATATGAAAGGGCTCAGCTCTGTAGCCGCAAGATATACGGTCTACCGGCTGCAGGGGTCGAACCCACAGCGATCTAGTCACCTCGATTCAAGTACTAACTCCTTAAACTACGTGACCACTGACAGATCCTATATTACAACAACATTTTTCGGCCCGTCGTACCGAGTTTCTACAAACTAACACAAGTGTTTCTGCTTCCTGTCCGTTTTAAATTCGTAAGTTAGTGGCAGCAACTATGATACATTTGCGTAAATGCTTAATAGTATGTATCCACTTTGGGTGCGATACACTTCATTTTTTAAATATCTCCACAAAAGAAATCCAAATAATTTAAGGTGGGGATATCGTGGCGACCACGATACCGATCCTCCTCGTTCAATCCCTTGGTATTAATGCTTGGACACGCTGTACATGGTAAGGATATAATTGAGCCTCGAGTATGATACTCCACACTGCTGTATCTCTTCCTCGATTTGGTTTCAAACTTCCCTCGTGTTCCACTACACTTGCATTCACTGCACACCGCGGTAAAAGTAGCTGCAAGCTAAAGCATTTTCACATCGCCATAAATTGCAACGATATCCATCAACTCCGAGTTACTACTATACACATAAGCCATTTTTAACACTTGAAAAACTAATGTAAAGTCTCCTATCACAAAAGTATTTAATACCTATAAAAAGTAATCGGATTTCAATATTCGGAATCACCTGGTTAGACTATAGTAGCCTAGCGATGTAAAGGTTGAAAATACTACTAATTCTTTACTCGGAAGCTATATGGACTTTACATTTTTTTTTACGATATTTTCTCCATTTAGCATGACGCATCTATTCCCAATTTCTTTTAAATAAGTTTTTAATCACTCTGTATATTGGCGTGCATATACTGATAGCGGGTCTGCTCCCACAGTGAAACCCAGCTAAAGCTATAGTCTGTTTGGAAATGCAAGAGAGTAATACCACCCCGAGATAAGAACCGACCATGGGCGTGGTAATATTTCGTTTCAGCTAATTATCGGGTAACACTAATGCTAACAGGTAATGGGTGTACATTAGTATATTTTACTGGATACATCATAGGGCAGGAGCCAGTGTATTATGACAGATCAATCCAATCTTAGAGCTGAATATACGAAGACGTGCTAATGCAGTAGAGTAAAATTCGACTTGTGTTTAGTGACTATTGTGCCAGTGGATATAATATTGTTTGGGTAAAATGTCGAGGTTATCATACTACGTACCTGCTAAACGCGTGAAAAGATGTGCGCTGTCTCAGAATGAGAAGAGTATTATATTAAATGTATTTAATACATTGAAACACCAAAATCCTACCAACAGTGTTGACGACATCGTGGAAAAATGTTCCGAAATGACAGGGACTGGAAAGTCGACTATCTACAGACTTTTAAAGGAAACAAAAAATGAACAAGATACTGTAAATCCCTCAAAATCATCTACAGGGAGGTCAAAAGTCGTTATAGATGATTTCTTCAAAAATGTCATGTTATTCGCAAAAAAGTACACTCATTTTATTTAAAAAAAGAAATACCAACGCTAAACAAAATTTTAAGTGAACTTTCAGAAGACAACGATTTGCCAAAAATCAGTAGAAGCAAAATAGAAGGAAGTCAGTTCTTATCGATAAAGATGAAATTATTTGTTGGCGAAGATCCTGCTTAAGATTAATTAGAAAATTCCGTGACGAAGGGAGGAATATTTATTATCTAGACGAAACTTGGGTCAAGGGATATACTGTAACAAAAGTATGGCAAGATAAAAATGTAAAAAGTGTTCCACAAGCATTTTTTGATGGACTTTCAACAGGGTTCAAGGCACCTTAAGGTAAAGGGCTAAGGTTAATAGTGACAGGTAGGTAGTGCCAATAGGTAGTGCCAGTGGTTTTGTAGATGACGGTTTACTTTTATTTGAATCTAAAAATACAGGTGTGTTATTATTATTATTATTATTATTATTATTATTATTATTATTATTATTATTATTATTATTATTATTTTCCAGTAATACCTTCCGAAGCTCCGACACATTCGGAGTCAGTAATCTTTGGGCCCGTAAATCGTGCGTTCTGAGCAGACGTATCGAACCAAGGACGATTGCCTTCTGCATTCTGCCGGCTAAGATCTCTGCTGAATTTCGGCAAGCCGGTATGATCTTTAAGTCAGAAAGCAACGTATGTCTCATTCCACCCAGGACGCCTATAATGAGCACCACAATCTTAACAGAGTGGTCTGGATACAGCCTGCGGAGCTCGGAGAGAAGATCTCGATACTTCCTCCGTTTCTCCTCCTCTTTTAGGACGATGTTGTTCTCTGCGGGAGCCGAGAACTCAATCACAAACATCGTCCTAAGTTGGTGGTCGAGGAGGACTACATCAGGCTTATTGGCTTGAATTTGCCTGAGGGTGGGGAATGAATAGTTCCAATAAATTCGGCACTTCTCATTCCCCACAACGGATTCTATATCCCCCGGAGCATAAGGCAGCACTAGCGTCTCGTCTATTTGATACGAGTGTCGTAAATGATAATACAATACCCGTAAGGCTGATTCGTGTCTTTGGATATACGCTGTGGCCGTATATACCGGACAGGACGACAGGAGATGCATAAGCGTCTCCGGCGCCTGGCGGCAGGCCCTGCATCTGGTATCAGGAACCTCGATACCCAAGACACGATTACGATAGACGAGAGTGTAATTACACCATCTTGGCAAGCCATTATGAACCCTTCTGTCTCAGAGTTCAGCCCCGCTGACCTCAAAAAAGCGAAGGTCAGCTTTTCAGATAAGCCAAGTCCCTCTAGATGACGGTAGAAGAGACCATGCATTGGCTTATCCTTATGTAGCTGCAGAAAATGACGCGTTTCTGCAGCTTTAATTTGGGCTTTTAACTGAGCAGGGTCCCACTCGGTGACAGAGTCTGGATTTTCCCGCTCAGTATCGAACACGAGACCATTATCATTATCATTATCATTATCATTATCATTATCATTATCATTATCATTATCATTATCATTATCATTATCATTATCATTATCATTATCATTATCATTATCATTATCATTATCATTATCATTATCATTATCATTATCATTATCATTATCATTATCATTATCATTATCATTATCATTATCATTATCATTATCATTATCATTATCATTATCATTATCATTATCATTATCATTATCATTATCATTATCATTATCATTATCATTATCATTATCATTATTATTATTATCATTATCATTATCATTATTATTATTATTAATTTTCATGGAAAATGTCAGTTACGACTGCTTGGAGGAAAGCCGATATAATTCAATGGTTATCCGGAAACAAGATTTCTTTTGAAACAAATATGGTGAAAAAAGAAACTTTTGACACTTGTCAGTCTTAATAAAGATCAGAAAAAATATGTTTTCGATGAAACGGCAACAAATCGCCAAATAATGGTACTACGGTTACCACCTTATCACTGTGAACTTAACCTAATCGAATTAGTCTGGGCCCAGGTAAAAGGAGATGTAGTGCGAAATAATACGATGTTTAAAAGTGACGTGAAAAGTTTGTTAAAAAATTCCTTGGAACGAGTTACTGCAGATAACTGGCAAATATGTATATATTATGTACAAAAAGAAGAGGAGAGAATGTGTGAAACTCGATAATTTAATTGACGTTACTGTGGAACCTATCGTTATCAATCTAGGAGACGAAGATAATTCATCAGAATATTCAGAGTATGAATTTTAATATACCTACTTTTTTATTTTCTTTGATGTACATTTATATCACTACACTTACTATTCTATTCTACTATTCATTAAATTTAAATAAATATTTTGATAATAATATTAAATAATTTTATTGGAATTATTAAAAACCCTCTTAATTCGGTTATGATGCTTAAAGTAGCCTCATGTTTTGAAATGCTGTTTTTATATTGTTTACTTATAAGAGAAATGGACCGAGAAATTGAAGCGACATAGACAAAGACGGATTGTCGAGGATTAAATTTTAGCTACCTGCTACAATTTAGTACGGTTCGATCACACAAAGTTTTTTTAAAAAGTACACCACATCTATACCGATAACACATAACATAAAAATATTGAATATAAGCACCAGTACTATATTTATTTACGATTTGCATACATAATAAGCTTTAATTACTCTCTTTAATTTCTAAACAGACTATAGGAGCATGCACTTTAATTCTTTTACTGGAAGCGATATACCGGGTGTTCCCTCTAAGACTTTCAGTGCGAATAGCTCAGAAAGCATCATATCCAGTGCGGCGAAATTTGGTATACAGACACTAGATGGCGCGTAGAATCTGATAATAACATCAATTCTTATATAGGGTGTTCCATTTTTCAGGAAATCGATTTAATTTTGATTTTTTGGTGGTCAACTCCGCTAAAACTTATGTTTAAATTGAAATATACTTAATTATGAACACATTCTGATAAATAACCGTTCAAAACTTTTATAATTTAACATAAAAAACGCTTCCAAAAAGTACCCAAAGGACCCCGCAATAATCTTATGGAAATTGGGTTTCTGTCAAATTGTCTGAATTTTTGATATGTTGTAGATTTTGTCATCCTGAACAAAAGTCTCCATGGGCACAAAGTCCCAAAATGAACATTTTGGCAGCTACGGAGCTGCTAAAGCTCCCCTGACCTGTTGCAAAATTATTCATTTTCAATACTATTTACAGATGTCAAAAGCATATTTTAATTATTCTAATATATAGGGTAAAGTTTTTGAGGTCACTGGATTCAACCCTCATGTCAGATTGGACAAATTGACTGTTGACAGCTGTCAATACACTGTCAACGAAGAATCGAAAAGTAAATATTCTCTTTTCACATTGAGAGTTTGGGCTTTTGAGGGAGCTGAATTCAATTCTCATGCGAGAAAACTGTCAATTGACTGTCAGCGAGGAATATAAAAGTAAATATTCTCTGCTGACATTGAGAGTTTGGGTTCTTTAGGTCGCTGAATTCAATTCTCATGCCAGATTGGAAAAAGTGACAGTTGACAGCTGTCAATTCACTGTCAAAGTAGAATAAAGAAGAAAATATTCTCTTTTCTTATTGAGAGTTTGTCAACTACCATTTTCTCCAATTCTTGAGGTCGCTGAATTCAATTCTCATGCCAGATTGGAAAAACTGACAATTGACAGCTGTCAATTCACTGTCAAAGTAGAATAAAGAAGAAAATATTGTTTTGTTATTGAGAGTTTGTCAACTACCATTTTTTCCAATTCTTGAGAATTTAATTCAGCGACCTCAAGAACCCAAACTCTCAATGTCAACAGAGAATATTTACTTTTATATTCCTCGTTGACAGTCAATTGACAGCTGTCAACTGTCAATTTTGCCAATCTGGCATAAGAATTGAATTCAGCTCCCTCAAAAGCCCAAACTCTCAATGTGAAAAAAGAATATTTACTTTTCTATTCTTCGTTGACAGTGTATTGACAGCTGTCAACGATCAATTTGTCCAATCTGATATGAGGGTTGAATCCAGTGACCTCAAAAACATTACCCTATATATTAGAATAATTAAAATATGCCTTTGACATCTGTAAATAGTATTGAAAATGAATAGTTTTGCAACGGGTCAAAAATGTTCATTTTGGCACTTTGTGCCCATGGAGACTTTTGTTCAGGATGACAAAATCTACAACATATCAAAAATTCAGACAATTTGACAGAAACCCAATTTCCATAAGGTTATTGCGGAGTCCTTTCATTGTTTTGTCATGTAAAATGTGATAGCCTTGATCCAGACTTACACAGAAGAAAACTAACATCGGTGAACGTCAAAACAATGAATTGCGATTGAATTTTCAAATATTAACGGCATAAAGTATTTTATTGGATATAAATAACCCTAAATAATGTATTTAATGCAATTTACGTATGCACAATGGTGTTTATTGAGACTTGTCGAAATAATTTAGACTTGAGTTGAGGCTTTTGGAGCATTGGGGACGCTGCGCCGGCGCAGTCTTCCGTTACAGCTAGGGTTACAGCTCGGTTCAGCGTGAATATTGTGCAAAATATCTGTGGCCATTTTTAAATTGTTCCATTATAATGTAATAAAACTTCAGTAAATTATATTTTTTATGTTACTGCAGTGTACATCTGGTTTTATATTAAACAGTTATTACGTATTGCCATTTCATTGTTCGATATCTACCTTATTACGTTATGTTGTAATATTGTAACAACAGTTAGCTTTCAACATTAGTAAGATATTTTAACGAGATGTTTTCATACTGTACATAGAATTATGAAATTAGTTTATTTTTCTTAATTTTATTCGTTTAGAAATTTTAAAGCTCACGACAGACACCAACTGAATGTAATGTGTTATAGAATACTCTTCAAAGTAAGTTAGGGACTTCTTTATAATATTATCCATCATTCCATGTTTAGAATTAATTCTAAAAAAATGTCTGTGTGATATTTTTCGCTTATTCTTTTTGTAGTCCGGTATATGAATCGTTTTGTTTCAATGTAATTTGTGGCACTACACACACACATACCTGAAAGATAAAAACAATAGTTACAAATTACTATCTAGCTTTAAATGACTATGCACGTGGTAGGTACCTTCTGGGTATAGTAAGTTTACAGGTGATTCTTCCTAGCAAAAACCAGTGGCTTTATTTTAGTTCTGTATTATATGAAATAGAGAAATTATAGTACATTGTTTACTATTTTACAGATGTAGAGTTCTTCTTAAACATACTTTATCCATCAGAAACATAAATATAGCGCTGAAATATGTGGACACGACAAACATCAATCATTTCTAGGTTATGCTTTAGTAATATTTATTTTGTGGAGCTGGGGTAGGTTCAGTGTTCAGTTCTAACTCAACGATAAACACGTTCACATTATAATAGAAAAAGTTTTAGGAATCGTTTTGTTCGAATTTATTTGTTGTTAAATAAGTAATCAATAATTACAACATTTAGAAAAAGGTATATTCTTTAGGTACTTACACACTTTTGTAAATTATTTTATGATAAAAAAATACGGGTATCTAATTATTATGTACACTGTAATAACATAAAAAATAGTTTACTGAAGTTTTATTACATTATAATGGAACAATTTAAAAATATGCACAGATATTTTACACAATATTCAGGCTGAACGGCTGTAACCATAGCTGTAACGGAAGACTGCGCCGGCGCAGCGACCCCAATGCTACAAAAGCCTCAACTCAAGTCTAAATTTTTAACGACAAGTCTCAATTACACTATTGTGCATACGTAAATTGCATTACATTCATTATTTAGCGTCCCTTATGTCGAATAAAATACTTTATGTCATTAATATTTGACAATTCATAGTTTTGACATTTAGCAATGTTAGTTTCTTCTGTGTAAGTCTGGCTCAAAGCTATGCACGTTTTACATGACAAAACAATAAAATTTGGGTACTTTTTGGAGGCGTTTTTTTATATTAAATTTTAAAAATTTTGAATGTTTATTTATCAGAATGTGTTCATAATTAAGTATATTTCAATTTAAACATCAGATTTTAAGCGCCATCTAGTGTCTGTACACCAAATTTCGTCGCACTGGCTATGATAGTTTCTGCGATATTCGCACTGAAAGTCTTAGAGGGAACACCCAGTACATATATATATATATTATATTTGGTTTTGTTTAAATAAAGTTATAGTGATTGCAATGGTTATAAACCTAAGTTTCTTTACTTACACTTTACAAATTACAAAATATTTTTATATCGAAAACTATGCAGCTCAGACCCCCTCCCCCCGAATAAAAATCCTAGCTATGTCACTGTTACATATGCAGGACAGTGGCGTGTGTATTAGACGTCGGTGTGTAAATTAGTAAATTCTAAATGTCATAAATTCAAACTCCAAATATCTCTTACTTAAAACGAGGCAATTATTTGCAAATTAGTCCATCATACTTTATAGTAATAGATTCATATTTTAAATACCAACCCCTCTAATTCGCACGCCATGGCCCTGTACTGTTAATACTATATTACCGAGTCACTACTGTCGTCCAAATTGAAATCCCATGAGGGTGCTGGCGACAAACATCTATTATTGTTAGATAAGCTTTGAAGCTGTAACACATTATTTTCAATAAGACTTCCATCTAATGCTTGATCTTCAGGGATACTGGCAAAAGGTTGTTGAGCTCGATGTCGAGAAACTGGAGATAGTGACTCGGTGGGCTCTTCTCCAGAAGTAGCACCACCGGTGGACACCACAGTCACATTGAATCGGCGAACAGATACACTTCTTCCAGCTAAAATAAAAATTATTTTAAAATTTACTACTTTTGAAAACGTAATAATTTTTTAATTTTAAATAATTATATAATTTATATCTCTATTTATTTAGATGTGGCATGTGAAAAAATAAATAGTAAATAATATTAAATAAGCGTTTACGATATGGATTGTTTTTATTTGAATTTTCAATTATATTTCAATTATATTAAGAAATAAAGAGAATTTGTTTATATTGTTGCTATATTATTAAAATACAATTACTTTTTTAAATTAATCAATTTTGTTTTCAACAAAAAAACTTTGTGACTTAATTGAAGAATAAAAGTAACAAGTCTCAATAAAAAATCTAGTCACACATAAAAATTATCATTATTTTTCATAAATGAAACAATTTCATAAATGAAGAGTCCAATACAAAAAGCGCCTTAGTCATAAAACGTTAATTTCGAGCAATACCTAGTCATGACAACATTTGAGCAGTGGCGGCTCGTCGTATGAAGCAACTGAGGCCGCGCCTCACTGTAAAATTTGACTTTCACACTGTTTATTTTAATACCCCGTAATTTCTAATTACCTATTACATTTATCAGAAGCAATATAAAATAATTGTTGCTTCAATTGTAGCCCTCGTAAATTATAAATAACGGATCTAGGTTTCGTTTCAATATCTCGCCGTTTCTACCAGAGCGGGGAGTCACGAGTCACGAGTCACCCGTCAATCCGACCACAGTGAGGGCCAATTTGTCGAGCCTCAAATGCATGCATGCAAAGTCGATGCTTTCCGTTCTAATTTGAGGCCCGATTTCTGGCGCCTCATATTCTCTCTCACTCTGTTTGCCGGCAAGTTGGACGGCGTAATGTGTGCAACGCGATTAACCGATTGTTTGAGTATTAATATTTTTAATGGTATTTTGAAGTTCCAATGACTGATTACTTACTACTACTAAATGTGATTTCTTAGATAGTCTCAAAATGAGGTGATAAGTTTTTAAGGACAAGGCAAGTATTAATTTGAAGTAAATAAAAATTAACCTCATTATAGGACTACATTTAACATCCAATATACATATATGGTATTATCGATAGGCTCATTGATAGATAATAATGAGTCTCTCTTAACGATATTTAGATTTTTAAAACAATTTCAAGATATTGAATAACTGATAATTAATTTGACCAAGATATACAACGAAGTTTTAGCGGGCACAGATTTACTTTTCCAAATTCTGCAAATTAAATTCTTAAATGTAAACTACTGCTCTAAACAAATTAAAATCGTTATATTTACACAATTTAATTTCCTTGCTCTAGTAGATTCCTCAAAAATTCGTAATATGCAAAAAATATGCAAAATTGTTTAAATGTTTACTACAAATGTAACCAAACGTTTTAGATCCGGCCGATCCACAATTGACGCAATACATGTATTAGAGCAAACAATTGACAAGACATGGGAGTATGGCAGAGAATTATATGTAATATTTATCGACTTTAAGAGCGCATTCGATACAATACACAGGCAAAATATCTTGAACGAACTAGAAATATTAAAGCCCATGAAACTTGTAAGATTACTAGAAATAACACTCAAAAACACTAAGGGCAAAGTTAGATTTCAGGGAATTACAAGAGAAAATTTTAATATAGACAAGGAACTAAAACAAGGAGACGCTATAACGCCAACACTATTTAGTTTAGTACTAGAAAGTATCATAAGAAGGGCGAAACTAAATAGAAACATAATAACCAGTCAACACACAAATAATAGCGTACGCAGATGACGTAACAATTGTAGTGAGATCAAAAAAGAACTAATTAATGCTAGAGAAAAACTAAACAGAGAAGCGGAAAAATTGGGCTAAAGATCAACGAGTAAAAAACTAAATACATGAAGATTGGGAGAGATACGGAGATAAGCAGTATCATCTTTTAACTACCTAGGTACAGTGATAGGAAAACCAGGAAAAGATAGAGTGAAAGAAAGGAAATCGAGCATGTGGCAGAAATAGAAAATTATTGAAATGTACGTCAATTACAAAAAAAAAACTAAGATAAAAATATACAAAACTTTTAGAAGACCGGTAATTACATATGCAATGGAAACTGCAGTAATGAATAAAAAAGAAGAAGAGGATTTAAAAATATTAGAAAGAAAAATAATGAGAATAATATTAGGACCTAAGGTAACACAGGAAGGGGAAATGAACAGAGAAATCGAAGAGGAACTAGAAGGAGAAAACATAGTAAAATACATAAATTCACAACGGTTGAAATGGGTAGGACATATACTAAGAAGAAAATCTTCAGAAATTATAAGAAGAATAACACAGTAGTTACCACTATGGCCAAGAGGTAGAGGAAACCCCATGAAAAGATGGTGGGATGAAATGGAAGACGATGTAAAAAAGATGGGAATAACAGACTGGAAGGCAAATGCAGAGATCGGAAAGAATGGAATAAAATAAATGTAACAGCCAGGATTATCCACCTCATTAAATAGATTCTAGAATACTTTTAGCATTAGCCAAAATCCTATCCTATCGTATCTTTGATAGTATTGAAGTATGGTATTTGATTTGGTATTTGACCCGGACATAGGATAGCGAAGCTTATAAAACCAATGACATTATTATGCCGGTAGAAAGGGACGTTACGCTGATAAAAAAGAATGATAAAAAAGAGGAAACATGACACTACTGATAATCCATAGGTTTACGTTGAAATGATTAAAATATATAAACAGCAAAACCTCTTTACTTGGCGTATTTGTAAAATATTTACTGTGATCCATTATAATACTGAAAGGTTGCGGCAGGGTAGTTCAATTTGGGAGTTCAAGGGTTGGATACAACCCCATACAAAATCTAATACTTCAAAAACTCCCAAAATCAGACTTACTCAATTTCATAGCGGGCAGATACCGCAAATAAGTGATACTTAAATCTTCTTTTTGACCGAAACGTGAAAAACGAACTTTATATTTTGTACAGAGATGAACCATTTCGTAATTTAGAAGTTCAAAAAACGGTAAAAATGTACAAGGAATTTGAAATGGTATTTTCGGAAGCATATAAATTGTTTTGCTTAGTTTTAATAATTCCTCCAAGTGTTTCAATTTTATGAAGACATAAATAAATTTGCAAATTTAAAAGACAGTCGAGTAGAACTGTTTTATATAAAGTGAGTGTTTAATAATATTTTGTTAAAAGTGGAGGCAAACGAAAATTTAGTAGCTTTGTTTTATATGTGGGAATAGATAGGCTGGTTACCTTGAAAATTGGTTTTTAGGCCTTTTCATATTTTTTAGCGTTCTTAAATAAATTAGTAACATTTTTTTAATTATTGGATAAATATATTTTTTTTCTATTGTAAAGTTCTGATGTCATTTATTTTTTTAATTTATGGTTATAACAGTGCTATTGGTGAAGATCTCCATAATAAAAAACTATAAACGCGTCAAGGAATATTACCTCAGGGGTGACGTGAAAATTTATGTCTATTTATTATTTATTTGAAAATGGGTTGGGCCTCACCTCTAGCAGCTACCACGAGCCGCCAGTGCATTTGAGTACCTTCTTGAAATATTATGTGTAGTGTAATTGAAAATAAAATGCTATGATGTTAAACTACGCATATGAATTATGTGCACCGATGTTAAGTAGCAAATTGAACGTGATTTTATTACTATTTTTTCTTCTTCAAATTTTGGACTTCACTTGGAAGTGATTAGAGTTGAGATATAAACTAAATAATTCAAAATCGAGTAGGGTAAAATCATTATTTATTATTTAATTAGGAGCAATACATTTAATTAGCAACATTTTAAAACACATTGTTTACTCTATTTTTAAATCACTTATTCATATAAATTTATTCATAAAGCTTCAGGTTGGTCCTCGGCTAGATTATTCGTCTGACAAACTATACCATTTTGAGATGAAGTTGAAGAATAAAAGATGAAGATAAAATTTTATGTCTAGAGACTTCACATGCCCAAGTAAAAATGAAACATTTGCGAATTTCAAAGGAGCTAGTTCTAAAAATTTTCCACTGTAAGAGGATCTGGGAAACCCTAAGAATTTACGATTACCCAAATTTATTGACTTTCAAGGGATTTGTCGTACCGGAATAAGTATCACTTACCTGCGGTATCTGCCCGCTATGAAATTGAGCAAGTCTGATTTTGGAAGTTTTTGAAGTATTAGATTTTGTATGGGGTTGTATCCAACCCTTGAACTCCTTAAATTGAACTACCCTGCCGCAACCTTTCAGTATTATAATGGATCACAGTAAATATTCTACAAATACGTCAAGTAAAGAGGTTTTCCTGTGTACATATTTTAATTATTTCAACGTAAACCTATGGATTATCAATAGTGTCATGTTTCCTCTTTTTTTATCATTCTTTTTTATCAGCGCAACGTCCCTTTCTACCGGCATCATACTATAATTGATTTTATAAGCTTCGCTATCCTATGTCCGGGTCAAATACCAAATCAAATACCATACTATCATAGATAGGATAGGATAGGATTTTGGCTAATGCTAAAAGTATTCTAGAATCTATTTAATGAGGTAAATAATTCCTCTTTTCCCGTTTTTATAACCTGTGGGTCCTGGCTGTTACAGTTATTTTATTCCATTCTTTCCGATCTCTGCATTTGCCTTCCAGTCTGTTATTCCCATCTTTTTTACATCGTCTTCCATTTCATCCCACCATCTTTTCATGGGTTTTCCTCTACCTCTTGGCCATAGTGGTAACTACAGTGTTATTCTTCTTATAATTTCTGAAGATTTTCTTCTTAGTATATGTCCTACCCATTTCAACCGTTGTGAATTTATGTATTGTACTATGTTTTCTCCTTCTAGTTCCTCTTCGATTTCTCTGTTCATTCTCCTCCTTCTTTCCCCTTCTTGTGTTACCTTAGGTCCTAATATTATTCTCATTATTTTTCTTTCTAATATTTTTAAGTCTTCTTCTTCTTTTTTATTCATTACTGCAGTTTCCATTGCATATGTAATTACCGGCCTTCTAAGGGTTTTGTATATTTTTATCTTAGTTTTTTTTTGTAATTGACGTACTTTTCAATAATTTTCTATTTCTGCCATATGCTCGATTTCCTTTTTGAATTCTTCCTTTCACTCTATCTTTTCCTAGTTTTCCTATCACTGTACCTAGATAGTTAAAAGATGATACTGCTTATCTCCGTATCTCTCCCAATCTTCATGTATTTAGTTTTTTCCTCGTTGATTTTTAACCCAATTTTTCCGCTTCTCTGTTTAGTTTTTCTCTAGCATTAATTAGTTCTTTTTTGATCTCGCTACGATTGTTACGTCATCTGCGTACGTTATTATTTGTGTGTTGGCTGGTTATTATGTTTCTACTTAGTTTCGCCCTTCTTATGATACCTTCTAGTACTAAACTAAATAGTCTTGGCGTTATAGCGTCTCCTTGTTTTAGTTCCTTGTTTATATTAAAATTTTCTCTTGTAATTCCCTGAAATCTAACTTTGCCCTTAGTGTTTTTGAGTGTCATTTCTAGTAATCTTACAAGTTTCATGGGCACCTTTAATATTTCTAGTTCTTTCAAGATATTTTGCCTGTGTATTGTATCGAATGCGCTCTTAATGTCGATAAATATTACATGTAATTCTCTGCCATACTCCCATGTCTTGTTAATTATTTGCTCTAATACATGTATTGCGTCAATTGTGGATCGACCGGATCTAAAACCATTTTGATAATCTCCAAATATTTTGTCACGTGTGTTTTTAATCTGGTATTTATTACATTTGATAATATTTTGTATGCTGTACAAGTTATTGGTATATAATTCTTACAATTTTCTTTATCTTGTATATTGGAGTGATAATTCCCGTTTGCCATCCTTTTGGCATGTGTTTTTCTCTCCAAATTTGTTCTATTAGCCGGTGCATTTCATTACGTAAATGTTGACCCCCGAACTTTATTAATTCAGTTTTAATTTCATCATCTCCTGGGGCTTTACCATTTATTGTATGTTGCCTATATTTCAACTTCTTTCGTCGCCGCCAGTCGCGCAAAAGAAATAACCCGAATCGACTTCTCGGAGATTATGGTCTTTATCGATAGGTATGATTTTAATTCTTTTAAATATTTCAGCCTTTATTACCTGATCTTCGTTATTCACACATAAGTAGAGTGATTTGTTTCTCCAGTTTCACTTACAAAAGCTTTTATTTTAGTGCTCACAACTCAGAAATTTATCTTTTTCTAATTTTAATAATAAGCGCCTATGTTAACTAGATAATCACCAGGACCGTCACTGATCGATAAATGTCCAAAATTTGTTTTTGTTTTATAAATATCTGAAACACGTGATGATTCTCCTTTTTGTAATGTTGCACACACAACTAATCACTTCGTTGGGACTTTTCGTAAAATATATATACAGGGTGATTCAGGTTTAATCTTGATAACTTCAGGAATCGATAGATCAGGTTAAAATAATGTTCATTTGTAATAGTAGAATAGCTATGCCGATCCTGCTCCACAATTCAAGATGGCGACTGGAGCAGGATCGGCATAGCTTTCAGCCGTCTACGTCACAATGTTTGGGAGGGGTTACAAGTGTGCAGATAGATGACGCTAAGCTATTTTAATAATAATCGTATTATACTCGTGCTGAGCGAAAGTGTTTAACACTTGAAGTTTATTGTTTAATCGATTTTCTTCTGATACAATGAGTGGCCAAAAGCGGGTTGTATTTAACTTAGACAATAATAAAACCATTATACTTATGGATCCTGATGGTTGGTTTAAAAAAGCAAGAAAATCAGATTGGATGCAGATGGCTAGAGATAGAGCTCGCTTTCAAAGAAGAATCAATGATGTCTCATTTATTATAAGTAGTGTTTTAGATAATAATCATCGATCACGTATTTACTATGAAAGGTTTTGTTGCATGTCTATTACTATAAAATAAAGTTTTATTTTCATCACTCTGTAGAAATATTATTTTGTGGATACCTAACCTGTTTAGTGTAAGGGCTGTTATAAAAGTATGTGACGCTCAGTTATTTTAATTATTATCAAATTAGAATCTGCTGAGCGGAAGTGTTATTAATTGCAATATGCCTGTTCCAGTAAAGTATAAGTGCATCAAATGTGGTGGAGATTGCGACCTGCCAAACAGAAAATGTTTTACATGTGAAACTAAGGATTATTTTGAGGGTGCTGATGGATCAAAACATGTTCCTAGTTCTTACTTTGATAAAAGTGATTCCAAGTAACTGTTGCTAGTTGTTAATTAAAAAATTACTGCATCTTACTTAATTTCATTACTTTTTATTATTTAAAAATTAAACACAGTGAAGTTTTAAAATATTTTATTTATTAAAACAATTGAATACAATTCAATTTAGCCTCTTTCTCTTCCACATCTGCAGTTGGTGTGGTTTCTCTTCTTGTTAACAGTGCTCTGTTGTCTATCAGCGATATTTTCCCGCTCTCCATCAAAATAATGATACAGTTATTTATTTGATGAGGGATATATACAGCTAACAGATACAACTTATTAGCCTCTCTATTATAAAAAGTAGGAGAGTAAATTATAATTCAAAATGTAAGATGGAGGGGATACTAGAGAAATATGGGTGGGTGGGTAAAGTATATATATGCATATATGAGACTTATTTGAACAGTCAGTCTACTATATTCATTTATATTCAACATGGATCTGAAAAAGTTGAACAAGGCAACTTCATATAAAGAAATTAAGAACGTAAAAGATTTAGAAGTAAATCAAAAGTTTAAAATAGTGAAGCTGAGGTTTAGTAAAACCAAATATGGTGACAGTGTTGTGGCTGAAACTGAAAATTTTTCCTGCTATTTACCAAGAAGATTTTACATGCATTTTGAGAAGGAAGGTATTGAAAACTTTAACGATTCTTTAAGAAGTCGACCTGTATATCTGGTTAGTAAAGGAAAAATTGGTTTAACAACGGACATCACATTTATCCAAGACGATGCATGAAGAATTCATAAAAGGATTATTAATATCTTATATTCATATGTATTTGTCTACGGGTCTTATACTCCAAACAAATGTGTTATTATACCTAGTTATAAAATAAAAATAATTTAGAAATAAATAAAAAGTTTAAAATAGTGAAGCTGAGGTTTAGTAAAACCAAATATGGTGACAGTGTTGTGGCTGAAACTGAAAATTTTTCCTGCTATTTACCAAGAAGATTTTACATGCATTTTGAGAAGGAAAGTATTGAAAACTTTAACGATTCTTTAAGAAGTCGACCTGTATATCTGGTTAGTAAAGGAAAAATTGGTTTAACAATGGACATTACATTTATTCAAGACGATGCATGAAGAATTCATAAAAGGATTATTAATATGTTACATTGATATGTATTTGTCTACAGGTCTTATACTCCAGACCAATGTGTTATTATTATACCTAGTTATAAAATAAAAATATTTGTATCGAATTAGCAATTTTATTATTCTACCTCGTACATATACTATAAATAAATCCTTGTATACTATATCTTCTGCTCCAGTGTATTACCGAAGCATGAAAAATTCATGAAACGAATATTAATATTTTATATTGATATACATTTGAAGTAAACCTTTGTCTACAAGTCTTATACTTCAGGTAAATGTTTTATTGTACCTAGTTAGAAAATAAAAATATTTATATTGAATTAGCAAATTTATTATTCTACCCCGTACATATATTATAAAATACATGATACAGTGAATGTTTTGTCATAGTTTTTCTCGTGAAACTTGATCGAACCTTGTATATAGGCAGAATCTAACATTTTACACAAATATTGTTATTATTATTTTATATAAAAAATGTAACACATTACTGAGAATGAGTTTCTATCGGACCGTTTTTGTTGTAAGCATGACCATAGACTTAAACAAGACAATTGCGTTTAGCATTGGTTACTTAAAAAATCTATAAAACAGTGCAACAATAACCACCCTAACATTTTGACATCTCATTTAGTTTAAAAACTTTTACTAAGTAACATATATTTTAAAATTTTTTAATATTTGAATTATAAACTATAATCCATTGCATTAATAATATTTTATATGATTCTGAAAAGCTGCTATGTAGCACATATTTTACTTCACGAGAAAATATATTTATAATTAAAAAACTAAATAAATTTGTTATTTTACTTGTAATCAAAAACTAAATAATTTCAAAATATGCTTTATTATTTATTAGATATTCAGGTTTGAATTGGTAAAGAAAACAAATGAATAGATAATAATACTATATATTTTTTTAAAACTATACTATAATACATAATTAAAAAAACAAAATATAATATAAATATATACAAAACAACAAAATATATACAAAAAAGAAGATTAAAAAGAGCAGTAATTTAATGAAATTAATAATTAATTATTAATTTCATTAAACTTTGCCGCGATGGCCTCATATTTTTTTCGAGTCTCGTTAGCAGAACGCTCCCTCTTATCGATGGAGCGTTCTTGCTCATCAAGCTGCCGAATCTGTTCCCTAAGGGTCTCTCTGTGTACCCTCAGTGATTTTCTTTCCCCTTTTAGCCGCGATATGAGGTCATCGCTGTTTTTAATCTTCTTTTTTATAGCAGTCATTCTTCCATCCATCCGCTGACGGAATTCTGCCCTCCGCTGCATTTCTTCGTTAATTGCTCCTATCCAATCTTCGGAATCCGAGGAGGAGAAGCAGGTCGAGGGCGTAGGTGACAGCGAGCGAATGGAAGATGAGGGCCGTCTAATATTTTTTCGAACCAAACCCAAATTTTTGCCTCTGCAACAAAAAATAACAGATAATAATTCATACATTTTTCGATGATGTCTTTAGACTTTTTTTAAATTATTTTTTGAATATTTACCTAGAAGGAAGTGCAGGACTTTCCCGCGGAGGATTTTGGAATACGTCCGCGTCATCCTCTTGTTGAAAACACTTTCTTTTGGCAGCAGCCACCTTCGCTGAAATTGGGCTTGGCTTGGTCGAAGCTTCCAAGGAGGTAATCGCCTTTACTGCCATATTGAGTTCCTCTGATATTCTGTAAAAAACGAGAAAATAGATTAACAAAACGTAGAAAAACATTAGAAAAAAACTTACGCCTCATGTATGGCTTCATCCAAATCAGGATTCTGCATTTGTTGCTGATAGGTCTCCTGCAGCTCGAGGCGGGCCTCTTCAGATAAAAACAAAGTCATTTTTAGAACTGAATAAGAATTATTTGTGAATCGAAGTTAATACTGTTACCTACTAATAGGTTTGTATAAGAATGAATATATTCAACGAATGCAGTATGCTTATATATCAAATTGTTGCAACTTACACAGTAATATGAACATCCGGTGAATTCCGTTGAACTGTACAGGTCACTAACTTTCTGTTGTCAGATAAAATTCAGTTTCATACTTATTCTTTGAAAATTGTAATCCGACACCATTTCCTGCTGAGTTAACAAAATATGTAATTTGACACCACGTTTTGAAATTTGACACCGCGTTTTGAAATTTGACACCTTTGTTTTGAAATTTGACACCGCGTTTTGTAATTTGATACCGCGTTTTGAAATTTGACACCTTTGTTTTGAAATTTGACACCGCGTTTTGAAATTTGACACCGCGTTTTGTAATTTGATACCGCGTTTTGAAAATTGACACCTTTGTTTTGAAATTTGACACCGCGTTTTGAAATTTGACACCTTTGTTTTGAAATTTGACACCTTATTTTGAAATTTGACACAGCGTTTTGAAATTTGACACCGCGTTTTGTAATTTGATATCGCGTTTTGAAATTTGACACCTTTGTTTTGAAATTTGACACCGCGTTTTGTAATTTGATATCGCGTTTTGTAATTTGATACCGCGTTTTAAAAATTGACACCTTTGTTTTGAAATTTGACACCGCGTTTTGAAATTTGACACCTTTGTTTTGAAATTTGACACCTTATTTTGAAATTTGACACAGCGTTTTGAAATTTGACACCGCGTTTTGTAATTTGATATCGCGTTTTGAAATTTGACACCTTATTTTGAAATTTGACACAGCGTTTTGAAATTTGACACCGCGTTTTGTAATTTGATATCGCGTTTTGAAATTTGACACCTTGTTTTGAAATTTGACACCTTTGTTTTGAAATTTGACACCGCGTTTTGTAATTTGATACCGCGTTTTGAAATTTGACACCTTTGTTTTGAAATTTGACACCGCGTTTTGAAATTTGACACCGCGTTTTGTAATTTGATACCGCGTTTTGAAAATTGACACCTTTGTTTTGAAATTTGACACCGCGTTTTGAAATTTGACACCTTTGTTTTGAAATTTGACACCTTATTTTGAAATTTGACACAGCGTTTTGAAATTTGACACCGCGTTTTGTAATTTGATATCGCGTTTTGAAATTTGACACCATTGTTTTGAAATTTGACACCGCGTTTTGTAATTTGATATCGCGTTTTGTAATTTGATACCGCGTTTTAAAAATTGACACCTTTGTTTTGAAATTTGACACCGCGTTTTGAAATTTGACACCTTTGTTTTGAAATTTGACACCTTATTTTGAAATTTGACACAGCGTTTTGAAATTTGACACCGCGTTTTGTAATTTGATATCGCGTTTTGAAATTTGACACCTTATTTTGAAATTTGACACAGCGTTTTGAAATTTGACACCGCGTTTTGTAATTTGATATCGCGTTTTGAAATTTGACACCTTGTTTTGAAATTTGACACCTTTGTTTTGAAATTTGACACCGCGTTTTGTAATTTGATACCGCGTTTTGAAATTTGACACCTTATTTTGAAATTTAACACCTTTGTTTTGAAATTTGACCCGTTTGTTTTGAAATTTGACACCTTATTTTGAAATTTGACGCCTGTGTTTTGAAATTCGACACCGCGTTTTGAAATTTGACACCGTGTTATGTAATTTGATATCTATTTAAACAACACCAACAGCATACATATAAAATTATGAATTTTAGTTTCTTTTTTTTTTTTTGTCGCTTATTTTTTTTTATTGCATTTTTGGAAAATACTTTTGTTCTACAATTTAAAAAATAACATTGCAACCCCTCATCCTTATGTAAAATTTTGCGCTACCCCCACCCCCGATTTTCATACTAGTTGTGAAACCAAAATTATATCATCGTTCGATAGCTTTCTCTTTCCTCTTCATAATAAAAAAAAAACAACTTTCTATCTCTTACAGTAATCAAGTTATAACGAAAAAACTGTTTAAGGGTATTTTGTTTTTTCACCCCTAGCCCTTAAACGTGACGCTTGACGATGAAGTTTGTATAAACTTTTTTTCTCTACTCAACCTCTAATATGACTTGCTAAAATTTAAAAAAATTCTACGATTGGTTTCATTTTCAGATTTCAGAAATTTCTTTGAAAATGTCCAAAATTTTGGATGTGCATAGGATCTCTGTTATAGGTTTATTTTTGGGAAAATCTGATACAGGGTCAATTAGGGAATGTCAAATCATGTAAGATTTTTGTATATTAAGCAAAAAAATACGTGACCTTGACATACTACCTATTACGATTTCCAGAAAATAGTATTGGCCAAATTCATCTAATCTATTTCACTTCATACTATATGCTATATACTTTCGTTTCATGTTAAAAAAAAATCAAAAAAATTTTCAAAACTCAAAATTTTTTCAAAAATCATGTTTTTTTTCGAGACAGGTTTTTTCTGATGACAAATTTTGAAAGAGCACCCTCGAAAACATAAAGATATACAGTTTCATATTTTCACCTATTCCATGCAAATAACTTTGAAATTTTAAATTTTTTTAGATTCGTACTTTAAGTTAGGCAAACAATTTTTTTCATATCTTCTATGTATTTAAGATGACTTAAAATCTTATAAAGTTATGTAAAGTGTTCCACCAAGACGTATTCAGTAATGCTTAATGTTTCACAGACTCCTTATTCCTCCCACCACAATCATTATAAGCGCTGACTTGATCATTTAGAAAGTATATAAAGCAGTATCCTAGAGTTTTCAACCATATTACAGATATTAGTATCTGAACTAAATAGAACATTATATTTAAAGATCTTTCGAAAAAGATGACTTCCGACTGCGTGGTAGACATTCAGTGTTTCAAAATTAGTAACAAGAAGGGTGACATCAGATGGGCTGTGAAGGAATTGGGGGTTTATAATGGTAAAATCTCCTACCATTATATATTTAAACCCCCTTTCCCCTTTAATCAGCTGTCACGGGAGCTACAAAAAGAGGCGTATTGGGTAGTCAACTTCCATCATGGTATTCCATGGAATAATGGCGACGAATCCCTCGAGGATCTTCCAGAAATCCTTAAGGCAGCAATCCAGACAGCTGGAATAATATATGTGAAGGGAAATCAGAAGGCTGAATTCCTCAGGAAATATGTAGACAAACCGGTGGTTGAGCTTCTGGAACGTCCAAAATTGAAGCCCATGGTTCCGGAATGTTGGCACCACAAACTGCAGCATTGCGCATGTGCGTTGGCAAATGTTTACAGTTTATATAATTTTTATTTAGAATTTACAAAATAAAGAAATAAATTATATATTTTTTTGTTTTATTGTTTTCCCTGTAATATAGTTGCTGCAGTATATTTTTTAAGAACATATCTTGTTCAAACTCTGAATCATAATATACAAATAATTTATAAATTTTATATAAGTTTTATTAGGTTACCTGTAATAGAGCTGTTGTGGTGTTATAGTTAAGAACATGTCTTGTTCAAAATAAATGTGAAGGAATAAGTTATATATTTATTAAGCGGTTGAGGTGTTACGTTTAACAATAGCAAATGCAAAAATGCAGATCTGCGCAAGCTCCAGCAGGATTGCGCATATAAATGAGTCATACTCTTTAAGAAATCACACAGTTTATATTTACACTTCTCATACTAATCTGGTATACTTGCTGCTGCTGCTGTTGTTGTTATTTTCCTTGATTCAGTGCTACCGTACAGTGACATGAATCCTGAAACCGTAACCTCTATTAGTTCTACAATTGTGAAAACTACTGAAGAAGCCGTAAAATTGGTAAAAACTAAAGAAGAGATAATAAGGCAAATAAAGTTAGTCAAAGGTAATGTGAAATTGTTGGAGACGGCGATTAAAAATAGAATTAACCGACAAGAGGATACTGAAAATCCTTTTAAGTTAGAAGGAAACAGCATTATTGAAATATTATTTAGCTAAATTGCAGCACTTACGATATACTTCTAGTAAAGTTGGAGCAGGCTTGGAGAACAATACTGCTGAAAAAAAGCGTAGTCGAAATTTAGTTTGGCATTCGATTGATTCTTGCTTCGACGGACGAGTGTGTACAGGATTAATTGCAAATTTAAGTATCAAAGATCCATTATGCTTCTTAAATAAGGCATTTAATAATTTTCAAAGAAAAATTAGATTATATCGTCAAAAATCAATGCTTAAAGTTAATGTTGTATTAGTATGTAATTTTATTAAACCTCAAAGTGGTGATATCGATATGAAAACGTTTTCTACAAAAAATCATATAATCGATATAAATACTAATTTAAAAACTTGGTACAGGGATAACGTAATCCATACTTTAACAAATAAATTAGAAGAATTTAGTGAAAAAGATTCGGGGTGGGCTCTTTCAGAGGTTTTGCACTTAAAAGTCAATATTAACAAATTTTCACCTTTAAAAGGGGGAACATCAACTTATGTGAGTTTACCAGGTTTTATATCACGAAAAAAAGCTGTAATAAATGTAGAAAATAACGATTCATTTTGTTTTCTGTGGGCTGTAATCTCCGCTCTATATCCAGCTAAAAATAAACATCCTGAAAGAATAACAAGTTATCCTCATTTTAAAGATGTTCTAAAATATGATTCCATCGAGTTTCCAATAAAACTTAATGATATAAAGAAGTTTGAAAAATTGAATAACTTGTCTATTAATTTGTATTGTATAGAAAATAAAAACGTTTTGCCGCTTTCTTTAAGCGATTATAGAAATAGTAACAGAGAACCCATTAATTTATTAGCGCTATCGACTGAAAATAATAATTTTACAGGATTCTCAAACGATAAGACATTTTTCCACTTCGCATGGATAAAGAGAATGTCAGCACTACTTTCAAAACAACTATCTTCTCATGGACATAAAACTTTCATATGCTATAGGTGCTTAAATCATTTTAGTTCTGATGATTTACTTAAAGGACATTTAGTTTACTGCAATAACATGAATAAGTGTGCCCTCAAATTACCAATGGAGTCGGATAAAATTTTAAATTTCAAGCATTTCAGTTACAAAGAAAGAGTACCTTTTGTGATATATGCCGATCTTGAAAGCATTCTTGAACCGTGTGAAACCTTAGGAGTGGAAAAGTGCAATTCAGTTAATTATCAAAAGCATACACCATTCAGTGTAGCATATTATTTGAAATGTTCATATGATAATAATTTATCAAGACTTAAACTATATCGAGGTGATGACTGTATAAAATGGTTTATTTCAGAACTACAAGATATTGCATTGAATATTGATAGTATCCTTAAAAATTCAAAAGAAATGGAAACTTTATCATTCGAACAAGAAATAAATTATGCTACCTCAACACACTGTCACATATGTACCAAACCATTTCAATCGAGTGATATCAAAGTTCGTGATCATTGTCACCTCAGCTCTAAATACAGAGGTGCTGCTCATCAAGATTGTAATCTAAATTATCAAAACTCATTTAATATACCTGTTGTTTTTCATAATTTAAGCGGTTATGATGCAAATTTTATAATGAAACAATTGGCTACCGGTTTTGCAGGTCCAGTTCGGTTGCTACCAGTTAATAAAGAAAAATATATTTCATTTACTAAAACGGTTGAAGGTACTGCTGTACACTTGCGATTTATCGACTCATTCCGCTTTATGTCCAGCAGTCTTGATAAATTATCTTCCTATTTAGAAAATGAAAAGAAAACCATTGTTAAGGCTTATTGTAACACTGATCAAGAATTTAATTTATTAATAAGAAAGGGTATTTTTCCTTACGATTATATTGATTCGTGGGAAAAACTCACTGAGTCATGTTTACCACCAAAAGCGAATTTCTATAGTCAATTGCATGATGAATGTATTAAAGATGAAGATTATCAGCATGCCCTTAATGTTTGGAAAACATTTAACATAAAAACGTTAGGTGATTATTCTGATTTATACTTGAAAAGTGATGTTCTCCTTCTTGCTGATATATTCGAAAATTTTCGACAAACTTGTTTATTAACATATGAATTGGATCCATTACATTTTTATACTGCTCCAGGTTTAGCGTTCGATGCTATGCTTAAAACGACTGGAGTACACTTAGAACTTTTAACTGATATCGAAAAACTTATGTTTATTGAGAGAGGTATTCGTGGTGGAGTGTCTCAATGTTCCAATAGATATGCAAAGGCAAATAATAAATATATGGGAGATCTCTATGATTCAAGTCAAGAATCTGTATATCTAATGTATTTTGATATAAACAATTTATATGGGGCTGCAATGTCTGAATATTTACCATATGGAGAATTTGAATTTCTGAAAGAGAATGAAATTGAAAATTTAGATATAATAAATATTCCAGATAATGCAGAAGTTGGCTATATTTTCGATTGTGACTTAGAATATCCCACTTATCTACATCAAATTCATAGTGATCTACCTTTAGCTCCACAACACATGACACCACCAGTACCTTCAAGATCAAAATTAAAGAAATTATTACTAACATTATATTCAAAAAGTAATTATGTTGTTCATTATAGAAATTTAAAGCTGTATTTGAAGCATTGATTACGTTTAAAGAAAATTAACAGAGTTCTCAGATTCAAACAAGCTGCGTGGTTGAAAAAGTATATTGATTTAAACACCACGTTGCGTCAGCAAGCTAAAAATGATTTTGATAAGAATTTTTATAAATTAATGATAAATGCTGTGTACGGCAAATTAATGGAAAACGTACGGAAATATAGAGATGTCCGTATGACCACTAAATGGGACGGCCGTTATGGCGCTCAAAATTATATTGCAAAACCTAATTTCCACAGTTGTAGCATTTTTGATGATGATATGATTATTGTAGAAATGAATAAATTAGAAATTTTATTTAATAAACCTATATACGCAGGATTCTGTGTTCTAGATATATCTAAAACTTTTCTATATGAATTTCACTATAATTATATCTTGCAAAAATTTAAAAATAAAGCAAAACTTCTGTACACAGATACCGATAGCCTAATTTATCAATTGAATGTGCCTGATATTTATGAGTATATTAAAGAAGACAGTCAGAGGTTTGATACATCTGATTATGATCCTCATAATTCATATGGAATAGAACGGAAAAACAAGAAAGTGCCAGGTTTGATGAAAGATGAAAATAATGGAAAAATCATGCTAGAATTTGTAGGCCTTCGAGCAAAAATGTATGCTTATAAAGTTCATAACAACAAGATAGTTAAAAAGTCAAAGGGTTCTACATCAGCAAGTGTTAAGAAAATTACATTTGAAGATTACAAAAGAACTCTGTTCGATCATGAAATTATTTACAAGCCACAGCATCTAATTAGATCTAAAAAGCATTGTGTTTATACAATTCGACAACATAAGATGATTCTTAACCCTTACGATGATAAAAGAATTTTAAATTCTAAGAGCACAGATACGAAGCCCTGGGGTTACGAAAGAATTTCAGATGACAACGATAACATTCCAAACAAAAGAATTTGTATTCGATAAAATTATGTGTGGCAATGTCTACTATAAACTGGATAGTATGTTCGTGAGTCAGCAAATTACTGGTATATAAGTTGTAAGCTAACAGATCAAAATCAGTTTGTTTTTAATCTCTCCAACAAATAACATGACTATGAAGAATCTGTGTAGTGAGATGCATATTGCTTTGCATTATGCAACCGTTGAAGTTTACAATAAATTTATTGAACGTTGCATTATCGAGTGCTGTTACAGTGAAGAAAGATACAACTTATTAAAGAGTATCTTGGAAGAAGTGGTAATTCCAGAGGAAGCCTCTAAGTGGTTATCGGAATATGATATAGAACCTCCTTTACAATTCATTGAATTGTTGATGGACAAGAAAATGGAACTTGATGAGTTTATTCACAGCGTGTTGGCGGTGTGTCACAAAGAAGGATATGAATACGTATCCGTTAAACGATCGAATGATATTATACAAATATTACATCCCTCAATTAAAATATCATTAAAAATATACTTATTTCAATTGTTACTAGATGACAAATATTACCCATATCTTGACAATACCACTTTTCCACTAAGAAATATATTAAGTAATTATAAAACCATTGACAAAACGATTGATGAAGCCATGTGTAAAGCGGCATACTATGCCAGAAGCCGTACACTTCGCAAATTGTGCACGCTACAAGAGTTTAAAAAGTTGCACTGGAAGTTTTAGCCATCTACAAATTTTCATCATGGTAATATTCTTAAATGGATTGAGGATAATATACAAAAAGCTGAACAAGATTTAGATGCTTGTTTAGGATGGAGCTGTGGTCCCGATTCCGCCCCATGGCCTTCTACACATTTGTATGATTATAATAGAACTCTTTGTATATTAAATGAAATTAAGGAATAAAATGATTTAAAACACTTTAAGACTTATTTTTATTTATTAAGTAATATACAATAATAACAAACAATAACAATGATTAATTATATGTTTTATAAAATCCTTACAGTACTAGTTAGATGACTATATTTAACTAATCTATCATGAAGTATAAGAGCGTAACAACTTGTATTTGAAGGAATATTTTTATTAGTTTCGAATTCTAGTCGAATATCAACTGAACCAGGTTTAAGACTTTCATTCTGATGAGAACAATCTATAACAATTAAAGGTGCATATTTCTTGAACTCTGCACGTGTATAAATAGGTTCATTTTCCTTTCCATAATACGATCGTTGAAACTTTGCATACATGTCATACAAGGTTGCTATCTGATTGTTGTCAAAATTTATATTCAAATTGTCATAAGGAAACATCTCAGAATTAAGATACAGTTTCATGTTAATTAAATTACAATGATCAAAGTGACTGAAATTTTTTTTCAATTTATTTTTACGGTCAGTATGGAAACCTACAATTACAAATCTAGGTTTCTCAAGTTGCGTCGCCGTCTTGATATTCCAGGTGTGACGTTGAGTTTCTTGTAGGAGAGGCAGTTCCCAACCCCTAAAAGGAACTTCCAATTCCTTGTTCCTAGCTACATAGTCAACTAATTTCAATCTTTCCACATCTGACACTGATATATGAGGCATTTTCCACAATACTTTATTTAATACAACTTTAACTGACTCGTTCTCTGCAGAATTTATTATAGCATTGGTATCCGAATTTGAGCGAATTAACACCAACTCCTGCCTCAAATTTAAAATAATTCTCTTAAAGTCTTCGCAAAATCCGAAAATGGTGGATAAATCGATTGAAACATTAAAATTTCCATGATCGTCAACTATAAGTGACCGTTCGTTGTTATTAAAAAGCCATCCACTATTTTGTAGATATTGAGTATCACTTGTGTTGAATGACACGTATCCTTTTAGAATGGAGGTTAGACCTGGATGACGGATGCGATCTATTACATATCCACCCATTTCATATCTGATTTCATCGAATAACAGCATTACACCGTTATTCGCAAATGTAGCAGTTTTGGAGGGTGTATTATCAGTTTTCAGTAATTTACCTTCAATATACAATGAACTTTCACTGGGTAATGTGTAGACATCCTGCTGTTGTATTGGAATACGAATTTCATCATTATTATTCAAAGACGTAGATGCGTACGGTTGATGAGTATGTTTCTCAGAGTTAATAATAGTGTTGTCAAAATAAGCCCTCTCGTTGACATTTAATATATCCATTTTTATTATCACTTCTTAAAAATTACCTTAAAACCAAGAGATTCGAGAAACTTTCGATTTCTTACTGTTATTGGTTTGATGGTTCGTGTAGAACTGATGGAAGGTTTTAAATATATACCTCCTATATAGTTTCGACTACTAGAACCGCCACGTTTGTTGTACCTTATTACCATTGCACTTATTGATCACGCTTCCTTCAAATGTAGTCTTAATGACACCACCTCTCTTCCGAAATTGATGAGTTCACCATCTTGACTGACTATATTAACAACAATCTGATCGATAAATCGAGTGTTGATGGGTAAATAGACAACGTTACTTGGAGTCTCAACAATTTTGAAACCAGCTGGTACTGTAGGGAAAAATTCGTGAATAACGTGAGCTTGCCTGTCATTAATATAGGATCCACTCACAATATTGCATTCTATGCAAATGGTATTTACACTAAAAATATCGACTGGAAAATCTGATACATGGTAACCAAATGCAGCCAATTTTCTTGGTTTAAAACCAAGCAAGTGTCCTATTGAATCTTGTTTAGTAAAATCAATGTCCTCACTGCATTTGATTCTACACTTCAGAGTGTTATTGTTAGCTTTAATAGAAATGAGCTTTTGATGCTCCTTAACAATTCCCTTTCTTATGCTGTCATCATTATCATGCCATCTGAAGTCACCTAAGGCTCGTTGTAGATATTTATTTATTGTATCAATATCATAGTTACCCTCTGGAATTTCAATGTATTTACCCTTGGAACCATAATAAAATTTGTTGTTCTTATTTTTCTCGATATTTGGAATTGAATTGTAAGCCTCAAAGCTTATTAACCCTAAGACGTAGTCTTTACTATCATCTAATATAATTGGAGGAGTATACCTAGAAGTAAGAGTTGAGCTTCTTCCAGACAGTAAAAAAGAATTCGACATCTTCGGTGTCGTGAAATATACTATTCAAATACAGCACTGCATTTTTAATTATACAAAAATTTCAGACATAGATGACCACAGTTGAATGTATTAAATGTTTGTAACTGTTCATGATTATACAATATTTTACACGGTCCATTTGTATTTAGGTAATGTACCAATTCTCGTGGAGGCCTTAAGTTGCCATAGCTATCAAAATATACTGCTTTTTCTCCAGTTTTCTTATATGCAGTCCAGTGCGTCCCAGAGCCTCTTTCATTGTCTAGATTAATAATACCACATTCTTTATAATGCACCCGACGTGGTAAACTATCTCTCATAAATATGCCTCGAAAATGTTGAATATTTAATTTCTTAGTCAATCTTATTAAATCCAAATTAGTAAGAGCTCGTTTCGGTAATTTTATCGGTAACGCTTGGAAGGTTTTTTGCGTCCTAAAAAAAGACCAAAGCCTTGCTTGTAAGGTATCATGTATAGTCCTTTACCCATAGCTATTTCTTCCATTGCAGCATTGTGACGTTTACTTTCTTCAAGCTTTTGCTTTGCAGCTTTGGCATCATTAACAGCCTTTGCAATTCCTGCTGCTCCACCACCTAAAGCACCAAGCGCACTTAAGCCTGCAAATAATGGAATTAGTGGTAGAAATCCTCCTGTCTTAGGTATTGGTATTACTCGGGCAGCTTTAATATATTTCTTCTTCTTAACTTTATTAACAGCTTTTAATGCAACTTTAATAGCATCTTTCATATTCTGCACATTTTTACCTTTTAGCGCTACTCGTGCTTGCTTTGTTACATCTTTAAATGCTAACGATCCACCAACCTTTTTAGATTTCGCTTTAGGTTTACCAGTTTTACTTTTATTTTTTTTAGTTTTTCCGTTAATGCATCCCATTCCTAATTTAACTTTAGCTTTCATTGCTGCTGCCACAGCCAAGGCTGCTGCCTTTTCTCCTATAGATGCGTTTGGTGATTTAAATCTCTCCACAGCCTTCTCACCCAAAATTTTATCAGCCGTATGTCGTTGCTCTAAGTTTTTCTGTCTGCTATAAGCCACGTCGTCTAAACCATTAATACCCACATCACCTCTTGCTAATCTCTTCGCAAGTTTTGTACCAGGACCACAAAATTTATATCCTGGAATATGGAGCTCTACTGGTAAATTATTTATAGCAGAGTTCAATATACCTCTGCCAGATTTTCTTGTTGTTCTAAGCATTTGGCATCACGAACTACTCACGAATGATGATAATACCAGTATCACATCTAATATATATATACACACACAATCATAGACTGAGCTTTATTTATAGTATTGCTTCCGTCATGCGCATTATAAAACAGCCAATTGATTTACCTATTAACAACAATGATATCGCAGAAATAAAAATCTCGAAGAGACATGGAGAATTGTTACCATCTACAATCTGCTGCTTGGTTGTCGGTCCATCAAACTGTGGTAAAACTAATGTTATGATTAGTTTGATTGAGCATCCCAATGGATTAAAGTTTGAAAATATTTATATTTTTTCTAAGTCTCTCTATCAATCAAAATATCAGTATTTAGAAGAACTTCTAAAACCAATAAAAGGAATTGGATACTACGCCTTCAATAACTGCAACAACATTCTACCGCCTGAAGATGTAAAACAAAACTCAATATTTATTTTTGATGATGTAGCCTGTGATAAACAAAATGTTATGAGAGATTACTTCAGTATGGGGCGTCATAAAGACGTAGATTGCTTTTACCTTTGTCAAACTTATACACGTATTCCAAAACATCTAATACGTGATAACGCAAATATGTTGGTAGTCTTCAAACAAGATGATTTGAATTTGAAGCATATATATGAAGATCACATAAATAGCGATATGAGTTTTAATAAGTTCAAGGAAATTTGCTCACTGTGCTGGAAAGACAAATATAGTTTTATGGTGATTAATAAAGACAGTGACATTAATAATGGTAGATATAGAAAGACATTTGATCATTACATACATATATAAAGAGAAATAAGCTCTGCTAACTTTATTCATCATTATTAGTATTCATACTGAACTGCTCTTAACACTACGCTGTTTTAACTGTTAAGTATCTGTTTTTAACTGCCAGATACCTACTTTTTACTGCCTGGGACCTGATTTTTACTGCCAGCTACCTGTTTTTTGCTGCCAGCTATCTGTTTTTTACTGCCAGCTACCTACTTTTTACTGCCAGCTACCTGTTTTTTACTGCCAGCTACCTACTTTTTACTGCCAGCTACCTGATTTTTACTGCCAGCTGCCTGTTTTTTACTGCTTATTGAGGATCTATACAAGTACTACAATTAGGAGGAAGATTTGATGCTTTCAAAATGAATAGAAAGGAAGTTGAAGTAAAAAAATTGTTAATACAAAGGAGGAACATAGTAAAGCAAAAGCTGAATGCTCTGAAAGAAGGAAATATAATTCAAGAACAATCGTTTCTCCCTATCACGAAGCGTTTACAAACAATTGCCGAGAAACTTGATGGAGAGCCTAATATAAAAAGTGAAAAGCTTATAAAAAAGGAAGTGAAATCAAGGTTTAGCTCACCAAAGAAAAGCATAGCGAAACTTAATAGATCGACGGCTTCTGATGCACCAAGTTTCCTAGATACATCAGTTGTCGTAGAAGGAACTTCAAATGATAATGACATTGCTGATAGAGATAATGAGGGAAACAATGAGGAACTAGATGATAGTGTAAGAGATGCAAAAGAATATATTCAAGACTTTGGTAATTCGCCCGATATGATGTACTATTTAAATCACCTTGATCCCTTACCTAGAGAATATGTTCATAAAATGATTGGTGATGTTCATAATGAGTTTGACTTTAGGTATGGCGTTAGATATGATCCCGAGCATAATGAACTAAAAATTGGTAATGCATCTCTACAATTCGATGGTAATAATTTAATTATAGGAGGGTTAAATTATACTGGGACTCCTGGACTCTACGAATTAATTTTTAAGAAACATCCAAAAAGTTTCACAGAAGGTGATAAAAAAACCTACTTAGACATTGTTAAACGAACGAATGCTCATAAAAGAAACTACTCTGAAAATGAGCAAATTCAGGGTAATGCATCTTACAAATATAAAAAAATCATCTCCGCATTGAGTATACAACCACTAACATCACGAAGACCTCGCATCATAGCACCCTCAACTCGAAAGAGGTTAGGCCTTGGTATGTTAATGGAAGCCTCGAATAATCCAATCGACTACGTATACTGGGATGATCCTAATGAGCTTGTTGATAGATTAAGGCTTTTAGTTGCCTCCCAAACCGCTGGCCATACAGGTCATTCTAACGAGATCGTCTCTATTATCGAAGAATTGCGTGAATCTAAAATTATTGAGTAGTAAGCAAAAACTTACAGCTAACTTAAAAAATGACAGTCGATAAATTTGGTAGACACATAAGTCAACCAAAGCATTCATCTGCGGATCATGATGATTTTGAAGTAACGTTAACAAGCATCTCAGGAAACATAGTGAAGGAATTATATTATAATATTGTTTTAACATTTGAGTCTACAACCTTTCATGAAAACAGTAAGAACTATTTAATATCTGATATAAAAACATGTCAAGTTTTCTTCTACGAAGCAGCTACGATTGAACATGCTACTGGTTACCCTACTGATATCATAACAATTATAAATGAAAAGGAATTTACTTTGGCAGAACTAGTCAACGTTATGCTACGTCGCAACGATAATATTTCATTTCGAGAAAAAGATCCGGAAACAGAAAACAAAAATTTATTTGTAGAAATTGTTATACGAGTTCCTGTGGGGTTAAATATATAGAAATTTGTTTTACATACTGTAATTTTAATTGGAATCCAATATGAAATATCTCAACAACTTTAACAAATATGCAACAAATGTAAAAGAAGATATTGTCAATGAATTACACAAGTCTGCCAGAATCAATTTTAAAAGACGTAGAACCGTAATAAAAGGTCTGAATGATTTAATACAAGCTGATTTAATTGACTTGATACCATATTCCAAGAAAAATAATGGATATAAGTATGTACTAATCGTTATTAATTGCTTCTCTAAATTCATATGGACAGAACCACTAGCGAGCAAATCAGCCCAGGATGTTACAATTGCAATGAATAGGATTTTACAACGTTTTAAAAAAATTTCGAAACATCTACAAACCGACATGGGAAAGGAATTCTATAATGAGAATTTCAAGAAACTGATGAAAAAATATAGCATTAACCATTACAGCGTTTATAGTACAAAAAAGGCTTCGATTGTGGAACGCTCCATTAGAACTATAAAGAATATGCTTTGGCGTGCTTTCAGCTTAGGAGGAGAATATAGGTGGAATCATATTTTAGATAAAATTGTTGACAAATACAACAATACAGTCCATTCTACAACTAGGATGAAACCAATTAAAGTTACATCAAGGAATAAAAGATCATTATTAAAATCAACATATACACATTAAAAATTGCTAATAAAATAACAAAATTTAAAGTAGGCGACCATGTGAGAATTAGCAAATATAGAGAAGCTTTTAAGAAAGGATACACTCCAAACTGGTCTAGCGAGATTTTTATCATTAGGAAAATAAGATTAACCAACCCTACAACATATTTATTGAATGATGAGAGTGGTAAAGAAATAACAGGAGGCTTCTATGAATTGGAATTACAAAGAGTAAAACATCCTGACGCTCACTTAGTTGAAAAGGTATTACGAAAAAAAGGAAATAAAGTTTTTGTCAAATGGTTAGGTTACGATGACAAACATAATTCTTGGATTGATAAAAATAATGTATTGTAGCATGTTATATTGTATAAGAATTATAATAAATGATATACATTCTATATTCGATTTTTAATTTTAATAATTAACCCTATTAGTTACATAATAATGATAAGCACCCAGCTGACGTAGTCGACAGAAACCGACTATATACTTCCGCTCAGCACAAACGGTCCTCAACCTCTACCGCGCAGGTGCCAGCCGCTGTGACGTAGACGGCTGAAAGCTATGCCGATCCTGCTCCAGTCGCCATCTTGAATTGTGGAGCAGGATCGGCATAGCTATTCTACTTGTAATATAAACTTATTTCCTAAAACGCATCGTTTCAGAGATAGAGGGCGTTGAAGTAGGAATTTTTTTCTCGTTTTTCCCTCATAACTTTTGAACCACTTATCCGATTTAAGTGAAATTCGGAACACAAACACTCCTTATGATCTTACATAAGCTTCTTAAGTTTGAACTGCCTACCCCTCTTAGAAGTGTATTTTGTATCCTACCTCCTTCTAACTTTATTTCAAAACTACAAAAAAAAAATTAATTTCAATAAAACATCTACACACCACTTTGACCTGATTATTTTCGAAACTTTTTCGTCTCCTCTTTTTTTGCGACGTTTGGTATTGAAAGAAATTGGTGACAGTGTAGCGCACCAGCCGCGTAAATTTCATTTAACGTTATAGCAACCCATGGAAACAAAACCTCAGTGATTTGTATAAACTGACGTTTGTGAAAGTCATTGTCAAAAGTATTATTTAAAGAGCATTTTTAGTGCTAAGAAAGCCAAGAAGGTTACAAATGTTGAATATGCCGATATACATTATGTTTATGGTTTCTGTGACGGAAATTCCAACGCGTCAGTTCGAGAGTACCGAACACGCTTCCCTAATAGAAGAATTCCAAATGCACAAGTTTTTCAGAGCCGTCCGATAGTGTCGCCGGAAGCATCGCAGCCTATAAATTTTTTGTGCATCTCTCGACGAGCCACAAACATCCATGGTACTACAGTGGGATTCGAACCCACACCGACATAGCCGATCTAGACTGGTTCCACGAGCAGTCATCTCCCAGCCACTTCGGCAATCGCGGCGCCCAAAACGTCAGTTTACACAAATCACTGAGTTTTGTTTTCATGGGTTGCTATAACGTCAAATGAAAATTACGCGGCTGGAGTGCTACATTGTCACTAATTTCTTTGAATATCTCAGAAACAAGACCAAACGTCGAAAAAAAAACCGGAGATGAAAAAGTTTCGAAATTAATCAGGTCAAAGTGATGTGTAGATGTTTTATTGAAATTAATTTTTTTTTGTAATTTTGAAATAAAGTAAGAGGGGGGGTAGCATACAAAATACTCTTCTAAGAGGGGTAGGTAGTTCAAACTTAAGATGCTTATGTAAGATCATAAGGAGTGTTTGTGTTCCGAATTTCACTTAAATCGAATAAGTGGTTCAAAAGTTATGAGGGAAAAACGAGAAAAAATTCCTACTTCAACGTCCTCTTTCTCAGAAACGATGCGTTTTAGGAAATAAGTTTATATCACAAATGAACATTATTTTAACCTCTTCTATCGATTCCTGAAGTTATCAAGATTAAACCTGAATCACCTTGTATACATTTCTTTTACGAAAAACAATCCCATTTATTTGTCGGTAATTTGCATTCGTAAAATCTCTTTTTTTGTTGAGTGAGTGTACATAGGGAAATGCGCTGTAAGTTAGTCATATGAGTAGCTAGGCAATCAAGTAGTAGTATAGTATAATTTAATAATAAAATAGTATTCCGAAGCATATTAATGTCTTCATGTGGTTTTTGCGAGTGGCGAGGAAGCAAGCGATTTTTTTCGGTGGACCATACAAAAACATCTTTCATGTAAATTGTGGGAGTGAGCTACTTTTTTCCCTTCTTTGGTTCCTGGTTTATTGTGGAAATGCAGCACGTGCAGAGCAGGACAATAAGCTAGATGACAAGAACTTCAGGATCTATTTGAGTCGAAGTGTTGGACGATTTTGCTGCTAGATTCGATAATATGAAGGATGAGTTTATGAAGTCAGTGCTTGATGAAGTATCCGAGATCTCCAAATACCCACCTTCGGTCTACTTATGCTTATAAATTATGTTTTAACGCGTCAGAAAAAAATGCTGTGAAACCTAAAAATTCTAAAGAGGGAAATTTCCAAACCAAGCTAGATTTATTGCAAGCAGAAATTTGAATGTCAAAATCAACAGTGTCAAACACATTAGTAGTGGAGAAATTTTGTTAGACTGTAAGAAATCGGATAAGGTCACCAAACTTAAAGAAATTGCTGAAGTAAAGTTGTCAGCCAATTACGATATTCATACTTTTAAAAGTATTCATTCTTAGATGTAGAATAGAGAATTGTTTGCTTTAGTGAAAATCTGAAAGCTGGTACTTTACTTCAGTACATCTACAGGCAAAATCATAACATTACTTCTTCTTCTCAATACAGTGTCTTGTGAATTAAATCTACTAATAGGAACAGGAATATTTTCCAAGCGACGCTCCAGATGGATATGACTAACTTCAGAAAGATATTAAATCAAGGTCACTTACTTGTGGGCTTGGATAGTTGCTTTGTCTATGACGTTATCCAAGTACCTCGCTGTTTTCAGTGTAATCACTTTCATACTAGGAAAAATTGTAGAAATAAAGTTTGTTGTCCAATTTGCGCCAAAGATCATGAGCTAGAAAACTGTCCAGCTAGTAGTAAAAATGTATCAATTGTCTCAATTTAAAACAGAAACTTGATATTAGTACCGATCATTCAGTCTGGGAATATGATAAATGAGTTGCGAACAAGAGAGCTCTTGAGAAACTTAAAGCTGATATTTTTGGATTTCTTAATAAATAGCAATTAAATTCGACGTCAAAGTCCGTTAGTCGTGAACAGAAAGAGTCAAAATTTTCTCTATATTACCAAAATATGCACGGAATCAAAACTAAAACTGTTAATATATTAAATGCATGTACTGTGAAGAGTTATTCTGCAGCTGGCATAGCTGAAACGTGACTCGACAATGGTGTTAGTAATGCGGAAATATTTAATATGTTACATATTGATGTTCATAGATGCGACCGTGATTTTCTGAATACTAATTGTAGTCGTGATGGTGTGGCGATTGTTGATTCAGAGCTGTCATCTGTAGATTTGAATTTAAAATCGTCTACTGAATTCAAACATCTTCTTTTCATAAATATTTTGGGAGTTAAATTGAGTATTAAATTTTGTAGTATATACAAATTTGGAAAGTGAGGATCTTGATGGTGAATTGTGTTTTGCCGCTTGCGTGTATTTGTGTCATACTTCCACCACAGTGTGTTCGCATCAAGCAGTGTTGCCAAGTGGGAAAAATTCAGTGCATGAGAATAATTTCAAAGAATCATGAGGTTTGGAGAAAAAAGCATGAGATGGCTTAATTTATAAAAAAACATCTCTTGACACAGCTTAATTTTTAATTACTTTTGTAATGCCATTTTTATTTCATTAAAAAGCATTATGTTCTGCTATTTTATCATAATATTACATTGTAAGTAGGTACTTACAGGTACTTACTTAAAAGTTATTAACCACATAACCTTTCTAATTTATTTTATTGTTAGGCCGGGCGAACGTTGAGGCGCAGTTGACGTGACGCAGGGTGACTCACGGGTCGTAAAATCTGTTGTTTCCAGAAAATGTAGGTACCCTTACGGAATAGAGTTAAGAATCACTGCAATACAGCACACACACCGCATATCCGTAGACTGTCATACCCGTTTATGTATTCATTGCTAATTATTAAGAGAGCAGTCTACAATAAAGGACATTTCAAGTATCCAAATATTGTAGATACCTACCTCTATCTATTCAATTTTGCCCTCGATTTTGCCTTTATTTCTCGTTAGGTCTTTGTTTTGGTAGATTTCAAAGAGTAATTTTAATAATTTTATTATTTCTTTTTGTGTCTATTAAAAAGCATGAGATTCTGTAATCAAAATATGAGAGCATGAGATATCCTCCGAATGCATGAGATCTCATGCAAAAGCATGAGACCTGACAACACTGGCATCAGTTGACCGGACAGTTAGATTTGCAATGGCGAATTGGCGTTGGCGATACGGAACCGATTATCGTAATAGTGGGGAATGCTAGACCAATGCACGTCGCCGCTCCTCTTAAACTTCGTACCTACCCTGGAATGAAGCGGCAATTTCTACTTTCTTTGTAAAGATCCGCAATTTCCGAATCTGTATGTTGTAGTGCTGTATATCCCTTCTAACACGTCAACTATCTTTGCGATGTTAGTATCGTTAACGTATTTACATAATAGTAAATTAATTTTAATTGGTGACTTTAATATTAGCGAGTCTTTGGTTGACGACATTAATACCAATTAACTACAGGCTCTGAGTAATTTCTGTATTTTCTTGGGTGTTCTGCAGTATAATTTTGTACATAATCACCGTAATAGGCTACTTGATCTTGTTCTGTCAAATTTGGTGTGTCGTGTTGAATCTGCACCCGATAAACTAACACCAGAAGGTTTACATCACCGTGCTCTTATTATCTTATGTGTTTGTAACTAATGATATATACAAAAAACAAAATTGCAAAACACTGGAGACATTTTATAATTTTCGAAGAGCAAATCTTGCTACTTTTTATGCAAAATTGTCTGCAATCATTGCTGAATATGTTCCTAAAACTATAATTATCAACCGAAATTATCCACATTGATATAACTATGGCTTTAGAAGAGTTCAGGTTTATTGAGACAATATATTAAAACTGAAACAGATGCCGCTTATAGAGAATATTGTCACTATATTGAGAGAAACATAAAAAACGAACCCCAAAAATTCTGGCAATTTGTAGTAACAAAAAGAACAATTTTGCTATATCAACAACAATGTATGTTGATAGTTGTGAGTTATGTGATTCTGATAGTATAGTTGATGCATTTACTCAATTCTTTCTAAGTGCGTATGTAGATCTGAGCATGATTGTCAACAATAACACTGATACTCCCAGCAAAGATAACTTTCATTTTGCCGAATTTTCAGAACAATAGATATACAGGCTGTCTCACATAAGAGGGCCACTCCCATGTATCTCACTTAATATGCGAGACACGTCAAAAATCTTTTTGGTTGTATTTTTGAAGGCCTTTATGCTCGCAAAAATAAATTTGAGATCTATGGCCAGCTTTATGAGTAATAACAAAAAAACCTGTAAAGTACTCAAACTTTAAGGCTGACTTTTTTATTTTAAGAGATAGAGAAAACGTATTGGTAATAAATTTTGTTTGCAAAATTGATACCTTTCACCTAATATAAAGAGATTTTTGAAATACTGTATGTGATTCACTGCGCCCTCTAGGCGGACATAAAAAAATTCTATCAAAGCAGGCTATGGCCACAAAAAATTTGCTGTTTCTTCATCTTTTAAGAAATATACTACATGTCGCCCTTATCTTTTGTATTTATTACAGTTTTTTCAATTTTATTATAAAAATGTACCTAAATATTTTTGTGTTGCTCAAGATAACGTAGAACCTGTTTTAAAGACGCCAAGTGCAAGAAATTAATAAACAGAATGTACTTGTTCATGCAAATTACACATTTCTCTTGTTTTGTGTTGTACTATCAGTGTAATTTCAATTCTGTTCAAGCACTGGCAGAATATAAAAATAGATTCCCCAACGCACTCCCAACCCCACAGATAAACTTTTTCAAAATTAGGAGAAAATCTTTGATGATATGGATCTTTTAAGAAGGAAAAGGCTACAATACCAGCTACAGTTGTTAATAACGTACGTTATGTTAACATAATTCTAAATTATGTAAACAGGAAAAATGAGCAAAACAGTGATATATCTTTGAGAAATTACAGTAAACTGGAATATAAACAAAGAAAGTGCAAGAATTTTATTACGAAAAAATGGTTTCAAATGTTATAAGGTGAGAAAAGTACATCACTTGAGAGAGGAAGATAAATCAAGGAGATTAAGATTCTGTATATGGTTACAAGAGAGAAAGAAGGAAGATCCACTACAAATGGACTAATGGCAATTTACACTCCGTTCACCTGAATTGTAATCTCTTAATTTTTTTCTTTTGGGGTTATGTAAAATATACAGTTTTCCAGACGGTACTAGAAAATGTAGATGATCTAAAGAAAAAATAAGAGAAGCTTGTGCGTTGGTGCCTCCTGAAACCGTAAGTAATGAAATAAATTCTGTATCGAGGAGAGTCCAACGATGCATCAGAAATCGAGGTGGTCAAATTGAGCATCTCACTTAATTCATTATTACTTGTCTGTATTAGTTATATGGTACTACTATTAGCAGATGTTATTAATATTTTCGGATTTTCTAGTTTTAATCTTACCTTTTCTGTTTAAATTTAAATAAAATGTGTTTCTAATTCAGTGCTGCTTATTTCAGTACTCAACTAAATTACTGAATCGATTAAATTAATGTTTCGAGAATTAAGAACATCTCAACTCAAACATTATGCATAAATTATGACTATCGAGTATAAATACTATGACAAGAACACGCAGTTTGTCAAATGATGATTTTACTGAGGCAATACATTTATTTTCATAGCAAGCAGTATTTAGCTTAAGCTACATTGTCTGTGTTAGAACAATTTTAAAGACCCAATCGCTTCTAATGTGAAAACCAATACAGTAATAATATTATAAGAAAATCTGTATTTTCCATAAAAAGGTACATTCTGTTTATTCATTTTTTGCAGTTGGCGACTTTAAAACAGGTTCTACATTATCTTGAGGAACACTAAAATATTTAGGTACATTTTTTATATTAAAATTGAAAAAATTGTAATAAATAGAAAAGATAAGGATGAAATGTAGTATATTTTTTAAAAGACGAAAAAACAGGCAATTTTTTGTGGCCATAGCCTGCTACGATAGATTTTTTTTTGTCCGCTTAGAGGGCGCAGCTAACCATATACGATATTTCAAAAATCTGTTTATATCGGGTGAAAGGTATCAATTTTGCAATTAAAATTGATTACCAATAATCTATCTCTTAAAATAAAAAAGTTAGACAGCCTTAAAGTTTAGGTACTTTACAGGTTTTATTGTTATTAGTTGGTCATGGATCTCAAATTTGTTTTTACGAGCATAAAGGCTTCCAAAATTGCAACAAAAAACATATAAAGATTTTTGACGTGTCTCGTATATTAAGCGAGATACATGGGACTGGCCCTCTTATGTGAGACAGCCTGTATGCTCTTAAAAAAATAAATGCCAAAATGACGATGGGTCCAGACGGTATTCCGTCATTTCTCTTGCGTGACTGCACAGCAGTACTGCCGAAACCAATTACCTTTCTTTTCAATTTATCCTTAACAGCAAATGATTTTGCGGATGTTTTGAATAAATTTAAACTAATTCCCATTTTTTAAGAAAGACGACAACAATATTTGAAATTATAGACCCATTAGCATAATTAATAATTTAAGACTTTTGAAATTGCCCTCTATGAACCTCTGTTCGCTTATGCATGGAACTAAATTACGGAACATCAGCATGGGTTTTTAAAAGAAGATCAACTACTACGAATTTGTGCTGCATCGCTCAATACATTACAGACGCTTTTGAGGATAATTCACAAGTAGATATCATATACACGGACTTTGCTAAAGCGTTTGATAGGCTAGATCACAATATTTTTTGAAGATTTTATAAAAAATTTTAATTCATATTTGAACAGTCAATCATCGTTTGTCACATGCTACGGTACAAAATCAACTGTTACTGCAAAGTCTGGGGTGCCTCAGGATTCTGCTTTGGGTCATCTATTCTTTAGCATATTCATAAATAGTATTTCTAAAATCCTAATGTACCCACCCTATTTATTATACGCGGAAGACCTAAAACTTAACAATTGTTTAGAATCAGTCGGCACTTAATAATGTGGTTGAGTGGTACAAGCAGAACTATTTGGTACTGAATTTTAGTAAATGCTTTGACATGTCATATTCTTTAAAACAGAGTAGTTTAACTTTTAAGTATAGCTTAGATAATTCTGAACTTTAAAGATGTTATATGATTCGCGACCTTGGTGTAACGTTTGACTCAAAAATGACTTTCACTTTGCACATATCCATACTATTTTGAAAGATGTATGTAAAACACTGGGATATTATATGGAACTCACGTAACTTTAGTGACATTGAGACGTTAAAACTATTATATTATATCTATATTAGATTTAAGCTGCAATATGGAGTAATTATTTGGTCTCCTTATTATAATGTGCACGTTAATATCTCTCTTTTACATCGGATGGAGTCTAACCAGCAATAAGTGTTTCTCAAAAGAACTTCTTAATAAATTCGGATTCTGTTGCGAACTGCTGAGTAAGTTAGAGTTTGCTTGTAGTTAAACTGCAATTAAGAAACTTAAATATCCAGTTAGATTATAATTGTCATTTGTTTGTTGAAGACTGAATAAGTTATTATAATATAGGTAATTTATTATTTTGATTGTGTTTAAGTATCTGCTCTCTATATGTTTCAGTGTAATTCCATTTTCTGAATTATTTATTGTAGTTTTATTTAATTTTTTTTTATGGATGCAATTAGGTTTAAGTGTACTGTTGTCTCATGATACTATAACTTGTAATTATTTTCCTTGTAATTCCTACCCTGTAAATTGAGAAATCTATGGGTAGTGTATGAAGCAAAATAAAAATAAAATGTTACATATACATACATATTATATGACAGTACAATACAGGTAGTATACGTACACAGTTAATGAGTATATTTATTTTGGAAAAGCAAGTGTTAGTATAAGATAATGTCCGTAGTATTAGATGTATTAGATATAGAGTTTTTATATTATATTATTATTGTATATGTACGGTCGCTTTTAGGATAATCTATTTATGTATGTGGTTAGTAAATATGACATTTTTTCAACCTACTTTTGTTTGTGTGTATGTAGCAAATCTATTGTAGTTGTTTGGAATAAAATTATTATTATTATTATTATTATTATTATTATTATTATTATTATTATTATTATAAGACGGTGAATGCCAAAATTGTGTACTCAATGTTGACCAAGGTGGTACTAGCCACCAATGCTACCACTAGAGGCAAATTCTTTTGATAGTCAAAATACCGCTTAATATTTTCTTCCTTATCCGAAGTAACGTCTGATAGTTTGTTCTTTAATGATTCGGCTTTCCGTAAATGCAGCGCTGTGTCTGAACTTCTGCATTCTACAAACAAGTTAAAAAATTAGTACATTCGCAGCATATGTCTTTTCTGGGATATCCAGATTAGATATTTCATTCTTCATTCAAATTTTTCAAAATATTTTATAACTAACTTTATCATTTTCATTTGTTATTATGAATTTTGTGTGTAACTTTGCTACAGACAGTGTTGAATCCAGATATTTACGAAGTTTATTATCATTACTTGAATAGTGTGACTCTCGAGCTGGCAACTAATTTATACATTTACGAACTGCAATTCTGAGTTGATTCTGTTAAGTCTAAAGTGGTAGTGGTCTCTCAAGTCTTTAAACGATGTATGTTTGGTAATTTTCTTCCGTAGTCTTCTGTTTTAATAAAAGTAGGTATCCTCTACTCTTCATTGTTCTCTTCATCTTTTCTCAATAATTGTTTTTTCCCAAAATTTCCTCCTCTCTGTTTTCAGTATTACCTATCTTCCATTACTGAAGTTGACTTTATCTTGTCTTGCTGCTTATCATTTGTGTATTTCCTACTTTCAACACTATATTCTATAAACTAAAACAACTGATCTTCTCAATGCGTCATCCGTTTGTGAACTTGATGTTATTGTCATTACTGAAACGTGGTTGGATGAGTCGGTTGCTGATAACGAGTTATTTCAGAATAGTAAATATGTTGCATTCAGGTCCGATCGTAATATCTCTACATCTCGTAAGAGAGAGGGGGGCGTTCTTCTAGCTGTTAAATGTAATATGGTCGTGTCAAAGTTAGATTTCACGTTGATTGAAACAGTTTATGTTCTAATTGATATTGTGGGAGTGAAGATCAAAATTAATTATATCGCTATTATCTATATGCCTCCTGATTTGAACTACACCTATTATTCTAAATTATTTGATGCAGTACAATCTTTAGAATGTTTGTATAATGGCAATGTTTATTTTCTTGAGGATTTCAATATCTCTGAATTTTATCAACCAATGGTACGAATATTTTCAGCTCAAAACTTTTGTCCTTGGATTGTTTTATGAAATTCTATGAATTGACCCAACATAACACTATTTTGAATAAGAATAACCGCCTTCTCGATCTCGTTCTTAGCGACAATAATAATTTAATTGTTGAAAAATCATTAGATCCACTTATTCATGAAGATGCTCAGTATCATCCAGCCTTGTGTAACGGAAAATGATAATAATAATAATACTAATAGTACGATTTGAGAAACGCATAAACGAAGTAGTTCATAAAGACGGATATACATCCCACTTCTGATTGTAATATTTTAAACAATTAACTACTCTCCTATAGTTTTACAAAACACAAAACAATGGCGCTACTAGTCTACTATATTTTATAAACAGTCAATGTTTATTTATACTACTGGTTTTCACTCACCATTACTACTGTTAACTGTGAACTGGAACGTGCTTACTCAAATGACCTATGAAAAAGAACCACAATAAGTGTCTAGCCCCCTTATCAAATTATAGTTACCCCATCATTCATAATTATACTTAATTATCTCATATCTAACACTATCACGTGGTACCCAAGCATCTGTCTTTTTACATCCTTCAATATTTCAGCACAAGCCCGGATCTTAACAATATTTTCTATCATCCTAGGCAGTTGGCTGACTTCGTCCAAAAGATCGGAATCGTCGCCTTGCCTTGGTCGAAATCCGTGTAGTAATTCACTTGGTGTGAAACCAGTTGAGCTGCTTCTGACATTATTAATGGCAAATTGTATATGACCTATGTGATCATCCCAATTTTCTTCCTCAGGACAGGCTGTCAATAATGCTGTTTTAAGAGTCCTATTGAAACGTTCGACCTGTCCGTTGGCTCGTGGTGTAGCCACAGCATTCAGTACGTGTCCAAGTTTAACGCAATATTCTTGGAACTTTCGAGAAGTGAAAGCACTACCTTGATCCGATATCAAAATTCGAGCTTTTCCATACAAAGCGAATATCTCTTCGAGGAAACGGATAACAAATTTTGTGTTGGTTGATCGGACTGCTTTAAGAAAAGTGAACTTAGTGAAGGCATCCACTATTACTATGATATGGACATTTCCTCGAGAACTCTTAGGTAAATGGTCCATAGTGATCTATATGGATCATATCAAATGGTTCTGCATTTTTGGTAATGGGATGTAAAAATCCTTCCTTTTTCCCTGTTGGTTTCTTGCTGTAGAGACATGGAATACAACATGAGATGTATTTTTCTACATACTGACGCATTCGCGGAAACCAATAGTGTTGAGTTAGTCTATGTAAAGTCTTTTCGATTGCAAAATGCCCTAACTCATCATGTGCTGCTCGAACAACTTGTTGCCTCATGCCTTTAGGTACCACCCACTGAATTCCTTTCACGGTAATACGATATACTCTACCGTCTCGTAGGGTATAGTTTTTATATACGGTTTTTTCTTTTTCCGTTTCTGGAGGTTTACTCAAAGTTTCCCGAATCGATTTTATCTTGTCATCCGTTAATTGTGCAGCTAACACCCAATCTGCCTGCTCGATGCGAAAAACTTCTTCCTGACTACATTTTGTAGATGAAATAGCATTCCTGCTCAATGCATCAACGTGCTTCATACGTGTACCTGGTCTGTAGTGTACTTCGCAAGTGTATTCCTGTAACTGTAACCTTCGTGGTAAAATTTGTTTCTTGTTGCTGGTTGCTTTCAACGCATTACAGTCGGTTACCACAATAAATTTTATACTCAGCAGGTAAATCCTAAATTTCTTAAGACTTTCTACGACTGCTAGTGTTTCCAACTCGTATGAATGATATTTTTCTTCGGTTGGTGTAGTCTTTCTACTAAAATAAGCCACTGGATGTAATTTGTTGTCAGTTTGTTTCTGCAACAGTATACCTGCCAAACCTCTGCTGCTTGCATCAGTGTGTACCTCTGTATGAGCCTCTAGATTATACAACGTGAGTATAGGTCGCTGGACTAAAATGGATTTCAGCTGTTCAAAGCTCTGTTGTTCTTTATCTGTCCATGCCCATGATACGGATTTCTTTGTCAGATCTGACAACGGTTTAGCTATCACAGCATAATTTCGCACAAAATGTCTGAAATATCCTGTTAGACCCAAAAATTGTCTGATGTGGTGAACAGTCTTTGGTCGAGGAAAATCATTCACTGCCTTCATTTTGGCTTCCCCAGGTCTTACTTTGCTGTCACTTATTTCAAAACCCAGATACTCGACAGATGTCATCATTATCTTACACTTCGCAGGATTCAGGGTTAATCCTTCTTCCTGTAGAAGTTCCAACACCTTTTCTAAATTCTGTAGGCCTTCTTCGACCGTTCTGCTGTAAATATATCATCGAGGTAAACAGGAGATATATCTCGGACTGGTCTTAAAACTTTATTCATCAACCTCTGGAATGCGCTAGGAGCATTGGTTAATTCAAATGGTAACCTATTGAATTCGTATTGAGATTCTGGTGTCACGAATGCGGTATACTTCTTCGACTCCTCTGCGACAGGTATTTGGTGATAGCCAGATTTCAAGTCAAGACTGGTGTAATAAACACTACCTTGTAATTTATCTATCTGGTCATCGATGCGAGGGAGAGGATATCTGTCTTTAACCGTGTTCTGGTTTAATCGCCGGTAATCGATACACATCCTTTGTTCTCCATTTTTCTTTCGCACAAGTAAAATGGGAGATGAGTAAGGCGAATCTGATTCTCTGATTATATCATTCCTCAAGAGATCTTCGATAATCTTGTCGACAGTCTCCTTTTCACCTTTCGACATATGATATGGTCGGTACGAAAATGGCGTATCGCTTTCCAATTGTATTTTAATTTCTGTTGACTGGGCGCACCCTAACTCGTCTATATCCTTCGCGAAACAACCTCTGTATTTATTTATCAATTTCATTAAGTTATCTTTTTGCTGCTCAGAAATGGGACCTATGGTGACATCATTCTCTTTCAAATTTTGCAGTTCTGACAGTTGAGTACATAGAACTTGTTCCATTTCTTTTGCTTCTGCCTCAATGCAAGGCCAGGCACGAGCTACTGGATTTTTACTTTTTAATTTTACATCGACATCTGATAGGTTTATTATCGGTAGTACCAGTTCAGTATCTGTATCAATGTGTAATATCGTATGCGGTATGCAGTATTCTTGTCCCGGTTCACTACGAATACATGCTTCTACATATACATCTCCCTTGAAACCATTCCTCACCTCCATCGGTACATTTGCCCAATAATTTGCAGGAATTACTACTGTTTCTTTTGGCCATAAAACAATTTTTACGGTATTGTCACATACAGCCTCAGAGTTTGGCAACTTCTTAAAGAGTTGCAAAGTAGCATGATCCTTGAATATTGCTATATCTGGATTTTCTGAAACGGGATAACCTATCAATAATGGCATAGTTTGCATGTGGCTTGACACAACCATTGCTGAAGTGGAAACAGCTATTTTATCTATTTTTAATTCAAAAGTGACTACTCCTTGAGATGTGACAACTCCACCTCCATATCCACGAATGGTACTTGTTTTGGATCTGTCACATGTCAATAAGAGCCTCTTGGCCTCATCGTCTCTAATAATATGACATGTACTGCCTAAGTCGATAAATGTATTGGAAGGTTTACCATTAACAAGTACTAATTTATAATACTTGTGTTGACTGGGAGATAATCGCTGCCATCTAGTCATTTCGTTTCGTGGACCTTTCTCTTTTTTGGGCATGTATGTGCCATATGCCCGACTTCGTGGCATGCAAAACACTTCATCCTTTGATCATCTCTTCGACTTCCTGGGCAGTCTCTTTTTACATGTTCTCGTTTATTGCACCCATAACAAACAGGTTGTTCTTTTTCCTTGTGCACAAATTTTCTCTTACGATCTAAAGAGTGAAATGGTCTCTTGTGCACCACTGACTTCCTAGTATCCGTCTTAACTTCTTCATTAAGACTCCGTAAGTAATCAAACAACTCCTCTGGGTCTTGGCAGTTAGCAGCTTTGGCACCCACACGAACATGACTATCGTTAATTCCACCTATGATGCATGATACCGCATCTGTACCTTGAATTTTGCAAGCATTCAGCAAGGCTTGCTTTTCGTAGAAGTACTGAGCAAAAGTTTCTTCAGGACTCTTCTTGCGTCGCATCATGTTTTCAAGTACTTCATTAAAATCCTTTTGTGCTGGAAATGCCCTTCTCAACTTTTGCTTCCACTTACAATTTTCGAAAAGCTGATTATATTATACTATATAATGACTTTGTCACGGTAGACTGGATCTCCTGAATAATATAGAAGATGGAAATTTAATGTGTCAAGAATTCTATCATGTCTTTTACCAGATTTTAGTGTACCAAAAACATTAATGCGACCAAGGAAATACCCACAATGGTTCACTAATTCCATTATAAAAGACATTAAAAGAAAACATAAGTTATGGCGTAATTATAAGTCATCGTCAAATAATTTGTCGGCCTACATTGATTTTAGCAACTTGAGAACCAAAATTAAGAACAATATCGCAGTTTCTTATAAGAACCACTTGGAACATACTCAGAATAACATAGAGTCGATTCCTAATCTATTTTGGAAGCATATTAATTCAGTACGTAAATCTTGGGCGATTCCAGGAAACCTCAGTTTTAATAATAAGGATGTAAGTGATCCTGAGGATATCGTCAATGCGTTTGCAGAGTTTTTTCAAACTACTTTTATACCTTCAACCATGTGCTCTCTTAACAGGGAAGGTTTGCTCAATACTAATACCTTTCATTCAGCGACCCTTAAACAACGGGAAATATAATTCGTACACTAAATAAATTGAAGCCTAAGTTTACCAAAGGCCCAGATGAGATACCGGCATTTCTTATTAAGGATTGTGTTAAGGTATTAGCTGAACCACTAACGCGAATTTTTAATTTATCCTTGAAGTCTGATGTGTTTCCGGTACTTTGGAAGACCTCCCGCATTTTCCCCATATTTAAAAAAGGACATAAAAATAAAATCGAGAATTATCGTCCCATCGGCTTAATATCTAATTTTGCCAATGTATTTGAAACGGCTGTTTACGAATTAATATGCCTCCACGTACAATGTCAAATTACGTCGTGTCAACATAGATTTATTCAAGGCCGTTCTACGGTTACGAATCTTTGCTGTATTACTCAGTATATTTCAAACTTTGTGGATACTAACATACCGGTTGATGTTGCGTATACAGATTTTTCAAAGGCGTTTGAGAGGCTAGATCACGGTATGCTCATTGGTAAGCTAAATCAGTTCGGTATGTCAACTTTAGCTCTTATGTACATTGAAGAAAACAGTATGTAGAGTTGAGTCGACGGAAATCCTTGGAATTTTCTGCAACTTCTGGGGTTCCTCAAGGCTCCATACTAGATCCCCTCTTATTTGTAATATTTATTAATTATATTATTGCTGACTTGGATGTACACTGTTTGCTGTTTGCAGATGATATGAAACTTTATTGGAAAATAGAATCTACAACTGATTGCTTAAAAGTTCAGAGTAGCTTAAATAAAGTCCATGGATGGTGTATTAACAACAAACTTCCGCTAAATATAGATAAGTGTCATATTTCCTATCATCGAAGAGATCGTGCCTTTGAATTCGATTATAAACTGGATGGATCAAGTCTTACTCGTCCTGAATACTTTTGCGATCTGGGCGTTCCCTTTGATCATAAATTAACATTTGCAGAGTATGTCAAAAAAAGTGGTATCTTCGGCTTCTAAAAATTTAGGTTTTGTCATAAGAAACTCGCGAGGCTTCACCAATCAGCATGTTTTGCTTTCTCTTTTTATCTCTTTTATAAAATCTAAACTTGAATATGGTAGTTTAGTTTTGTGTCCAGGCTATAATATCTACAACCAGTGTATTGAAAATGTACAGAGAAGATTGTTGGATGGCAATTGCCCTCCCATGATCTTCTCAGAAGATTGTCCCTACCTAGTTTGGTCGATCGTCATAGGCAGCAATCTGTGTTATTAATGAAAATGATATTAGACTAGTGTTTTCTTAACATTGTATATATTAACTAACTATAACGCTTTATTGAGTGTCTTAATTTAACATGAACTTTTAGCCCCGTTTTTTTTGTTTGCTATTTACACATACAGTAAAGCCACAGCTATTTATTTATGCTGTGGCTTACTGTATGTTGTTATACAGGGTGATCCACTATTAATATTTTTAAAACTACTTTAGATATTTAAATGAAATTTGGAACCTTTGAATAGATAATCTAGATACATATTTTTACGTAAAAAATATTATTTTTCTTCCACCAGTGGCGTGCGTCCGGACAGATCTTCGGGAAATTTTAATGAAAGAAATGGTACGCCAATGTTTTTTTAGAAACAAAAACTATTTCTAGAATCCTTGTTCAATTTACAATAGAAAAAGGTTCCTTACTTTTTTTCGTTTATCCAGTGCCGGTTTATCTGGAACGCTGGGTGTGCGAACATCGTTCATACAGAGCCGGATTAAAGCAAAATTATAAATCTGAGTCAAGAATAAGTCGCTGCGCAGCAGTTAAATGTTTAAACACATCTTGTAATAGTAATTTAAATTTCATTCAATTTTCTGAAACACATAAATATAATATAATCTATATTATAAAAACCATAAGTTATATTTTACTACTCAAGAAAGTGAAGTTTAAAATATACAAAATTTTTATTTTAGAGCAAAAGCTAAGCAGTGACTTCTAATAGAGAAGATTTATTAGAAAAGGATTAAGATTTTTAATAGATTATGCAAAGAGGCCGTTCTGACAATATTTCCAGCAAGAGAGCTCATCTTCAAATAATGTAGATGCCCATAATGCTTTTAGTGATTATAACGGAAGTAAGTTTAATTAGTTTGACGTATCATCCTGTAAAAATATTGAAATTGTGATTATATCAACTATTATTTTATAACATATTACCATTAACAAAAGATGAATTGAAAAAATGAATATAATAGAACAGAAGATATACAAGTGTTCTGAAGTGTCAGTTGTATGCCCAAGGTTAACACGTGCAATATTTTTACGACACATTAGAACTCGGTATTTGTCGTTGTATTACCGTACATGTTTACAAAATCTTGAGCAACTCTTTGCATCCGTTATATGAACATTTTACTTTAGTAAAGTCATGCCTAATATTTATTAAAAGGAAGTAATTATTTATTTTGTTTTTTGAAAAGTACTGAGACTTGCTATTTATTTTTACTTGCAGTTTGATGAATTAGTTTAATTAAGTGATTTAGGTCTCAGTGCTTTCTTCTATTTCTCATATTTAGGAAAGTCTCGAGTAAATTGTGTATGACGTATTATCCGACAATAACGATAATGAAAAGGAACGCGCCCCAGACAGGGATATAAGCAGTCGTCGTTGATAAAGCGGAAAGAAGAGAGGAGAAAGACTACTGAGACTAATGGACTTAGGCCAGTGGCTGGTGACTAGCGATGAGACATCGGCAGATAAACATAGATGACCATCGATATTAATATCGAAGACCAACATCAATGTTAAGAAAACATCGGTTAGCGAATATCGATGTTTCCTAACATCGGCATTTCAATAGCTAAATACATATATAATGTATAAAATTAAGGGCTGGAGGTTTTAATGGGTACACAGCAATGGATATAGATTGGGATAATGGATGGAAACCGAAAACTCGGGAAAATATCAATTTTATTTAGACGATCTAAATTAGATTAATAATTCTATTTCTCATTAGATGTTTCCTGCATATTGTAGGCATTAAAAATGTGAAGTTTGCTGTTTGTCTTTGTACGTGTATGTATGATGTTCGATATTTTTTTGGTGTCATTGATGTTTTATCGATGAAAATAAATTGTTAACATCGATGTCAAAATATCGAATGCGAGATATCGATGTCTGGTGAACTATATCGCCCATCCCTACTGGTGACTGGTATGGTAAGGCTAGTGTAGTACGAACTGCCAAGGAGGCGGCACGCGTATTTCGGAGTCCATATAATATATGCAGTTACATAACCTAGGACATATTATAAACTTTGTGAACCCAAACATAATAATTGTGTTACTCTAACTTTGTAAATAAAGTACGACTATACCCAGTTATAACATGTAAAAACATTATTACGAGAAAAAATTAAAAGTACTTCGAATATAACTTACCTTGTGGCTGTCGATGCCACGTTGTCTTTTGAGACGACGTTGTGAATGGTTTATTTAATTTTTATCAAAAATTATAAGTATATTTAATAGCAACTTCTAACAGATTTATTAACAGTATAATTTTCTGTGACCTCAACACAATCATTGCGGTAACTATATTTAGATGTTTTTTTAATTTGGCGATATATCCCATAAATTCCGCATAGATTCTTATATTCGGTAATATGAACTTATATATAGGTCCCGTAAATGTTTTTATTGTGGCGCAATGAAATATAAACTTGTAATTGATATATGTGAGAAAAATAAACCTGTAATAGCGAGTAAATTAATTGTTTATAGTATGTGAATTTTTCAGGTTCATGTACATCGTAAATTTTTTTAAAATCGCAAGCCTACAGTTTTCCGAGTACAACCATACTCAAAAGTATTTTTATCAATGAACAGAGTGATGGCTGGTAAAAAGACGAGGTGTCGCTCATTGATAATAATTCTTTTTTCACCACGTACCGCTTATCACCCACTGCACACTGCTCACCGCTTGCCAATGTGCACGGACACTTATAGTAAGTGCCAAATGGAAAATAGTGAAATTTGCATTTTTCAAAATTTCAAAAAAACAGCGTCGAGTAAAATAATATTTGTAGTCTATTAAAAAACCGCATATTTTTTATCGTTTCGTTAAGAAGTTACTGAGCGAGTGACTGAGCGAGGTGCTGCATCAGGCAGTAGTTTTCATAAAAGAAACATACATTAGAGGCGAAATGTCTCACACTAGTTTTATTATATTTAAGATTTTTTTTATTCCTAAAATAAAAATAATTTTCAGATACATAAAATACATAACTTGAATTGCCAAATTTTATTAAGTATCTACTTTTGATATAAGAATTATATGTGCCTGCTTAACAAATAATAGATGGCATCTAAGACACTGCTAACTTGACTTGAATTTAGGTAGGAAGTCATTTTACTCTTTTAATTTTCATTATAATGTTGAAAAGCAAAAAAGTAGTTGCAGTATATAGAATGTTCAATAACAAAATGTAATTTAAATATGGTTTTGACTAAGTATCTAATTTTATTTTTGTCACATAGATGCTTTACTATGCAGATTTAATAAATACCTATACTATTTTTTCTAAATCCAAATTTTGCAGATATACACATAGAAGGAAAAAATATGTCAAACACATTTTCAAATCATAATCTTTTTCTTTCATATTTAACGATATTACTTGAGACCTGCGTCGTGATAGCGAAAGTAGGGGAAAGTGGGGGAATATCAGTCGGGTGGGTAAATCCGGTCACTCGAAATGTTCTCTGATAAACGTACTCAACTCGTTAAATATGTGACGCCATCTACTATCTATCGGTACAAGTTAAATCTAACTGGTTTCGCTTTCAAAGCTACAGTGTAACACGTGCGTTCTTATAGTGAAGTTAGTACCTCGTTTTCTTGTAATATTTTGGCAAATTAAAACCAAGGTAAGTAAGTACGTTATTTTTCTGCACGTTGTATCAAGGAATATCTTAAGGAGCACCTTGCCGTTTAGATCCTGCTTTTATAGGCGCATAAATGAAGGGAAATAATTTTAGGTTAGGTTTAGGTTGCCAGATTACTTTCAGAAAATGCCGGTCAAAATAGCTGGGGCAATACCAGTCGTGACCAATATTACCCGACAGACCTTCATATGACTAAGTAGAATGTATATTTTATAAAACTTTAAATTAATGTTTTATTTTGTACAGGATGCCTAGGACTTATGTCAAACAAGGAAACAAAGCTAAGTGGATCCCAGAGCAACTTCAAAATGCCTTGCAGTTTATCGAAGAAGGACACTCAATCCGATCAGCGAGCTTAAAATACCGTATTCCGTTTAGCACACTGCAGGAAAGAAAATCAAAAAATAAGGCAACCGCTCCACGTATGGGAAGACAAACTACGTTATTTTTGGAGGACGAAGCTCTTCTAGCTGACCGTATAAATATCTGTCAAATCTATTTTATGGTGTTAGCCCCCAGCAGGTCCGACGGATTGCTTATGAATATGTTACCAGTAATAATATAAAGCATAATTTTAGCCATGAATCTAAAATGGCTGGAAAGGACTGGTTTTATGCATTCTTAAGAATAAATCCCACGATAAGTGTTTGGAAGCCGGAAGCAACCAGCATTAACAGAATAACCGCATTTAATCGAGAAGAGATACGAACATTCTTCATGAATTTGGAAACAGTAATGTCTATAAATCAATATCTGCCAAACCAAATATACAACGTCGACGAAACAGGAATATCGACCGTTCAAGATCCTGGAACCATTGTTGCGACCAAAGAAAAAAAACGTATTGGTTCTGTTACAAGCTGGGAAAGAGGCAAGACCGTTACAGTTATCTGCTGCATGAATGCAGCTGGGGGATACATACCCCCATTTTTTATCTTTCCTCGAAAAAGAATGTCTCCACTTTTATCAAAAGGTGGAGGTGTGTTGTTTATAAGTGTTCGCACAATGGCTGGTCAAATGAAATGTTATTTTACGAGTGGATTGAACATTTCATAACATATTCAAAATGCAGCAAAGAGAACCCTGTACTATTGATATTAGATAATCATAGCAGCCATATCACATTGCAAACCTACAACTACACTAAAAGCTTCTTTCCGTAGAGAATGTGATTTTTATATAAAGTCAAAGGCATTGGTAAAAATAACGCCTTATGATTTAGCAGAACTTTTTAGTAAAGCCTATTCCAGGATCGCCACGATGGCTGTCGCAATTTCGGGCTTTCAAGCAACTGGAATACATCCAGTAAATCCCAATATATTTACTGATGAAGACTTTCTAGCAGCAGATACTTTTAACAACCGAAACGATAATAAAGAAGTAGTGATGGTTAATGATCTCGACAATTCTATTGATCATTCCATCAATGCCGGCTCATCAACATCTAGTTCAGATGCAGGTCCATCGAATAGAGAATTAACACCATTCGAGTTAAGAGGCACTACTGCTTCAACTTTTTCTGGTCCCTCAATAAATAGTTCTCCAAAAAGATTCCCTGATCCCATAAGTAACGTTATTGAGGTACAACCTTCCACCTCCAAAGATTTCAAGCAACCAGAGAATATTCTGAAATCTACGATATCTGCTTCAAAATTTTACAATCTTTTGCCAGTCCCTTCTGCCAGTTCTACTATTAAAAGATCAGTTAGTCGAGCTAAACAACATTCACAGATATTAACCGAAAGTCCTCTGAAGACGCAATTAGAAGAACAGGTAAAAAAGAAAAAAGAAAAGATAGAGAAAGGAAATAAAAAAGACAAAAAAGAAAAAGCCGAAAAAGGAAAGAAATCAAAGGTAACGTTTAAAAATAAAAAGGGTTTTAAGAAAAATTTAAAGAAAATGTTGGAAAGCGATTCAACAGAAGAAGAAAATATAGATGAAAAAACTCTTTGTCAGGATGATAAATTGGATGTTATGGAAAGCGAACATAACAATGAAATATGTCTTATCTGCGAGGAATTTGGGAGAGATGGTGAGTTGTGGTACCGCTGTATAGTATGCGGCCAATGGGTTCACGAGTTATGTAGTGAATTATAAAAAGCATTGAAAATTGGCTGACTGGTATTACCCGCAGGGTGGGGGAATACTGGTCAATGTTACGACATTGCTCAGGAGTAACTACTCTTTTACAGATTATTATTTTGATTTAAGAGGTTGACAAGAAAGCAATATTTTCTGATTTATATGTGATTTGGCTTAACTGACCGCCATTCCCCCATTCTCCCCTACTAGTGAATTAACGTTTTACTTCTCGTATTTATTATTTGCAATATTTATACTTTACCTACTATACATAGAACAAAAAAATGGCAAATTAAATATGACAGTTACTGGAAGTATTTGTGTATATCGCAAGAAAATTTGTTTTGATTAAAGTGGTAGTTTATTTTTGTGAGAAAGAGCTATACAATGTGGTTTCGAATAAGTCAGTTTGATAAAATGCCATTTTTCATAAACGAATTGCAGTCCAACTGATGCTAAAATATGCAGGTGTTCGAAAAGTTGAAAATTGTTAAGTAAAACACCCTTATGAAAAAAACATTTTTCAGCAAAAGCATACAATGCATTATGTTAACATTCTCATTTTATTAATGTCTATATGTACGGAAAGCATGTCACAAAATTGGTGTGGTTCATACCTGCTAGGAGGTCTTTTATTTAATGTAATTACTGGTGTCAAACTGCTAACAAGTGGCGTGCAACAAGGGAGATGGCGGACCTTTTTTAAAACAAAAGGTACGCCACTGAACTTTTTAAAAATTTTGTGAATTTACGTTACGTACTAAATAAAGAACAAAAAAGGTATTTTAAGTTTTTCTCGTAAACTCACCGTTTTCGAGTTATAATCATTGCCATCATGTCAAATTTCTGGTTACGCCACTGGTACTTGGTAACATTAAGTGTACTTAAACATTGACGGGAAAGTAATAAGGCACTATTCAATTAACCCTTTAATTTTTTCAGTTAAAAATAGATTTTGTTGTTTCTAATTAACTTTATGCTTAAGTAGTTCTTCGATTTTCAAACAACTTGGGATGAAATAAAATTTTTGACAGAATTAAAAACTACCTACCGCTCACTTAGATCGCTGTATTTTTCGCCGTAAAATGATCAAGTTCCAGTGTATTGGTGTATTTTAACCATATATGTAATAATACTATATTGCTGGTTTCGGCCTACGAATTCAGCCGAGAACTTTAAATATAAAACAAGGAAGTAAATGTGTTTTAATTAGAATCTGGTTACATAAACAGTGAGTGTTAAATGAAAACATAACTCAGTGGCGGCTGGTGAGATTTCAGGTATGCCATATCTCAATAACCAGACATGGGACCCAAACCAAACTTTAGGGTATATGTACTGTGGCTATATAGAGAACTTTGGTAGAAGAAGGACGATTTTACAATTTGCGAATAAAAGTTGAAAAAAACGTGGGCCTCTCCTCAAATTTTCAAACGGCTTCTTTAAATTTCGAGAAACATTTTTTTCCATAAACTAAATGTAATTTTACGGATAGGTTTCAAGTTTTATTAAAAAATAACTGTATTTGTAGAATTTATAGCATTTTGAAATTTTTATAATGTATCACAAATACAATAATTATTAATTTTCTGCTGTAATTTTAAGAAAAAATAATTTTTTTTAATAAAATCTGAAACTTATCGGTAAAATTATGTCTAGTTTATCAAAAAAAATGTTTCTCGAAATTTAAAAAAGCCAATTTGGAAATCTTAGGTGAGGCCCACGTTTTTTTTAACTTTTTTCGCAAACTGCAAAATCGTTCTCCTTCTACTGAAGTTGTCTATATAGCCACAATAAATATATACTAAAGTTTGGTTTGACTCCCATATCTGGTTATTATTAAGATATGATATACCTGAATATATGAATATACCTGAAATTTCACCAGCCGCCACTGACATAACTATAAGAATGGTGTTCGATACAAATATTTACAGAAATAACTTTATTTTTAATAAAATAGGCTCAACAGTGCAAGAATGCCTAGAAATAGATGAAATAATATATATTTATATGTATTATGATACACATAAATGTGAAGAGGTATTAAAATGTTTCTGGATGCAATTAATTTAAACAATTTTGAATTTTTCAGGAGAATCATTCGATTTGTAGGAATAAGAAGGTCCGTTTAATTTTTTATATTGCCCACAACTTTTGACGTTTGTAAAATGTCAGAAATGTCGGGCATTGAAATAGACATCGCCAGGTCTCAGAACCTATGCCAGTAAGAGGTAATTTGTCTTATACTATTATAACAGGGTAACAAAGGTACTAAATATAATAAATAATTTTAATAAATACTTAATTTGTTAGATCTGGGGATGTCGATGGCAATGTACTCGGGATTTGGAGGAGCTCATAACTTTGGACGGAATAAAATTTCTCAGCAAAAGTGAATCCCTACTTTGACTTATCTGGTAGCGAACCAATGATATTATCTTACTTATTGTTAAAAATAATGACGGATGCTGGAACTCTTACTTGGTGGCACTTCGAGAGCCAGGACTAGAGACAAAGAGGGAAATACAATAGCCCCTTAATCGGGAGGAATAGCGGAATGAGCGATCAAGACACGGCATTCGATATATAGATCCTAACGTAGTAGCACATTCGATTATTGTTAGCTTATTTACTGCCCAACTTTGAGTAATATACGACTTGTAATTTTTTTTCTAAAATCTTTTTTATTTAAAGTTTCTAACATTACATTCAGTTATTTTCAAATATTCATATTAGTTTGTAATAAATTAAATACGGTTCTAGAGCACTACATATTTAAAATACAATATATGAAAATAAATCGGCTCAAAAACAGAAATTTTGTTTCAAATAAATGTCACACTTAGTTTAAAACAAGGAAAGTGGTTGGCTTGAAAATGTCAGATTTATAAGCCACAAGTAAGTGTCTCTTTAGCAACACTGTCTTTCAATAAACTGCTAACAATTGCATTACAACACAAAACAATTTGGAGATGTTAATGTCAGTGGAGTGGCCACATTAATCGGATCGACGCATGCACAGAAGCAACAAGTGCACTAGAAAAAAGCGATAGAGATATAGGATATTTGCAAACGCTTTCCCAAGAGGAAACCCGCAATATAGTAGTATTACATATATGATTTTAACTACCGAAATCTCAAAAAATAAAACCTGTAGAACAAAAGTAAGCTAAAGTTTTATACCAAATTTGGTAAATAAATATAAATTCTTGATATGTTTATTCATCGTTTTTATTTAGATTTTGCTCAAACAAAACCGTTTGTAAAACATGTATTCGTTGCTATCCACTCCATATTTTGACAATTATTTTGAATTATTTTGACGTATTTATTAATAATGTATTGGTTATACGCTTTTTGGAAGTGTTTGTTTTACTTCGGTATGTTTGAAAATACCCATGTAGCAGGAAGATAGATAACATTCCTAGTATTTACTAACCCTTATTAAGAAATCACTATTTCAAGAATATGGCGTCCTTAATTCCCGTACCTCTATCTCTACTCAATCTCAATCTTGAAAAACGACTTACCCAAGTCGTACTCATGAGTACAGCTTATAATCGTGACTCGGTAATACTTGGCAAAGCTTGATTGTTTCGGTCCCACTTTAGTAACTTTTATTTTGCTGTAGTACGTTGACGTAAATACGTACGTAAATATGGGAATTTTCTGATTCTTATGTTGGTCACTGTACAAGTTTCGTCACATTGCCTATAGTTGGAAATTCCATTCCTAATAAAGCAATTGCGATTATGTATGTATATTAAGCTGTTTACATGCCTTTTAGACCCAGAGCTGTGTTATTCTCCTCCACTCCAATCTGTTATTCGTCGTTCTTTTCCAATCGGTTACGTTTTTCTCCCTTAGATCTATTGCCACTGCCTCTCTCCATCGCTTCCTCGGTCTGCCTCTTTTTTTGTAGTTAGGTTTACTGTATGTAGATACTATTCATAAAATACACAAGTGTTACAAATTCCAGCCGTCTGTGCTAAACCCTGGCCAAAGCAAAACCGAAAGAATAAAGAACAGTCACTATAGCAACAAACAAACAGAGAGGACCGATAGACAGGTAGATTTGCAAGGTAAGGGCTTTGCGTGACGTAACTCGTCTGAATTCTGTTATATTAAAATGTACCTAAAAAAGTAATAGAATCAGTGGATTATCCAATACTAGTACTGTACAGCAGTGAAAATGATATGAGATTACTACTATTACTTTGTCTCGGTGTATCGTTCGTTTTGTCTCCATCCAGAATGAATTGACTAGTTCAGCGCTTGATTACAATACGTTACTATAGAGTCTACCCAGAGTTGCATCTAATTTTAACAAAACTTGGTCACGTGTTTCACCGTTAGCAAGTTTGCAGTGTTTTCGTTTTTTAATTATATTTAAGTTTACTCTGTGTCCTACCATTACTTGTAGTCCACCCTATATATCTGTTGATAATATTTTCTAGGTACAGATTTTACAGAGACATTCTTTTTTATTTACGAAAATCGTGTGCGATAAAATTAGTAATACTACGAAGTGCTAATAAATTGTGTAATAAACATATCTTAGTGAATGTACTGTGTTGAAATAAGTTTTAAAGATAATGTAGCCAGTAACTGGAAGCTGTGGAAGCAGAAATATAATCTATACTTGTTCGCCAGTGGGAAGACTAGTAAAAGTGATGACATAAAAGTGGGTATACTTTTAAATTAACTTGGAGGCTGGGGATGACAAATATTTAATACTTTTGATTTTAGCTCAGAAGAGGATAAAAATAAGCTTAGCTCTAGAAATTTGACAAGTATTGTGACCGAATAAAAAACCATGTTTACAAACATTTTTCAAGAGGGATCAGCTGATAGGTGACACTTTTGATGAGTTTGTAGGTAACAACCCTAAAACAGTTGGCAAGTACATGTGAATTTAAAGAAAAAGAGGTTATGGATTGTGACGCATAGCGCATGCGTGGCACACATTGTGCTCGCGAGGTAGCAAAGACTCGCCCTTGGTACTCCGACTGCCGGTATGAACGGTTGTGGCTCTCTGCCTCCGGGCAAATTGTTATGTCTGTGATCTGTATAGTGTAACTGTGATAAAACTAAATAAAGTATTTAGTTTCCAATTGTACTATCATTACCAGTCTGAAAACAACACTGGCGACGAGGTAAAAGTCAAGGAAGAACGGAAGTTGAGTAGGCCACGTGGTTGGTCATCGCAACGAAGGGAAAACTGGTTCCACGTGTTCGGAATGGCAGTTCTAATCGATCAAGTAAACGAGTTCGACCACTCAAATGGAGACTGGATCATATATAATGAAAGATTAGAGCAATATTTTTGCACTAATAGTATTACAGATGCAAGAATAAAGGTAGCAACCCTTTAGTCTAATTGGGACATCGATGTACAAGCTAGTGAGAGACTTATGCGACCCTAAGCTGCCAAAAGAGAAGAGCTACTAGGAATTATGTAACGTTTTGAGTCGACAATTCAGCCCACATATGTCAGCATGGCGTGAGAGGATAAAGTTTTACCAAGTCAACTAAGAGAGCAATGAATCTATTAGCGAATGGTACGTAAGAGTAAATAACCTTTCCGTAAATTGCAAGTTTGGGGCGAGATTGGAAGAAACTCTAAAGAACAAGTTTATATCCGGGCTAAGAAAAGGAAAGTTACTAGATCGCGTTTGTGAGGAAGTGGTAGATAAGATACTCCAGGAGGTGGCGACGCTATCCATAAAGAAGGAAGCGATGCTAGCTATGGATCTCGAGGTGAACAGGATTTCGAAATTCCCACGTCCGAGTCCGCCATCGACAGCGCCTTCTACGTCCCGTGCGTCGAAAGTAAGATTTGAGAGAAGCGCAAAATGGCCGTCAAAAGAAAAACAGGGTAACGATACTGGTAAAGAACATTGTAAATGTTGTGGTAGAGACCATAGTAGACGATGTAAGTAACTTTTCTTGTAATGTATGTAAAGCAAAAGGACATTTAGCAAAAAATGTATAAGAAAGTCAAGCACCAAGTAATGTCAGATAACGTCCTTTTGAGGGGTTATGATTGGACAAGATTCGCACCAATCGGGTACTTTCATGAATTTGTGACATTTAAATGTATAATGCAGTGTAATGTTTGATTTAGGTTTATTCAAATGTAATATGGTATAGTGGCGGCACAAGGACTTCATAATAGGCTAAGCGGAAGAATAAATAATACTTCGTGGAGAATTTATCATTTTATATAAGAAATGTAGGTATCTAACAAATCCATCTATTTTTAAAATACCTATAAGGTCTATTCGGTCTTTTAAAGCTGCTTAAACTTCATTTAATAGACCCTTCCCATACGAAATTTTAAAGAAATTTGCAAGTCTGGTTTCTGTCATTCAGTTAAGCAGATTTGTTTTAGTTCTTTGTAAACAAGAAAAATCTTGTATCATAATGGTATTTTGACGAATTCAAATATTCATAATATAAGAAGATACGGAAATAACAGCACTGCTGACACTTATTGTATAAACAGGCAAACGCGACGCGTTGCGTGCGTGTGATTTATTATTCGTGCAAATTTATTAGCTAGTGATAAAAAATGCCACATAATAATTTTTCAGCAGCGAGATGAATAATACGGTGAACTAACGCCCTCTAGAAGCAACGTCAAAATAAACTTCAAATTCGTAATTCTCACACCAAAGAACTCAACCGAGAGAGTTATGATATTAAAACTTTCTCAATTATTGAGAAATTTCGGAATAAAATGTAAACACCCTGTATTTCTTGAACCAACAACATTCGTTTAAGGCATGATGAGCTCAAACATAATATTTTGGTGTCTGGTAACTCCACCTTAGTGTTGACGCATTCTTTCGGTGTCCCGTAAACGTAAATATTGAAGGGGGATATTCTATGGCCTAATTTAGGGGGGTCTTCTGTATTTTTTTTCCGATTTGAGCCCTACCTGCAGAAATATTCGCGATGGTAAGGTGAACCTAAAATTCGGTTTTCATTTTTCTTTTTTTATCCAAAAACGGTTTAACCTAAAATTTTGAAATTTGGTACGTGTGTTCTACTGATGGAACTATGTTTTAGTAATAAATTTTTATTTGCATCCTTCATTTCGATGTGGTTGAAACAACCTTCCTGATGTTTTGGTCAAAACTTTTTTCTAGATGGCTATGGACCAAAATTAAAATTACAGTTTTGTGAACCTATGAATTTATAAACTTTTTTGCTCTTTCAATTTTTCCAAAAAAATACTACTTTCTGAGAGAAAAAATAAAATCTTATCAATTACCACCCTTTCAAACTGGAATCATAATAAATAAAAACAGTAAAAACACATAGGAGGCGTGTGTCATTTTAATATTTAATAATTTAAACTAAAACTCGAAAAGTACATCAGACATAAATAAAAAAAACACTACAACATATTGTGTTCAAAATGTCTTCCGTCAGATCTTGCACAACATTGGAATCTTCTAATGAAATTAAAATTAACATTATTAAAAAGTTCAAATACTGCTGTCCACCTAAATGTTTTGGCAGTATAAAGGACACTATTAAATATTTTCCTTTAAATCCGCCCACAGGATAACACCCAAATTATGTTGATAGCGTCCATCCATGCATTGAAGTATGTGGGTTTTGATCTGCCCATTGATGCATATTATGGTAATTAAAAACACCATTACTTGTGAATGAAGCTTCGTCAGTAAATAATATTTTTCCAGCAAATTCAGGTTGACGCTGAATTTCACGTTGTATTCTTCTGCAAAATTTTACTCGTAAAAGATAATCTCCTGGTAAAAGCTATTGAATTCTTGCGAAGTAATATGCATGTAATCCATTTTTCTGTAAAATTCGTTATATACTCGATCGCGATATTCGTAATTGACGCGATGCGTCTCTGATGCTTTTGCTAGGATTCCCTTCATAAAAATCTAAAATAACTCGTTCTAGTAAATTTGTTAAATGATCCTTGTTTCACTAATCGTCTGTGCACCTCTGCGAATGTCTGAATGTCTGGAATTCGGCGATTGGGAAATGTTTGCCTATACAATATCCGAGCATGATTCGAATTTCCCCTTTCTTGTACGGTAATTATTAGATTCGGCACAATTCGTTTAACAAGACCGGTTAAGCAGTTGAAAACTATGGAACCGTCAATAAGACTCCATAACAATTAAACATTAAAATGAAACACGCTTCTTATGTGTTTTTATTTATTATGATTTCCAGTTTGAAGGGGTGATAATTGATAAGAAATATTTTTTTACTCAGAAAGTATTAATTTTTTGGAAAAATTGAAAGAGCAAGCAAAGTTTCTAAATTCATAGTTCCAGTACAAAACCGTGATTCAATCCATAGCCATCTAGAAAAAAGGTCTGATTAAAATATGAGGAAGGGTTATTTGCTTCAACCATTTCGATAAATAAAAAAATTATTACAAACGTAATTCCATCAGTAGAACACACGTTACTAATTTCAATATTTTAGGTTATGCCGTTTTTGAAAAAAAAAATGAAAACCGAATGTTAGGTTCATCCCACCAACGTGAATATCTCTGCAGGGAGGGCTCAAATCGAAAAAAAATACCCCCCTAAATTAGGCCATATAATACCCCCTCTTCAATATTTACGTGGAATTACGGGACACCCTGTATATTGTCCACAAAAAAACACTAATGAGAGAAATAATTTATTTCATTTAGATAAATATAGTTGAAATCACCCTTGATTCCTTTTCTCTTCAACACTCTATACTTATATGAAATTTTAACTTACTGTATTTACGTAGCTCAAGTATCATTATTGGTTGGAGCAAAAAACAGCTTGTCTCTCAGAGAACCGGTTCCAGCTTAGAAAAAGACATTTTTTTCTATGTACTAGAAAGATATTGTTATCGATTTTACTGTTATATTAGATGTTTCAGTACCTAATTTCCCATTTTTAATTTCGACAAATTTTGAAATTTTTTTGTAAATTAAACATATTTGAACTGGTTACTTCAAATAATGGTACAACATTTCAATATGATATTTTCCTTTCTTTTCATGAGTTTCAGCATCCTGCAACTTATATGTATTTTATCATATATATCGTTTTGAACTTAATAAGGTTTCTTCCATTAACCTTTGTTTTCATTTAATACTTTTAAGCCTTTTACAACCACCAAGTCCTATTTTAAACATAACACGCTTTCTTATTTTATTTTATTCTCCCTCTTCTTGTACATACTTCTCCGAATTCTTCTGATTTTTCTTCCTGGTTTCTTCATATAATTTTACAAAAGCTACTTCTGATCTAGATTTTGTCCAAAGTCTCATGGGAGCTTTATTCGTAATGATGTTTGGTACTTCAGTCATGTGTCCTCCCACTTCCTCCAGGTGTTTAAACCAACTTTTTTGCTCTTGATGTACCATAAGTCTCCAGAATTTTAAGCACTTTACTATTTGTCTTTCACTGGGATTCGCATTTGGTCGTCTGATGAACGTGTAAATGGGTTGGATATTCCAACTTTCCCATGTTCCTTTCACATATGGATTGTTGAAACATCAACATGAAGTATAGTCCAACAGCATGTAGCATTCTAAGCATTTTGTTGATATATTTTGACATATTTTTAAAATATGTCATATGTTAATAATATCTGTTTGTATTCTTTATTACTCGTGATTTGATTACTTAAATAGTTCATGGCTACAATCTCCAAAGGCTTGTCAACCACGACACTTCCTATGGTGTTTTGATTTCTATAGGTTTTCGTATTTTTCCAGACAGCATAAATGATGTAGTGCGCCCCATCTATGTATAAAGTGCTAGATTAAGTTGTTGTGAAGTGTGAGGACCAAGGGAGAAGCAAGGCCGAGTCCCTAGCAACAGGCAGTAGGCGAGGGGGTTGACAGTCCGCCTGTGGAGGGGTTGATCGTGCAATTTTTGAAGTTAGCACGTCACCGACGCGCTTTAACCGTTAAATTGCACAAAGAAAAGTTTCTTTGTTTAGTTATTTTGTATGAGATGGTACAGCCATCCTAGGCTGTCATTAATAGTTATAATATATCTTCAAATCAGTATTGTGTATTGTGAATTATTGCCACTTGTACCCCGCCCTAGCCGTAATCTAACCAGGTTATTCGTCAAGTGTCTATACAGAAGCACCAAATGAACCAACCTACTACATTGGCGCCCAACTAGACGGCTCGAGAAATGGGGAAACAGTGACCATTTGCCAGGCCAAGTGTAAGCAATATTATTTACGTTTCTGTAATGAATGTGTCGGTATTTAGTATAAATAACTTTGTGTATCAACTGATTATTGTCAGGCAAGAAATCATTGAAAGACTAGAGCAGTGTTAAATTTAAAAATAATAAACAATGTCGAAAAAAACTGCTAAAAGCAAGGAATGTGAGGAATCCTTCACAGAAGGAGATACATTAAGCAAAACTTTATCTACCTTAGCTGGTTTGTTAGAGAACATAAACATTAACTTAAATGAAAATAAACAATTAATGGAAAAAATTAGTAATAAGTTAGAAACACAAGAAATAAGTATTGATAATGTACCTGTTGTAAGAAATGTATCTTGTGAAGAAAATGTAATATTAGAAAATAATTCACAGGGAAATTCTAGAAGGAAATCTTGCGACAATTTTGATAGGGCATATATCACTGCATGGAAAGATTTAGGGGGGAATTCTTTGTTCTTTTCGCCTGGGGGGTCATTGCATCCCGTGGCGTACATAAGGAAATTAGAAATTTTATTTGATGACGCTGGCGTACCGGACAGTAAACGGGTAAATTTAAGTGTAAATGCTTTACGCGGATCGGCGCAGAACTGGGCTCAAATGAAAGAGGCCTCGTTTACATCTTTTACAAAATTTAAGGATATGTTTTTGTCGCGATATTGGGGAGCTACGCAAGAGCGCGAACTCTTTCAGAAAGTGAAATTTGGACAATACAAAAACGGGTTTAAATCGGATTATTTCTTGAAACTTTTAACAGAATCGAAATATTTATCGAACGCGTTCACTGAAAGCGAAATAATTCACATGATTATACAACATTTTTCACCTCAAATAAAGCGAGGCATATTAGCATTAGGTCAGCTATCTGTAGATACAGTAGAGGAGTATTTGCGAGAAATTGATGTTAGCAGCGGTGCAGGTGAAACGGTAAACGAACAGAGTAACGAAAATCGGAACTGGCGGGGAAGTAATAGGCATGGCCAGGAAAATAGTCGTTATCCTCGTAGAGGAGATTCAAATCAGGTAGATAGAGTGGTGACGCGACCGGTTTCTGAGCAAGGAGGTTCAAATACGGCGTCTGTTAATACAATTTTCGATAATCACGAGAATCTCATTGAAGAATCTGTTAATAAAATAGAACAGTTGCCGACGTTGCCAATAATTAACGTGGAAGTGGAATCAATACCTGTTAAAGCGTTAGTTGACTCTGGGAGTCAAATTACTTGTATTTCAGCTAGTTTTTTCACGAGTATTTTACAAATAAACCCAAAGGTTCCTAGGATCCCGGCGAACTGTACGACACTCGTAGGGGCGTTAGGAAATAAAAGCAAAACAGTGCGGGAACAAACGTATCTGCGGTTTCAAATCAACGATGTAGTATTTGATTATGTTTGTGTAATCGTTCCAATGTTAATAAGGAATGTTATTCTTGGTTGCGATTTTATGCAGGAACATTTAATGAAAATAGATTTTAAACAAAATAGATTGTCGGGTTGCTTCACGGATAAAGTAGTAGAAATAAAATTTATTAGTGAACCGAATCCTATGTCACAAGTAGTTATAAATGAAATAATGGTTGAGAATGAGGGGGGAGAAAAATCGGAAGATTATTATTCAAAAGAAGAAATATTATCTATTGCTAGTAAGGCTGAGGCGTTCGATAAAAATTATAAAAATGAGCTAGGTGATTTGTTACTAAGGTTTCAAAAAGTATTTTCGAATAAGCCTGGACGAACTGATGTTTATGTGCATGAAATTTTGTTGCATGACTATACACCCTTTCATTTAAAGTCTTACCCGGTACCGAAAGTGTATAGAGACGAGGTAAGGAGACAGTTGAGAGAAATGGAGGAGTGGAACGTTATCGAACAAGCCGCGACCGAATATGTAAGCCCGCTCGTAGTAGTTGGAAAAAAAGATGGTTTGGTACGAGTTTGTATCGACGCGCGGTTTTTAAATAATAGGATGGTCAAGGACCACGTGACACCACCGAATCCGAGCGAAATATTACATGAATTCACAAATAATCAAATTTTATCGGTAATGGACTTAACTGCTAGTTACTGGCAGATTCCTATAGCTAAATCACATCAAAAATATGCAGGATTTTCCTTTGAGGGACCGTACGTAGTAAAAGCCCAATTCGGCCCCAATTCCTATGACATAGTTGATGAATCTTCTGGAGTTTCCGTGGGGGTTCACAATATGGTTAATATTAAAAAGATTGTCAATCCTGTAAAACAGGTCTAAACTAGCACTACTGTTGTATTAAACCATTCCCCGATGTCAGTGTTAGGACTCGGATTTTGGTTTAATAGGGGGGTAAATGTAGTGCGCCCCATCTATGTATAAAGTACTAGATTAAGTTGTTGTGAAGTGTGAGGACCAAGGGAGAAGCAAGGCCGAGTCCCTAGCAACAGGCAGTAGGCGAGGGGGTTGACAGTCCGCCTGTGGAGGGGTTGATCGTGCAATTTTTGAAGTTAGCACGTCACCGACGCGCTTTAACCGTTAAATTGCACAAAGAAAAGTTTCTTTGTTTAGTTATTTTGTATGAGATGGTACAGCCATCCTAGGCTGTCATTAATAGTTATAATATATCTTCAAATCAGTATTGTGTATTGTGAATTATTGCCACTTGTACCCCGCCCTAGCCGTAATCTAACCAGGTTATTCGTCAAGTGTCTATACAGAAGCACCAAATGAACCAACCTACTACAATGATAGGTTCTAACTACGTTTTTAGTTATTACCAAATCGTTATTTGCATAACAGTGTTACCTCAATATTTTTTTCTTACACCTATTTGTCCATATTTCTAATGGATGTCCCGTATTATACCTTCTACAAAATCTTGACTATATATAATTCTTCCGAGTTCCAGTGCTTGATGCTGACATTGCTTACGATATCCCCATATCCTGAACTACTCAATATCTTGTTCGTTAGCTCTTGTAACTTATTTTTGGTTTAATTTTTCTTGACCTCCTCCAAGGAATAGAGTCTGTCATCTTCCGAGAATTGGTTCAAAGCAACCAGAGCCTCATTTGGTCTTCTCTCTTGATTGACATCTTTTCTTCTCAATAAATCGGTTGTAATATTACTTTTTCCCGGTCGTATTTTATCTCATAGGACAATTCTTGTAGTATTAACGATGATCTATAGATATGACTGTAGACATATCGGCGCATTTTCAAGAATGCCAAACTTTGTGTGTCTCTTCCACAGTACACCGTATCTCATTATTTTTAAGTATTCGGGAGATAACATAAATTGGCGTATCTATTCCTTCTTGCCTGTACCAAGTCTACTGCGATTGCATAATCTGATGCATCACACCTCAGGATGAAATCCTTCGTAAAATCAGGGGTACAGAGTAGTTAGTAAATTCTGATGAAACGATTGTTTAATGTCCTCAAATATTTAAAATCTTCTCTCCTCATATCCCTTTTGAATTTTACCTCTATTAGAGGTAAATGTTTTTCCGATAATTTTGGTATGAACTTCTTCCCAAAAATCCTCAAAGCATTTTTAATGTTGCAGACTATTGTTCTTGTTCCTCGTAAAATTTTAGATGCTGTTCTGGATCGTCCTAGAATATTAGTATGTCATCTAAATAATATATGCAAAAAATTTTGATATAGGACGTTAAGCACACGTCAAAGCTGCAGTACTACTGTGCAGACCAAATGGAACTGTTATGAAACAATAAATCGTCCTATCTACACTAACCCTGTTAACTCCTTAGATTTAGGGAGTAGTGGTATCAACTGTAATGCGTTCTTTAGGTCTAGTTTGGTAAATACAGAGTTCTTGCCTACACTTGTTATAAGCACATCAATATTTTGCGGATTATAAGTATTGATTTTTGGTTAGCATCCAAATACAACCTGCCAGCTAGTTTCATCCTTTTTCTGAACCACTACCAGTGGATTTTTATAGTGAGTTTGTGCTTTTTCTATTATTCCATCCTTTTGTATATTATTTAATTTATCTGTTGGTTTGTTTCTCGTTACGACCGTTCTCAGAAAGTTCTCAATGGTACGATTGAATATTTCCACCATTCCATTTAACTGCGGGTGAAGAGGTGTAGTCCTAGTTTTGTGAATGCTTAGTAACCCACAAATGTTCTGAAATACTTCAGATTCGAAATTTCATCCTTAGTCGGAATGGATTTTAGGCACGCCATAACGGCATATCCAATTCTCAAATAATGCTTCGGCAACGGTGACTGCTTCTTGATTGGGCAAGGGATATAATTCTGGCCACTTGCTGAAGTAGTCCATAACTACTAAAATATAGCGATTTCCACTGCAACTATAAGGAAAATGACCACCTATATCAATAGTTATTCTCTTGAATTGAGGTCCAACGTTGTACTGCTTCATCTGCCTTCGACTTTGGTCCTGGGTCTCTTACTAGAAGCACAGGTATCACCACGTCAGCATCATTCTTCGACATCGGACCGATTGCCAATCCAGTAGAATCGCTTTGTCACCTTATTCAAAGTTTAATTTATTCCAAAGTGTCCACCACCCCCACCCCACTATGCAGTGCCTGAAGAACTTTTTGAATTCTTTTCTGGGGCAGTACTGTTTGATAAATCCTTTCTTTGCCATCAAGACTCTCCCAGACCCTTTTTAGCAGGCCGTTCTCAATGACTAAAGAATTCCAAATGGGCCAGTAGCTTTTTTAGAGATGGTAACATATCAGAAATGTCTTGCCACATTAGTCTCTCCATGTCCAAAATTGGTCAAAAATCCGGGTCCTCACTTTATTCCTTAACGATAGTTTTATTATCCTCTGGGTATTGGATGGTAATTATTCTACAAAAAAATTCATCTTCTTCTTTCATTTCCGGTGCAGGAAATGTTTACAGTTTGGAGGGTATGTTCTTCTGAATAAGGCATATGTCAATTTTGAAGTCGTACTCCAACGGTTGAAGCCATCTTGCCACTTAGCCTTACGGATTTTTTGACTGCAGTAGCCATTTCAAGGAAGCATGCTCCTTAAGATGAACAACTGACCATAGATATAGTTATGAAAATGCTCTACAGTTTTAACTATGGCAAGCAACTTTCCTCTGGTTACACAATAGTTCATTTCTTGCTTAGAGAGGATCTTGCTAAAGAAAGAAATCAATTTTTCACATCCATCTTCAACTTGTGATAATATTCTTCCAACTGCGGTATTACTCTGGCATCCGTGTCCAAGATGAATTTCTTTCCAGGTTTGAGATATGACAGAATCGGAGAAGAACATAAAGCTTCTTTTAATCTTTCAATAGATTATTGACAGTGTTCCGTCCAAATGAATGGCTGACTGACACCAGTGTAACATACCATTTTCTTTTCTTATCATGGATATCTGTGATCCTGTATCTATTAATTATATTAAGTTATATTTTTATATTTCAGTTTTAGTGTAGAGTAGGTTGTTTTTATATTTTTCTGTGTCCATTGCCTCAACGTCTATGTATTTTCTTGGATTAGAATAATGGTTCCTTCTTACTTGACCGGCTTCTTAGTGAAAATCTTCGGGATTTCCACATGGCAACTATGATGCTGTTCCATTCTTTTTGATATTAACAGTCTTTTCTTGATATTTTTTCAATCAGTGATTCATTTTTACAGTTTTTTTCAGAATGTTGTTACTTTTGAATTTCAGGATATTTGCTTTGCTTAAAGTTATCATTCCACGAATAGATAGCGACATACCTGCTTAATTTTGTCCACTCGACGAAGATATGCAAGCAGTGGATCAGTACGATCTGTTCCTTGTATGGATATGGCATCCCAAATATCCTCAGGAAAGTGCCTAGCTATATTTACTGATGTCTTGCTCCACTATTTTTGATTTGAAGTGTTTGGCTGTATTGATCTTCATTACATCATTGATTTTATAAGCTTTGCTAACAAATCTAATGTTTGCATATTGTTCCATAGTTAAACCATATAACTCGTCTTATTTATTCATATACAAGTTTTCTATTTACTTTGAGCAATATCCCTAGAAATATTCCATGGATATTTTTTCAAATTTTCAAACTGTTCCTCTACCAAATCGAACCATGTTTCTGCACGTAATTTCATGTTCTTCTAGCCTCTGCTCACAATGAAAAATCTTGTTTTAATTGTCTTCAATTTTATTTTCATGTTTTCTTCTAAGCTCTTATATCCCTACCATTGCTTCTTCCCTGTTTTTTCTATTTTCTCCTATAAATCTCGTGATTTTCTTCAAGTTGACGGTATCTTTCTTCATTTTCTTTTCTTATTTCCTCCCACATTTTCTGATTTTTTTTATCCTTGTACCTTCTTGTTTATTGCTTGATGTTTTTCTTCCCCTTTCTTTTTATTTTCTTGTTACATTCTCTGCATTTGTTATATTTGTTTTAGTATCAAGGAGAGCTCACTTCGTGTTCCCCTGCTGGCTGCAGTCCCAGGTACTGCGCTACCATTATCTTCAGACTCTATATCGTCTGACGAATTGAATCTTCTGGCAACATTACCTGAGCAATTAAAAGTTCCATAAGCGATGTTACCTCTTTATCTTTAGTTTAATATTAAAGTTTTATAGTCACCTTTAAAGTGAGAACTTTTAAAATGTTATCATACAATACAAAATATTATTTATTTACTGCTACTCTCAAATAGGCAAAAGTTTTGCCTTTTTACATGAGATGACTAATATAATATAGCGTATCAACTAAACTATAAAAAACAAATGTTACTATTACAACAATACAATAATTGAACAATACATGAGTCAGAAAATAAAAAAATACAATATGCATAAGTTTACCAATAATAGTATATCCCCTCTGCGCGCAGGGGCGCGCAGAGGGGATATGAAGAAAACAATTTAAGATCATGCTATTAGTTGTAAGTAGTTTAAAAGTATTATTGAATCGAGAAAATATATAAAAAGTGTCTAAAACAACAGTACATATGAGCTCAATCATAATAGTCATCATAGTTACAATGGGAGAACAATGATGTATAAAAGGAATTCGACAAAAACTATTCGGTCTTATTAATCTAATGTGATATTTTTAAGATAAACAGTAATCAAATCCAATTGTCATTAACTAAGTTATTAAATATTTTATGGACTAAACCAGCTATACTAGCGTCAAGAATTCAGACGTCTTACGTCACGACTGACGTTACACATTTGTTTTTATTGTCAACGTAATTTTCGATATTTGGTCGTCTTAAAAACAATCATTTTTTGCAATTTGCTGCAATATATCACGCAAACTTTTAGTGTAGTATATAGTTTTATTACTATCAGTTACAGTTTCTTAAATATTTTGATGAAAATACAGGGTCCCATAATGCTGTGCGCTCCTTTGGAGGGTATGTTCCTTGGGTCATTTTAGGGGGGGTACTTTCTATAAAAGTTTTCGGGTTTTACATTTAGTTAATTGACATTGTTGAATATGATTTTTATTTTTACCAAATGTCTACAAGGGTGGCAACCACCAACCTCTGTTGTTTTTTTTTTTAATTAGAACTTTTTATTCTAAACGTTTCTCGATATGAAATTACAGTAAATAGAACAATCAATTTATAAAATTTCCCCACTCTTAGTATTTTTATGCAGAGGCACGCGTTTTCTTTTAAAAAAATAAAATCCACATAAGTACATATCCTCGGGTGTGGAATATGCAAGTAAAATAATTCATATGAAACGTAGTAAGCTGGTGGTTTTAATTTCAGATATATGTGCCAAATTCAAATCTGGTGACCATGGTGGCCAATTTTGGAAACCACCTCGGCCAATCCAGCGTTCTGGAAAGCGATTGCTAAGATTAATCACAAGACGACTAAAATGGGCAGATGTAATTCTCACACTGGGAAACATTCCAGTTTCACGTGCATTCTTGTGTTAAGAGAGTACTTATCAGCTGATAACAGGCAAAGGGTCCAGTCGACAATTATTCTTAGCGAAAGTGTTGGTTTTAGGGCAGATATTCATTCGTATTTTGTTATTTCTTCGAGCTATAGATGCTTGCCAGTTAAGTTATATGTTTAATTGCAATTTAAATAATAAATTGTATATTAAAATATTAAAGTGCTTCATTACATTGAATACTCGCTACAATACATTTCTACCTGACACTCTTCTGCTCGGGAAGCGACGTCGATATTCAACAACTGCATGATTAGCGCTACCGTTGCAATACCCATAAATAAAAATAATATTAGCATATTCTCGATGACTAAATGTCGCAGGCATTACGAAATTATTTGTGTACGATATTGACTAAACGAACACACATGTAAAAATAAATTCGACAGTTATAAAATAAACGTTTAAATCATAAACGTCAAAAATAAATGTGACAATTAGTAATCACTAATGTAAGTTTGGTTTAGAATGCATTACTTACTCAAAATAAAATATCAAATAATAACACCTTTCCTAAGGACAAATATTGCGATTTAGCAAAACTTAGTTTAATCCAAAAGTTGATAGTTAAAGAGATGCAGGGTGTTAGTAGTAGGTTAGTTGCATAGAAAGTATTGAGAATTGTACCAAAATAAAAATTCTGCCAGTAGCGTAGAAGTTAGGAATGGGAAACTGCCCCTCTCCCCTGCTGTACGCCTCTGGTAGTAGCCATGAACGATTTTGTAGCATTTCTTATGTTCTAAAGTATTTAAACTTTATGCCAAGTATGATAGAAAAATATCAAACACGGCTAAAGTAATGGGCAGACATCATTGAACATTTCTTAAACACCCTGTACCTCCGTAAGGAGCCATATTTTATGTAAGCGTTATGTGCCAATTCTTCATATTTTGCCCCCAGGAATCACCCTGTATATAGGGCCCTCCCAACGTAATGAGCCAAAATTCATGGGTAGATTTCTAGGGAGAAAATATTCCGATTTAGCCGAACTTAGTTTAAACCAAAAGTTTATAGTTAAAGTGATACAGGGTGTTAAATGTAAAATATTATTTTAAGTTTTTTTTCATTTATTTTTTAATAAAAATATCGATACAAATTATTGTTTGGTTACAGTTCATAGAGTGCAACCGCGGTAGACTGAATGTGTTAAAAACTACAGAACTTGTTTATACTTTACGATACTTATGCAGTATATTAAGTTAAAGAAACTTATTAAGTATTATCACAGAATATATAGCTAACGCAACAGAAGGCTCGTCAAGTAGTGTTTAAATGTAGTCCCCGAAAAGAAGCCGGCTCCAAAAGCCAGCTTCTTTCAAACTGCGCATGTACAGTAGAAGAGTAAGTTTAGCTATTAGCTCGTAGGTCGCGCCACAAGCGAGTCGATTTTAGCGCCCAATTCAGAAAGCGTTGCCAAATGAAAATTTTACGGAAGTTATTAGAATATTATACCTAAATAATAAAAAGTATTAAATAACAATAATAATATGTATTCTTACACACATCAGTGACAACTGACGTTTTTATAATTTACAGTAATTGTAATTAAAAATAAGGTAGACACATATGTAAATAAATAGGCACTTATTTAAAAATTTTAAATTGTGTTAGAATAATAATAATACATCAATAACAATTTGAGAAAACGTAAATATTTCTAATTTTATTAATTGATTAATAATATGACATGATTTTTCTTTCTGTATAGTTCCAGAATTATACCTTGTTTGTATTACTTCGATAATTACAACTGACATTTTTATAATCGAAGCAAATATTAAAACGGCGGAAAAAAGCTTATGCATACATACGTAATACCCGTAATACATACATATATACATATACATGTCCAAAAAAATTCCTTGTGCCCTTATCTCAGAAACTGTGATTCGGAAAAAGTTTAAATAAATAATCTTTGGGGATTTCTTTAAATTTATATGCGTTGAATTAAATATAGTGTTCTGAGTAGATAGATAAAATTATATTTTCACAAAAAATATAAATTACATTCCTCTGATGTTTTCAGTATCATATAGATTATAGATAGTTAGAATGTTTATAATTATTATTGATTGTATACGAAAGGTAGTATATTTTACTACAATGATAATGTGACGCGGTTTACGGCATTTATTGGAGACGAATGGCTAAAAGACAAAGACGTTTGAGTTCGTTTTAGCCGAGCGGCGGCCGCTCGTCTATCTTTGTCTTAAGCGTGCATTCAACTGTTTTTATAGAAATTTTTACACACAGCGGCAGATCTTTTTATGTCAGTTTGTTTTGCTACTGTTTATGTGTACTTGTTAAGTTGCTATTTCAATTATTATTAAATACGAGTATATTAGAATAAATCGACAATAATGGCTGGAAATAAGTGCCAATATTTTAATTGTGGTGAAACTCGAAAATCGGGAGTTCGAATGTTTCGGTTTCCACATAAAAATAAAGATTTATGTAATAAATGGTTTATACATTGTGGTAATCGTAAAATGCCTATACGCAAAAAAACTGCTAATATCATTTTTTTAACCCATAATTTAATTTTTGCAAACAATACAATTTAAAAATGTAAGATTGCATAATACATAACATTGTTATACTTATAAACGGTATGATACAACAATAGTTTCCCTTTGTGTTTATCCTAGGAGACACAAAATATATGATTTAAAAAATAATTCTCTAAAAAAATTGACAAATATAAATTTTAAAATTGACTTGCTTGCTTATTTAATATTCTATAGGAATTAGTTAATATTTCATTCAAATTAAGTATAAAGTTGAGTGCACTGATTTAATTTTGATTTTTTTTTCTCTAAAACTAAATTTACCGCATAAAGTAAGAGCGTAAGAAAATGTTTATCAATAATTACCTAAATTACACACAGCTAAGGGAGAAAAAAAATCTCTCCAATTTTTTAAATAGCAATATAGCCACCAATTTTTATTATGACTGATCCAAAATAAGAATATAGCTTACGTTCACTTTTGTAGGTACCTATATCTATACACGTATTTAAGAGATAAATTCATAAAAAAATTATGGAAAATATACATAAAAGTTCACCAATTGTTTACAATTGATTTCGGTGTATCCAAAGAGGTTGGAAGGTTATTTTTATTTTTGCATTTTGATAAATATTTTATTTATTTATTACCACGATTTTATGTGATGTGGTAATTTGATTTGATTTATTGTAATATTTACCACTTTTTTATTTTATTTATGATTTATTTTACCCTGTTACCATTTATTTATTTATTAACATGTTTATTTCTGTTTTGATTTGTTTATGTGTTTATTTATTCATAATACAGTTTGATCTACAAAAAATTTCGAAATCGATAGTATATAGAAAGAGGATACCTACTATTTTTACCACATTTCACTGATTTTTGTATTGTCTCTAAAATATATAATAAATAAATAAGTATCTGTATAGAAGTTATTTTTTTTATGATTTCTATTTTTTTTGTCGACAACAAAGTGCGATATGAGTCTTTCAAACAACAGGAAAGTTTCATTTTAAGATGCTTAATCCGAAGAAATATAAAATTAAAAAAACGCAGTGTTGTCCCAGAACGCACCTTAACGAAATTATTGAAAAATTTCATAAAAGGGTTTAACATGCGATAGGTCAAACTTTTTCAGTTCATTTTACGAGAGTACTTTTTTGTTGAACCTACCCAGATTTATTATTTTAAAGTCTTTATCATACAGGTGTAGGCAGTAAGTTGTAAAGTTTAGCCCATCCCTGGTAAACTAAAAAAGCTAAATATGTGTCAACGACACTATTTTAAGAGCTCCTTATTAGTGTCCATCACATTAAATTTTTATTAAATTATATTAAGTAGGTACTTTAAAAGTTATTAAATAAAAACGATTACCAGCTGCATTTTTCAGACACATATCTCTTAGACTTTATTTTAGATGTATTAAGTGAAATGGTTGATTTAGACTTTGTTTTAGATGTATTAACTGTTTCATTAATTTCAGCTTCGAGAAGCCATGTGAAATTTTTAACATTTATTGTTGGATAATATATTTTGCTTATATTATTTAGAATTCGTCTTCAATTTTCTTGTATATATTCAATACACCTTTCTTTGCTGGTGTTTTCAATTTCGTATTTCAATAAATAAAAGGCATTTCCGCAAATTAAACATAATTAAACATATTTAAAAAATAATGAACATAAAAAACTCATTTTTGTTTTATATAAAAAATTCCCTGTTTACAATTCTTTCTAATTCTGAAGAGGGCGATATCATAAATATATCTAATACAATGATAATATATATATATATAATAAAAATCCTTTTTTTCTTCATCCAAAATATAGATATTTCTAATTCGCCGAATGAATGAACTGTCTTATTTACGAGCTTATTTATGAAAACATATTCTGTACCGCAAGTATAAGCTTATTCACACGTCGCACATACATAAAATTCAATTTAATTTCTTGAAAACCGTACATATATATATATATATATATATATATATATATATATATATATATATATATATATATATATATATATATATAATAAAAATCCTTTTTTTCTTCATCCAAAATATAGATATAATTCGCCGAATGAATGAACTGTCTTATTTACGAGCTTATTTATGAAAACATATTCTGTACCGCAAGTATAAGCTTATTCACACGTCGCACATACATAAAATTCAATTTAATTTCTTGAAAACCGTAGCACATAGCAAAGTAAACTTAAAAAAAACATTTTTAAAATTTTGCCTACGTTTGCCTCGGTATAGCTATAGATCAATTTTCACAATTTTCAATAATTAATATAGTCGCATATTAACATTTTTAATGCATAAATTTACTGCTACAACTTTGAAACAAATTATTTCGAAAAGGCTTTTAAGTTATCAAAAATTGGTGTGTACCATTAGAAGCGTTATAGTTTTTTTATATGGGTTGTGAAAAAATCATGAACAATAGTAAAATCGCTGTTTTACAACTGCGATGTAATAAAAAACATAATTGTCAAATAAAATTCAAGCATCAATAATTTGATTTTAAGTCGGCTCTACTTAAAAAAGTTGTAGAAGTCTATTTTAAATTATGGTAAACGTTCCATTTAGTTATAGCTTTAGAAAATGAACCACAAATAAGCGAGTTAGCGAGGCGATTTTACTCCACTATTAAAATTCATAAACGCAACGCACTTTATAAAGACGGCAAGATATGGCAACAGAGGCAGCGGTCGTCAAGGAAACGAACGCTTTAGGCTGCTTCTTTCGAAGAGCGCATATTTCTAAGTTTTAAAATTTTAACAAATACGTATCGTTGCGCCGTCTGTCGACAATCTCAGTACCTATTCCCTAATATGTCCCCACGAGGTTCTGTTGCGTAGCTATATTTTCTGTGGTATTATCTATTAATATGGCTGTACTTTTGAAAAATTTTCGACCCTAAAGTAATTTTGTAAGAAATGGAAATAATCAATTCCGCCTAAGACATTTATTTCCAGAACTTTTTATGAATTAAATTTTTCTCATTTAAAAAATATGTCTCAAAGCGCGTTTTATTTACTTTTACTTAACTTCTACGTCTCTTCAATTTTCTTCGAAAAGTTAAGGGTTTAGGGAAAAAAGTAAATGTCTCAATGAATTTTCAAACAGCGACAAACGAACAACTCACGAAAGTAAAACTACGAATAAAAGAGAACAAAGAATGATAAAATTAATGTTGTGCATTTTTTATTAGAAGAAAAACAAGAAATTCTATCAAACATCGACAATACAAGCTACAAAAATCTTTTTATTTTCCTCATTTTTAGTAACTTATATTGTGAATATTTCATTTTTAAGAAAGCATTCAATTACAAACAAACAATGTCTGAATGTCTCCATATTTTTTAGTATCTCGCAGTTTAAAACAAAATTCTTTGTTTTGAACGCCCTCTAACTTAAATTTGAAGATTAGGACCTATATGAACTTTTTGCATTAAACTACGTCAATGTCCTCTACTCTATAGAATGCTAAAGTCCTGATCAATAAAACCAGGACACACAAAATGTATGTACACATTGATTTGTAAATTGAAAATACATTTTAAAATGTCCTGAATCTTTAAAAACTTTATGCGAGAAATAATAGTATGACATAGCCTAAATAAAACAATCCATGACTGTAATGATTTCTCACATTTAACACTCTCTCAAATTTTTTCAAAATAAAACTGAAAAAATCGAGTCTGCCGCAAAACGGTGAAAAAATGTGCTGGCTGATAATTAAATGCTGTATCGAAAATTGTTTTCTGTTTTTAGTCTGTTCAAGGACATACACATTTAATATCTAATTGGCGGTAGTAATTCCAAAATCTCCGCTTCTGGTTAATTTAAAAACTTGATATTATTTGTTGATATGACCCTTTATTCATATACCTCCTGAACCAAATTTGCTTGAAACATATTGATAGTTTAGAAATTAAACAATAAAAACATTCTGGAAGCTAGCAGCTGCCGAGATCACAGCATAACAACCCGGAAAATCACTATGTATCAAAATAAAAACATTTTTAGAAACACCCTCTACCTCAGAACCGAAAAACATTAAAATCTATTAGGTGTATGACTGCAATAAATTTAAATTCCTTATAAAGTGCTAAAGCTCTGATCTATAAAACCGGGATCCAAATGTTAACAAATTTTTTGAAATGAATTTTTAATACATGAAAATCTAAAATAATTTATTTACTAAATGTATGTACAAAACCGTACTTAGAATAATTTAAATAACACTACTTAAAAGTTTGTTACTTGCAATAGCTAAAAAGATTAATAATTATTGATAACGTATACATATATTTTATGTATCTTCCAGTACCTAAAACTGATTTTATGACTATTATTTAAGTGCTGGCCACAATATAATCTTTAACAATTTGAAAAATTGAGTTAAAAGCATATGCACATTGAAGTTATTAATTACAGTTAATGGTAATGTAATTAAATTATCTATTTTATACATCAGGAAAAAAATTCTTGTTTTGTGTTTTTATGAAATTTAAATATTAAGTTCTACCTATAAATCCACGTACATACAAAAAAATGTATTTGCTTTGTTTTTGTGGGTAAATATGGTAGGTATTATTAATTTAATGTAACGAAATATTTTGTATTTTTAAAGAACTTGTACCTAATTTATTTAAATCAAAATACATATTATACAGGTTGAAGTAGGTTCTGCATTTTTCTTTTTAAGGAAATTAAAACTGTATTGATCAAAAACATATATAGCCTGGTGAATCCCATAGAGTTCTATATAAACAAATTTTTATATATTAACAATTATAAGTTACGATTTTTAGACGGAATTAATATTTATTTATGAATTGTGAACTGCAAAAATCACCTTGTAAAATGTACGAGTTGAGAAATGCGCATTTAATTCATTTTTAATTTAATTGCCTACTATACTTTTCTGTACCGAACGTGTACAATGTTTCAATATTTCGTACTAGACCTTATATAAAAATTATTAGGCTTATTTGTCATACGACTAATATACATCTATGTATACCGTTGAGGACACAGAAAATTATTATTGTTTGGGTTATATTTAGATTACGTAAACATTTATTATTTTAACAACACGTGGCATTGCTGTGAAACAAAACTATTAACACTAATTTTAGAAACTTGCACTACCAGTAATGAGTGACAATGTTTTGTTTATATTTTAAAACGTCAATTTGCTTAATACCGATTTTTACAGTAAACACTGCAGTACAAACACCGTGGCGCCTCGATATCTAGGTCAGAAACTAAGAGATGCCATCTCAACCGCCGAAATATTTCTAAATTCGTTGCGAACTACAACGGCGCGTGTCATTACAGGGCGTCTCTGAAAACAGTGTTAACAATATACAATCACAGGATTCTCAAAACAATGTCGTCTCAATTTGTGTCAGGAAAACTAGAAAATAGACTTAATCAACTTTTTAAAATTTACAACTTTTATTAATTTAACTGTTATTATACTCGTAAACCTAAGGGTGTTCAATACAACACTAGACTAACTTAGATAAAAACGAGTCTGCATCGGGGCATTTAATATTTATTTTTAATAAATATCTGAGAATATATAATAATATAATAAATACACATTGGTGACCTAACACAAGGTTATTAGTAATGCTCCTTTAAAAATTTCATTTGTTCATATGGGTCTACCAATGGTCTGATAGGATTAAGTTCTTATTGAATATTTAAATAAAAACAAAAATCAATTGATACCTAAAAGTCAATGATAATACGCTCCCAACTTGGACCTCTTTTATGTTTATATAACTATCACGTTTTAAGATTAAGCATTAGGGAAATAGTGCCATTCTCTTCCATATGAAATATGAAACTACTGCAAAATAATATATACATATATAGTTTTATGCAGTCTGTCACAATCAATCTAAGAAAGAGGACATAAAAATCTAATTAAACAACTCTGGTGTTTTATTAAATTTCTCCCTGCAGGTTCCAAATAATCCAATAGGTCCCAGGCCCAGGTACGAATTAACTGATTAAGTGATTAAGTGACATAGTGGTGAATTAAACAATTTAAAAAAAAATTAAAAAAAGGAGTTAGGTGATAAGAAAACCAAACGAAACATAAAACCGTTTATGGGAGAGAAATACAGTACATGGAAGTTTCGTGTACGAGCTCTAATTGCCGAAGAACATGCTCTAAAAGTTCTCGATAGTGGCATACCAAAAAATATCACGGATGACTGGCGAAGAAGTGAAAGGATCGTAAAAAGTATTATATGTTAGGGTAATGTTTTCAAGCGGATCTGATTTATAGTAAAATAATTAAATTAAATTACCTTACAGGTGTAGTACGTAAACATAGTTAGCAAGCGGCCGGTTAGATGTTAGATGTGATTGAGGTTCCTGACAGCAACCAGTAACATGTAACAAAACAAGTACTGCTGTATGTTCTAATTATATGACTAATTATGGTTTACACGACCTAACCTAATACCGCTTTTCAATGCAGCCCACTTCCGCGGCAGTGAGCAGAAAATTAGGTAGGGAAGTGCGCAACGCGGGTATGTAAACACGTCGCTCGCGCAGCCATTGCTCATGCCACTGTCGCTGCCACACGCTCCCTAAAGTGGGCAGCGCGAGTAGCAGCGGCAGTCGCTGCATGTAAAGGTGGTATAAGGATCTGACCTAAGAGAATAAACATGCGCAGTAGCGACCTAATCTAAATTCAAATCTGTTCCCGCGCCAGTTTCAGATCGCGGTAAATTCAAATCTGCGCATGCTCTATTGTATTGGAGAATTCAGAATTATTTGTGGACAATTTATTTAAATGAAAAAAAACTTTATTCTGTGTGCGATTTGAATTCGAGACCTTCCGCATGCAAAGCAGACGCGTTACCACGATACCACTATAAGTATTACGAAAAGGTTACAGTAACTGCGTAATATATAAATCAGAGAGCGCTTAAAGGCGAGTAATATGACAAATTCAAACTAAGGAAAAAGGATCTAAACTAAGAGAAAAAACATGCGCAGTAGACTATAGAAAAAAGTAAAGATCTGTCGCAGAGAAAATCGAGTTGGCATATGGAAATAGAATCTAACCTAACAGAAAAAACATGAGCAGTAGGTTATAGAAAAGACATGCGCAGTAGCGACCAAACCTAAGAGAAAAAACATGCGCAGTAGACTAGGGAAAAAACTAAAGATCTGCAGCAGATATAAGCGACTTGGTATATGGAAATAGAATCTAACCTAACGAAAAAAACATGAGCAGTAGGTTATAGAAAAAACATGCGCAGTAGCGACCTAACCTAAGAGAAAAAACATGCGCAGTAGACTATAGAAAAAAGTAAAGATCTGCAGCAGAGATAAGCAACTTGGTATATGGAAAAAGAATTTACTCTAAGAGAAAAAACATGAGCAGTAGGTTGTAGAAAAAACATGCGCAGTAGCGACCTAATCTAGCAGAAAAACATGCGCAGTATACTAAAGAAAAAACTAAAGATCTGCAGCAGAGATAAGCGACTTGGAGTGGTAGCGTTATAGTAGTGACGTCACACATACAGTTATTTGCTAATAACTCGAGAACGGTACAACATAACTAAAATTTGAATGCTGATTTGATTGGTTCCTCATTGAGACCTATCACCTGTCGTTGTTGGTTTTTTCGTGACTAGTGCCCTTCTAGCTTTTAGCAGTTTGGAGCATGACTTGCATTTACTACTGTTTGAAATAAAATAGTTTTAATATTGAATAAATTTGGAATGTGTATCAGTGTAATGCCATTAACTTCTATTTGCAACCTTGCAATAAATGCAGTAGCACGGGTCAAAGATCCTATACATCCGCTCGTCGTGACATGGCAATATATCTTTCCTCAGCAAATTTATATATATTATGTAGATATTATGAAATAAAATTAAAGTTTAACATGAACCGTGTTTGAATCAACATTTTAGAACTGCATCAGTAGTGTCGTCGTTTTATCATTTTTATTTTACATAATGATGCTGTTCCCCTTTATATAATCATAGGCCAAGTCATATATATATTTAGCGTTGTTGGTTTTGTGACTTGTACTTGCGGTTTAAAATATAATTTAATGTAATAAGTATTATTATTGTAACAGGAAACCGTTAGAAAACAGCGAACGCTTGCTGAATGTAATAAGAGTCGAGTCAAGGTCTACTGACATATCAGTTTTATATAAATGAAAGTTACATCAATTATACGTTAGTCCCTGTCGCCCCCATTCATCCGAGGTCATTTACCCAGCCAAGGATATTGGCGCGGTTATACGTTAATCTACATCGACAGCTCGCAGCAGCAACACATAGCAGGCGTAGCCGCATTTTTAGCACTCTAAATATATCAGCACCAGCTCACAGCAGTAGCAGCAATATATTATTGGTGTAGTGTTCAGTGCTTATTTATTAATACAAGTAAGTTTTTTATTATTATTTATTTAACTACTCAGTATGCATATTCTTTATTTCTTTTATAAGCTTTTTATATTAAAAATTTTCTATTGTTTTAGTTTGACTTAGAGCTCGCCGGTGTCTACCGATCAAGCTGTAACAGTAGCAAGTTCATAGCTAGTGCTCAGGACCCGTTAAATACAAGTAAGTTTTTATTTAATATTTAATAACTCTGTATGCCTGTTCTTTATTTCTTTTATAAGCTTTTTATGTTAATATACAAATTTTCTATTGTTCTAGTATGAATCTAAACGAGATCAACACCGCTTCATCAATTAAACGGAAACCCATAATCAAACTGCAGGACCTACCGATCGATATGCCTACACCTATATGGGACATAAAAATTGTGGAAACTAAATATGGAAGGTCGGTGCTAACTAAATTAGAAGATCACATTGTCTTCCTACCGAAGAAATCATTGGCGGCTATAGAAGCCAACCTGGTTAACTTCAAGCCTAAGAGATACGGTCTCGTGTTCAAAGGACTGGTGGACTGTCAACGTTCCCAACCTGCTGTACATTTCGAGATAGTAGAGCTACATCAATCGGAACAGCCCGCATCAGCATAGTTAATTATCTTTTATGTTATAATAATAAATATTAAAAAAATAAATATTTTGTAATTAAATACAGTTGTTTTATTTGTTGTATGGTGTCATGTTTTATATGTGTAAGCAGGAAACAGGAAACTGATAATTTTTATCTGCTTCCTGTTTGTTCATACTTGTGCAATGTTACAGTTAAATTAAATTATTATTAAAAATGTAATGTGTAGGGAAAAAAATAAAAGACAATACTACTTATCTTAACACTTCATTTTATTATATATATATATATATATCAGATAAAACATTAGTTTTATAAAAGTAAAGATATTCACGTAGAGCATTACTTAATATACTATTATTAGATACATCACAAAAGCTATTAATAATGTTTTCAAAATTTAAACTAATTTTATGGGAATTTATCCAATCACTTATAATATTTAAGACACGATAATAGTAAGCACAAAATTCCAATGAATTTAACATACTTATTCTATGAGAAAGTACACAAGTATCAAGCTTTATCAGTTCATCAACTTCGAATATGAAAAGTTCGATATACATATTATATTTGGTGATATGTAATCTTTTAGTATCTTCGTAGACCAATTGGGTAACTGTAGCGTAATCTCCACACCGATGAGTCACAGGGTCATACTCATCTGGCAAACCTTGAAGGGGTACTTGGAAGAAATCTGTTTTTAAACGTTGCAGTAGGTCCAGGAGAGTGTGCCGTTCATAGGTAGAAAACGATATTTTGGAACCAGTGACTTAATTTCGCATAACTATTGCAGCGCTAAAAGATCTAGCCGGACTTATACCACACTGGATTTGAATATAGTCATTGAGAGGGCAAGCTCTATTTAGTAAATAATTCTGTTCTCAGCTTCTTCATATTTTCCGATAATTTCATCCAGAGCTTTCATATACTGTTTTCGATAATTTCATCGGCGACCTTCATATACTCGTTATTAAGATCACTGCTGCCGCTGCTGAAACCATCATCCACACTTACCTAGGACATTTTTACTTAAAAACTTTCACTTTTACTTTGAAGACGTACAACTTGCTCGCTCGACAACGAAGCTATTATATTTCTTATCAAGCCCCAGCCATTTAACGAAAATTTTCCTTTCCCTTCTCCTTAATACCTTCTCGACGAGATAGATGTCGGGGTTTGAGGTTTTCTGTAGTTCTTCTGTATAGAAGGCGCCTCTCATAGGATGTCCCTGCATATTTTCCAAGAGGTATGTCGTTGGATTCGTAATTTTTACCAATGCAATTTTAAATAGTTCCGTCGTCCAATTAGGCGTGTATCCCTTATCGAAGACGTGCTTATTCTTGCTGATGCGCACAACGTCACCCACTTTGAATATTTGTGGACCGCTTGTCTTAATGTGATTGTATGCTGACTTTAAAATTCTCTTCTCGTTGGACTTATTTACTTGAGACGGTTTGTACCCAGTGGTACAATGTCGGGTTTCGTTGTATGAAATAGTAATTTCCTGTAAAACGTCGATTCACTTATATGTACCGTTTAGGCTAAAGTACTTGTACAGCTTTGATTTCAAAGCTCTTATGACTCGTTCTGCAATGGCAGCCTTTTTCACGCTGTACGTATTATAATGATTAATATTCTGTTTCTTGAGGAGCTGTTGGAAATTTTGGTTGAAAAATTCGGTACCCTTATCAGACTTTTTACAGGTCTGGTCCATATGAATTTCGAGAAGCAGTCGATAACTACTAAAATGTATTTAAAATTTCTATTCATTTTAGCGTAATTTCCCATTTCAACCAAGTCCATTTGCCACAGGTCATCAAGCCTCTTAATAATGTTTGATTCGCGTCGCAGACATTTTGAACTGATGTGTAACCACCAATTCACGTTGTAATATACTCTTAAATGGGATTTTTATTAATAGTTTTGAGTATGTGCTGCTCTAGTGTGTCAACCATTTTTTTAATATCTTCGACATCCCCCTCCTGCTTCTTACTCAGTTGGTTAATAGCATCTCCAAGCCGTTTGCCTTCTACGTTAAGTACATGGAGTATATCTGTAGTCATACTAAGTACGATATTTCCAAATGTTTGTCTAACTTAGAAATTTCCGCTGTAATTCTTCTAAGTTTCTCATGGACTTGAGTAGGTTGCTGGAATCATTGTGTTGGAGCTGCTTTAGAGTATCATGTATTGCATCAACATATTCTTTAGTGGTGACATCAGTAGCTTCAATGGGCTGTTTCACGTAACATATCCGCAAATTACCAATATTAACGTTTCCCTCGGGAGTATATGAAAATCCAATTGTATGAGATATGTAAGGTTCGTTAAAATCACGATGATGATGACGATGAGAGCTACGTCCGAATTTATCGAGACTCATCGTGTAGAATGACTGGAAATCGTTTGATACACAACTTTATAGTATTTGATCTAAGTAGGATCTGTGCGACGTAAAATGTGACATAAATGTGACATAAAAACGAGTAACTGCGACGTAAATGTGACATCGTGACATAAACGTGGCATAAATGTGACGGAAATGTGACAAAAAGGTGACATAAACGTGACATAAAAACGGGTAACTGCGACGTAAATATGACATCGTGACATAAACGTGACATCGCTGCCGCTCGTGCAACCAGTCCTTTGACTTCTGTTCAAAATACCGCCACTTTAGGGAGCGTGTGGCAGCGACAGTGGCATGAGCAATGGCTGCGCGAGCGACGTGTTTACATACCCGCGTTGCGTACTTCCCTACACAATTTCCTGCTCACTGCCGCGGAAGTGGGCTGCATTGAAAGGCGGTATTAGGTTATGTCGCTTATCCCCGCGTTCCGCACTCCCCACACCCAGCACCGCATACCCCGCACCCCGCGTACAAGCACCCCGCACCCTGCGTACCAGCACCCCGCACACTTCTTCTTCTTGCACGAACTCTTCAGCGACACCAATGACCACAAGGAGTCGCTGCACGCTCGACGCGACGAACTCGAACTCGATAGACGCTGTCCATGTGACGTCACTTCCGGCGCAGAAACTACCTCACTCATTAAATAAAAACAGCTGATGCTAGCGTTCGGTATCATGTTTCAGTTCATTGACCTTGCTCCGGTATCATATTTCGTCTAGATAGCATCAGGTGTCACATTTCAGTTCATTGACCTACATTCGGTATCATATTTCGTCATATTTCATCATATTTCAGTTTATTGACCTTGCTCCGGTATCATATTTCGTCTAGATAGCATCAGGTGTCACATTTCAGTTCATTGACCTACATTCGATATCATATTTCGTCATATTTCATCATATTTCGTCATATTTCAGTTCATTGACTCCGGTATCATATTTCGTCTAGACAGTATCCGGTGTCACATTTCAGTTCATTGACCTACATTCGGTATCATATTTCGTCATATTTCATCATATTTCGTCATATTTAAGTTCATTGACCTTGTTCCTCCTCCGGCTCCGGCTCCTTATCCTTTTCATCTCTCCAATCCTAACTACTTTACGGTTTTCTACCTACAAAATATACCATCTTTTAAGTGCAGTTCTTTTGCAATTTCACACCAAATCTTGTTTTTTATCTTCGCTTTCATATAATTTTCATGTCTGGTATCATATAGCTCTCTATGCTTACCAGCTCTATCAGTTTTGTTTTCATTGTCACGGGAGAAAACACAACAAACCTCAAAATTATTAACACGTGGCGCGTACGGCGCGAAAAACTGTGCCACTGCCACTGCTGCGCTGTCCCATTACTTTCCTTAAGCTACAAAAGTACGTGCTGTGCTGTGTCACCACACACACGTCATACGCATCTCAATATGCGCCTTGCCTTACTGACGAATACACTCATTACACGGTTACATATCTAATTACATACAATCAAAAATTGCATATTTATATTGTGATAATGGTAATTAATATCTCTCCAATGTCAGATTAAACCATTTAAGGGTTTTTGGTTCTACCGTATATATACATGACAAAATTTGACAATAAGTCATTAAAAGGAATTCTGGTTGGGTATGAACCAAACGGATATAAGGTACTGGATACAGAAACGAGTAAATTTATAACAGCTCGTGATGTTTTCGACGGATTAATTTTAAAACAACAAGACCAAATAATGTACAAAATGGGGCGACTAAAACAGATAACATACCAGAAACAATAATAAGTCAATGTCCAAATAATGAACAATATACTTCCGAATTGACAAACAAACCTAACGTCTCATATAATGACGATAATGTTACCGGCGATAAATATTTATTATACATATGCGCAGTCTGTAGTTTATGATATCCCAAAATCTTACAATAATAATAATAATAATAATAATAATAATAATAATAATAATAATAATAATAATAATAATAATAATAATAATAATAATAATAATAATAATAATAATAATAATAATAATAATAATAATAATAATAATAATAATAATAATAATAATAATAATAATAATAATAATAATAATAATAATAATAATAATAATAATAATAATAATAATAATAATAATAATAATAATAATAATAATAATAATAATAATAATAATAATAATAATAATAATAATAATAATAATAATAATAATAATAATAATAATAATAATAATAATAATAATAATAATAATAATAATAATAATAATAATAATAATAATAATAATAATAATAATAATAATAATAATAATAATAATAATAATAATAATAATAATAATAATAATAATAATAATAATAATAATAATAATAATAATAATAATAATAATAATAATAATAATAATAATAATAATAATAATAATAATAATAATAATAATAATAATAATAATAATAATAATAATAATAATAATAATAATAATAATAATAATAATAATAATAATAATAATAATAATAATAATAATAATAATAATAATAATAATAATAATAATAATAATAATAATAATAATAATAATAATAAAATTTTATTTATTAACACTTGTTCGAATATTAATAAAAAATTAAAGGCTAACAAGTTGTAAATAAAGTGAGATACACCACTGAAGTACAATTAGTACTTCTACGTGCTTAAACAACAGTTGAGTAGCCACTGCGTTATATACCAATTAATAAATAACAATAACAATAATAATAATATCCTAATAATAATATACCTAAACTAAATATGAAATATAAATAAAGATATCAAGACAATTACAACATATAATAGTAGGTACCGGGACGGTTGGGCGACCTCCCTCCACTTTCCTTTTAGGCCCCGCCCCTCACGCCTCTCGACCAATCAGATTGCAACATTATGGCGGGAAATTCAAACTGATTTGAAATTTGACAGTAGCGACCTAACCTAAGTTCAAACTGGCGGAATATTTAAAATTAGGTGGGAAATTCAAAAGTGACAGAAGTGGCGGGATATTTAAAATTAGGCGAGAAATTCAAACTAAGAAAAAAGGATTTAACCTAACAGAAAAAAACATGCGCAGTAGGGACCTAACCTATTAGAAAAAAAAACATGCACCGTAACGACCTAATCTAACAGAAAAAACATGCGCAGTAGGGACCTAATTTAACAGAAAAAACATGCGCAGTAGCGACTTAATCTAACAGAAAAAACATGCGCAGTATGTTACACATACAATTTTTAAATTTGAAAACTGATTTGATTGGTTCCTCATCGAGACCTATCAATTAGGTAATTACTGTCACGTGCCAAAGTAGGGCCCCGCCTCTCCCTAACGTATAAGAAAAATCATGCGCAGTATGTTACACATACAATTTTTTTAAATTTGAAAACTGATTTGATTGGTTCCTCATCGAGACCTACCAAGTGACGTTGTTATTTAAATGAAAGAAACTTTACTCTGTGCGCGATTTGAACCCAGGACCTCTTGCATGCAAAGCAGACGCGTTACCACGAGACCGCTATGACTAATAGTCAAAAGTTTATAGTAACTGCGTAATATATGAATCAGAGAGCGCTTGAAAACGTCTCACACCAAGCAGTCTGAGCTATAACAATAACTGTATTAATGATATTTAAGATTTTACAGGACCATCGTATCGTATAGTTGATAAGTAATATATATATATATATATATATATATATATATATATATATATATATATATATATAGGGTTGTGCTGGAAATAGTGGTGGTAAATTTAATCTGGTGAGATTTAAAATTAGGCGGGAAATTTAAACTGGAGGGCTATTTAAAATTAGTCTAAGTGGCGAGGAATTCAAATTGGTAGAATATTAAAATTAGACGGTAAATTCAAACTGATTTAAAATTAGGCGGAGAAATTCAAATTGGTAGAATATTTAAAATTAGGCGATAAATTCAAACTGATTTAAAATTAGGCGGGAAATTCAAATTGGTAGAAGTGGCGGTAAATTCAAACTGGTGAGATTTAAAAATTAGGCGGTAAATTCTGACATAAACGTGACATGAACGTGACATAAATGTGACATAAACGCGGCATTGTGACATAAATGTGACATAAACGTGACATAAATGTGATATAAACGTAACATAAATGTGACATGAACGTGACATAAATGTGATATAAACGTGACATAAATGTGACTTAAATGTGACATAAATGTGACTTAAACGTGACATAAATGTGACATAAGCGTGACATACAGGGTGAATCTTAAATAAGTATAAATATTTTAACCAGCAGTATAGTTTTGTGTGTAGAACACATAATTAATAGTTTTTTTACAAAAAAATCAGAAATAAAAAAGTGAAATTTTAAATAAATTTCGTAATTTTTCAGCAGAAAACTTGTTGAGGACCGCTGGCCTAGACAGACCCTTTCATACTTTTATGAGTCATAGTGCTGCATACTGAACGTGTGGTTCACAGTGTTGCCAGTGTTACACAAATGTCTTTGCTTCAAGGAAGTCTTGTCCTCATGGCCGCAAAATTTGCGAATATTCGCTCGAATTATTTGATGGTGGGAAAAAATCTCAACTTTTAGCGAATTTCGTCAACTGTAACATATTATTTTTATTATCAAACTGTCATTGACTGTCATGACAGATTATCGGAAGCCTAAGTCAAACTTGCTAACCCCACATAATGCATGAAAATAGCAATAAAATCTGCTAAAAGTTGACACTTTTCCATTTTAAATAAAAAACGCGTGCATTTTCGCGAATTTCGTGTAAAATCATGTCATGTTGGTTGCAGTTATATGTAATTAAGGAATTATACAAATAAGCAACTCTATACGGGTGTCCTGTTTTCACAATGAAAAACACAATTATTGTCTCATAATAATTTTAAATACATTTAAACAAATTTTGTGCACATTTAAAATATTTTTTATTAAAAAAAAATTAATAATAAAATCATGTCATGTTGGTTGCGGTTATATTTAATTAAGGAATTGTACAAATAGACAACTCTATACAGGTGTCCTGTTTTCACAATGAAAAACACAATTATTGTTGGGTATATCTTTAATAGTAGTCAATCAGTTCTTACAATAATACCATACAAGTTAGCTAGTTTAATATAAGCCATGTTCCGGAAAAAACTACTTCCATGTTGGAGCATGCGCCCTTACCACTGAAATGTAATTTTAAATTATGATGACTGGAATGCGCTAAAAGCTGCGCGAATAGATTATTTATGATCAGCGCCATATTTTGTTTTGTGCCTCTAGCAATGGCGGAGCAGTAGGGGCTTAGCTGATTCTGAATTGAAATGAAATTGAATTCTGGATATGAAGAATTATTTCGTGCTATATGCTGGTTAATTTTACAGTCCCTTATAAAACATGACATGTTCCAACAATAACACCCACAAAAATACAGAAAGAATAACACTAACGAGATACAAGATAAAAGAAGAAACCACACAGTACGCCAATGACGTGTTTACAAACAAAATAATGGGAAATTAAGAACACAATTCATATCATACGTGCAGATGGTTGTCTCTCTCGCACCCACATACATAACCAATGAAGTATGTCTTTGCTGAGTTTCATGTGCCTCCTTTTGTCTGCTCCTAGGTTTGGTACCTTTATTTGGATGCGCAATGGACTTTACGCATTCCATATCATACATTTCAGTGGCCCTTACTAAGCCTAATAGAACAACCCCTCCTTAAATTTTGCCACTAATTTTTAATTTGAAGTCTATTAGGTTTCTTAACAGTACAATTACTTGTCCTTTATCTATTATGTCACTATCTACAATAATTACATTTTCATCTTTTTTATTACTACTACTTACAAACTTATCCTTACAAATATTTTCGTCAATTTGTTCAATTGGTTTAGTTACATTTTCAATTTCCATATTGATTTTAGTGCCAAACATATGATCTATGATTTGATCATTGATTTGAGTGACATTTCCAGATTTTTTGCATTTCTGGCACTAATACCAAGTATGTTCTAGGTTCTAACATTACGTAAAATATTAATAGTTGTACAAGTTTTAGTGTTAGTTGGTTAATCACAAATGGTGCTATCCAGTTACTACAGGCATCAACTATAATTAGCATAAACTTGCTATGAAATAGTCCAAGTTAATCGATATGTAAAGGTTCCCAAGCAATCTTAGGAAATTTTCATAGTATTAATTGAGCTTTTGGTGGGCTATTTTTGTGAGAAAGACAATCTTTACAAGTATTAACAATATTAGAAATTATTTTTGTACAAAACAAAGCTAAAAAAACTTTTTAGGCCATCCATCATTTACAAATTTCATTACTTGCCTTAATAAAACATCTATTTTTTGTTAATTTTTAATTTGTTTTACATCAATATCTCATTAAAGTAATGGGTAATAAGTCACATATTTAATATCATCATTTTAATGGGGTAAAAATAGTCCTCAAAGGTTTATGATTCCAAAAATAATAGCTAAAGTATCTTCTATTTGTGAATATTGCTGTTGTGTTTTATTAAATCTCCGAGACGCATAGGCAATGGGCATTTCTGAGTTATCCCTTAACATGTGAAATTACAGCCCCAAGGTAAATTTGGGTTATGATGTACTAATACTTGAAATGAACACAAAACAATATGAATGAAAGCTGTTTGATTTTTCTCACAAATTCCAAGAAATATATTTTTTTAACAAATTGTATAGGTTGCAAAATAATTAAACTATTTGGTATAAATTTATGATAATACCTCGGATAATACTTAACCAAAAGCTTTAAGTTGTGTTTGATTAATCGGTATTGGAGTATTACTAATCGCTAATCTAATCCAAATCTGTTAAATTTATGATCTAAATAAACTACCGATTCTTTAAAAAATTCAGTTTTACTTAATAAAGTAGTTAATCAGACAATCTGCATACATTTTTTTCTACATTAAAACCATGTTGATCTCTACTGGTTTCCGTAATAAGTATATCTAAAAATACTAATACTCTTCTTAGACAAATTTAGAAAGAATACACGATAAACCATAAGAAAGTCTGGTGTACTTAAACAGACCTTTGTGTTTGTCTTATTACAGTTAGTTTACATGAATCGCTATCTAATAAAATTTGTCGATAGACCTAAGATAATTTGGTAAATTCCAACCCACCTTGTAACTGACTAAATAGATCTTCTATTTTAGTTAGCAAATAAGAATCAATTTTTAATATAGAATTTACTGTTACCTTACAGTCACCCCAAATTCTTATAGTTTCATCACATTTAATAATTGGTACTACAGACGTACTCCATTCGTTATAGTTTAGGATTTGAATAATATTAACTCCCTCTAATTTCTCTAATTCCATATCTGCTTGAACCTTAATTCCGTAATGAAACGACTATGCTTTAAAAAATTTGGGAACAATTGTATCCTTAGCTGCCAGATGTACAGTATCTCTACAAAACACCTAATTTAGTCGAAAATTCATTTTTATATTGACTGACATTTTAAATAATACATCACTTTACTTAATATTACCTCAGATTTTACCAACATCTGGTATATCGTCGTCAGTACTGTAACTGTTTTGAAGTGAATGAATATTTAAAACCATAATAAAAATTTCTTCCTAATAAGGGTAGTCCACTATCACTTTTCAGCACATTAACATTGATCATCCTGGTAAGTCACTAGATTATTGGAATTTTAATGTATCCTAGTGGATAACTAGTTGAGCTAGTAAATCGAACGTCTTCTCAGTGCTCTGTAAAATATATTTATATAAATATTGCTTCCAATATTCTTATATTTACATGTAGTGGCATTATGAAATCACTTACCATAAATATTAGATGTCTTTGCACTTGTGTTTCTTTTATCGGTATCAACATAACCTCATCGCAATCTCACTGACTCTCAATCCTTAGGCATAGTTTTGCTTGCTCGACGTTTCCGCCTACTGCCCGTGATACCTACCTGTCGTAGGCACAGCGCGTAGGCACATTACTGAAAACTTACCTTGATGGTTTTTCTGACCAGCTTTTTTTATATGCGATATACACCTTTTTTAAAGATCTTCATGAAATCTGTCTCGAGCTGCGCCTTTTGAAAAGCCCATAATAAATCGACCTCTTAATAATTCGTCCAGCATATTTCCCTTTCCCATTTGTACCGGCAACCCACAACACATTTCATTAGAGAGAAAATATTTTACTTTGCTGGATCTGCCGTCTAAATGTATGCATTTTATACATTTTTTCTTGATATTAAACGCATACGTCAAGCTGTTTATTTTGTTATTTAATATTGTGACTGTGTGTACCTTTATTTTTAAAAAATTTGTCACTGATTAAAGTGCCAATTCACTTATGGTTCTGTATTCGAAATAGTTAATACTGACTCATTTCGGGTTATGTGGCGAAAATTAAATTTAATATGTGAAAATCATAGTTTTTCGTTATTCTTCATAAAATAACTTAAGGAAATTGTGTTTTGTGTCTCTTTCTAACAGTGTACAATGACATTTAACTTGTGAAATGTGGATTACTGATTAAATAGTTAATTTTTTAACAAACAGGTAAGCTTGGTGCACGTTTATGTATAATTTTTGAACATTGTACATAGTAATATCACGTAATATCTTCCTAAATATTTTACGGTAGTATTGAACTTGCGGAAATTCATTTTTAATCATTTAAGTATAGTAAGATTAGTTCAGAAGTTAAAATTTATGTTCATATTGCTGCGTATCATACTACATACCCAATTTTACTGTACTTATGCTTAAAACAAGTATTTTTAAAATAGAACTATTACGTTAAAGGAAACGTAATATTTATATTGGAGGAGATATGGCAACCTAGCAACAAATCATATGTTTCATTAGGTTGTTGGATGAGAAATCAGCCAGCGGTCCTCAAAATGTGGGTATTTTTAAAAAAAAATTAATATCTCCGTAAATATTAGAAATTTTTAAAAATGGCTTTCACTAGACTGATCTATATGACGAACTACACCAGCAGTTAAAATATTTGTACTTATTTAAGATTCACCCTGTATATGTGACATAAACGTGACATAAATGTGACATAAACGTGACTTAAACGTGACATAAGTGTGACATAAACGTGACATCGTAACATAAATGTGACATAAACGTGACATAAATGGACATAAATGTGACATTAACGCGACATCGTGACATAAATGTGACATAAACGTAACATAACTGTGACATAAACATGACATAAATGTGACATAAACGTGTCATAAATGTGATATAAACGTGACATAAATGTGACATAAACGCAATATCGTGACATAAACGTGATATAAACATGACAAATGTGACATAAACATGACATAAATGTGACATAAACGTGACATAAATGTGACATAAACGTGACATAAACGTGACATAAATGTGACTTAAACGTGACATAAATGTGACATAAGCGTGACATAAACGCGACATAAATGTGACATAAACGTTACATCGTGACATAAACGTGAAACGTGACATAAATATGACATAAACATGTCATAAATGTGACATAAACGTGACATAAATGTGACATTTTTTTTAGTTTTATACCCCCGTTTCATATTATTTTTATAACTATTTTTACCTGCTTAGAACTGTTTTGGACAACTTTTTGAGTTCTAACAGACTTTAAAACTGCAATGTAAATTGATACTTATGTGAAGGTCACTGGTTAATACACAGGGTATTACATCCGGTATTGCATCGTTTCTAAATACCTGCATTTGTTCTGTCAGCAAAAATTGTTACTTTATTTCATAACTAGCGTTATCTTTTCTTAATTTTGAAGGTAGGATATAATACCATGTTAGTAATAAGTATATCATTTCTAAAAATGCGCATGTTTTTCTATTAGGTTAGGTCCCTACTGCGCATGTTTTTCTGATAGGTTAGGTCGGTACTGCACGCAGTTGCGACCTAACCTAACAGAAAAATATGCGCAGTAGGGACCTAACCTAATAGAAAAAACATGACACCGGATGCTCTCTAGGCGAAACATGATATCGGAAGTAGGTCGATGAACTGAAATATGACACACCGCTGTATAATAAGCGAACTTTTTAAAATTGTTAGCAGAACTATTGTGAAGCGTTCATTATTGCTTCTAAAGACAAACTGATTGTTTTTTTTTGGTAGTGATACTCGTATATAATTTATATGAAATAATAAAACGACTTTATGATAATAAAGTTTATTAAATATTATATTAATACAGATTCATTGCTGACTCATTTCTACATCGCTTTCCTCCTGGCTATCAGATTCTTGTTCTCATTCGCGTTCAGGAATTTTATTGGCTAAATGGCTCTGCAGTAAATGTTTAATATCACAGAGCATTCTCGTCATGTCCAAGTTAATAAAACCATTAACATCATCTATGGTACATTGCTCGTTTAAGTAATCTTCACACAATACTAACGCCTTTCCACATTTCTCAACTAATTCTTCACAATATTCTGCTGGAAAAAAGTTTCGCATACCATAAATGGCTTCATGATCCACATCAAACTTAAGATTTGAGATGGTCTGACGTAGATTTCGAATACCACTATCCAAGTCTTTTATTTCGATCTCTTTCACATAAGCTGCCCACATTGTTCTGACTTTGTTTGGTTACACACTATAACTCAATATTATTTTTACTAGTATAAACAACACTGCTTGTTTTCGACTTTTTCAAATTTTTCCTAACATTATTTTATGGAATAATCCCCACCACTTCAAATAGATAGAGGGGAATTTTATTTTTTAGAAATGATATACTTATTACTAACATACCTTTAAAATTAAGAAAAGATATCGCTAGTTATGAAATAAAGTAGTAATTTTTGCTGACATAGAACAAATGCAGGTATTTAGAAATAATGCAATACCGGATGTATACATTCATTAACCTGACCTCCACATAAGTATCAATTTACATTGCAGTTTTAAAATCTGTTAGAACTCAAAAAGTTGTCCAAAACAGTTCTAAGCAGGTAAAAATAGTTATAAAAATAATATGAAACGGGGGATAAAACTAAAAAAAATGTCACATTTATGTCACGTTTATGTCACATTTATGACACGTTTATGTCATATTTATGTCACGTTTCACGTTTATGTCACGATGTAACGTTTATGTCGCGTTTATGTCACGTTTATTCACATTTTATGTCACGTTTATGTCACGCTTATGTCAAGTTTATGTTACATTTATGTCACGTTTATGACGCGTTTATGTCACATTTATGTCACAATGTCACGTTTATGTCACGTTTATGTCACGATGTCTCGTTTATGTCACTTATGCCGCTTTTGTTACATTTATGTCACGTTTATGTCACATTTATGTCACGTTAATGTCACGTTTATGTAACATTTTTGTCACATTTATGTAACGTTTATGTCACATTTATGTCACGTTTATGTCACATTTACGTCACGATGTTACGTTTATGTCACATTTATGTAACTTTTCTGTTGTCGTTGTCCTTTTTTCTGTCGCTTTGTCCTTTTTTCGTCAAGTGAGTTCTGTTTTTCCATCTCGCCGACACTAGTTAGCGGAAAATCTAATGAATAGTACGTTTATGTACCGTTTATGTCACGTTTATGTCACGATGTCACGTTTATGTCACGTCTATGTCACGATGTCACGTTTATGTCACGTTTATGTCACGTTTATGTCAAATTTATGCCACGTTTATGTCGCGTTTATGTTACATTTATGTCACGTTTATGTCACATTTATGTCACATTTATGTCACGTTTACGTCACATTTGCTACATTTATGTCACATTTATGTCGCGTTTATGTCACGTTTATGTCAAATTTATGTTACATTTATGTCACATTTACGTCGAGTTTATGTCACATTTATGTCACGATGTCTTGTTTATGTCACGTTTATGTCGCGTTTATGTCACGTTTATGTCACATTTATGTCACGTTTATGTCACATTTATGTTACATTTATGTCACATTTACGTCGCGTTTATGTCACATTTATGTCACAATGTCTTGTTTATGTCACGTTTATGTCGCGTTTATGTCACATTTGTGTCATGTTTATGTCACGTTTATGTCACGTTTATGTCACATTTATGTTACATTTATGTCACATTTACGTCGCGTTTATGTCACATTTATGTCACGATGTCTTGTTTACGTCACGTTTATGTCGCGTTTATGTCGCATTTGTGTCATGTTTATGTCACGTTCATGTCACGTTTATGTCACATTTATGTCACATTTATATCACGTTTTTTTCACATTTATGTCACGTTTATGTCAAATTTATGTCAAATTTATGTCACGTTTATGTCACTTTTATGTCACATTTATATCACCCTAATTAATGAGGTTTTCCAGGTTTCCCTCATTCCTGCACTGAATAGTGGTTAGGGCCTACCAACGTAAGTCGTTCCTGGGCGGAAATGCGGCCTGCTTAATAATAATAATATGCCGCCCCCTCTCCCGCACAAGTCTCCGACTTCTGGGCTAATCCCTGTGATTAGAATGAGGGGTAGAGATATTATTATTATTATTATTATTTATGTCACGTTTATGTCACATTTATGTCACGTTTATGGCACATTTATGTCACGTTTATGTCACATTTATGTCGCGTTTATGTCACATTTATGTCAAATTTATGTCACGATTATATCACATTTACTTCACGTTTCTGTCACAGTTGTCATATTTACGACACGTTTATGTCGCATTCATGTCGCGTTTAAACCACGTTTATGTTACGTTTATGTCACATTTCTGTCACGTTTATGTCACATTTATGTCACGTTTATGTCACATTTATGTCACGAAGTCACGTTTATGTCACATTTGTCACGTTTATGTCACATTTACGTCATAGTTATTCGTTTTTGTCAGAATTTTCCGCCTAATTTTTAAATCTCGCCAGTTTAAATTTACCGCCACTTCTACCAATTTGAGTTCCCCGCTTAATTTTAAATATCCCGCCAATTTGAACTTAGGTTAGGTCGCTGCTGCGCATGTTTTTATCTGTTAGGTTAGATCCTTTTTTCTTGGTTTGAATTTCCCGCATAATTTTAAATATCCCGCCAGCTTGAACTTGGGCTAGGTCGCCACTGTCAAATTTCAAATCAGTTTGAATTTCTATGTGACGTTTATGTCACATTTATGGCAAGTTTATGTCACATTTATGTCGCGTTTATGTCACATTTATGTCACGTTTATGTCACATTTATGTCACGTTTATGTCACGTTTATGTCACGTTTATGTCACATTTATGTCACGTTTATGTCACGTTTATGTCGCATTTATGTCGAGTTTATGTCACATTTATGTCACTTTTATGTTACATTTATGTCACGTTTATGTCACATTTATGTCACGTTTATGTCACGTTTATATCACATTTATGTAACAATGTCACGTTTATGTCACATTTATGTCACATTTACGTCATAGTTATTCGTTTTTGTCAGAATTTCCCGTCTATTTTTAAATCTCACCAAATTGAATATATCACCTAATCTTAAATCTTGCCAGTTTGAATTTCCCGTTTAATTTTAAATATCCCGACAGTTTGAACTTAGGTTAGGTCGCTACTGTCAAATTTCAAATCAGTTTGAATTTGCCGCCACTTCTGTCACAAAGGTCCGTGGTTCGATTTCCAGTGCTACCAGTTTTTTTATTTCATACATATTTTTAAATATTTAATATCACCTGTAATTAATACCTGTAAAATCTTAAATATCATTAATGCAGGTATTATTATAGCTCAGACTACTTGGCGGGGGACGCCTTCAAGCGCTCTCTGATTCATATATTACGCAGTTACTGTAAACTTTTGTTAATAGTCATATCGGCCTCGTGGTAACGCGTCTGCTTTGCATGCGGGAGGTCCCGGGTTCAAATCGCGCACAAAGTAAGGTTTTTTTTCATTTAAATAACAACGTCTCGTGATAGGTCACCAATCAAATCAGTTTTCAAATTTTAGTTATTCGCAAAAAACTGTATGTGAGTGACGTCACTATAACGCTACCGCTGCAGATCTTTAGTCTACTGCGCATGTTTTTTCTAATATATTAGGTCCCTACTGCGCATGTTTTTTTCTGTTAGGTTAGATCCTTTTTTCTTAGTTTGAATTTCCCGCCTAATTTTAAATATCCCGCCAGTTTGAACTTAGGTTAGGGCGCTACTGTCCATGTTTTTTCTATTAGGTTAGTTTGAATTGCCCGCCACTTTTCAATTTGCCTCTGATATTACGCAGTTACTGTAACCTTTCTGTAATAGTCATAGTGGTCTCGTGGTACCGCGTCTGCTTTGCATGCGAGAGGTCCCGGGTTCAAATCGCACACAGAGTAAAGTTTTTTTCATTTAAATAACAGCGTCACGTGATAGGTCACCAATCAAATCAGCTTTCAAATTTAAAAATTGTAACCGTGCCGTGTAACCTACTGCGCATGATTTTTCTGATAGGTTAGGGAGGGGCGGGGCCCTACTTTGGCACGTGACAATAATTACCTAATTGATAGCTCTCGATGAGGAACCAATCAAATCAGTTTTCAAATTTTAGTTATTAGCAAAAATTGTATGTGTAACATACTGCGCATGTTCTTTCTGATAGGTTAGGGAGGGGCGGGGCTCTTACTTTGGCACGTGACAGTAATTACCTAATTGTAAATCAGGGTGTCAAATTTCAAAACAAAGGTGTCAAGTTACAAATTTTCCCACGGTCCAAGTAATTTTCCCATGCCCAACCGTATCCATACCTACTCACAGAATAAAGTTTTTTTTCATTTAAATAAATTGTCCACAAATAATGCTGTATTCTCCAATACAATAGAGCATGCGCAGATTTGAATTTACCGAGATTTGGAACTTGCGCAGAAACAGATTTGAATTTAGGTTAGGCGCATGTTTTTTCTGTTAGATGGTCCCTACTGTTAGATTAGGTCCCTCCTGCGCATGTTTTTTCTGTTAGATTAGGTCGTTACTGCGCATGTTTTTTCTAATAGATTAGGGAGGGGCAGGGCCCTACTTTGGCACGTGACAGTAATTACCTAATTGTAAATCATGGTGTCAAATTTCAAAACAAAGGTCTCAAATTACAAATTTTCCCACGGTCCAAGAAATTTTCTCACGGTCCAATAAATTTTCCCAGTCTCAAGCGACGCCCTACCTACTAATTATACCTATGCATAGAAAAATATAAAAATTGACAAAATAAATTATACATTATTATACCAAATTTACAAAAAATAGAATAATTGTGGAAAAGCTTCGGTAAGTATTATCCAATATATATGCACATATACACATACATATATGCACATATGCAAAAACATATGTATACACACTTATACAGGTTTGTAATTAGACACATTAAAATAATGATTAACGATCGATAGAAAGTTCTGCATAACAAATATTTAATTTTTTTTTTTTTTCATACTAATTTAATATTCAAATTTTTAAATCAATCATGTCTGTCCAGAATTTTCTTCCTGTCTGCATAATATAATTTGTTGACAAAAACTTGAACTTGTTTTTATTATAAATAGTTTTGGTTTCCTGAGGAAAACTATTGAAAATCTTTGGACCAATGAAAAGGAAACTACGATGACCAACGGTTTTTTGCATGCAAGGTATTGTCACGGAATTTGCCCCACTCACACCCAAGCCGACGACTGTGGTATCGCGAAATGCTAAGATTGCCCTGATCGCCCCTACACGATTCTGTTAAACAAACAAAAAGCCGTGGATCGAGACGGGACTAGAAAATTGGGGAATCGACGAGAAGCATTCGAGTCGTTCGGGAAGATGAATCTAGAGATACTAGAATATACCTGGGATATTCGTTATATAAGAAAAATAAACGGCCGATTAAGTTAGTCTAGTATAAGTCTTGTATTACAGTCTGAATTGAAGTGTTTAGTTGGAGATATCAAAGTAATTTAGATAGCGATTAATTAAATAAGTGTTTAGTTGAGTTCTAATTAGTGTTCAGTAGTGTACTGAGTATAGTTAATAAAGAAGTAATTAACTAACGGATTGTTTTTCTGGCAATAGTAAAAGTCGGGTTGGGAAATCCGTGACAGTATATTTATATTATATTAACGTTTCTGGTTAAATATTGTGTAGATTTTTCAGCTGTCTTTTTATTTTCAGTAAACAATATAACAAGACAATAAAGTTGACGAATATCCATAGTATTAGCTGTTTGATATAGTAGATTAGGTGGGTACATGATTTCTTTGTTATATACAATTTTTAATATTCTGTGTTGCACACTCTGTAATTTTTTTTAGATGGACACCCAATAAACCACCCCAGCCTATAATACCATATCTTAAATGAGATTCTACAAAAGACTTATAAATTACTTTAAGCTGATCTCTGTTTAATATATATCTTAAATTTTTTAGCAAGGGTATTATTCCTCTTAATTTACTTAATAATTTTTGTGTATGCAGGTCCCACCGAAGATGTTGATCTATATGTATACCCAGGTATTTTATTGATTTTGCACAAGATATATTAAAATGTTGTTTGTTGAGTGTAATGTTCAATGCGTTATATTTTGCTAATTGAGGAACATATGATGTAAATGGAATAAATAATGTTTTGTCAAAGTTTATAGATAGTAATCTATAATCAAGCCATTTCTTTATTTTACAAAAATCAATTTCTGCATCATTTTTTAAATTATCCCAGCTGTCAGATTCATAGTAAATAACGGTATCATCAGCAAAACTTATAACTTGTCCTTTGATATGTAATGAAAATAAGTTATTGATATACAGAATAAATAATAAGGGACCCAAAATTGTACCTTGTGGTACCCCGTATTCGACCCTTCTAAAAGAACTTTTAACACTACCAACAGTAACACATTGAATTCTATTTGAAACATAACTTTCAATAAGTTTTAATAGCAAATCCCTGATCCCCACTTTATAAGAAGCAATCAACCAACATCGGATAACTAACTGTATCGAAAGCTTTTGCCAAATCAATAAATATCCCTAGTGATGGTTTTCCTTTGTCTAAAGAGTTATAAATAAGTTTAGTAAAGGATGCAATAGCATCCGAAGTGGATTTATTCGTTTGAAAACCATATGAGTCAGAAATAATGTTAAATCTTTTTAAAAATCTATCAAGCCTTATTTTTAATAACTTCTCAAATATCTTACTAATACTAGAAATTAGCGATATTGGCCTATAATTATTTGGATCTGTTTTGTCACCTTTTTTTAATATAGGTATCACCACAGAAACTTTAAAAGCTGATGGGCATATTCCATCTTTAAAACATTTATTCATTAAAAATGTTAATAAGTCGGTTATATAATCAGCAATTTGTTTTAAAGTCTCTGCCTTAATTCCATCTATTCCTACTGATTTTTTATTTTTTAAATGTAGAATTACCGTTTTAATCTAATTTCTATCAGTGGGATGTAAGTAAAATCACGACTCAATAAAATCACATTTTTCCCTATAATTCAAATCTTTATTAATATTATTTGCCATTCGACTGCCCATAGTGGAAAAAGTTTCATTAAAAGGATCACATACTTCATCTGCATTTTCTATAACTACCTGTTTATTTATGCCAAAAAGTTTATTTATATGATTACCTGCATTACCAATTTTATTAGCCTATTTACTGTTTTCCACAACACTTTAATATCATTTTTTTCCTTTTCAATTTTGCTTCTATAGTAATCAGCTTTCGCTTTCCTTATTAATTTATTTAAATTCTTTCTGTACAATTTATATTCATTTCCTAATATTGAATTTTGATTATTTTTTTTTAATTATTATACATCTTGTTTTTTAATTTAATAGACTGAAGAAGACCTTTTGTTATCCAGGGTTTACGAGTATTACATTTTTGTCTTGAATATGTTAGTTGCGGACTCAATATCGTCAGTATTATACATTTGTTCCCAGGATATTACCTTTAATTCGTCTTTTAATTGTACATAGTTAATGTATTTAATAGATTGGTTCTTGTCTGGTAAAGGACTACTTTTTTGAGTTACTATTTGCAGAAGCACCGGAAAATGATCAGTAGTGTCATCATTCAATATTATTGGCAAAGAAGTGTCTTTAATATAGTCATTATATTTTATAAAGATATGATCTAAACAAGTATTACTGAGTGGTCTAGTAGCGCCTGTTATAAGGGGAAATAAATTATGTTCTGACATGATATTTAAGTACTCTTGCGTAATAGTATTATCCGTTAAAAGATCAATGTTTATGTCCCCTAACACCAAATTTATTCTAGAAGAGAAAGGCTTGATCTGTAAGTAATATTCAAGATCTAAAAGAAATTCATCATCCATAACAGGAGACTTATACATACACAACAAATCAATGGCATTATTGTAAAAATTTAATTTTGCTCTCGGTCCAATATTGTCAATATTAACTTCCACACTTATGTTATCTTTTATGTACATCAAGACTCCATCATTTTGATTATAAGTTCCTTCATTATATAAAATGTCATAACCTGTTAATTTATACATCTGAACATTTTCCAATAACCACTCAAAACTATACAATCAAATTCAGTGGTGATTTGATGCAAAATACCTCTAATTCTTCGAAATGTTTACGTATACTTCTAATATTAAAGTAAATTATTTTGAAATTTTCAAATTTGGAATTTATATTTAGTACTTCATTCAATTCACCAATATTTTGTACAAATTCGTTTGAAATTTCCTTTATCTCAAATTCTCTTACAAATTGATCCATAGAGATACACATCAAAAAATGCTTAAAATAAAAAAAATTATTTCATAAGATTAGAATAAGAACAATGCATATACAAGTAAAAAAATAACAAGACACTAATATACAATTACAAAATTAAGCACAAGATGTTATTGAATAATAACGTACAATTTTACCATTTATTTCTTCACTCTGTTTGAACGTTTTACAGCATTTACACAGGCATATGTTTTCTTCTTCCTCTTCTTGCTGCAAGGGATGCTTAAGGACCTGTTTCCATCTTGCTCTGTATTTTTGGCGAACTGTTTTTAGATGATCCTGGTGATGATACTGTACTATCCAATAACTGCTTCTCTTGAATGAAATAAAATGAAATAAAAAACCGTGATGACAGGTGTCAGTGGGAGATAGCAATAAAAGAGGAGCTTGATTCTCTGCTGAAAAACAATACGTGGTCAATAGTACCGTGCCCAAACAATAAAAATATTGTAGATTGCAAATGGGTATTTACCATTAAAAACGATGCATACGGAAATTCAATAAAATATAAAGCACGTTTAGTAGCAAAAGGTTTTAGTCAGTAATTTTTAGTAGACTATCAAGAGACTTTTGCACCAGTAGCTAGAATTACTAGTTTTAGAATTCTAATGGCCTTTGCAAATCAACATGACCTATTAAAAGACGAAATTTATATGCGGGGACCAGAAGGAATAACAACAAACGAAAACCATGTCTGTAAATTAAATAAAGCTTTATATGGATTAAAACAGTCGGCATGTTGGTTTGAATATTTTGATAAAGTTTTAAAACAACATGGGTTTATAAATTCATTAGCTGATCGTTGTTATATATTCTCGATAAAGGTAATGTTTCAAAAAATATTTATGTAATATTATATGTAGACGATCTAGTAATCGCTACATTTGATCCAGATACCATGACTAATTTCAAAAATTATTTAAAGAATACATTTGAAATGGTAGATTTAAACAAAATAAGCATATTTCTTGGAATAAAAATTAGCAGAAATAAGGATGAAATTATATTAGATCAGAGTAATTATCTACAAAGTATTTTAAATAAATTTAATATGAATAATTCTAAATCTGTTGAAACTCCACTCAATATAAAATTAAATTATAAAGAATTGAATTCTGATGAACAGTATGACGCTCCCTGTAGAAATTTTATAGGATGTTTAATGTATGCAATGATCTGTACACGCCCAGAGTCCTTAGATATGTTAATGGTTCATTGTCACAAAAATTATGTCAGGACAGATGCGGATTAGTAAATCTTTGGTCAAGCAATTAGGGGTAATACAAATGTATAGCAGCGTATACGAAATAATGCACGACGCTAATTAGCTGACAATATATTCTGGACTGAATTACAAATTTTGTGGTTGTCCCACGCTTAAAACACATTATCTCCTTATTTATTTTAACAAGGGTAGGGACCCGATTTTCGGTCACCGTCAAACCTAAACAAGCAGGTAATAGAACGGCGAGCGAAGTAGGGTTGAAAGAATTATTATTTTAAATTATCTAAACACAGAGTTCTGGTATACAAAGTAGTGTTATGAGGAGAGCAAGGCAATGTACAGGATGTGATTACTTTATCGGGGCATCATGGAACAACCACATTTTGCATAACATTCGGTCATCCTGCTTAGTTAGACGTTCTCGTCTTCTTATCGCACAATTTCTGTCCCGGTGCCCTGTAAATAGAAATGAAACAGAGTAGTATTTATTATTTTAATATTTATTTTTATGCTCTTTCGAGCTGGGTATTTATGTTATACCCAGGACGATTGCTGTAAATAAAACATTACTACTACGACTATTACTACTACTATCATTACTACTAATATTGCCTACAATCTTTCATGCCCTTCAAAGCAGAAATCTCATACCTATCATTTCCTTTAACTTTACTGACTTTATAAGGTCCTCCAAATTTAAGGCCTGTTTTTCTGCCGACCTCTGTTTTGAAACATTTGAGCCACACCATAGAACCAGATCACCAACGAAATGGACTGTATTTAGACTGGTTCAGTTGTTACATATGATTTTGTGTGTCGCCAATAAATAGAACGAGGTACAATATATGTATATAAAAAGAGAAAAAAAAAACGGGCTGTGGTTTTCTTACCTAAGTGGCGTCTTCTTACACTGCACTCGGAGATGGTTTTCTAAAGGTTGATTGCAATAGATCTTGCAGTCACAAAACAGTAGTTTTATAGAGGAAAAATAAGAGCTATAATAACACACGAGAGCGCGTCAACGGTTCAAGCGAGAGTCCTTTTTCGTTTCTCGCGGACATTCGCCAGTAGCGGCGTTGAGAACCACAGCAATTTCGCGGTAACAATTAACAATTAAAAAAAGCAAAAAAAAAAGAGATGAGATTCTTAGATTAAAGAGTTTAAATTTAATAGCAAATATTGAATTAATTTAGCAAATTTAATTAATAAAAGACAAAAACGGAACACCAACTGAATAGGATTTTGCTGGTTTTCGTTTTGCATTGAATGATTTTTGCATTTTTTCAGCTTGATTATCCATATTGGATTTCGCTGTTCTGGCATTGTCCTCTCTATTTGACAAGTTATTAGTTTGTTTTATTAAATCGGCATGCCTAGATTGGTCAAAACCGAATAGAAGTTTATGAGGGGTGAATCCCGTGCTGGCATTAACAGTGTTATTAATACCCCACGCTGTATCTGGCAGCACAGAGTACCATTCATCTTCTTCATTTATACTAGCATTAATTGCAGAGTTTAATGTCAAATTATATCTTTCGATTTGTCCGTTCGACCTGGGGGAAGCCACCCTGGGTTTGGGTTAACAATGAACTCTGAATCGAGTAGTGTTCCGAGAAGTCATAAGTTCTAGCTAAAACAAGTAAGCATTTCTTACAGTTTACGCTGATAGGTACTGCACTAGTAGATTGCGGGTTTATTGTTACATTTTCCTTTAACACTATGGGGTATATATTTTTAGTTTTTGTTTTATTTAGGGCTACACGCGGACCTTGAATATTCATAGATATTCCTTTATGATTTATAATCGGCGAACCGACTATAACGTCAATACCGCTCATGTCGGTTACCACGAAGTGAATATGTGACTTTATATCAAAATCTTTAAATTTAAAATTTACAAAACTCATTCCTTTCGGGAAAATAATTGATTACCAAATCCTTTTAGTACAACATTAGATGGTTCTAATTTGACATTTAACTTATCAAATAGAGAGTAATTAGCCGCATTTATTTGGCTGCCAGTATCTGAATATCCCTTACACAGGATATTATTTACAAGAATATTATCAATATAACTATCATTAGGTACTTGCCTTTGCAGGGTTCAAACGCCAACATTCTTCCTTTAGATGACCCCTCTTGTTGCAGTGAGTACATTCCTTAAGCTCTCGTTTGTGAAATCCCGCGTTGACAGGTTTATTGTTGTCGGCATATTGTCCAAAAGTACGAGACGGTCCCGCGTTGAAATTTTTGAAGTAGCAATCCCTAGATCGGTGACCGCGTTTTTTGCAAAAAAGACACTTTTCCCGACTAGAGACATGTGAAGGTGTCCTGGCGGGTGTAGTTATTCCATTATCGATTTTGCATAAAAATCATTGGAAGAGTTCGTCCGGTGTTTTAAAACTTGCAGATTTCGCCATCCCTCGGTATTCAGTAGGCAGTCCATCAATGATGCAAGATACTGAGTTGATATCAGAGATGTCGCACTTTCTTATTAGCACACATTTACAATAATAGTAATGCAAAATTGTCTCACTTTGAGCCCTTTTACGTTCAAGCATACTTTTTAAATTATCCACGAAATTTTCGTGAGATGGAAACGCGTACAGCATAGCAGTTTTCCACTCTTCCCATGTCATGCGTGACGTCTTATCTCAGTTGGGAAATCAAGGTCGCAGTTCAACGGGCTGTAAAGGTGATGCCGTTCCGTATTTTTATCCAGAAGATAATCAACAGGATGTAGTAGTATGGTGTAATAAGGTGGATGAGTTGAGAGAGGTATTCCATTGGTCGGAGGATGCGACAATTTACTATGCTATAGCTAAACTTCGAGGGTTAGCGGAGACCTGGTACCGTAGCCTTCAGTCTGTCAAATATTCGTGGGTAGAATGGAAAGAAAAATTGCAGCGGACTTTTCCAACTTCTCGGGATTACGCTGAAAAGCTAGACGAAATGATGAAGCGTAGGAAAACTTCTGGCGAGACATATAACCGATATTATTTTGAGAAATTATCACTAATCAATAATTGTGTAAATATACAGGGCACCGACGCTGTTGCCTGTATTATACATGGCCTTCAAGATGACCATGTCAAAACATCTGCTCGCGCTGGGTATTATACTGAACCTGAGGATTTATTTACTTATCTGAGATCATTAAAGAATACCAGTGGTTCGACAAAGGATCCTAAAGGGGATCATAGAAAGTGGTTCATTGGAAAAGGCGGACACAGACCCAACAGATCAAAGTTAACTGAAACAAAATGTTTCAACTGTGACAAAACTGGTCATAAATCTGCAGAGTAGAGAATACCACAACCACTAATGTTTGCAGTTTTTGTCATAAGAAGGGGCATGAGGAGAGTAGGTGCTTCATTAAACAGAATAAAAGACCAACAACTTCTAAGGAAGCTACTTTATGACTAGCTTCATAACCGATTGACATCAATGTCAAATTCTTTAAAGAAGGTACCATAAATAATTTTCATATCAAATTATACATTGATACTGGCAGTTCCTGCACCAATATAACAAAAACACAAGTGGATAGGTTAAATTTAAAAATGGATAATTCCAAGAAAGTCGTTATAAAAGGTTATGGTAATTCAGTTGTATCGTCTTTAGGAACAGTAAGATGCAAAGTCAAAATTGACGACGTGGAATGTGAATTGGACATAAATGTAATGCCAGATTCAATACAGGATGTACCTTTATTAGTGGGAAGGTCGTTTACTGAACAACGTCAAGTAAAACTGATTAAGGATTATACAACCTTGGCATTAAGTCGTGAACTACCTACAATGCAATGTGAAGAAAGAATTGAAAAGGTGGTTCTGTTGGCATATAAAATAATTGTGATACCATCAAATCATATTTGTCATGTACCTGTTAATGTTGATACAGATTACGATGGTGACCTTTATGTCAATGCCAATATTCGTTTAAAGGAAAATCAAGAACACTGTATTCCAAGAGTCGTCTTAAACGTTCAGGAATACACAGAGGGAAATTCAATTATACCTGTGATAAATCTCTCCGAAAATGACCTTGTTATTCGAAAGCAACAGATAGTTGCAAGGGCGTGGACTTATGTGGTGGAGGAACCATCTATAGAAAAAGTCTTAACAATTGATGAAAAGAATTTACCTCGCCTACCTCTAAATAAGATAATCCATGGACCCATAGGAGATTACGAACGAAAGCTTCTGTTTGAACTAATCCAAGAATATCGAGATTGTTTTTCTCAGAGCTACGCAGATTTAGAGTGCCTTAAGACAGGTGAGACAATGACCATACAACTAAATGAAGACAGGCCATTTAGTTGCCGCCCTTATCGTATGTCCCAGAGCGAAAAGGAAAAAGTAGCAACTATATTAGGAGAACTATTGGACAATGGAATTATTCGAGAATCCCAATCGAATTATGGGTCTCCTTTGATCCTTGTCAAGAAAAAGGATGGCACTGACAGGATGTGCATAGATTACAAGAAGAAGTTAAACAGTGCAACAGTTAGGGATATATATATATCCGTTGCCTCGCATAGACGATCAGTTGGATAGGCTTCAAGGTAGCAAGTACTTCACCAGTCTTGACATGAAATCAGGGTACCATCAGGTGCCTATAGCTGAAACTAGTAAACATCCCACTGCTTTTGTAACTCCAGATGGATCCTTTGAATATAATCGTGTTCCCTTTGGATTGACTAACGCTCCATCCGTGTTCCAGCACATCGTAAGCAAAATTCTAGCTTCTGCAAAATCTGTAGCTGCTGTATACCTAGATGATGTTTTAATTAATTCCAAAAATGTCGAAAGTGGCCTAGATAATTTGCGCACCATGTTAAACTTATTAAGGAAGGTTGGATTAACCTTAAATCTTAGTAAATGTACCTTTTTAATGACTTCTGTAAGCTACCTCGGATTTGAAATAAGCTCTGAAGGTATAAGACCAGGGCAAGCAAAAACCTTGGCAGCGAAAGAATTCAAAACGCCAACTAATGTACATGAAGTTCGACAGTTTTTAGGTCTTACTGAATACTTCAGACAATTCATTAAGAATTACGCAGCAAAAGCCAAATGTTTAACCAACAAACTTAAAAAGGATCAGAGTTGGGACTGGAGTGAAGAAGATCAGCATGCCTTTGAGGAACTGAAGGACGCTCTAATCTCTAGACCTATTCTAGCGCTATATAGTCCAACCTACCCTACCGAGATGCACACCGATGCATCTAAACTTGGAATAGCTGGAATATTATTACAGGAACAAGAAGACAAACGGCTTCATCCAGTAGCATATTTCAGTAGGAAAACAACATCAGTAGAGGAAAAGTACCATTCCTATGAACTGGAAACACTTGCAGTTGTCGAAAGTCTACGAAAATTTAGAGTTTATCTTCTGGGAATAAACTTTAAAGTTATCACGGGCTGCAATGCTATAAAAGCAAGCAGTTCAAAGAAGGAAATGATACCACGTACAGTTCGTTGGTGGCTTCAACTGCAAGAATTTTCATTTTCAGTACATTATAGACCTGGGGAGCGAATGAAACATGTTGATTCGTTAAATAGAAATCCCTCCAGATCAGAACAACCCACTGAAGAAATTCTGAGACTTGACCAAGCTGGTTCTTTTAGGTCAACTTACTGATGAGAAAATAAACGTCAGAGAAATTTTATCAAAATCACCGCAGACTGATCACGATCGTAGTGTATATGTTACACACAATACTCGAATTCAGACAATGTCGGAAAAAAGTGTGCAAACTAGTTCTGAGCTCCGAAAAATTCCCAAACCCGAAATTATACATTTAAACGATTATTGTATATTACAAAATATGAAGAACTAGTTCTGGGCATTATAAGGTGTTCAAAACTAGTTTAGTGCATTTTGAAATGACCAGAACTAATTCTATTCATTTTCTGAAAGTTATACAAATAAACAAATTAAAAGTAGGGTTATGTTTGTATTGTCATCAATTATCACACAGTGGTGTTTAAGAATTAACTCGTAAATGTATGAATCGAGCGTGTTCTTGTTGAAGAATATATTGTGCAAGTCGAAATGTCATCATTCCAGTTCGTGCTCAAATAAATAATACATTTTTTATTACAGTTGGCAATATTTGAAATAAAATATTTAAAATAATACATCTGCATTCTTATGTTGTAACTATTCAATTACCATCTCGTTCCGATATATGTACATGCATATTGAGCATAAATCTAAATCTTAAGGGGCCTCTTTAGGTGTCTTAAAACTAGTTGCAAAATACCTCCCGATTTTGATGCGGCTTGCACCACTTTTCTTAGAAAAAAATCTAGTTCCTAAGATGCTTAAATCATATTTTTTGATACGAATAAACTAGGGTTTAAAACGTAAAGAGAACAAAATAAATGAGCATCCTAGAAGCGATGCATTATTTTATTAATTTAAATTGTCTAGATAATAACTTTATTAATTTGGAACTAAGAAAATGCAATGGCATACGTTCAAATAGATTAAGGCGATGTGAGATACGATGCGGCACGCAAAAATGGAAGGTGTAAGGAAAGTCATACGAGTGTAGTGAATTTAACGGAACGCGAGCTGTACGAATTTGTATGGCTGCAACTAGCGTGGCCCCTTAATAAAGTATCTAATTGTAGTCCTTCATATTTTGCAATAGTCAAAAACCGTATAAACGTAAAATTTCGGGTTTGGGAATTTTTGGGAGCTCAGAACTAGTTTTGCATACTTTTTTCGGACATTGTCCGAATTCGAGTATCGTGTGTAACATAACTTTCAGAAAATGAATAGAACTAGTTCTGGTCATTTCAAAATGCACAAAACTAGTTTTGAGCACCTTATAATGCCTAGAACTAGTCCCTCATATTTTGCAATATGCAGTAACCGTTTAAATGCATAATTTCGGGTTTGGGAATTTTTCGGAGCTCAGAACTAGTTTTGCACACTTTTTTCGGACATTGTCCGAATTCGAGTATTATGTGTAATATATATAAAGAATATGCTCTAAGAGATGGTAGAGTGTATAGAATCACAGTTCGCGGATTATTATGGGTCATCCCAAGAGGTATGAGACATCAAATTGTACATGCAGCACACGATGAAATGGGCCATTTTGGAGTAGAGAAAACTCTGCATCGATTATGTTAACATTATTGGTTTCCACGCATGAAGGCGTATGTTGAAAAATATATAAAATGTTGTATATCTTGCCTTTACAGTAAGAATGTAGCAGGTTCGCAAGAAGGTTTCCTACATCCATTAGAGAAAATAGCAGTACCCTTTTACATGGTACACACAGATCATCTAGGACCATTGGCTAAAAGTAAACATGGAAATGAATATTTAATTACGTTGGTTGATTCATTTACCAAATATGTTGTTTTAAAAGCGGTCAGATCAACTGTCACAAAATATGTAATACTGTTCTTAATAGAAACTTTTTCTCATTATGGTTTACCTGCCAAGCTGGTTTGTGACCAAGGATCAAGTTTTACCTCTAACCGATTTAAAGAATTTTTCAAGGAGAAAAATGTAAAATTAATATTTAATGCGGTAGCCACACCTAGGGCAAATGGTCAAAACGAAAGATATAACCGAACTATACTGAGTGCTTTACTGACATCCACTCCAGAAGAAAACCGTTGGGATGAGCAGATAACTAAGTTACAATTTGCAATCAACACCGTTGTTAGTAAGAGCACAAGAAAGACACCATTTGAACTTATGAGTATCAATCTAGAGGAGTTGTAAATCCGATACTAGCTCTGCTGTAGTACAAGTAAGGCTGAAATTGGCTGTAGTACAAGTAGAAAGCTTTTACCAAAATATAGGGGGATGGTGGGTCATGAGGTACTGCTAAATGATAGATATGTGGTGACTGATATGAATGGAACTTACCGAACACGGCGATCGTCCAAATATCAAAGAACTGGTGGACAAGATGAAACCGTGGATACCAAATGGTGGGGTCTGACTCTACTGATTCTGAAAGTGGTGAAGATGGTGTTACCCTTTCGAGTTCGAGTGAAGATGAGGATGACGAGGAGAATACCTCGAGGCGAGGTGCGAACAAGATGGCCGAATGTTAGGAGTATATAGTTACGAAGTGAGGCAATTTGACCGGGACGACTACCTGACTTGAGCAGGGATCATGTTAAAATAAACATTGATAAAAATGTATAGGAACGTTGTCTTAAGTGTTTAGTCGGACCTTAAATGATTTTTACAGTGGAAAATGCCTTTATTCCTTTAAGTCAGTTCGAGGGTGAATGTGTGAGTGCATACTGAATTAAGTTATTAAATAGTGGACTAGACAACCTATGTTGTGTTGGATTATTAGGTGAGTTACATCACTGGGTCCTTGGCATGTTTAACATTTGTTTATTGGCAAAGTTAGTAGTTGATTAATTAAATATTTGAGATTATGAATGATAGTGTATTACTGACGAGGCCGGCATATTATTGTTTTGTATTTATTGGCCGTTAGCTGCTTGTGACACAGTATTTTGAGGTATGGGGTATCCTAGGGCTGTTAGCTGCGGTGATATCTCGGGGGCCGCTAGCTGCGGTGATGGGGTCTGGTTCCGGTTTAAGACCTAGTCTTGCTATGAACTATATCTGCAGAGGTGGTCTGGTCAGTGTACATTGTTGTATTGTTGATATCCAGCTGCAGTCTGAGAGAGAATATATTTACTAGTTGATCTAAGTAGTACACGTTGATGTTTAGAGAATGTGAAGGTATGCTTGGGTACTCATGTGTTTCTCCCTTATTTGTTGAAAGGTTCTGAGTTTGTTGCAAGAGGTGCATGCCAGTAGGCGACTCCGACGGCAATTCTATCCTGACCTAAGCTCAGTAAGTGTTTTAGTTATTGTTTATACATAGTTATATAGTATTAGTTGCAAGGCAACAAATCACAATCAGTTACGTCCAATGGTTCACGCTCTGTATAAGTAGAAACGACCCTGACGAATTATATGAAGTAGTAATTATATAAACGAACCAAAACAGACACCTAACAATAGAAAATGTACTTATGAAAATATTATGTTAGTTGGTTTTGTTGATTGAGATTGGGGTAGCAAAGAAATTGATCGAAAAAGTACTACTGGCTATATTTTTAAATTATTTGATAAATGTACAATTTCCTAGAAACTGAGTATATGGGTCTTTTTGAAGGAGTAAAGGAGGTTTGTTGGTTAAAATCTCTATTGACAAGTATAAATGTAAAGATCAATAAAGCTATACCAATTTTTGAAGATAATAACGGTTGCATCTCATTGGCCAACAATCCACCTGATCATAAAAGGTCAAAACATATTGACTTATCATTATTCAAGAGAAAAAGTTTAGGATGGAACAGTGATAATAAAATATATTCCAAAAGGTCAACAATTAGCGGATATCTTCACGAAACCACTAGCAACCATACGGTTCCGTGAAATCCGACAGCAACTAGGTCTAGAAGAAACGACTAACACTGCTGTGAAGTCAATCAAATGGTCTGATTAGGTTTTACTGGGTTTTCCAAATCCACGCAACAATTTTTAACAAATTTTTTTTATCAATTAATTCTTAAATGCATTTTGCGACTTTTTTTGAACTGCAGGCTTATTCGTAATGAATTCTACTTTCAACTTTCAGCATTAGTTCTTAGTTATTCTAATCACCAATAAAGGATGGACGTCTGCTAAGCATGTTTTGTGAAGGTCATAAAAGAAACAAAAAATTTGACAATCTGCGATCCTACATTTAAATTTTAAAACAAGTAAAGTAATTTTCAAAAACAATGTGATCTTATAATATGATAATAGTCTAATCATTGGTCATATAAGCTTCATAATAATTATGATCTGTAAGAGACATTTGACAATCTACAAAATGGAGGTTTATGTTTTCAAATTTGGGAATCAAAATTGATGAAAAAGTCAATAAACAATGTGAGTTTAAATGTTTTTACTTATAGATTTTTATTTATACTAAAATATTTTCAGGAACAAGAAGCCACGGCTGAAGGGTCTTTTCAAACTTGAGTATTTTGTTTTGAAAAATGTTACCTTTGTTGAAGTTTCTGATAACATTGTAAACATACAATAAATGCAATAAAAGTCCAATTTTTGTACAATATTAGGTAAACTAAAATTTTCAGTCTAAATTTGCAAAATCCCGTATTTATTATGACACGATAAATTATGACACATGCAGGTTAACGTTTTTATAAAACAGAGAATTTTAAATTTGTAATTTATTATGGTTGCAGTATTGAAATAAAGTTATACAACACACGTTTATACAAAATTTTTCTTAAACAATTTGCAAATTCCCACAAGTAGTAAAAATACAACTTTGGGCCCCGATTCTAAAATTCCTGTGTATAAATAACTTTGACTAGGAATTCATTTCCCTTAAAAAATTTATATGACAATCTTATTATCGGCACATTTAAAACGTTAGAAATAATGTATAAGAAACTATAGTCTTTTATTACATATTTTCTATTTTTAAACTAAAACGAGTCATTCAAATTTCTCGCGCCAGAAAGCTAGCTTTTTATTGATTAATTTGTCGCCAAGCTTACACAACCCCATAAATTCATGTTGTCAGTGTCACTACCTACTAATCCTAACCACTTAAATATCATTTATATTTATATTAGCTTAAGATAAATGTTATTGCCACTTCGTAGATTTAGTTTGTTATTTTCCTTCGTTAATCCAAAAGCAAATTTTTCAAAAGTTAGCAACGAATTATATTGTTTTTGCTTGGCCATGATATTTTCTCTCTTATTAGAAAAATAAAAGATAGTAGTAAATATTTATAGCTAGGTATATATTTTGTAAAATATAACACATTTGATCTTGGGCGAATGATTCTCTGTCTCTATTTATTTTTTATGCGGAATTTCCCACTAAATTATTTCGATAGCATCGCCCTCTCACGGCGGGGAAACTATACTAGTCGTATACAGTGTGTTTTCCCAACGTAAGAGGGCAATGCGGACAGGAGCACAAAGTTCTACTGAAAATTCTAGTGGCTCTCAAACTGTTTTGAAGCGGTGTCATTAATATTTCAAAAATTTGTACGTGGGCTCACGGGTCTTTGCGTAACTTAAACAGAGACGTATACGTATCGAAGAGGTGGCCGAAAACTTCCGAATGCACAGAACAGATTGACAAAAGACTAACCGAACAGAAAGAGATCGTAGATTAAAGTAATAATAATCATTTCTGAATAATATGATTCCGTGATAACTTACCCTACTTAAACTCATTTTTGAAATAAGAATCTTACTATACGTAAAGTAAAAATTACACGTTTTACGTATCATGACAATCGACAATCGACTTAAACTCTCTATTGTGAAATAACTTTCTGTTAAGTTACATAGTTGGCAGCAGTGCCAATTTGACCGTCGCGCATGCTCAAATTAGAATTTTGCACGTTTACGTGATACGGATGTACATTGTATGTACGTGGGCTCACGGGTCTTTGCGTAACATAAACAGAGACGTATACGTATCGAAAACTTCCTCCAATACTCATAGATTAAACTAATAATCATCGTTTCTGAATAATATGATTCCGTGATAAGTTACCTTACTTAAACTCATTTTTGAAACACGAATCTTACTATACGTAAACGTGAAAATTACACGTTCTACGTTTTACGTATCATGATAATTGACAATCTACTTAAACTTTCTAATAGGTCTGTTCCAACAGCCGTCGAGAACTAGTTCAGATAGTTCAGATTCAGAACTATCAGATATGTTTGACCAACTCCGTCTTACGTCGTATTCGCCGAAAGTACGTTAACAACTGAACTCACTGAATAGTCTTAGACGGTTCAGAATCGATTCTGGCTGTTGTTGGAACAAACCCAATATCATGTCAGTCATGTCATGTTGTAGAAAAAAAATGTAATGTATGTTTTTATGACAAGAAAATTAAATAAACCAGATTTTGTGGCAGAAAAAGACAAAGTGGAATTTAAAACAAAAGATACTAAAGCGAAATCAATAATAATTCAATGTGTAGGTAACAGATAAACATCTAGATATTATCAAAGACTCGAATACAGCTAAATAAATGATAACAGCTTTAGAAGACGTATTTCAGTGTGTTCACCAAATTAACATTAAAGAAGAAGTTACTTACACTAAAATGCAGTAAAAATGAAAATTTGAAGACCATTTTCAAAAATTTTACTCGTTAATAAGAGAACTGGAGAGCGTAGGAGCAAAAGTCGAAGAAAGTGATAAAGTTTGCCACTTATTGTTGTCATTAAATGAAAATTATGAGGTATGTAATCACAACCATAGAAACATTTAATACTGAAGTAACAATGGAATTCGTAAAGTTAAGATTATTGGATGAAGAAATGAAAATTAGTACAAGAAATGCAAAAGAAACTACAAGCAATGAAGTTAGTTTTAAAGCCGTTAAATTTACATGCTATAGATGTGGGAAGCCAGAACATAAATCCATCAACTGTACAGGTAAAGTAGAAGAAGGAAAGGTTAGAGGACAAATAGGTGGACGAAGTCGTGGAAACTACAGAGGAAGACACATTTGTTGCATTGAACTGTGTTAAATCATTAAATAATATTAATGGATTTATTTTAGGCTCAGCTAGGAGTGATGACATTATGACAGTAAACAAACGTGGTAAAGTAACAGGTATTTGTCAAGATAAAGAAATTATTATTGATGCTTTAATAGTTAATGGAATGTCACATAATCTCATTTCAGAGTCACGACTATTAGATAAAGGGTCTAACGTTAAATTCAAAAAGAATAATTTTGATGAAAATAAAAAGATGTATGCAAAAGTTGCAACATTTCTTTGTGATTATTTAAATGATTTATTTTTATTAAATGTAAATATCAAGAAAGCTATTAATAATGAAGCGTTACTATCTAATAATAAAGTTGCAAAAAATGTATCCTCAGAGAGAGAGAGAGAGAGAGATTAAGAATACTAGGTTAAATTTTACAAAATAATAATAATATAAAATCCACACAAATAGAGCAACTTATTGATACTGATATTACTGGCCCAATTATAACACCCACAATACAGGGTTCTAAGTACTTTCAAGTAATGATTGATAATTTTTCTCATTTTGTAATAGTTAAATTACTGAAAGTTAAAAGCGAAGCTGCTCAAAAATTAATTGATTTTATTAGGTTAATTAAAACTCAGCATGGGAAGAAAACACAAAGAATAAGATGTGATAATGGAGGTGAATTTACATACAATGAATTAAAAACAATTTTGTAAAAGTAAAGGAATCGAAATAGAATATACTACCATAAAATGGGATGAATAGGATCTGTGGGGTGAATAGGGTCGAAAGTTACGTAATTATTTTTAAAAAATCCTGCTTTAACAATTTTGAAAATTATCAGGATATCTAGTCGTATTATTATAGGTATAGGTGTAATAAATAACTTTTTTGTACTTTCGAACAAAAAAATATGGCAACGTCGCATCAGGTGTAGCATAACCGGCGAAGCAAATTTAACGTCAATTTATACGGTGTAAAAAGTTGAAAAGTGCTGAAGGCAATATTTGACAAAACATGTAAGTAAGTGATTTTTTGTGACCGTTAGACATCCGACTACTGCTATCTAAATGGGCAATTTCATAATATTTGTCACTTTTGTTTTTTTTTTAAATTAAATCTGTGAACCACGAGTTGCCTTAGATTGTGGGGTGAAAAGGATCACCGGAAAACGACGCGAAACAGCGATGCAACGCACGTACAAACCAGATCCGCATTCCAAGCGGTACCAGAAATACGGTGCTGACATCGTGGCTAAGGCTATCGCTGCAGTTCAGCAAGGCTTAAGTATTAGAAAGGCTGCAGCTCAATTTAAAATTTCCTACACGGTGCTGCAAAGAAGAATAAAAAAGGGTCCAAATTTAAAAAAGCACGGTGGACAAACTGTGCTTACCGAAGCTGAAGAAAACGCGATAGTCAGTAAACTACAGGTGTGCGCAGAATGGGGATATCCATTGGATATGTATGGATTACGCCTAATAATAAAATTATATTTAAATCGTCTAGACAAAACAATACCAAAATTTAAAGAAAATATGCCAGGAAAAGAATTTGCTTACGGGTTTATGAAGAGGCATAAAAATAAACTTGCTGTTCGTTTATGCCAAAATATTAAACGTGCCAGGGCTGGGGTTTCTCCAGAAGCGACTAATGACTATTTTAATAATTTATATTCGACTTGGGTTGAAGGAGGCCCGAAATATACAAGATATAACGCAACCGATTGGTTAAAAACCATCGCGATTCCATATCTGCAGAAACTTGATGGTGAAAAAGTATTAATTGGCGAAAATCTCTCATCTCATCTATCTGAGGAAGTTATTAGTCTTTGTAGTCAATATAACATAAGGTTTATTTTCCTGCCAGGCAACTCGACACATTTGACTCAGCCGCTTGATATTGCCTTCTTTAGGCCTTTAAAAGTTGCCTGGTGTAAAATTTTGCGTGAAAAGTCCAGGAATAAAAGAGCCGTCAGTTCCAAAAAGCATTTTTCTTCGGCTTCTCACAAAACTCATCAAGGAAATTGAGCCTAATTCAGCAAACAATATAAGGTCTGGATTTTGCAAAGCTGGTTTAGTTCCCATTAATAGAGACAACATTCTCTCCATGATTCCAAAAGTTGGTGATAATAACGAGGAAATACAAACTGTAACTAACAACTTAGATGGATCTTATTGTGACCTGCTTAAGCAAATGCGCTATGGTGATAATGACATTAAAAAGAAAAAATCTGGAAAGAAAATAAATATTCAAGCTGGAGTTCGATATGAAAAAAGTTCTGAGTCTGAAAGTGGCATGAAGATATCGAGTTTTCGTCATCCGAAACAGAAAATAATGACCTTTCCGATAATCCACCAATCGAATCGAAGAAGAGGAACCAAATCTAGAAAGGAACAGCTCTTCTAAAAATGTGGTTGTCAGATATGGAGACATTTAAAAATGTTATTGCAGTCCTACAAGACGAAATAAAAATTAATGATTGGCTTCTAGTGGATTTTCTTACAGAAACTAAAAAAGCTAGCTCATGCCGCAGCTTACGTTTTTATTTATGCCAAGTTGTTAATAAAACTGACACCGACATTTCTGGAAATTTTCTTCGCGAGAAGCAAACAAGAGATTTTTTGGGAAACGTGTTTCAGTTTCCCTATAAACAAGAAATATCAGAGTTTCCATTCGATCAAGTCGTGGGAAAAGTGGAGCCCCCCGTAAAATATCTACGAGGCTATTTAAAATTTTCTGTAAACTTAAGTTTTTGTCTGATTTTTTTAAATGTTTTGCCAAAGAATACTAGTTTTTGTTTGTAACTTAAGTTCCTGTTTATTTAAGTGTTATCATAAGAAAAATATATTTTTTATTAAAATGGTCTGTTTTATTTATACCATATGCCTATAATTAATAAATACATTTAAAAAAAATGTATATTGATCCTATTCGCCACAAAGGCCGGCGAATGCAATTTAACGTAAAATTATAAGGCATATTCTATTCACCCCAGCCGTGTGGTGAATAGGATCAACAAACAAAAAAAATATATGAGCTAAGGGAAATACCCTATATAAAATTTGGGGTTATAATATGATAATACTAGCCTTCTCATATTTGTGTACAAAGAAAAAAAATTTAGCACTTAACCCTAGAAAGTTATGGCTGCTCAAAACTCAAAAATTATCCTATTCACCCCATTTTACGGTATGCCTTACAGCCCTCAACAAAATGGAAGAGCAAAATGGATGAACTGGACTTTTGGATAAAGTAAGAGCAAAATTTGCAGAAACAGATTTACCCGTGAACTTTGGGGAGGAGCAATTTTGTGTTCGACATATAAATTAAACAGGTCTCCGACAAGTGCAAATAATGTTATTGCACCAGCTGCAAGATGGTGTAAAGAAAATGATTTTTCAAAACTGAGATTTTTTGGAAATCGTGCATTGTCAGTAATTTTACCAAAGAGAGATAATTGGAAAAACGTGCAGAACATTGTATAATGGTTGTTTATAGTAGAAATGGTTACTTAATTAGTACTCATAAAAGATTCAGAAAACTATAATGAAGCAATAAAAAACAAAGAATAGAATGTAGCATTTAAAAAGGAGTTAAAATCACACGAGAAACTTGAAACATGGACAGGAACAAGCTTACCTAAAGGAGAGAAAGCGAGTTTTTAGAACAAAAGACTAAGAAAGCTAGAACAGTAGCTAAAGGATTTCAAATTAAAGGGGGAAATGCTCTTAAACCACTCGATACACCCGTGGCAAGAATTGGTACTATAAGATTATTGTTATCAGTATCATTACAAGAAATCTGGATAATAAGACAATTAGATATACCTACAGCATTTCCAAAGGTCTGGAATAATACTTTTAATGATTTTACAAAAGCAAACAATTTTTGAAGATCAAAATATTACTGCTGTTTATATTGTGGAAATAGTGTATGGATATTAATATATGTAAATGATATACTGGTAATAAGAATGACTAAAGAAGTTGAACTAACAGTTTCACTACTAAAAGATTTTTTTCTAGCAAAGGATCTACGAGAGATATATCAATTTTTGGGTATGACAATAACTAGAACAGAAATGGAAATTAAAATAAAGCAAACAAAGTTTATAGAAAAGTTACTAGTACTGTAGTCCCTATGATTCAAGTTTTTGATTATCCTCTAAGATATGCTTGGGTTAGCCTAGTTACAACCAAATAGGATATTATTATCCCATATTAATCAAATAACAAAAGGTGTTTAATCTGAAAAATATTTTTTCTCACTCTTAGGGTTGAATGTACCGTTTTCATTGTTAAATTCAGCTTAATTAAGCTCGCTTAAAAAGTAAAGCCGACTTAATTCTTATTCCGTTTCCACCGCTTAAAATGTAAGTCGGCTTAGTTAAGTTGAAAATACTTTTAGCAACACAGAAAAATTATCGATCGGCTGTTTTATGTGAGAACATAACCTAACTTGTTTAGTTTATATTTTTAACATTTTTGGAATGACAATTGTTGGCTAAAAATAGGTAAGTTTTGACAGACAAGATAGCGCTATTCTCTAAAAGTTGTATTTGAGTGTAATTTTAATCAAGGGCGTCGTTTGGGGGAGACAAGAGGGGGCAACTGCCTCCACTTGCGAAAAAGCTTGTCTTATCAAAAAAAAAAAATAAATAAAATTAACTAATCTTCAGACTTATAGCTTAGGTAAACAACATTCGTGGGCTGTGCGTTCTGTTTTCTTTTCTTCTAATATGTAATCGTAATACGCATTATGAGTGAGCGCTGAACTCAAGAAATGCTAAATACAAGCCTGCAGGTTCAATGTAGTATGTTGCCCTCAGCGTTACTATTCAAATTGACTCTATTTAGAGCAAAAAACAGAACTTTTGACATCATATCCTGCAGAGTATATTATTTTTTTTATTATATTTTATTATGTTATAGTACCTAAATATAATATGTACCCTACTAAAATACATATTTTTTGTTTCCGGTTTAATATTTTACTGCATTTGTCCCTCTTGAAAAATTTTGTAACGACGCCCATGATTTTAATATAATGTTGTCAATAACATTATGTTAAAGTTAACTTAAACATAATGTAAAACTCGACAATTATTTTCGTATTCTGTAAGTAAACATGTTAAGAACGGATTTACATTGATCTCATTAGTTCGAAAAGGTAACTGTTTGATATTATGAGAATTGACTCGTGCGCCGTCCGTTAATGCTTTTATCATTTTCATATTTTATGGGTTATGTATAGTAAGTACATAGAATTATTAGTAAAGGTATAAAACCAATATCAAAAACCACAAAAATACCAAAACCAAACAATAACAATTTATTTTGTTCGGAAAACTAAAAAGCATCTCAGGTATTACTGTATTTTCATATTAAATTATAGTTAGTGTTGGGGCTGATGCTCCTGTGTAGTTATCTCTTTTCGGACTAGTTATTACTAGCCATATCCATAATAAAAAAACACTGTTGCATTAACTAATTTTATTTAGTTGTAAACAAGAGGTGAACACTGAGTTACGTAAATTGATCTTGTATACAAATGTTTATGGTTACTTGTCTGATGTTAATATGTTTTGTATTGAAAACTGTCTACGACTATCTATATATACATGTTGAGACCTACTTAAAGACAGAATTTACAAAAATGTTAAACTTATACTAGAGTACCCTTCCCTACAATGGGACAAGAGGGTAGGAAACCACTTCACACTATAACTTTTTTTACTAAACCTCTTTTATAGTGTGGATAGTTACCTGGTGGTTTGCTTCGGCTAAGGCGTGAGTTCGGCAATGCTGGTGTTCATCAGAAGTAATTTGTAATTTATTTTAACATTAGGATTTTAGGTTGTTGAAATAATGTTGACACATGACAAAATATATTTTTAAAGTTCTTTATTATTTATGGGCCACTAGGGAATACCTGACTTGATGCCATGTGCTTCTTTTGCCATCCCTAATTGGTTGTCCTTAGATTACATTTGTTCATAAACAATAACTTGATAGGTAGAATTGGAACTGCTCCAGGTGATATTAGATGAGGAGGAAGGTCCTAATATGGCTGTGATAGCACCCCACTGTACTGCACTGAACACGTGGTTCATTTAGAAAATTATACATATAAGCAAAATGACTGCATTTAATCAAAAATATTTTGGAATTAATATATTGACTAAAATAAAATAATTCTCACCTATTCTCGATATTAGATTACTATCAACCACGATACATTTTTCACACGTGGTGGACAAAATGGCTTACTCAACCCAAAGGCGTACGACATTGGCCAGTACAGAAATACTCGATACTCGATACTCGAAAAACAAGAAGACGGATTTTCACCGTTATTAATCTCTAAGTATAATATTGTGATATTATAAATCAAGAAAATTTTCAGTCAAGTAAAAGGTTAGCATTACAATGTTTTTTACAATTTAATTATTAATAATATCAAAAATGATTTTTAGGAACTATAATTCCATATTCAATTAGTGCATACTTCGACATACCGGGTGTAACCGATGTTTGGTACACATATGAATGGATAAATAAATCAAGATGTTAACAACAAAATATGAAATATATATAACTAATCAGCGTGAATATTATAACACATATTCAGCTGTAAAACAAGGGCTAGATGTGCGGTTTAAGATAAGTGATACAACATCCCGCCGCCCTTGAAAGGCTTGACTTTCAATGAATAAATGTATGGTTGGTTCATGATTCAATAAAGGCATGTCTTTGTTAACTAATCATTGATCAAGAGTCAATAGGCAATACACATATTGTTTTTACTGCGCGACGCACTTCACCGTTTACTGTTTTCACACTTACCACTCTCACAATATTGTCTTGAGTGATGCGTTTGACTTTCCAGTTTAGTGGGAAGGTGTTGCTGTTCTTTAGTATCAGTAGACCTGGCTTTAATTCGATGATTGTGTTGCTCTTCAATTTCGTCCTCTGCTGCAGGTTGGATAGATACTCTCTCGACCACCTAGACCAAAAATGTTTAGCCATCTATTGTACTAAAGTGTATCGAGACGGACGACTGATTGGTACCTCCGTAATCTGTTCCTGTGGTATGGCATTGAAATGATCTCCAATGAGGAAATATCCAGGAGTCACTGAAATGTACGATATGGAATGCGTTTAGTCCATTTGCGCATCCAAATAAAGGTACCAACCCTAGGAGCAGACAAAAGGAGGCACATGAAACTCATCAAAGGCATACTTCTTTGGATCGGTCAGTGGTCGCGCGTTTTAAGGCGTCAGTACTTGAATCGAGGTGACTAGATCGGAGTTGGTTCGAGCCCAGCTGCCGGTAGACCGTATATAAGCTATATTCGTGGAGAGGTTTGGCGCCCTCTCTGCGGGTATGGTAGGGTGGAAGAATGTTGGTTTGGGTCAATGTGAGAGATTGATACCGATTGATATTTGACTACCCCCCTAATTAATGAGGTTTTCCAGGTTTCCCTCATTCCTGAACTGAATAGTGGTTAGGGCCTACCAACGTAAGTCGTTCCTGGGCGCAAATGCGGCCTGCTTAATAATGATATGCCGCCCCCTCTCCCGCACAAGTCGCCGACTTCTGGGCTAATCCCTGTGATTAGAATGAGGGGTAGAGAGAGATATTATTATTATTATTGGTTATGTATGTGGGTGTGAGAGAGACAATCATCTGCACGTACGATATGAATTGTGTTCTTAATTTCCCATTATTGTTTGTAAATACGTCATTGGCGTACAGTGTGGTTTCTTCTTTTATCTTGTATCTCGTCAGTGTTATTCATTGTTTATTTTTGTGGGTGTTAGTATTGGAACAAGTCATGTTTTTTCGTCACTAATTCATTTATAAGGGATTGTAAAATTAACCAGCATATAGCACGAAATAATTCTCCATATCCAGAATTCAATTTCATTTCAATTCACAACCAGCTAAGCCCCTACTGCTCCGCCATTGATAGAGGCACAAAACAAAATATGGCGCTGATCATGAATAATCCATTTGCGCAGCTTTTAGCGCATTCCAGTCATCATAATATTAAAATTACATTTCAGTGCCAGGAGTCAGTGCAATTAGGTCACTAGGATCATTGGAAAGAGGAGTGATGGATCTGGAATTTAAGATCTCCTCTATCTGCGTAATGACTGTATACATCTCTTCGAATGTTACATTTACATTGCCTATTATTCGTTTCATGTGAAACTTTGCGAATTTTATCGCAGCTTCCCACAAACCGCCGAAGTGGGGGGAACGTGGAGGGATGAAATTCCAAGCGATATTGTTTTTACACAAAAAATTAGAAAATTCATTATTGATTTCTGACGCTAATTTGATGATTGATTGCAGTTTGTTATTTGTGCCCGCGAAATAGGGTCGCAGGCATTTTTTTATTTCAAGGATTTATGTTTTCCTGACACTTCAGAATTTGAATAAAAAATGGATTTATATAAAAATATAAACTTTCACAACGAGCCGGAATCAAAATTTACCCAATACTTATTTCCAACTTATTTGTTTATATCACTTTCAAGTACCGTGTTTTGAACATAATGCAGCAACTATTATGTACGCCAGCGTATGTACCTAGACTTCCTTTACCAATTTACAAAAAAAAGATATCACTTACGCATTTTCACACTTTATTATTTTAAATGAACAAAAAGTTACTGAATATAATATGAAATGCTTCACTATTTGTATTTTAAGTCAATTGGAAATTTTTGTCCGTAATTTGGAAAATTACCAAAATCGAATAGAGAAAGAAATTCTAATTTTTCGATATCTGCAAATCTATTTGTTAGATGCATTATCATTGTATCTATTACTTCAAAATATATTCGATGAAAAGATGTTTTTCTGTTGTCAATTTTTTTTTATTATTTTTTTACTGTTTTAGAAAGGCATTTTAAGCTAATATAAATCACATCTCCTACAATTCCTATCAATGAAGTCATATGTATGTTCTCTGATACCAAACATCTAGGTATGCTAATGAACAATTCCACAGACAAAGCTCTATTCAATAATTATCTAAAGAAAATAATCTACTAACCTGCTAATGAAACACTCTATAAATATCTAACTTCACTTTTTGGCAGTGGGAACACGACAAATTCAGCCACAATAGATGAGATCTGACCTATTTCTGCATTTTTAGGATTGCTTCTTCAGGTGGCCTCCTTTAAGATGAATCAAATATCTAACTATAAAAATTATTATAAAAATTAAAATTATTTGAAGTTAAATATCGACAATGACAAAAAGTAACATCCTGTCAATGAATTAAATATGACAATACCTACTTGAAAAATGTTCACCTTTTATGTAAAAGTTTTTATATATTTTTAGGTATTAATAATATTGTGTGAAACTAACTACTTAGTGGACAAAAGCCCCAACCTGCGTTGAATTACACTCACAATATCTACCCATATATTCCTTATTATTAGCTTTTGTAACATTTTTTTTACTGTTTTAGAAAGGTATTTTAAGCTTAACATTATTTTCTTTAGATAATTATAGAATAGAGCTTTGTCTGTGGAATTGTTCATTAGCATACCTAGATGTTTGGTATCAGAGAAGATACATATGACTTCATTGATAGGAATTGTAGGAGATTTGATTTATATTAGCTTAAAATACCTTTCTAAAACAGTAAAAAAATGTTACAAAAGCTAATAATAAGGCATATATGGGTAGATATTGTAGGTGTAATTCAACGCAGGTTGGGGCTTTTGTCCACTGAGTAGTTAGTTTCACACAATATTATTAATACCTAAAAATATATAAAAACTTTTACATAAAAGTTGTTGTCAATGTTAGCAATTCGCTGTCTTTTTCAGGATGTACCAGTTTCAGTCATGTTTTGTTGCTTTGACCAATGTGTATCAAAATCATTTCTAGTTGACTGCAAAAAATCTCGAAATTTATTTATTTTTTTTGTGCAAAATCGGATGTCGTATATTTTTGTTTGTAAAATTTCGAACAAAGCTTCGGATTTTGGAAGAATGACAGAAAACAAATTTAAGAAAAAAACAAAGTCAAATTCTTGTAACGTGGTGTAAAACCCTTTGGCGCAAATTTGTGTCTCTCCATCCCATTCTGCTGTATTACTCTTCATGTCATTAAATAATTCTAAAAGTTCCAGACGAACAGATGAAACGACTTCAATGACCCTACCAGCGTAAATCCATCTTGTTGGCGCTACAGTAGGCAAACGTCTTCGAATTAATTTGTCCAGGGCGCCTGTCCTTTTTGACGATCTTGAAAATAATTCGGCCAGACCTGATAAAGTTTGAAAAAAAATTTTGCACTCTTTAATGTGTTCAACTGACTGCTGCAGAACCAAATTCAGTCTGTGTGCATAACAATGTACAAAAATCGGTTGTTTACATTTATCTCTAACTAACTTGTAACCCTATATGTTGACCACTCATCACTGCCGCTCCGTTATAAGTTTGTGCAACTAACTTGTCTCCACATCCAAATTCATTTAATACATCAAATATATATTTTGATAAAGAAGCTGCTGATCGATTGCCACTTACATTAACAAACTTTAGAAACCTTTCGCGAACCTCACCTCATCAGGACAAACGTACCTAAATACAATCGAATGTTGTGATTTGTTCGACACATCTGTACTCTCGTCCATTATAACAGAAACAAAATTCTCTTGTGTAACTTCCAATTTAATTTTATTTGCCATAAATGTGGATATTGTCTCAATAATGTCATTTTGAATATCACTTGAAACGCCTGAGAACACCGTTGACGTGTACAAATGCTGACGAAATTGTTCATCTTTTTTAGCAATTAATGCAAGCAATTCTCTGTAATTACCTTTATTGTCGGATTCGTCCCCTTCACAGTGACGTCTAAAAGCTAATTCTTGTTTGGGTAAATAGCATACGGCATCTATTAATGTATTAACAATATATATATTCTTCTTTACATTTTCATTATGCTTCGTAATATTTTCCTTAAACGCTTGGCTCAAACAGAATTCAATTCTTGTTTTCCCGAACTGAATTAAATTCGCTACACATTTTACATGTAGAGAAGAGATTGCGTGCCGTCTCTTTAAAACTCTAAAACTGTTTAAGTCTTGAACACCACTACTGGTCCACGCGTTTTTTTTTTCTGAAGAAAACAGAAGGCACGGCTAACAGTAAAGTTTATTTGTTTTCTTGCACCCACATAACCAAGTATTTTCACTGTACCAACTTGGCTTAAAATAACGAACATTTTTTAATTCCTTTTTTAAATTAATCAAATTGAGGTAGGTCTAATTTGGTTTACAATTTCCTTTTTTTCCTCAAATTTGCAAGTCGAGAATGACTTTGCCAGCAATTCGTCCACTAAACAGCAACTTTCAACCATAGCCCGAGCAATGCGATCGTAAATAAAAACAAATTACAACGGGCGCGAACTCTAGCATACTACGTGTATCCAATACTGAAAATGGTAACAAGAGTGCGGTACGGAGCGTGCTGTCAAAGTTCTAATTGGCGCTGTTGCACGCCTGACCCACGTGGCAAGTGGAAAAGGACAGAGGTGAGTATCGATGCTTTGAGCGGCCGCGTAACCAAAATTTACAGTGGTAACAAGGCAAGGCAGAGTATGCAATTTTAGAAGCATTTAGTGCGTTATAAAATTAATTCTATTATACACCCGATTCAGTTTCAATAATAAATTAATTTAAAATATTTTGTAAAAAGGATTTTTCTGTCTTGTAAAACTGTTACCAATGCTAACAATGGATACATGGACGCGTCGCTACTGACGCCACTGGTAGTGAATGGCCTATACCAGACTTCCAAAATTGTAGAGAGTGACTAATGTTATAAACCTGCTCACGATTTATAGCAGTCAACACAAAGAAATATACATGCAGCCCTTATATTTTTCCTACAAAATCGTGTGCCGCATATCTCTGAGAGCATACCCGATTACACAGCTTCTGCTACGCATGCGCTGCGTTAGTACACGTTAGTACGCATGCGCTGCTGGCATTTCATTGGCTGCGACGAATTGTCGGATCCAGCTGTTTCATTTCCAAGGCTATCATGGGCGGGTATATCGTTCGCGCGGGCAAAATTTCGGTTATATCTTTTCGTTAATTTAATTATGAATGTAATTAATTTTATTAGTGATTTGATCGAAATGAGGAATATCGGATGATGAGATGTATGAAGAGTTTAGTGCGCGACGTCAAAATATGAGTGTAAGTGATGTTGAAATATATATTTCATTAACAAAATTGTACGTGAATAGCATGTGTGCAAATAAAAAAGTGGTAAATAAGTATAACTGTGAAGCGGAAAGTTATGGACTCGCGGAAGGAAGATTGTATTTTTAAAATGAGTTTTCCAAAAAAAAATTCTATTGCTATATCTTACAAGATGAAACTTAGTCCGTATAAATGAAATCGAAAAGAGTATATTGATAGAAAGGACGAAATAGTGATATTTCGAAGAAACTATTTAGAATAAATATTAAAAAATAAGAATCTGGATGGAAGGATATACTAAATTTTGACGAAACATGGACGTATGAATGCGATACGGAGAGCGGTACGATATGATTATAATAAGTGTTAATGTGTGACCGTTATAGTGACAGTGCTAGTAACTAATAGTAAATAGTGTGTATGTATTGTAAAGTCTTTTGTCCTTTTGAATGCGGAATTCGCAAATATTTGCACGATTTATTTAATGGTGGAAAAACAAATTTTGTCAACTACCTATAACATTTTCTATCATTTTCATCGTAAAACTGCCATGGTAGATTATCAGAAGCTTAAAACAAATTTATTAACACCACATAATAAAAAGAGGCAATAATATTTGTAGTGTTTGACAGATTCGCAAATTGCAATTGTCAAAAGTTGAGATTTTCCCGCCATAAATAATTAAAACAGAAGTTGCAAATTCGTGCAAAAATCCGTGAATTTCGCGTCCTTGAGGACAAGGCTTAACTGTGATATTTGCGAAGTGCGCATCAGGTAGGTGTAAGTGGGTGGTAGTGGGCAATCGCCGTCTATAAGGACGGCATTCTAATTTGTAGAGAGGATGACACAGGTGGCACATTTAAAGTAAATTGTTAATGTGCGAGGTTCAGCCGACGTCATCTTATTTTTGATCATTTGTGCTTTAACTCTTCTCAAATGGCACGCTTAGGTAATCATACTACCCGTATCTTCCGTACTCATATCTGTGTTGTGAATTAGTCGCTCTCTATTATTTTCGCCCTTGGGCAACTGAAAATATAAGATAAAAACTTTTAATTTTGAAATAAATAAATTATTTTTATGATCTAGCGCCTAGAAATTGGTAAAAACTGTTTCTACTCTAAAAATAATGGATGTCATGTAATGCAATTATTTTTGTCATTTTTATATATTTTTTTATATCTGATCGCATTCAAATTTAGTACGCCTATGAAATGTTGCTCCCCTCACGATTCGCCCGTCGCGCTTGTCTACAAGCTAGCGATTAGTCACTGTCCACAATTTCGTCCGCTCACTATAGTATTACTCGAGGCAAAGGTAATTTACCCATTAAGTGGTTGCTATCAGTAGGCTTGACTCTGAAGCATGTTACACACTTTCTTATAACATTACGTATAGCATTTCGCCCGTTTAAAGGCCAGTAACGTAATCTAATATTTGCTAATACGGCTTGTGTCCCTGCATGTAATTGTCGTTGGTGCTCTTCGCTTATCAATAATTTAGTGAAGGCGTGCTTTTCTAATAATACTATAGGAAATTTCCAATCGTTGCTTATACATGATTTGGATAATCTACCGCCTACACGCATTATTTTGTTTTCGTCTAGAAATGGACTTAGGCACAATAATTTGCTTTTATGAGAGATTTGACGGGTATTGTTTAGATCATTAAATTCAGATAAAAATTATTGTCTTTGTACCAATTTGACTAATTTAATTAACGCATCTTCCACTTCACAAGGTTTTAAAACTCCAGTGATTTTATTTTCTCTATGTATACTGATGTTTTAACGAAACATAAGCAATACGCGAATACTCGTTTCATTTTCGAAAATGACGAAAAACATTCACAAATGTCAATACTTGGAGTTGTGCTTAAGAAAGTGAATTTTACCTTACGTCTTTCTAACATGGCATTATCGTTTATTACAGGAGGTTGAGATTTTGGCCATTTGTTATATTCTTGGTTTAACCACGGTGGACCGTTCCACCAAAGTTTATGATTTGTGACAACTGAAGGTTCAGTACCTCTAGATATGACGTCAGCAGGATTGTCCGTAACGTGTCGCCAATTTGAAATGTCTGTTAATTCCTGTATCTCCGCTACACGATTTGATATGAATGTCTGCCAATTTGATGGTTCAGCTGCAAACCAATTCAGTACAATCGTCGAGTCTGTCCAAAGATATATTTTGCTTATGGAGACATGTGCTACTCTAGATTTAGCACATAAAAGCTTAACGCTAACTTCGTCAGAAATGTTAACTGACCGAAAATATATACAAGCACCATAGGCTCTGTTTAGTACATGTATTAAATGCCCATTTATATTATTGTTAGAGCACATTATAGTTCTATCACAGCTTAAATAACAATCAGCTCACATACTCGTATGAGCGGGAACGTCTCGCGCAGATCTTCGCGCATGCCGCCATTTGAGGATACAACATTGTAGGGACGTGTGGTTGTAAATTATGCCCTTATAGCCATACCGTTCGACGACTGCGTTATTGGCACGAGTGCTGTATTTTGTGATTTGTTAAATTTCTTGTATTTTATACCGTTAAGTTATTTTATTTTTAAACAATTTCAAGTAAAACAAATATATATTTCGTATGTTAGAAAAATTGCAGTTAAAACACTTTCTAAATTGGGACAACTATTTTTAATCGAGAGAGAGACAACAAGCTTCAAGGACAAATTTTCAGGTTTTAATACTTCAAAGGTGCCGCCATAGAGTCTGTGAGCTGATTGTTATTTAAGCTGTGGTTCTATATTGTCGGTAGAGTATTCAGTATTGTAATGCAATGGCCGCCTGAGAGCGACAATAAAAGTGACGTTATCTTTATTTAAATTAATGCCATACCCTAAAACAAATACAGTCCACATCCATACAAAACAAGAAGTGTAACAACTAAAATCTGCAGGCTTGATTGCTTGCATCGCAAAATCCGTGTAATTGTATATTGCATACGTTTTTTATCAGAGCGTGTCTTTCGATTTTTATTTCGTTTAATACGGGGAGATGCCTAAAAAACATGAGCCAAGTAGTATGCAAGGCTGTAGGTATAGACTCGTCCCATTTTAATTTTAAACGCCAAAGTTGTAATATAATTTTCGCTCGTATCCAACTGGTGCAACTAAACCTAATGGGTCAAAAATTATTGATAATGTTGATAATATAGTTCGCTTTGTTACACAATTTAAATTTACGTTTTCTTGAGACACGTCATATCTTAAAATGTCTAGGTTAGCATCCCACAGGACACCCAGTGTTTTCGTATTTTTGTCATCTGATATATAATAACGTAATAGCTCGTGCTCGTCAGCGTCTTGAAGAATACTCTTTTCGTTTGATACCCATTTTCTTAATTCAAATCCTGATTTGATTAAAATAGAACTAATGTCGTTTTTGATTTGTTTTGCACGTTCTAGGGCGCCTGCCCTGGTAATGAGATAGTCAACATCAACATAACATAGTCAACATAAAAATCGCGTAAAATGATATTGATAGCTAATGGAAATTGTTCCTGATTTTCATACGCTACTTGATGAAATGCTCGTGTCGCGAGAAATGATGCTGGGGCTGTACCATATGTTACCGTGTTCAAGCGAAAATGTTCGATTGGTTTATTTGGATCGGACCGCCACAAAATTCTTTGAAGATCTCGTTGATCCCTTGCAATGTTTACCTGCCTATACATTGTAACAAAACACAATTTATTACCAGTTGTTTTTGTCTTGTCACTGTCCTGTCTAATATAAATATTACTTTTATTTTCAAGTTAGATTAAACATTTTACAAATACAATATATTTCGGGTTGCATATATTCGCCAATTATTCGCTTATGACTTCATCTTGAGGGTAGGCCACCCACAATTATTATTTGTTTCATACCTATTTTGAATTTGTACGCGTCGACTCTACGAAAGAGCAAAAAACAGTACTGATAGGCGAATGCTTTTTTTTTGTTGCTACTATTTTCATGAAAGCCAAGTTCTGGTTGAAGATCAAGTTAGTCTTACCAGCATATTGTAACATCAAAGTTCTCTTAAAATCCCACTTGTGGTTGTAGTTGAAGTATCTTTTAATAAGGATATTTCATATTTTGCCTGTGTTGTATTTTAGGTTTGTATGAATAATTAAGCCACCACCAACTTCTTTATTATAATAAATTTGTATGTAACACATTTCGTTGTATTTTAGATGACTTTTTTGCAAACAATCAATATTAAACTTGAGCAACCCGAACTCTACTGTTTCTTTCCAACTTCGCTTCTGCAAGTTTCATTGCAACTTGGCGCTCAACTAGAGGCTGGGTCCTGTATATCATCATGGAACAGGATAATTCTCCCTCTTACAACTTGAGAACCAGGAGGATAGTTGGTCAAAACATGCAGGGTACCACAATCGGAGGTGGTCTTCGAAGACCTATTCGAGTAGCTATGTGAGGTAACAATGTTTCATTTCCATCGTTATCAGGCTTGCCCATTTCTGTTCAAGAGACAAGAACTGAAGCTCACAATTTCCCTCCAGAAACACTAGGAGCAGTAGGCAGTGATCTAAATAAAGCTGAAAATAATGTCACGTTAGCTATTTCAAAGTCAGAACTTTCTGATATAATATCTAGTGAAGTAGCTAAGGTAATGCAATGTTTGCGAGTTAACGATGTTAGATCTCAAAATCTAGATCATAACTTAAATATACCTATCAAAATCCAACGTAATCCACACAAATAACTGCAAACTATACAATTCTTGGGGTTTGCAATATGGCAATCATACTAATCTAAATGGACCTAGATGTATTCTAGATACAAGTGTTACCTACCTTTTGTCCTGAGGGCAACATACACACTGTAGATTTTTTAAATTATATCGAAACTTATCTAAACACTAGCAATGCTAGTATGAATCAATTAGCACTAGTAATTACAGGTTTATTCGTAAATTCAGCCAAAACTATGACTTCAGCAATACATTTACCACTTACCCAGAATTTAAAAAAGCATTCTTGGAACAATTTTGGAGGCATAATCAACAGTTACAAGTAAAATTAAATCTAGAATCTGGTAGATTTAATAATTAAAAAGAAAATCCAAATATTGTGTATATTAAAAGTGTGTATTTATATTATCAAATCCTAGCTAAGCGCTTTCGGCTTCAAACAGCCATCATCTACAGATTCATTGGTTTTTCATCTAATTGAGATTTAATAATGACGGTTCTTTTGTTACATATTTTAGCAAGTATGTAGCTATGGCTGAACATTTGTCCCCTCCTTATTGTGTGGAACAGCTGATAGCTACAATTGCTCGTCCACCAAATGTCGCATCAACTTTGGTAGGTGCAAATAGTCTTCTTGCAGCTTTAGATAGACTAAGACAAGCAGATTATTATTTTAAAAATACAGAGAAAAAACAGACTTTCATAACCAATACAAATAATAATAAGACTAATGATATAAATCATTCTTCTTATTCTAATAAAAAGTTGAGCAATGGACCCAAGCCTTTTCTTAAAAATAATAAAACTGAAGAAACAGTTTGTACTCTCGAAGCTAGGGACGAGGAGTTCTTCGAAATGAGGACGATTCCCACATGTAGAGTCGGTTGTGGGAAGTATTTTAAACAAAACCGATCAAATGATTATCAAAAATAATCCAGTGAGCGACTCGAACTTTCATAATTTCTGTTAAGTTATATGGGTATACATACCCAGCTATGATCGATACGGGTAGTACCATATGTGCCTTTTGCGATGACGTCTGGTCACAGCTGTCCGAAGCACAAGAAATTATTCGTTTTTCTTGCACCGGTGTCCAAATAATCGGAGCATTTAAAAGTAAATATAAAAAGGTTTCAATTCAGGCTCTGCTCACTTTTAGTAGTAGTGAAATATTCTCACATGAATTTTTACTGATCACTTCACTTGTTTACCCATAGTACGTGTAGACTTTTTAAGGCTACATAATGCCAAAATTTGTTTAGATAAAAATGTTCTAAAATTAAAATTAGGTGGAAAATCTGTTTTTGTTCTGGAAGTGCAAAGAAATCATGCCTTCAAGGACCCAGCACCCATCGAAATTGCTGCTTTAGTGAATAATAACACTTATTGTTCCCTTAGCAAGTATTCCGGTGAATTTGGAACATAAAGGTTCAGATTTTTTGTTAGTGTTGTCTAAGTGTTGTTTGTCTGAAACAGAAAAATTGTGTTTTAAAGATTTACTAAATAAGTGTAGTAGTATTTTTTCAAATATACCTGGTCGTACCAGTTTATACAAACATACTTTTAAGTTAAAAGATGATAAGGAATTTTTTATAAAGCCCTATCCAATTCAAGTAGCACGCAGAGATGCTGTGGCAAAAGCCATTTCACAAATGGAGAGCTGGGGGGTCAATGAACGAGCCAGCACCCCATATATCTCACCACTTATGACTACAATAAAAAAAGATAGTTTGGTACGCGTTTGTCTAGATGCACGTCATTTGAATTTGGTTTTAAAACCAGATCGTAAACTCCCATAGCGAATAGGAGACATCATTCATACTCTAAACGGCAAGAAATATCTGTCCAAATCGATGGAAGTGGCGACAGGCTCAGGAGCAAGCAAAGTTTGAAAGAAGAACTGCAGACTGCGACTCTTCTATACCATCCAAATCACGATTTACCTTGGCATGTAACCAAGGACGCTAGTGACATCGGTATTTCAGGTGGTCGATGATCGAAAGCGGGTTGTAGCCCGAGCTCATCCAACGAGAACGTCACTACCACTCGAATGAAAAGGAGGTTTTAGCTGCCCTGTACTGTCTTCAGCGTTGGAGGAATTATTTACTTTCTAGTAGATTCACCCTGTATAGGGATAATCGGACGCTAATTTATTTAAACACTTGTAGGCTCCTCTCACTTCGCATTGCTCATTGGACCCTGGCTTTACAGGAGTTTTCTTTTGATATAGTACATATCCCTGGATGGAAGAACGTCGCGGCCGATGCTCTCTCCAGGCACGCCTGTGGACGGTTACCAACACCTTCCGATAAGTGTTTTCAAATGTTTGCCTTGCATTTGACCTCGCAATTCCAAAACATACTGAACAATATTAAGTCATATCAGTTGCAAGATCCCAGACTCGTGGATATTCGAAACAAAATAAACAGTGAAAATACCTTAAATAAACAATATGTTTTGATAAATGACATCTTGTATAAAAGAGCTTCAGACGAAAATATTCTCTTATTATGTATTCCTGAGTGTTTAATAAAGGATATCATTATTAATTTCCATATTTCCTTAGGCCATTTCAGCGTGTACAAAACATGAGTAGCCCTGCGAGATGAGGTTCATTTTCATAATATGTAACGCACCATAAAAAAATAAATTAAAACGTGATATTTGTCAAAAGGCAAAAATATCTATTTTACCAAATCCTCCCCAAAAATAAATTGTGCCCGAATCTAAAGAGGACCTTTTGACTATTGACGTTTTGGGGCCATTAGTCCGTAGTCATGCAGGGGTTTGCTACATCCTTGTGGTGTTTAATGTTTTTACGAAATATATTTATTTCCCCTGAAAAAGGCCACTTCGCGCGCCATGATAAATTGCCTAGAATTTTTGAATTCAGTAGTACATGAGGCTACCGGATTTGCTCCTAACGAGTTACAGTTTGGTGAGGATTGAAATAGATTACTACCTCCTTCGGTATCTCCACCAGCCTGTACTTTACTCTCTCCAAAGCAAAAGTTGGTTCTGGCAGAGGCTTCCCTCAAGTCTAAGGCAGAGTATAGGGCAGTTCGGTACCCCATCCGCATTAAAGGGTGAAACAAAAAAGTTATTGTTGCCTTTCGAAGGTCCTTATCGTATTAAGAAAGAAATTCGAGACGGTACTTACGTGTTAAGTTATATCGAAAATCAAAAGGAACGTGGAATGTTCCACGCTAGTCATTTGAAACAATACAACTATATGCCATCGTGAGTTGTTAAAATAATTATTTGCTAATCACTATATTATATATAATTTTTACCAGCTATTTTTGTCTTGTCACTGTCCTGTCTAATATCACAGTTTATTATACAGTTCGTCGAGTGAAGGTTCCAGAGGGTGTGGCTAAATCGCGGCTAAATGTGTAATGAACACCAATGAAATTCATATGTACACGACGAAGTGGGATTTCTTGACAAATCACCGTGCCCCTTGAGCGCGCGGCTAAATGCGCAGTCGTCTTTTAGTCGTCTAAAAAAAAAACGAAATCTGGGACCTCGACATCAAAGGAGCCGACGTGAAGATGCCGGACTGTATAATAGACTGTGCTAATATAAATATTACTTTTATTTTCAAGTTAGATTAAACATTTTACAAATACAATATATTTCGGGTTGCATATATTCGTCAATTCTTCGTCCTCATCTTGAGGGTAGGCCACCCACAATTATTATTTGTTTCATACCTATTTTGAATTTGAACGCGTCGACTCTACGAAAGAGCAAAATACAGTACTGATAGGCAAATGCTTTTTTTTTCTTAAAAATTTTTACTATTTTTATGAAAGCCAAGTTCTGGTTGAAGATCAAGTTAGTCTTATAAACGCGTCAAGAATTCAGACGTCTTACGTCACAGCTGACGTTACACATTTGTTTTTATTGTCAACGTAATTTTCGATATTTGGTCGCGTTAAAAACAATCATTTTTGCAATATATCATGCAAACTTTTAGTGTAGTACATAGTTTTATTACTATCAGTTGCAGTTTCTTAAATATTTTGATGAAAATATACTGAATTATTCATTTGTTCTTATGACGTAAATCGTCTGGATTCTTGTCGCGAGTTTACCAGCATATTGTATCAAAGTTCTCTTAAAATCCCACTTGTGGTTGTAGTTGAAATATCTTTTAATAAGGATATTTAATATTTCTCCTGTGTTGTATTTTAGATATATATGAATAATTACGCCACCACTAACTTCTTTATTATAATAAATTTGTATGTAACACATTTCGTTGTATTTTAGATGACTTTTTTTGCAAACAATCAATATTAAACTTGTGTAACCCGAACTCTACTGTTTCTTTCCAACTTCACTTCTGCGAGTTTTATGGCAAAATTTTTACTATATCTGCCAGTAAAATGAAATTATGCTGGCGAAATCTAATGAGAACGTTAAATAGGTCGTCTTGAATTGTTGACCCTACCTTTAGAAAATCGTTTAATGAAATCCCATTTGCCGTTTTGGCCGAGGCATCGAATACAACGTGTAGTTTCGTTGTTACGCTGTCTTCCTTTAAAACGCCGTGACGAGGAAGGTAATACGCATCCGTGTATTGCGACCTTTTTTCTTCGGTATTAATTTTTGCCATATGCTCTAATGTTTCGTATTCATTCATGAATTCTGTATATTGTTGACGTAAATTTTGATTTTTTAATAATTTGTTCTCTAAAGAATAAAACCGTTTTAATGCATTTGTTATCGAGTCGCTTAATTCACTGGAATTCGTAGAATAAAATATATACATACTGGGACGTGTAGGCAAACAAACTTCGAAATAACCGATTTCATCGTGTCTATAGGCGTTTTCGGAACCCGAGTTAACTAGTTCATAGAAAAAGGTGTTCGTTTACTAACCCAGTTATATTTATCCCCGTTCGGTTTATTTAGAGTTACGAACTCGGTTACTTACTCGAGTTAACTCTTTCTAACTCTCATCAACAGCAGGGTAAATTAAACCCAGAACAATATTTTCAGGTTAGATAAATATTTATTTATATGCAAATATGATAGAAGAAAATCCTACAAGATGCAAAAATTGCAACTTTATTAACCGAGAATTTATTGTCAGAATACATATGAATGAGATTTACCAACCAATTTATGGTAAATATAACGTTCTGCAATAATATACCTAGCTATTTTATTATTCAATTTTTTTAATGGAATATGAATATGATGATGGAGAAAATGATCTCAAATTTGGATGAACATGATATCATTTTTACCAAGATCACTATCATCCTGCACAAGTTCTTGAACAACTGTGCCTAACAACTATTTTATTTTTGGTGGTCATAATGCAGCTCGAAACTGGTAATCCAATTATATGATGCCCTTAATAAAATTTTATACTTTTAGACACAGAAACGAAAAGCACAAAGATTTGAGGTTATATTATACGCACATAAAACAACAACAAATCTTTAGTGCCGTTCGTAAACTTTAACAACCCGAGTAAATGATCCTGAAACTTAGGTCTACGATCAAAATATCTTATGTCAAATTGATTTGAACCGCTAGTAGTTGTCAACAAATTGCAATATTGGACATATAAATTATTAAAGTGTGCCATTTGTCAACAGGCTCACCCAGCGACTTTAATGCTGCTATATTTTTCTGCAATTCGTCTACAAATTTGCGCAATGAATAGAGATATTCTTTAACTAAGGGTTGCATTTCAAATAATGCTTCGACATGTTTTTCAATGAGCAAACTTTCGTTTTCATAATGAATTTTTAATAGATCCCACGCGTTCTCAAATTTCTATTAGAAATATCTAAATATTGTAATATTTCCTCCGCTTCTCCTTTGAGACAACCGCGTAAATAGTAAAATTTTTCTACACTACTCAAATTTTTGTTTTCGTGTATTAGGACCGAGAAATTGTCATAAAAATGCAACCATTGTCTATAATCAGGGAAACTACAGGTAATTTAACATTGCTTTGTATAATGCCTTGTGAAGTATTATTTGATTGATTGTTTGACGCCTGATGCTCATTTGCCTTAGTTTGATGAGCTGCATATTCTTTCGCGATTGTTAGCGCTTCATAAAATGCATTTTCGAATGATTCGCGTTCCTCAGCGTGTGCGTCAGAATCGTCTACTAAAATATTCGATTTCAGATTGAACATTTTCAAATTCTCCCGAAATTGAAAGGATTGCATCAAGACGAGTTTGTAATTCGATAATTTTGTTATCCGTGTAATTATTCAAAAAATTCGAAAAACGAGTTAATCTCCCTGTGGCCTAGCTTATTATTTACCATTTCATTTGTATGTACTGTGACCTTCCTGTTATGGAAGCACAAGTTTTTTTTTAATATTTAAAGGTCGTGGTTAAGCTATATATATATATATATATATATATATATATATATATATATATATATATATATATATTTTATTGACAAAGTTGTTGTCTTGTAAGCCAATGGGTGCCAGTCGATATAATCGACAAGGAGGAGAGACAAGATAAGCAATATTGTAATAATAATATTAACTAGAAATTTAATTAAATATAAAGTTACCAAAATTTGTTAAATTATTAGGGATAAAATTACCTGATATGAATTTAATAGAAAATAATAATATTTAGATTTTTACTTGTTTCAGTAATTATAGCATATTTTTATTTAATTATATTAAATAAATTATGTATAAAATTTATAGAAAAAAGCAATGCTTAGGTAAGTATTAGTTTTATACCAATTAACAGCTGTATTCTGGTTCACATTAATAACTATATTAAAAATGTATAAAGACGTAAGTAATGAAAATAATTAAACAAATTAGTAAATATTAACTCTACACTTTAGTAAACTACACCAGATACACCAATTTTCAAAATTTACAATAATAGTTTATAAAAAATAGGAGATGGTAGGTAAGTAACACAAATTTTTCTTTATTTGATGAACTGTGTGAATATTTGTTGTTCTCTCATTTCAGATATGCTGCTTGTTAAGCAAGATCGTACTTACAGTAACGCCCAGGTTACCAGGATTGGTACTTAGTAACAGAAGCCATGGAGTTGATAACAGCAAAAAACACGAAGCCACAGCTTACATCATGTAATTCTCTCCATATATGGAAACTCAGTTGCTCAGTTATTAACTAGCATATAATGTAGAATTGTGGGAAGAATATTGCAGCTTATATCATTATCATTACGTATACAGCATGGCAGATGCAGTGGGCATTTGTTTGTGCGTGAAATATCTTTCTGGGTGCAATAAAAAAAGGACCTACAATATAATTTTAATATTTAGATTCAAATAAAGAGGCAAAAGTTTATTTTGTTTTTAAACAAATAATTTATGTTTGCAAGATTATTATTATTATTACCTTAGTTGTTATAAGGTCCCCGCTCATACGCACTTCAAACAAATTTTCACTGCCTACTCACCGTGTCTTTATCTTTTCGAACCTCGCGAGTGATGTTCCCTGTATATTTATATTTTTGCTTCATAAATAACTTCCAGTTCATAACTTAGTTATTAAGAATTCGTAATATCAACCTTAGATAAAATTAATGTGTAGTCAGCTTTTTGAAGTTCTTATAAATTATAATATTTTAACCTTGCTAGTTAGTTATGACATATTCTTTGAGCCGTAATCTTGTACTTTCTTAAATAAAATATTTGTGCTATTAATAAAAATAAATATTGGGTCGGTCAGTGGTCGCGCGGTTTAAGGCGTCAGTACTTGAATCGAGGTGACTAGATCGGAGTTGGTTCGAGCCCAGCTGCCGGTAGACCGTACATAAGCTATATGCGTGGAGAGGATTGGCACCCTCTCTGCGGGTATGGTAGGGTGGAATAATGTTAGCTTGGATCAATGTGAGAGATTGATACCGGTTGATATTTGACTACCACCCCCCTAATTAATGAGGTTTTCCAGGTTTCCCTCATTCCTGCACTGAATAGTGGTTAGGGCCTACCAACGTAAGTCGTTCCTGGGCGCAAATGCGGCCTGCTTAATAATAATATGTCGCCCCCTCTCCCGCACAAGTCTCCGACTTCTGGGCTAATCCCTGTGATTAGAATGAGGGGAGATATTATTATTATTATTATAATCGGATTATTAATTTCATAAATAAAATTCGCGTTTTTGCCTGTTAAAAACTTATCGCCAACACTCTGCCTCTCTGCCGGTAGCTAGCAGTTCAACATATTGTCAATATTATTATTAAAATAATGCCAATGAATTTTATTTTAATTTCATTACAGAAATATACAGTGTGATACATTTCCGTGTTACAGTGCATGAAATATTTTAAGTACGGCTCTGATTGTTATGAACCGATGTTGACGCTTTCCGCTCCCCCACCCGGGCGAGTTATCAGTTTTCATTGCCTATGGTTGGCAGCGAAAACTGATACTGAATACGATCCAGTTGGCAGAAATACATTGTTCAGTGTTCACTCATACGAGTAAACATGCCTGTATACTAGAGGTGGGCAACTCGATTCTTTTTGATAAATCGATTCACACGATTCAATTTGATAAAATGAATCGACTCTTACGATTCGTTCATTTGAACGATTAAATTTAATCCCGAGATCTAATGTTCTAATATATACTTATAATATAAATTATAATACAATTGTTTGAAATCTGAAAATTTAAATCGGTGACGGCGACATATTCACACATGCAATATCTGCATTTATTCACTGGTTTTCATATTTAATATAATTTAAATTTCAAATTTTATATCAAACTGTACGTAAAACTTAATATCTATACATTTAAATGGAACGTATAAAATTCTATCCTTACTTAATAATAATTATTTTACTATAAAATATTGAGAAATGTGTAAAAAATGAGATAAATAAACTCGAATTCCATCTTCTAACTACGATTAATTTTAAACGAATATTTGTTGTAAATTATAAATACGAGATGCGCGAAATTATTAAAAATGAAATAATTTATATCATGTGGCAAATGGCGATTCCTTTGAACGAATTGCCTCTCAAATATTGGACCGATAATACATACTACAATTCATTTCTCGGCTCAAGAATCTTCACAAGGCAAGAGGCAATTCATTTCAACGAGAGTTGCTTCTCAAATATTGGCTTGATACGCTACGATTCATTTCGCGACTCCCGAATCGTCTGACAAGTGACGATTCATTTGAATAATAGTTGCTTCTTAAATACTGACCCGATGCCATTACGATTTCGGGACTCGCGAAACAGTGCATGGCGATTCATTTGAACGAATCGCTTGCCAAATAAAGAGTCGATTCACACGATTCTTTTTTAAGAGTTAAGAGTCGTTCAAATGAACGACTCGTTCAATCTTTGCCCATTTCTACTGTACACATAGAAATAAAAAATCTGAAGTATAATACAAAAATCAACTATTTTAATTCAAAAGTAAATACGAGGCAGCAGTTTCGTCGTCAAGAAAGCGACAACAGTCCAAACATTGGTCTTCGAGCTCAAAATGCGAAAAAATCAGTGAAAATCTCAAGAAAATAACCTAATCCCAGAAATAAAAAAACGCCAACACGCCAATCAAGAAATCGTTGAAAAGCAAAACAGAAGGCAACACGTAAGCCACTCTCCTATCTCTATATCCTTATACATGCATGATAAGTTGCTTGGTACAGAATTGTGTGTTAACGTGTAATAAAACAATCATAAGTACGTCAGAAGCGGATTCTGCCAATTTAAATTTACTAAGCTTAAAACGCGGGCAGATAAAATCACAACTAACCAGATTCAATACGTTTTTAACGAATTTCACCAATCAATCCGATGTAGTAGAATTAGAAGCGCGATTAAATCGAACAGAAACTATTTTAACAAATTTTGACGGACGAAATCCAAAACAAAATTGAAATCATCTCAGGTAATGCGATTCAAGATAGTGAAAGAGAAGCATTTGAAACTTCATTTTATAAAGGAATCTTGCAAGAAAAAAAGAAAATTCTGCAAAGAACTCAAATCTTAAGCAATCATACAAATGAAAATGTCACTCTAAGTAATAATGCACAAACACAAAACGATTCTGTTCAAGGCAATGTAAAACTACCAAACTTGTCGTTACCAGATTTTTATGGATCCTATAATCAATGGCTAACTTTTCATGACACATTTCATTCGTTAATAAATAGCTATGCTCATCTCAGCAACACACAAAAATTCTTTTATCATTTAAAATCATGCTTGAAAGGTGATATCGCATGGTAAATGTTAATAGATCGCTATGAAAATAAAAAACTTATAATTCACTTTCATGTCAAGGCAATATTTGATTTGTATCCAATAAAAAATTAATCACATTTGTTTTTAAGAAAGTTACTCGACAATTTCAACAAAAACATTCGAGCACTGAAAGCATTGAACGAACTAACTGACAGCTGGGACACATTGCTAATTTACATTTTATCTAACAAGCTCAATTCCACTACCAAGCGAGAGTGGGAACAATCTTCAAATGAAAAAAAAATATCCGACAATTTCGGATTTAACAGACTTTTTAAACAAAAGGTGTCAATTACTAGAAACGTCAATTACTAGAAACCATTGAAAACAAATACAAATTTCAAAAACACTCTGTATGCGTAAGAGAAGAAAAAACAATAACTCATTTAAACATGCAAAAAATATCTTGTTCGTTCTGCAAATCAAGCCATTTTAATTATCAGTGTGAAGTCTTTTCAAAGATGTCGATAAATGAACGACTCGCTGAAGTTAAAAACAAAAATTATGCGGAAATTGTCTCCGCCCCGGACATTTCTCAAAAGATTGCAAATCGGGAAACTGTAGGCACTGAAACGCTAAGCATCATTCACCTAAGGCAACCGAGGCGCGAGAGAATCTACCTAGTGTTGTGAGAATCCGTATTAAAATATTCGGTGAATCCGAATATTTAAATATGTACACTGTCGGTAGGGTAATGTAATACGTATTAATACGTAATATTAGTAGGTTACGCATTTCAGCAGATGCGGAATAGAACGTACCTATCTATTAAAATCTTGGTAATCAAGATTAAATAAATAAAAAATGTCATATTGCTGAAGTACCTACATGATAATTAATTGATCTGTAAAAGATTCACTAAACAGGAAAAAAATAACTAATTAAATTTATTTTCTTATTAAGAAAAATTAAATAAAATACCCCGAGCCCGTACGCCGACAGCCGCCGATATTTTTGGCGGTGTTTGTGGCCTAAATGATTTGGGACCGAGGGGTACTATCCTTCTTTGTCCTGCCTCATCGCTGTAGACCTGGACAGCCTCATGAAGGTGGGCCCATCCATCGTCTACCCCGACCACAAACGTGGCCGGTGTAGGCGTTTTGTGGGACCTGCTCTTGTCCTGGAATGACCCCCGCCGGCAGGGGAGCTTCTTCTGGAGCTCTTCTGTCATCAGGTTTCTCCCCCCGGGGGGGTCTTTTGTGTTTGTCTGTCACGTCAGGTACATAGTCAACGGCTTGGAGGAGGAGGGGGTTGTCGTGCGCCGCGGCTGCGTCGAATCGTTTTTGTGCTTTGTCTCGTACTGTCTGTGTCATGTTTGTGTATTTTAGGTCTCTTAAAATGTCTGTGTTTCGTACGTATCAGGGCGCAGCGGTGGCCGTGCGTAAGGCTATGTTTTCCACAGCCTGTAATGAATTGATGTGGCTCTTGGCCGCGTGGCCCCACGCCGTGGAGGCATATGGTAGATGCTTGAAGTACCACCTTGATAAGCGTTCGCTTATTCCTTAGGCTAAGGGTGTTTCCACCCTTGAGTAAGGGATAGAGCTTCGCCCTGGTGATCCTCGCCCGCGTCACCGTCTCCACGATGTGCGGCTTCCACGTGAGACGCTGGTCCATCGTTACACCCAGGTATCGTGTCTGTCGCTCCCGAGAGATGGGCTCCTGGGATAGTGTGAGTTCGTCAAGGTTTATGTCTTGCGGTAGCCTGCGTCTAGTAAAGAGCAGGGCTGCGCTTTTGTCTGGGTTAATTTTGACTTTCCACCTGTTGCACCAGGTTTCAAGTTGGTCGAAAGAGGTTTGTAAAAGTCGTGTCGTGTGTTGTAGATCAGTATTTTGTGCAGTTATTGTCATGTCGTCGGCGTATAGGTAAGTGTTTGTGTTAGGGGTGTGAGATACGTCACTATTGTAAAGGGTGTAAAGGTGAGGGGAGAGCACCGTGCCTTGAGGTACGCCCGCTTCCATGGGACGGGTGGTGGAGTGGCAGTTTTGGACTTGGATGCGGAATTTGCGGTGATGGAGGTAGGATTTTATTAGTTTGGTAAAGGATATGGGATAATGGTTTGTGAGCATTTTCATCAGTATTCATGCCAAACCGTATCGAAAGCCTTTGCGACATCCAAGAAGACAGCTCCAGTGAACTGTCCTCTGTTGAAGGCCGCCGTGATGTGCTCTGTTAGTCGGAGGATCTGGAGTTCGGTGGAGTGACCAGGACGGAAGGCGAACTGCTCGTCGGGAATGACTCGCAGTTCTTCGGAGTGGGTTTTGAGACGGGAAAGGATGATTTTTTCTACCACTTTGCTCATAGCCGGGAGTAGCCTAATGGGCCGGTAGTTGGAGGGGATGGTATGGTCTTTATTGGGTTTGAGAATAAGGATAACGTTTGCTGTTTTCCAGCGAGCGGGGAAATATCTAAGTCTAAGGATAGCGTTTGTTATGTTAAGTAAGGCCGCGACGCCTTTACGTGGTAGTCGTTTTAGAGTGGTGTTATGTATAAGGTCAGGTCCAGGCGTTTTCCTGTTGCGTAGGTGTCTGATTATGTCTCTGAGTTCGTCAGGGGTGGCAGGTTGTATTATGTCACTGTCAGACTCTCTGTCGATGCGTCTGGCGGCACGCCTGACAGCCCGCTCAAACTCCTCGTCCTCGTCAGACAACTGAGGTAGTCTACACTGCAGTTCGAGGCTGCCTTTTCCTGGTCCGTGTAGACCACCTCTCTGCTACCGTGCATTGGAGGAATTTTGCGGCGGGCGGGCAAACGCAGTGTCTTCTGCACTTTCCAGAGGCTGTTGTCTTGTGGATCGATCGACTCCAAGTGTCTAGCCCATCTTTCCTGTGCCAGTTCGCTCAGAGCCGCCTTCACCCGTCTGTTTAGTACGTTTAAGTCATGTCTGTGTCGGGGGAGGCGTGTGCGTGTCGCAAGTCGTTTTTGTCGTCGTCTGTTACGTATGAGTTGTTTAATGTAGTCGGGGAGTGTACCCCTGGGATTTGTAAGTCGGGGGACTATTGTCTCGGTCGTTGTTAATGTCAGGGCGTTTTTAATGTCTGTCTGGAGGGAAAGGACCGCTGTCTCCAGGTCTTGGGTGGTTTCAATAACTGGTAACGCGGTGCTTCTTTGCATTTCTGCTCGGAAGCGACCCCAGTCAGTGAACCTCCTCGTGAAGGTGCCCAGATTTCCTTGTCTCCGCCCTAAATCCAGCGTGACCGGATTATGTACGCCGACAGCCGAGCAGTTTCGAATTTCGTCGTGTTTAGTTTCCCACCGTCATTCCATTTGTAATAATAATAATGCTGCATAGTGCATTGCCTATACCGAAATACGAGAAATTCGTACATGTTATGTACGTAATACGTATTCGGATGATTATTCCGAATATCATTTAAATCCGATTCCGTATCATCCGAATATCAAATTAATCCGAATATTTACAACACTAAATCTACCTGCACCGGAGACGTCCTGAGGGGTCGCGGGTCCGCTGTCAACGTTCTCGTCACATTTTACCCAAACACAGATAGAGATTTTACTAGCCACAGCAAAAATATATCTCGCAGATTTTGAAGGGAATTTATTAGAATGCCGCGTTTTATTAGACAACTGTTCGCAGACAAGTTTTATTACACGCGAATTAGCGGACAGATTAAAATTTAAACAAATACAAATTAATATACCAGTGGCCGGAATAAATAATGCTCTAAGCAACATTTAAAAAAAAAATCGAAACTACCGTGTATTCTCGTGACGAAAATTTCAAAATAAGGGAATCATTATTAATCGTATATAAAATTTGTGACAATATGCCGCAAACAAGTTTTGACACTTCAAGGGTAAATTTACCAGACAACTTATATTACGCAGACGATGAATTTAACAAATCAAACCGAGTTGACGTACTTTTAGGAGCCAACATATTCTTCTCAATACTGTGTGTTGGGCAAATCAAAACCGGCAAAAACAATCCAATATTCCAAAAAACAAAACTTGGTTGGATTATAAACGGTCCCGTAGCTGCGCCAAATATCGAAAAACTTATTTGCAATTTTACAATATCGAATTAAAATTTACACGATCAGTTAGAATCGTTTTGGAAATTAGAAGAATGCATCAAGATTTCCAATACCTACACTCAAGAAGAACTAGAATGTGAAAAACACTTTGTACTAAATACAGAACGAGACGAAAACGGACGGTATGTAGTTTCTTTACCATTTCGAGATAATTACGCACAATTAGGAGAATCCATTGATATCGCGACAAAAATATTTATTTCATTAGAGAAAAAACTAGATCGAGACACTAATTTAAAACAAAGATATATCAAGTTCATGCGAGAGTACAAATCTTTGGGACATATGTCTGAAATAAACATGCATACATCAAACGAATTAATCCTAAAATGTTATTTACCCCACCATGGAGTTCTAAAAAACAACAAGATTCGTGTAGTCATTGACGGTTCGGCGCAAACCACATCAGGATTATCCTTAAATGACGTGTTGAAGGTCTGTCCAGTCATTCAACGTGATTTATTTTCGGTAATCTTAAAATTTCGAAAACACAACGTGGTGGTAACTTCGGACATTGAGAAAATGTACCGTCAAGTAAATGTTAATGAAAGGGGCAGGAATTTTCAGATGATACTCTGGCGAGAAAACGCGAATTCTAATTTAAAACATTATACTCTAAACACTGTAACTTACGGGACATCTAGTGCTTCATTTCTTGCCGTACGTGCTTTACATCAGGCGGCCTATGATAGCGAACACGAATTTCCCGCAGCATGTAAGGTTATCAAACAAGATTTTTACATCGATGATCTCCTCACAGGGGTGGACTCTGTCGAGGAAATGAAATTGATAAAGACACAAATTTAAAAAATTCTTGATAATGCTGGATTTCCTCTTAGGAAATGGCGTTCAAACAATAATTTTATTTTAAACAATCTAGAATTTAACGACACTACCGAATATCCTATATCTGATGGCGAAGGTGTAAAAACGTTGGGTCTACGCTGGAATCCCAATGATAATTATTTTAATTTTTCCGTTGATGTTAACATGTCTCACGTAATTACAAAACGTCAGAATCTATCTACCATCTCGAAAATATTTGACCCGTTAGGTCTTACAGGTCCTGTAACAGTTATAGCTAAACTTATATTGCAACGTCTATGGCAGTCTAAGGCTGATTGGGATGAATCGTTACTAATGGATATACATACCACTTGGCAGCATTTTCGCCAACCAACTTGTACATGTAAACGATATTAAAATTCCGCGACAAGTAACTTCTAAGAAGTTCATCGACATTCAAATTCATGGCTTTTGTGACGCATCGGAACGCGCGTATGGAGCTTGCGTTTATGTCAGAACAACAAACTCGAATGGTCATCATATATCTCATTAGCTATGCGCAAAATCTAGAATTGCCCTAATTAAAACAATAAATAAGTCTTCCTAGGTCAGAGCTTTGTGGAGCAGTTTTATTAACTCAACTAGTTTCAAAAATAAAATGCGCGTTAGATATGAAAAACCATCTAAATATTTATGGTGCGATAGTTCTATAGTGATTGCTTGGATATCATTACTACTTACTACATGGAAGGTTTTTGTCACCAATCGCGTAACTGAAATACAAGAAAATTCCATACCAAATCAATGGCGTCACATAACCACAAATCAAAACCCAGCCGACATTGTTTCTGGTGGCTTGAGTCCTCAAAATTTAACAACATCTCAGATGTGGTGGTTTGGTCCAGATTTTCTTAAATTGGACAGTCAATTTTGGCCCATATTGAAAATTCCTATCACTAATGAAATACCAGAAAGGCGCAAGTTCAAATTAGTTTTATTACAATATTAGATCAATCAATTTTTGAAAAACATCGAGTTTAAATAAACTTCAGAGAGTAACAGCGTTCGTACGGTGATTTATTAATAATTGCAAAAACTCAAACAATAAGCATACTGGTGATTTAACAAGTGATGAACTTTCCAACGCTACACTCGTTATTATCAAAGTAGCTCAGTCATCAGCATTTGCTCAAGAATTGAATTATTTAAAAGGACGGTAAACCCATTTCAAGGACAAGTAAAATACTCTCTCTGAACCCATTTCTAGACGTTAATGGTTTGATTAGGGTGGCGGGAAGAATATCACAATCTGACCAATCCTTTGAGAAAAAATATCCTTTATTACAAAATCATAGCAACCGAACATATACGTTTATTACATGCAGGCCCCCAAGCCGTATTATCTACGTAAGGAAGATCGTTATTGGCCGCTAAATGGCAGAAATTATGTCAAATCTGTTATATATAAATGCATCCAATGCTTTAAGGCGAGACCCCCTAATATGAAAACCAAAATGGGAGACCTTCCCCCAGTACGATTGACACCCACTCGACCTTTTTTAGCAATTGGAATCGATTTTGCTGGCCCGTTTCACATAAAAGATGGTACATTAAAATCACGAAAAACGGTTAAGACCTGCATATGTATATTCATATGTTTGATAACAAAGGCGATCTACATTGAGCTGGTTAACGATTTAAGTACTCATGCATTTCTAAATTCACTAAAAAGATTTGATGCAAGAAGAGGTTTGTGTTCGAGTATTTATTGTGACAATGCGACCAATTTTATAGGTGCAAAAATTGAATTTTCAAAAAACATAAAAACTTTAATTCACTCTGGAAATTCGAAATTATTTATTAAACAATAGCATAAAATGGCATTTTATTCCACCAAAAACTCCAAACTTTGGAGGCCTCTGGGAGACAGCCGTGAAATCCTGTAAATACCATTTAATTTGCGTGGTAGGAAATGCAAACCTCACATATGAACAAATGTATACAATTCTTTACCAGGTCGAATCAACTCTAAACTCAAGGCCCTTAACAACCCTATCCAATGACCCTAATGACCTGTCCCCATTAACACCGACACACTTCCTTGTGGATGACACTCTAACAGTCGTTCCAGAGCCACAACAAGACGAAAATATAAACCTTAATCGAGTAAAACTATACCAACCTCTACGACTTTTCTTCCAACATTTTTGGAAACGTTGGGTAAATGAGTATCTAACATCCAGTGATGTAGAACAGAGGAGTAAATGGAAATTCGATCGCGGATCGTCTCTTCAAATTGGTTCCTTAGTTGTCCTAAGGGGGGAGAACATCCCCGTCTTGCAGTGGAAGCTAGGTCGAGTCACAGGGCAGGGATGGCCTAGTTCGTGTCGTGAGTGTAAAAACGATAAGTGGCGTGTTTAAACGTGGTGTTACTAAAGTAAGTGTACTACCTCTAGAGACTGACTTCACCCCTTAATGACATTAGTAATGATTGAAAAACTTTCAGTTTTCAAGGCGCGCGAGATGTCGTAGCCTAGCCTATTATTTACCATTTCATTTGTATGTGCATGAAATATTTTAAGTACAGCTCTGATTGTTATGAGCCGATGCTGGCGCTTTGCGCTCTCCCTACCGGGCGAGTTATCAGTTTTCGCTGCCTATGGTTGGCAATACTGAATACGACCAGCGTTGCCACCACCAGTACGTTCGTACTAGATTTAGTGCGTTTTACATAAACTTAATACGTCAGTACGCCGCTGACAAATCTAGTACGTTTTATTTCTCTGTAAGAACAAGACAGTTAAGTTTTTTTAGAAACATTTAGTAGCCTTGCCTTTGTACCCAGTGTTGCCACTCTAAAAAATTTGTCGGATTTGCCTATAATAGTAATAGATCTAGTAACAGACGATAAAACACAATAAACAAAAAATTAACATTATTTTGGGAACCACCGTCCCGTTTTTACAGTCAAATTTGAACATTTTTAGCATGTATCTGTAGATTAGCTTAAAAAATAAGATACATGAATTTTCGTTAAAAAAATACTTTTTTTACAGAAAAAAGTGCAAAATAAAATATGTAATCACAGATATTGTTTATCAAATTTTATCAAAACAATTTGTGTTTGTGTCGACTGCTACAGTAACAGTACTAACACATAACAGTAGTTTTGTTTTGACCACAAAATATAAAGGCTTTGACAGACAACAATTCAAATTCGAATCGTAGTAATCGAAATCGAATCCTAGCGACGTAACGTGCCACTGCACACAAAATACGAAAAAGAAGGACATACAACACATAAATAAAAAAGTGTCGACCACACAACATACAATACAGTGTCGATCATGTCCATAGAACAGACAGATCATAGATAATTTATTTGTCAACGGAGAACAACAGAATACAAATCTGTAACTGTCGGCATTGTGGCGGTAAAATTTAATTTCAATAATTACGATGACATTCAATTTGTAAAATTTTAATAGATATTATGGCCTGGGTAATAGAGTAATAAAAATTATCAAATTGTAATAGATTTAGTACAATTTGTAATAGGGGTGGCAACACTGTTTGTACCTAGTTCCATTGTTTATAAGTACAAAGACAATGCTAGTTACAGGTACTGTTAGATGTGGTAAGCCTTATCCTCATAGACGCGAATATTCTGCGAGGAAAGTATCAACTTTAAGCGAATTTTGCAAAATAGGAAAATATATATATATATATATATATATATATATATATATATATATATATATATATATATATATCACTATTTTCATTATTATGTGGGATTAGTAAGTTTAACATGGCTTCTGATAATTTACCATGACAGTGAATAACAGTTTTATGATGAAATGATATAAAATATTGCAGTTGCCGAAACTGTCTAAAAGTTAGCCATTAAATCATTCGTGCTAATTCTTGCGAATTTCCATGATGACAAGGTTTTATGCACCCTTTTACTAAATACTATAATGTTTTAGTACGAAATCAATAATTTAGTACGAAATATTATGCTCTTTTGACACGGAAAAAATTATTGAGGAGGCAACACTGAATACGACCCAGTTGACAGAAATATATTGTTCAGTGTTCACTCATACGAATATACATGCCTGTACACAGAAATAAAAAATCAACTGTTTCAATTCAAAAGTAAATACAAGGCATCAGTCTCGTCGTCAAGAAAGCGACATCAGTCCAAACACTCCCTTTTATTTGGCCACGCTTGATATTTAATTGTTTTAATTCTCCCTCCATGCTTAATGTTGCAATAAAATATGCAAAGCATTCACTAAATAATTATTGATTTCTATCGCGTGTTTACAAAAAATTGATAATAAAAGTGATTTCAAATGATATGTTTTGTATGTGCGATAAAAAATTGTAAACTCGCAGATAGTGATATAAATGATTTTAAGTGATATGTTTTATGATTGCGTTGACAAGTTATAACCATACTAAACTAGTGTTAAAAATGTGTTCAAATGATATGTTTTAATCTTGCGATGACAGATTGAGACCATGCAAATAGAGAAGACTTAGGGGTTGGGATGGTAAAGGATGGAAATATTCTTGCTAGACTCACCACCCACGTCTTCTTGTGCTGTGTACGGCGCCGCTCAATGATAAATTTTCTAGAGTGTTTGCAGGTGTCTACCGTTGCATCCAATAATTGCGACTAATAGCTGCTACGCTGCTCCTCTCTCATTTTTGATATGAAAATGAATAAATTCAGCTTACTCGAAGGACCATATGTTGGGGCTGATGCTCCTGTGTAGTTATTTCTTTTCGGACTAGTTGTTACTAGCCATATCCATAATAAAAAACACTGTTACACTAACTAATTTTATTTAGTTGTAAACAAGAGGTGAATACTGAGTTACGTTAATTGAACTTGTATACAAATGTTTATGGTTACTTGTCTGATGTTAATATGTTTTGTATTGAAAACTGTCTACGACTATCTATATATACATGCTGGTTGAGACCTACTTAAAGACTGAATTTACAAAAATGTTAAACTTACTAGAGTACGCTTTCCTAAAATGGGACAAGAGGGTAGGGAACCACTTCACACATATTCAGCTGTAAAACAAGGGCTAGATATGCGGTTTAAGATAAGTGATATGCAACAGTTAGATTACTCAAATAATTTCCTTGAAGGAACCATCTGGTCTTAAAAGAAAAAGAACATCCAAGACATCAGAAGACCAGCTGTTGGAATACCTATATTAAGTTAATGAAAGAAGATATTATTTTTAGAACAAGATTACTTCGGATTCTGAACCAGATGAATATGTTAACAAGAAATGGGAACAGCTTGCATGAAAGTTGAATGCTTAGACACGGGCCCACACTTGTCTATAGCGAATTGGAAAACGGTAATTGTTTTAAATGAAATATATTTCTAGTTGTAGGGAAACTTATGTTACAGAGGTTTACTAATTATAAGAATACAACCCGAGCCAAGTATAGGAAGAAAATGGAAGATATGAAACGTACAGGGTCCACTTCCTGTATGTTTCATATCTTGTGAGAGGTCCATCCAACAGAAATTATTCTGAGTCCTTTAGAAGAAAGATCGTTAGACATATGTGGTTGCGTAACCATAACGGGATCCAAGAAAGTAGCAGTAGCTGGTGGTTTGCAGTTATATTTGAAGAGAAAAGAACCAGAAATGGTTCAAGTTATTAATAGTGAAAGTGACCCATGTGATCTGGAGAATATAATGTTAGAAATACACTTAATTTCAAAGAATTTATAAAATATATTAAATTAATTTACAAGTTTTAATACTGAGATACAAAGTGTTTATGTAAGTTTGATAGTTCCAGCTAATAAGGCTGTCTGTAGTCGAACGTGTCGCTTCGTTGTCTCGTTTACCCTATCCCGATTAATTTGTTTATTTTCCTTAGCCCTCGTCTCACGATACCTCTCGGGTTAAGTGGTGACTATCGGTCCTGGGTTTCTAACAATAAGTACGAAAGACGTCGAGAATACTGAAGTAAATACTAAGAATAATATTGAGGAATTGATAGTATTAGAATACTAATGATAGTCCATTTACTACTCCTTTAGAAAATACTGAACAAATTGATATTTCAGTTACCATGTAGCCGTAATCTGACTGGTAAACCAAGAAAGGTAGGAAAGCAATATGTAAAACGAACAGAAAATAAAACTATAAAAGTAATTGGTACTGATCAATTTAAAGGAAAAACACCTGCAATTAGAAACCACGAAATTGAAGTCTGAAATTGCAAAATACCAGCATTAAAATCCAAATTTTCATTTTGATTATAAATTAGATTAAAAGATCAATAAAAACATTAAAAGGTATGCATTTGTTATTTATTATAAATAAAGTCATTTTTATAAAATATTTTGCCTAATATACATTGCTCTTGCAGCTATTCCAAAGTGTAGTATATTGTCTTCCTCTGCAAACCAGTATAATTTATTCAAATAATAATTAATAGTAATAATAGTTACCTAATATTTCTATGTCCAATATTTTCGTCATTGTCGTTTAATTCTATATCGTCTTCAACGATATCTAAATTGGCTCAGGTAGCTATATTATGAAGAACAGTTGCAGCATATACTATGTAAGCTGCTTTTGCAGGATGATAATGGAGAACTCTGTGACCTTTCAAATTTTCATTAGTTCTTTCTATAACATATTCCTAGTTGATTTATTTAGTTCGTTAAATCGTGCCTCTGGAGTGCCAGCAACTAATCTATTAAACGGTGTGAAAAGCCAATCTATCTAATCCATAGCCATTATCACCTAATAAGTGACTTGTTGTGTCACCATTATCATATTCATTTCTGAGAAATTTTTTTATATTTGATACACGCCAAATAGCCGAATCATGGACGAAGTTTGGATATTGTGCATTACAAGCTAAAATGTTGCAATTAACATCACAAATCAGCATCACATTAATACTATGTGCTCCATTTCGAGGGATGAGGTGGGTGATCAGCATCTGCTATATAAGGGACTATTACTTGCCTCTAATATTAGTTACTTATTTTTATTATGTGTATCATCGATACAACCAAGTACAACTCTTAATCCTGCCTTTTGGTAAACTGCTTCTTTCTTGTATTGTTTTTCTTCCACTGTAGTTGGAAATTTAATCCAATTTGGGATTAGTAAATAATAATAATAATAATAATAATAATAATAATAATAATAATAATATCTCTACCCCTCATTCTAATCACAGGGATTAGCCCAGAAGTCGGAAACTTGTGCGGGAGAGGGGGCGGCATATTATTATTAAGCAGGCCGCATTTGCGCCCAGGAACGACTTACGTTGGTAGGCGCTAACCACTATTCAGTGCAGGAATGAGAGAAACCTGGAAAACCTCATTAATTAGGGGGTAGTCAAATATCAACCGGTATCAATCTCTCACATTGACCCAAGCTAACATTATTCCACCCTACCATACCCACAGAGAGGGTGCCAATCCTCTCCACGAATATAGCTTATATACGGTCTACCGGCAGCTGGGCGCGAACCAACTCCGATCTAGTCACCTCGATCGCGCCAATATCCTTGGCTGGATATATGACCTCGGATGAGCGGGGTCGAGAGGGATTATCTCTCTTTACCCACTTCATCGCTGTAGGCCCGGACGCCTCGTAGAGGTGGGTTCCTTCTCTCCGGTCAGCCTCGACCGCAATCGCGGCCGATGCCGGCGGCTCGAGGAACCTCCTCCTGTCCTGGCAAGCCCCGTCGGCAAGGGCTTATCTTCTGGCGCTCTTCTGTCTTCTCTTCTTTCTTCGCCGACTCGTTAACCCCCGGGGGTAGTCATGTTTTGGTCGCGGCGCGAACGCCTCCGACCAGGTAGGGGTTTGAGTTTTAGTCAGGATTAGCACTGTGGCTCTAGGGAGACGCTAGGTCGAAGAACCGTAAAGGCCCTATCGTCCAGCGTCGCGGAAAGGATAGGGTAACGGCACCCGCCTAGGCGGGTGCCGGGGTAGGTTAGGGAAAAGTCAATGTCTCTTCGTCGTGGTCCTATTTTTGATCCTGGCGTTCCTGAAACAGAAGAAACGTCTCAACTTACCCCGCGTCCAGGAGTTGAAACCTTGGCCGCCTGTACCTGGCGGCCGCATCGGGTCGGTAGTCCACCGCCGCCTGGATCAGCTGGTTGCTGTGGACTTCTGCGCGTGCGAAGGCAGCCTCCGCTCGCGCTTTCATCGCTTCCAGGGCTGGCGTGAATCCCAGATCCCGACGAATATCGCTGTTGCGGACGAACCAAGGGGCCCCCGTCGCGCAACGCAGGGCGATATTCTCGACGGCCTGCACTCTGTTCAAGTGCGTCTTCGCTGCGTATCCCCATGCTGCTCCGGCATACGTCAACTGTGGCTGCAAAACAGACTTAATTAACCTTACCTTGTTGCCAAGGCTCAGTCGGCTGTCCCTACGGAGTAACGGGTAGAGTTTCGCCCTCACAAATTTGCCTTTGCGAACCACTTCGTTGACGTGTGGCTTCCAGGTTAGCTTTCTATCTAGGGTCACCCCTAGATATCTGGCTTCGTCGGTCCACTGAATGTCCTCATCGTTGAACGTCACGCGACCTCTCGGCTGCGCTCTGTACCTACGAGAGAACATCATACCTTTGCTTTTCTCCGCGTTGATCGCCACCTTCCAGCGGTTACACCAGTCCTCCAGTCTGCCTAGCGCTCTCTGGAGTCGCCTCGTCGCCATTTCCGGGTTAAGGGAACGGGCTAGTATGGCGGTGTCATCGGCGTAGAGGCACACGGAAGTGTCCTCCGTCCTGGGTAGGTCCGCTGTGAAGATATTGAACAGGTGCGGAGACAGCATGGCGCCTTGGGGGACGCCGGCTTCCATGGGTCGATAGGTGGACAGGGCCCCGTCCACCTTCGCACGCAGTTCTCTGCCACTTAGGAAGGACGCCACCAGCTTCACTAGGCCGACAGGGTAGCCAAAGTCGCGCATCTTTACGATAAGCCCATCGTGCCAGACCCTATCGAAGGCCTTAGCGACGTCCAAGAAGACTGCTCCGGTCGATTCTCTGGTGTTGAAACCTGCGGAAACAAGTTCTACTAACCTGAGAATCTGTTGCTCCGTCGAGTGGCCACGGCGGTACGCGAACTGCTCGTCCGGGAGGATTTGCAGTTCTTCCGTGGTCTCGTGCAGTCTGGCCAGGATAACCCTCTCGGCTACTTTGCTCATCATGGGCAGGAGACTGATGGGCCTGTAACTAGAGGGGAACGTTAGGTTCTTACCTGGCTTAGAGATGAGAATCACGTCGGCTGACGAAGTCGGAGGGCGTACTCCACGCCTTCAGTTGCTGCTGGGGTTTGGGGGCCCCCCTAGGCGCCGCGGTGGGAGCCTGCTTTTGCCTCGCGGCGTCAGCGAAGCTCTTCGCCGCAGTTTGCGCAGTCGGCCGAGTGATGTCCTTCGCCGCACTTCACGCACTTGACTAGCGCGGTGCAGCGGCTCTGACCGTGGCCGAACTTCTGACAACGGTGGCACTGGGAAGCCACCGCTGCCGCCCTCTGGGGCTCGACCCTCACGACAAGGGAGCAGCACCTGGAAACCTGCAGGATACTTACCTGCTCTTGCGGCACCTGGACCAGGACTAGCGGCATCTGTCGTTTCGTCCTGCGGTCGCTCATCCTCGTTACGTTGAGGGGGACGAATCCTTGGCCGCGGAGGTCCTCCGTTACCTCCTCCAGCGGGGTGCCGCAGGGGATTCCTCTGATGACGACCCTCAGCCGTCTGTCCTCCTGGAGGGAGTATGTGTGATACTCCTCTCCCTTGTTTGCCAGCAGCTTTGTGAGCCGCCTGTGGTCGCTAGAGGTGGCGGGGGTGATGGCGACGCCCTCCTTGATCATCTTGGCCTTCTCGAAGTTGATCTTCGCCTCCTTAAGGAGTGGCGGTGAGGGTGGCGGTGGGGGTGGCGGTGGTGGTGGCGGTGACGGCGGTAGCGGTGCTGGTTGAAGGCGCAGGGGATGGTGCCCTCTTTTTCACCACCTTTGGTTCCTCATCCGAGGAGCCAGCTTCACCTGCAACAAAGGAAGAAGTTACTTTCTTCCTTTTCCCGCCCTTACCTTTGCCGCTGCTGGTGGCGGTAGGTGCGGCTGCGGTGGGGGCGGATTCGGCTTGTGCAGGCGATTCGTCCATCGCCTCGGGGTGAATGACATGGCTGGGAGCTCCTGAGCCGGCCGAGAGGCTTCTGATGAGCTCTTCTAGAGCTCGATGGCGGGCTTCTGCCGCCTCCTCGCGGGCTCTCGCGGCGTTTTCTTGTTCGCGGAGACGTTGTGTGAGCTCGGCAATGCTTTGCCGGAGCTGCGCATTTTCGGCTCTCAACCTTGCCAGTTCCTCGTCGTGGCGAGGGAGAATTCGCCCAGCGTCGGATTGCGGGCTGGGGCTCCTACTGGTGCAGGAGCTCTCCTCGCTACCCTCGCTGGGGGTGGGCGTTGGCGACCTCGATCGCATCGCGTCGTCCTCCTCGACGCTGTTCACTCTTCCCACTCGACGCACACCTGAAACACAAATGTCTGGGATCTGACTGCCTAGGCTGAAAGATCTTAAACGGTTAGGCACGCTGAATTCTTTTAAGAATAGCCTTTAAAAAGACTAGAGATTTGTCTTGTAAAAGACAAGTTTTGTGGGGCCTCCACTTCACTGTGCGCACACACTGGTTTGCACTACTTTGCCACTCACTCGTACACTAGTAGGGCAGTACCTACTCGCGTCGCTGCTGCTCGTGGACTGATTATGTCATCTCGATTCAAGTACTGATGCCTTAAACCGCGCGACCACTGACCGACCAGGATCTGTAATCAATAAACATACTGTCTATATGGCCCTACTTGTTGCAGTACTTTCAACGCCATGTAGGTATGTACCATGCCCCAAAAAATGTAAAGTAGCCAATACTTTTAAATACGGAGGTATGGCAGTTGTCCGAATACTGGTTAAATTAGGTTCCAAAGTATTGATGAGATCTCTAGCTAATTCTTTGTTAAATCGGAAGGTTTTCCTAAATTCCGTTATCTGTTATTACTTCAAACGCATTTTGTGCATTCCTAAGTTGCCTTCTATATAACCTCACGTGATTTCTAAAAATTAAAGAATTGTTAGGTTAATAATTCATAAAAGATTTCTTTAGTTAAGAAGGCACCTAATAAGTCAAGTGGTTTACTTACCTTATTTCTTCTTCGTTTAAAAGTATATAAACGAATAGGGATACAACATTCATATTATTTATTGCCTATATTTATATATTAATAATACATATATGTTCGATTATATTTTTCTTTTTCTAAAACCACAGAAAATAGTCTCGAAAGCAATACAAAAATATTTACCTAACCTCAAACATCCTGTATTATCATGTAACATAACTATTGCGGGTACTGTGCCAATGTTAACCAACAGAATGTAATTGCCAGACATATTTTGAGTTACAGAATAGAGAATTTATAACATTATGTTATTTTCAACTTTAACAGACTGTTAACCACTAACATTTCTTTACATAATAATACAATAAATTTGAATAGACTTCACTGAAATTTCAGTATCCTAGAGTTGCCAATGTTGTGATAGTTTAGGTGTTTTTGTGAATTAAATTTGCGTTTCGTTACAGTTGCTTAAAATTACAATATTATGAAAGACGTGCGGAAAAATCATTCTTGTTTTGTTTAATTGCAGATAAATGGTGTTTTGGAAGATGAAAACAGTCGCGGTTGTTATACATCGACATAAAATAACAAAACAACAAACTTAAACTATACTAGACGGCCGAAAATCTAGAGAGTATGCTTTCAGAGAGAGCATACTCGATTACACAGCTTCTGCTGCAGTAAGTACGCATGCGCCGCAGCTTTATATGGGCTATGACGATTGATGAATCCACCTGTTTCATTTCCAGCGCTATCATGGGCGAGTATATCGTTCGGGCGTACAAAATTTCGGGTTAATTTAATTATGAATGTAATTAATTGTATTAGTGATTTTGTGCTCTTAAGAATGGAGAATAATTCAAGCTCTACAGCGTATTCTCAAAATCGTCCTAATTTAACAAGTGAAGAATGTCGAATGATGACATGTATGAAGAGTTTAGAGCGCGAGGTCAAAATATGAGTGTAAGTGATGTTAAAATGTGTATTTCATTAACAAAAATCTAGGTGTGTAGCATATATGTATAGTACAAATAAAGAGTGGTAAAGAAATACAACTGGAAAACGGAAAATAATGGAAACTCGCGGAAGGAAGATGGTATTTTTAAAATGAGTTTTCGACAAAAAAAATTGAATTGATATATCTTACAATAAGAAACTTTGCCTAGAATATATACAAAAGTGCTTTTGAGAATTATGCGTGGCATTTGAATTATATAAAGTATACTGATAGAAAAATTCGATATGGCAAAGAAACTATTTATAAAAAATATTAAAAGATCAGAAGCTGGATTGAAGAATATATTAAATATTGACGAAACAATAACATGGATGCATAACGGTCATACGAAAAGCAGTACGATATGATATAATAAGTGTTAATGTGTGACCGTTATAGTGACAGTGCCAGTAAGCAATAGTGAATAGTGTGTATGTATTCTTTTTTTGTCCTTTTGAATGCGGAAGTCGCAAATATTTGTGTGAATTATGTAATGGTGGAAAAATCTCTACCTGTAACAGATTTTGTCAACTAACATTTTCTATCATTTTCATCACGAAACTTCCACGGTAGGTTGTCAGAAGCTTAAACCAAATTTATTAACACCACATAATAATGAAAGTAGCAATAATATTTGTAGTGTTTTACTGTTTCGCAAAATTTGGATGTTACGTAATACAATTATTTTTGTCATTTTTGTTTATTTTTTATATCTGATCGCTTTCAAATTGCTTCTCGCACGCTCCACCCACCCTGCTTGTCTACAAGCTATCGATTAATCAATCTCTAGATTTTTGGCCGTCTAGTACAAGTAAAGACGTGACTGCCTGACAGCATGACTCACTGCTCCAACCTAACTTACTAAATCACAGAACACTGAACTAACATAATATTTTCTCCCTGCTTTTAAAGATTCCAACTTTAAGGAAGTTTTTATAAGCATTAGAGAGTTATTGGAAATCCCTTTAATACTGCCGATCAATATTTAGTACGACTTTATTTAAATAGTTATTAGTCAACAATTTGTCGAACGGGATTCCTTTACACTTTTGTTTATTTCTCTAAATTTTGACAATTTAATGGTGAATCAGAAAAGAAGTATAAATAATATTTTAAGAAAATGAGAATAGGCATCCTTATCTTCATTTAATTGTTCCTCAAATATGCAACGGAAACTAATTAAAGAAGCGAAACACATTTTGTTTTTATTTTAGGTTAGAATGATATCACAACGGGTACGATCGATTACGACCGAACGACCCGATCTATCAAATAAGAAATTGTTGGGTGTTAACCTTAATCTTGCTTAAATATGGTCAAGCACTATCCTTATTACTGCATCCTCAATGAAACAGCACATATACGCATGCTTAGATGGGATAAGGGAAACCTAAATACTGCTTAACCGTATAAGACGTCCAATAACTATTTATTAGCTTCTGCACTTGGTTCTAAAATTATTCCTGGATTGATCGCCTTCTAATATAACACTAAACTTAGCACAGCACATATTTAACATAGGACGTAAATTATCTGAATGCATAAACTTTACATTATTATCTATTTGTATTAAATACGTATAAAAACTCAAAATTTTCACAATTTTTCATTTATGCCATAAGCTGGTTTGTTTGTTCATAACAAAACATTTACTTTATATAATTTCAATTTCCTTTGTACATTATTATACACAAATTTTGATTTGGTACTGTGGCTATAGATTTCAGTAAATCAAATCTGGTCCTTGGCTTAATTTTTAAAATAATTTTGACAAAATCATACTTTCCGGAATATTTGCTCCCCTCATAATGATTCTTCTAAACCATTTTTCAAGTTTGTACACACCGTTCTCCCAAACCATTGCTTTGTGGATGATAAAGAAGGGATTTAATTGGATTAATACCGTTTGCCTGACAAAATGATACAAGCTCGGACGAATTAAATGGAGGACCGTTTCACGTTACCAGCTCAACGGGTAATCCAAAAACAGAAAAAATCTTTTAATTTGGATATAGTTTCTACTGCATTAGTATCCTTATTCTTTAATTTTACTTCTAACCATGTTGATTTTTCATTGACTAAGGAATGTAAATTTAAAGAAAAAATCTACATGAACCCTATAAAAATTATAGGGGCATTTGGCCAAGGCAATAAAGTACTGGCATTTGTAAAATTCTTATTATATTGACATATATCACAAGATGATATAAATTTCTCTGTCGGCATTCATAACAGGCCACCAACAATACGACCGAGTGTGCATTTTAGATCGAACTATATTGTGTTGGTCATGAAATAATTTTAAAACATCATTTTGCAGGGCTTTTGGAGTGACCATTTTGTTACCAATGCGAATACAATTTTGTTCTCTGATAATTCATTACTTCTTTTGAAAAATAGTTTAATATTTTCATCTACAACAAATTCCAGCCATCCAATAATGGTAAATTCCTTAACTCTAATCAAGATTTGATCTTTATTCTCTATTCTTTAGAGATATCAGTACTATTTAGAGAAACAGAATAATCCTGGTCATGCAGGTATCCAGGGAAACGAGGCAGCGGACTCGTTAGCAAGGCGAGGTGTCTTTTCCAGCTTAATAGGTCCAAAACCGGCTCTTGGCTAAGCTTCGGCTACTGCCAAAGCAGTCGTCTCTGAGCGGAGGAAAAAGTACTGGCGAGATTTGCCAAGATTAGCTCATTCGAAGGCGTTCATAAGAGCACATCGACAAAGAGAGTTAAAAATTTGCTCGAGTTAAAATAGGCTTGACCTAAAGTCTCTGATTGGCCTATATACTGGACACTGCCGGTTAAGGAGTCACATGCATAAGCTGGGCCTGACTGAGGAGGCGGAGTGCCAGTTGTGTTTGGAGAGTGCCGAATCGGAAGAACACATAATTATGTTACTATCCAGCTGAAGAACGGACCAGAATTTCTATATTTGGCAAAATGCATCTTTTGCCAGAAGATCTGGACAGAATCTCAATAAGGTTATTGGTTTCATAGAGACTAAACCTGTTGGGTGAAGTGTTAATATGGATGTGAGCCACAATAGACCACAGGGTCGCAGTGGAGGGCTAGTTTTTCACCCACTCACTCAGAACTTAAGACTATTTAGAGAAACTTTCCTACTGTGCGTTCTGCTATTACCAGCCTTTTTAATAATTAATAATGATAATGGTAATAGTAATACTAATAGTAATAGCAATAGCTATAAACTATAAAACCGACATTCACCTTTATTAACTATAAAATTCAGTGGCGGCTCGTGATGTTTTCAGTAGAGAAGACTTGAAGCGAATAACCTCAATTTATCATTTTATAATCACATTGGCACATATCCTCACCCACCCTTGAGGTAGTGCCATAAGCGCGTTACATTTTTTTACGTGGGTTGTTCGCCGGTAGCCCTATTATCCCACGCAACTAACTTACTTTAAAAAAATATAAAATAAAATCCATTTTTTAAAATCAACAATGAATAGAAGAACAAAAAATTATTGTCTAATATTTACAATGCATATAATAGGTATATATAATATATGGGTATATATATTTATTTAAAATAAAAATATCTTTGGCAAATAAATTAAGTATTACAAATTATATATTTTTATATATCAATGGCAATCTGCGATTTTGTGATCCAGCAAAATACTATTTAGAGAAACTTTATCAACTAAATTAAATGAGTAATGTAATCTTGACAATCCATCTGCATTGCTTATACTTTTACCTTTTTTATATTGAATATCATATATACTTGAAAGTGTGATTGCCCACCTGGTAATTCTAGCTGCAGTTGATGCTGTGTATACCTCTATTTTTTCCAAAAATATATTGAAGTGGTTGATGGCCGGTAATTAAAATAATTTTGCGACCATAGAAAAATTTATTAAATGTCCTTATGGCAACCATAGCCAAGGCCTCTCTTATCAAATTACTGTATTTTTGCTCTGTAGAAGATAAGGTACTGGACATAAACATTACTGGCTTTTCTATACCTTTGACTATATGACTAAGAAGGGCTCCTACCCTGTAAGAAGTAGAGTATCACAGGTAACATAGATTCGAAGCCCTTTCTTCTCGATTTATATATATCATACAAAAGTTTTAATTTTGATGAAAGCATAGGAATAAATTTCCCATAATAATTGAAGTGGCTTTGATGGCTTTAATATTTTTTCCTCTCTTGGGTGAATACACTTTTCATTTACAACATGCCCTAAAAATTCAATGTGAGAATGAAAAACTTGCATTTTTGTTTATTTACTTTGATATATTCAAGTCTTTTTAGAACAGCTTGTACATTTTCATAACACTCACGTAAAGAAGGTCCAAACACAAGAATATTATCTAAATAACATTTAGTATTTTTTAGATCAGATAACATAGTATCCATTACCGTCTGAAAAATGCCTAGTGCTGAACTTATACCATACGTTAATCTAGTAAATGCAAGAAGACCTAAATACGTGTTAATAACTAATAATGTTTGTGACTCTTCACTAACCTTTCATTGTTGGTATGCACCTTTCAAGTCTATACCCTAAAAAACTTTTGACCACTAAAATAGGCAAATATATCTTCGGTAAAACAGTGATCAGAGTCTAACACATGATTTAATGTTTTTTTTAAATCTACACAAATATGTAAATCGCTTGAATGCTTTTTTGGAATCACCACTATAGGGTTGGCCCGATCACTAAAGTTTACTTTAAGTAATATTCCAGACATAATAATTTTTTTTAATTCTAATTTAACTTTATTTTTCAATGCATATCGTACGCTCAAACAAAGATAGATGGTGTTCCTTCTTTGAATTTGTATATACAGGGTGTTACAAAATAGAAGGCCATACCATTAACCACATATTCTTTGGACAAAAATAATGCGACTTTCCTTATGCCATTTTTTATTTGGACGCCCCTGTTTCAATATACAGGGTGTAAAAGTTACATTCTAAAAAACTATTTTTGTTAATAATCCCATTGTTTTGTAAGATACACACTTGAAATTTTGCACGTAGTTTTATCTTATTCCGGCATACTTTTCTTGTAATTTTAGTGAAAAAAAGCGAAGGATGAATGGAGGTAACTGAGGGATGCAGTAATCTTTATCCCCTCCAATTATTTCTAAGTACGCCTATGCAGCTTTTTCCTGAAATATCAAACGTAGAATTTTCTTCTACTACTTCTAATTTTTTGTTTAAATGCTTCGTTTTGGAGAAAAACTGCAATTTGTAGTGCCCATAAATCTATCATTCACTACCATTTTCAAGTGAGACTGAAATTTGGATATACCTGTTATTACAATAACTTGGCAACTTAGCAAATCGTAATACTTACTGAATGAATATTTGCTAATTAAAACAAAAAGAGAATATCTTTCAAAGGTTTTTGCTACTTAAAAGGGCACATACATGTGTTAATGAGGAGGGTGGGCAAGTATAACGTTTGTTAAAGTAGTAGTAATTAATTAATTATTTTATTTATTATTTAGATAAAAAGTTATTATGTTGATCGTTCATTATTACTATTACTAAAAAATACTATTATTTTTTGGTTGATAAGAGAATTGTATTACAGATTTTAATGCCATATTGTTTTTTCATTTCATAAGTATTCCTAATTTTATAAAATTTAAAATTATCCATTCTGTTTTAATTAGCAATTACCAAAATTACATGAAAGGTATGCCGGAATAAGATAAAAGTACGTGCAAAATTTCAAGTGTGTATCTTACAAAACAATGGCATTATTAACAAAAATAGTTTTTCAAAATGTAACTTTAACACCCTGCATATTGAAACAGGGGCGCCCAAATAAAAAATGGCATAAGGAAAGTCGCACTATTGTTGTCCAAATAATATGTGGTTAATGGTATGGCCTTCTATTTTGGGACAACCTGTATAAGACCCAGGTTGATCTAAAAATACACTTCTGAAATCATTTTTGATGTTTAACGTTAATTGAGCAACAACTTGTTTTTCCTTTTTGTACTGGACCTCCTTCTATATTTTTTTCGTGAATAGCACTATGATTTGGGTCTTCGTTTCGACCCACGTGTTCCGACTGTCACTCGATGACTTGTGGGATTTAGCTGTTTTTTTTTTTTTTTTGAAAAATGTATATGTTCCCTCCAATCGGGACGAAGACGTCAGTGGCGGCTTGTGATGTTTTCAGTAGAGAAGACTTGAAGCGAAAAACCTCAATTTATCGTTTTAAAATCACATTGGCACATATCCTCACCCACCCTTGAGGTAGTGCCATAGGCGTGTTACATTTTTTTACGTGGGTTGTTCGCCGGTAGCCCTATTATCCCACGCAACTAACTTACTTTAAAAAAATATAAAATAAAATCCATTTTTTAAAATCAACAATGAATAGAAGAACAAAAAATTATTGTTTAATATTTACAATGCATATAATAGGTATATTTAATAAATGGGTATATATATTTATTTAAAATAAATATATCTTTGGCAAATTAAGTATTACAAATTATATATTTTTATATATCAATGGCAATCTGCGATTTTGTGATCCAGCAAAATAATCAATAACTTCGTCATAAAATGAAATGTTTTTTTTTTTAACTCTGACAAATATCGTTCTTCTATAGAAATAAGATATATTTGACAGGCGATCTTGAGCTATCGTATTTCTATCAAAAGTTTTTATACGTTACGGGAATTGTTGACACTAAAGATAAAAGTTTGTGTGTTTGAGGTAGGCAATTTATTAGTTTATTATTCCAAATAAAACTAAGCATTTCTTGAAGCGATGTTGAACTGCCTAAAAGTTGTTGATCGGAGTACAGTACACATAGTTCATTCCGCAGTAACACGCTATTAAACATCGGATATTGTTTTATTAAACTGTCCATTAAATCATTCGGGAATAATTTTGAAAATATTGTAAAATTATCAGGATTTACTAAATCGAAACATTGCAAACTATTTAAGTCAGAAAATTTAATTTCAATTTGAACTATTATAGTATCTAAAATTTCACAAAAAAATTGTTTATAATGAATATCAGTTCTATCAAAATTATATAATGTTTTCCTTTTCTTTGATGGAGGGTCATCGTTAATATTTTCTACAATGTCTTCTAAGAAAATACTATAGAAAGTGTTGAAATGCATCTCATTATTGCGAAAGTCTTTCAATTTTGATAAAAGTGCATTAATTCTCTTTTTAGAATATGTTACGTCTGTTAATTTACTTTGGAAAATTTGGAATACAACATCGGTTTGTACAAAAATCATTTTAAAGGTTTTCATAAAAAAAAATAAGTTTTTGTCCAACAACAATTGTTTTAATCCATAAGCGGATTCCAAACTTTGCTGGTCATTCCTGGGGTTGACGGACAAAGCATGGTCCTCACACCACTCTTCAACAGCTCTTAAGGCTGTTTGCATTCTTTGGCAAGCATGGTAAGATCATCGGCATAAGCGATGGTATCGATGCCAATTTCCCAGTTGAGGTGGTGCAGGAGATTGTCCAGAACCAAGTTCCATAGCAGTGGTGATAAAACACCTCCCTGCGGGCAGCCCCTTGCAACAATGCCTCTTACCGAGGCATCCGGCACGCTGATTTGTATGGCTCTTTTAGTGAGAATGTTTGAAATCCAACCACAGATGGTAGGAAAAACTCCCCTTTCCATAAGGGCTGAATTTATTTTGGGGAAGGTTGTTTTATCAAATGCTCCCTCTATATCTATGAATACTCCCTGGGTGGACTCTTTATTGTCCAGTGATTTTTTGATCCTGCCCACCACTTGATGAAGGGCAGTGTCGGTGGATCGCCCTGGAGTGTATGTATGTTGATTAGGGAGTGACTGTCTACCCGTCAGTACACTGTCCCTTATGTATCGTTCACACAGCTTCTCCATCGTTTTCAACAGAAACGAGGTCAGGCTGATGGGTCGATACATTTTTGGGATGGTGTAGTCCAACCTACCTGTTTTGGGAATGAACACAACCCTTACTTCCCTCCAAATCTTCAGAATGTAGAGGTGTGCGGCATTAAAGCATCCAGGCCCCATTGTAAAAGGGCTGGATAAATGCCGTCAATGCCTGGCGATTTGAAGGGTGAAAAGGTTTGTACTGCCCATCTTATTTTATTTTTAGTAACAGTCTGGTCGGCAATCTCCATGACCGAAGGTTGATTCTCAATTTCGTCTGACCGTTCCATCGGTGTGGATCCTGGGAAGTGCATCAGCAGTTACAGACTTTCATTTAGATTTTTTCACCATCTTCTCTGGTTAATAATCCCAAGTTATGGTCTTTTTCTTTTGAAAGGACTTTACATAGCCTACAGCCTACGAGTAGTCTTCAATCTTCTCGCAGTAGGCTCTCCAAGCATCCCTTTGTCTTTTCCTGACTAGTTTTTTTGAAAAGTCTCAAGTGGGTTTTGTACAGTTCCCAGTCTGAGTCTTGTCTAGTCATTTTTGCCTTATTAAATGATATCCTGGCCTCCTTCCTCAGTTCGCTAAGCTCCCGGTTCCACCAACTAGCGGTTGCAACAGACTGCTGGGCTGATCTGAGGGGGCAGGATGTTGTAAAGGCTCTCTTTATGGCAGATTGTACGGTATCCACAAATACCTCAATGTCTCCATTAATTTTAGGTTCCTAATCTCGTACCGCTACCAGGTTCTCCCGGAGGTGACATACATATATATTCTTGTCAGTTCCTCGAGGGTCCTGGAACAGTTTTAAAGGAATCTTAGTGAGATTAATCTCAAAATTTGTCCAGCGATGATATGACATAGAGGCAGTATCTGCTACATGCCAGTTCCGGATTAGCTTAGATATACACGTCGTAGTTAAAGTGACATCTAGAGTTAACAAATGTCGGTACGCAGCCTTTATTGCTTATAGAAAGGTTGCTAGCGTTAATATAATCATATAAAGACTTACCTCTTGTGTTGTTGTCTTCACTGCCCCAGGCTACATGGTGTGAATTTGTGTCACAGGCCATGATAATTTCCCATTTCTGGGCGCGGCAGTGTGCTATTAGTTCCTCCATTTTCCTTGTTGGTGGTGGGGTGGCCGAATTCTCTGGGAGGTAGACTGATGCCATGACAACCACAGTCTGTTTACCCTTGATTACACAGTCCACCTTCATGGCAGTCAGATCAGATGTTGAAAGGTGTTGTAGTGGTTGGGTTTTGATGTTGCGAGGGGTGTATATCGCTGTCCTCGGCCTGCCTGTATCGGGTGTACTGAAAATACGCCCAGTTAGTTTAGTTAAGCCCGAAACCCTGGATCAAACTATCTAGGGTTCCTGTATTAGTGCAAGTGTATCCTGCTCCACATCAAGACAGCGGCATAACGCAGCCGTGGCCACTCAACTGTGTTGCATCCTCTCGAACCTCCTAGGAGGAGGGGAGGATTTCCTCTGCTTCTTGCGCCAGGGATGGAGGAGTTGAGGAGGCAGCTACATTCGCATGCAATTCCGCCTCTCCAGCCTGTATCTCAATCTGCCCCTGCTCCGGTGGTCCAGGGGCAGTTGATACCGGCCCAGGTTTCGTTTTCACTCTGAGAACAAGGGATTCAAAGATGTAGTACATCCTCATCGACCTTGTCTCAAGGGTTCTTAAGTCTCCGACACCAAAGACGAGTAGATAGCCACGCGGTTCTGACAAGCCAGGCGACGAATTACCACCTCCTTCTCCTCGAGGTCGCTTTCGGCTTCCACAGGGATCCAGAGAGTGGCTTTCGTCAGCCTTGGCAGCTGGTCAGAGCGCACCACGGTAAGGGCACTCCCTCCCAAGGTCGCAGCCTTCCCACTACGTATGCTAACCATGACCGCGTATATTCATCCTCGCAGACAACCCTGATGATCTCACCAGGGTATGTTCACGAGTGAAACGCAGGCGTTTTGACAGTAGCGTCAGGAGTTGGTGGAAGACTCCTGTCCAACTCCTTCTCCTCCTGATTTTTTGACAAGGCTCTCCTTATTCATGGGAATTTTCCCATAGGGGTTGTCCTTGTCAATAATGGCAACCCTAGAATGCCCTAGGGCCGCTTCACTGTAGGTAGTGGCGGAGGGGGCCTGTTTAGCCCTCTTATATTTCATCGGAGTAGTATCCGATGAAGTCCCCGACCTAGTCCTCTTTTTGGAAGGTGGCGCTCCATGTGGATGCCCTCCCTTCTTAGAAAGTGGTTTCGCCTGAGAAGATGGCACACCTTGCGGGTGCTCAGCCTTCTGTGTTGACGGTCCACTTTTTCTGGGTGGCGTTTGTCCCGCGCGGACGGTGATAAACCCTTGGGTTTGGGATTACGTCCACCAGACATTGTGGGCTGCACTAGAGGAGTAGGTGCGCGTTTGGAGGAGGGAGCTGCAGTCGCTGCTCGGACCTCCACTTGTCACGCTTTCTTCCTTGCAACCAGCGCTACCAGGTAGATATAGCTCCTAGAAACAGGGCAACGACATGAGAGGGTTGTGCATCCCTGAACGCCAGAGCCAACCGACGTCCAGTTCTGCAGCCCCCTACGCGCCCCCCTGCCCCAAGAGCTCACCCTACCGTCCCTCTGACGGGACAGCACAGCCGATTGACTGGGAGTGGGTTAGCTCCCAGCCACCCGTCTAGCAGAATTCCAGACCAAATTGGCGTGCTGCAGGCGTGGTCTGCTCAGCCACCAGGCACCCTTCCTCCGACGACACGGGTCGCCACGCACAGCACAAACACGTGGGAGCTGGTCCGCGGGGGTGCTTTTGCAAGAAGTCCAAGTCAGAGGGTTGGCTCCAATGGACCTGCTTATAGCAACCCCTAGCATATAGCAATCTAGATACATATTTTTACGTAAAAAATATTATTTTTCTTCCACCAGTGGCGTGCGTACAGACAGAAATTTTAATGAAAAAAATGGTACGTCAATGTTTTTTTAGAAACAAAAACTATTTCTAGAATCCTTGTTCAATTTACAACAGAAAAAGGCTCCTTACTTTTTTTCGTTTGACACACCGTTTGCTAGTAAAAATTAAAATTCTTTAAGCAACTGGAATTAAAAACAAATTTTAATCTGTCGTAGTAGGCCATGAAACAAAAAAGACTACTACTGTCAGTGATTTTGCATTTTATAATTACAGTTAATTGATTTGTGTTGGGTAATTTAATTTCGAATTATTGTTAACATTATTATTAGAGTGTTATGTAAGTATTAATCTGAAAAATGCTTTTTTCTAACAACGAATACGCAGATATTCATTTTTGCTACAGATTTTGTGATGGAAATGCAGAAGCAGCAGTTCGTGAATATCACAGTCGCTATCCAAATAGAAGAGTTCCAGATGCTCGCGTATTCATTAGAACATATCAGAATTTTCGTAACTTTGGCCTGCATGTTAATGACGAACGGAACAGAAAAGCCTGCAATGATAAGCGGCGAAATCCGTATGAAGTATCTGCTGCAATAAATGCGTTAGTGAGAAGATGTCGAAAATGTATTGAGGTGTGTGGATTACATTTCGAGCAATTTTTGTGATTTTATCCTTAATTTTCTTTCTTTTTATTGTTGTTGAAAGCCACTAATTAAATTTCTCATTTTCGTTTTTGTTTACTTAATTGTTTTTCAGAAATCATTAGGTAATTTAATTTTTTACTGGCAAACGGTGTGTCAAAGGAAAAAAAGTAAGAAGTTTTTTTCTGTTGTAAATTGAACAAGGATTCTAGAAATAGTTTTTGTTTCTAAAAAAACATTGGCGTACCATTTTTTTCATTAAATTTCCCGAAGATCTGTCTGTACGCACGCCACTGGTGGAAGAAAAATATTTTTTGCGTAAAAATATGTATCTAAATTACCTATTCAAAGGTATCAAATTTCATTTAAATATCTAAAGTAGTTTTAAAAATATTAATAAATTTGGAACTTTTGATAAAAATTTTGACACCCTGTGTCTTTGTAACAAAGCATTTTTCGAATATAGTTTATAATACAAATTTATATTATTTTGTGGTTCTATGTCTGCCTCTAAAGTTTCCGCTTTCTAAAGTGGACCACCCTGTATATTGTAGCGTTATGTATAGTTTTTTTTTTAATTTCTTGAAATTCTTCTCATGTCTTCAGTTATCTATGTACCTATACATTAAGTGAGGATGGATGATCGTGTAAATCACATCTGGTACTTATTTAGAAAAGCAAAATAATTAATGTAAAAGATTTTGTACTTTTCCACTAACTTGATATTAATGTTTGCATAGAATTGCATGAAATAATGATACTTTTTTGGATCTGAGGGGAATTTTTTCCTCTACAATTTAGCCCATTGAATGTTTCTTTTACTTGATTTAAAGTTGCTGTTCTAATATTTTCCCATAAGGTTGGACGTTGGTGTATATGAATTTAAAATTATCAAACCATAAATTGATTTTATTAATAATACTTATCACCAAAATACCTACCTGTTATGTGGAGTTGTTGTAGTATTTGATAATTGCGCAACCAAGCGCACATAAAATATAATAATATCAAATATAATTACGAATATAAAGAGGTACTAAAAGTCTACCGATCACTAAAATTGTAGAACCTTTTTGACAATTTTGACTTTGACATATTAAAACTAGTAATGGGATCACCCCCACTCCCGCACAGATATCAGGTATACTCGCGACAAGAATTCAGACGACTTACGTCATACGAACAAATGAATAATTCACAATATTTTCATCAAAATATTTAAGAAACTGCAACTGATAGTAATAAAACTATATATTACACTAAAAGTTTGCATTATATATTGCACTAAATTGCAAAAAATAATTGTTTTTAACGCGACCAAATATCGAAAATTACATTGACAATAAAAACAAATGTGTAACGTCAGCCGTGACGTAAGACGTCTGAATTCTTGACGCGAGTATAACCTAATCCTTTTTAATAACCTTGGGGGGTGCCAGTGTGCGAGCCGCTGATAATCTAGAAATATTATATGAAAATAATAAGTCTGTTTTTCGTGGTCAGCCATGATGTGAGGATTAATTGACGTTTGGTGTATCTATTTTGTACTTGTACTTGTTTGTGTTTATATTATATGGTTTTATATTGACTTTTATTATTTTGTGATGCTTTAGATTTTAGATAGACAAATGGATGTGGTGCTTTGTATAGTAACAAGAATTAATCACCATATTAGTTTAGAGAAATGTTTGCAGTCTGTAAGAATTTAATAAATGTTTGTTTTTTTTTCAATCTAATCTTGTATTATTTAATTAATAATGAAATTAATGTATTACGATCACAGACACGTCTGTGATCGAGGAAGTAAAATTAATATGAAATAAGCCTACTTTTGTTCTTTTTTCTTTAACCTTTACTAGTACTGCTGCAATAAATCAGTTGATCCAAAAAACTGTAGAAGGTGAAAATCATATTTTAATAATACAAGGAAATAATATTTATTGTATACGATATTCTTCACATTATAAAGAATATTTGTAATTCATTGTATAAAGTCGCAAGGTTGGAGCCAGTGGCGTAGCCACGGGGAGGGGGTTAGGGTCAGGGGTTATTTTATATTTTTCAGCCATGTGGAAGATAATATTTCAAATCCAATCTAAGTTTTGTAAAAATAAATGTTGCATATGCAGCCCAAATTTTTAGTTCCAACTGTTGCTGCAACGATTGATTTGATAATCCCAAAATCTGCTGGCTGAAGTAAGTATTGCAGAATTTGTGCATTTCATGGACACAATATTTGACACATTGAATAGTCACACCGTTCAGAGTTCTGAAAATATATGTTTAAATGAAAAACTTTGCTTTTTTAGAGAAACTGTGAATTGGGTCCAAACACTAGATATTTTGAATTCTGGAATAAGTATATTCCTGATATAAGAAACAGGATATTTTTGAAAAATGTGCATTACAACATACACACATATATATATATATATATATATATATATATATATATATATATATATATATATATATATATATATATATATATATATACATCTTATCTTTTCTGCGTCTTTTCATATTACAACGATTCTACGTCCGTTAAAGTATAGTGAAATATTTTTAGACATAGGTGGCGTCTTAAATGTTTTATAATTGAAAATACAGAGTATATAACAGAAATCTTTTTGCTGCCTTCAATAATAGAAGATTTCTACTTTGCAATGATTTTGCGTCCTTACATTTTACTATTATTTCCGCGTCCGATATACGTTGTGACGTACTTTCGAGGTTCGGTCGCAGATGCCGAACTAGTACAACCACTTTAATCAGTCCGGGTTCACTCGGTGGAGAAGTTATGTCCAAGGTTCAGGAATATTACAAGACTCGGTAATGAAAATAAAATATTTATTTCATAAAATAAAATGTTACCCTGTAAACAAATAATACTAATAATAATTCCCCAACAAAATAAAATAGGTCCTGAAATAATAATTCAAAATAGTAAATTAACAAAGAGGGCGGTAAGGAATGTACGGTGCAGACGCTGAGTGTCGCGGAAAGAGCCTGCTAAACACCCAGTGTCGAAGACCACGGAGACGACGTCGAGTACCGCGGAATAACACCTGCTAAATACTCGGAGTCGACGGAATACGGGTTAGACCTCGAGCGCCGCGGAGAGGGCCTGCTAAACGCTCGGAGTCGACGGAAGACGGGATACGGGCAAGACCTGGAGCGCCGCGGAGATTACCTGCTAAAAGCTCAGGATACCCAGAGGAAGGTAGGGTGCCGCGGAAGTTACCTGCTAAACACCCTGGGGTAGAGGAGGGTTGAGTGCCGCGGAAAGAGCCTGCTAAGCACTGCCGGTAAAGGCAATTTCGCCGGCTTTTATACAGAACGGAGGGTAGTGTCGTGTGCAAAAATCGCGATACGCTAAGCAATTTCAGGTACCGCGTGCGCCAAACAATTAAAGTACAGTGTGAGCAAAATAAAATAAAATAGGTTCGTTACAACGTTTATATGTTTGTATCTTTTCTGCGTCCAATAGTATATTATAATACTTAGTAACAATGTTTCAGCGTCCGACATAGTTGCCACTTCCTTGACAACTTCGAGCTTTAATATTTATATAGTATATTCTTTCCTTGGTCTGACACGACGAGATATAGAAATGTTTGAGATAATTAATTTGCTCACTAACCAATTATTGGTAACATTGAACTTTTCAATTTTATTTGATACAGGACAGACTAGATAATCTTTAATTATGTTAAACGTGATATTAAAATAATATTTATACACTTAAAACATAAAAAATAGTTTATTTATAAAATTTATTTATCGTCGCGCTGTGTAGTAGAAAAACAAAAAACAAGTTTCTTATCCACGCAAAAATAAACAATAGAAGTCACACCTACTGAAACACATTTGAGAAAAATGCAAACAACAAAAGATTATCTAATTACTGCATAATAAATACGTTTCTCTAAAAGTGTATAAGCATAATCATTTGTTAGTACATGTGTTACGTTGATCTAAATTCAAATTTGAAAAAGATGGCATTTTGTTGTGTAAAAGTATTAACTTTTTAATCCATTACATGGATAAGAAGGAGGAAGTAATTTTAGGAACAAACTGAGGGAAAAAGATGGGAAAAACACAGGTAGACAGAGGGAAGAAGAAATCAGGAAGAAAGGCGCTGTATTGGAACGTAGCAGGTGTAACAAATAAGGAGGCAGACTTCTGGGAATACGTGGAAGGGTTTGACATAGTGGGAATGATGGAAACATGAGCAGAAGAGAAATCGTGGGAAAAAATTAAGTACAGATTATCAAAATGCTTCAAATGGGAACTCCAAGGGGCCGAAAGGGTGAAGACGAAAGGCAGAGCGAAGGGTGGGTTGATAATGGGGATACGCGAGGGAATAGAAGTAATAAGGAAATGAAAAACACAAGAGCATGATAAGTAGCAGAGTAAACATAGGAAAGAATACATGGAGAATAATAACGGTATATAGTACAGGGATGAAAGATTTGAAGTCGCAAATTAAGGAAAAAGTAAATGACCGCTCCAAAGGACAAAATGCAGAAGATTTTAGTGGTCTAATGGGAGAAATGGCAAAAAGAAGAGAAGAGTCGGAAAAGGGAGAAAAGATAAAATAGATAATAAAATGGGGAGATTAATAGAGGAAATAATAAAAGATAATGGATGGAATGTACTGAATGGAAATAAGGAGGGAGACGAGAAAGGAAACTGGACATATCTGGGACCAAGAGGAGAGTCGGTAATTGATTATGCAATAGTCTATGAAGATGCTTGGGAGGAAGTGGAAAGTTTAAAATAGCAAACAGGATGGAGTCGGATCATATGCCTTTGGAAATAACTTTAAGGGGACCGGAAAACCTGATAGAAGCAACAGAGAGACAAGCAAAAATAAGAGAGGAATTACAAATAACAAAATGGGGAAAAGAGGAAATAATAAAGTACAGAGGAAGAACGCAGATGATGAGCTTTAAGGGAAAGGCAGTCGATGAGAAGATGAGGGAATTGACAGAATGGATAGGGGGAGCAACAGAGAAAAAGAAAATACTTAATAGGGATAAAAGAAACAGCTGGTGGGATAAAGAATGCAGAGAACTGAATCGACAAGCCAGAGGACAACTGAGAAAATGGAGACAGAACAAAACTACAAAAGAGGAATATATGCAAGCGAAAAACAACTATAGAGTTGTAAGGAAAAGAAACAGAGTTAGGAGAAAGAAGAAGAGAAGAATATTAAGAAAATAAAAACGGAAACAGAAGCGTGGAAGTATATTAATAAAGAGAGAAAGAAGCGGAAAAAATGAGCGAGCAGATAAAAATGGAAAAATGGAAAAGTTATCTGTAGAATTATTAAGTGGAAACGAAGAATATGAAGGAAAAAATAGTGTGCAAATAGAAGATGGAGACCAAAGAATAGATAGGGAAGAGATAGTGGAACAGATTAAAAATTTATAGAAAGGAAAAAATGCTAGAAAGGACACAATACAAAATGAGGCCAGGATTTACGGCACAGACGCTGTAGTAAACAGTCTCTGTGAAATTATCAATGAGGAGTAAACCAAAAAGCTGGAGGGAAGGAATAATCTCCCATATTTATAAAAAGGGATAAACCAGGAAACAAAACGTTACAGAGCTACTATACAAAAAACTAAAGGCGGAATGGAGGGAAAAGAAATTATACCAGACGGGCAGGCAGCGTACAGAAAGAGTGCAATTGACAATGTATACATATTGCATCATCTAATTAACAAAGAAGCGCAGAAGAAAAATGGAAAGTTGTATGCGTTATTCATAGATCTAAAAGCGGCTTTTGATAATGTACAAAGACTAAAATTGTAGGAACACCTAAAGGACAGAGGAGTGGATAAACACCTGATAAGAAAACTTAAGGATATATATTATATAAAACAACGTTGAATAGAGTGAAAGTGAACGGGATGGAAAGTACAGAATTTTATACAAACAAAGGAGTGAGACAGGGGTGCCCACTAAGCTCTTCCTTATTTGCAGCATTTATTGGCGACATTGAGGAGAGATTGAGGATGGCTCAGGCAGGAGGAGCAGTAGTGGGACAGAGAAAGGTTTGGGTACTCTATAATATGCAGATGACATCATTATAGTAGCAAATGAAGAGAACGAAATGAAACAGATGATAAGACAAGTGAATGTGGAGAACACAATACTGATGATTTTTGGAATACATTTGCAGCACATATAAATATAAGGAAGGTAAATCAAGCAATGGGGATAGCTTGGGGGACAGAGAGAAAGAAAATTCAGACATAAGAGACAACTAATATTATTCGACAGTTTAGTGGGGAACATACTCCTGTATGGGGCCGATGTGTGAGGATGGATAGAATTTGAATAGAAAAAGTACAGGAGAAGTATTTAAGGTGGATACTAGGAACAAACAGAGAAACTCCGGGCTACAATGTCAGAGAAGAAAGCAAAAGAGATAAAATGAGGGTGAAAGCAAGAAACCTAACAGTAAAATACAAAGAAAAGATAATGAGAAGGAAATACTGCAAGATACTACAACAGTGTGGGTTAGAAAAGAAGAAGGAAGGAGGAGAGAATATAGGGACAGATAGAGAGATATACTTCCGACGAAATGGGTATGCAATCACAGAAATAGAACGCTTAAGAACTGGAGGCAGACAGATGAGGAAAGAATTTCAGCTAAGAGACACAGATATAGAAAGGCAAGAAAGAAGAACAAAATTAAAGAGGGAGAGTAAGAAGGAAAGGATAATGTTAGCAAGATTCAGTTGAGGAAAAAAATAATACTTGGCGGACAGATGAAAGTGAGAGAAGATGTAGGGCCTGTTGGGAAGAGAGAGAAGTGGTAGAACATCTACTGCGTGATTGTGAAGAAATGAGGGGAAGACATGCAAGCAGAGCAAATTTTAAACGAGGCCTATAAAGCAAAATAAAACTTATTATTACTATTACTCCATTACACGTATTGTTTATTATAATTAGGTATTCGGATATTACGTAAGGTAAAAATTGAGACTTAATATAATTATTTGTATACTGAATGTTAGGAGTTTAATAACGCTAATTGTGGTGATACAAATTTTGATTTTAAATACGAATATCACAAAATAGTGACGGAAATAAATTAATATTAGCTTTCTTAAGAAAACAATTGTTCAACAAAACAAGGAACATATAGTTCTAATTAAAAATCATGAAAAAATAACCAACAAGAATTGCAATTAGTAATAAAAATTGCTTGTATTTGTTTGCTTCATTATTTTTGCTGCTAAAACATAGGAAATACCAGTAAGGGAATTTTCTAACAAATTCACAAATTTTATATAAATTTGTGTACAAAAGTTAACGTTGACTGTTTAGAAGGCAATTATGTCCCATATAAATTTTGTCTTGGTCCTAACTCTCGCGAATTAATATGGAGTTCAAACATAAACAAACCTGTCCAAAAAATAAAAATTCAGTAGTTCACAAAATATTTTACTCCCAACATGAAACGTTTATTCCGAAATAGGAACAAAAGTATTTTGAGACTGATCTAGTATCTTCTATCGCAAAAAAGATGCCATCATTTGTGCGTTAGGGGCAAGGTATTTTAATATACAGGGTGATTTCACTTTAAATACAGAAAAAGCAGAAACACATTAATTGCCAAGAAATAAGTAGAGTTTGCTCTATAAACTTCTTTCTTGGGGAAGCGGTATTTGAGATAGGGTGTTAAAGTTTACAATAAAATATATATATATTCTGTAATATCTTCATATTGCGCTGACGTTGAATGAAATTTACTACATCGTATTCAAATAATTTTACCTTTTACTGAATGTAATATTAACCTCGTGGTTTTAACCAGTGGCATGCTACTTATGAAGATATTACAGAAAATATATTTTTTTGTAAACTTTAACACCTTGTATGTCTAATACCGCGTCTCCCAGAAAAAAAGTTTATAGAGCACACTTATTTTTTGGCAATTTATCTATTGCTGCAATTTCTGTATTTAAAGTTAAATCACTGTGTATATAGAGAACAACAGCATATTGATATTTGCTCCAGGGAACTGACTAAAGTCTATTGCAATTGAATTTCAAAAAATTTACTCAATGTTTCAAAATTTATCGTTGTTTGTTGTGATAAATAGTATAAAATTAAATATAATTGGCCTCAACTCTAAAATTTATGAAAAATTTTCAGAATCCATCAGAAAAAAATGTTGTTAAAACAGCGTTAAATTAGTTATCCGCGGTAAAAGAGGAAAGAGAGGACTGATTTGGTGGAGACATGCAGGAAATAAACTAAATACATTGTTGCCAAGATGTGGACGCACAATCATCTGAAAATCTTTTAGATAATTAAAATGGTTATACGGTCGGGAAATATACGCCACTCTATTCAACGCCAACTGGTGTTAAACTGCTGAACCTTAAAATGTATATTATTTTACATATTACTAATATTTCTGCGTCCGACCAGAAATTGTGTACAGCTACACAAAATAACTTACAGAATTCTTTTTCGGTAGATATTAAATTAGGTATGAAACTGCATCATTTCTGTTTTACCACATCATCCAGCGATGATTGCCGATTGCAATAAAGACGAATGTTTTTTCTGCGTCCGTATATGGACGTAGAAAGGTGGTGGACGCTGAATGATATGTAAATTTAAAATGTATGGACGCAGAATAGATAGTAAGATATATATATATATATATATATATATATATATATATATATATATATATATATATATATATATTAAAATATTAATATTAAAATATATATATATATATATACATATATATAATTTAATAAGATAGTTGACGTCTACTTCTGGTACCGTAAGTTCCAAGTTATATTTTGTTTCAACTCGGGAGTGTCGAAAACCCTTAAAAAATAAAATTCAACTAAATACGTCTAATTCATACTCATTGTGGCATACCTTATATTATGAAACTTTTCTGTCGTCTGGATTAAGTAAACATATTACTCACCTGTATCATCTGGTGAAGTTTTGTTACTGTTAGTGCATTGGATTTGTTATAATTTATACATCCATCATTAAAGCACGCTCGTCATCGATATAACTGTCTTACCACGTGGATAAAATACTGATCATGCCGCAAACTAGAGGTTATCCAAGGGCTGACAAACTAGTCAACAGTGATGAAGTTCTGGAGGATATGATCAAGAGAGTCTGTTCCTCCGTAGTTCAGCAGTTGTCGTCTAAACTGGACAAGGTTGATTCAAAACTCTTGAGAATGGAGAAAAAATTCAACGACAAACTGAAGAAGTTAGATTCACTTGATAAGATCAGTGAGAAATTAGAGAATCTCACTTTTACTGTTACTAGTTTAAGTAAGTCTGTATCAAGCAACACCGATGTCATTAATCAACTTCAGATTAACGTTGCCTCTTAGATTTTGTGAAATTCTTTAAATCTTTCTTTTACCATCCTTTTTTTTCACTTTTTTTTTCTCATTTATTTTATGAACTGATAATGTTATCATTTAAATATTACAAATATTATAAGAAAGTATCTAATTTCCCTACTTATTAATAAAATTACTGTTTTGTATATGTGATAATTTATATTTTGTTGAGTTATTAACGCACAGAACTGTATTTACATCATTATGACCATTAGATGTTAAGTTTAGACTTCACTACATTTTTACAATTTATTTTTGTACGGGGGCTCATACAGTCCGTTGAAATGCAAACCACAGACAAATTTTCTTTCTGTCACTTTAATTTTAGATCTGTTTGGACTGGTTTTGATTTGTTTTTAGACTTAATTTGTCGGGAAAAGTTTTCTGTGATAGGTATTTCTGAAACCTGGTTGGATAAGAAAACGTTAGATGATAATTTTATTATAGACGGTTATAATTTTTTGAGAAAGGACAGAGATGGAAGGGGTGGTGGTGTTGCCTTTTACATTAATAAATCATTTAAATTTAAAGTACTTACTCCGGATTTCTCTTAAAATTGGTGAAAAAAATCTTTGCCTAGGTACTTTATATAGGTCGCCCCAGGGGAAAGTGTCAGATAGCCTTGATTCATTAGAGAATGTGATAACTTATTTGCTACCAGATTTTGACTTGATTCTCTTTGGAGGTGATCTAAATGTTGACTTTTTACTTGACAGTTATGAAAAAACCAAACTATGCAACGTGTTACTGCTTTAACTCAATCACTGATTGATCTTATAGTTACATCTAATTTAAATTTACATATAAAATCTGAAGTTTTAAATATGGAGGGCATTTCGGATCATCAATTGGTTACTTGCTGCTTAAATATTAATAGCCCTAGACCTTTACCGATTTATAAAACCTATCGTTATTTCTCTAATTTCTGCGGTGATGATTTTATTCGTGATGTACATTTGGTTAATTTTGATTATATTTTTCAATTACAAAATGTAGATCAAATGGTTGACTTCTTCAATGCAAAACTTCTGTCTTTATTTGATAAGCATGCACCATATAAAACTGCGCGCATTTCCAAAGCCCCGGCCCCTTGGTTAACTGACAACCTTAGAAGTATGATGCGTTTAAGGGACAAAGCTTACTTGAAATATAGAAGAAACACCTCAGAAATCTTGTCAACTCCGCAATTAAAGCAGAAACGAGAGGATACTTACACCACAAATTTTCTGCGGATCCTAAAACGTTTTGGAAGACCTTGAAATATTTAAATATTCATGACAATCATTCTACACATTACGCCTCAACAATTGCCAATGCTCATGAAATTAATAATTTTTTTATTAATGCCCTCCCTAAAGTAATTGTAAATGACAAAGTTGTCGAAAATTTGTATCTAAACAAATTTCAACCTAAGTTCTCACAATTCTTTTACCTTCGTCCAGTCTCTTCTGCGAGGGTAAGCAATGCTAATTAATTCGTTAAAATCTAATGCCAAAGGTGCTGATGATATTAACTTGAAAATGTTTGATTTAATTTCTGTTTACTTGATTGAACATATTACCTATTTCCTAAATGCTGGAAAGATGCTATTGTTTTTCCCGTTCCTAAGAATTCTAATCCTTCTATCATCTCGCACTTTCGCCCCATCAGTATTCCCTGTACTTTTTCCAAAGTCTTTGAAAAAATTATACATGAGCAGCTTACTAGCTATCTAGAAAAATTCAATGTATTACCTTCCACTCAGGCTTCCGGGAACATCACAGTACTTCTACATCCCTTTTACACGTGACTGATGAGCTTTACAGAGCTTGTGATGTTAAAAGGAGCATGAAATGATCAATAGTCGTAACACTTCATAGATGGAGACACATTGACCTTTTCTTAATTTTCTCGCTAGGATTTGTACCGAGAAATATTTTATAAAGAACTAGCATAATACAACTTCTCGTTAATAGATGTCGCCCTCATGAGAAATGTGGAAGTATATCTAATAAAGTTTTGTAGAGGACAGTGAATAGTGGTCCAGCAAAATAATTACATTGAACTGAGGAAATCGATGGTGCAACTAATTTGGTCACTTGGAAACAAAAAACTATGAACTGCAGGTGTTCCGCCGCCGCTTTTTACTTTTTATCTTATATTTTACATTCATTTTTATTCTCATTTAGTTTCTTGTCATTTTCGCTCATATTCAATATTCAACTGCCGCTCTTTACTTCTTATATTTTATATCGTCATTTTATTATTTTTATTCATTTAGTTTCTTGCCGTTTTCGCTCAGTATAGTATAGTCATAGACTGGTAGAGTGTAGTGATTTATTATAATACGCGTAAAATGCCGAAAATTGTTAGAAAAAGAAAGAAAAGGGCTAATCGTGCCAAATCCATTAAATTAAGTTGGATCAAGAGACACGAAAAACAGTACGTATGCAGTTTTTATTATTTGTTTATCAAAAGAAATAGGTAGATACTGTATTGGTAATTATTTACTTTACATATCCATCGCGTTATTTTTCATTCATAATAATTATTTCTTCCATTTTAGAAACAATAGTACTTCCGGAAACGTGGATTGTGAAAATAATGTGGAATGTGACAAAAGTGACAATATGGATTTTAGGTGTGTATATAAAATATACATACAGGGTGTCCCACGAGGAAGTGCGCAAAAGGGCATTCCCTAGGCAAAAATAACCGATAAAGTTTATATAAACAACAACTAACCGCTGACAAAGAAAATCGTCATGTTACAGCGAAAGACACCAAAAATCATCGCATAGTAATTCCAGTGGTGGAGATAGAGGGGTATCTATGAATATTTTTGTAAAAAGAAGTATAGCCAAATTGAAATTTTGCAAATATTTTCGAAAAATATGAAAGAGCATTCAATTTCAACTAGAAAAGGCCCTCTTGTCGGAAGTCGATGTGGCGTTTAAAAAAAAAACGAAAATACTGTTTAGAAGTCAAATCATAATTTTTAAACATTACAACTAAATTAAATAGTTCAAAAATTTATAATGGTTTATATTTCGAACATTTACTGTGATTTAATATGATTTTCAATATTTTTTTGTATTTATTTCCATTTAATTAATTACAAACAATTTTGATTGAATATTCTGTTTTTACAGGGTGGTCAAAAAAATGTAAAAAATTAAAAAAAAATGAGTAGGCGACTGTGATTTAGTATTTGACATCTACTCTTAGTTCCAAATAACTTTTTTTAATATTTTGAAAAATAAGGGTACTTTACTCTTATTCCACTTATTTTTGAATCTACCTCATATCCAAAAAAGATTTTTAAATTTTGATAGGTACATTTTGAGTTTCAAATAATGTAGATACTTTTATCAAGAATAATATTTCCTGAGAAATTAATAATAAACAAGTTTCCCATTTCTGTCCAACTTTCTGCCGGTCCCTGTACCTATATAATTAAAAAAACAGAAATTTTAACGATTTCAGCGCGTTCTCGAGTGGTATATCAATTCATGATGAATTTTCCAAGTGTCTACTTTATAACTGATAAAAAACTGATAGATGTCAACTACAAAAGAAAAAATAGCAACATTTCATAGGGGACTTCATTTTGCACCAACTTGTATTAGAGATGAAGTTTTTGAAAACAATTCTTCTGTGCTTTTTTGACGCTTTCTACTTTTAATCTCATGTTTTGTAAGTTTATATTTAAGATACTTACACATAATTTTTGTTTATCTTCACTATTAATAAAGGAAATAAACATTCCCGAAAGCTCGGCAACAAACACAGAGTGTTATTTAATAATTAGCCTTTATTACTACTGACTGCATTACCAATCAAAATTCTTTTAGTTTAATGTGTGAGAAAAAATTATAGTAAATTTTAAAAAGTAACTTTCAATTTATTTCATTTCTCTTAGATTTGTTAATGATCAATCTACGATAAGTTCTGCAAATTCATCTTTTGCCTCAACAGGGATTTTAACAGAATGTTTTACCATATATCGACCATATTGGATATGGAATAAGATTCGTATTAATGCATGATAACACTCGGCCACATGCTGCTGGCATTGTGTCTAATTACCTCGATGAAGTCCAATTTCACAGAATAGATTGGCCACCATATAGTCCATACTTAAACCCAATAGAGCACATGTGGGATGAACTAAAACGCCGAATACGAAGAAGAAATCCTGTTCCAAGTACAATATAGATTTTTTCAGGCAGAAATTATAAACATTTTTAATTAAATATTCAATAATTTTGTCCATGAGTGTAGTTATTTATTAATCATAACTAGTGAAAAATTATATTGGATTTTTTTTTAATTGACATTGACATTTAAAATGTAATGAAATAATTATTTTGACCATTTTTTATTCCTATGTTAATGTACTCCTATTCAGCAGTAATTACCTCGAAAATGAATGAGTTTTGGACATTTGTTTAGAGAATTTTTTTTCAGAGGTCCCTAATCACCCTTATAGTTTGTTCCACATATTGTAAAACACCCTATATATTACCAAAGTGTAAACCGCCAAAACCATCATCCTTGATTGAGGTATTAACGTATATTCACATTAAACACTCGGCATTATCGGGTGTTAACTGTATCCTGTGTCTCTTTATAGTGTGTGTATTAAAAAAGGGTCCGACAAAGCCGACCGTTTCATGTGAACACGCCCTTATTTAGGCAATGCTATCATCAATTATTGCGAAAGGAAAACAGGTTTCTGCAAAGCTGCATCGGTTCTGCCATCTGTGACAGAATGTCCAAACTGCCCTGTATACATATATATGTACGCTTGGGTGCACATCGCGGCTGATAAACATGGCTGACAAATGATAATTTTACAAAAATCTGTTCATTGTCATTATTAGTACGCATTTAAATCCAATTTTCAGGAAACCATTTACTGAAGACTATATGCAGGCATTGACAAATTTTGGTCACGATCTGTGACATGAATTATTCATTTGTTATTGAATTTCAATTGTTTATATCTTTAATAATACAAGGTATTTTGCAATAAAAAATATGTCAAGTCCTAGTCCAATATTCTACCTACATACGTATTACTAAATGCTATTGATAAACTATACGGTTTTTGAAATGAACAGATTTTGGTAAAGGTCTACTTTCGGTATATATTTTCATGCCCCTATTAATGAAGCTGCTTGTCTTGTCTTATTGGATTATAGTAAGGCCTTCGACACTATTCATCATCCTACCTTAGTTACTAAACTCAAATATTTTGGTCTTCATCATAGTGTCCTTACTCTCATCAATTCATATCTATCTGGGAGGCGACAAAAAGTAGCCGTTGATGGGGTATTTTCTGATTTTTCTAATGTTGATAAGGGGGTGCCTCAGGGTAGTATTTTGGGTCCTCTATTGTTTTCTGTTTACACCTCTGACTTCTCCAATTTTATTAAATTTCTAGGCTCTCACCAATATGTTGATGATTTTGTTATTTTTTAAATTTTCGATTGATAATTTGGCAACTTCCGTGGAAAGCATAAACACTGATTTAAAATCCATTTCAGAGATTTCACAAGCACATGGACTGATTTTGTATACATCTAAAACACAACTACTTGTTCTTAGTCATCATAAAAACGTCATCACTCAAAATCCCACGTTCACTATTTTATTAAATGGAGTCATACTTGTTCCTACTAATTCTTGTAAAAACCTTGGGGTTCTTTTTGATAGGGATCTCCGATTTTCCAAACATGTTAGTTCGTTAATTCAAAAATCGTTTATGAAACTCCGCACTCTTTACTTTCATTGAGATTCGCTAAGTACCAACATTAAATTAAAATTATGTGATTCACTTATTCTTAGTAATATCGCTTATTGCGATTCAGTTTACTGGCCGGCTATCATTAATAGAAACAAAGAAAGCCTTCAAAGGATCCAAAATGCTTGCATTAGATTTTATTACGGTCTTAGAAAATCTGATAATATTAGTTCTAAGCTCAATGAATCCAAATGGTTAAATCTCAATGAGCGTTATTATTTGCATATGTAAATACTGTGCCCGAGTATTTAATATAAATATTATATATTTTGTTAATTTGATGCAATTTTTTGGGTGGTTAGGTGGAAGAGCAACTTCGTTGAACCTCGCCGTCCATAATATTATTCTTGATGTATCTTTTTTTCTTTTGTAATAAAGTCATTTTATTAATATTATTATTATTATTTTGCCACTGCATGTGTAACTAGCTTCCGTCTTACCGTCAAGGAAGATGCCGTTGTTCCACTGAAATGTACGATGTGGAATGCTCTTAGTTCCATTGCACATCCAAATAAAGGTACCACACCTAGAAGCAGACAAAAGGACGCACATGAAACTCAGCAAAGAAATACTTCATTGGTTATGTATGTGGATGCGAGAGACAATCATCTGCATGTACGATATGAATTGTGTTCTTAATTTCCCCTTATTTTGTTTGTAAACATGTCACTGGCGTACAGTGTGGTTAACCAGTATATTCTTTTATCTTGTATCTCGTTAGTGTTATTCTTTGTGCATTTTTGTGGGTGTTATTGTTAGAACATGTCATGTTTTATAAAGGACTGTAAAATTAACCAGCATATAGCACCAAATAATTCTTCATATCCAGAATTCAATTTCATTTCGATTCACAATCAGCTAAATATGGCTCCACCATTACTAGGAGGCACAAAACAAACATGGCGCTGATCATGAGTAATCCCATTCGCGCAGCTTTTCGAGCATTCCAGTCATCATAATATAAAATTACTTTTCAGTACGTTCTTCTTAAATCCATTTATTTCAAGAAGCTTTTCACGTGTCTTTTCTATTTATAACTTCAGCAGCAGCAGCACTTTACTAGTAAATAAAATCAGATTTTTCTAACTTTCGAAAGATTACTAGATTTGACAATTTTAAAAACATACCCAGGCAAAATTAGTTTCACAAACTAACAGAAAAAACTGCAAGAGTAAACATTAAGATTTATCCAGACAAACCTAGAATGCTTTGACGGCAGTGGAAAACAGAGATGGTCAGAATCATTGTTGATAAATATACGCCTACATTATTTGCGGTTACAACACTGGTGCCTCCTTTGCGAAATAAGCTGAATTAAATTCTTATTACCAGTTTTGGTACAGCTTTGAAATGTCTATTGCCTCTGTAGTACTATATTTTCAATTTATTTGTTTATTAGTGACAGGAAAAGAATAACTAGAAGATTTATATAAAAAATGGTTTAAAAAGTAATGGTTCCTTATAAATATAAATTTTATTAAATATCAAAACCTGCCAATTAATATTTGCCCAAAGGTATGAATTAAATTTAAATAAACTTATAATGCAATCTTAAATACGTCCTGTCATTTATCTTGTTTATAAGCAAGCCATAATGAAATCTATACAGTGTGCATTTTTATCAACTCCAGTTCACAACTGCATAAAGGAAAACTTTACACATACACATAGTTACTTGAACTTAGAGCTTTGTAGTTACATATAGTTAAGTACATATTTTCTTATATTATTTTTATGAACTTGCGTTTAGGACCTTCATTTCATGTTAGTAATAGACTTGTTATCTTGTTCATGACCTCAGCTGACTTGTTTACATTAATTTTAAAAATTGGCGTTTACTTTCAATTATCTATTTGAATAATATGCTGTAATTTTTACACTTGCAGTTAGTGTTCTATGGTTTAATACTTGTTTCAAAATGTAAGGTGCTATTTTTATCAAATTATTATGGCTTGAATGCTACAGACAAAAATAATTTTTAAATATTTCGACAATTATTCAGGTTGCTGACTGGTCAACGTAGGTCAATTTCCCCGATCTCTCAATCCACTTTCTCATTATACCAACACTCATTGTAATATAATAATTGATGACAAATAAGATAAAATATAAATATGTATTTAAGATTACCATGAATAACAAATCGATTAATACTATTCTACTTTTATTTTCAATAAAAAAATTGTGTAATATATCCAGAAAAATGTGAAATATGAAAATATATAGGCAAAGTATTGTTATCGTAATGTGTAAGCTTTAATAATAGTCATTCCAAAATCTAATAACTGGATATATTCTGAACTACCATCTTGTAAACGGTAACTAACAACCTGGAAATTAAAGAATAGTAAATAGAAAATAATAGTAAATGTACAAACTTACCCCAATTTTTTCTCCTATAATAGCTTTCTGTGAGTCATTTAATTCTTCACTAACAACCAGTTTTTCATTGAGCTGCTCAAGAATCTAAAACAGTATATGGGTAAGTTAAGGCTAAAGTACAAAATGTGTTAGTTTATAAACTAGCTGGCTAGTATACAAACTAACTCAATCTTCAGTTATTTTGACAGACTACACATTCCACAACATTAACAGATACTTTATGAACTAATCAATTCACTTGGTTTATTTACTTGAAATCAAAGAAATTAAAATGTTTTCTTTGGTTAGTTTATAAACTATCCAATTTAATCTAGCTGGAATAAAAACAATCATTCTGATAATACAAAATAGCCAATCTTTCGATAGTACATAAACTAGCCAACTATTTCTCTATAGCTAATTTAATGAAATAAATTTATGGTTATGGGGTTATGTTTTTATTCAACTTGTGGTTTTATTTACAGTGTGTACACTAGTGATATAAACTGATTAAACTCTATATAACAGCAACTCTATGAAAGTATTTTAGCTAAGTTAATGAACATGCAGGCCAGTGGACCATCTAGTAAAAATAAAAGTGATTAGGTACCATTTTATGTTCTCCTAAATAAATAATCAAAGAAATAAATAGTTTGCATGGCTGAATTGTTTGATATTATTAAAGAATCCCATCAGGCAACGGGACACGGTGGAAGATAAGTTACATTAAGGCTAATTATCAAAAAATATTCAAATATCATGCAAGAAACAATAATAATAATTTTTTATTGATGCAAGTCTATCACAGAATATGAAATGTCATATAAATTAGTCTTATATACATATTATTACTAAATGTGACAATTCGGATTAGTTAAAAGATAATGTTTATCTATTATATTTCTTAGATTTATGATTGCGTAATAGCGCAGTATTTAATTTTTTTATGAGATGCTCAATATGAACCGACCAAGTTGCTCATTAATAAAAAGTCCTAACATCTTTGTATGTTGTGCTTTCTCCATCATCGTGTTGTTTAATGAAACTACTATATTAGGCATATTCGTCTTTTAAAGAAGGTAATACAAATGAGTCTTCGTTGGATTAATAATAAGTTAATTTTTAAAATAAAACGTACAAAACAGTTAAAGTGTGTTGTTTACTTTCGTTTGAAGCTCCTCAGCAGACGAGGCACTAATACATATTATACTGTCATCTATGTAAATAAATAAGCTGGTATCTTTGGTAGTTATATATGTAATCTATGTAAATAAATAGGCTGGTATCTTTGGTAGTTATATATTGCTCTAAATCACTGATAAAGAGTATAAATAGTATAGCAGATAAAACACTCCCCTTAAGAACTCCCAATGGAATTCTAGAAGAGCGAGATATGCTGTTACTAATTTTTACATTTATTTTTCTGTCAGTTAAGAAAGAACTAATCCAGTTGTCAATTGAATACCTTATTAACCTATTTTTTTTTTTTTAGTTTGTTAACCCTAAAGTCTTTATGAACGCAGTTGAAAGCCCAAAGAACTAAAACGAAATTACCTTTGTCGATAGAGTTGACAATGTAATTAATTATTGAAAACGAGGCCATATTTGTTGAAAAATGTGGTTTAAAACCATGTTGACTGCTGCATAATATATTTTGTTTAACAATGAAATAAGAAATTCAACAGTGATAATTTTATTTCGAGCAGTTTAGAAAAACTAGATAATAAAGATATAGGTCTATTGTTACCAATGCAATCGATTTCTTCTTCTTTTTTGTGTAATGGAATAATATTAGCTAATTTAAAAGCATTAGTAAAGATTTCAGATCTGACTAATAAATTGAATATGTGACACAATGGATAAATAAGAAACTGAGAAATATATTAATGGACTGATTGGAATGCCATCTGACCTACTCGAAGATTTATTTTGGATTACATTAAGAGTGTTTTCAATTACTAATGGTGATATAGAAGAAAATTGAAAAAGGACATTCCAGTCCAGTAGAATAATCTTCATTTGATAATGGATATGCATTCCGTAGTTTTTATTGCAATTTCGGCACAGTAAGAACAAAAAATATTTACAATCCTTGTTGGATCTGATATCGTAATGTTGTTGTCTGTTATATATTTCATTTTTTAATTATTGGCTCTCTGTTATAAAGTGATTGTCAAGCCAGTTAGTAGCTTTATCAGAATTAAGATAAACTTTAATGTTAAATCTAAACAGTACAGTAAATTATTCCAAAAATATTGCCGCGGATTGTTAACATCTTTTATATGATAGAGATCGCTATGATCAGTCATTGATAACTGATGCTGATTGTAATACATAAACTAGTATTAGGTCTGTTCAAGAAAGGAATCTGGAATGGCTTCAAACTGTCAGAAATATTCGATCAGTAGAGTTATGAATATGTTCAGTAATATCATGCAATAAGTTGTTAGACCAACGTTTTTGACAGTTTGGAACCAGTCTGGATTGTAGGTTACATTTTTACGACTATCTGCACTGTTACACTGTTTTTTATATTTTTATATTTTCCTACAGAAAGTCGGCGCCTATGATCATCAATCATCGTCTGAGATGGCTAGATATGTCAACTATCGTGCGATCGTTTTTTGCAGTGTTATCAAGTGCAGATGAAAATAAATAATTTTATTAATAATAATAATGCCTAAGTACCTGATAGATAACAATTAATCCGGTTAGCTACAGCATTTTATATTCGTTCTTTCGTTGCACACTGCCAAAACTACATTTTCACTCCTTGCAGATTCATCATAATTATCCACTAACATATCCGACATAAAATACTATATTTAATTACTACAAGGTTAACTATGACTAAGTACGAAAATTTTAACCACGTGCTCAGGGAGGTCTAAAAGATAATAAAAAATTTATTTCGGAATTCTAGCTCGATGTTTAAAAAATGGGGCAAAACCCTCTTTTCCTACAGAAAGTCGGCGTTTGACAATTAATCATCGTCCGACATGGCTAGATATGTCAACTATCATGCGGTCGTTTTTTCAACATTGTCAAGTGTAGAAACGACGAAAATAAACATTTTTATTAATAATAATAATGTCTAAGTACCTGATAGATAACAGCTAATCTGGTTAGCTACAGTATTTTGTATTCGTTCTTCGTTTTTTCGTTGCACACTTGCACTAACATATCCGACATAAAATGCTTTATTTAATTACTATAACACGTTTGAAATTAGTCATTTAGCTGATTTAAAGTAACAGTAAGTTCTAGGTTATGAATACTGAATTGCTAGTTGCCTACTTTCCATGCTCCAAACCATGTAGAAACGCGAAGTTAGTTATAATCTAAGGGTCAGTTTTACAGAACACTGTAAACATCTTCGGATGTTATAGTTTAAAATATTACTAGTTATTTTATGCAAACATCGTCGATTACTGTTAATATTGTTACTATTATTAGTATTAACAGAATTTAATTACACAACAATGCAAGTTTAAAAATATATCGTCGTGAGCGCACCTTGCATTAGTGCCCTACAGATGTCGTCTGTAGATGTTAAATGGTAGTAAGTATACGGTTATAGTACTCTGATTAGTTTGAAATAATTTTTCGGACTTGTTTTTTGCAAATTTAATTTTACGCGTATTTTTTGTGTATTTACAAACATGTATTCAAATGCCTAGATGACGAATAAGGTGCTGATTTATGGGAGTGTGGCAAGTGCATATTATCGTGCGGCAGTGTTAAAGACGTTCCCCGAGTATAGAAAATATTATGCTGAATACTTTTTGAACCACATCGAACAGCTGTTTGGTGCCGTGGCGGTAAATGTGTGGCAGTGTTTTTATGTATTTGTGTACATTTACATGTATTTTGTTGTTATTCTTTGTGCTTTTTCCGGCGTAAGTAATCGACCTGAGCAAGACTGCCAAACCAAGTAGGTACCTCGATTTATATACTCGCGTCAAGAATTCAGACGACTTACGTCATGCGAACAAATGAATAATTCAGTATATTTTCATCAAAATATTTAAGAAACTGCAACTGATAGTAATAAAACTTTATACTACACTAAAAGTTTGCATTATATATTGCAGTAAATTGCAAAAAATTATTGTTTTTAACGCAACCAAATATCGAAAATTACGTTGACAATAAAAACAAATGTGTAACGTCAGCCGTGACGTAAGACGTCTGAATTCTTGACGCGAGTATACAAAAAGAACGATCGAGGGAAGGAGAGGTCCACAGCAAGTACAAAAATCTTTGCAGGTTTTAATTTAAACAAGTAAGAAAACAGTTAAACAATTAATTTAATGATGTGTGTATGTGTGAAGTTGTGCTCTGAGTTTTTACCTTGTTTGTGAATGATTGCATTTGGAATAAATTCAAATCATTCTCTTAACTTTATAATTTACAGTGCAAGCTAACAGAAACTGTTTTTATTTAACATAACTGTGCCAGACTAGTGGCAGAAAATGCAATAAGTTTTGATTTTAATTGATTGGAATTCATTCCAACAAAACACTACTTTTTATTTCTCCGTGAGTAAAAAAGAAGGCAAGATAAATATAATAAATTACCAGTGGTGTACCGATAAAAATTTCTTTTAATCATCAGCATGCCTCCTGTGAATTGTGCAAGTTGTGGTGCGGTTATTAAATCTAATTCATAAGCATTAAATGCTGCAAATGTGCCGGTTGGCTCCACAGAGATTGTGCGAACCTGACTAGAGTTGAGATTAATCGCTTTTCTAGAGAACCCTAATGGAAAGAAATTTATCTGTGCTTCATGTCTTTCACCCAGTCCGCAGGCCCTTGCTCCCCAGCATTAATCACGTCCGAACGGCCCTTCCATCAACGATAGCTCTGCAGACACTCTTCTGTATAAACTTCAGAAATATTTAGATACTAAACTCCAAAATCATTTCTCATACTCTTAGTAGTGAAAACCAAAAACTCATAAGGAGATTTGAAGAAAGAATTGATTCTTTGGAAGGAGAGATTAAAAAGATCACCGCCTTGAACACGGAATTGCAAAATATTACTAGTGACGTTGATAATTTGAAGAAAAACAATGTTTTGCTTAGAAATGAAGTGGAATCCTTAAACAAAGTGGCTCCAATGCTGACCTAACATCTGAAGACTGATATGAACTCCATGAACGCCAGAATAACATAATGATCTACAACCTCACTGATTCCAATGAAAAACCGGATGGTGGTGGTGGTAATAGTACCATAAATATTATTAAATTAACTCGTGTTGGCAGGAACAATAAGAATGGTAACCGTCCACTAAAACTCACCCTATCTACTCAAATGACGTCCATACTATCATTCAAAACCGTAAGGATGTAGCCAAAAGAAACAGAATCTACATTAACTTTGATTTAACACATAAACAACAAGAGTCTTACAAATCTGTGAAAGCCGAATTGGAGGATAGATTTAAGAATGGCGAAAAGGATTTAATAATTAGATACTTTCATGGTACCCCTAAAATTGTGCCAAGAAATTAATCAGTATCAAAAAACTAAATCAACCAACATATTACTCTGTTTACTATCAAAATACGCGAGGTTTACACACTAAATTTCATCAACTTCTTGAAAATGCTTCTTACTCTTCGTTTGACATTATTGTCTTTAATGAAACTAATCTTAATTCAAATTTTTATGATTCAGAACTTCACATGTATGATTACAACGTATATAGAAAGGATCGCTCTACATTGACTAGCGTTCATTCTTGTGGTGGAGGAGTACTCATAGCTGTGCGAAGAAACATAACTAGTAAACTACTACAAGCTGCGGATGACATTGAACAACTGTTTGTTATGGTGGGAAGTGGACTCAATCAGTACATAATATTTTCCCCCCAGGTCTCCAGTTACATCATATCAGACTTTTTACGAAAATGTATACCAATTATGTGATACCTTTCCTACAGTCAATCTATGCCTACTGGGCGACTTTAATCTTCATGGAAAGTGGAAAGCTGGCCCCTACGCATCTACAGTTACCCTCTTGCCAAATCTCTCTCTAAACGAAGTGGAATGCTTGGATATCATTGCACATCAGTCTTCCCTGTTCAACCTTTTCCAAATTATCACCATCATCAATGGGGTTGGTTCTCTGCTTGATCTGGTTTTTGTTTGGAATCCTGATACTGTAGTACTAATCTCAGAAGAAACTATTATTGACCCGCCAGATACATATCATCCTCCTCTTCATTTTAAGCTTATTATGGACAACTACAATACCGTTGGTGAACTTATTCCAGCAGGTTATTTTCGGGATTTCAAATCTGCAAATATGCTTGGCATCTCTGACTTTCTAGTTCAGTTCAACTGGGATTTAATATTATCAGGTAAATCCCTTGAAGATATGGTTAATATTTTCTATAGTATATTATATCAGGCCATTGAATTATTTGTTCCTTTAAGAAAATTCAGTAATAGAAAGTTTCCCAGATGGTTCTCGCCTGAACTTAAACGCTTAATTATGGCAAAAAAGAAAGCGCACTTGAAATATAAGCTGTCTGGCTCATCTTTTGATGTTCGTGAATTTGCTAAGTTGAGGACAGAATGCAAAAATCTTAAAACCAGCTGTTATAAAAACTATGTACATAGTACGGAAAAGTATGGGTATTCCTGTTGAAACTGAATACAATGGAATTAAAAGTACTGATGGTGAAGAGATGGCTGGCTTATTTGCTGATTATTTTGCTTCCGTTTATTGTGATAGTGACTGTGATATAGCTAATATTGTGATACCTGATAACAACATCAATTTAAACTCTTATCGGGCCTCTTTATCAGACGTTTATACCAAGTTGTCTTATTTGGATACTAGTAAGAGTCCGGGCCCAGATGAGATTCCTCCATTCATTTTAAAATTTTGTAGTGGTATTTTTAGCAAGATCTCTTTGTCAAATTTTCAATGAGTCATTGTCAGAAGGTTCTTTTCCTGATTTTTGGAAAGTAAGTTACATTAATCATATTCATAAAACTGGCTCCAGGAGTCAGGTGAAGAACTACAGACCCATAAGCATTTTAAGTACGATTCCTAAAATCTTTGAAAATATTGTATTTGACCTATTGACACTTGGGCTTAGGAGTGTCCTCATTGATGAGCAGTTTGGATTTATGTCTGGTGTCTAGTGCACTCTGTGTACACCGACTTCTCCAAAGCGTTCGACAGGATGAATCACAAAGTCTTGTTGCATAAGATGGCACATGTGGGAGTAACTGGTGTATTGCTAAATTGGGTTGCGTGTTATCTCCGGGAACGATCTCAAGTAGTAAGGGTATGTAATTTTAAGTCGGCAGCAATTGAGGTCACCTCGGGTGTTCCCCAGGGATCTCACCTGGGTCCACTTCTATTTAATATTTCTATTAATGATATACATAAATGTTTTCACTTTAGTAGGTGTCTTCTATTTGCTGACGACTTGAAGTTATTTCAGAAAATTCGCAGTCAGGATAACTGTCTCGAGATTCAGGCGAATCTTGATAGGCTACTTAGCTGGTGTACACTTAATGGTATGGAACTTAATGCTTCTGATATAACTTAATGATATTTTCACGAGGCAGAACATCAGTTGAATATGCTTATCAACTTCAGGGGAATTTGCTAGATTCATCTTATTCCATAAAAGACCTTGGGGTGACAATGGATACCTCACTGTCATTTGTACCTCATATAACAGCGGCAATATCTAAATCTATGCAGATGTTAGGTTTTATCAAGAGATGTACTCAAAATTTTTTTAACATCAATGCTATAAAGATACTTTATTGTGCTCTTGTGAGACCAGATTTGGAGTACACCTCGAGCACCTTGTTTCAATATACATATTAACAAAATTGAGAATGTTCAACATATTTTTCTTAGATATATTGCTTCCAAATCCAATATTTTACCACCCTATGATTATTCCCAGTTGGAAGCAACGTTAAATATAAAACCACTGTCTTACAGGCGTAAAAGAAAAGATTTACTTCTGCTCTATATTATTATTAATTCTTATGTCTCCTGTTCCCCACTATTAAGTCACGTTAAATTACAAGTTCATTGCAGGCACACTCGTTCCGAAATACGTTCTTTATTCCATTTCATAGGACTACTTATGGTAGGAACAATTTTATTACTAGAGTTTGTAGGCTTGCAAACGACTATACAAATCTGGACTTTTTCAGTAGTAAATCACAATTTCTTTGACAGCTTGGTAACTGCAAACTATAGTGTAATTAGAATCTATTGATCTTTTAAGCTGTTTTTGTACATAGAATACATATACCTAGAGTTGTCTGTTGGTATAAGGTGATTACTTTATTTTTATTTTATAGTTACGTTGTATGTGGCTACTTGTACTTATGTTTATACTATTGTATATTGTTTATGTTGGTAATAAGGATTTAATATAGTTTTGAAACATTTTTTTTATGGCTTTATAAATAAGTTTGGAATTTTTTTGAAGGGTGATTCATTTAATTCTTATTTTTCCCTATCCCCTCTTAAAATATTTGTACTAAGTCATAGTTAACCCTGTATAAAACGTTTAAAATTATTCACTTAACTGTTCTAAAATAACATAACCTAGAATACTGCATTGCTAGTTGCATACTCTCCAAACCTCAAAGAACATGCGAAATTAGTTATATTCTAAAGGTCTAAGAAACATTTTTACAGAACACTGTAAGCATCATAGGATGTTATAGTTTAAAATATTACTAATTATTTTATGCAAACATTGTCGATTACTGTTAATACTGTTGCTATTATTAGTATTAACAGAATTTAATTCCTCAACAACACAAGAAGTTTAAAAATTTATCGCCGTGAAGTGCACCTAATGCAAGGTGCACTACAGATGTCGCCTGTAGATGTCAAAAAATATTATATACGGTTACGGTACTCTGATTAGTTTGAAATAATTTTTCAGTACTTGCTTTTCGTAAATTTAATTTTTCGCGTATTTTTTGTGTATTTACAAACATGTATTCAAATGTCTAGATGACGGATAAGGTGCTGATTCATGGGAGTGTGACAAGTGCATATTACCATGTGGCAGCGTAATACCAAAGACGTTTTCCAAGTACACAAAATATTATGCAAAATACTTTTTGAACCACGTTGAACAACTGCTATAATGCCTTGACGGTAAACGTGTGGCAGTGTTTTTTATGTATTTGTGTACATTTACATGTGAATTTTTTTTGTTATCTTTTGTGTTTTTTCCCGACGTAAGCAATCGACCTGTAATACCGCCGAACCAGGTAGGTACCTCGCTTTAAACAAAAACAACAGTCGAGGGAAGGAGAGGTCCACAGCACGTACAAAAATCTTTGCAGGTTTTAATTTAAACAAGTAAGAAAACAGAAAATAATACAACATTCTTACAATCTCTCCAAATACCAATCCTGGAAATAAATATTAGTAAGGTAGGTGCTGCCTCCCTGTGCTACCATACCGCATTTCTCATTAAATAATAATCTACATTTTGTAAATAATTTTTTTTTTTTTTTCAAAGCGGCGGAAACTGATACACGTGTCAATGCGGTGACCTGTCACTACGTTTGACATCTTTGACTTTGGCAGAATATACCTAACCTCGCGGCTGACAGAAGGTCAGTGACGGCGATAAAAAATGATTTAATATAGTTTAAAAAAAAACATTTTTTCGCTTTATAAGTTTGAAAATTTTTTGATAGATAATTCCGTTAATTCTTATTTTTCCCTATCCCCTTTTAAAATATCTGTCATAGTTAACCCTGCATACTATACAAAGAACTGGTTATTTTGGCTAGACTAAATTGGCTAGTTTATAAACTAACCAAAAAATACACGCTATTTTAGTTTCTTTGATTATTTCAAATTAGCCAAGCGAGTTTATAAAGTATCCACTAATACTGTGGAATATACATTTTCTATCAAAATAGCCAAAGATTCAGTTAGAACACAGGGTGTTCCAGAATGATGGTCAGATATTTTACCCGTGTATTCCACAAGCCATTTCAGGGGGTGGATCTTCATATAAAAATTTTCAATTTGGGTCAAGTCTCAAAATGGCGTAAAAAATTAGTTTTATTCTTTTTCCTTAAAATGGTTACACTTAGAAATTTCAATTTTGGTACACATTATCAGCTAGTCAAAAGCTATTTTGTGGTGGTGTCTATTCCTTGGCTCATGTTTCTAGAGGGCGGGAATAAGCAACTAGATTTATTTCTTACAGAACTTTTTCCTGCAATGGCCGATTTCAACAAAATTGTCAATTATAGACCTAATGGTGATTTGTTTGACAACAAGACAACAGAGAAACATCAACATAGCAACCGGCTATAGTGGTTATCAGTAACCGGTGACAAAAAAATGTTTAGAGTAAGGAAAATTATTTTTATTTTTTTCGCACCAACTGTTGGTTGCATGAAAAAATTACAAGAGGGAAAAAAGTAGTAAAATTATGTGTAGTTTTTTTAAAAAAGTTTTGTTGATATCGGCCTTTGCAGGAAAAAGTTTTGAAAGAAATAAATCTATGGGTTGCTGATTCCCGCCCTCCAGAAACATGAGCCAAAGAATAGACACCACCACAAAATAGCTGATAATGTTTAACAAAATTTAAATTTCTAAGTGTAACCGTTTATAAGGAAAAAAAGACCTATTTTTTTCGGCCATTTTGAAACTCGAATATCTCAACAGAAAGAATCCAAATTGAAAAATTCATATGAAGATACAAACATGATGAAGATACATTCATATGATAGTTTACAAACTAACCATTTTAACCGTAACCCATATAATTCAAATGCTTCCATCTCCTTATTTTAATTTTATTAATTATTTAATTACTACTTGAATAATGTTTATATTGTACTGATTACTCTATACAATTGTTAAAGTTGACAGCAAGTCATTTTGTGCTAGGTTCTAGTCGCATATTATAACTTATTGTAATGTAAACAATCAATTTATAGTTGATACACCACATATGTGTAGAATTACAAATATAGAAAAACAATTCCCAAATGTAGATTTATAAAAAAAGAAAAAGTGAGAAATCAAAACAACCACAAAACGTCTTCAATATACATATGAAGTGTGATTAAATATTATTTCCACTTTAGGAAGTTTTGGGACCTTACAAAAGCTCAGGGGAAGTTTTCAGCCAAGGAGGGAAGTGTGACGTAGTCAGTGTCGGCCATGCCGGAAGTCAACATGCCACTGACCAGCCAGAGGGCGTTCCGGATCTGCAGTCATGTCGACCAACACCTTGCATGTGTAATAGCTACCTTCCAAATTATATTCTTGTACAAGTACGACACAGATTAAAGTATGTTCAACACTATCGCATTTTGTGTGTACCACACCAAGCAACCGTAACAACGTGAATGCTTTTTATTGTATATGTAGATATATCATTGTTCATCACAACTCAAAAGCATCTCTTCGTTCCTGTTTGTTGCGGGACATTTCTGTTTGTATTCATATTTAACTTGGCTTCTGTTTGCTCGAAAAAAAAAAGATTTCTGAGACTGAGATAACAGCTCCATAAATTTGGACTTATTAGTTTATCTTTGAGATTAATGTCAGCACCTATTTTGAAGGAACTAAATGTAGGCGAGCGGTGTTTAGGTACAATTTTAAAGCATAGAAATCTTTGCCATTAAATTTGGAGTGTAGGATATCTAGGATATCATCAGCTGTTAGATCTTTATGGAAATTAGAAACATGAATCCATGTCCTTTTAGCTACTGCAACTGCATATTTTGTGTTGCTTATTTCAGCAGTTACGATATTCTTTTGTTTGTTTTTCTTATTTGATACATAGTCATTTACCCTGATATCCAAAATTACTTGAAAATTAGTATATTGAGTGGTTTTTGCTGTAGGAGTTTTTCGTTTGATATTTTTGATGTCTGCTTCTGGGCTGCCGATAATGCTGTAGGAACCTGTTCGCTTGTTATTACGTTGATTGAGGTATTCTATAAGATATCTCCCCGTATGTATAATATTGTTATATCTACCCCGCGGTACGTAACTTTTTACATGATATTTTGTTGGATAAAACCAGAATCTATTTCCTATTTGCCAGCTGTAAAACATAAATTCTTTCAAAATTTGAGAGAGATGTAAGAATTTGACAACTGTAAAAATATAAATCTAACTATGTGAAAAAATAAATATTGAATATTACAGATTCTTTTCAACATCTTCTTGTAACAACCAATAGGTAAGTAAACAATTAGAGCGGGATACTATATTAAAATATAACCAGAAGATAAGCTATACCTAAATAAATATATATTTTAATATTAAAGGGTGCCCGAATTAACGATAACAAGTTATTTGTACTAAAAGTGCTTAAAATTACTAAGGTGCGTATACTCATGGTTCAGGCTTGATATCAAATTCATTAGAGAAAGAACTAATAAGATCTTCGATAGAAAAAAATAAAAAAAAATCTACTAAAACAAATATATCGTCATTTTTATGTGTCAAGATCCAATTCATTAATCTAAAATCCTCTAAAAAAATCCTCTATTCGCAAACGAACATTTTGGTCGCCAATAAGCCAAATCACAGTCAAATTCTGCTAAATCTAGTCAACAGCTCTACCCAGATATAATACTAGTTAGTCTGCACTGCACAAAACATGTCCAGCTTTTACTATACATTTTGCATATATGAGTTGACATTGGGATCAATCTATTGGTAGACATTATATGTACAATGTATTGCAATTATAATGGCACTTCTTCAGAATAGTTTTTAAACTATTGGAAGTTCTGAATAGAAATATCATTACATTTCTTATTGGTGAATGGAACAATTAAGAAATAACGCTGAATGTTGAAAGTAGATTTCAATACGTCAGCGCAAGTCAGAACAGATTCGTTTTAAAGACTGCCATTATTAATAGTCCTATTCGCACAACAGTTGGAAACCGTTTCAAATCGTCCGACGCACGCACGTTTTTTTGTAATGCCTCCATAAGGTGGTAGAATCCATTGTTTTAGTTGGAATACGCACGCTCCGGACGATTGGACACTAACTTGTGTACTGTGCAAACAAAGCTAATTTATTGCAACAGATTATACTTCCACTTTCCCACATCATCTGACATTGAGCGGTTCTCAAAATCAAAATACATGTAATATTTACTATGTTCTACGTATTCTTTAAAACTAATAACTAAATATAACATGTTTAAATTTATGAATGGAAATGGCATATGTATATACAGTGTGACCCATTTCAAATGAAAACTGTCCTATAAAAATTAATGATTATTTTTTAATATCTAATTATTATTAACCGTCAATTATAATTTTTTACATTTATGTGATGTGTAATTACAAGCGTAAAATTAATTTCTCACTTTTTTTTATTTATTTATTCTTCATAGCTAACATTTTGTTTTAGAAAATTATAAATGTATTTAATAAATACGAAGCCTACATTAGAATTATTAATATAATATAGCCTTCATTAATAATATTTATTTACGAAATCTGATATAATACTATTTTAGGTGATGCTGAATCCAGTACCGCAGTTAGATTTGAAGAAAAAATTTGCTAAACACTTTCTGTAAAATTTGGCAGTGAAAAAGTTCGAAGTAGGCCTTGAAAATGGAAAATAAATTTAAATATTTTGTGCCAGAAATCAGAATAGTTTTTCCTACACTATCTTTTAAAAAAACCGAACTACATTTGATAATAAATACCGGTTTTACTTAACTTGAAATGGGTTACACAGTATATTATGTATAATACTAAATTGAATAAAGGCTTGTGCGCACTTATCATGTTTTATATTCAGAGAACTAATCCCAAAAATACAGCACGCAGTTATGCACTAGACGACAGCAAGCCACCCCGCACCGCTACACGCCTGCCTGACCGGAAATCTTTAGTCCTAGGTCCTAGCTAGGTTCCAATCTCCACGTCCCGTCTTGTCCACACAGGATTCACGAAATATAGAACTTGACTAAAAAACTGCGATGACGCGGTGTTGCCAGCAGAAACGTGCGAGCCACGAAATGTGTCCACACGTGTTGCCAAATCTGTTTTCATTCTAGATCAAATTATTCTTTTTTTATGATTCGTCGTTTCATAATAAATCTAGAATTTAAACAAAAAATAACGAACATAAATGTTTTTAAAGAATCCATATGTTTATTTAATCGAATTTTCTCATTACAGTAATATGCACTATTTTTTTTCTATAATTTTTAATTTAACCAGTATTTTTATTATATGAATTTTGAATTACATACATATTCATTTTACCGTAAATAAACATACTGTTTTATAAATGTAACAATATAAATTATGTACTTGAAATAAAATCAATACAAATTTTTATATCTTTGTTTTATGATAAAAACTTGATGTTTTTTACAGATTTTATCCACCTATTCTTTTTTTTTAAATAGTATTGCATTTGGCTACACTTCTTCACGATAGGATAAAAAAAAATGCCCACTTCGCAATGATATGCCTACCTACTAATAAATTGTTCCCCTTTCGTTATAATAAAAAATCATTTCATAATCATTATTGTTAAAAAGTTCCATTCCAACTGAGAACTGAAATTTGCAGAGAATTATTAAGTATTAAATTATATTTATTCTACGTTCCTGGGCAAAACTTAGAACTGCTAATATAAATTTTTGTATGACTAAAGACATGCACTGTGCTAGCCACAAAATATATAACTATATAGGTATTAGCTGTCACATAACGAATGTTTTCGAATCGATTAAAACATAAATCCACAGATAAAAATGACAAAAAAACAAAATGTCGTCTATACTAAAAAATGACGGCTGGTGAAAACCGATCTGTAAGTGTTGTTTTAATAATAATAATAAAGTACTTTATTGCCAATAAACATATACATACACATACATTCATAGCAAGAGGCCATTGACCGAAGTCCTTCAGCCCGTATTAAATTACATTTTTTTTTTTTTTTTGGTAATTTATAATTATACATAAAATACTAGTGTTGATTGGAGTTGTTGTTGTTAACTGATGAAATAGATCGTTGGGGGGATTGTGGAGATTTGTGATTTTCCTCAGTGATGAGGTTTCTCCAATTTGTATGTTTTTTCTAGGTGGTTTATTGCTATTTAGAAGTATGTGTGTCCGTATTCAAGTATGGGTCAGCATATGGATTTGTATATTCTGCTTGCAGTTGATAGACTGATACCGTTTTTTTTTATATGTGAGGCTGTGAAAGTGACTAGCTCTTCTAATAGTTTCCTTCTTACGTAGAGCTGTGTGATAGTTTAGGTTAAGCTTGTGGTCTAAATGGATTCCAAGATATTTGGCACAACTTGTGGGACGTATTATTTCATTGTTGATTGATATTGTAGGTGATGTGTCTTTTGGTGAATGGTTGAAAATAATTAGTTGTGATTTGGAGGGACTTATGGTTTGTCTCCACAGATTATATCAAGTAGAGGTAGAGTTCATTAGTGCTTGCAGATTTGACATTGTGTTTCTGAGATTATTATCGTGAGCTGTTAGTGCTACATCGTCGGCATATTGCAAAATGTACGAATTTGAGTTTAGATGGTCAGGGTTGTTGAACTGAAAGCTGTATAAATCATGGCAGAAGAGATTGTAGAGGATAGGAGATAAGGGCGAGCCTTGTGGAACACCTTGCTGTGGAGTGAAAATTTGTGAAAATGAAGTATTTATTTTGATTTCGAGTAAGCGATTTTCTAGGAAGCTTTTTATTATTAGTAGCAAATAGTCAAGACAGTTCAAAAGCTTGAGTTTGTACAAGAGTCCGTAGTGCCAAACCGTGTCAATTGCCTAATTTCCTTCCCTGCAACTTGGTTGCAGGGAAAGATTTAAGTATTGTTAGAGGGATGTTGGTTGAACATTGTTCTCGAAATCCAAACTGATATTGAGGAATTTTGTCGGTTATTGAATCTTGAAGGTATTTTCTTATTATTTTTTCCAGATTTTTTCCTAATACTGGGAGTAAGGTAATAGGACGATAATTGGATGTATGTTGGTGATTGGTATTTGGTTTGGGTATGACAATAATAACTCCATGTTTCCATTCTGTAGGGAAATAGCGCATGTTTAGACAAAATTCATAGAGTTTGATAATATGTTTGTGGACTTCATTGTTAAGTGCCTTTACCAAATTTTTTGTAATGTTGTCTTTGCCAGGCACCGAATTTCTACCACTATTAATGGTGCTAAAGTAGTTATCCTCATCAATTTGGATTGTATCTCTTGGGAAGTGTTGGGAAAAATAAGTGTTGTGCCAATCGTTAACTGTTGTTAAAATGTGTAGGATTTTAGGAAATGTTTACCAAATATATTTGCTTTTTCTTGATCAGTAGTATATTGTACTCCGTTTTCTTCTATATCTTGGATGTTAGTCCTGGTCTTATATTTCGAAAGTTTGTTTATTTGTTGCCAGTAATTTTTTCCTTTTTGTTTGTTTATTTCTTGACAAGTTTTCATCCACTGGTTTTTTTTTTAATTCTTTAATTAACCTTTGGATGTTTTTGTTAAAGTCGTTGAGTTGTCGTTTCACATCTGGGTTTAGATTCCTTCTGTATTCTCTGTACATTTCTCGTTTGTGCTTGATTAATCGTATAATAAATGGTGGAAAGGAGTGGAAATAGTAAGTAATTTTATATTGTGGGGTGTTATCTAGAACGGCATTTGCAAATTCATCATTGAATATTTTGATGTGGTCTCGAGTTATATTTTCGTTTGCCGTTGAAGCGATGTAGTTGCTGAGAGCAATATTGACTTTTTGCATGTTGCATTTTTTGAAATTGTATTTTAGTTTATCTTCTTGATGAATATTATTTATGTTCAATAAATCGATTTCGATAACGATCCACTTCTTTAATACATGGTGTAACATTTCTGGTGTGAAGAATAATGTCAGGAGTTGTGTCATTATTGTTAGGCATTAAGAAGGTTGAAGGAGTATTTATCTTGATAAAGTCTGAATTGTTTAGAAATTGATTGAGTATTCGGTTTTTTCTAGCGTTAATATTAAAGTCTCCAATAATCAGGGAATATTTATATAGAGATGCTTTAATGAAGATATTATCTTCCATGTTTGCGTTAGGATGGATATATATAATAAAAATATGTAACAAATCGTTTTCAAATGGTACAGTGAAATGCATTGCTTCGTTCAGTGGATTATTAATTCGTGGAGCGTTGGCCTTACCCAATTTGATGATTGGATTTGCTTGTACCAAACATTCTCCTCTGGTGCTATCTCTCCATCGTGTCGTAAAATTAGCCAGTCCCTGTAGTTAGTGTTGGTGCAGGGTTTTGTCTTCGTTTTGACAAACAGACCACAGCTGATGTCGTTGTTTTCCATATAATAGTTGATAAGGTGTTTTTTGGGAATGTAGCTGTTTATGTTAGCGTACAGAATTTTAAGGTTGAATTTGAACTTGAATGTTGCCTGTGGTTGGTTCAGTTGGTGAAGTGGATTCGGGATTGTTTAGGTCAAACATAAGGATGCAGAGTCTGTTGTAAGAAAAAACTGGTGTAGTGTCTATATTATAGTTCTTTATAAATCTTCTTTTAAGCTTGTCAAGTAGTGCTTCTCTGTTGATATTTTTTGGGTTGTTTATTTTGTCTATGTATGTATTTATAATGAAGTCGTGCACCGTTATTGGGGAGTGAATTCGGACGTTTTTGTCCATTTCATTTGTTTTCTTGTTAATGAATTTAATAGGAATGTTTGGAATACCTTCGATTGGTTGAGAGGGTCTTTTCGGACATTTAGATGACCAGGCAGCATGATTTCAGATTGACAGGCGACACACTTTGATGGTAGTTGGGTGGGACATTTAGTATCCTGATGTTTTCCTCCACATTTTGTACATTTAACGGGGGTTGTGCAGTCTTCAGTTTTGTGGGTATTTCTGACATCTGTTGCAAGGGAGAGGGACAGGTTGCGGAGGTGCAGCTGTGTATACTGCATAATGACGATTTTTGTAGAACAATCCATTGTTTAGTAACCTTTCATATGATGTTATGCAACCGGTTATAATTCTGATTAGTAGGGTGGGGCGATTTGTTTGTCTTGATATTATCATTATATAAATAAATATAGTAAGATAATTTACGTACTCAAACTGTGAATCAGTGAAATGAGACGAATGATGCTTTCGCCATCTATCATTTGTATCTATTACTAAATTTATTCTAGCAATTTCCCCTCTGTAATAATACTACATGCCGACACTTGATCAAGAATAGTAGAGGAAGTTAGACATAGATGGCTCTGAACTCAATTAGATGAATCAGGAAAATACCGTTGCCGGTATCGGGTCAGTGTTGCCAGGCCTACGAATTAATCCGTGAATCAGATTTCTGTTATGTATGGATTCACGGATTTTTTTCTCAATAAAAACTTTAAAATCCATATGGATTTTTAAGTTTTACAACTTATAAATATTAAATATCCAAATAGTTAATTTGTACTAATATGTATCTATTTGAGAAACTACTGGATGCTTATACATAGTGCTTCATGTGAACGTGTTGTCACAAATTAATTTAATAAATTTAAAACAGAACAGTGGTTTATCTACTAAGATAATAGTACATTTAATACAAACAAAAAATTATATAGATAAAGATAGCTCCTGAAATTATACTGCAGGTATTTTTGTAGGGCTATTCATTCTATTGTTTAATTATATCAACATATTTAAACTTAAATGAAACATGTTTTTACTAATCTACGAATTTTCTACGAATATCTTGTTGGAGTTGGAAATCTACGGATTTCATAATTTCTGATGTGACAACATTGTCGGTATACTCACGACAGACAATAGCACACAAACAAAAAAAAAAAACTGAAAAAACTTTCTGGCCTCCCTCCAGCTTTTTTTGTAGGGTTTCGTTAGTATATACCTAATAATATGTTATTTATATTTATATATATGTAGAAAGTCATAGAGGATACAATTTTGTAAATTTTAATTAAAATTGCTGGAAACGTTTGCGTATATTATAATTGTGGCAAATCAAAAGTAAAACATCCAAATTTAATATTGTATAATCGTTTTCCATCCCAAAGAAATCGTGGAGGAGATATATTATATTATTATTATATAAAAAGTGGATTGAAAACTGTAGTAGGTATTTTTTAAATATTTAACAGTAATAATATGAGGTACATTTGTCGTCCAATATTTTTGATATAACCAAGAAAACCAGTCTAGTCATAGTAATAAATAAATATACACTTTTTATGACCTTCAATTTAATACGTTTTTTGGCATAACTGGACTTTTGGATGTCACAAAATATTATTTCCAGTTGAATTCGATTGCGTCTAGTTTGAATTACCTATCTATTTGAAACTGAACTTAAATTGATATTATTTTTAGAGTAATCAATAACATACCTTAAATTTGCAGTTTAATTTTCAATAAAGGTGCTTTAAATTATTTATATAGGTACCTATAGTTATAGCCGAATTTGTTGTATCAATTTATGTCTAAATACAAAATAAGAATACATAATATTGTCACTGATATAGCAATTTTCATTCCTTGCTGTCATAATTGCGCAGATATATGATTTGATGTTTTGAAAACACACAGACAAGTAATAATAATTCTGAGCAAAAATATGATGCATTCACTTAATTTTAACAAAAATCCTAATTTACACAGAAAGCAAGATATAAATAGGTATAGGAGTGTCTAATATCATTTGTGTGTATCAATTTATATGGATTAACAGATTGCAGAATTTTATGCACTAGAAAATGTAAAAATATACAGGACGTTCCACTAAAAAATATATGCAGCTTGTATGAAATTAAGCCATCTATAAAACATTGCTAGAAAGCTTAAATGTTCCTTTATAAAAATTATATATTTTATAAAAATTATTTTTCCATTTCATTCGATATAACTAATTTCAGTCAGTGATGAGAAATGATTATTTTTCGAAATATTGTAAACATTTTGAAAACGATACAACATACTTGATTATAATATAAGGAATCAAATTTTCTGAAAAAATAATCACTACAGTCATGAAAATTTCTAACGGTCCATCGCTATGAATCAGCCAATATCAATTTCCTTTGTGCTCGCTACAAGTACCGGCAATTTTCGGGTACACCGCGAATGCGCGCTAGATATTTGCGAGCCATCAGCAAACACGTCCAAATTGACCTATTATGTTACAGTGCCTGTCCCCGGCTTTAAGGTTTTGATTATCTACATAGCAAATATCAACTTTTGATTCACAGATACAAGGCTACTATGATTTTTTAAAATGTGGCTATGTTTTTCTAATTTGTTCAATAAAAATAAATTTACCAGCAACAAAAGTAATAAACAAATTGTCGATACAATGTCGGATTTACTGGGTCGGAATGGCGCAAGTATGATAAGCCCCACTGCCAGGGGCCAGTTAGTAATGTCTACTAAGTAGCTATCTGGCGCATATTTCAAAAATAAATTTAAAATGACAAAATTTGTTTGTAATATTGAGTTTAATTTTAAATGGTTATTTTTTTATTTTTTAAATACTTCCTTTCATGTTGTCATATTAATCTGTATTGTGTTTCATGCCGTTTTATAAAAATAACATAACTAATTACTTTTTAAATTAATAATTCGTTAGAATTTATGTACTGATTTGGAAGTTCAACAAATACGTTAAACACACTTTTCTTTAAAATGGTGCATTTTGGCGACATGCAACAAGTATAACTTTTTTAAAACTATTGGAAGGCTGTTTCAATTCAATTCAATTACCCAACTAATGAGAAAATTATCGTAAAAAAATTAAATAATTTATTTCTTAGGTCTATAAGGTGGTCGTATTTCTCGCCTTAAAATTATCACATTTGTGGCGTTCTTTAGGTGCAGAAATCTCGAAAAATAAAATACGTAGGTAGAGCAAAAGTAATACAAATAAAATTATTGTTGTTTTGTTTATCAAGAAAAAAAACAGAACGCACAGCGCATGAATGTTGTGTAATTAAGCTATAAGTCTGAAAATTAGGTAATTTTATTTTTTTGATAAGACCGGCTTTTTCGCAAGGGGGCGGTTGCCCCCAAACGACGCCTTTAAAAATTAAAAACCGGGACTCGTCACCGGGCCACGAGTCTATTTCCGTGTGGGAATAGAATCTCATGCATATCTCGGGTTAACCAGCACCAGCACACCAGCAGCGAGTCGCGAGACGAGAAACAGCGTAGGACGCCGACGGAGAGACACTTCTGACTCTGGTTAGGTATTTATTTATTCTGGTGAAATAATCATATTTTTGTTATATGTTTTTCTGCGGTAGATATAAAAGAAATTATTTTTGAAATTGTTTGTAAAGTTGATATATTTTTATTTATAATGCAGTAATAATTATTTGTTTACAAAGCTATTATTTCATAATGATGACTATTCAATTGATAACATAATGTAAATGTAATTATTGTAATTATACTGTAGTTCTGTTATAGACCTACATTATTTTTATATTTCGGTCCCACTCACTTGAAACTACATATATTAAACCGGAGAAAACCGCACACAGATTGGAAATAGAAATTTCGCTAATCCAAATTTTTTTGGATTTTAGCGCTTTGAAAAATTTTGAAGGGTCTTGAAATTTTAATTTTCATTCTGAAATTTAGCACTAGAGTAGAGTTAGAGAGGCTCATCACTGGAAAAAAATCTTTTTAATCGGCCAACAAATAAAATTTTTGTTCCGCTTTCAAATGGGTCATTCTGTATAAAATAAATATAAAAAAATTCTATGCAGCCCCCTCATAAATACCTAAACACATTTGTGCCCTTGACCACTTTACACTCTACCACTCTACTGCTGTAGAATCTTATATAATGGATGCGTGGTGATGACAAGACCGTTCGTAAGCTGTCCCTATGAAAGCATCTGAATTATTCTGAATTTATATGAAAATTTGTATACTGAAATAATCTTCTCCTCAATAATTTCGTTATGTCTTGAAATAGTAGAAACCTATTTATTAAGAGAATGTTTCGCTTCTTGAGTCTAGATGGCGCGGAATAAAAATCTATAAATCTATTTAAATTTATAAATAAGTATATTTGGAACATGAGGCTCCCTCTGGTAGAAAATAAACTAATTAATAAGTTCTCAATATTCCAAACAAAGGAAATATATTACTATATTTATTTATATAATGATATTATCCTTTTGCAATACCTGTGGTCAAAGATGTTAGATTTAAGGTAATCACTTATTATAATATCCTGAATTTCTGGCTCTACTGCAGCAATCACACAGCAATAAGAGGCTGCCGGGGTGTTTTGTGAGGGTTGTGAAGATGCTGTCGTTTCAATGAAGTTTGTTAAAATTTTATCTGCAACCATAGTTTTTAATGTGGAAGTAATAATTGTCTTGTTGTTGTCTGTTTTTAAAAGAAATCCCTGTTGAGTTTTAATTATGACATCTTGCGAGTTTGGAAATTTTGTTTCCCATATATCAGACATTTCTATTCTTGTTTTACTTTCTGTGGATTTTAAATAAAATAAATATTTGTATTGTTTGTGTGTAATTTCTTGCATTTTTGCAGAGTAATTGTGGTGTTTTGCTATGTGATTTGTGCGTGGGTGGAAAGATGTATGATTTGTTTGTGAAACATTTACCTCACTAATAGTAATTTCTAGTTGTGTTATTGCAGAAGTGTACTGCCATTAACCTCTATTTGCAACATTGCAATAAATGCACGGGTCAAAGATCCTATACATCTGCCCGTCGTCAAATGGCAATATATTTTCCCTGAGCAAATTTATATTTATTATGTAGATATTATGAAATAAAATTAGAGTCTAACATGAACCGTGTTTCAATTAACACCTTTAGAACTACAGAAGTCGATGCTTTATTTGTGCCTGGATTTTGTTGTAGTATGGTGTGGCCAGCTTTAGCTGGTTGGGAGTTATCTATTTGAGTGTTTTTAGATGTTTTTTGTGTATTGTTTCCATCCTTAGTTTTTTCTGGTTCATTAATTAAAGATAATTTTTTACCTAAACTTGGCTGATTTGTCCCAATAATTTCCTGAATATCTTCTTGTGAAAGAGAGATTTTCTTACGTTTCCTCTTTTTATATTCTTGTATTAACCACTCCATGTCTTCTCCGTTGTCTGAATCACTACTATCCATTTTTTTATTTAATTAAATTTGATAGATATCACTAAAAAATGCTTTGAAACTCAGAGCTGTTGAAATTGTGTGACCTCAACAAGGTCTGGCCTCAAAACTGTTGTTTTAAATTTGTGAATAATCAGTGTAAAATATAATTATAAAACGTAATGCCGACTATAAAATTTTTTTTTAATATTTTGATTTTGATAAACGTGAATTTTTACTCCACTTGATTCAATACATACCTACATACTTTTTAAAACAATAAAAAAATATATATATGAAATCTGGAATAGATTCTCATCAGTTTTAATCTTGTTTATGTACTTACATAAACAAGGGTTTTAATTATAGCCTGCACAAAAATTTTACCGACTATAACAATTTTCTGTCAGTGACGTTTGACGAGGGAAATACATTCTAAGGAAACTGTGAAATAAACAAGCGCTAAATGAAACAACATTAAATCGCACTCAAATGGGGAATTCTGGGATTCAACGGGACCATTCTAAAATGTAGCATTGGTTATATAAGCTATGTTATCATGTGTCATGAATAATATAGTGGAATAAGACAAATGATACATATATGTGTATTATTTTTTTTTTTTGTAATATGTTATTATTTTTATATAACATTTGTTAATATTTAATTGAAATGTAACCTAATGTATGTCGCACTACATACATTCAAATCAGATATGCAAAAATAAGAAGTTTCTGCAAATTTAGCCAAAAACTTATATTATTCAGCCTCGACATAATAGTTAAAATCCTTAGTTTATAAAAAAATATTATTTGTTAATTTACATTGCTATAAAATATAAAACAAGACAATATTTTTTCCAGTGACTTGTATACATTATGTGTAAAATGGTTTTTAAACTTAATTTTCTCTTGTAAACACAGTTCCTAACGAGACGCCACTGTAAATCAGCAAACCTAGCCAATTTGCAAACCAAAATATGCAGAGCATCGCGACACAGCTTTCTTGACTTAACTACAGGTGGCCGACACTAGCACATCTAGCGTTAAGTCAATCGTCCGTATACGTTTTTGCCCGTGCAGTGAGAGGTCTTACCGCAATATTTCAGTCAACGGTTATTACTTGTCTTGGATATTTCCCAGGTTTATTACCACAAAACTGATTTCTTTCTTTAACATCTGTTGCTACTAAAGCATAGATAGCAGTGTTTTGTTGTTTATTACTAAGAAATGTATTTGTCTGGTTATTATGTAATTGCGACTTTAACGAGTTAATTTTCTCATTATGATCACACAATTTGCTCTGGGTTTCTTTTATTATATTTAAAATTAAGTCCAAATAGTGTACGATGGGTGTATTTTCTGCTATTTTTTCACAATACTGCCGGCATGTCAAGCCAAATCTATCACCTTTTGAATTAATCGATCGAACATCACTATATTTAAAATTTACACATTGTGGGTAAAATGATTTTTTGCAGAACCCGACACATTTTACCACTACATTTGACTTTGAATAGAATATCACACTTTTCACACAAAAGACATTGTAAACTGTCTGGCACTGTCGGCGCCATATTGTTGAAATAATAATAGTACCAATACTACAATATTAATAATAATCGACAATGTTTGCATAAAATAATTAGTACTATTTTAAAGTATAACATCTCTAGATGTTTACAGTGTTCTGTAAAAATTTTACTACCTACCTACTTAGGTATTATTATTAATAAAAATGATTTAGAAAAGGGTGTTTTGCTCCATACGAGTTACAATTCTGAAATAAATTTTGTATTGTTTTTTAGGCCTTCCTGGGCATGTGGTTAAAATATTTGTGCCTAGTCATAATTACCCCTGTATATACATACTAACATACCTGAGAAGCAGCATATGCTTCCAACATTAGTTTTTGAATAAATTCTTGTAACTGATTATAGTGTACAAAACTTTTACAAACTGTTAAAAATTCTTCAAGCCATCTATCAGGAACAATCTACAAAATAAAATTCGAGATTATACAAAAAAAAGTTTAATTATTATATTACCCCTGTGACTTCACACACATTATTGACACTAATTGATATATTTTGTCCTTTAAGCTTTGCACAACTCTGTAAACAAGTAATAGCCCTTCTCATATCACCTCCACTAGCTTCTACTAAAGAATTTAAAGTAGACTCATCACACTCTACTTCTTCCTCTCTGCAGATAAATGCTAATCTATAAAGAAATGCAATGCTTAGAGTTGAAACTAATAACTTATTTATTTTTCACACCTTTCATAAATCATAGATTCATTCAAAGATTTAAATCTAAATTTAGTACATCTGGATGTTAGTGGTTCAATAATTCTTGACACGTAATTACATATTAAACAAAAACGAGTAGATTTTGTCTCTTTTTCCATTGTCCTTCGAAGTGCAGCTTGAGCAGCATGCGTCATAGAATCTGCTTCATCTAATATAACAATTTTATATGGAGGACATTTTTTTCCACTAAAAATAAATTTAAATATCATTAAGGTAATAAAATGACAGCAATAACAAATCATTACTCTGGTCTTGTCCCACTTGCTGTTAATTGAGCAAAATGTTTTACTTTGTCTCTAATAATTTGAATTCCTCTTTCATCTGAAGCATTCAATTCAAGAATTCTTTCTTTGTATATATCTCCAAAAAGTTGTCTAGCTGCTGCCAAGATTGTACTTGTTTTACCTGTTCCGGGAGGTCCATAAAATAGTAGATTTGGTAAGTCTGCACCACTAATACATTGTTCCAGAACGGAGATAACCTCGTTTTGTTCAACAACATCTGACACAGTTCTAGGTCGACTAAAAGTAATAAAATTATAAAAATTGGCTCAAATGTTAATTTATTTAGTGGAAAGCACTCGGCTACAAGTATAATAAAAACTTTTGACATTTATAAAATATTTGTTTTCTTTTTCAGCTATCTAACAGTGACACTTAAGACATTTAACACAGACGTATTTGTTAGACAAAATGTTATCCCTAATAAAATAATATAAAATAAAAAATAATTTATTTTATTTTGAGAATATATGTAAATGTTTATTTACAAAACGTTATATTATCTACTAGTAAATACAAATCAAATTTCTACCAAAGACTTAATTGTTTATGTATCTAGGTCGTAATTAAGGTGTTTAAAGCACGTGTGTGACATGAAAACATGAAACTTTAGCTAAGGGCTTTTACACGCTAAAGGTAATAAATAATGCCATCTACAACCAAGATGCATATACATATACAATATTTTATATACAATCAAATATTTTTAACAATAATTTCATTACTAATAATTATAAATATATATAATAAATTAAAAAATTTGACACTGATCATATATTTACAGACCATATTTTAAGTAACATGTAGTTAGAAATTTTGTAAAAAAATCAACAATTTCATTGTGTAGTCACTATTTTATAGCAATAACTTGTGCGCAAGACCTATCAAGAGCTTGTTATATGGTCTAGAAACAAAGATGTCAAGGGTAAATACATTGAAAACATCTTATTGGTATATTTTAATGAAAAATCTGTGAGGTATAAGCCGTCATATTGTGGAGTTATTACTATACGTTAAAATGTTGACATAAGTGAGTTTCACTGCATTTTTAAATAACAAGTTTGATTGGAAAAAACACTTCTTATAACTAAAATGGAGTCGAAAACTAAAATTCACATAATGGTTGTGAATAGTTGATGGCAAAGGAAGTCTACCAAGTTTTTTGGGTCTATACAAAAAATAATAGATTTTATATAAAAGGGCTGTGAATTTCCGCAGCTTCTGCTTGAAGAAAGCAAATCATGCTTCACAACTCACATTTGGTTGAAGAATCATTAGACCCAGCAATGTTTATGAACTTAAGCTCAGCTTCATGCGAGACGTTGGAGTGGAAAGTGACATAAGTTATGATGGGGGAGATTTGATATCGTGTAGTGCACAGCTCTGCCTTCTACTGCTTAACAGGCCACTTCACAGTGGAATCGGAGATTGAAAAAAAAAACCTTATTTGTTACAAAAATTTAGAATTTTCAACTCAAGTCGTTGGAAAGGACACATTTGGTCAAATGCCATAAAAGATCGCAGAATATTTGGCCCAACCCAAAAAGAATTCACAAGACACTGTTTTAGGCAATTATTTTGCAGAAACTGACAAAAATATTATAAACAATAAGCACCAGGGTGGATATAAATCCACATTGGTTGCAAAAGGTTACATCGAAAAATCAGTTTAAATCAAGCAGAAAATTGCTCAGAAAATTTTTGCCACATTCCAACAATTGCCAAGTAAACAGACAAATAAATTCAGTGGTGCTATCGACAAGTCAAATCAGCAGCAACAAGTGTTACCTGAATGAAGTAAAATCATCAAAAGCCAACAAGAGCAGCTACATAAAACTTTCAATAAGTCAAGAAAAATATAATCAGCTTTCGAAAAGTGGTACCAATTTAATTCAAAACCCTGAGGCTCCTTTTGCAAACTAAAATAATTGTTCAAATTATATTTTTAATTTAAAATTAAATTAAATATTAATTTTTGTTGAATGTTAAAAAAAATTAAAAATTTTATTAAAATTTTAGCGGTTTTTTCTTTTTATAAAAAACACAATAAAACGATATTTTCAACTTAATTCTAAATTCCTTGATAAATTCATGTTTAATTTAGGAAATATGTTTCATACAAATTAAATAACTTAATTTAAAGATCTCCAGGAGAGGCTAGCAGTTTTTTTTTACTTTTTTCACAAATTGCTAAGTCATTCTATAGAAGTTCTGTATATGATCACAGTACAAGCTTTTGCAATATTAATGACACCAATAAATATGCATTTTGCGACATTTTTTGAACTGCAGGCTTATTCGTAATGAATTCTACTTTCAACTTTCAGCATTAGTTCTTAGTTGTTCTAATCACCAATAGAGGATGAACGTCTTCTAAGCATGTTTTGTGAAGGTCATAAAAGAAACAAAAAATTTGACAATTTATATCCGTAACAATTCGTAACTCGTAGTCGTAATCTGTGATTCCTATATTTAAATTTTAAAACAAGTAAAGTAATTTTCAAAAACAATGTGACCTTATAATATGGTAATAGTCTAATCATTGGTCATATAAGCTTCATAATAATTATGATCTGTAAGAGACATTTGACAATCTACAAAATGGAGGTTATGTTTTCAAATTTGGGAATCAAAATTGATGAAAAAGACAATAAACAACGTGAGTTTAAATGTTTTTACTTATAGATTTCTATTTATACTAAAATATTTTCAGGAACAAGAAACTACGGCTGAAGGGTCTTTTCAAACTTGAGTATTTTGTTTTGAAAAATGTTACCTTTGTTGAAGTTCCTGAAAACATTGTGGTAGTTTCCGCCTAGAATACAGTGTATTATGTGGTTTCAGTGTTAGTGTTGTAGACAATCCATTTTTGTGCAAACATATTAATGAATAATTTATTATTATCTAAGTATATATTTTTACTATTGTATTAATGTTAAAAGCCAATATACGAAGGTAAAAAGTAAAACTAAGACTACAGTTTTGGTAAGAATTCAGTGGATGTAAGGTCGTTTTAATTTCCAGTTTGACGTTAAACGCTGCTGTTACATAAGGAATAAATAGAATATTAGAATAGAAAGTTAAAAATAAATGGGCACATTCAATGGGGCAAGAACTAAGCAGTGTGCTAACATTTGCTACCTGAATAAATTGCTAAAATATCTTTAGTAAAGAGAGAAGTGAGGTTAAGTTGTCTTAATATATAACCTTATTCAACTGTCAGCAGCTCGTCTAGCAAATAAAAATTTGGCTACAAAAAAACTGCTTTGCAATAACCATTGATTAGTAGATCGTGTGGTTTTTTTGTTATCATAAAAATTTTGATTTACAAGCAATCGACAATCGTTGCAAAAAATCATGCAAAAATCATGTTGCAAACTCTGGACATATGAATATGTTATTAACATTAGGTGAGTGTCACCTTTTTTATGTAAAAATCTTTAGTTTTCATATTTGCTATGAATGCGTCAAAAAAATAAAATGTTTAAAAACACAAAAGATTTGAGCATTTTTTAAGCACTATCACTCTTGTTTTATCTGCCACTAGACATTCCTACTTAATTTTTCAATAGGGGCATAGATATAAAGTTATGGGATTGCCAAATATTATTAATTTATCTCTACACATTTGAGAAACCTTAATATTAAACTATCATGAGGAACTAACTTTTCATACCCTATATGCAATTCATAATACATGTTTATATATAGGTACTTCTCGTCTTATTTTGGGGTCTATAAAATGCAGTAACTGGTAGTATATTTAGAATCACCTTGTATAATTGTGTAGTCAGTCCCATAAAATGTACTGTCTACTGAATTCTTGTCCCTACAGTGATTTTTTTTTATTTTAAATTAAAAATTGTGTTGCCTGAAAAAATGGCAGAGAAATATTATGAATTAAATGTTCAACATTTTTTAACATATTCTGTTGAATACTATTATATAACTATTATACTAATTTTATAACTGATAATAATAATTTAAAGAAAATAGATTAAATCTGTTTAAAAATATATTATTTGTAAAAATATTTGTACTAAAGAGTACCTTTTTCAATCACTGGGGGTTTTGAACCATAGTTTTTTTTTCTGTAAAAGTCTATGTGCAACATCTGATGTTAACTCAATACTTTCGATTAAAACTGCCTTATAAAATACAATAAAAGCCCAATTTTTGTACAATATTAGGTGTTTAAATAGTAAAATATTTTAAAAATTGGTGTAAATTAAAATTTTCAGTCAAAATTAGCAAAATCCCGTATTTATCCGATAATTTTATGACACATATAGGTTAACGTTTATATAGAACAGAGAATTTTAAATTTGTAATTTATTATGGTTGCAGTATTGAAATAAAGTTATACAACACACGTTTAAGCAAAATTTTTCTTAAATAATTTGCAAATTCCCACAAGTAGTAAAAACACAACTTTGGGCCTCGATTCTAAAATTCCTGTGTATAAATAAATTTGACTAGGAATTAATTCCTCTTAAAAAATTTATATGACAATCTTATTATCGGCACATTTAAAACGTTAGAAATAATTTATGAGAAACTATAGTCTTTTATTAAATATTTTCTATTTTTAAACTAAAACGAGTGATTGAAATTTCTCGCGCCAGAAAGCTAGCTTTTTATTGGTTAATTTGTCGCCAAGCTTACACAACCCCATAAATTCATGTTCTCAATGTCACTACCTACTAATCCTAACCACTTAAATATCATTTATATTTATATTAGCCTAAAATGAATGTTATTGCCACTTCGTAGATTTAGTTTGTATTTATTATTTTCCTTTGTTAATCCAAAAGCAAATTTTTCAAAAGATAGCAACGAATTATATTGTTTTTTTTTTTCAAATTTACCGCCAAATGTAGTTAATTTTTCCTGTGTATATATGACTTTTTCATTTGCTCTAAAATAAATATGTATAGATAATTATTTTATAATAAGTGTTTTTGTTTATTGGCGAAAATTGGTTCTATTCTGTGACTTGTCTTTGAATTTTAATAGTAACCAAATCATAACATTCATCATAAATGTTTGTGTGGAAAATTATTTTTTATACGTGAGAATTTTGAACTTTTGGGTGCCGCAATTTAACAGACGATATATGCATGGATCTCTCGGATACCTATATTGTAAAATATTTTTAATCTGTAGTTATTTTTTAAGTTTTAAAGAGAATTACCTACCTATATTTTTTTTGTAGCAACTACTTCGATGTATTACTTTTTTTTTGTGTTACGTATGTATTATCAAAAGTAAACAATCGCCAACTAAAAGTGATGAATAAATTAATAATATAGGTAGGTATAGACTGTGGGTCACAGGTATAAATATTACAGTTTTGCTTGGCCATGATATTTTATCTCTTATTAGAAAAATAAAAGATAGTAGTAAATATCTATAGTTAGGTACATATTTTGTAAAATATAACACATTTGACCTTGGGCGAATGATTCTCTGTCTCTATTTATTTTTTATGCGGAATTTTACACTAAATTATTTCGAGAAACTATTCATATACAGTATATTTTCCCGCCGTAAGAGAGCAATGCGGACAGGAGCACAAACTTCTACTGAAAATTTTAGTGTCTCTCAAACTGTTTTGAAGCGGTGTCATTAATATTGCAAAAATTTGTACATATTATACCCTAATGTTTGGTTTAGGTCCCATATGTCGTTATTGAGATGTAGCATACAATACACATTTTTCTTTCCTTCAAACAATCAGATGTATTACTTTTTACTTCATTAGTAAATACAAAAGATAGACAATTAAGTTGCATCAATGTAGATCACTGTTAGATTCAGGATCTCAATAAAACTTTATTAGAAACACTGGAATAAGTTACAATAAATATATTCAATTAAATAAATCAAAATAATATAAACACTTCTCATAGAACAAACACCACTATTCATTCGAGATTTCATACTGTCAATATAAATTTGTCATTAATATATATATATGTATATATATATATATATATATATATATATATATATATATATATATATATATATATATATATATTATATATATATATATATATATATATATATATATATATATATTTTATATATATATATATATATATATATATATATATATATATATAAAGCTGTTTACAGGCCCAGAGCTGTGTTATTCTCCTCCATTCCATTCTGTCCTTCGCCTTCCTTTTCCAATCCATTACATTTTTCTCCCTTAGATCTATTGCCACCGCCTCTCTCCATCGCTTCCTCGGTCTACCTCTTTTTTCTTGTAGTTAGGCTTACTCCCTACTATTTTCTTAACTGCCCTTTCATCTTCCATATGTTGTAGATGCCCTAGCCACTGCACTCTTCTGGCTTTTACAAATTTGTCTATTGTTGGTGCCTGGTACATTGCGTATATTTCCTCATTATTGCTCCTTACATAGCCTTCATCCGTCTTCTTACCCCCTAGAATTCTCCTTCAGATCTTCCTTTCCCACCTTAAAAGGTTTTCTCTTGACTTCTTATTGAGAACCCAGGTTTCACTACCATACACCGCTGTCGGTCTCAAAATTGTTTTATACGTTCTAAATTTTACTCCTCTGGACAAATTTTTCAATTTCAATAAGTGGTTGACTGCTACCGAACTTCTGTTTGCTTTTATTATTCTGCTATTTATTTCTTGTTCCTCATCACAGTTAACTGTTATTAGCGCCCCCAAATACACATATTCTTGAACTTCCTCAAACTCCATCTCTCCATGCTCTGTTGCTACCACAGCCTCTGCTAGAGGTTGGTTATAACACTGGGCAAAAATTTGGTAGCAAAAAAAAGTTTAATATCAAAGACACAGTTCTCAGTAAGGTCGGCCCAAGCGGCCTAGTGCGAGGTCTACCTCGATGACGAATTTCTCAGGGTCGTTCACTGGCGGTGGTATGCCAAATTGCCCAGGGAATACTGTCACACTAAAATAAGATAAAGACAAAAATTAGAGCTTGAGAACTCTTACAAGAATATTCCTTCTTTAATACGGTGGTGCAATAAAACGGCAAACTTTAAAATAATACTCGGTATATTTGCTGGTTAGAGACGTTGACAATACAAGTGTTAAGTAAGGTTTGAGTTGATAACAAAATGCTAGATAAAAAAGGAAAGAGTAATAGCTGATAGCGTATTGGCAATATGGTGTAATGTAATACCAGTCTGCTAGACTGGGTGATAGGCTGAAGGCCAAGATAGGTCTTAATTATCTATTAAATACAGTGTGTGTGTGCCACTGAGAGTGTGCACAAAACCCAATTGTAGCTACAAGTGGTTGACAGTAAACTTCAACGCTACGCCTTAAATCTAAGTAAGTGTTCTCAATAAAAGTTATATCTAAACAAAAGCATTTATACCTAAGTAAAAGGTTTCCAGGGACGTTATAACTGACACAGAAATATACTGAACGTGTGACTAATTCACAGCCAAGAAAACAGGTGAAGCCTGAACGGTAAGCTAATAATGTTTACTCGTAAATCTCTAAATATACAGTATACACTCTATATGTATTATCCAAATGTAATACTTTATACTCGCATATGCGAAAAGAACAGAGCACAAAATAGTGAACGTCTCAACTAGGATACTTATCGGTTTCACAGGAGGTTGGCAGATGTCTACGCTGTACAGTGGCAGCGATACGCTCTGGCTTCAACGGTAAGACAAGGAGTACTCGCAGCTACTATGAAATGGAACTTCTACAGGCTCCTACTGGCAGAACAGCATTCGTGTACTAGTGAACTGGTCACTTGGTTTGGAGAACTCGCAGGATGCCAGGGATGATTGGAACTCCTCAAGAAAATTGGCACGCCGCTGGAGACGAGGTACTCGCTCGTGAACTCGTGAGCCAAGTAATAGGACAGCCGGTATCGTGACGATAACAGTCGTAACAGAGAAACCCAATTAGCAAACAAGCAAACAAAATATAGTTACCAGGGGTTTCCTTTCCAAGCACAGAAGCGAACAGGACAAGCCTCTGGATAAAACGGGATCATGGTTTCCACTAACAGAAGCCAACAACAAGCACACATGGAGATGATGTTCAAAGGCCAACGTGGTCGGCTACAGTTGTTGCACAATTCCACAAGCTGATAAGATTCTCCATAAACGTACAAAATACTATATCCAAATAACTTCACAATAATGGGGAATCTACACACTCAACGTTGATGATAAATCCCTTTACGGATGTTTTAGAATTAAAGCGATGTTTTTCCCAACGTTGATTACAACAAAACTTTCAAGCGTGCATTACAAGTTGAAGAATGACAGTCACAGCCGTTGCCTTTGAAAACCAGTGATCAATCGAATACAGAAAACCCATAGAACGCAGTATAACAGAAGATCTTTGAACTTCGGTAAGGCCTCAGTTCAACATTAAACATCAATATGCAAAGAATGTGTTCTACGGTCAGTCTAGAAACAAGTATAACTGGTTGCATACGGATGACAATGGTAATAAACGGATTAATGACGGGTGTTTAATAAGGATTAAAGTAAACAAACAGTGGTGTTTGACAAATGCATTATTTACGTTAGGTGATTATGGTACGATGTACATATAATAACTGATAAATAACTTAAAGTGGTAACAAAGATTTGACCGTAATGAGCACATATCCATATACGAGGTGAACCAATAAAATGATGACAGAATTTATACTAATTTAAGGTAACAGTTAAAGACATCAAAATAAAACTGTAACACTGTTCTCAATTTAAAATTGGTATCCTTTTTTTGTTCTCCTATTCTCAAAAGCTTACTTTTCTCTTGATTTATCTGCAATCCCACTTTACGTGCTTCCTCCACAAGTTTTCTCGTTACTTCTTCTAATTCCCTACTATATCTAGCAATAATAGCCACGTCATCTGCATAACTTACAATTTGATGACTTTTAAACAATAAGTGCCCTTCTCTGTTCAACTGACTATCTCTTATTACCTTTTCTAGTACTAAATTAAAAAGAAGCTTTGAGAGTGGGTCTCCTTGTCTCAGTCCTGTATCAATAGTAAAGCCTAACGAACATTCACCTTTTATTTGCACTTTGGATTTAGTATTTACTAAGGTCATTTTTAATAGCCTAATCAGTTTGGTTGATATCCCAAATTGTTTCAAAATTTTACTTAGTTTATTCCTTTTGATCGAATCATATGCTTTCCTGAAGTCCACAAATAAAACCATTGCTTTGATCCCATACTCATAGCATGTAGTCAGAATTTCCTTCACCATGAAGATTTGGTCCGTTGTTGACCTTCCTTTTCTAAAACCTGCTTGGTACTCCCCTATTTGTAATTCTGCTATAGGTTCTATTCTCTGTTTTATTAACGTTGCCATAATTTTATACCCTATATCTAACAATGATATATCCCTATAGTTTCTGCAGTCTGTTGCATCTCCCTTTTTTAAGATTGGTATAATCAAAGCATCTCTCCAATCTTCAGGCATACATTCTCTTCTCCAGATCATTCGTATCATTTCGTATATTTTTTGTCTTAAATCCTCTCCTGCATACTTGATGTTCTCTGCTGTTATTCCGTTTTCTCCTGGACTTTTGTTATTCTTTAAAGCTTCTATAATTGTATCTATTTCCTTTTTTGTAGGTTCTTCTACATCCACTTCCTCTTCCCTTCCCGGTATCACCTCCTCATGCTCCTCTCGTTCCCTTACACTCTCTTCATTGAACATATCTGCAAAGTATTGCCTCCATCTTTCTCTCACTTCTGTTTCCTCTGCAATTAGATTGCCACTTTCATCCTTCACATATATTACTTCCTTCTTTATCTTTTTTCCCTTTTATATCTCTCTGTAGAAGTTACGTATTTCCTTCCTCTTATAATGTTGCTCTATTTCATCTATTTTCTTAACCTGTTCTGCTCTCTTCTTTTGTCTAAACACTTTTTTTGCCGTTCGCCTTTGTTCCCTGTATTTTTCTTTATCTTCCTCTTGTACTGACTGAAGTGCTTTAATTCTTAGCTTATTTCTCTTCTCCGCCTCTCTTATACACTCCTCATCCCACCATCTTTTCCTCCCTGCAAACTCTTTTTTTAGTATTACTTTCTCACTTGCTGTTTGTATGACATTTTCGATCTTTATCCATTCTTCATTTATATTTGCTTCCAATATCTGTATGTTTTCTTGCAAACCTTTCCTTATCTCTTCTTCATACTTCTTTTGAGTTCTCTCATTTTGTAATGTCACCATATCTAATTGTCTTTTTTTTCCTTCGTAATCCTTTCGTTTTCATAGGTTTTTTTATGTTCAAATCTATTCTCACTAGATAGTGATCCTAGTCTATGTCTGCCCCTCTGCATGAGTTAACATTTTTTATTATGCTTCTGTGATTCTCATCTATGCAAATATGATCAATTTGATTCGAATATGCTCCATCTGGAGAGGTTTAGATACCCCTGTGTATGTCTTTTCTCCTAAAGAATGTGTTCATTATTTTCATTTTTTGTTCTTCTGCAAATTCAATCAACCATTGTCATTGCTCTCTCGGTGTTTACTTTCTGTCCCTACTATACTTTCATACATCCTTTCTCTCCCTATTTTCGCGTTTGCATCCCCTACCACCATTCTTACTGTGTTTTTGTTCAGCTTTCCATAATTTTCTTCTAGCTTCTCATAAAACTCATCTTTTTCTTCTGTTTTTTCTTCTGTTGGCGCATATATATTTAATATCTCTATGTTTATTTCTTCTCTGATTTTAATCATACTTAACCTATCTGAAATTGCTTTAAATTTAGAAATTTTATCCCTCATATTTTTATTTACTAAGAATGCTGTTCCGTATCGCCTTGTTTCGCCTCCGCTCGTAAAGAATATATAATTTTCTAATTCCCACGTGTCCGTCTCCTTTATATGCGTCTCCTGTATCGCTATTATGTCCATTTTGTATATACTTGTTTCTCTTTCTAGAATTTGTAATGATCCTTCCTCATTTAACCCTCTTACATTCCATGTTCTCATTCTCATTCCTCTTTCTTGATTTCTGCCTTCTTGCTTTCCGTCTTTTCCTGTCTTCCCGGTCTCCGTCCTTCTAGCTTCGTTCTGTATTTTTTGCTTTCTGTTCCTGGTTCTATTTATGTAGTTTCCTTTTCTCATAACCATGTCCATTGCCAGCCATCTTTCTTTTATGTTGTGATATATCTAGTTTTTTGCTTCCTTTTTTTTTCTAACCTGCTTACATCATTATTCCATCCAAACCTCATTATCTATTACGAGTTTTTGATATCCTACTGTTGCTATCTTTCCTTCCATCCTTACTTCTTTGGCTTTTATTCTTAGTTTCCTTTGAATTTCCCTTTCTTTTTTTGCTCATATCATCATTAATATAGACTTTGGCTGCTCCTGCCTCCTTTAATTTACTTTTATTTTTCATTATCCTTATCTTATCCTCCAAGTTTTTTAATTCTACTAAACATACATTAACTCCTATTTTCGTTACCGCTTCTGTATCAATCTCCATATGCATTGACTTTCTTATAAACTCTTCTATCTGTCCTTTTAGCTCATTCTGATCTAAATGTTCTCTAATTTGTAGGCCTTGAACCACTATATTTTTCTTTCTTTTCTCTTTATCTATACTCTCTACTCTTTCTTCTACCTCTCTTATCTTATCTCTAAGCACCTTATTTTCCTGTCATTATTAGTATTGGATAAAATCACAGAAATTTGCTAATTTCAAAAGTAGATGCAACTAAACTTCAGAATAATGTTATACCTACATACTAGGGGTGGGCGATAACGGTTTTAAACTATCGATTAGTGAACAGTTTTCAGTATATATAAACAAATCTAAAACTTACGAAAATGTTTACATATGTCGCATAAATCATTATTGGCTTCAAGCTTCAAGTTACGGCTCAACGTAGTGAGTTCGTGAGGCATAATATTATCGATATTATCAAAACTATTGGTAGCTACTGACATTATCGTTACTATAACGATAATATAGATATTGAAAATTATCGATATTATCGGTAATTCGATAATTTTTTATCTGTATTATTATCGATAATATCGATAATTATCGATATTATCGATAATTATCGATATATCGATAATTATTCCCAACCCTACTACTTACTGATCTAATATTTCACATTCCAAGAAAAATTGATTTATCGAGTGAAGTATTTTTTAAAATTATTGTCAACATTTCATACCAAGCAAAATTAGTAATTAGGCAGAGCTGGCACATTTTTTTAATTACTGTCAACTGATTGAATAAAATTATACATCAACCAATGAAACCAAAACCACATTGAGTTATTTCAGGCAATATACCAATACAGTCAAATAATTCAAATTCTAAGGACCAGTTGTACCATACCGTTAAACGAAAGTTCAGTGGTGACCTTGGTTTAGGAAATGTATTTACGTTGTATCTTAGAAGTTCATGTGTTTAAATATGGATCAAGCAGAGTATTTCTTGAAATGTCATTTATAACGGATCATGACAGTTCAGTAAAAAACATAACCATATTTTATGACAACCAAATTTTTATTATTAGGCAGACACAAATTACACATACTATATATAAAATTATAATTTTTGTAAAATAGTACAGTTTCTCCTGTGAAAATACACACAATGTCAAAAGTCTTGGACCCCTCCCCCTCCCCCATGGTGTTGTTAAAGAACACTACTCCATGCCGGACTGAAACGTCACAGACAAAAAGCGTTCTAAATCGCCGTAGAAACCATTTTAAGTATGTCTAACCCGACAGTAGAGACTATGAGCAACGCGCAGTAGTAGAGCTACCTCTAGTGGTCATTTGCTACTCTATGCCGGACCAAAACGCCACAAACAAGAAGCATTCTATATCGCCCTAGAAACCATTGAAAGCTAGCAATCTCTATCGCAAAATGGCGATAAAAATATGATGCAAATACGGAATTTTAGGAAACAACTACTCTGCGGAGTAATGTCAGATCAGCATTAAATTTACACCTAAAAAACCTATAGCAACAGCTATGGCATACTAATGAGAGCTAATAAGCTCAAAACCAGTATAGGTTTGGTGAGCCGCTGACGAATGACATTAGCTATTGCAATAGGTTTTTCAATCAGAGTAATTTCAAATCAGTCAAATTTTATTTTAGTAGTCAAAATATAATTAGTGGTATAGTAGTGTGGTTAGTATAAGAATTGATGTTATTATCATATTCTACGTACCATCAAGTGTCTGTATACTAAATTTTGTCGCACTGGCTATGATAGTTTCTGAGATATTCGCACTGAAAGTCTTAGAGGGAACACCCGGTATATTTGTTTATCCTTATCACCAATGAAATATTCACTAAACTTGTACACGCAACTCAGTTCAAGTTAATGTGACCTGGTCCCTTGGCTTCTTAGTTTTGTACTGGCCACATTTTATAGTTTTATCAATATGATTCATATTTATATAATATCAATGATAAATTAAATCTATTATTTGATACACTACACAACTGATTTTAACATAAATGTCAAGTAAAATACATCCTAATATTAAAATTTAATTTTTAAATTATCAATATCTGCTACTAGTAAAGAAAGCTCATATATTTTAAGATATGAATAAAGCAAAAATAATACATTTTTACCTGAATTTTCATTTACGTACTCTGCTTTATATTAAAACATAAAGCTAGAGAATCCATCAAAATTTAATATCAAATCAAGGAATTTAAGAGGAAGTTAAAAGAACTCCAAGGAATTCAACAGAAATTCAGAGAAATCAAAGAGAAGTCACAGTACCTAATTTGGTAATAATTTTAAACAACTCGTAGAAGGCATATGAAACTCTATCACTCAAACTCAATCTAATGTAGGTACAAAATTATGGCTTATTATGGTTTTTTCCTCAGTCATAGACTTGTTGTGATAAGTGGTATTTATGTACATTATTACCAGTGCTCGAATCAAAGTTGCATACTTTGATAAAAACTCCGAAAAATAAATATTTAAATGGTTACTCCCAGTGTCTCCAAGTAAACGTTTACATTTACGAGTTTCCTTCAAAGTACGCAACTTGGATCCAACTCATACAATGTAAGTTCCGCTTTAACATTCTTAAATGTAGTAGTTTACAAGGAAGCCTGGACATGAATAATTTTATTTCATAATTCATATGTGTAAAGCAGATAATTAAGTAGGTATTATATTATTGAAATCACCAGAAACTTATCTAATCTATGAAAAAAAAAATAGTTCCCAACTAATTAAAATTTCCATTTAAATTTACAATGACAAGAAACAATAATTAAAACAGTTGATTAGATCATTTTTAATCCGAGACAGAGTTAAAAATATTAGGTAGCCCCTATATGTAAATTAATTTTCTGTACTTATTTATTCATGCAACTAAAATCAAATAATCACTTACTATTTTTCAACCCAAGGCACTGTTTTTGACTTTTTGGAAACTTTTGAATCACATGGTACTTTATGTGATGTTTCTGATTTTAATTTTAAAAATGCCTGCATTTTATAAAATTTGAAAATAAAAAAAACATATAACCTCAACAGAAATCACCGACTTATAGGGAATATACATTGCGTGGTGCGTGCACGGCGCACGCACCATATTCCCGCCATGCAGTGTTGCCAACATAGCCACCAACAATTATCTATACTATAAAAAAAATATACGCTCGATTCTGTGACTCGGTTAAAATTAGGGATCTTGGTTAAAATCAGGGACTCGGACATTGCCTTTTTCTATGGACTCGGACCTAAACGTGATAACGGTAACGGTGGTTCTGACCAACTTTTTCGGTCCAAAGCATGGGCGTCGTTACAAAATTTTTCAAGGAGGGAAAAATATTAAACCGGAAACAACAAAATATGTATTTTAATAGGGATATTTAAGGTCCATATAATTCTTAATGACGATTTCGATTTACATGCACTTTTGCACTGAGTGTGCACTGTATCCAATTTCTGTGTTCGATTTACATTTTGAGTGCGCACTCTGCTGGTGAAAAGTGTTCGGTTTAGAAGTCAGTTCGCACTGAATTCGGTGAAAATGCAAATATTCTTGCACTGAGAAAATAGTCAGTTCAATCGTGTAGTGCAAGTTTAATGTGGCGGGAGTATAAGATTTTTTGATTTGCAAGAATATGATTTAGAAATTCTCCACCGTCCAGGCAATAGAATGGCTCATGTAGATGCACTAAATCGAAATCCTGCCATTGACAACAAGGTGTTTATGCAACCTTTCTGTCTGAGGATGATTGAATATTGGTTGCTCAAGAAGCCGACCCAGACGTCAGTAGTATCAAAACAATTCTTCAGTCAGGAGAACGTAACATTAATAAAGACATATTTAGTCAGTACGACTTAAGAAAGGGAAGAGTTTATCGTAGGACTGAACACGGTAATCGAGCGGTACTTCCCAAGTCTTGTAAATGGCAAATTTTAAGATTTAACCATGATGATATTGGTCATTTCTCGTTTGACAAAACTTATGAGCGAATAGCCAGTAAGTTTTGGTTTTCGAAAATGAGAAGATTTACTAAGAAATATGTCCAAGTCTGCATAAACTGTATGTTCTATAAATCACCGTCAGGGAAGCGACACGGCTATCTTCATCCCATCTCAAAGGCACCTCGTCCATTCCACACTATATATATTGACCATTTAGGTCCTATGTGCAAGAGTAAACAAGGCAATAGCTATGTCTTAACTATAGTTGATGCGTTTACTAAATTTTGCTTTGTGAGATCTGTTCCTAATACGAAGACCAAATATGTTGTGACAGAGCTAAATAAAATTATGCAAATCTTTGGTGTTCCTAGACGAATTATTAGTGACAGATGGAAATCCTTCGTTTCGCAAAAATTTAGAGAATTTTGTGAGCAGAAAAACATTACACGCTGTTGGAATGCCTCGTGGAAACGGTCAAGTTGAGAAATACAATAAGACTATTCTGGATGCTCTGTCCACCATGGGTGCAGATAGAGACGATGACGAATGGGACGACAATATTTTAAATATTCAATTGGCCATCAATAATACAATCAATAGAGGAATAGATGCTGTCCCGTCTGAAGTTTTATTAGGATATCGCTCTGGTCCAAGTAATGTTGGTACTGTTGTGGACCATGATGACCCAGGTGCTGTTGATGTGACAGCATTGCGAAACAAAATTACAGATAAAATAAAGGTTATGCATGTTATGAATAACTGTTTAATATAAAACCAGATGTAATAATGTAGATACTTAATGTAATTTTATTTTATTAATAAATTAAAGTCTGTATTTGTTGTTATTTATTCAACCCAATTTATTAAACAGAAATGTTTCAGAAATAATACTTATAATATTAATTAATACTTAAAGATGAAGTTATTCAATTTAGTTACTAATTAAAAAATAAGCCACAATATAGGTACGTATTACTTTAATTAAAATTATGCTGATTACAACTGAATCATAGCTAGGTATAATAAAATATAAAAAATCACTTGTTTAGTCTTGTTTTTTGAAAATTTTGTTCTTGTAAAATACTCTCCAATGTGAGTTAGGGGATTTCTTTATATTATCCATCATTTCATGTATAAAATTAATTCTAACAAAATGTCTGTGTGATATTTTTCGTTCATTCTGTTTGGTGTTTTATTTTACGAATCGTTTTGTTTCAATGTAATTTGTGGCACTACACACATACCTGAAAGATAAAAATAATAATTACAAATTACTGTCCAGCTTTAAATGATGCGATGCTTGATTAAATAACAATAAAATAAATTTACTTATTACATCTGATTTTATATTAAACACTTGTTCTGTATTCTAATTTCTTTTACAGAGCAACGTTCAATCTGAGGGATGGTCATGCATGTACGATTAGAAACAAATCTTGCCATTTCATTGTTCGATACCTACCTTATTACATTATGTTGTGTATATTATAACAACAGTTAGCTTTCAACATTTTTAAGATATTCTAACGAGATGTTTTCATACTGTACAATCGTTTGCAATAATAATGACACTCTCTTAAAACAGTTTTTGAACTTCTGGAAGTTCTGAGTAGAAATTTCATTAAATCTCTATCGGTGAGTGAAACAACTAATAACTAATATTAAAAATGTTAAGTAGATTTCATTACAAATACATCAGAAGTTCTAAAGAAATCGCAAAATTCATTCTAATGAGTGTCATTATTATTGCAATTGATAGTACATAGATTATGAAATTAGTTTATTTTTCTTAATTTTATATGTTTAGAAATTTTAAAACCCACGACATACAACTGAATTTAATGTCTTATGGAATACTCTTCAAAGAAAGTGAGTTAGAGACTTCTTTATAATATTATCCATCATTCCATGTTTAGAATTATTTCCAAGAAAATGTCCGTAATATTTTTCGCTTATTCTTTCTGGTATCTGTTTTAATGTAATTTGTAGCACTACACACACATAACTGAAAGATAAAAGCAATAATTACAAATTATTATTTAGCTTTAAATGACTATTTGATAGGTAGGTACCTACTGGGTATAGTACATTTGCAGGTGATTCTTCCTAGCAGTTGCTTTATTTTAGCTCTGTGTCATGAAATAACAGAAATTGTAGTTCATTGTCACTATTTTACAGATGTAGAGTCCTTCTTAAACATATTTTATCCATCAGAAAGAAGTGCTGAAATATGTGGATATTGTGGATATAAGAATCAATCATTTCTAGGTTATGCGTTCGTAATATTTCATTTTGTGGGGCTAGGGTAGGTTCAGATCTGACTTTCAACGACAAACACGTTCACATTATAATTTAGAAATGGTTTTGTTTGAATTTATTTGTTGCTAAATAAGTAATCAATAATTTTTACAGCACTTGGAAAACAGGGATATTCTTTAGGTACTTACACACTTTTGTAAATTATTTTGTGATAAAAAATACGGGTACCTAATTATTATTTACACTGTAGTAACATAAAAAAAACAATTTACTGAAGTTTTATTACATTATAATGGAACAATTTAAAAATATCCACAGATATTTTACACAATATTCACGCTGTAACCCTAGCTGTAGCAGTAGACTTCGCCGGCACAGCGACCCTAATGTTACAAATGCCTTAACTCGAGTCTAAATTTTTATCGACAAGTCTCAATAACACCATTGTGCATACTTAAATAGCATTAAATACATTATCTAGCGTTCCTTATGTTCAATAAAATACGTTATGCCATTAATATTTGACAATTCAATGACAATTCATAGTTTTGACGACGAGAGGCTAAATCGCCCACGCGATACCAACGTTGCCAAATCGTGCAATACTTGGCGCGAGTTTCAAAATATCATTTGAGGTTAATTTGCTTTGTAGTTACAACTTCCTAAAAGTACTCGGTAGCGTGCTATGGTTAGGAGCACAAAACATTTAATTAAGCGGTTCAAAATATCATTAAATATTTTTGAGATTAATTTATTTTATGTTTTGTTCTGTTTTATGTAATTAAATCTCATAAAAATAAAAAAAACAGATAGGTATAACAAAAAAACAAGTGTTATAGATAGATAAATTTATTTAGTTCGAATTCCAAAAATGAATGTTGAAAAAGTAAGAAGTTAAAAAGAACAGTGGAAATAATTAATAATAGCAAAATAACTTATTTTTTTACACATGAGCAGGAAACTAGATTTATGAGGTCCGTTGGTTCGATTACTGGCTAGTGGAAGAACCAACAAGAAACCACTAGCAGTGCAATGATTCTTTTCGAAAAACAAGGAAATACAAAATTTGTTGATTGCAATGCCCGGGGCGCCAAGCTTCTGCTTAGACGGATGTCAACTAGAACAATAAGTTAAGTTGCCTGCTGGTGCAGTGTTTTCTTGGATGATAGGGTGGACTGGAACATAAAAACAGAATGTAAACAAAAAGGGATTCATTTTCTGAGGGTAAAAATCTTCTCTGCGGATAATCACGTCTAAACCTAAACTCTAATCTAGCCGATTATATACAAAACTAAAATAAAATGAGAAACCTAAAACACTTGATAAAAAGGATACAGATATTGTCCAGCGGCGATGCGTGCAAGGTTATTTTCACTTCTCCGGGCATGTGGACAGGGCATTGTCATTTGCAGGTAAATATTGATGATCATTTAATGGTAAAGAAGATTTGCAAATAATTAGTTCTTCAGAAGTACTATTTAAATTTTCTTTAATTATTGCGGTCTGTTCTGCTGAAGCACGTTTAAGAGTTGTTTTTTTTCCAATACGCTTTTTTTTTGGTGGATACGAATCTTATTTGGGGGTCAATGTGCCTTTTAAGGGAACCGGATCCTTCTCTTTTGTCAAAATTTTTGGTGTGAATGTCCGAAAACTTTGAACATTTTGCAATTTTATTAATAATTGACAAATGATAGTATATTTTGCTAATAGTGGCGTCATCAAGTTAATAAAAATCTAAATTTTGTAATTGAACTGCCATCATCTTTAATTGGTCTATATCATTTCCTGATGAATTTGACAATTTTTGATTTTGTGAAAGAGCTGTTAAACTTTCCGATATGCAACTATCCTTATTATCAATAGAATTAGATTTTTTTTCTGCTTTTTTATTTATGCTGTCAAGTATTATCACATTCCTGTACCCATAAAGCTACAGAGAAGGCGTCATTAGAATCCCTTTTACCATCTTTTAATTCTAGGCCGTAACTAACTTCTATATTTCGTATATCTTTCGATGTTAACAAGTCTATGCGCTTTAATTAGTCCCCAATATTATCTCGAGTAGACTCCAAAATCCTGTAAATAAAAATAGTTGTCAATTTTCTTAATTAAAAAAACAGAAGTCATTCAACAAATAGTAATGTGCGACTGCTAATTTTCAAATTGTTACAAAATTTTATGGATATAACAATGCTGAAACCTGATGGTGATAACGCTTGTGTCTAATCTATGACAACGCTTAAAGCTGCTGACCAGTTTTGGCAAGAGACGGTGAAGCTTCCAGTTACAGAGAGTGTCATGCTGTCATGGGTTAGACGCAAGCAATAACTTTTACCTTTGAGACGCCACACCATTTAACACCTGCGTTGCAATATTTTGTTTTTCTACGTTTGGTAATCTAATGTGTTGAACTTCTGTCTTGTGCCCATAATGAACTTTTTGCCACTCGACATTAATTTTGTCATTTTCCTTAACGAATTTTATTTCACTAGTACATGAATTGCTCATCTTGCAAGATCCTTGGCTTTTCAGCAACCTACTTCTTTCATTATTGTCTATAAGAGTATAGCCTACAACAAAATCATTATAAAAGAAGATAAAAACACATGTACTTATTATTTATATACGATTTCTCCGAGAATACTAGCCTTTCTACTTTTCAATACATAATAACAGTTATTCTGTATTTCTATACTGGATTTCCAATTCTCAAACTCTGAAATTAAGTAGAAGATATTTTCTAGCTGGTTACATAAAAATAGCTAGTATTAAACAAACCGTTTATATTTTCCATAGCACGGCGCTCTATTTCAAATTTCATTAAATGGACATTCTGCAAGTGCTCCACCAAGTTTTTGACGGTTTTAAACGTACATCTACATCCTGGTTCAAGACAACAATTACTTAAACTGGTTCCTTTTCCTTCTTGAGAAGAATAAGATACAGGTTCAGGTTTTTTGTTATGTACTTCTCGTAGATGTCTATTATAAGACGATTTTGTACTTAAAACTTTACCACATGTAACACACAATAAGGGCATTTTCACTTTTTTTCGAACTAATTTAAAACTGTAACAAACTGTAAATTGTTTATATCAAACACACAAAATATACAACTCAACACAACTCATATTCCACTACGTAGGTATGTAGTATAACCGTTTATATTTTCCATAGCACGGCGCTCTATTTCAAATTTCATTAAATGGACATTCTGCAAGTGCTCCACCAAGTTTTTGACGGTTTTAAACGTACATCTACATCCTGGTTCAAGACAACAATTACTTAAACTGGTTCCTTTTCCTTCTTGAGAAGAATAAGATACAGGTTCAGGTTTTTTGTTATGTACTTCTCGTAGATGTCTATTATAAGACGATTTTGTACTTAAAACTTTACCACATGTAACACACAATAAGGGCATTTTCACTTTTTTTCGAACTAATTTAAAACTGTAACAAACTGTAAATTGTTTATATCAAACACACAAAATATACAACTCAACACAACTCATATTCCACTACGTAGGTATGTAGTATATCATATATATCGTGGTGGTATATATTACAGATTATTATCAAAGGCTCTAGAGTACCGTTGAGTGAAAAAAATTAATAATTAATTTCGACATTCAACATTCAACACTAGTATATAGTAATAGTATATTCACTACATCTGTACATCATACTACCTAACCTCTATATTGAAATTTGGCGCTAAATCATTTCGCAACCATTTGGCAACGTTGGTATCGAGTGGGCGGTTTAGCCTCTCGTGTTTTGACGTATAGCGAATTTAGTTTCTTCTGTGTAAATCTGGCTCAAGACTATGCACGTTTTACATGACAAAACAATGAAATTTGGGTACTTTTTGGAGGCGTTTTTTTATGTTAAATTTTGAAATTTGTGAATGTTTATTTATCAGAATATGTTCATAATTAAGTATATTTCAATTTAAACATAAGTTTTAGCAGAGCTGACAACCAAAAAATCAAAATTAAATCGATTTCTTAGAAAATGGAACACCCTGCATAAGAACTGATGTTATCATCAGATTCTACGCGCCATCTAGTGTCTGTATACCAAATTTCGTCGCACTGGCTATGATGGTTTCTGAGATATTCGCACTGAAAGTCTTAGAGGGAACACCCGGTATATGCACTTCATGAAAAGCTACATTACACAAGAGTAAAGACCAAAGTTGTATCATTACTGCATATTTCCGCCATTGTACTTAGCTCAAGAATATATAGTCGCTCCAAGCAGCCTCCTTAACACTCATTCTCCCCTCTTCTATTTCTCTGGCTTGACCAGAAACTTGAAGGAAAATTGTGACGTACATACTATCAAAATGGCGTAGAGCCTAGTGAAATGTGGATGCGCACTTGTCGAAGCTCGTTCTCCTCTCCTCTATTTCTCTGTTTTGAACCCAGTTGAATACAGGAGTTAGATGGAGCTAATTTAAAAAATCGAAATAAATAACTATAAACAGGTCTGAATTTTTGTAGACAATTTAAAAAAGTGATACGAGATATAAAATCATAGAATAAGCAACGTCATAGACCATTATTATTATTACTATTTAAATATCGCCTATAAGCAATTTTAAACATTTTCTTTAAAATCGTGTGGTCCAGGTTAACATGTATGTAAGCAATATAATGCTAAAATATTCTTTTACAGGTCTACCTGGACCATGCAGTATTAACAAAAATTTTGTTGTTTATACACCACATTTAGAGATCATTGATTTTATAAGACATATATTTTTAATTGATTACGAAAATGAGACATGATAAGTTTTTTCGTTATTTATTTTGGTTTTCGATGTTAACACCATTCGAGAGGGAATGATTGAACCTTGCACAACCTAGCCACAGACTAAAGTGTATAAACACAAACAACGCAAACCCTTCATCGACGTTTTTTCATGACTGTCTCAATTCTGGCTGCTACTATATCTGTTGACAGCATAACAACGCCAAGATGATGGAGATGAAGATATTGATTATGAAGACAATAATGAGAATAACTATGGCAGGGATACTGCAGAAAACAGTTATTCCGCTGACTAATACCACGCACGGCATTGAATTACATCCACCATATCGGATTAGACAGCTACGACCATTCATCTGCAGAACTATCAGACACAGACTGGTTTCGAGCTTGCCAGTTCTCATCAGTGTGCCATAGGTGGAATACCGACGAATGATCGAGCCGTACAAACTGTCACACTCAGACAATTCTGTTGTGAGTGCAAGATGCGAAAAAGCTCCATTTATGATAAACGTGGCGCTACTAAACCGAAGGACTATCAATGATGGCCCAAATCGGCTTAGCATTCTGTTAGACAGACACTTTTCAAGCGCCACCTACTTATTATTTCAGAGTCGGCACCTGATAGATTCTAATAAATAATAAAAAATAGATAGCTTCCTATTAGGTGTTAGAGTTAAATAACTTTTATTAATAAATCGAAGAATAAAGAAAAAGAAGCATTTTTTGTGGAACAGGCAGTAAATTTTAGCTTTATTAAAAAGCAATTGCAGTTTATGTCATCTTATCACACATATTTTACGTTTAGTCCAGCTAAGCTCTTCTTCAGGAAATTGGTGGTTATACGTACAGCGTTGCCAAGTGTTATTAGGAAATTGAAAAGTCCAGCTAAACCTTTATTAATAAATTGATGTTTTTGTCCAGTTAAACCCTTACAATTGTAGAAATATAGAACGTCCAGTCAAGCCCGCTTATATATATATATATATATATATATATATATATATATATATATATTCTGTAATATCTTCATATTGCGCTGACGTTGAATGAAATTTACTCCATCGTATTCAAATAATTTTACCTTTTACTGAATGTAATATTAACCTCGTGGCTTTAAGCTTTAACCAGTGGCATGCTACTTATGAAGATATTACAGAAAATATATTTTTTTGTAAACTTTAACACCTTGTATGTCTAATACCGCGTCTCTCAGGAAAAAAGTTTATAGAGCACACTTATTTTTTGGCAATTTATTCCTGCAATTTCTGTATTTAAAGTTAAATCACTGTGTATATAGAGAACAACAGCATATTGATATTTGCTCCAGGGAACTGGCTAAAGTCTATTGAAATTAAATTTCAAAAAATTTACTCAATGTTTAAAAATTTATCGTTGTTTGTTGTGATAAATAGTATAAAATTAATAGCCAAATATGAATTGGCCTCAACTCTAAAATTTATGAAGAATTTTCAGAATCCATCAGAAAAAAATGTTGTTAAAACAGCGTTAAATTAGTTATCCGCGGTAAAAGAGGAAAGAGAGGACTGGGTCAATTTGGTAGAGACATGCAGGAAATAAACTAAATACACTGTTGCCTAGATGTGGACGCACAATCATCTGAAAATGTTTTATATAATTAAAATGGTTATACGGTCGGGAAATATACGCCACTCTATTCAACGCCAACTGGTGTTAAACTGCTGAACCTTAAAATGTATATTATTTTACATATTACTAATATTTCTGCGTCCGACCAGAATTTGTGTACAGCTACACAAAATGACTTACAGAATTCTTTTTCGGTAGATATTAAATTAGGTATGAAACTGCATCATTTCTGTTGTACCACATCATCCAGCGATGATTGCCGATTGCAATAAAGACGAATATTTTTTCTGCGTCCGTATATGGACGTAGAAAGGTGGTGGACGCTGTTTAATATGTAAATTTAAAATGTACGGACGCAGAATAAATAGTAAGATATACAGGGTGAATCTTAAATAAGTACAAATATTTTAACTGATGGTGTAGTTCGTCATTTAAATCAGTCTAGTGAAAGCCATTTTTAAAAATTTTTAATATTTACGGATATTAATTTTTTAAAAAAATACCCACATTTTGAGGACCGCTGGCTGATTTTTCATCCAACAACGTAATGAAACATATGATTTGTTGCGAGGTTGCCATATCTCCTCCAATATAAATATTACGTTTCCTTTAACGTAATAGTTCTATTTTAAAAATACTTGTTTTAAGCATATATAAGTACAGTAAAATTGGGTATGTAGTATGATACGCAGCAATATTAACATAAATTTTAACATCTGAACTAACCTTACTATACTTCAACGATTAAAAATGAATTTCCGCAAGTTCAATACTACCGTAAAATATTTAGGAAGATATTACGTGATATTACTATGTCCAATGTTCAAAAATTATACATAAACGTGCACACAAGCTTACCTGTTTGTTAAAAAATTAACTATTTAATCAGTAATCCACATTTCACAAGTTAAATGTCATTGTACACTGTTAGAAAGGGACACAAAACACAATTTCCTTAAGTTATTTTATGAAGAATAACGAAAAACTATGCACGCATTTTTTATTTAAAATGGAAAAAATGTCAACTTTTAGCAAATTTTATTGCTATTTTCATGCATTATGTGGGGTTAACAAGTTTGACTTGGGCTTCCGATAATCTGTCATGACAGTTTGATAATAAAAAATAATATAAAATGTTACACTTGACAAAATTCGCTAAAAGTTGAGATTTTTTCTTCCTTGAAGCAAAGACATTTGTGTAATACTGGCAACACTGTGAACCACACGTTCAGTCTGCAGCACTATGACTCATAAAAGTATGAAGGGTCTGTCTAGGCCAGCGGTCCTCAACAAGTTTTCTGCTGAAAAATTACGAAATTTATTTAAAATTTCACTTTTTTATTTCTGATTTTTTTGTAAAAAAACTATTAATTATGTGTTCTACACACAAAACTATACTGCTGGTTAAAATATTTGTACTTATTTAAGATTCACCCTGTATACAGGCTGTATCACATAAGAGGGCCACTCCCATGTATCTCGCAAAAATCTTTAATTGTTCTTTATTGCATTTTTGGAGGCTTTTATGCTCGTAAAAACAAATTTGAGATCCATGGCCAACTTTATGAGTAATAACAAAAAAACCTGTAAAGTGCCCAAACTTTAAGGCTGTCTAACTTTTTTATTTTAAGAGATAGAGAAAACTTATTGGTAATAAATTTTTATTGCAAAATTGATACCTTCCACCTGATATCAACAGATTTTTGAAATATCGTCTGTGGTTCGCTGCGCCCTCTAGGCGGATAAAAAAATTTTCTATTGAAGCAGGCTATAGCCACAAAAAAATTGCCTGTTTTTTCGTCTTTCATGCAATATACTACATGTTGCCATTATCTTTCGTATTTATTACATTTTTTTCAATTTTAGTTAAAAAAAATGTACCTAAATATTTTCGTGTTGCTCAAGATAATGTAGCACCTGTTTCAAAGACGCCAATTGCAAAAAAAGATATATACAATATACCTATATATATATAGATATATTGTAATATTTTATTGTGGTGTGTTAATTGAAATATTCAAAATTTGACATCACAGAACTTAAAAAAATATATTTAAATAAAAATTAAATAATAAAAATATTTCAATTAACACACCACAATAAAATATTACAATATATATATATATATATATATATATATATATATATATATATATTAAATAAGAATTAAATAATAAAAATATTTCAATTAAATAATTGAAATATAATTGAAATATTTTTATTATTTAATTCTTATTTAAATATATTTTTTTAAGTTTTGTAATGTCAAATTTTGAATATTAATTTTGTTGAGCGCCTTGATATACTTGATGTGTTATGTTTTCTTAGTGTATATTATTGTGTCTTTGTTATTAAGCTGTAATTTGTTCAATACAAACCTTTTATTTCAATTTTTCTTTTGTCTTACCTTACTTACATAACATATAGTAACACATTTTAAAGATTAATGTTTATGGTTTTTAAAATTAATAGGTCGATTCTGTGCGCATCTATAAGCAAATCTGTAAGATTTCGTTATGTTACAGGAGATATGCAACTCCTGTTCACATGTAAGCTACAGAAATACTACAGAACTCGTAAATATTTATGACCAGCTTTGATAGCATCGTAACAACTAACAGAATTAAAGATCCATATTGTGAGGTTATGTAAAAAATAACCTTTTTTGTAAATATTACCTAAACAAAATTTCCTTTTATTTATGTATTAATATTTTAAGATTTATTATGAATAATGAAATAGCTTTGTTTATTGGAATATTATTGGATGAGCACCATGAGAGGTAAAAAGTTTTTAATACTGTTTAATTAGACTATAATAATTTTGTAATTGTAGAAATTCTTTAAGAATTGAACGAAAACGACTCGGAGACGAAATGAACCCATTTTATATGCATGATAGTCATTTTATAAGGTTATTTAGGCTGGATAGACAGTCCGCAATCAATTTGATACATGCCCTTACACCCCACATGCGAAACAGGAACCGTAATGCTATATCTATAGCAAATAAAGTAAAGTAAACAATATTTTAAAAATTATTATTAAACATATATTTTACGTTCTCATCAGCCTTCATTTTTTCGCTGTGGGGTCTTTTCAAACTTCAGTGGGAGTTAATGCATGGATATCAGTTAGTAGGGCAGTTAACGAAATTTCTGCGTTAATTACCCAAAACTTGTTGCCTCAATGGATAAAATTCCCTGTTACGAATATGGAGATAATTAATGTGAAACAGGAGTATGGACTAACCCATTAAGTTGTGAATTGTATTGAAATTTAAATTATTTTTCTTTTTATATATATATATATATACATATATATATATATATATATATATATATATATATATATATATATACATATATATATATAAATAGAAAAACTGTGGACTGAATAATACGTAACGTTTATATATGCAAAACAAAGAAAAACAAGCTAAAAATGAAAATAACTCACCTAATTGTTGACTCCGATAGATTTTCCATAATAATAGTCAGACACGTAAAGGAAGAAAAGGAAAGGAAAAGAATGGAAACGCTGACTATTACACAATTCACTATAAGTTACTGTATATTTTCTGTTTACTACATTCTATTGCTCAACCACACACAATTGTTTACTTTTCTATGTATATATGTATTCTTTTTTTTTGCCTACTTGTACTTTTTGATGCTCGTTTGAAAAATAAATCTATTAACATGACCCTCAGGGCCATCTGTGATCCATCAACAATTTTACTAAATGATTTCTATATTAATTAAGTATCTTTATCCTACACTATCCCAAACATTCTCCTCAGGCTGAACCAAAGTTCAGAAAAATAAATAAATAAGAAGAAACAAAACTGTTTAAAACAAATATAAAAGCAAAATACTGTTATATTATTGTAATGGCAGGGGTCACACGTTAATGACAGGTCGTCTATAAGTGCCATATTTAGTCCGAACATCCACAACTCTGATAATATTATCCCGACCAGGATACACCTTTTCGACAAGTCCTAGAGGCCATTGAAGCGGGGGCGTGTTTGGTTGTTTTAAAACAACTATCGTACCAATTTTTACAGAATTACTATCCGTATTCCAACGTTGTCGCGTTTGTAAAGAAGTAAGGTATTCTAAATGCCACCTTTTCCAAAAATCTTGAATCATACGATCTATCATCTGAAATTGATATGAATTTTAGTAGATTGTATGAATGATTGATAAAAAATAATTAAACAAACACAAATAAAGAACTACGGGTTGCAAAACGACTTACCAATGCAGCTCTGTTGGTGCAATCGATGGGGGTAAACGGTTTTTAATTCATCCGTCTTCTTTCTTGATTTATATTATAACGAAAATTTTACTAGTAGTGTGTATCGTCGCGAATCGGTTTTCGAAGTGTCGTTTGCAACCTTTTTTCGCGAATAAAAATATTTGTAGAAAAAGTAATAATATAAAAAACCGCGATAATAAAATTGCCACCACAACAAATTTCTCAATAAAACATATTTATAACATTAATTACCTATATAAAAATACCTACTTAATTTTATATAATCATACTTAAAAATTAAATTTTGTTGTATGCGGACGCAATATACCGCCCACCATAAAATACAGAGTTTTGTATTTTATTGTTCTTGATTAGGCAACGGACAGAGTTTGACAAGAGGTTTTTGTGTGATGCCTTTGCCAACACGAAGAGTTGCCACGCGAAAAATCCCATCTTTTCCGGGATGAAGTTTGACGATGCGACCAAGTCGCCAATTTAAAGGTGAAATAGTATCCTCTTTAGTTAAGACTAAAGTACCAGGCACAGTCAATGAATTATGTTTGTTCCATTTGTTTCTCTGAATTAATGTATGAAGGTATTCTTGGTGCCATCGATTCCAAAAATCCTGATGTAACCGTTGTAAAAGCTGCCATCTGCTTAAAGTGTTTAATTTTAGATGAGTGAGATCTTTGTCAGGTAATACGATTAATGGTTCTAAGGTAAGAAAATGTCCGGGAGTTAAGGTCATTAGGATCAGAACTTACGGAACATAGGGGTCGCGAATTAAGAAGGGCTTCAATTTGGGTGAGAAGTGTGGGAAATTCTTCAAATGTCAGAATTTGTTGACCAACGGTACGGAAGAGGTGAGATTTCACTGATTTAATGCCAGCCTCCCACAAACCACCAAAGTGAGGGGCTGACGGAGGATTGAAACTCCATGAAATTTTTTGTTTCGACAGCAGTTTTCATTAAATCAGCAATATATTTGCTTGCCGCAGTGAAATTAGTTCCACAATCACTAAATATATATGAACATCGCCCTCGTCTAGCGATAAATCTTCGAAAGGCAGCTAAAAAAGCGTCAGAACTAAGGTCAGAAACTAACTCCAAATGAACAGCTTTTTTAGAAAAACAAACGAAGAGACATATATACGCTTTATGTGTTTTAGCTCCTCGATATTTTCCAAGGGTAATCGTAAATGGGCCGCCGAAATCTACCCCCACACATGAGAAGGGTTTCAACTGAGAGACACGAGAAGTTGGTAAATTACCCATAAAGGGCTCCAATGGCTTAGGATTGTGACGAAAGCATCTATAACAATTAGATACGACTGATCGAATGGTACGTTTAGGAGACAAAATCCAATAATTTTGAGATAATAAATATTGAAGTGTTTGAACACCTGGGTGACAGTGTTCGCGATGAGTTTCTTCTATAATAAGAGTGGTTAAACGACAATTTCTAGATAATAATATTAGATGTTTTTGATCTAGCGATAAAGTAGAATTTACTAAACGACCTCCTACTCTGAGAATTCCACATTCATCAAGAAAAGGATTTAATTTGCGAAGAAATTTAAAGGTCTGTTTATTTTTAAAAAGCTTGTCAATGTCATTTTGAAACGTTTTATATTGCGAATATTTAATTAAAACAACCAAAGCTTGCTGAAGATCAAAGATATCTATCATATCTGATTTCTTATCATTGGATTTTTTTAAATTATGACAAAACCGAAGGCAATATGCTATGATACGTTTAATTTTAGACAAAGATGAATATTTTTCCAAGAGGTTAAAAAATATTTCATGATCAATAATTGTAGTTGCAAATGTCAATTTTCGTTCCTCATCAAAAACAGGGAATGTTCTATCATCTACCTCACTCACTGGCCAAAAATCAGAACTATGTTTGAACCAAGAAGGTCCCGCCCACCATAACGGATGATCTACTAATTCTTTGGGCATAAGACCTCGCGATGCACAATCTGCAGGATTATCAGCGGAACGAACATGGTGCCAAGCGGTAGGAGCTAATCTTTCTTGGATTTAACTGACTCGATTGCTAACGAAAGTTTTCTAACGGTGTGGAGATGATTTGACCCAAGACAATACAATTGATGAATCTGACCAAGCGAAAATGTTGTGAAATTGAAGTTTTCCAGAATATGTTTTTAATAGAAATTCAATTAAATTCGACAAAAGAACTGCTGCACACAGCTCAAGACGAGGAAGGGAAATACGTTTCAATGGAGCTACTTTAGATTTAGCACATACAAACGAAACTGTAATATTATCATCACCATTATTAAATCTAAGATAAATAACAGCAGCATATCCTTTCTCGGAACTGTCACAAAATCCATGAAGGTCGCAAGATTTAACTTGCAACGGTTTGATACAACGAGGTATGCGCAACGAGGAAAGATGGTGAAGCTCCCGTTTGTACTGGTTCCAGCATTTTAGTATGTCACTAGGAGGGGACTGATCCCATTGTAGGCCTAAAGGCCATAAATGCTGGATGAGATATTTGAGACATTTTAATCCGATACTATTAGAATCATCAAATGAAATATCCTGTTCATAGCGACAGTCAAGGGGAATCGATTCTACAAGTAATGGATTATTGCTTGTCCATTTACGAAGCAAGAAACCTCCTTTAGCCAATAATGAAATGAGTTCTTTTTGATGTGAAGCTGCTTCTAGTGAATCAGAACCAGTCACTAAGTCATCAAGGTAGATGTCTGACAAAAGAACTTTTGATGCATGAGGAATTCGCTTTGCTTCATCGTTGGCTAATTGAATACGGGTACGAAGAGCAAGAAAAGGAGCCGAGGTTATCCCATAAGTAACAGTTTTTAACCAAAAGTCTTTGATAGGATCTGTTGGAGCGAATCTCCATAATATTCTTTGATAATCCCAATGATGGCGGTGTATTAGGATCTGACGATACATTTGCTTGATGTCAGCAGTAAAGACAAACTGATGTAGTCGAAAATTTAACAAGATAGAAGTAATGTCCTTTTGCAACTTAGGGCCTACTAGAAGAGTTTCATTAAGAGAGATTCCATCCAAAGATTTACATGAAGCATCAAAGACAACTCTTAACTTAGTTGTGGTACTGTCAGGTTTGAATACACAATGGTGAGGAATATAATAGTTTGGTTCCGAACTAAGATGATAAGTTGGTATTTCTACCATGTGTCCACTATCTAAGTAATCTTTCATGAATTCCGAATAGAACATATGTAAAGATGGATCCCGAAGCAAACGATTTTCCAAAGCAAAGAAACGACGAAGAGCTATAGATCGAGAATCTGCAAACGAAGGTTCTGTGTCTTTAAATGGAAGAGCAACAATGTAACGACCAGATTGATCGCGAGAATGATTTTCTACAAACGATTTTTCACAAAGAAGATCTGAAGAAGAAGATTGATCAAGTGAATAGTCTAAGGCACTATGAAACGAATTAAGAAAATTTTGAGAAGAGCAGGAAATTTTACTCATAAGGATCCAACCAAAAATTGTGTTAACAGCAGTCGGCTGACTTTCATTACCCATTAAATGACCAGGGGTTAGTATCAATGGGAATATGTCAGCACCTAGAAGAAGATCGATCACTTGGAATATTAAATTTAGGATCTGCTAATTTAATATTTGACAATTTCGAAAAGTTGCAATTAGGAATGCATTGGGGTGGCATGGTGCCACATATTTTGGGTAAGATTAACGCATCAACTGGTAATTGTAGGGAAAATTTGTTTACTGGACGAACAGTGCTAGTTACATATCCTAAAGCTTGAGATGACATTTCTCCTAACCCGTGAATCGATAACGATGAATGAGAACGTGGCAGTCTTAAACGATTTGCACAACGTTCTGTTATAAATCTTGTCTGACTGGCACTGTCAATAGTGCTCTAACTTTGTTTTTTGAGGAAGGATATTAGTCAAGGAACTCACGTGACTAGTTGGACTTGGATCTGTTATAGCTGTTGAGGTGGAAGGAGATGCAACTGAAGAGGCGATTGGACGAGCTGCAATACTTGAAGATGGTGCTTCAGGAGTATTACCGACAAAATGTAATAATGTATGATGCTTAGCTTGACAGGTCCGACAACTAAATTTTGAATGACAAGCTGCAGAATGATGAGATGAGTTGAGACAAGTTAAGCACAAATTATTTTGTTTAGCAAAGTTATATCTATCAAAAGGTACTTTTTCGAGAAACAATGAACATTTATATAAAGGATGATAAGAATTACAAAGTATACATTTAGTTGATGGTTGTATAGCATTAACAAGACGAATTAGGTTTATGAGAAACAGATGGTTTAATTTTATTAAAATTAACTGGTTTCGATTTGTCTATTCCACCATTCAAAGTAAGCGATACTGTTTCATAAGCAGTGCATTGTTTTTGCAAAAAATTAACCAATTCCACGTAAGATGGGATGAGATTAGTTGAGTTACATTCCAGTTCAAAACGCGTAACTGTCGCTTCATCTAATTTTGAAACTGAAATATTGAACATTACAAAGTCCCAATGCTCGACTGGTAATTTCAATATTTTTAATGCTTCCAAATTTTCAGAAAAACGATCTAATAAATTTCTTAAATCAGTTGATGACTTAGATTTTAATTTTGGAGCATGAATTATTTGTTTCCAATAGAAATTAGCAAGAATACGAGTGTTTTGGTAACGAGCAGTTAAAGCGTTATATGCAACTGGATAGTTTTCGTCAGTTAATGGAATAGATTTGATAATTAAAATAGGATTCTTTGACAAAGACATCAACAAAAATTGAAATTTTTCAGAATTTGATAATGTGCTATTGTTATGTACCAAAGAGCGGTATAAATTTATAAATGTGGGCCAGTCGTTAAAGTTGCCATCAAATTTAGGGACATCAATTTTTGGCAAGCGCACATTAGGCTGGCTGTCTTGCGCTAGTTTCAGAAACTTGAGTTTCATTTTTCAACAAAGAATGACAAATCGATTTAATTCTATAGTATGAATTGTCAAAACTAGTTACTACAGCCTTTTCTGTTTCAAAATCTGGATTTTCAGTGACAGCTAAAGTGGATAATAATAAATTATGTTGATGGGTAAATTCTTGTTTAATATTATCTAAATCAGAATATCGAATTTTAAACATAACAACAGCTTCCTCCGCTTCAAGTTCAATAAGGCGATCTCTCTGTGCTCTGAATTGTTTAAGTTTATTTGCCATTTCTTTTTTTTGTTTAAAAAAGAAAACGAAGTAGACTATTAAAGGTTAAATACAAAAGTAAATCGAATCGAACTGGCAAAATTATTGAAAATAATGTGTTAACAACAACAATAAAACACTATGTGTACCTTTAAAGAAGTTCACTCTGTATAAAATGAAATCAAAAATAAAAGCGGTATGAACGCAAACTCCAATATATAATCGCCCGTACTATGAAATTCTAACAAATATGTATTTAAATTAACGCGATAACGACCGTACTAATACTGCTCGCTCAGCGGTCTGTAAAAAAGCGAAGAAAAAGAGTTTAGCATGTATCAAATTACGATTAATAAATGCTAAATTGTTTAAAAATATTCAAATAAACTAATATATTATGAACGAATCCAATCAATTCGATCGAAAAGAATATACGAAAATGGCAAGCAATTGCCGAATGAAATGAAAGCAAAATGTCTAATTAGATAATTCAATAAGTTGAGAAATTTGTTATGATTAGAAAAACAATCACGAAAACTAATTTTAAAAGTATCCTAGGCTCGATAGGATCAAAAAATGATTTGAATTTTAGTAGATTGTATGAATGATTGATGAAAAATAATTAAACAAACACAAATAAAGAGCGACGGGTTGCAAAACGACTTACCAATGCAGCTCTGTTGGTGCAATCGATGGGGGTAAACGGTTTTTAATTCATCCGTCTTCTTTCTTGATTTATATTATAACGAGTGTCGTTTGCAACCTTTTTTCGCGAATAAAAATATTTGTAGAAAAAGGAATATAAAAAACCGTGATAATAATTGCCGACACAACAAATTTCTCAATAAAATATATTTATAACATTAATTACCTATACAAAAATACCTACTTAATTTTATATAATCATACTTAAAAATTAAATTTTGTTTTATGCGGACGCAACAGAAATCTATCCAGTAAATTGATATTCTGGTCTGTAAGATCAGATGCAGGAATACTTTTCAAGGTGGTTAAGGTTAAAAAATGAGAAGGTGTCAGAGCAGTTAGATCTGAAGGATCAGAACTAAGTACGCACAAAGGACGAGAATTCAACATTCTACTTGCACCAGCAAAGTATTAAATTCCTCATATGTCAATAATTGATTTCCAATCACCTTGTATATATGAGTTTTTACAGATTTTACATTAGCTTCCCAAAGGCCGCCCATATGCGGAGCACCTGGAGGAATCAATTTCCATTGAATCACTTGAATAGCTAACTCGTTAAACATAACATTATTAAAATTTTCAGAAAACACAAATTGATAAAGATCGTCTAAAGCGGCTTTTGCGCCGATGAAATTGGTACCATTATCGGAATAAACCTCTGAAATTGCACCACGTCTACCAATGAACCTTTTGAAGGCTTGCAAAAAATTAGAAGTTGACAAATCAGTGACAAGTTCAAGATGCAACGCTTTAGTTGTCATGCAAACAAATAAACAAATGTATGATTTTATGGAACGAATTCCACGTTTACGGTAGGGAAGTATATATATAGGATCAGCATAATCACATCCCGTACGTAAAAATTGTTTGGCCTCTTGAACTCTAAATTTTGGAAGATTTTCCATCAGAGGAATTTGAGGTTTTGGTTTCAATCGAAAACAAATATTGCAATTTCGGATTCTATGTCTAACAATACCACGAGCTGATAAAATCCAATAACGCAACCTAAGTAAAGAGAGAACTAAATAAGGACCAGTATGAAGATTCGTTCTATGATAATGGTCAATCAAAAGTTCTACCAGGGGGTCTCTTTTAGGAAGCAATATAGAATGTTGAGTATCGGAATTCAAATTGGCATTAACTAGTCTACCTCCTACACGAAAGCATACATTAAAGGTCGCACATGCCCTCCAATCAGTAAGATGGGCGTGGTTATATATGCCGCCAATTTTATAATTTTAAATTATATTGCGGTTCATAGATATAAGAAGGATTGCAGTTATCATTTATAATATTTTCGTCTGATTTGCACTTTTTTATGATTTGTCAGAAAAGTATCGCTTTATATTATTTGATTATGTATGTTAGGTTAATATTAAGGTATAATAATGAAATATTGTGTATATAACATATATTTACCTATAAATTATAACACTAAAAGAAAACAATCAGCAACAAAAACATTAGTAATTATACATATTTGATTGTCATGTATGAACATACAACGGTATAAAATAAATGTAATTTGTTGTTTAATTAATTATTTAGATACATACTAATATTATGAAAATTTTCACATAATTACAAATCTATAATATATAAAATAAATCCCAACTTTCTTGTCGGATGGGAGACTGGTGAATTGCTGCTATATTTTAAGGCGTGTATTTTTGCTGCATTTCCTTTCCAACTCTGACATCAGATCAGTGTGTGTAAAACCTTGCTTAAGTAATCTTAATTTTAAATTTTACTTTGAATAATTGTAAAATCATGTTATCGGGTCATAACAAAGCAGTCGCTACTCTCAACAGTTGCCGGATCATTTGCCAGGAAGTATAAGTACATATACATGAAACAAATATAAAAATTACTGTTCTGCAAATAAACACACATATACATATAACTCACCGGGGATTCTCTTTCCCCTAGTCTTATTAGCTGTCTATCAGTGTCCATTTCCATTATATTAATAAAAAAATATTATATCAACAAATAAGTTGAGGCTTCCCTGGACGTCAAGCTAGAATTTAAATATTAAGTATAATTTTTAATTAATGTGATATGTAACAGTTACCATACCTGTAAAATATTTGCAAATTTTACTTTTTATTTGGATAATACAATTGTTTTTCGATTTTTCTCTTTCTACATACATCTCCTGTAGTATTTTGTTGAAACTTATCTTTAATTTTATTCAATTCCACCATAAATTTATCAAATAATTCTTCATCCAAAGATCTACCAAATGTACAAATTCCATCCAAAGCAATCTAAAAATTTAAATTTATAATGAAGTTTTTGTGCATCTTAAAACTTTACATATAGAGACCTACCTCACGCCTACTTTCAAAATTTATTGGTATACTAGAATTTTGTTTCCTACAGCTTTCATCTATGAAATGAGTTAAGTCATTTTGATACCGAATCTGGCTTGTTGTGGGTTCATCAATACATAACATATCACTTTCTTCGGAACATGGAGAACTGCTTGAAATACCTAAAACAGACTCGCTTCTCCCCTCAAACATAACTACAGCATGTATATGTTTACACATTGTACATTTTACTGCATATTCTGGGCATTCGCATAGATATCTGTGTATACAAATTTTACATTGGTTACAATAAGAAGTTCTACAGTCTTCATCACATATTTCATTATATGAGACTAAATAAAATTTGTTACTTACCGTACATGATTGTACCTTGAATTTACCAAATTCCAAATATTGTACATTATCCTTCATCAGCTTGGCTTTTTTGTGTGCTTCTACGGTAATTTTGTGTTGGTAATTATTTGCATTAGGTCTTTCAGTGTTTACAATTCGTTTCCACATCTTCTCATCTACAAGTTCATCTAACAAATCCAGTAATTTTTCAACTCTAAAAAGATGTAATTAATAGCATATATACATTTGTTTTTAAATTTGAATTTACCGGAGATTTCTCTGCCCATTCATTTTATTATACTTCAATAACTTGTTTAAGCTTTCAATGGCCATATTCGTATTTATACCAGCATTTATCCTATGACAATGAGCCCACATCATGATTCTTTCTTCGCTTTGAAAATAGTAGCTAGAAACCAAAAACAATTTTATCATATGTGTTTTGTGTTTTTAGAATGTAAACAAACTTTTGCAAATATCTTAAATACTCGTTTTCTCCTTCTTCTTCTAAGTGCTTAAAATAATTTTCCTTCAACTCGATAAAGTTTTTGATATTTACTTCTTTTAAAATATTTCTCATTTTCGTCTTCATTTCTAGTTTATTTTCTGGTTTTTTTAATTTTGATCGTCCTTGAATGTTCCAGTTTTTTATAATATGCCACGTGCAAAGTAATCTTCTGGGCTTTTGTTCTCTCTCCATAACCTTGGTCCAAGCATTATAATATTTTACATCATCGTCACTCATTATATATTCGGCCTCAATATTTTCTCCTAATCTTGACTTTAACGCACTAAAAAAAATTTCTTGAATTGTTTGATCTAATCTATTTGAAAGTAAAAATGCGACAGGGAAACCCATATTGTTTTCATCTTTAACTAAAACTACTGTTAAGTCCCAATTTCTTCTATTTGTCCCATGAGTCCCATCTATACAAATTACTCGTTTGAATTCCCTTAGCTTTTTTTCCATGACACTATTCATATATCCAACAACAAAATCTTCGTCTCTCAGTCCAGGGTACTTTTCACCTGAAATGTATTTCAAAATTCTACCACCACCAACCAACACCACCCCACACCACACAAAAGCCTTATTTTTTATTTATTACCTATTTGTTTAAATAAAAATGCATTATTTTTTCCTTGCTTATTCCACTCTTCAACTTTTAAAGCAGTCGCTATCATATCATCTGCATTTCTTCTTTTGTCAATATTGAATTTCCTAGTTAAATATGCCAGATCTCCTCTTGTTATTATATTTATCCTTTTTAATTTGTCGTTTTCAATAATCCGGGAATTTGATATTATTCTTTCTTTTGTTACTCCTGCAATCAACTGTTCCACAAGGGTATTCTGCTCAGTGTTTGATAGACGCTTACTCCTCAACTCGTCTGCATGTCCCACGTGCGTTTCAACAAATTTTACTGCAATCATTCCTACACAACAAAATGTAATATACCCAATGTAAAATATGGTTTTGTAATTAATTAAATAAATACCATTTTGTTGGATCTTTGTAACGATTCTTGATGGGCATACTCCTGAAATTCGAATGCTTCCTCCTAATTTTATGTTTCTTTTGCTACATATACTGGTAAATCCTAAAAAAAAATTAAGTAACATAGGTATTTATTGTTGTTCAGATATTTATATAAATGACTACCTCTAGAATCACTTCTATTACAATTATAATATATGTCTTCGTCACCATTGGAGCGTTTACATCTTCTATAACATACATAATCCACGTCTCTATTGCCTAATGCTCTCCATGCTTCAAAGTCTACAAAATTCCTAAAACTCAAAACATATTCCATTATACTTAATTTATGAAGTTGCTTTAAATGTTCTATCAAATGTTCATAGCAACTGAATTTTTCTTCTTCGAGGCACAATGGACACAGAATTCGTTGTATTTTATTTTTCTCTATCGTAACTTCGTCGTGAAAGTTTCTCATGTGTCTATTTCTTGTAGATATACTGGAAAACTCCTTTTCACAAATTTTACAAACCAATGTGCAGTCTCTACAAAAGCATACATACAAAAATAAAAAAATTACTTTACTTTTAACTTTTAGAATACTTGATTATTTCCATGTTGAGAAGATTAATACACAAGTAACAATGAATAATTGTAGCAATTAAAATTGCTGTTTTAACTAATCCTTTATACTCTGTGCAAATAAACAAGAACTGTAAAAATCTCTAGAGGAGCAAGGGACGGGTACAACTCTAGTTATATATTTTGTGGGTACAACTCATACAACTACACGACTTTCGCGCCACAAATTCGCGCTTTGGCAGTTTTGACATTTCCGTGACGTCAACCTTTCCTGATTGGAGGGCATGGGTGCGACTTTTAATGTATGCTCTACACGAACAATACCGTCTTTCAGAAACGGGCGCAAATATTTTAAAGATGAAGGACTAATACCTTTTTTTAATGATTTTATCTCAGATTTAAACTATTTGTGTTGGACTACTTTAATTAGAGTAAATTCAGCAACATCCATCTCAGAGGCTGAAATAGTAGCTGCTTTCAGCAACAATTTGAGAAATTTTAGTACTTAAACAACAGATATCAATAACTTAATCCAACTGGAACGACGAGTTATAAGTTCATACAATGGGTTATCATTGTTATTTTCAGAAGCTACTAAAAATATGGCTTTGGACTCTGGTAAATTTTCTTGTGAACCTACAATACAAATTGGCCATTCAGAAAATGTTAGCTTTAACCATTCAGGGCCATTTTCCTATAGTGTTATTTATAAATTGAGAAGGAGTTAAACCTCTAGACAAACAATCACTAATATTATTTTTTCCCTCTACATGAAACCACGAATTGGAGTTTGATCATGATTGGATCTGAGTTACTCTATTCGATACGAAAGTTTATAATTTAGATGGGGAGGCAATCCAATTAAGTGTGACCGTAGAATCGGAGAATGCAAAAACTTGAGTAATATTTAAGCGTATCTTATAGCAATCAACTATAAAATAAAGTAGCTTGGCAATCAAGTGTGCGACACAAAGCTCTAAACGGGGAATCGAAACAAGTGTAATAGGAGAAACTTTCGATTTTGCACAAAGAAGATGCACTCGCGGTTCTTCACAAGAATTCATACTACGAATATACACTACAGCGCCATAAGAAGTTAGGCATGCATCAGCAAAACCTATTAGAACTACAGGTTGGTTTAAAGTAGTGCCCAAATGACGAGGTAATTTAAAATTGAAAAGAAGTGATAATCCTTCCTTGAATTGATCCCAACGTTTTACTATATCAGGGGGACATGACTCGCCCCAATCCAGTTTTCTAATCCAACAATCTTTAATCAACAGTTTAGCTAGTAAAGTAACAGGAGCTAATAACCCTAAAGGGTCGTAACAACGAGCAATAGTTGATAGAATATTGCGTTTAGTGCATAGTTTATTGACAAAATCAAAGGGAAATGATAGGTAATCATCATTAGGGTGCCATTGTAAACCTAACACCTTCAGGAAATCAGTTTCAAAATTCACAACTTGGGTGGTTCGATTTTCCACTGGTATCTCTGCTATTAATTTTTTAGAATTAGTAACCCATTTTACCAATTGGAAACCTCCACGTTTTAACAACTCAACCAATTGATTGTATAAAGCTATTGCTGAACTATGTGATGAAACACTAGATAGAAAATCATCTACGTACATATCTTTTCTCAGAATTTCCGAAGCTAAGGGCAATGACAATTTTTCGTCATCAGCTAATTGACGGACCGTTCGTAATGCTAAATATAGTGAAGTTTTAACACCAAACGTAACAGTATTTAACTGATACGTTCCTACAGGTTCATCGGGAGAGAATCTCCACAGAATTCTATGAAATCTTTCGTGATCTTCAGGTAAATTAATTTGGCGATACATCTGTCGAATATGTGCTGTAAAGGCTACTTTAAATAATATCAGTTTTACATGAGGCATCAAAGACAATACGAAGGGGGGTGGTCGTTGAATCAGTTTTAAAAACGGCATGATGAGGAATGAAATGTTGTGATTCAAAAATATTATTTTCTACTACTTTGGACATATGACCTTGGATCAAATAATCTTTAATTATTTCCACATATCTATTTCGCAGAAAAGAATTATTGAGCAGCCTTTTCTCTAAAGATAAAAACCGTCGAAGAGCTATGGAATAAGAATCTCCCAAGAATGAACTATCTATTTTAAAAGGCAATGCGACAGCATATCTTCCAGAAGGATCCCGACTATAAGTGGAATGGAAAATATTTCACATTCTAAATCGTCAGGGGCTATCATATTTGAAGATGGTATGTTTTCTATTTCCCAAAATCGTTTTACTAATTTTTCTAAAGAAGATTTTACAGTAGTAACACAAAAACTATAAATTGCTGTTGAAGGAGATAAAACCGGAGCTGATCCCATTATTACGTAACCTAAACTAGTTTCTACCGTTACCGGAGTATTAGGCGGTCCTATGATGCGTATGTACTACCAATCATATTTGCAAACAGACTTGCTCTAAGAATGCCATCAATTTTTTGTGGAAAATAAAAACTACTATCAGCTAATGGCAACAAATTTAAGTGTGACAAACCCTTTGAATTAATAGCTACAGAAAGCAATTTTTCCGTTATTTTTTCAACTACCAATACATCTAAAGAATAACGTGCAGTTTTATCCAACTGTGAAATAATCACAATATTTGTGCATCTATGAACCGAGTTTCTAGTATATCCAAATCCATAAACGTCTGAATGATATGGAGAAATAGGAAGTTTCAGACGACGACTAAATTATAAGGAAAGAAAATTTGCTTGACTACCACTATCAAGAAGAAAACGAGCTTCATGCAGACAACCAAAATTATCTAAGATACCTACCTTCGCAGTAGACAGCAATACAGTGTTGTTATTATTACGGGCAACCGAACAACAATTTACTAATGAAGGGCTTGTCGGAATTACATTTGATGTATCTTTATGTATGGACCAGGAGTGCTTATCGAAAAGAGTCGAATTGGCTGACTCTGACTGATTTAACATGGGTTTACGATCAAATTTTTCCGGACTAGAATTAGATGCATTCGGTAATGTTGATTTAAAATGTAACAAAGTGTGGTGTTTTTTGTTGCAAACTCTATAAGTATAGTTACTTTTGCAATAAATAATTTTATGTAAGGACAAGCAATTTAAACACAAATTGTTATTTCGAACAGCATGATAACGATCTTCTGGTGTTAATTCTAGAAACTTAGGACAGAAGATATTTTACAAATGACTCATTGAGATTTATGGTTACCTTGCACTACAAATGAATGAGTTACCTTTGGTTTATTAAAAATACTGCTAATGTGAATATTTTTTGAATTACTACCGGGTACAGATTTATTGATCGTACTCGTTCTATTACAAATCCTTGTCTGTTCTTTAACAAATGTAATTAAAACTTGATAAAAAGGCATTTCTGCTTTTCGCCTAGAATTTTCCAATAATTTTTGTGTCTCAGGATTAAGCTTTTGAAAAGTTAGGTAAATTAAAATATAGTCTGCTAAATCTGGTATTTCTAATTGACGTAACGCAGCAGGATGAAAATTTTCCAAAAATAAATTTAAACTATGAGCTGTTTCAAATTGAGCTTGCTTAAAGTGAAGCAATTGATCTAAATATGTATTAGCTATGACACGTTTATCTTCAAATTTATCAGTAAGTGCCTTTGAAATGATTTTATAATTATCACCTGTAGGCGGAATGCCTGAACAAACAGACAGAGCACTGCCACTCAAGCAACTCACTAAATAATGAACTCGATCTATGTCAGTTAGATCTTTATTTTTGTGTATTAAATTATTATAACATTCAATGAACTAATGCCAATCTTTAATATTTCCATTAAATTTTGAAAGAGGTAACTCTGGTAACTTACGCGTGAACTTACTCTCTAAATTTCGGCCATGACTGGTATTGTTACTATATGACTCTATATGATAAATTAGCTCATCAAATGTTTCTAGAATTTGATAATTTGGAACATAATTAGGATTTATTTCATATTCTAATAAATTTATTTCATCTAAAAGGTCTAAAAATGCTGTTTTTGTACTGGCCAAAGTTTCATATCTAACACAAAAATGTTCCTTTTTCTCTGACGTTGAAATATCTCTACTATTATCAAATAAATTTTGAATACGAATGAAATATTGCTCCTTTTTTGATATTAAAACTTGCAGTCTCTGCCTCTTCTTATCCATCCTGTATTAAATACTACTATGGTGTATTATTACTAAAATTTGTATAGCAAGTACTATAAATACTATGTAATACAAAAATCAAATAATCAAAATTGCTGATATGTTATGGTTTTCACAAAAGAAATACACAGTATATGAAATAATTCGTTTCAGTAAATTTTACTATAAAATCTATGCTATAAGTACAAGCAATAAAATGTAGTGTTCTAAAAGATAATGTTCAAGCTAGATAATAAACCAAAAAAAAAAGAAAAAAGTGCGAAAAGTGTTTTATTCTCTGAAATTACTAGTATTGATTGATAACTAAATTCTATTAAGTTCTAAAAATGAGATGAAAATAACTGCTAATAAAATGCTAAATCCGGCTCGAATGGTCCAATTATGTTTTGGCTAACTATATATATATATATATATATAAAAAAACGGTGGACTGAATAATACGTAACGTTTATATCTGCAAAACAAAGAAAAACAAACTGAAAATAACTCACCTAATTGTTGACTCCGATAGATTTTCCATAATAATAGTCAGACACATAAAGGAAGAATGGGCTATGGGCTTCATACTTTCGATTGGCATGGAATTTGTCTATTAACCAAACCAGTGAAATGTTTAAAAAAAAATTAACTTTTAATTGTTAATTAATCATATTCTGGACTGAAATTTTTTAGACAACCCATTTGCAATGTATTTATTGACATATTTAATTGGATATAAAATACTTTTCATCCATTAACCAGCTCGGTGAAGGCCGTTTTATAGTGGGATCCTATACTATGTAACAGGCTGCCTTACAGAGACAAACGCAGAATTGCCATATTTACGAATCTATAAATATTTCCGTTACAGATTAACTGTAAGCTACAGATCTGTAAATTTTATAGAAAACGCAGAATCGACCTATAATTTGGTTAATAAAGAATATTCTCTTATTAAATTTCTCCTCTGTCGATAATTTCAACAAACTAATATATTGTTATTGTATTGTTATTGAATTTAAATTACAACTTTATGAGTTATGCAAATAGATATTCTTCTACTTATAATGGTTGTTGCATACCTTTCAGGGAGTATCTCTTAAAATATTACAGATGTCAACTATATTACAGCAAAAATGGCGATATTAGTGACAGATAATAATGATTCTTGTGCAATTTTTCAAAATATTGTTATTATTGCTTGGATTAAACTTATTTTTGTACAGGTAAGTACTGTGGGTTATTCTTTATACTTTGCAAAGATTAGGATGAAATGAAACCTGTTTTATTTACTATAGGTATAGAAATTTTATAGTGCACTTTATTTTTAAAGTTACTTGAGGTTGGAAAAATTATAGTTTTCTTTTCTAGAAACTGGTAAACGTCCTGTAGGCTTTGGACCTGCAATTTCCCTGGAGATAGTTGAAATTTTTATGTATTGGCAAAATAACTTTTCTGGAGTATGGAGACTTGTAAATTTCACTGGTGAGTAGGTATTTTCTTAATTAAACTTGTTTGTTCTGGACTAATTTGCAAATTTTCGGGAGCTATCTCGCGATGTTGCACCTTTTTTCAAAACCCAAGCCGTAACTATCAACAATTTGTTTGTTTTTCTTCCTTTCTGTAGATCACAGTATACTAAGCAATCAGTAGGGAAACTCAGCTTTCCTGCGTCTTCCAAAAATCCGCCATCTTGTTGGCGACTGACAGTTATTACTATAATTTCTGTGTGTCAGTTAGGTTTTTTAATTTTTGACATTATTACATGGTTATCCACTCGTTATCGTTATTATACTTATATTCCTGCTTTGTATGTCGTGTTAAGTGTTTAGTTATTTGTGTTTTTATATTAGTGATTATTTATTAGTGGAACTGTACCCAGTAAATAATAAATAAACTATGGGAGGAAATAATGTGTTGTAAAAAACTAACGCATAACGCAGCTCTGGGCGTAAATGGCCTGTAAACAGTTTTATATAAGGGAGACCAAGTTAGACGTGATAGCTTAATTGAGAAAATCCTAAAGAAGAATTAAAACATGAAAGGAGGCAAAGGATTTAACTCCAAATAGGAAAGAGACTGCTTTCGTACATGGATGAAAGAAACCACTCCATACACCTAATAGAGCAACGGGAGTTTTTGATTATGTTACCTATATATATATATTTTGTAAACCTCAAAATAAATTGTACCTAATATTCACGTTTTAATTTCATTTCGTACTTTCCTAAAAAAAAAAAATGAGTAAAAATATAAAAATTACACTGGGCTTAAATTTGATAATCTGCTAACAAAATAAGGTAAACGTATACATCTTGACATAAAGGCAAAAGTACTACAAAATATAAAATAAAACTACACTACTAGTCGACCTAGTTTCCATGTTTTCGCAATTTTTTTAAATAAATTTAAATTCATACCGGTTTTATAATCAAATTCAAATTATATCTGCTAGAAACCTAAATTAAGACAAAATGTGACCAAAACCTCAATTTACATGAAACTACACTGGATTACAACAGTTAATTAACAATTAATGCAAAAGTATTAAAACTACGAACAACTTTGGTTATGTTTACGCCAAATTATTAGCTATTTTTTCGTATGTTCTCTGGGATCCGCCATATTCTTGGCGACTTTTTCTAGAGTGGGGGTATTTAAAAACTGCCAGACGTATTTCATTCATAAATTGTCTAAGATTCCGTACTAATTGCTTAGTATACTGTGCTGTAGATTGCCATGTTAAAGGTCCTTTCACATGAGTTTCCAGTCTTTGGATGTCCTTTTTATGCACTTTATCACAAAACTACTTATAACTAATACATTTTTATAACTGTCCTTTTGTTTTTATAGTACAATTTTATTTATTTTATTAATGAAAATACTCTTTATTTTGCATTTTAGGTCATTTACAAGGGATTCTTGCAAAGTCACCTTTGGTCTTAACAGTTGAATTAATTCTAAAATTTGACATTTAAAATTATTTTTCACGATATGGTTTATTTTTATTGGATATATCTTCAATAATGTTACTCGTCTGCCTACAATATGTATATCAGATTAATCTATAGACTTTCACCTTTCATTCATTATAAGTTACTCTGGGTTTAAATTTCTTTTTCTCTATGTACTGAGTGATAACAATTGTCAACGTCATGCAAGTTTATGAAATTTTATATTATACTTGATAATAAAATTATTATTTTTATGCTATGTAATTTTATTTATTATTACTAAATTTATATTCAGGATATCCATATTAACAATTATTTATATTTTTTATAAATCTACACTAATAATTATTAATTTTATTCAACTTCAAGTTCGGTCAGGTATTACTTTCATGTGATTTTCTACATGCATATTTCAAATTGTTACAATTTTCCCAAATTTATTTGGAATAATTTCTTGTATAAGAAATTTTTCAAATCAATTTTTCATTTAGTATGATATTAAGTGAAATTTTGAATTTTAATAGCTTTTCAATTTCGTCTGGTGCTTTATTTTTATGTGTGTATAGAATAGGATAGCTTTTTGATCTAAAATTGTCTATATTTCTTACTTCTAAGTTATGAACATAGCTGGTCGCCACTCTCATTTTATTCGATACTAAACCTTCATATTTCCTCGACATTTTTCTTACCTCCATCTCATAACTACTATCAACATTTAATTTTATTTCATCAACATTAAATATCTCTTCATGATAATAATAATCATCACCTTCTTCACATAAATTCACCTCCTTAACACTCATTACTCTCTCATCTACTACTTCACCTCTTTCGCTTTCACCCATGTTCATAATTTTATTCTTGCTAACTTTAAACTCTATCTATATCTCATTCAAACATAATTTTCTTAATTTATAATCGATTTTTGCTTTATATTTATGTAAATAATCTGAGCCTAGGACAATGTCCATATTCTTGTCTGGTACTATTAAAAGGTGAAACAATAGTTTTCCTGTTCCAAATTGAAGTGTGATATTTAATAATTTATTTACCTCGTACAATTTCTTTTTATTTGGACCAATTAACACTACCTTATTCACTTTTATAACATGTTGCTTTAAAATTGGAAATTTTTCTACTATATTTTGGCTTATTAACGACCCTTCTGACCCAGAAGTAAGTTTTCATTTTGAATTAACAATAATTAAAATATCATTTTGATTTACTATAACGTTTTCATCTAATTTAATAAATTCTCTAGGATGGGAATATTTACTATGATAAATTTTGATTGTTTTACTGTTTGACTTGCTATTTACTGAAAATTTTGTTGATTTTGATTTTCTGTATTTGTAGGTTGCCTATCAAGAGAAATGGATCTATGAGATTCAACTCTGTTATCACCATTTGCTTGGCTGTCTACTCGCTCTTCAGATCTACTTGCACTTCGAAATCTCTGAAAATTTACCTGCCTTACCTGTTGATTATTGTCTCGTCTGGACTGATATGTATTACGTCTTGAATTGTGAAATTCATTACTTGGATTTGCGTTATTAGGATTATTATTGTTGTTATAATTTGAATTTGTATTTCTATTTTGATTATTATATGAATTATAATTATTATATTTTTGATTATTAAAATTGTTATTACATATTATGATATCTGTTATCTGGATTGTTGTTATATCTAAAGTTACTATTTATATTGTTATTATAATTATTATTTCGTTGCAAATTCATATTATTATTATTATCATTAGGCCTAAAATTGTTGTAGTTTCTATTATTGAAATTGGGATCATTTGATCTATTAAATTTCCTGAAATTATTACTATTATTATAATTATTGTTACTATAATTTTGAGGATTTTTATTTGCATTACGTTCGATTCTTGTTAAATAACTGTATAATTGTTCCATATATCGAATGTCCTGCATTGCCACTGTTTCTGCAATCTCCGGTTTGTACTGTCGTGAGATGTATAAAACAATGTCTTGTTCGGATAACCTCGGTGTAAGATATTGTGCCAATGAATACAATTGCATGGCATAATTTGTCAAACTATTAGATAGGTTCGGGTTGTATTTCCCAAAATACTGCTTTTCCCTTATTATCATTTCAGCATTGTCTCCCCAGAAATGTTGTGTAAAATTTGTGTAATCTGTGATGTTATTTTCTACCCCATTATACCATAATACAGCTTCTTCCTTCCATGTTCTCTCTTATTAATTCCCGTATTGTTTCAATCCTTGTTTCTTCATTCTGAATTCTGTCCTGCATATCTTGTATTTTCCTATTTATGGATTTTAAAACTGGATGTAGTTTATTTATTTTCCCTGAAAATGTATGTATTTTATTTTCTTCGTGATATACTATTCTGGTGATTACTTCACCCTCTCTATTTTTCATTTCCTTGACTTTCTGCATCTCCTTCTTAAGTTCTTCTATTTGTTCTTCTGTTCTTTTCCTTTCTATTTCCAATACCTCTTGATCTGCCGGTATACCTCTTTGTACTTGACTTTTGACTAATTCTATTTCTTCTGTATTTTTGTTGACCTGTCTTTCTATCGTCCCTATTTCATTTTCTTGTCGGTTTGCCCTGTCTTCTAATTCACTAGTCCTCGTCACCATTGTTGCTACGTTTTGTTCTATCTTGTCTACATTTTTTTTTTAAATCGTCCTTGCACAAGTTAAAATCCTTTCTGAATTCCTCTCTCGTCTTTTAATTTAACGTCCAATAATGTCACCACACTCTTCATATCCTCCTTTCATCCTTTTTCTAATTTTTCCATATCTTCTTTTCGTCCTTCCCTGATCATTTCAGTCAATTTTTTTCTGTCTTCTTCTTGTCTTTTCCTATCCTCCTCTTGTCTTTTTTCTGTCCTTCATAATTGTCCTCATCATCTTTTCTAACATACTTCTTACTCCACCATCACTTCCTCCATTGCTTGTCTCTTGTTCCTCCATACTTTCCTGATCTGATCTTTCTTCACTATCATTTTCCCCAGTTTGTCTTCCACGTCTTAGATGCATGGTTTCTTTTTTTAGTACCGTTTTTCCCACGTTTGAGCGACAAATTTGTAATATTTTATTGTGGTGTGTTAATTAAAATATTTTTATTATTTAAATATTTTTTTTTAAGTTTTGTGATGTCAAATTTTGAAAATTAATTTTGAGCGCCTTGATATATTTGATGTGTTATGTTTTCTTAGTGTATATTATTGTGTCTTTGTTATTAAGCTGTAATTTGTTCAATACAAACCTTATTTAAATTTTTATTTTGTCTGACCTTATTTACATATTTTTTTTATCCCTTGCTAGACACCGTTTCATAAAATCAAAAACAGCAAAAGAAACTTAAACTCAAAAGTCGATTCAAATTGTTTACAGGGTTTTATTTTTGAAACATATAGTAACACATTATAAAGATTAATGTTTTTGGTTTTTAAAATTAATTTGTTTAATAAAGAATATTCTCTTATTATTAAATTTCTCCTCTGTCGATAATTTCAACAAACTAATATAAGGTAGAACTTTGTTATTGAATTTAAATTACAATTTTATGAGTTATGCAAATAGATATTCTTCTACTTATAATGGTTGTTGTTGTATAATTATACTACAGATTTCAACTATATTACAGCAAAAATGGCGATATTAGTGATAGATAATAATTTTTGTGCAATTTTTGAAAATATTGTTATTATTGCTAGGATTAAACTTATTTTTGTACAGGTAAGTACTGTGGGTTATTCTTTATACTTTGCAAACATTAGGATGAAATGAAACCTGTTTTATTTACTATAGCTATAGAAATTTTATAGTGCTCTTTATTTTTAAAGGTACCCGAGGTTGGAAAAATTATAGTTTTCCTTTCTGAAAACTGGTAAACGTCCTGTAGGGTTCTTTGGAACTGCAATTTTCCTGGAGATGGTTGAATTTTTCATGTATTGGCAAAATAACTTTTCTGGAGGATGGAGACTTGTAAATTTCGCTGGTGAGTAGGTATTTTCTTAATTAAACTTGTTTGTTCTGGACTAATTTGCAAATTTTCGGGAACTCTTTGTTTTTCTTCCTTTCTGTAGATTGCCATGAGTCCTTTCACATGAGTTTCCACAGTCTTTGGATGTCCTTTTTATGCACTTTATCACAGAACTACTTATAACTAATACATTTTTATAAATGTCCTTTTGTTTTTATAGTACAATTTTATTTATTTTATTAATGAAAATACTCTTTATTTTGTATTTTAGGTCAATTACAAGGGATTCTTGCAAAGTCACCTTTAGTCTCGACAGTTCTGGAATTAATTCTAAAATTTGACATTTAAAATTATTTTTCATGATATGGTTTACTTTGAATGGATATATCTTCAATAATGTTACTCGTCTGCCTACAATATGTATATCAGATTAATCTATAGACTTTCACCTTTCATTCATTATAAGTTGCTCTGGGTTTAAATTTCATTTTCTCTATGTACTGAGTGATAATAATTGTCAACGTCATGCAATTTTATGAAATTTTATTTTATACTTGATAATAAAATTATTAAATTATTATTTTTATGCTATGTAATTTTATTTATTATTACTAAATTTATATCCAAGATATCCATATTAACAATTATTTATATTTTTTATAAATCTACACTAATAATTATTAATTTTATTCAACTTTAAGTTCAGTCAGGTATTACTTTCATGTGATTTTCTACATGCATATTTCAAATTGTTACAATATACACATATATATATATATATATATATATATATATATATATATATATATATATATATTATTACTGTCAATGTTGTGATCAAGAGACCACAAATTTACCCAATATACCAAGTATAGCTAAAATTAATGTAAGTACTAACATTATATTAAATTTATTTGCTCTCAAGCAATATATTTTGCTTAACAGTGGAGGGTTGACTTTAGTGATCGATAAAAAAAACCATTAATATATAATATTTAACAAGAAAAATTGCAGAACTTTCACAACTTTCACTTATCTGGCCAACATCAAGAGTAAGCAGATTCCGGAAGGTCCAGCTGAGTCAAGGGTAGGTGAAGTCCCACTTCAGGGTTGAATTCAACGTGTCCTCTATATGGTGAAAGACTATGGAAGAAAATGGCAGATCCTAAGCTCCTATCGGTTAGTATACGGTAGAAGTGGTCCTCAAGGGAGGTTACGTAGCACCTGAAGTAGGAATTATTTGCGGAGAGGACAGAACCCCGTAAAAAAAACCTAGAGATGCAAAGAAAATGTGTTAATTAACGTTCAAGAACATGCAGGGTAAATTAGAAAATTACTCTGAAGTACCTACCTCCTTTATAGAGGGTTTTCTTGAGTTAGAAGGTAGTAGAACAATATTCTCCTAGATGGTATCGTAGAAGAAGAAAAAGGACACAAAAATCCCAGAAAGGCTATACTTTTGGTAAATCAATAACCAACACCAAAAGTAAAATAATTTGGAACAAAATCACTTCAAATCCCAATAAGGGTGGTTCCAATTACCACAAAAGATCTTGGCCAATATGTCGTACACCACTTAAAAGCAGTAAAACTAAATGATTTTTTCCAAAAGATTCAAGGTTGTTTTAAAAAAACCATTTAGAGGAAAATTGAAAGGATACCAATGTAATAGACAATAATTAACCATAAAATTAGAAATACCAACCTACTAATGGAAAGCATTATCCACACCCAAGGGTGGGAATTAGGAGAATAAGACTTACACCTCTCTTAATAATATTAAGAGAGGTGTAATTTGTTGAAGATGAAGATAGTATTGTAGAAAATATGGAGCAGGAAATTTTAAAACATACAGGAATTTGGCTTGTTGAAGATATCTTTTTGTTTTGGAGTTTTTATTAGTCGCGCGGCGCCCATGAACAACGAACTAGGCGCGAAGAAGACAGATAAATTAGGTGATTTATTTAATTTTCCACATACAAATAATAAAATCAAATAAAATAGGCAACTTAAAATACTTAGATGTAGGGTTAATTGTATGTCGAGTGCAGAATTAATTAAATGGAACCGTTACAATTTCAATCATAAAATAGATACATATATGAATTTCTATATCAAAAAACAGTGGGAAAGGCAAACTCAACATTAACTAATATCTATTAACGGGATTGAATATATAAAAAATAAAGATTTTAATTACGATTATAATGTTAAATACATTTTTGTACTGTACTTGAATAGCATCATTATTATTTATTCGTTTGTAGACATATTATTCAATAAATCTAAATTAAGGTTAGGTTACCACCTCTTCATATTCTCAAGGACATTCAGTTCTGGAATGCCACCTATTGACAAACATACAATCCTCCATCAAGAAATGTGAGAAAATTTTATAGATTTGCAACAGAAATAACCAATATTATTGCAATATTGTGAACGTTTTAGATATATTTGTTCACACTATGTAAAAAATGTTTAGTTGCAAAGACGATAAAAATTATCAATTTTTATTTTCATAATTCAATTATAATGTATCTAAACTGTGAAATAAGCTGATTTATATTATTTTATGTTAATTACATCATCAAATTAAGTTTACATCAGAAATGGTCAATAGGCTTAACTTATTCAGTTATGTAAATATTTTCCACGTATTTAAGAACAGCTGCAGCAAACGGATGGTCCGATTGTGAGAAAGCTACTGCTCTGATAGTTGCTCTACGAGAGGAAGCTCTTGACAAAAAGTTCCTGCTGGGCAGCAGAATAACTACGACATTCTAAAACAGCATATGGAAATGAGATATGGTTATAAACACCTGCAGCAAGTGTACCAGGCACAATTGAAAAATTGTCACCAACAGAGTGGAAAGAATTTACAACATTATGAGACCGATGTTGCTCGACTGGTTCAATTGGCTTATCCAACAGCCCCGTCCGAATTCTTAGACCAGCTCTCCATCCAAGTTTTTACCGACGGTCTAGAGATTGTGATACACTGAACGACGCTCTTTCGCATGCACTGGAATTTGAGGCAGCAAAGATGGCATCCAGTAGACATGTTAAAGTCCGGGCCATCAGTGATAATATGGGAAATGGAGACATAATCAAAACATTGAAGGACGTCATTGATAAACTCAGCCCAACTGCCAAGCTGAAGAGAGAACAACCTGGTAGCCGAGAGATCGCCCTCTTCAATGTTGGAACTGTGGGCAGACGGGACATCTGAAGAGACAGTGTACGGCCCCAGCCGCAGATCAGCAAAAGTGCACTTCCAGGCGGCAGCTACACAGGAAAACTAGGTTCAGCCGGTTTCACGGGGCAAAAACCGGCTTTCTCATACCATGCTCCACGAGAAGAAATTACATTGTTACGAAGTTAACAAGATGTTAATTGAGATGTAAAACCAAGGCACCATAGAGTCCTTGGGCTTCTTCTGTAATCTTGGTCAAGAAGAAAGATGGCTCCACCGGAAGAAAGACAGTTACCCATTACCAAGGATTGACGATACTCTGGACACCTTGGCTGGTGCGCAACGGTTTTCCACTTTGGATTTAAAGAGTAGATATTGGCAAGTCCAGGTCTGTCCAGAAGACAAGGAAAAGACAGCGTTCACTACCAGAAATGGATTGTGGCAGTTCAATGTAATGCCATTTGGCCTATGTAATGCCCCTGCGACTTTTGAACGACTGATGGAAACTGTACTTCATGGCCTGCATTGGGAGATCTGCTTGAATTACTTGGACGACGTGGTGGTGCTGGGACGCTCTTTCCAGGAGCACCTGAAGAACGTGTCCGAAGTGTTCAAAAAGTTGAAAGCAGCAAACCTGAAACTGAACCCAAAGAAGTGTCATCTGTTCCAGAAGGAGGTTAGATACCTAGGGCACATTATTACTCCAAACGGTGTGAAAACAGACCCGGAGAAGACAGAGTGCATAAAGAACTATCCGGTTCCTAAAGAGAAACATCAAGTTCGAAGTTTTCTCGGCCTATGCACATACTACCGACGATTCGTCTAAGGATTCTTGAGCATTGCCAAGCCTCTTCATAAACTCACAGAAGACAATATTTCATTCGAATGGACTCCGAAATGCCAGCAAGCCTTTGAGACGCTGAAAGAGGCTGGACAACCGTAGTGGACACGGACGCAAGCAACATTGGAATTGGTGGAGTTCTTTCCCAAGTACAAGATGGCCAAGAGCAAGTAGTGGGTTACTTCAGCAAAGTTCTGTCAAAAGCTCAAAAGAATTAATGTGCGACTCGGAAAGAATTGCTTGCCATCGTCAAGAGTCTAGAACAATTTCATAAATACTTGTATGGCCAAGAATTCCTCCTAAGAATGGATCACGTTTTCCTTAAATAGCTGCTACAGTTTAAAAACTCTGAAGACAGATGGCCAGATGGCTGGAACGACAGCAAGAATATCACTTTGTTGTTGAACATCGAGCCGGCAGAAAACATGGAAATGCAGATGCCCTTTCTGGGAGACCCTATCCTGTCAACTGCAAACACTGTAGTAGTCTTGAAATGAAAGAGGACATCTCATCAGTTCCTTGCAAGGTGGTAGCAGCCTAACCTGAAAACAGATGTAGTTCAGCGGCGATTCGGGAAGACCAGCAAGCTGACTGTGACATCAAGTCTTTATTAGACTGGAAAGAAGCCAACAATCGACCCCCTTGGGCTGAAGTTAGTAGTAAAAGCCCAGCATTAAAGAGCTATTGAGCTCAATGGAATTCCCTGGTATTGGTGTTGGAAAACGGTGTCCTAAAAACAGCATGGGAAAACAATAGCGGAATGGAGGTCAAGAAACAAGTACTACTCCCGAGGTCCCGAGTTAAAGAAGTGTTGCAGGAAGTACATGGAGGTACTGGGGGTGGACATTTCAGTATCAATAGGGCTCTGCAGAAGATTAGGGAGCATTTCTACTGGTTGAACTGTAGAACGGATCTAGGAGATTGGTGTCGTAAATGTGATACTTGTGCAGCCAGCAAGGGACCGAAGACCCGTTCCAGAGGCAAAATGCGCGCATCGTAGGAGCACCGTTTGAGAGGATTGCCATTGATATGGCTAGCCCCTTTCCGAAAACCTAAAGTGAGAACCGATATCTGCTAGTAAATGGCCGGAAGTATACTCCCTTCCTAATCAAGAGACCACAACCGTAGCAGAAGCGCTCGTCTAAAACCCATCTTCACTTAGGAATGTGAAGGTGCTGAGCTGCCTTTCGAGAGCTCAGCCTCGGATTGTTATCAAAAGTACATATTATACGATTATTCTGAATATTATATCGACGGTTTATATTCCGTTCGTTAGTAACACGCAGGTCAAAGTTACGAAAATTCTGATGTGTTCTGATGAAAACGCGAGCATCTGGAACTCTTCTATTTGGACAGCTTCTATGATATTCACCAACTGCCGCTTCTGCATTTCCATAACAAAATTCATAGCAAAAATGAATATCTGCGTATTCGTTGTTAGAAAAAAGCATTTTTCAGATTAATACTTACACAACACTCTAATAACAATGTTAACAATAACTCGAAATTAAATTACTTGACACAATTCAATTAACTGTCATTATAAAATGCAAAAACACTGACAGTAGTAGTCTTTTTTGTTTCATGGCCTACTACGACAGATTAAAATTTGTTTGAATTCCAGTTGCTTAAAGAATTTTAATTTTTTACTGGCAAACGGTGTGTCAAACGAAAAAAGTAAGGAGCCTTTTTCTGTTGTAAATTATTATTATTATTATTAAATTAAATTTAGGCAAAAGAAAATCCTATATTGCCCTTTTACAAGGATTCTAGAAATAGTTTTTATTTCAAAAAAAAACATTGGCGTACCATTTTTTTCATTAAAATTTCCCGAAGATCTGTCCGTGCGTACGCCACTGGTGGAAAAAAAATAATATTTTTTACGTAAAAATATGTATCTAGATTACATATTCAAAGGTTCCAAATTTCATTTAAATATCTAAAGTAGTTTTCAAAATATTAATAAATTTGGAACTTTTGATAAAAATTTTGACACCCTGAATCTTTGTAATGAAGCATTTTCTGAATATAGTTTATAATACAATCTGATATCATTTTGTGGTTCTCTGTCTGCCTCTAAACTTTCCACTTTCGAAAGTGGACCACCCTGTATACTGTGCCTTCGCTACACCAAATATCTTCATAATCCGAACAGCCTTCCTTCATTACCCTTCAGCATCATCGTTTCTTATCACCGTTTAGTAAGTTTATATTAGGTTTACATTATCACATGGCTGCTTGTTTATGTACCAAGACCAAGTATTTATCATGTCTATTAGACAGTGTTGCCATAAAACATTAACCAAAAAGTTGAATCGGTTATATCTCTTGCTACAATAAAAATATTGGGAACTCAACAATTTGTAATATTAAGCGCAATAAAGATAAATTGTACAAGTTTGTTACATCCTCAGTACAAGGACCTGGAACACATAACATTAATTCAACCAATATGTTTCAATTAGTAAAATGTCCCCTAATTCAAATATGGTCAGAATCTGAATACTCACTAATCCGAACTAGGCGGTGTCTGATATAGTTTAGATTAACGAGACTCTACAGTATTAAAAAAAATGCCTTTATGCTTGTTTCTTTTGTCTAATGACTCATCATTAACCAGAAATCAAACAAGCTGATTAGTGTGATAAATTCAATATGATTAGCAAAAGCTTATACTATTTTTAATTCACATGAACGTGACTATTTAAATGCAGATACATCTAATTTACCAATGGTAAATGGATTTAATTATGGTAATGGACTATTTTAATACAAATCACCAATTTGTAAGTGCTGCAATTAAAGGTGTAGATGTTTATTATCTATTTATTATGTTACAAAATTACTTAATAATAAAATGCAATGTTTTGGTATCTAAAAAGAGTTTTATGTATGTAGGTAGAAGGTAAAAACATTTGTTTTGTTATATATCTATTAGCCAGATTTTCAAATTTAGTTAATTGAAAGTTTCGTTGCTAATTATACAGGATGTGCAAGCAAACCTTCATTTTGTTTTCTGATTTAATTTAAAATTTAAATTATATATTAATTTGAGTAGGTTTATTATAATTTAGTAGTTTGATTTAATTAATTGGGCCATCTTGTAAAATCAAAAATTAGGCAATCTATAACCTCCGTATTAAAAATATTAATAAGGTACTTATTTAATATATGCACTTAAAAAATTAAACTTTAAATCAAGAGTAAATTCTACATAAGTATATAAATATTAAAAATTATTATTAAACTGATTTTATATGAATTATACAACACATACTTATTTGTTTGGAGCTCAAGATATTGAATTCATCGTATTGAAATTCCGGGGAACTAACAAATAATTTATCGTTGTACTGGGACACTTGGGTGCAATACAATATCTAAATTTTGATTTTTTTTTTAGTATTTCTACCTTTAATATTTGAATTTTCTATAAATGAAATCAACACTGCAATCTTAACTACACCAACGGCTTCCTAAAGTGTAATAAAAAAAATAACCACATTCTGTCATAATTGAAAGAAAATTACTACCAATCCAACAGAAAATTGGAAGAATGAGAAGCTTGAATTGACAGTATATTTTTTGTATTATTTTACTCAAAATAAATTAATAAAAAATGAAATTGCCACATTAAATAATAAACATTTATATTACAACTACAAAATATATAAATTAATAAACCTAATGACATATGATTTATTAACCGATTTTAAATAATACTGAATATTTTAAAACCTACTGGATGACCTTATGTCAGAACTTTATAAAAATTGACCTAAATTCTAATAGTCAAAATTAAGTTTTTTTAAAAAATGAATTAATTGTCTTACTGCCACTTGCAGCTTTCAACCTCGCCTTTTCTTTAGAGGATGATATTGTATTTTTCATTGGTTTTGAATCTGGTTTACTTAAATCTAATATAATTGGAATTACATTTTTATTTTGTTCCATCTTGGCTTTTTTTGCTTCATGCCCTGCCACTTCTAAACTTTTTCTTTTGACACCCTGAGAATCTTCGGGAAGATTTAAATATTTAAGTAATTTTCGGCTGACATCATCCATTAGATACTCGGAAACAATTCCATGAGCGTATCTCAAATAAATATCATTATCGGAAGCATCCCTTGAAGACCTTACATATGTCGCAGAGACTGCTCCACCAGATGTGACATGAATATTTTTTTGTTGTAATATTTCAGCTACCCTCTCAGTTTTTTTCTTAAGCCACGAGAGTGTTTTCTCTTCATTATATTTAAATGCATTTAACTCTTCATCGCCCTGAATCAAAATAAAAGACGTTAACTATATATACAGGTATTAACAATTATTACAAGGTGTTCCCTTCAAGCCTTTCATTAATTATAAACACATTCAGACAAAAAATGTCTATTAAATTTGTTAGAAAAACGGTTACAAAATATGCCCAAATTTCATTGTGTTCTCACATAAAATTATAAGTATAATCTTGAGCCTAATTTAATGAACCACAACGCCGGACAAATTACGTCAAAAGTATTTAGACTTGTCTGTATACAGGATGATCAGTCATTAATTTTAAGATAAGATAGGGAAAAATGAGCATAATACGAATACGCTATTATATATATATATATATATATATATTGATATCTGTTAAGTTGTCACCTCCATTATGTAGATATGGCGTCCTAACTTCCGGGTGTTATAGTTAATATATTTGTAAAAAATCGTATATCTGTTTAGGAGAGCCTCAACATTCCGAATATCAAAAGAGGGGAAGCAATTTTTATTTTAAAATATTCACATATATGCTATATAGATGATACGAAGAGACTTGACGTTGCTACTTCACACAACGTTGCCAAATCTCTGGAAGTCATAACGTAGTATTCTTATTCAGAGATTATATAAACTTCCATACATAGGTGGACTGACTGTACAAAGCACAATAAGTTTTATCTGCATCTACAACTTTGTCGGCTATCAATAAACTTAATTTGTTTCGTTTGGCGACACTGTATGTAATTTAAGTTAGTTACTGTACATTCAAGTTGCGTTTATACAATTTTTAATACAGCTTGAATTACGGTAATAGTCCATCTATTAGAAGTTTTCATGGTAGTCTTTTTTTTTAAATTTGACATCCTATATAGTTTAATATGAGCTTTTCAATGAAAATATTTTCAAGGAGCTATCACTTCCAGTTAAACCGGAAGTCGCCACCAACTTCATTATTTTAAATGGAATGATACAATTTTTATTTAATTTTTGGATTTCTCATGTTTCCATTATATGTTCCATTAAAACAATTTTTTTAATGGGACATCTTATATTTCTTTGCATTTTCTGGTGGAGAATTTAATTCTTTGCCGATTCATTTTTTTATACATATCTACTTTACTTTTTGAGTTATTGATGATTTTTGTTCTAATTAACCGAAAGCGTTAATGTTGTTGCCAAGGTAGTTGTCATAATGGCACTATTTCTATATATTTCCAGTCTGAATGTACTTATAAAATAAGCATAAGTACATGTAACTTTCCATTTAAAATAACGAAGTTGGTGGCGACTTCCTGTATAACTGGAAGTTTTTCTTTAGTTTGATTGGGTTTTTGCCACACTTCTGAAAAAAATAAAGATTAATTAAATAAGCCCTTGCGCCAAACGGATCAGTCAAAACAGAAAGTTTCTCGAAACGTCAAAAATACAGAAGTGATGTGATTTTTGTTATTTTTTACTTATCTGCTTTTTTTCAGTGTGAGATTTTTTGGATAGGCAAACTTAGTTTAAAAAATAACCTTTGACTGATCCGTTTGGCGCAAGAGCTTATTTAATTAATCTTTATTTTTTCAGAAGTGTGGCAAAAACCCAATGAAACTAAAGAAAAACTAAAATTATGCCACAAATAAATAACTTCAGACAGTATCATAACTGGAAGTGACAGCCTCTTGAAAATATTTTCATTACAAAGGTCGCATTCGATTATACAGAGTCAAATTTTCAAAACAAAATAATCACTACATCCGTCCATCACCGTGAATCAACCTATATAAATTGCATAGAAAAAATATATATTCGATTAGGGAAAGTGTATTCTCCAAAAAAAAAAAAAAATGTAAACAAATTTGTGGAGGTAACTATTTCGACCCAAATACGAACGAGTGTTTCTTATATAAGACTGAAGTATTTGCGTATAAGTTTAAATGAGTCTTGTCTTCTAGAATAAAATTATTCTTATATTCTTAATAATGTTTCATTTTGTTTATTTCTTATAAAAAAAAACTCATTGCTAGTGCGACATCTTTTATGTTTCAAATAAAAAGAAACAACAAACAACTGTAAATAGATTTCACTGTTTTTCATATTCAAAATTTTAATTAATTGTATTCAGTAAATATGTAAATAACGCGTAGAGAACACAAATACCATTGATAACTGTGCGGATCACCCACAAACTATTGCAAACTTTACTTGTCATATTTATGCAAAATCGTCTAGTCTATAAAAGCCAGAAAATAAATTGTCTAATTTAAAATATTAAAAATGGATCCTGCAATATTTACCACGAAATATAAAAGCAGTAAAAATTATAAAATGAATTAGCAATTGTATTATAAAAAAATTGGTATAAAATGAGTTTTTTTTTGTCCGAAATAAAGCTTTAACAACAACAAAATATTCTTAAGCTAAAACTTAACTCATAAGCTAGGTCACAAAGAAAAATTAAAAATAAATCAGTTTCTTCACAAGATCGCTATCGCCTAAAGGTGCGCAAAAATGAAATACATATTTTGCCATCATTTTAAGAGCTGGAATAAAAAATTAAATTTATTAGGTCCAACCAAGTTTTTATTATTGTCTTTAAACATAATAAAATTTGCTTTCAGTAACCTACAGGGTTGCAAGCTAATTAGAAAACGTTTCAGGCACCGAAATGGGCATTTCAACTTTAAAGGGCTTTAACAGATGGTTTTAATAGTTTACCTTGACAGTGGAAGTAGTAGTTATAGAAGAAGAGTACTGCTTATTTTATATAAAATCGTCTAGACTATAAAAGCCGGAAAATATTTTAAATTCATATTTTACTATAGATTGTATAGCACACACTGTAAAGTAATACTGGACGGTGCTAACACAAAGTTTTATTAAAAAATAAGTATTTTAAATATAAAAATACGATAGTGGGTTAGGTTAGGTTTCAAGTGAATGGACCATAATAACCAACCCCCCACTGGAACCATATAGTCTATTGTAGCTTGCGCCAGTAGAACTACAAACTAAAATTTATTTATACGATAAACTTAGAAAAAACAAACGTTTGTCTAAACTCCACCGCATTGCAAATTTTTTAATTAAAAAATCGATATATAATTAACATAATTTTTAAAAAAGAATGTGATTCTCATAATTTGTTTTTGAATTTATCAAACTTGATGAACAGGTAATCACTTAATTCCACGTAATTTTCAAATATTTTTAAATAAAAGTTAATGACTAAACAAAGTTTATATTCATAAATTCAGATAACAGTATACCTACACTGTGCCTACATAATTTTCTGAAGTTCTAAAGTACACTGCTCAAAATAGTTAGAGGAATACTTGCTTGCATCTCAATATTTTTAAATTGTACCTGTATACAAGGTGTATCAGTTTTAAATACAGAAAATTTCAAAATCGATAGTACATCGAGAGAGAATAGTTTTTTGGCCTATAACATTTTCTTTTAAAACGCTTAGTGTTTAGAATTCATGGGTTGAATATTAATATTTTTAAATGTTTTCGTAGCTTAACTTTTTTTGGTTATGTACCTATATACATATTTTTAAATAATATTTAACCTCCTGTATAACAAAAACTAAGCGTTTTAAGAGAAAATGTTATGATTAGATTTTACTACTGTCACACTTCGTCTTCTGCCTATATTTTGCAAAAATTGTTTTTGTCGTTCCTGATAGGTAACAGTTTTTCTCTGAAGATTTACCAAATCCATTTATTACGACTTTGGTTTCTTTCTTAGACCATCCTAAAAAGTAAATAGAAAATGCATGCTCTTGCTCATGAAAATGATCTCTTTTCTTAACCCTTGTTTGCAGCTGAAATTACTTTCGTTGTTTCATGATTTGTAATTTAAATCAAAAGTAATTGCTATCAAGTGTACAAAGATAGCCAATACTTTTAATAACAAATCATATGGGTGACAACGGAAAGTGGGAACACGCTGTAACTTTTTTATGACTGCTGATAAAAATTTGAAATTGGGTGGGTTTATACTAGATGGTGCCATGAATTCTTTGAGGTTATTTCGGATTGCATGACATTTCCGGTTTGACCGTAAATGATCATAAATTTATATTTTACAGGGACACCATGTATTTTTTGACATTTTCGGAATTAGCAAATCATTTTACGTATGACAGGAACAATTTTCTGACACATTTTCTGGATTAAATATATTTTTTTTAATTTTTAAAAATAAAAATAGAAGGCTGCAACTGCCAGAAATTGTTTTCTTAAAACGTAGGCAAATTAGTGCAGGTAACTAATTTACCGTTGTAATAGAAGGTTCACTAAGGACTTATTAAGGATGGTTCATAAATTGGTACATTTAAAATTATGTCATTTGAAAAACTATGATTTTAGATAAATATACAACATATTTTATTTTGTGTGGAAGATTATTTCGTATTGTGTAAATTTAATATTATGGAAACACAATATTATTTGCTTTTTCATGTGAGATATAACTTCATAAGAATAAGTAAGTGATCATATTTAAATTAAGAAAAATGTTATACAGTAGGTATAATTCAGACATCATTATTTTCGTCTTCTTCAACATATTCCATACAGACGTCATTATCAATTTCCGCAAACGATTTCCCATTATGTTCTAAAGGTACGGTTCCTTACCTACAAAAAAATAAATGACACATTCCTGATGTCTTTTCTTGAGATCAATTAATTGGTGCATGTTGGTAATGTATACATACGCCTACACAAACAAATATGACGAAAATTATAGGACTCCACTTTGTTTTCATTATAAGTAATAATAATAAATCAAAAAAAGGCATCTAGAATGTAATATTTATTTTTTGTATTTCTCATAGTTATCAAATTGCCCTATACAAACATCGAAATTAGCCACTCTGCACATATATCAATTAAATATATATAAATATGGGCAAGTTCATAATACCTCAAAAAATAAGTAGGTATAGGTAGGTAGGTATAAAATCTGGTCTTGCTCGATTGTTTCTACCGCTGCGTTGCAATGAACAGAAATAATGCTAATCATCGTAAGTCCATTAGTAATAGAATCGGTAATAGTAACTTAACTTTCTATGTCTAAGATTACAGACTACAAATTTCAATTTTTTGTTTCATAAATAGTAAATTTTCTACTAACTGATTGTTTTCGTAACTTTGACCTTTTTAATAAGAAAGTGTAACATTTTTTAAATTATTGATTTTTCGGTAATCGTTAGATAGTTTCCCATATTAAACACAACCGGGTTAATATTTTCATCATTTCTTTTTTATTTCACCCTCAGAAATATCTGTATTTAAATACCTAAAACTTTCGAAAATTCTAACAACAGATATTTGCGTATTTAGGGTTTGTAGATGCATTCATTTTTTTTAAATAATGAACAAGTAAGTAAACAATAATTGCTTTAAGCCAAAGTTCTTTATAATCTATATTTTATATAAAATAAACCTATATTGAAAAAAATGTGCATGTATTTTTAAAACTTTGCTATAAATTATATCTTCCTATAGTACTATCTATTCAATGATACAATTTAAATGCCTCGGATGTGCAAACATCCTGTAGTTCTATTTTCTACCTAAAAAGGGTCACTTGTATATTTCATGTTAAACACATGGTCAACTTTAACCTTCTTTTGGCTTCCTTTAAATATTATGAAAATCAATATCTTCATGGTTACATTAATATTCGTAATTTATTTTTGTAAGAATATTTTACATCTCAAAAATATTGTTATAAATCTGATTTTCTAATGTTATCGAACTGTTTAATATTATCAAACTTTTCCTCATAAAATTAATTTATACTCTTATTCTACAATTCGGACATGGAATTATGGATTAGTTATGAATTAAACGTTTATATTAAATATACATTATTTTAGGGTGAACAAAAATATAAATTGACATTTATATTGTTTAAAAAATTCTAAGAAAAGTTTTCATCTTTTTGAAATATATTGCCATGAATTACTAAATAAACTCGTAAAAATAAAAAAATCAAATTAACATTAAACGACGTTAAAGCAACAACTTCAAACATATTACATTTTAGTATTAAAACCCAACATAAAAATTGTATAGTGCATATTTCGACAGCTTTGTTTTTTTTATTTGTTGTAAAATAAAAATTAAATATCAATTTATTTCAACAAATTCAAAAATCCTTTTTAACTTTTCCACAGATATGGCTGACTGATAAATTCTATAAGAGCTAAAACATATCATTGTAAATATATCATAAGTATCAGAGTATTAAGCGCTGTTACCAAAAAATGGAAGTCTGAACGAACGGCACTACACACGGAAGTGGCTTAGTATTTATTATCCTTGACTATATACACTAAGACGAGTCAATCTAATGGGAGACCTTGTTGGTCTGAATGGGAAACCAACTCTCGCGTAATGGGAAACGAACTCAAAAAGAACGTTTACGCTTGGACTATTTGCTAATAGATGGCGCAATATTAGGTACTAAAATGACATGAATTTGGATATATAATTTTGAAAGCTCCTCCCAGCGAAGATGATTGGTTCATACATATTATATTATGTACAATCATTTGCAATAATAATGACACTCTTTAAATTGAATTTTGCTATTTCTTTTAAACTGCTGACGTATTTGTAATGAAATCTACTTTCAACTTTTAACATTAGTAGTTAGTTGTTTCACTTACTAATATAGATTTAATGAAATTTCTACTCAGAACTTCTAGAATTTCAAAAACTGTTTTTCATTATTATTTCAAAAGCTTGTATGTACTTAAAATTCATAACTTTAATGACATTAAATAGGATTGCTGTTTAAGTGTTTAATTTATTAGTAAATGAATGTGTTAGTCATGAAGAAGCAGGAAAAAAATAAATGTTAAATTTTAAACTGTAATAAAACTAGATGAAACATTCCTGGAATAAAACTTTTCCGCAAGGCGAAAATCGACTATAATGATAGATTTTGAATTCTGATAAGTAATTATAATAATTCCATCACATGATTTAATAATAAAAATATTCTCATATTTACAGAAAACAAACAAATTACAGAAGTGCAGTTATTCAGTTCATATTCACTTTCACGTATCAATGAAAGTTAAAGCTTAAAATATATTAACCGTCAGATAACACTTTTATCATATTCCTCCAGCTTTGGTAAATTAAAGTGAAGAAGTCATTCAATACGTAAATATATAAATATACAGGGTGGGCCATTAATAAGGGGACATAGAGGAGGAGTAACATCATTGGGAAGATATATGAAGATATAGCTAAATATATCTTAGTAAAATATTGCTGGAAAAAGATACAAGGTGTCAAAGTTGAAATATTTTTGTGTTTCCTTTTCTGTAATAGCACGAGTATCGCTCAACTGATTGTCACCAAATTTGGTAGGGAAACATTTTAAGTATTAAAGCAGTTTTGCCAATAAAGGGCGCCGCACTAACAATGTCTAATGAGGAATTTTTCTCTTATTTTTTGTTGACAAAACATTTTGATTCGGTTGACTACAAAATTGTATCCGAACATCATTTCTACGTAAAAAGATACACTTGGTAGAACTTGATAATTCCTACCAATTTCGAAAAAACTGCCCTAAAGGTTTCTGCTTTAATTCCAAAAAATCAGTAGGTATCAATGAGTCGTTTATTTTATTTTTAATGTCCAGAGTAATTGGAAAAAAACTCATATTTGAAAAAAAAAATACCTACATATTTACTTTTATTGACAAAAATAACAACAGAGCAGTAAAAACAACTTAGCCCTTGAGAAAACTCTCTCTACCTATTATTACAGTTAATTACAGTAAATTTTCCATATGGCCTTACACTTCTATGCAATTTTCTAATACTCCTAAGAGATGTCCTCACGTCGAAAAAACATTTGATTATTTTAGATCAGTTTTCTGGAAAACGGTAGGAATTTCGTTAACAAAAAATAAAAGAGAAATTGTCATCATCTGGCATTGTTAATGGTCTATCTATTTTAATAGGTACCTACTACATAAATTATGATTACTTTCTTAAAATATGTTTCCCTACCAAATTTGATTACAATCGGTTGAGCGATCCTAGAGTTATTACAAAAAAAAAAAAAAAAAAAAAAAAATGTAAATCTATCTTTTTCCACAGCAACATTTTAGTAAACCATATTTAGCTATATATTCATATTTTGCTCCAAAGATGTCATTCCTACTCTGGCACATTATTAATTGTTCACCCTATATAATACTTAAAATAATAAATACATTTTGAAACACATTCTTTTCTGATGAGACCTGTAAAGTTTATTTTTTCAAAAACATAAAAAATTATTTGAATTTTTAAATAAATTTAAATTTAATTTTAAATTAAAAATTACTCTTCAAAAAGACTACAAAATAATATTTATTTCGCATCATCATAAAATTATACTTAGACCAAACATTAAAAAAATATTTGTATACTTATTGTTTTAGAATTTTTACTAATGAATTTTTCTTAAAAATATTTGATTTTTTGCAAAATAATAAGGCATCTTATCCAGTAAGAGAAACTCACACGTTAATCTGTAGTTCTACATGTCTCTTTATTGAAGTAGGTATATCGAATTCATTTGAATTATCTTAATATGTTTAAAGGAAATAAAATAGAAACTGTAAATTTTGGCATATCACTGAAAACTCTTTTTTACAATCTTATTTTTCTGTTTTTTTTTTTTTTTAATTAATTAACAGTTTATATTCTTTCTTCTCTAATGCAATAAAATAAACTGCTTATGTTTCAAACTTTATGATCTGTGCTTTGAATATAAATATATTGCCACAATCTTATTATTTAGGCAGGTAAATGAAAAAGGGTCACGCGGCCACGCCGTCGAAACGCCTTCGCAGTTTTTAGCAGATTAAAATAGTAGCGCGTTATTTCCTTCGTTTGAATAAATGCGTATTGTTACACAGTACGACATCTAACAGGAATTATGATAACTATTTAGGTCTATATTAAGGACTGACTCTCTTGGTGCATATACTCAAGGGTATTATTAATATCTAAATATATACAACCTACAGCCGACTACAGCGCCACCGATATATAATCGAACTAAAAAGTTTCACTAAAGATAAATTTATGACAAAATCACTTGCAACCGAAATTTGGCCATAAGCTTGGCAGAGGCATCTGTGGCATTTGTACCAAATCTCACTAGTTTTCCTTGTCACTTCCATCAACGGAAGTGGCAAGGTAATATATGAAGTGGTAACGTGCGTCGTGTATCTACTTTGGAAGTGACAAAGTACATAACATACATATATATATACAGGGTGTCTCGCTTAAAAGTGGAAGGAGCCTATAACATGCGTACCGTTCGACTGATTTCAATAAACTTTTTTTGTTGGATACACCTGCAAAAAATCTATCTTGGACATACCTGTTGTTCTCTAAAATTCGAAACCGTGCCCGACTGCGATACAATTTATATGACTTAAAATCGGAAAATCATATTAGGGATTTTTTTTATTCGAAAAATGTCCATGAATTCTTGATCAGGACCCCAGAAAACCCTACCAACCAAATTTTCGTTGACACATTATACAGGGTGCTCAGAATAACTTGGGTGTCTCACTTAAAAGTGGAACAAGCCTGTTACATACCTACCGTTCGACCGATTTTAATAAACTTTTTTTGTTGGATACACTTTCAAAGTCTATCTTGGACATATCTGGTGTTCTCTAAAATTTGAAACCGTGGCCGACTACGATGGAATTTATATGGCTTAAAATGGGAAAATCATATTAGGGATTTTTTTATTTGAAAAATTCCCACAAATTCTTGATCAGGACTCCAGAAAACCCTACTAATTAAATTTTGGTTGCAGCAGTATACAGGGTGCTGAAGATAATTTAAGTGTTTCGCTCAAAATTGGAACAATTTGTATCAATGAAGTCATATGCATGATCTCTGACACCAAATATCTATTTATTTACAGTCAGTTAATAAGAAAATTGTCAAAGAAGACCTTATGGTGGTTGAAATATGCGTGTGACGTTATCAAACTGCAACAAGTGATATAACGCAGTTTGAAATGCTGCAGGAATATGTACATTGTAAGACAACGTCCTATTTTTTAATAAGTAAGTTAATGATGATTGCAAGAAAATGAGACGTTCCATGGGCAAGCTGACTACACCATGTTAAAACTAATCAAAAATTGCTATGAAGAAGCCTCATTGTCCTGTCAATATTATTATCAACTTTTCTCAGTTGATGTTAATCGCTGAAATTGAAATCCCAGTAGTAGCGATCAACTTATAAACAAATTGTACATATATACTTAACTTTTAGTCAGTTTTATCATTTTTTCAAATGGAAAGTAATGTAAAAATAATAGTAATATCTTTATTATTTATTTGAAAGATATTTAAACAAATATCTGAAAATTAACAGCTTCCCCATTATGTATCTCAATAACGAAAAATTTTATGAAAAATGTTTATATGGCAATAATTTTTATATTTTGAATCATCTAGGCGTATCGCAGACCGTTCAGTGTCCAGTTGGTCACAGAATTTTACAAAAATAGTCCCCATATGTTGTTCTCTATGCGCTCCCGACTTATGCTACTGTACTATTTAAATGTTAAAATATGTTCTGTGGAAGATGTATTTTTTTACCTCTTTTTTTTAAAGTGACTGGCCGAAATCCTCCAAAAAGTTTTACTAGTGCAAACGTGTACATTTAAAATCATTAAAAGACACCTGAACTAAACGAGACCTAGCATGGTTAGCGATCCGCTTAGACCGCGATCGCCTAGTGCGTTCCACCTCTAGATGGAACTCCACATAAGTGGAGTGGTCGGCCACCCGTCAGTCTTAAAAAAAGTTGATAGAAATCGTCACTACTGCGAATTACATAATTTAAGCGGTTTTTTAACATCAACAGAGAAAAGTTGATAATAATATTGATAAGAGAATGAGCATAGCAACTTTTTATTAGCATTAACATAACGTACTCAGCTTGCCCATAGGACGTTTCGTTTTCTTGCAATCATTATCAGTTTATTTTTTTTTAAATAGGACGTTGTCTCACAATGTACATATTCCTGCTGCATATTAAATTCCACGTTTGGTAATATATCACTTGTGGCAGTTAGATCACGTCACACACATATTTCAACCACCATCAAGACTTTTTTGATAATTTTCTTAACAACTGACTGAAAGGAAATAAATAATTGTTATCAGAGAACATGCACACAGTGGCTGCTCGTGATTATGTGTGAGTGTAAAACGATAGTTTTACACTCACACTGGCACATTTTCTCACCACCCTTGAGGTAGTGCCATGGGTGCGTTACATTTTTTAAGTGGGTTGTTCGCCGGTAACCCTATTAGCCCTAGAATAAACCGCTTTTTCATCATGACCGCGAAAAGAAATTTCTTGAGACGATAAAAATAGTACTACATCGAGTAATCTATGTAAAATATCTTTATTTTCATGAAACTTCTCATTATAATTTTGTATTCTATTTTATGAGCAGAATCTAAAGCAGTTACAATATTACGTACCCAGCATTTCAAATATAATACGTGATGAAATATGTTCCTGAGAAAATCAGGTATTTATATGCTCAGTCGAGATCTCAATTAATAATTAGTTGCATGTGAAAATAGATTTATAACAAAATAAATATAAAAATATGATATAGGTAGGTAGGTACCTATGTAATGTAAAATGAAAATAAATAAAAGAATTTCTTTTAGCAATGTTACAAACACCCCAGAGGAGGCTTAGCCTCCCCTGCCTTCTCTAACAAGCCGCCACTGCATGCACATGACTTCATTGATACAAATCGTTCCAATTTTTAGCGAGACACCCAAGTTATCCTGAGCACCCTGGGATCCTATCAAGAATTCTTAGGAATTATTCGAATCAAATAATTCCTAATATGATTTCCGATTTTAAGCTACATAAATTGTATCGTAGTCGGCCACGGTTTCGAATTTTAGAGAAGACCAGGCATGTCTAAGATAGACTTATCCAACAAAAAAAAGTTTAATGAAATCTGTCGAATGGTAGGCATGCAACAGGCTTGTTCCACTTTTAAGCGAGACACTCAAGTTATACTGAGCACCCTGTATACTGTGGAAACGAAAATTTGGTTGGTAAGGTTTGCTGAGGTACTGATCAAGAATTCATGGAAATTATTCAAATAAAACAATCCTTAATATGATTTTCCGATTTGAAGCCACATAAATTGTATCGTAGTCGGCCACGGTTTTGAATTTTAGAGAACACCAGGTATGTCCAAGATAGACTTTTTGAAGGTTTATCCAACAAAAAAAAAATATTCAAATCGGTCGAAAGGTAGGCATGTTGCAGGCTTGTTCCACTTTTAAGTGAGACACCCTGTATATATATATATATATATATATATATATATATATATATAAAACCTCTAATTTTTACCGTTTCTGTTTCCGCAGTTGTTTAATTTTGTTGAAATTATACATCAAATCATAGAAAACTATACATGTTATAGTTTTATTTGAAATGGTATTAAGTGTTATGTGATTCAGTGTAGGTCTTTTTTTTTATTGGGAAGCGTTCCCCAGAATCGCACAGTACTACACATAAACAAAAAGTAGTTTTCTATTTACTTACTGTCAACAGTAAACACAATACATATTTTAATAATTATAATAAAGGAATTTGAAAAACGTTTATAAAAGTTTTAAAGGTAAAACTTTTGCATTGAAAACTTCCGTAATAAATTAATGTGACTGCAGTGATACAAGAAAATGTAACAACTACTTAAATGTAATGTAATTAACCATGTAATTAATGTAATATCTAACATAGTTATTTTGACAAATACTCATACTTTTGACATGACGTTAGTTTCTCCAGCATTGAGGTTGATTAAATATAGGCATATTTTGTAGGCATATCTTATGATAAATTTAAAAACTTATAGACATTTTTTATCAGAGTAATCATATTTTAATATAAATATAAATTTTAATAGTTTGCTATAAAAAAAAATTGAAATTAAATCGATTTTCTGAAGAATAAGACACCCTGTATAAATATAGATGGTGGTATCCGCTTCTATGTGCCATCTAATATTTGTATACCAAATTTCGTTGCACTAGCTGCCCCAGTGACCAAGTTATACCCACTGAAAATCTTGGAAGGAACACCCAGAATAACTTTCTTCATATACAGGATATTTGCAAAATATGTAGCATAAATAATACGGTGAATCTACAGCTAAAAAGACCACGTTTACATAAAAATTACCTTAGTAAAATGTTTACTGCTTAGGAGAAAGAGCCCTTCAAAATTTCGAAAAAACATGGAGTCGCGGCTGTAATTTGAAAACCAAAAAAGGTGTAATAGTCAAATTTTATACAAATTTTCTACTAATGCATATGCAATTTCTTAACAATATTTTGAAAATGTTTGCCCCTTGGAAGGGATTGAAATAAGCATCCCCATCCATGTTATTTTTTTGCTATAACTTATTTGTTTGACAAAAATTAAGCATTCAAAAATACGTATCAGAAAGCCTGGTATATTTTAAAACTTTTACCTCCCTTACTTTTTTGCTTTAAAACTGTTTAACAAAACAATAAAATTCATTATGATTCACATTACAACTTACACAATTGCAACTAAGTAATATTTAATTAGGTGGCCATCATGCCACTGTCATTTGATCTTTTGTGACTCTTTCGAGTGTTTCCTTAGACTTGATATTTTAAAATTGTATTTTTTATGACAACTTGGGAAGAATTCTGGCAAATAACATAATAACATACTGCAACTATTTTTTAAATGTCACAAAAACTAACCAAAGCAAGAAGAAAATACCACCAGATATCCATATCGCCCTGTTCTTCACAGACAGACTTCATCTGTAGTACAAAGAGGACTACGAAAATACAGCCTCATCGCAAGAGAAATGGCCGAAGACCTTGAAGAAGTAGTACTTGAAAATTTTGAAGACCATTGCCAAAGTAGTACAAGAAATATATTGCAACATTTAATTGTCTCACAGTCTTGTGATATTGATCATAACAATCTTTTATATACTTTCCATCACCAGCCTTACTCGAACATGGCATGCATAACCGAGTAGCCTTTTGTGAATCTTAAGTATTTCAAGAAATAATTTAAATTTTGTATCAACAATACTTCTCACAGATGAAGCAACTTTCCAAAGACATGGTTTAACAAATTTGCACAATCTTCATTCATGAATTGTAGGAAACACACTTGGCCTTTTTATATTGCCTCGCCGACATGGCGCAGCTGACTACCTACAATTTTTGAGCAAACATTTTCCTGCACTAATTGAGGATATACAATTAGATGTAGTCCAAACCATATAGTATATGCACGATGGTGCATATACTATACTTTATTACCAAAATATTATTCAGTTCATTTTATGTGTACTGTGTTAGTTTTGTCATTCTCTGCAAAAATAAAGCCATAATAAATTAATAGATTTATTACGTCTTTCCCAACCACAAAAACACGATAAATATAAACGGCGATTATGTGACATCACAGTATATGAACACGGCATATTGTTTTATCGTGGCATGAATGTCAAAATCGAAATGTCAGAATCAAATTATTATTTGTTTTGTTGGTGTGCATTGTGTATAATTATAGTAAATAATGGTAACAGAGAGTGGATTTGTTAAAGGACAATCAGATAACCTGCCCAAAATTGACTCATTGTCAATGTTTTTGTTTCTGGGAGAAAATCCAAATTTTATGGTGAATAATTTCAAGACGTCTGCATTTTGCATCACTTTGTTGCTCAGGTACCATTTTCCCCCGACAGTTAAATTTATGGGGTATTACACCTTTTTTTAGTTGTAGTCTTTGTACATTCCCATTTAATTTGTGCTGCCAATAACTCTCCATATCTTCTTCCAACTATTAATTTTAAAACACACAACATCTTTATAATCTCTGAATAAAGTGAAAATTGACTTACAGTGAAATGAACCTCGCAACAATATAACGCCGTTGTGTACGATAGTGTTGTATTCTTTTTTTCTCTCTATTCATTGAAACGCACCATTTCTTACACATTTTCTCATTTTTAGTAACCGAGAAGAATATTTTTTCCAAGGTGGTTACCGTAGCGTTTTTACACTTTGGTACCACACAATACTTATAAAATTTGTGTTTTATTGGTTCCATCCCCTTCGGCAATCCAAAACTTATGTTATAATGCTGGACTGGACACAGGACACCACACAAAGACCACAAAATTCGACGCTAACCACAGATTACAGATTACGGATGGAGTTCGCTAACCGACTTAACTAAACCTACGTCGATTTGACAATTTGACAACGTTTCCATATACTGTGACGTGGACCAATCAGAATATTGTTTCCAAACCTGTGACTATATTTGAATAAATTGCTATATAAAATAATTAATTATGAAAAATATAAGAACCATTTTACAGAATTAGCAAGATATTCTTGTTAAATGCTTAATATATAATAAAATAACAATATTTTTAAGCATTTAAATATTTCATGCAAATTGCCTATTGATTTGTAGGAATAAGAGGGTCTGTCTAATTATTGATATTTCCCACAACTTTGGGCTTTTGTTAAATGTCAGGCATTGAAATCGACATCGCCAAATCTCAGAACTTGTGCCAGAAAAAGAGGTAATTTGTTACTTGTATTATTTTAATAAGGTAGTAAAGGTACTAAAATATATAAATAATAATATATGCTTAATTTGTGGTTTAACTTATCTGATAGCGAAGCTTATAAAACCAGTGCTCACAGAACAACAACAGTTAAGCAATGGCATAATTTAAAACGTCCTAATCGTTGGATAGATTGCGCAAAATCAAGCACCTCTTGGTCTGCACTCTCAAGTATTGTTTATGTTACTGCAGTTAACAGTGTTGAAGAACTACAAGAAAGAATTTTTCTGGCAGCTGACGAGATCCAAAGCAATTCTGAAACTTTTGCACAAATACATCTTTTCATATTTTCAATAATAAATACCTAAAAATAGCAAATTTCATGATTCACATTAAATGTTTTTTATTTATTTATATAAAATAGAAAATTCTAAAATTGATACGTCATAAATACGACACGAGAACTAAATTTAAATAGTGAGAACAGAGGTAACTAAAAAAACAAATGGACAATAATTTTTTACTACTTCAACAGAAACGTTTAGAGAAATAAATAGTATAGGTTTATTTAAAAAATATATATATTCATTTTAGAAACATAGATTAGTTAATCACAATATATTGGATCCAATGCTAATAAATATTCATGAATATATGTAAATAATATTGTGTTATTTCTTTTTTGGTTTTTATTTTATAGTAAAGTTAAGAAAAAATTATAACTAATTATGATATAATGTATGATAGGTAAAAAAAAATATTTTCACAAAATGTTAGTGTGACCATGCATGATGTTGATCTTGTGATTTGTGTTGCTTCTTTTGCACTATATATGATTAATAAATATATTGTAATATTATACAGGATGATTTATTTATGTCATTAATTTTAAGAGAAGATGGGTAAAAATGAGTATAATACGATTACGTGATTTAAAAAAATTTTAAATGCATATTTACGGCAGAAAATATATTTTCAAACCATTATTTAAACTCCCTTATCAGACTATCACTGACTGCTGGCGTCAATTCAACTCGGTATCGGCCTGACGCAACGTTGCCAAATTTAAATTATTTTTTAAAAGTATACAATTAACATATTAAGTTTCAACATAAAAAATATTTAATATTGAAATTGTAAAACTCCAACGGATCAAAATAACCCATTCACATTTCATTAGATAAATAGTGAAATAAAATCCAATACTCACTAAGTTAAATTATTAAGAGAGACTGAAACGTTTTTTATATTAAAACGGTAACGCTAGAAACAAGTCAAATTGACCGTTGTGATAAGCACATTGCAACCGTCCGACTTTCCTTACACCTTCTGCCTTTGCCTGCCTCGTATTTCATCGCCTGATACTATTTGGACGTAAGCGGCTCCTTTAGCAGGCTTTAACTTAAATTGCACTTTCTTTAGTTCCAAATTTTTCCGACATTTAAAAAATACTTGCAGCATGTAAACACATTCATAATATCATTAGTCAAATTATTTGCCATAATTCTTCCCAAGTTATCATAAAAAATTCAATTTTTAAGTATCAAATCTATGGAAGCACTCGAAAAAGTCACAAAAGATCTAATGTCAGTAGCATGGCAGCCGCTTAAATAATTCTTAGTTGCAATCGTCTAACTTGTAATGCAAATGATAATGAATTATATTTCTTTGTTAATAAACGGTTACTTTTAAAGCAAAAAAGTAAGAGAGGTAAAAGTTTTAATAAAAACCAGGCTATCTGGTACATATTTTTTAATATTTAATTTTTGCCAAACAAATAAGTAGCAAAAAATAACTTCCCCCTTACTTCCAAGGGACAGAAATTTTCGAAATATTGTTGAGAAGTACATGCATTAGTAGAAAATTTGTGTAAATTTTGACTATTACACCTATTTTGGTTTTCAAAATTATTCTTTATTTGCTTGTGATAGCTGTAACATTTTGTTATCCAGTACTTGCTCGGAGTTAACTGCTTCAGAAATTAAATACATATCTCTTAGAAAATGAAAAATGAAATTTTTATGTGATCAATGTGAGAATGGGCTTTCTCAGATTCCTTTTTGGATTAATAATAGAACTGATCACTGAGATGCTTGATCGCCATAATCGTACATCAAATATTATTATGTTTAATATTAATGAATCTAAACAAATGTCTCGGTCTGAATGAAATATTGAGCATATTAATACGGTGAAAGATATCCTAAAGGATATAAAGGTGAATAAGGAAGACTTAAGAGTATTTCGTTTAAGCAAATTTAATCCAAATAAAACCTGTCCCATCAGTTATCTTTAAATCAGCTGAAGATGCACGTTATGTCCTTAAAAATAAAAAGAACATCAAGGTACCTCGCATTAGAATATATGCAGATCAGACAAAAGCGCAGATAATTCTGAGATAGTAAATAATTTTAACATATATTTTGTAAACAGCATAAAAGACATTTTATGTAGTATTAGTAATGTTAAAACTGACTTGTATAATATAAATTGTAATCTTTATTGACCTTTTAAGGAGTTTAAAATACTCACATTGCATGAGGTAGTTGATGTGGTTTTAAATTCAAAAATTTTAAAGCATATTATGAAGTCCATTGGTCATATATTTTTGAATTTTGTCAATTCTTCTTTACAAACAAGCGAGTTTCCGGATAGGTTGAAAATAAGTACAATTACTCCTATTCAAAAAATACCTAATACTATTAAAGCCTGTGAATATCGTCCAATTAATACATTACCACCTATTGAAAAAGTCTTAGAACTTGCCGTTTATCACCAACTTTTAAATCGTATTACTGTTAACGATAGTTTATTTACAAATCAGTCAGGTTTCCGCCAACAGCATTCTTGTGAAACAGCATTTCAATTGTGTTTAACCGAATTTAAATATAGTATTGACAATAACAATTATGTTGTAGCTGTATTTTTAAATTTAAAAAGAGTTTTTGAAACTCTTGATCGTCTTATCTTAAGAGAAAAGTTAAAACGATATGGTGTTGGTGGTAGAGTATTACAGTGGATGGAAGATTACTTAATTGACAGAATGCAAAGAGTTCGAATTGGGGAATGTATATCAGATAATATTGTCAATAACTTTGGTGTGACACAGGGGACTGTTTTGAGACCTCTCTTATTTCTTATCTATATCAATGATATGTCATTATTTGTTAATTGTGAATTCATAAATTATTTGCAGATGATACGTTATTGGCTTGTAGCGGTCCAAATCTGAATGAATGCATAGATTTAATGAATACATTGAACAACGTCAAAAAATATTTTAAAGTTAATAGATTAAAACTCAATGTTATTAATAAATCAAAGGCTATTATATTTACAACTAAATATAAATCTATTAATATTGATGTTAATAATATTTATTTAATCATTGATAATGAAAAAATTGACGTAACTGAAATTAAATATCTTGGTCTGTTACTTGATAATACTCTCTCATTTAATAATCACGTTAAGTATATTCATAATAAAATATTCAAAAAATGTTCTTTTTTTCAAGAGTTGTGAGTAATTTACCTATGTATTGTAGACTTACGGTTTACAATAGTATCATTCGATCTCATTTTGAATATTGTGCATCACTAATGTATATGTTCAATTTAAATCAACTAGCTCAATTACAAAAATTACAAAACAAAGGGATGAGAATTATATGCCAATTAGCTTTATGCTTTCTGCACTCCAGTGGCTTTCTATTAGAAATCGACTGTTTTGCTGTACGATGATATTTATTTATAAATTATTAAATGGTTTATTACCTAAATATTTTGATCCATATATTATGTTTAATTATAACATTCATTTCCATTTTACCAGAAGTGTAAATTGTATACATATTGCGAAGGTTAATTACAGTGACACAAAGAATTTTTTATTCTACAAGGGTGTAGACAGTTATAATAAGTTACTGATTAATGTTAAATCCTCTCAGTCCTTAACTGTATTTAAGAAGAATCTCCTTAATTATGTTATTAGTAATTTTTGTTAATTAATTAATGTTTTTCTTTTTTGTTGTATGTTTTTTTGTCATTCTAGACTATATTCAATTAAATTTGTAATATTTAGGATGTTCCTATTTCCAATAAAGTTGTTCTTATTATTATTATTATTATATCAAATTACAACTGCTATTCCTATTGGAAACTTTGAAGAACTGTATCTCCTAAATGGTAATTTTTATGCAAACATATCCGTTTTAGCAGTAGCTTCACCAGTATCATTCGTGCTACTTCTTTTGAAAACACCCAGTAGAAGAAACTGCTATCACTTAAAAATATAATGTAACAGATAACATACCTTTCTATCAGCTATCATACTCAAATATTTTAATCCACTAGATTTTAAAAGTCTTTCTGTTTCTGGAAATTCTTCATCATGTAGAAGTTGCTTCAAAGGGATAGCTTGTGATGTACAATATTTTCTCAAATATGGAAGAACTAAAAATATAAGTATATGACATTTCTGATATTAATATTTTTTTTAATATTTCAGTTTAAGATACAGACTGATTTAACGTTGAGGGTCACTTGACCTGACGAAGAAAATAGTGGTAGATTTTCATATAAATTTTTTTGTTGAACCCTTCATTTAGAAGAAACAGAATGTCAAAGCTTCTAACATGCTGATTGTGATTTTGCAGTATTTAACATTTGGGCTCGAGGTATATTCGATATGGGGTCAACATTTTCATTCATTGTACTGCACTGTGCAGAGTTTCTTGTAGACCGGCTCGGTCACTCTGCATAATTAAAACCATTAGATGCCGAGTGTCTGGTGTATGGGAGAAAAAAAACTAACTCGCTCATTTTGATCAAGTCGGCGTGGAGGTAAAAAAAATGTTCTCGATCATATAGACTGCGTCGGCGTGGGAAAAAGCTATTTGATCGCGGTCATATTGACCTAGACGGCAGTCAACATGTTAAAAATAATAAAAAATACATATATACGAAAGTATCACAGATATTTCAATCAAATTTGTTATTAGTTATATTATGATACAAATTGATTTCTTAAAGTATCACAGATGTTTCAACCAAATTTAGGATAGAGATTTATAAAGTGCGAGAATATTTAAGTTTGTCATTTCAATAATGGTGATAATACTACCCGTATTAAGCTCCAGTATTAATTTATTAAAAAAAAAATGATGCCAAATAACTGTTATTTAATGGTTTTAAACTTAAAACAAAAACTTCTTAAAATGGTTTGCTATCTGTCGCAGTTACATGGATAATTTTATTTTTTACACAATGCACATCTTTCTACAAACATTAAGTTAGGTAGGTAAATTCAATAACTTCTAATATGTAAAAAAGTACTAGCTTACAAAATTTAATTGAAATCGGACAAGTGCAAGAAAGTTATACTGGAAAAAATATTTTTTTGCCAGATTGACACCCTCCAGAGCAGTGTTTCTCAATGATCCATAAATCTATGATTCATAATTTTTGCAGGTTTAAATTTAACTAAAAGCACTATCAACCTTAATATTAAAGAAAAGGATGAACTTACTGAGCTTTGCTCTGGGTATTAAGTATTAAAATTTACTTCAAGAACTTAGCAAGAAAGTTGTCTAATTCTTGATGATTTTTTCTATTACTTATTTGCATGATTGAAATTTTCTGTCTATAATTTTCAAAATAAGGTACAACCGACGTAATTCAGATCCTTCACTTCATCTTGCTAAAACAAATTTGCCCTTCAGGAAAAAATAATAAACAAAAAGCAACATTAAATTTATGGTAAATTTTAAATAATTTAACAGCTCGAAGAAAAAATAGAAATATCACATCTTTAAAAGGTTAAAAATTAACGTTTACAAATATTGCTTGTTCATATATTTTTATATAATTGTACTATGTTCTGTATTTTCTTTTGTATTTATGCAGTTTATTTTTAAATTCGATTGAAATTAAATTTTTAACACAAATGTTGCTTATTCAGTGTTTTGCTTGAAACTCATCAAATCTTTCTGGTATAGGGTATAACTAATTTTGGACATGGTTGGAGCGTTGCCAAATTATTTAAATTTTGCAAAAATTAGTGTTGTAATAATTTTTAAATGGTAGTAGCTAAAATTAAAATATTAGGTAGAGTGCAGTGCCAAATATTCAAAATATATAATAGTACAAGAGGGTCGATTATCCGAAGTAATTGGGAACCATGAAAACTGATTAATTTCGATAATCAAACTAAATACTTTTATGATTAAAAACAATATAAGTTATAATATACACATAGCTACTTATGATTTTCTTTTTGTGGTTATCTCACAGATTATTTGCTATTAGTTAAATTGTAACTGTTGTTTTAAGCTGTACCTTGCATCATTCAAGTAAATGTTTGTTATTGTTATTACTTTATATACTATGTGGTAAATAAATACTATTATTGTAATTATTATTATGTATGTACAATCTATTGAGATAGTAACGGCATAATGATACTCCCTCACAAGAGTTTTTCATATACTGAAAGTTGCGAGCTGAAATTTCATTAGATAACTCTATTGGTGAGTGAAAAAAAAAAACAACTGCAAACTAATAGCCCAGTGCATAAGATCTGGTAGTTCTGATTTTTTCCTGATTTGTTTATGATGTTGGAATAATCCAAATTTTTTACCTTTGGGTGAACGCAACATTGTCAAAAATCTAAAAAACCACAAAATTTTCTACCTTTTTCAGTTTTTGCCGATTTTAACACTGAAGCACTAGTTTTTTTTTTATTATAACTACATGTACATTTTCAAAGTAGAATAAATTTCCTGCAATTTGAGCTCCAAACTGTCTCTGTAAACTCAGTTTCTGTAATACAGTTTTTCAAATGACCCTCTTCAATATTTTAATGGAATAGGTTTGAGGGGACCTACATCTCCCATGAAGTGTCGTATGTAGCATTTATAAAACTTTAGTCGAAAACAAAATACATGCACAGTCAAACCTCAATATTGAACAAACAGTACAAACAGATGGATACAGATTTTTTTTCACAACGTATTATATTTCTAATTAACATTGAGATATGATCTCGTTGAAACTATTAACAGTTTTTTTGAAATAATATAAACATGCAGATACGACAGTGAAATCCTTTTAGGTGTCAATTTGAAGTTATGTAGGGATAATTATTGTTATGTTGGGATTAAAAATGTAGGACTAGGATGACAAAAGTAACAAAAATGGAATGAAATAAATTTATTAAAAAGGGAGTATTTATATTACTTATAAGTATCTACTTATGTTATAATCTTAAAATGAAATAAAGCCACTGCAAAAAATTTGACTTCTTCTCCTGGGGTAAAGACTTGTACAAGTCTTGAAATAATTTTTGTTACTGGAGTTTGACCACTGCATAAGGATTTTTTTTTTGTAATCATATGTGACTCGCTATTTAGTGGTTTCAAAGTGTAGCTATCAATACTGGCAATCTGTCCTTTTAATCTTTTGAATGCAGTGACATATTTATTCTCTAGATTTTTAGTTGGATATATTTCAAAAAAAAATTGTTATGTTCTTCCTGATAGAGACGTGCAAATTGTTAGAAGTCCTGCTCTTAGAATAATGTCTTAAAGTCAATAAAATTCGTATAAGTACAATATAGTGATTGCCTCAGCACAACACATGTAAAATTTGGTTAATTTTATAAAAGCACGGCCGACGAATGCAGTTACAACATGAATGATTCTGTAGAGACATACTTTTGAACTTTTTCACCAACTCTATAAGGTCACTCTCAAGTGATACAAGATTTGTAGTCCTTGCTAGATACGACCTCTGTAAGAACATCGAGATCTACTGAAAATATGCCTACAAGGTTGAAATTCCTACAAAACAACAAAATATTACTAACAATTTCCAAGTTAAAAAAATTGATAAACTTTGAAGAGCTGTATTTCAGAAAGTATTGGGTTTACTTCAAAACTTGTTCAAAAAAAAAAAAAAAATTTTTTCGCTAGTAAGTATAGGTCATAAACAGTCGATTTGATCCTAAATGGAACCTCAAATACCCCAACCCCCTTGCCTTATTCACTCCACAGTCCCTATGATAAAATAATAGGGTACCATAAACGCCAGACTGCTACTCTTGAGCCCTTTTATATATTAATTCACTCATACCATGCACCCCCCCCCCGCGCTGATTTTTATTGAAACTACTCTTAGCGTTACCCAGAAACAACGACGTGGACGTGGTAGGTATTTGTTTCTTTTGGGGTGCTTTATAAATAAAAATCCGGGGGAGGGGGGGGCAGGTTATGAGTGAATTTATATGTAAAAGGGCTCAAGGGTAGTAGTCTGGCAAATAGTTAGTCACTTACAAGGCGTTTATGCTACCCTATTATTTTATCACAGAGACTGTGGAGTGAATAAGGGGAGGGTATTTGAGGTTCCGTTTAGGGTCAAATTCACTGTTTATGACCTATACTTACTAGCAAAAAAAAAATTTTTTTTTGAAAAAAAAACAAAAGGGGCCGAAAACCGGCCTTAGAGGCTCTCCTCCTTTAATCTACTTTGAAAACATACATGTAGTTATAATCGAAAAACTAGTGATTCAGGGTTAAAATCGTCAAAAACTGAAAGGTACAAAATTTCGTGGTTTTTTGACAATGTTGTGTTTGGCGCTCGAGGTTAAAAACATAAGGCCAACATCAAAAACAACTCGGCAAAAAAATCGGAACTACCAGATGTGATACAAGGTCTGATGTATATGGTTACTGGACTATAATGCTAAAAGTAGATTTCATATGATAGCAGTTCAAAACAATTTGCCAAATTTGCTTTAGAGTGCCATTATTGTAGGAATGTTTAAAAAATCTATTAAAATTGCGTTCAAAACTTTTGCAAATATAGATGGAATGAATATTTTTTGAGTTCCCCAACATTATCTTAAATTTATAAAATAGTATTTATTAGTATTTCAAATTTAGATAGGTACATGTTATAAAAAGCTAACTGTTAGTTTGCAAACAAAAGATATAGATATTATTATGGGTTTCCTTCATTACTATGTACTTGTCATTCATTTGGGTGACCGATGTTTCCATAATCGACGCACTAGTGTAATTATTTTGGATGGGAAATTTGTTATTAAGTCAATTACATTTATACTGTTACAAGTTACCGCATTTATTTTCTTCAAATACTACTTTATATATAACTGGGATTAAAATATAACAAAATTAAAGCACTACCGGTATTTGCAACGCCCATACAAAAAATTTCAATTAAGCAATAAGTGATATGTATCTTTTCAATTGTTATATACACAAGACAAAGTTATTTGCAAAAAATACTTGAATGATGAATGATGTTTCTGAGAAAATTTTTTTTCGAGTGTCACGATGCTCAGCGTCATTTAGTTATGGTTTCGTTATCTACCTTAACTTCAAGTCTTACTCACCCCAAACAAATTTTATTTGGCAATGTTCACTTTGCTTCGGTTATTTACAAGAAAACTTTTTTCTTCAGTTAAATCGATCACCCTGTACATTGGTTTTATAAGCTTATGAGCTAACTCAAAGTAAAAGTAAGGCTTCAGCTTTGCTGACAAATTTTAGGTCGTCCAGTTATAAGGCCATCCGAATCTAGAGGACATTCCAATCGATGCCCTCAGATCTAACAAATTAAGCATTTATCATTATTATTTATTACTTTTGCTATCATATTAAAATAGTATAAGTAACAAAATACTTTTGTCTTGTACAGGTCCTGAGATCTGGCAATGTCAATGCCTGACATTTTTGAAGGGCTGATTTAATTTATACAAATGTTGCCGAGACAGGGCCAGGATGTTCAAAATTGGAATTTTAATTTTAAATTTCTCAATAATTTTGGAATCTTTAGAATAATCTACTCAAAAATTGGTAGGTTTATGTTTTTTGGTATGAGAATTATGAATTTGATGCTGAGTTTGCTACTATTTGTACACTATCAGTAAATCAAAACATGTTTTTTGTTAAATGACCTATGGCTAGTGTTAAAAAAAAACGAGATATACCACACTCAATATTTACCTTGAATTCATAGTGAAAATGTCTGTTCCTTAGAGCAACAATGGGCAACTTTTTTTGGAGACAACCAAATAGAAACACATATGGACTGCGGACCCAAAAACTTAATAATAATAATTATATTTTTTTATACATATATTAAATATGTACAACTATAACTAATGAGAAACTTGTGATTGTATTTATTTGACAAGTGTCAATATTTGCTGGACAGGATGATGCTGCTACACATAGCTAAATAGTTCTCCAAATTAACGTGAATAATAATAATCCTTGATCTGTTTTCTGATTTTGTAAAAATTCTTTTTTGAAAATCAGATTTGGATATTTATCATGGGAAATATATCTTATGAAAAATTCTTGCAGAAATATATCACGAAACAAATTTGTCAGAATATCATCTGCCTAAACTTGGCTGTAAGAAAATGCTGGAGGGATGCAAACGACCCGTGGGTCGTTTGCCCATCCCTGCCTTAGAGCATGTGGATTTTCAGATTCCCATAAACTGTTTTCTTCATCATCGTCATTAATAGTTTTTATAGTACCATCGTGACTTTTAGGACGTAAACAACGTATTTTGTCTAAGCATTGTAAAATAAATATTTGAGAAGAGTTTTTGACTGGGTTGTCAAATTGGGTATAATTATTGGAAATACCTACTGGCTGCACCAAGTTCACTAAAATTTTATTGAGCAAAAACACAAATCACATCATACATTTCACTGTTGGAAAAATCATGTGTCATTTCAAGGCAGCAAATTGCTGAATTTATTTTAGTTGCTACTATAAGTGAAACGCTGTCGCAAAACAAAGAACTAATACAAACCATTGCCAATGCTGTTGTGAAGGAAGTTCAGGGCAAAATAGAGGATCGCTTAAGAAGTATTGGAAAAACCTTAAATGATTTATCCAAAGAAAATAAAATGTTGCAAGAAAAAGTGAATTCATTGGAACAACAACAAAAAAGAAAATCTCTACGCATCACTGGGTTGAAAGATGAAAAAGATACAAACTTAAGTGATACAACAACAACTATAAATAAAAACTTTAATATCCATCTGGATATGAATAACTTTGATTACATATACTGTGTCAAAGGGAACAATAATAATAAGCTGCCTGTGATTGTTCGATTTAAAAACTATACTAATAAGCAGTATTTAATACAAAATAAGAAAAAATTGAAAAAATCCGGATTATTCCTGTCTGATGATTTAACAGCTATGAACGTGTTATTACTAAAAAAGGCTAAAGAAAAGTATGGTCAATATAAAGCATGGACACTGGATGGCAACGTTTTTTGTGACAATGGTAATGGAAAACGGAAAATTAAAAATATGGAAGCTTTGATTTCGGAAGAAGATGTGATGGTTGTAAACTAATACCTGTCTTTATGCTTATGTAATATTTTTGTAGAGCGTTTAGCAGCTCGCTTATTGTCTCAATTTTCTTTCTATCTTTTTTTTTATTAGGATTATTTTACTCTTTTATATAGTTTTTTTTGTTTTGTCCATATAGGGAGAGGGAAGAGAGTTTACAATTTAAATTCTTTTGTTTCTAGATTTCTGTAGTTGTTATTTATTAAATAAGTATTATATATCTAATAATAATATAGCTTAGCTCATTTAAACATTAGGTCTCTAGTCCCAAAGTTTGAGCACTTAAGAAATTACTTAGTAGATAATAATTATAATATCTTGTGCCTTCCCGAGACTTGGCTTACTCCCGGTATAAGTGACCATTTCATCTCAATTGAGGGTTATAATCTGATAAGAGAGGACAGAAAGCGTGGCAGAGGTATAAGTACTTACATAAAAAATTCTATTCCATTTTCTGTTATCACTACTGACCAAAATGTGGAGCAATTATGGATTAAAATAAAACTAAAGAAGCATCAGTATGCAGTAGGTGTCTCGTATAGACCCCCTAATTTTCCTGTAAATGAGTTAATGAAGTCATTTGAAGACAATTTTGCTAATTTATTGCTTAATTGTGATGAAATATTTTGCCTTGGTGATTTTAATGTCGATATGTTGTCTGACACATTAACATCTCAAAAACACATTTTTTTTTTTGAATCCCTCAATTTGCATCAACTTGTTAACTCTCCGACCAGAATTACTCCTACATCGGCTACTTTATTGGATTTTATTTTGACTACCAATGATGAATTAATTCACTCTGTCAATGTACTTTCTGTCGCTCACATGTCTGATCATGAGTTAACATTTTGTTGTTTAACAGCTATTCATAAAAGAAAACCTAGAATATAAGACCATTCGAAATTTTAGACACTTAAATCATGATGAATTTTTATTGCAGTTAAGAACTATACCATTTGAAATTATTTTTGATTTACCTGATCAATGAGAAATTATCTTTTTTTAATGACAGTCTCCTGCAATTATTCAATGAACATGCACCTCTAAAAACTATAAAAGTCACAAGAAATCATAATCCTTGGGTAACTGATAATATTCGGCTACTTATTTTGCTCCGAAATGAAGCTCAAAGGAAATGGAAACGAAGTAAAAATAAAAATCATTATAACTATTACAAGATGCTGCGTAATTATACCACATTAGCTTGTAGGCGTGAAAAAAAAGGCTTTGAGACTTGATGGTGTAAATACAGTGTGGAAAAACTCAAACTAAATTCAAAATCTGACATCAGCAATCCTGCTCATCTAAATAACGTTAATGATTTAAACGATTATTATTGCACCTGTGTTCTCAATATACCGCGAGACCAAAACACTATAAATTTTTATATAAACAATACAAAATTAAAACGGGTTCTCAAGGCAATGATGGTTTAAATATTAAAATGATATACTGTTGTCCTTTCATCATACCCTATTTAACTCATGTCTCACCCAAAATGTCTTTCCGGATGTATGGAAGTTAGCACTTATAAAACCAATTCCCAAAGTTTATAACCCCCAGGAATTTAAAGATCTGCGCCCTATTAGTCTTTTGCCAATATTATCAAAAGCATTGGAAAGAGTGGTCGATCTGCAGATTCGGGTTTATGTGGGGAAACTAAATATTATACCTCAACTCCAGTCGAGCCTTAGGCCGCTCTACAGCTGTGAAACTGCACTATCGAATATTGTTGATGATATTTTGAGAGGTGTGGATGAAAATAAGTTAGCTGTCTTACCTCTTATTGATTTCTCTAAGGCGTTCGATACCTTAAATTATGAAACTTTATTTGCTGTGCTTAAATACCTTGGTTTTAGTAAGAACTCTATTCAATTTTTTGGTAATTATTTCGATAATAGATTTCAAAGTGTTAAAATAGGAAAAGAAGTATCTACTCCGCTTAGAATACGTTCAGGTGTAGCACAGGGTTCTATGATAGATCCCTTCATCTTTATGCTCTACACTTCGACAATACAAAATGTAATCCATAAATGTAATTTCCATCTATATGCTGATGACACTCAAATTTATTATTCATTTCCACCTAAAGATTGCGATTTAGCTCTACAAGATATAAACACGGATATATCTAATATAGTAAAATAGTCAAAAAATCACAGTTTAGCCATTAATCCAAATAAAACATCTGTCTTAGTTTTTGGCCCAAAAAAAGCAAGATTAAACTTATTCACATTTAAAAATGTTATATAACAACAGACATTTTATTAACAAAAAAGTTAAAACTTTGTTGTGCGAATCATTAGTTCTGTCTAAATTTAACTTCTGTGATTCAATTTATGGGCCCTGCATAGATTTTAACGACACGCGTAGGATTCAAGTAGTTCAAAATGCATGTCTTCGATTTATTTTCGGAATTAGAAAGAGGCAACATATTTCTTATAAACTTAAAGAATTGGGGTGGCTCAATATGTCTGACAGAAGGTTGCTCCATGCTGCGTGATTATATCATAAAATAATTTATTATAAAGCTTCAACTTATTTATGTAACAAAATTTCTTTTAGAAGTGATATCCATAACATCAATATTAGATTCAGAGGAAGATTAACACCTCCTTCTCGTCGTACTGAGTTATTTAAACGCTCTTTAACTTATCAGATAACACATATATATATAATAACCTACCTAAATCTATAAAATCCAAAACTGTACCTGCTTTCAAAAAAATTCTAAAAAACAAATTATTAGGTGATGCTAAATAAATATATTGTTTTTCTTTCTCTCATTTTTGTTTGTGCGCTCCTCTCTCTGAATGTACAAACAAGGTCTTAAAAAAAAAGAGTGTAAAATATTTAAGGAGGTAATAGTATGAACCAAAATAAGCAGAAAAGTCTCAATAAACATGGGTCCGCAAAGTAATGGTTGCGGAGATATGGAATGTTTTGTTTTTTAGCCCCTTTTTTTATTTAGCAAAAACGTTGTGTATTTTCTTATAATAGTTGGTTGATGTTTAGTGAAATAAACAGTACGTATTTGACAGTTGTTCTCAGTGCACAAGTTTTCTTTCGCTATGGCTGGTTACTCTAACGCAGAATTAACAGACATGCATTTCATGTATAGTTGCTAATTGGAACGCCACCGAAGCGCGACATCTTTATGTTGATGCTTATCCAAATCGGCAGATTCCTTCACAACGCATGTTTGGAAGAATTCACCAAAGATTGCGTGATACCGGTTCCTTGAGCAAACAGTGCCATTTATCCGGAAGACCAAGGGCGGTATCCACTCCTTGAATAGAAGAAGAAATTCTTGCACTGGTAGAGCAGAATCCAGGTACGAGTGTGCGGAGAATATCAGCGGAGGTAGGAATTAGTGGTCCTCGTTAGGATAAACCTTCACGAGCAACTGCTTTATCCATACCATGTGCAACGAGTACAGGCCTTAAATCCAAAAAATGATCAAGCACGTTTGGTTTTTTTGCCACTAGTTTCTACGTCATGATGCTGAAGACCTTCGTTTTCTTGCAAACATTCTTTTTACTGATGAGGCCGGGTTCACAAGAAATGGAGTGTTTAATTTTCACAATACGCATATTTGGGCAGACGAAAATCCTCATGCTCTAATAGAATCTGGACATCAGGCACGTTTTTCATTAAATATTTGGATGGGTATTGTAGGTGGCAGGTTTCTAGGTCCTGTTGTTTTACCGAACCGATTAACAGGCACTGCTTACCTCAACTTTCTGCAGAACACACTGTATGAGTTTTTGAAAGACATTCCTTTGAATCAGAGACAACAAATGTGGTTCCAGCATGATGCTGCTCCAGCTCATTTTTTCATGGCGGATTTCTTTGTTGGGGGATATTTGAAGACATTAGTGTATGGTACTCCTGTAAATAGCCTGGAAGAGCTGCAGCTACAGATTAATCAAAAGTGTCAAGAAATCCAAACCAAGGAGGGTGTTTTCGAAAGAGGTCGAATATTGTTGAGAAGATGTCGTGCCTGCTTGGAAATGGACGGAGGGCACTTTGAACATCTTCTGTAACTTTGTTTTTTGTTTGTTAAAAGCTTCCTTTGTTCGTTTATTCCTAATAAAATAAAATGTTTGAAAAACGAATAGTGGTCCATATCTCCGCAACCGTTACTTTGCGGACCCATGTTTATTAAGACTTTTCTGCTTATTTTGGTTCATACTATTACCTCCTGAAATATTTTACACTCTTTTTTTAACACCCTGTATACTTATGTACCTAATATTATACTTTAGTGAATGTAGTAAAATTTAACTTTTACTGTACCATATAGTAAAAATTTATTTGTAATCATGCTTAAGATTAATAACAGAGACCATGTGTACATGATCACCTGATCTTCTGCATTTTTCCTAAGAAAATAAAGTACTTTATTATTATTATTATTTGATATTAGAGCTTTTGCTATAATTACTATATTAGAAAAAGATATATAATATAACCTTATTAAAAATTCTTAAGTATTAACACAAAATTGTCAACATTTCATTCCCCGCCTCCTAAATAATTGTGGCTAGAATTAAGTACTTTACATTGACCATTTAAAATGCAAATAACTAAAAAACCGAAAGAGTTAGATGAATTAAACTAAAATGCCCTTTCTATATAAAATTGAACTTCCTTTTAGATTTTTAACTCACTTTAGTCATAGATCATTAGACAAAAAAATTTATGTTATGACTTACTGAAGTAACAGGGTGTAACTAACGTCCTGTACAGACAGCGGCGAATTCAGTATCAAACTCGTAATTCTTATACCAAAAATCATGAAATTACCAATTTTCGAGTTGATTCGGCTAAACATTTCTAAATTATTGATACATTTCAAATTAAAATTCCAACTTTGAACACCCTGTATTTCGTAAACCTGAAACTTTTGTATAAGGCTCAATCAACATATTTTGGTGTGTAGTATCCTTGTTTATACAGGGTGTCCTGGAAAACATGTTACAAACTTCTGGGGATGATAGTACGTTTAAAAATAATATTAGTTTTCTTTATAAATTTGGGTCCAGAAAGGCTTCGTTTTGGAGATACAGGATGGTACAGTTATAAACAATTTTTTTATCTACCCTGTATCTCCTTTAAAAGTTTTTCTGAGCTATCACAGTGACCCTGTTGAAAATTTTAATAAAACTTGGCGTGGTTCATACCTGCTAGGAGGTCATTTATTTAGTGTAATTCCTGGTGCCAAACTGCTAACCAGTGGTGTGCAACAAGGGAGATGGCTGACCTTTTTTAAAACAAAACGTACGCCACTGAATTTTTAAAAAGTTTTTCTCATAAAACTCACCGCTTTCGAGTTATTTGGCTTTCGAGGTGATTAGATCGTTGTGGGTTCAACCCCCACAGCCGGAGACAGTATATAAGCTATATTTGTGGAGAGAATTAGCACCCTCTCTACGGGTATGGTAGGGTGGAAGAATGTTGGCTTGGATCAATGTGAAAGATTGATACCAGTTGACATTTTACTACTCCCCCCCTAATTAATAAAGTTTTCCAGGTTTCCCTCATTCCTGCACTGAATGGTTAGGGCCTACCAACGAAGTCATTCCTGGGCGCAAATGCGGCCTGCTTAATAATATGCCGCCCCCTCTTTCGCACAAGTCTTCGACTTCTGGGCTAATTCTCGTGATTTGCATAGTAAGCGTCTGTCACTTTTAGTGACATTTATGTTATTTTATTTGAATTTGTACTAGCATTGTGTAGGCGAATAAAAATGGATAATATTCATTTTACTAAGCGTGAATATGCAAATATGCATTTTATTTATGGTTTTGCGGCGGTAACGCAACAGCAGCTCGACGAGTGTACTCTGACAGATATCCTGAAAGACGCGTGCCATCGGTTCGACTGTTTATACAGCTTCACACCCGGATTTGTGAAACTGGAAGTGTTGTGCCTCGTTTTGCTGGCACTGTAAGAATTCCAGCAACAAATCTTGAACTTGATGGTCAGATATTAAGAGCTTTCCAACAAAATCCCAAAACAAGCATCCGAAGAATTTCTAACCAGTTGGAAGTTAGCAGAATGTTAGTGTGGTGAGTACTCAAAGAACATTTTTTGCACCCCTATCATATTCAAAAGGTGCAAAGTCTATAACCTCAAGATTATCCACTTAGAATGGAGTTCTGCCGGCTAATGTTAGATTTTTATAAACAGGATATAGATTTTGTTTCTTCTATTTTGGTTACGGATGAGGCAACTTTTACACGAGATGGCGTACTCAATTTGCACAACATGCATGAATGGTCGGAACAAAATCCACACTCCATAATTGTAAGTCATCATCAGAAAACTTTCTCAGTTAATGTGTGGGGTGGGATTGTAGGTAATCATTTGTTAGGACCTTTTTTTCTACCAAGAAGACTGGGTGCTAGGGAATATCTCAATTTCTTTGAATTAATGGAAGATGTTCCCATTGGTCTACAACAGCGTCTATGGTACCTCCATGATGGAGCACCCGCCCATTTTAGTCGTCAAGTACGAAGACATTTAAACATAGCCTTTCCCAATCGATGGATTGGACGAGGAAATGATGCACCAATATCCTGGCCGTCTCGCTCACCAGATTTAAATGCTGCTAATTTTTATTTATGGGATCTTGCCAAATCTCTTGTCTATAACAGATCAGTTAACTCAGAAGAAGAACTTCGGCAACAAATAATAGAAGCGTAATACTGTTATTAGAAATAATCATGACGTATTTAGTAGAATTAGATATAATTTTATTAGAAGATTGCGAGCATGTATTGAGGCAGAGGGACGTCAGTTTGAACATTTATTATAATACAGAATATCTTATTTGTTTTCTTCCTTAATGTTATTAAATAACAGTTTGTTTCTACACTAATTTTATGTATTTAATTTAACAATTTTAAAATTATCAATTAAAAATAATTTAAATAATTATTTTACTTTAAGACGAAATGATTTGACGAATGCCCCTTAATGAATTCTTTTTGACATATTTTTCAACACCTCGCATCTCAAAAACGAATGGCATAAATCAAGAGTATGATAAAAATATGTAGACTATAAATTACTACATTAAATAAAAATAACGACTAAAATGTAAAGCCAAATAACTCGAAAACGGTGAGTTTTACGAGAAAAACTTAAAATACCTTTTTTTTTTGTTCTTTTATTTAGCAGAACGTAAATTATTAACAAAATTTTTTAAAAATTCAGTGGCATACGCTCTCCCTTGTTGCCCGCCACTGGTTAGCAGTTTGGCACCAGTAATTACACTAAATAAAAGACCTCCTAGCAGGTATGAACCACACCAAGTTTTATTAAAATTTTCAACTGGGTCATAGAGAAAACTAATATTATTTTTAAACATACTATCATCCCCTGAAGTTTGTGACATGCTTTCCAGGACACCCTGTATCCAGAGTTAACTATGACTAGGTACAAATATTTTAAGAGGGGATAGAAAAATTTAAGAATTAACGGAATCTCCTTTTAAAAAAATTCCTAACTTATTTATAAAGCGAAAAATTTTTTTCAATATTATATTAAATCCTTATTTAACGCCGCCAATGCGAGAATCAGAGTAGACAACCAGCAAGTAATGGTCATGCAACGGTCGCAGTCACTGTCATGTCATAATTCAATTTCTGTGTTTACATTGTAGTTTTATGTTCTTCTTCAGTTTTTAGTACCTTATTTTAATTTGAAACGTTTTATAGTTAAGTAAAGGAATATGTGTCGAGTACAGATATTTTCCAACAATATAGTTCGTCGGTTTGTTTTTCTAGGTTATGGGACAAGACTACCGCGGGTGCATTAAAAGTTTTCTATTACTACCACCCCACCTATTCCTTTCGTATGATTTTCTTATAATAAATAGGCATTTTATAAAGTGGTACCCATTTGAGCAATAAAGACTCAGGAGTAAATATTAACAAATATAAACATTTTTATTGGAAAGAGCATATTTTACACTACTTCTCCATATAATCTCCAAGCAAATTTAGGCATTTGTCATAACGTGTGATGAGTTTTTGTATTCCAGCGTCATAGTCCTCCGCCGCCAGCGTATTGAGATACATAGTCATGCTTCCTTTAAGTTCTTCATCGCTGTCAAATCTTTTTCCCGCCAGAAGTCTTTAAGCATCATCCTCATTCACCGACCAAACCAAAAAAATTCGAGACAGTTCTGTCCACCAGGAAACTCATGGCAACCGTTTTGTGGGATCGACGAAGCCATTGCTCATTGATTTTATGGCCCGTGGAGACACAATTAATGCTAATGCGAAATTACGGCGGGCATTACAAAATCGACGGCGAGGTCTATTGTCTACAGGCGTCATTCTCCTTCATGACAATGCCAGGCCTCATGCAGCTGCAATAACACAACAACTTTTGCAGCAATTCAAGTGGGAAACTTGGCCCCTTCGGATATTCATCTCTTTACGAAGCTTAAAGACTTTCTGGCAGGAAAAAGATTTGACAGCGATGAAGAACTTAAACGAGGCGTGACTACGTATCTTAATACGCTGGTGGCAGACGACTATGATGCTGGAATACAAAAACTCGTCACACGTTATGACAAATGCCTAAATTTGCTTGGAGATTTTGTGGAGAAGTAGTGTAAAATATGCTCTTTCCAATAAAAATGTTTATATTTGTTAATATTTACTCCTGTGTCTTTATTGCTCAAATGGGTACCACTTTTCGGATGACCCTCGTAGTTAGCCAACCTGTCAAACTTAGGAGAAAAATAATGGTTATACTCTTTTAAAATCCAAGTCACCCTTGTTTATAGTGTAAATAACGATGACATATTTTAAAAGGTCCGTCCCTGGTGTCGAATGGGAAAGTTGGGTTTAAATGTGCTCCATAATATATCTCAAATAACTGAGATATTACGAGTTAAGAAAATAGGTGAAAAGTTTCTAGGTTACACGAGAGTACAACGGTAAAATAAGCAACCGAAAGGCAAGCAAAATTAGTAAATTTCTGTGAGATAGCAAGCTAAAAGTAGTGATCTCGGCAGGGGAAATCGAAATATAAACATACGGATAAAAGTCAGGGTCCGACGGGTTGACCGGCCTGCGACTTTTTGCGCGGTGTGATAAGCTGGGTAGGTTGATAATAAATCAAGGAGTACAGAGCAGGATTTAGGTTAAAAGAGAAAGTTAAATAGTATATATTAGAAATAAAAATGAGAAGTGATGACGAAAGTATCAAGAAGAGGAAAAGCGACAGAGAGGATGAAGAAGGAGAGGGGGGATATTTTTAGGAAAAGTAAGAAAACAGCAAGATTGCCTGGAGGAAGCCAAAGGAAAATGGAAGATAATATTGAAAAAATTATGGAAATGATGCAGGCAATGGGGCAGACAGTAAAGGATCTCTCAACAGAAGTTAGGCAAATAAGAGAAGAGCAAAGAGAATATAGGACAGAGATGGAAAATATAAAAAAGGAAAATGACAAACTTAATAAAGAGAACCAAAATATGAAGGAGGTTATTAATGATATGGAAGAAATAATAGACCGTATGGAAAATGAAAAGAGGAGAAATAATATAGTACTTCAAGGCAAAGAGATGAACATAACTGAACCAGAGAAACTGAGGAAAGCTATAGAAAATTTTATGGACCAAGAGCTACAAGTAAAGGTGAAAGTAAAGGATGTAATTAAATTAGGAAGAAAAACATACCTGGTACAACTAAGCAGTCAGGAGGAAAAGTATGAAGTAATGAAAAATAAAAGCAAATTAAAGCAAAAAATTTGAGAACAGATATATGTACAAGATGACTTATCAAAACAGGATAGATACATACAGAGACAAATCAGAATTAGAGCTAGTGAGGAGAGGAAGAATGGGAAATTAACCAAGATAGGGTACAGGAAGCTGCTTGTCGGATCGGAAGAATGGAAGTGGAACAAAGAAGAGCAAAGGTTGGTAAAAGTGGCAAACCAGGCAAAAAACTGAAGAAATTATATAGATGTATAGACAATAAGGAAAATAACTGTAAGTGTTTTTATAATAGAAATATAGGTAGATATAAGGTTAGTAATGATAAGTATAAAAATAGAAAAAATAGTAGGAAACAAGAGCGACAAAGAGGTCAATATGGCAGTGGACAGAATGGTAAAATGAAAAAGGAAATTGAAACTGGCGATAAAAACTTTAGAACTGGTAGCGGAGAAATATAAAAGTTAATAGCATTGCAGGAAACGCATATAAAAGAAACAAAAACTATAAAATTAGATAAATATGTACTCTTTACGAGTGGGGGAAAAACAAGAAGATTTGGAGTGGGTTTTATCGTAAGCAATGAAGTAGAAGCAAGTTATAAAATTTGTACCCGTGTCGGACAGAATTTGTTACATAGAATTAAAAAGACGTAATAACCCTGATCAATGTATATGCTCCCACCGAAGAGGGGACAGATGAAGATAAAGACATATTTTACGAAGAGATAGATAGAGTCTATAACAAAATTAAGAAATCGAATATTAAGATAGTGTTGGGAGATGTAAATGCAAAAATAGGGAGAAACCATATTTATAAGCATTTAACAGGAGGAGAGAGTTTACATGAGAGCTGCAATAATAATGGACAACGAGTGGTGGATTTTGCAGAGGAAAAAGATATGAAAATTATGAGTACGTATTATAAAAGGTAAGATATATATAAAGAGACTTGGGCTGCCCCAAATGGGAAATACGTAAATCAAATTAACCATGTTTTAATAGATAAGAAGCACTGCAAGTTAATAAAGAATGTGAGATCATACAGAGGCGCAGATATAGATTCTGATCATTTTTTAGTAGGAATGAAGAGAAAGATGAATACAAAGGTGACACGGGAGAAAAAGGAAAATAAGAAAAGAAGCAGACGGGTGTATGATATGGGGAAATTACAAAATGCAGATATCCAGAAACGGTACAAGGACAAAATAGCACAGGGATATTGAGAAGAAGTAAAAAAAAAAAGGGAATCGCAAAGCATAGAACAGGAATGGGCAAAATTGGAAACAATTATTCAAAAAGCCACTGAAGAAGTAATACCAACAAAGCAACAACAAAAAAAGAACAAATGGTGGGACGATGAATGTGTAAAGGAAACAGAGTTGAGAGAGAAACTAAGGATCAAGGCATTACAAACAAAACAAGAAAAGGATATCGTAGCACATAGAAAACAGAAAGCAAAAGTTAAAAAGATTAATAGGCAAAAAAAGAGGGCTATGGAGGACCGTAAGGTTAAAAAATTAGAAGATTACTACAAAAGGAAAGAAATTAAAAATTGTTACAGAGAAATAAAAAGGCAAGCAAACAGAGAACCAAAGGCTGAAAATAAAAAATAAAGAAGGAGAGGAAATCACAGATGACGAGAAAATCAGGAAAAGATGGAAAGAATATTTTGCGGAGATGCTTAATGATGGGGATGAGGAGGAAGAAGAAGTCATAAGAGAACAAAATGAGAACAAGATGAAGATTACTAATCTTATGAGCTTGACGCTAAAAAACACCACAGGTAAAGTGCGGGTTAAGGGGGAGGTAACAACTGATTTTGAAATAAGAACAGGGCTTAGACAGGGTGACCCACTCTCTACGTTACTATTTAACATAGCTTTAGAAAAAATTGTAAGAACAAGTAAGCTTAACAGAGAAGGACATATAATGTACAAAAGTCACCAGCTGATACGGTATGCAGATGATGTCGCCATCATAGCTCGGAACAGCAAAGAGCTGAAGGAAGTAGTGACACGTTTCATAGAAGCAGGACAACAGGTGGGCCTTCAAGTTAATGAAGAGAAAAGTAAGGTAATAGATATGGAAGGAAGAATGGAATTTGAACGAGTAGACCATTTCGTGTATCTAGGGGCACTTATCTCAAGTAGTCGCAATGAAGAACAAGAAATCGAAGGTAGAATAAGTAAGGCTAACAGACATGCGGGAGCAATGAATTATCTGGTTAGATCTAGACAGTTATCAAGGAACACAAAAATGGGAATTTATAAGACCATTCTGAAGGCAACGGTATTGTATGGATGCGAAACGTGGGTAGTAAACAAAAAGACTCAAGAAATGTTGATGAGATGGGAAAGGATAATAATTAGAAGAATAGTCGGAGGGAAAATAACGGAAGATGGATATGAAAGAAGAACGAACCGGGAGATATACGAAATATACAAAAAACCTACGATAGAAATGGCGGTTAAAGCAAGAAGACTACAATGGCTTGGACACATTGAGAGAATGGAACATCACAGAACAGTGAAATTAATAGCCTGGAGAACACCAGAAGGAAGGAAAAAAAGAGGGAGGCCAAGAAAAAGATGGAGGGAAGCTGTCGAGGAGGACTTGAAGGATAAGAATATAGTTAACTGGAGAAATAAAGCGAAAAACAGAAAGTTATGGAGACGGATCACATAGCTATGGGCCTAAAAGGCCTGTTGAAAGCTATATTTTAAAAGAGTCACCATCTATTGTTTTTATTCCTAAATTTGCTGGTTGACTAACTATATTATATATAACCAAGGGTAGTATCTCCAATTTAGAGATTGCCCATTTTTAACAAATCGCCTTGTAAATCTAATGCTATGTATTTAATGTTTGAAAATTTATTTTAGTTTTTGACTGAATTCAAATTCATCTTAAAAGCTGGAGCCCCCTAAATTTTAGAGCAGAATTTAATGGTTCTTTTGGTATTGAGAACTATACAGTGAGCTGCAAAAGTATGGAATAAATTTATTTAAAAATCAGGTGTTCGTTTTTTGGAAAATCACCAAGACCCCTCAATTTTTAGTTGCACATTTTTTAAACCAAGCATACAGGTTGAAGCAAAAAATAATTATATCATGGTCAACTTATTAACAACCTGTTTTGAAAAGTTTAGCATCACATTATTTATGTATTATTTTAATAGTTGAACGTAACTGTAATTATTAATATTAAATATATAAGCTTCCCTAAAAATTAAATTGGAAAATATTTTTTTAACTTTACTAAAATCATGAATTTGGGTATTTTTAGTGACTAAATTTTTATTTATAAAATTTGTTTGATAAAAAAATACATTTTTTATATTCTAGATATTACATTTGAGTAACAAGTAAATTTTGATTTTGAATTTATTTGATGAAGCTCTATTTCCTATTAAAATAATTACTAAAACTGACAAAACCATAAAAAAGTTTAGATGTTTACAGTTTTAAATCAGACACTAAAGACTAAAGCCTCTTTCAGAGAACAATGTAGTGTTGCCGGCAACATCCCCACCACCAGTTTAGTTCAATAAAATAAAGATTTTATAAAGTTTGTTTTATGGGTAATTATTTTACAACAGCGTAAAACTCTCCAATCTTAAAAAAAAATTCTTAACCCCCTATTTTCGAGGGTGCTGATCATGAATCTGAAGTCAGATTTCAGTGTTCGCATGTGGATTTCGAAAAAAAAAAAAGTAATTGTAACCTCCATGTATACATTACATTAGTTTGAAGTTGTAATATAACCCCCTTGACGGATTTTAAAAATTCAGAAAAAAATCATTTATTAAAAAATCAATAGGGCCCACTCTTTACATTTGAAAAAAATGAGTTTTTAAGGAAATACAATAAATCGAAATTTTTAGAGGTAATAACTAAAAAAATTTACAAAAATATTCAAATTTAGAATTTTGCCCGTAATTACAAATGAAAAAGAAAACAGTTTCTGCCAATCGGCCTCCTAGTTTTATTTTTAAAAATTAAAAATAATTGTTACATTCAGAAAATGTCAGAAAATTGGTCCTACATACGTAAAATGATCCGCTGATCCCAAAATTGTCAAAAAATACAGGGTGTCCCATAAAAAATATAAATTTACGGTAATTTCCGTTCAAACAGGAAATGTCATGAAATCCGAAATGACCTCAAAGAATTCATGGCACCATCTAGTATAAACCCACCCAATTTCAAATTTTTACCAGCAGTCATAAAAAAGTTACAGCGTGTTCCCACTTTCCGTTGTCACCCGGCATATTTTGACAACACTGTGACACCATGAAATAAAGAAGGCAGAGGTGCTATATTGCAATTGCGCTCTAATGTAGTGTATACATAGAGGTTACAATTTAGAATTTTTTTTTTGGAAAACTACATGTGAGTGCCGAAATCTGACTTCAGATTCGTTGTCAGCACCCTCGAAAATAGAGTAGGAATTTTTTGATGAAGATGGAGTTTTACGCTATCATAAATAATTACCATGCTATGTACAACAGTTGCTCCTCTAGACAGTTGAAGTTGGAAATTTTGAACTTCACCCGACCAACACAAAATACAATCAATTTAATTGGTTGAAAATCACGTGACTTAGTGTTGCTGGCAACACTACGTCGTAGTCTGAAGCCGACTTAATATTTAAAAAGATAATGCACCTAAAAATATTGGATCTATTGGGGTAGATAGATGCATTTTCCCATCACTTTTAATTGAATCATCTATAAACCATGACCTTTTTCCTTCTGCAAATGTTAAAATTTCCTGTACAGAATTATTTGCTGGAGAAAATAGAAATACTGCCGAGTCTCCACTGTTTGGATGTCGCAAAGTAACAACATCTGGTGTTCCACTTCCAGTGTATTCAGTATGTTCAGATAATTCCATTGCTTCACCTAAAATAAGTGTAAAACATATAATGTTCATCATTAATTGATCCATAACAACCTTTTAATAAAATAACCCACGAATTAGTTGGATGTTGAACATTGGTTTTTATACACTTTTTTGGTGATGCTTTAATACGCGGCATCTTAAGATTAGCACTATATCAGTAAACAGACTATTTTTTTTATTGCGACAAATTGGCTCTATAATACATCTCATTAACAGAAGAATTTTTTTATAGATTCAGATTATCACACCACTAGACCACTACAGTTCATCCATAATATCTACAATCAACTAATCATCATACAACCATAGAGAAATATAGCGAAAAATTTATATAAGGCCGTGGTTCATGGTCGTCTACTAATCTTGTTTCTCCATGCAGCCACCAGGAGCGCTGTAATCGTCTACTAAAGTCAGAGCACAAAGTATAAACCATAAACCATGGCGTGTAAGTAGCTTAAGGAAATGCACAACAGAGTAACAAAGTAGGGATAGAGCGCTCTGCCAGGGAACTGAGGAAACACGCAAGGAAAAGGAAGTAACTTTCAATTTATTACTAGTTTTTCCTCACTGCAAAATCTAGTGTCTTTAAATTTATCACTAATGTTTCAACTCCACACTGTCTCTGTTTATGTTTAGCTGACTCGGTTTCTTGTTTTTGGTTATATTATTGAGACAATGTAAACATCAAAAATACTGACAAAAAAGAAAAAAATAGTATTTAATAAGAGTACAAGACTTCTAAATAAATGTAGGTATTGATACTAATAAATTTAAAATTAATTCTTCTGAATTTGCAGTTAGACACGCTCATATAAAAAAATGAATTTGTAAATTAATTTACAATAAGCTTTTCACTATTAAATAATAATTGTAGGTAAAGAAACATATAACAAAAAAGTTACCAGATGGGATCGAAAGGAATATATTATATGAGCTAGTCGCCTGCTGGAATCGAAACAATTACATAAACTACGGGTCTGCTATATTGGATATAGTATACAAACAACAGGCTGATGATCGTTGTCTGCGTTGTCATCTAAGACTTTTAATGAAATGTGATAATAGGAAAGTTATAAATCATGTCAAATGTCATTACAGCATCATATGTTCAGTGGTTATATGAATTACCACTAACTTAGGAACTTTACATAACATTTTAACAAAGTTGCATTCATTTTAAGTACGTAATTTTACACTGTAAAGTAATTGCACGCTTGCTAAAATATTTCATATGAATGCTTTAACCAGATAGTTTGTTATAGGAGAACCGCAAAAAGTTTCTGCGCCGTTACATAGTAACTTGCTGCAAGTTATCACATAATTTACGAAAGAAAAGTTGCAATGCAAATGAATTATCAAGATTTCGAAAATTTTTTTAAAAAATTAATCAAAAATAAAATCTAATGTTGATGTAATGAAGTGATTTTTCACCGCCTCGTATGAGACATTGAAAGCGGGCCGACGCTTGAACTTCAGCCAGCGCGAGGGAAACCGCGGGAACCGAACGCGAATCTAACTGCGCACCGAATACTCTTTCCGCTGTGGAGGTATGACGTAGGATGCGCGCTCGATCCAGCGCGTCCGATTCCGAGTCAAGACCGATATTTTGAAACTTGAAAATTCAATACCTGTCCTGGTTCACACCGACTAGCTGCGTCGTAACCAGTAGTCCGCCGACCGTCTAGTGCGCAAGCGACACCGTTTTACCAGTAAAGGCTTGCTATACACCAGAATTAGTACCTGCCAAGCCGCCAGACTAACCAGTCGTGTCTCCAGTGTTCCTGAGTAAGTAACCGTCTGAAAATTATTGTAAGTCGCTAAGTGGACGAACCGTAAATTTTACAAGTCCACAAGTTTGAATACCGCCGATTATTCTAAGTTCAAAAGTGGCATTTGAGTAAAATAGTAAAGTAGCGAGGTAGTAGCTGCCATCTGCGCAAGTCGTCCGCCGCTCCACTGTCATGAAGTTAAGACCTAGCGAGGTGAGCACTGCAGAGTAGAGGTGGGCACTTCGGCTCTTTTCAAGGAACCGACTCACCGGCTCTCGGTCAATAAAAAGATCCAGTTCACTGAACAATTGAGCCGATTGATATTGTGAGTAGGTATACCGTCGATTGTGCATGGGAAAATTTCTTGGACCGTGGAAAAATTTGTAATTTGACACCTTTGTTTTAAAATTTGACACCCTGATTTACAATTAGGTAATTACTGTCACGTGCCAAAGTAGGGCTCCCGCCCCTCCCTGACCTATCAGAAAGAACATACGCAGAAAGTTACACATACAATTTTTGCTAATAACTAAAATTTGAAAACTGATTTGATTGGTTCCTCATCGAGACCTATCAATTAGGTAATTACTGTCACGTGCCAAAGTAAGGCCCCGCCCCTCCCTAACCTATCAGAAAAATCATGCGCAGTATGTTAAACATATTTAAATTTGAAAACTGATTTGATTGGTGGCCTATCACGTGACGTTGTTATTTAAATGAAAAAAACTTTACTCTGTGTGCGATTTGAACACGGGACCTCTCGCATGCAAAGCAGACGCGTTACCACGAGACCGCTATGACTATTAACGAAAGTTTGCAGTAACTGCGTAATATATAAATCAGAGAGCGCTTGAAGGCGTCCCCCGCCAAGCAGTTTGAGCTATAACAATGATATTAAATAGAAATATTTAAGATTTTACAGGTGATATTAAATATGGTATGAAAAAAAAAACTGGTAGCGCTGGGAATCAAACCACGACCTTTGTGACAGAAGTGGCGGCAAATTCAAAGTGGCAGCAGTGGCGGGAAATTCAAACTGATGGGATATTTAAATTAGGCGGTAAATTCAAACTGATTTAAAATTGGGCGGGAAATTCAATCTGATTTAAAATTAGGCGGTAAATTCAAATGGAAAATTAGGCAGAAAATTCAATCTGCTTTAAAATTAGGCGGGAAATTCAAATTAACGAGAGTGGCGGTAAATAGCGACCTAACCTAAGTTCAAACTGGCGGGATATTTAAAATTAGGCGGGAAATTCAAACTGATTTGAAATTTGACAGTAGCGACCTAACCCAAGTTGAAGCTGGCGGGATATTTAAAATTATGCGGGAAATTCAAACCAAGAAAAAAGGATCTAACCTAACAGAAAAAAACATGCGCAGCAGCGACCTAACCTAAGTTCAAACTGGCGGGATATTTAAAATTGGGCGGGAAATTTAAACTAATTTGAAATTTGACAGTAGCGACCTAACCTAAGTTCAAACTGGCGGGATATTTAAAATTAGGCGGGGAATTCAAATTGGTAGAAGTGGCGATAAATTGAAACGGTGAGATTTAAAAATTAGGCGGTAAATTCTGACATAAACGTGACATAAACTTGACATAAACGTGACATAAACGTGACATAAATGTGACATAAACGTGACATAAACGTGACATAAATCTGACATAAACGTGACGTAAACGTGACATAAACGTGACATAAACCCAATATCATGACATAAACGTGACATCGTGACATAAACGTGACCTAAATGTGACATAAATGTGTCATAAACGTGACGTTGTTACATAAATGTGACATAAACGTGACATCGTTACATAAATGTGACATAAACTTGACATGAATGTAACATAAATGTGACATAAACGTGACATAAACGTCGCATAAATGTGACATAAACGTGACATAAATGTGATATAAACGTGACATACATGTGACATAAACGTGACATAAATGTGACATAAACGTGACATAAATGCGACATAGATGTGACATAAATGTGACATAAACGTAACATAAACGTGACATAAATGTGACATAAACGTGACATCACTGTGACATAAACGTGACATAAATGTGACATAAACGTGTCATAAACGTGACATCAACGTAACATAAATGTGACATAAACTTGACATAAATGTGACATAAACGTGACATCGTGATATAAACGTGACACAAATGTAACATAAATGTGACATAAACGTGACATAAATGCGACAGAGAAAAGGACAACGATGACAGAAAAAAGGACAACAGCGACAGAAAAAGGACAACGCTGACAGAAAAAAAGGACAACAACTACAGAAAAAAGGACAACGATGACAGAAAAAAGGACAACGATTACAGAAAAAAGGACAACAGCGACAGAAAAAAGGACAACGCTGACAGAAACAGGACAACAGCGACAGAAAAAAAGGACAACAGCCACAGAAAAAAGAACAACACTGACATAAACAGGACAGCAACGACAGAAAAAAAGGACAACGATGACAGAAAAAAGGACAACACCGACAGAAAAAAGATAACAAAAAGGATAATAAAAGGATACATACTGCAAGTATATAGTCATTATATCACTGCGAGTAAACATGTATGTGTGCGATGTGTGCTCCAAGGAGTTTGTAAATAGAAGTGGACTTAGTCGCCACGCTAACAAACATAAATCTAAAACATTTCCCTGTAACACTTATTAACTCACAGGAAAAACAAGCATCATCAGATAAATAATAGTAAATCGTCGAGATGAAAGAACTAAACAGAAAATATGTATACAGACCTATCGACTATAAAGAAACAGACATGAGTCGTGAGAGCTATGAAGATGAAGGTGCTGATGAAAGCATTAGCACAGATTATCCATTAGGAATAGAAGATAGTATCCATTGTCAGAATAAAGAAAATGGTGAAAATTCTAATATAGCGATGTAAGCGAGCTACGATATTACATCGAAGAATGTGGTTTCAGCATAGAACATCGTCTATGTAGGAATATTATTATCAAGTTACAAAATTTGGGAATAATTCAGTAACTTAATATACATATTATAAAGTGGGCTACACTAAAGATCCTGAGAGAAGACTTCAGCAGTTTAACCAATCCAGAACCAACTTATACAACAAAAAAGCCACATAGAATTATTAGATATACAGAGGGTTATATAAAACAGCGTATCTTCCAACGAAAAATACTTCACATAAATTGTAATAAAACACAACATTGTAAATTCATTGAAATTAAAACAGGGTTTACATATTTCTGCAGTTCTTCAAGGCACATGACCAGTAGGATGGTTTCAAACCAAACTAGGGGGTCTTCATCGCTACATAATATCATTCTTTATAATTGAGGACTTTGCAGCAAGAACGACGCAACTCCATTTTATGACAGATATAGGGTTATGTGCCAGATAGATAGTAACAAACATTTAACATTCTTTGGTGCAAGATCGACGCAGATCCGATGATTTTATATACTTTAATAGCAAATAATGGAGATGCACCACACATCATTTGATGCAACAGAGATGTAGCTCCAAGGAGCTGCGTCACTCTTGCTCCCAACGCGCAACGAATTCTGTTTTGATATTTATCAGATATTCCTTCTAGATTACTAGGGTTACTACTGTTACTAGGTTAGTCGTTTGTTTGTTTGCATCACGTATTCGACTATCGTCTTCCTAATAATATTTGCAGTGATTTTGACTGTGTTTTAATATATTATTCAATATGGAAGTGTTGAGTAGTGAATCCAAACCTTATAGTGGTGGTTCTAGTGATGAATACGTAGCAGATACATCCGATAATATGTCAAGTAGTGAAAGTGATGATTTGGAGGTTAAAATAAAAACTAGAAAGTCGACTGATAAATCACAATGGACTAGAAATAAACGGAAGAAACTTTTAGCAGCTGCAAAAAGCTGGATGTAGCTCCAGTAAAAAAAAAATTACCAACTTCATATTTATTAATTAGTATAAGTTTTATGGTATTTATTACACTTTACTAATGTCCTTTTATAACTCGAAAACAAAAAACTGATATCTGATATAAAATTACTGTCTACGTTTTTTCGTTTTACTTAAATTAAACAATTTTGGGGCTGCGTCATTATTGCAGCAAGATCCTCAATTGTAGCTAAAGTATCTGTTTCTTCAATCCTTGCTCCTGATTACACATGAATTTGGCTGCTTGGTTTATCCCCACAGGTAATTGATAGCAATCGTAGCAGTAAGATATAAAATCATAGTATCCAATATGTCGTCTGTCACGTATGTATGTGGAGGCGACTCTGTAGGCTTTTTTTCCCACATTTTGTACAATCTTCTTTGAGGTTAGGAGTGCATTCTAAGCAGTTGCAGGCTCTCCCCCAATCGCATTATTTGGACATGTTTTTAAAATCGCTAAGTCACCTAAACCTGCATTTATCCTACCAGCAGAAATTTATGTCTTGGTTTTACTGATAAATTATATTTCAGTAGATCATATAGTCTTAGTTTGCAAATTTTACCGCTATGTACTATAAAATGATGCACCCTTATTACAATATTGAGTTATAGTGTGTAACCAAACAAAGCCAGAATAATGTGGATAGCTTATGTGAAAGATCGAAATAAAAGACTTGAATAGTGGTATTCGAAATCTATGTCAGACCATCTCAAATCTTAAGTTTGATGCCGATCATGAAGCCATTTATGGTATGGGAAACTTTTTTCCAGCAGAATATTGTAAAGAATTAATTGAGAAATATGGAAAGGCGTTAGTATTGTGTGAAGATTATTTAAACGAACAATGTAATTGTTTTATTAACTTGAACATGACGGGGATGCTCCATGATATTAAACATTTACTGCAGAGCCATTTAGCCAATAAAATTCCTGAACGCGAATGGGAACAAGAATCTGATAACCAAGAGGAAAGCGATGTTAGAAATGAGTCAGCAATGAATCTGTATTAATATAATATTTAATAAACTTTATTATCATAAAGTCGTTTTATTATTTCATATAAATTATATACGAAATTATATCACTACCAAAAAAAACAATCAGTTTGTCTTTAGAAGCAATAATGAACGCTTCACAATTAATAGTTCTGCAAACAATTTTGAAAAGTTTGCTAATTATACAGCGGTGTGTCATATTTCAGTTCATCGACCTACTTCCGATATCATGTTTCGTCTAGAGAACATCCGGTGTCATGTTTTTTCTATTAGGTTAGGTCCCTACTGCGCATGTTTTTCTGATAGGTTAGGTCATTACTGCGCGCAGTTGCGACCAAGAAGCAACAAGTGCACTAGAAATAAGAAATAGTTTGCTGATATGGGATATCAGCACAAACCTAGAAAAAATATAGACTGTGCCAGTGTCATATTGCCGGCGACCACAAATTCATGGCTGCCCTAAAAGGTCCAAATCACTAAAACTTGGTTTTTATGCCAATTTACGTTGGTTGTATTGTAGCGTGAAGCTCATTTGTTTACTGTGATTGGTCACATTCATGTCACATTCTTTAATGACATTTAAAATGACAGCAAGTTAGTTAATTTCAGATTGCAATGCAGCCATCATATTTACAGAACCGCCAACATAAAGCAAATAACCGTAGGTCCCTAGAAAACCCGGCACCTGTCACGTGACCTATATCATGAATCGACGCAGTCTATATTTTTTCTAGGTTTGTGGATATCGGCAAACGCTTTCCCAAGAGGGAACCCACAATATGGTAGTACTAAATATATGGGTTGCACGAACTTGTGACATTTGTGCGTTCGTGGGACTTCCAATGGACGTCCATCGAACAAAAAACGGACGTCCACTGGATGTGCGGACTTCCGACTTTGGACATCCTTTGGATGTTCATAGGACGTCCTTGTGCTAATAGGGTATTAAGAGGTTGATTTATTATGGACTTATCAAAAGGCACAGCTCGAGACAGATTTCATGAAGATGAAACACAAATGTTTAAAAAAGGTGTCTATTGCATATAAAAAAAGCTGGCCAGAAAAACCATCAAGGTAAGTTTTCCGGAATTAGATCCGCGAACGAGGCTAATAATTTCAGTAAAACAAAAATAATAACACGGGCCACATACTACTAAGTTGCAAATAAAGCTAAAATGTATTAGCAAGCAATATCTAACATTTGCGATTGTTGTACCAATGACGTCATTCATGAGTTGACGGACCTAGTGCGCGAATGGATTATTCATGATCAGCGCCATATTTTGTTTTATGCGTCTAGCAATGGCGGAGCAGTAGGGGCTTAGCTGATTGTGAATTGAAATGAAATTGAATTCTGGATATGGAGAATTATTTCTGCTATATGCTGGTTAATTTTACAGTCCCTTATAAAACATGACATGTTCCAACAATATCACCCACAAAATTACACAGAGAATAACACTAACGAGATACAAGATAAAAGAAGAAACCACACTGTGCGCCAATGACGTGTTTACAAAAAAATAATGGGAAATTAAGAATATAATTCATATCGTACGTGCAGATGGTTGTCTCTCTCGTACCCACATACATAACCAATGAAGTATGTCTTTGATGAGTTTCATGTGCCTCCTTTTGTCTGGTCCTAGGTTGGTACCTTTATTTGGATGCGCAATGGACTTTACGCATTCCATATCGTACATTTCAGTGGTTAAAGTAAACACAACCTTTTTTATCTGTGACACAACCTAACTATTTTCACTTGACAGTTTTTACTGAGTTTATGAAAGTGTCCTTTGTCCCTTTCAGTTTATGTGATCTTTAATTATATGTATGTATATCTATTATTTGTTATAAATTAATATTTATTATGCTATTATTTCTGATTCAGGGGACTCAGCAATAATTAACCTATTTATTATGAACGTCATGAAAATCGTGTGCTTCAATAGATTTTTCATCAATGAAAACAATCATAAATTTAACAATATACTTCTAAGAACATTTGCTTTTAAAAGCGATTTAAAAATAAAATGGGTTCGTCCAGAAAAAATACCTTGCTATAAACCTGAACACAGTGGGGATTTGGAAGGAATTCCGAAAATAGATGAAAGGACGTTAACATTAGATTTTAACAATTCAAAGGAACTAGAAACTGCTAATGAAAATGTAAAAAAACTATTTACATTAGAATTTGCTCCAAAAAAATATACAAATAGATATGTTATTCACAAAATAGTGGATAAAGTTAAACGCCATGAGTTTGATGTCGGTTCTGCAGAAGTAAAAATAGCAAAATGGACAGGTAAATAACAAAATTGTATAATAATTAAGGAAATAGATATACCTTTTAAAGCAAATATTAAATAATACATATAAGAGGAAATGTGAGGGAATACGAGAAAACCGAACAAATAAGTATGGTAATTATATTTTAGCCAATAATAAGTCCCTACGAGAGAGGTGTACGTCTTTATGTAAATAATTTTATGTTTTAACTTATAAATTATGATACAAATATATGCAGCAAAGTGATTTTCATTGTGCTGTACTGTTCATGATTTTGCCCATTAAATTTATCGAAAAGTGCCAATCATTTAAATGTTTAGTATTGTTTAACATTAACATTACTGAATATACCAAATTTATTTGTTCTAAATGTTCTAGTGATGATTAGCGGTCGCACGGTTTAAGGCGTTTAAGACTTGAATCGAGGTGACTAGATCGGTGTTGGTTCGAGCCCAGCTGCCGGTAGACCGTATATAAGCTATATTCGTGGAGAGGTTTGGCGCCCTCTCTGCGGGTATGGTAGGGTGGAAGAATGTTGGCTTGGGTCAATGTGAGAGATTGATACCGGTTGATATTTGACTACCCCCCCTAATTAATGAGGTTTCCCTCATTCCTGCACTAAATAGTGGTTAGGGCCTACCAACGTAAGTCGTTCCTGGGCGCAAATGCGGCCTGCTTAATAATAATATGCCGCCCCCTCTCCCGCACAAGTCTCCGACTTCTGAGCTAATCCCTGTGATTAGAATGAGGGGTAGAGATATTATATATTATTATTATTATAATATTGATTAATGTTTCTCATGATCACAAAATGCTGTAATAGAATGACAGGTGAATACAATAAAAATGTTATTGCACTAATGCATAAAGAACCACTTTTTCCACTAAATATAATTTAATAAAATTTTGTTTTTTTGCATAAACATAAAAAAATAATTAAATACCATGTTTCTGAAAATTTGTCGTTTATTTCATAAATATAAAACTAACTTACAGGGTTATTGTAATCTGTACAATCATTTTCAATATTAATGACACACTTTAAAACGAATTTGGCTATTTATTTCGAACTGCTGTTTTATGTACTGTAAAAGAAAGTTTTAAAAAAATGGTTTCACCCACATAATTTAAAATATGTATTAATTCTATACTTTCTGTAACCGATAATGAGAATATATAAGTAATTGTATTCCATTTTTCTTTGGAATGATGTTTATAACATGAAGCAAATACAGGTTCAGAAAGTACAAATGTTCACTCTAGTCTACAATAAAATAGAGAGAAATAATTTTTTGTATTAAGGCAGTGGGTCAGAGAAATTAATTTTATGTAGACTGAAAGATCCTCGCTACAAATAGAAATGTAACTATAAGTTTCATTGTCTATCGTACAGATATTTTATTTACTTACTTTGTTCATCTTAAGCAAAAGCATTGGAAAAAGATGAAATCTTCTGATATTATATACCTATCTTACAGTAAACAAAATGGAATTTCCTCACAATCTATCTTCTTACTACTAACAAGCATTTTAAGTAAAAATAATAAGGATCTTTAAATAATACTTTGGTAATTTTCTAAAACTGCAACTATTGACTGAATAAACTAAATAAACATTCATATTTAACAATTTCAACTTTAAATTGTTATAAAGCATAATAAAAAATATACGAACGTTGTATGAAAATCTGACTGGCCGTCTTTGGAAGTCCAAAAAGGCCACGGTAAGTTCGAGAGAATTTTGATGTTTGGTAACTATAAAATGGTAAATCTTTTTATAAAATGTTCAACTCTATTTTATAATGTTGTTGCTGCTTGAAAATAATTGATAAGTTTCGTTTTTATTTATTATTCTAATAACATTTTTTTCATTTCCTTGCATCACAATATTAATAGAACCCACACAGTATTTTTTTCCCAGTGCTAAATCTGATCTTGTTAATAATTGCATAAGTTTATAATGCAACATTTTTTAAACTATTGCTTACACTTGCTGCAACTGAAACTTAGTCGTGGGAAAGCTTTTGTGATGTCATCTCTAAAGATGCTAATAAAGAGCGGCAAACATTTGGAAGCATTGCATGAAACTACTGTCAAATCAATATTTTTTCAATGTTACATAAAAGTATTCTTGATTAGAACTAATTCCCCAGTTTAATCTTATCACAGTAAACTTGCCTTTTATTTAAAATAATATGTGGAATATTTTATTTTTATATATAATATAGTATAAAATTGTATTCTTGTAAGTCTACTTGCCTTTTATTTAAAATAATATGTGGAATATTTTATTTTTATATACAGGGCGTTCCGTTAAGAATGCGCCAAAAAACAAGGTTAGATTCTTCAAAATATTAGAATTCCACCAAACATGCTTTAATAAAATGTAGCTTCTCTTCGATATACAGGGTGTCAATTTTTCTTTTGTGTGCGGAGAGCTAACTTTTAAATCCCAAAAACGTAATTTTACTCCCCTTGTGTTGAAAGCATACGAACTTTATTTTGGAATTAAAGTTGGCGACCGAGATAAACTATGGGCCCCTCATATATGTTGCAAGACTTGTGTAATGTTGTTAACAGGTTGGTTAAGAGGCGATAATTGTAAAATGCCCTTTGCGGTACCAATGGTTTGGAGAGAACTGAGAGACCATATTACTGATTGCTATTTTTGCCTCACCTCACAAATATTAAAGGTATTGGACCAAAATCGAAACATACTGTTAAGTATTTTAATTTAACATCAGCTTTGCGCCTGTTAAGCGTAGTGATGAACTTTCTGTCCCAGTTCCACCAAAATCTTGGTCTTTGGATGAAAAAGTCAAATCCACCCATTCTGAAAGTGATGGTACAGAAAGCGTAAAAATTTCCGATCCTTTGTTTCACCTGCCAGGATGTTCAACAGTGCCGCATTTGATCAAACAGGACGAACTTAATGACTAAGTTCGAGAATTAAATCTGTCAAAATCCCAGTCAGATCTTTTATCTCCACGGTGATGTAAACATTACTTTTTACCGAAAACGGCAACAAGACTTCACACACTGTTTCCGTCAAGAAGGGGAGTTGATATATTGCTCCGATGTCAACAATTTGTTTGACGCGTTAGGACAGAAACATGATCCAAATAATTGGCGCCTGTTCATTGATTCCTCTAAGCTTAGTTTAAAAGCGGTATTGGTACACAATGGTAATAAATATCCATCTGTACCTATAGCGCACGCAGTTCATATGAAGGAATCATATGAAAATATGCAAGTTCTGTTAGAGCATATCTGTTATAATGAATGTGGATGGGCCATATGTGGACATTTAAAGGTAATAGCCCTTCTTCTTGGAATGGAACGAGGGTATATCAAATATTGTTGTTTTCTTGTGAATGGGACAGTCGTGCACGAGATCGTCATTATGAATAGAAGGAGTGGCCACTACGTCAGGTATTAACTCCGGGCCTCAAAAATATTGCTCATGAACCACTAGTTGATCCCAAAAACGTGTTGCTTCCACCTTTGCGTATTAAGTTGGGACTGATGAAAAATTTTGTGAAAGCTATAGATCGAAATGAAATACCGACGATAAAAAAAATCAAGCTACGATAGCTGAAGATGAGGACATGCCTCAATTATCTTAGAAGAACAATGCATGACATGAATTTTCGGTTTTCAAAACAAAATCGTAAAAGTATACTCGTTGAAAAAGATGAAATTGTAGTATGGCGAAGAGACTATTTAGAAAAACTACTTCGTGCATCGGGCAAAAAGATATATTATATGGATGAAACATGGATAAACAAAGGTTATATGGTATCAAAAGTTTGGCAGGATGGTAACGTTTGAAGTAAAAGAGAAGCATTTTTAGGTGGATTTTCTACAGGATTAAAGGCGCCTTCTGGAAAAGGACGTAGGTTAATAATAACACATATTGGAAGCGATTCGGGATTTTTAGAAAATGGTTTGCATGTTTTTGAATCATGTAGGACGGGAGATTACCATGAAGATATGAACAGTGAAGTATTTGAAAAATGGTTTGAATCTATTTTATCATATGTAGAACCAGGAGCAGTTGTTGTGATGGATAACGCAGGTTATCATAGCAGAAGAGTCGAAAAGTTACTGACATCAGCATCAAGAAAAACAGATATTATTAAATGGTTAAAATCAAAGAATATTGAATATACGGACACCATGCTCAAACCACAATTATTAAAAATTGTCCAAAGAGAAAAACGTCGATATATTAAGTATGTAGTAGATGAGATGGCCAAAGTGTGAGGAATTCATATACTCCGTTTACCGCCATACCATTGTGAATTAAATCCAATACAGTTAGTTTGGGCACAAACATGGCGTAAGTGTATTGGGCATGTGCAGAAGGAGGAGCAACGTATGTGGGATCTAGATACAACAGTAGATGTTTTGATAGACCCACTCATTATCCATTTAGGGGAAGATGATTCAAGTGACAGTGATAGCAACATCTCTACTGATAGTGATAATTGAAGTGAAAACTTTGCTACATAGTGGCAGTAAGGCAAAAGTGTTACAGTGAAGATTAAATTGTGATATAGTGAAGTGAATATGTGGCACTGATGTGAAAGTGTGATAATGAAATAAAAGTGTTATGTTATAGTGAAGTGGATGTGACACCGAAGTGAACGTGTGGTTATTTTAATAAATAGTGAACATACAGTGATAGTGAAGTTTGTTATGATTCTGACGTAATGCGTACTAATTTAGTGATAATGATAATATTCCTGTAAAACAATTACCCATATGAAATGTATAAATAGTCAACATCTTGTGGCGGCATGAGCCGGGTGGTGATGGGTCATCGATGCCCAAGAGGGCATCATTTTATAAGATATATTTACAATGTTGGTAAGAATCTTTTCAGTTTGTCTTGATAAAGTTTCTAAATTAACTTAGGTACACCGATATACAAGGCAAAATAAACCCGTTATGTCACTGTTTCTACTCTAAAAATAATGGATATTATGTAATGCAATTATTTTTGTAAATTTTTTATATCTGATCGCATTCAAATTTAGTACGCCTATGAAATGTTGCTCCCCGCACGCTTCGCCCATCGCGCTTGTCTACAAGCTAGCGATTAGTCACTGTCCACAATTTTGGAAGTCAACTATAGTGTAACTGGAGGTAAAATCATTAAAGTGGTGATTGTCGTCAGTGTGGTTTTTAAGTTTTTCTCGAAAACCAGACTATTTCCGATTTTGGACAATATTTACATAAATCCATGTGCCCAATTTCAAAAAACAGATTTAGGTGTATCTAATTTGTCAGTTATGGAATTTACAGATTAAAATAAACAAAAATTGTCCTAAAACAAAATTTTTATTTTATTTATTATTTTTAAGGCTCTTAGATGTCTTATATAACAAAAAACAATATTGAAGTAAATTATTATACGAATAACTCGGTAGACCCAGTTAAGGAAGTTTCTCGTATTCCTGAAAAGGTGGAAAAAAGTAGTTGCGTCAGTAGTGCATCTTAATATCATTTTTTTTCTAGGTCTATATCATAAATTTGGAAGGTTGTTCTTTGGATTATTTGATACCAAAAAGCGTAAATGAATAAATGTTTTAATACCGATAATTTTCGAGATGTAGAGTAGTGAAGTTTAATATAATAATATATATATATATATATATATATATATATATATATATATATATATATAATCAGAAAGTCCCCCTTGATACCGTTAAGTGTCGGGGTGTCCTTGTTCATTGCTTTTTAACCGTGTATGAATAAACTTCATGCCTTCCTATTCTGTGTTAAGTCTTTGCCTCCTTCCATGCTTTTTTTTTCTTTATAATTTTTCCAATTTATATATATATATATAATCAGAAAGTCCCCCTTGATACCGTTAGGTGTCGGGGTGTCCTTGTTCGTTGCTTTTTAACCGTGTATGAATAAACTTCATGCCTTCCTATTCTGTGGTAAGTCTTTGCCTCCTTCCATGCTTTTTTTTTCTTTATAATTTTTGCAATTTGATTGTCCCACATGTCTCCTTTGGCCTACCTCTCCTCTTCTTAGCTACTACTTTTGCCTCCCATATGTTTCTAGTTACTCTGTCCTGTTTAAATCTATTTAGATGTCCCCACAAGCTCAATTGTCTCTTTTCTATAAATTCTAATATTGATTCTATCTGGAACTCTTCTCTCTCTAAATTTTTTCTGATTCTATCTCTAACCCTTGTATCTTGCTTTTTTGTCTACTATTCAGGATCCAGGACACACACCCATATGTCAGTATCAATCTGTAAATAGCTTTATATACCTTCATCTTTGTTGTCTTGGATATTTCTCTTTTATTTATAAAATTGTTGCTCATTGCATAATACATTTTTAAAGTTTTTTCAATTTTTTCTTCAATTTCTAGATCTTGTCTACCTCATTCTTCAATTATTGCACCGAGATCCTTAAAATGGTTTACTTGATTTATTTTAGTGTCGTCTGTTATTATGTCTAGATCAATTTTTTCGTTCGAGATACTCATCATTTATCTTCATTCCCGCATTTTTCATTGCTTAATTCCAGATATTTAGACTTTGTTGTAGGTCCTTTTCGCTACCTGGCATAATCGCTACATCATCCGCAAAAGCACATTCTTTTATCTCTACTTTCTCCAAATTTCTATAACCCACTTAAAGACTTTGGCTGCATCTACGTATTATATCATCCATGAAAATGGTGAACAGTGCTGGACTCATGACTCCACCTTGTCTTAAACCCCCTGTTGTTCTGAACATGGTCGATCATATATTTTTACTGATTACATTATTTTTAATATTACTGTACAAATTACGTATTGTTCTTATCTGTTTTGCGTCAACACCTCTATTTTCCAGACTTTCTCATATTTTTTGTCTGTGTACAGCTTTTTCGATGTCAGTAAATGCCAAATATGCTTGATTAGTTTCTCTGTTATTTGTTTGATGGTAAATATATGGTCTTGTGTACTTCTGCCTTTTCGAAAACCGCTTTGTGACTCATCAAGTGTTGGTTCAATATATTGTCTCAGTTGCTTCTCAAGTAATCTCTCGTATAGTTTCAGTTCTGAGCTAAGTAATGTGATACTTCTATAGTTGTTACCCCTATTTCCCAGTCCTCTGGTATTTTTTCCTCCTTATAAATTTTATTAATTAGTTCTAGTAATTTATTTCTTCCACTGTGTCCCATGTATTTCAACATTTCTGTTGTTAATTTATCATGTCCCGGAGTTTTTCCATTTTTCAGCTGTTTCATTGCTTCATTGAGTTCTACTTCGGTGATTTTTTGATTTTCATTATATTCTAATACATTTCTGTCATCATTTGTCTCTTCTCTTTCAGTTCCTCCACAATTCAACAATGACTGAAAATATTGTCTCCACCTCTCTATTACTTCATGTTCTTGTTAGTATTTCTCCATCTTTGTTTTTTATTTCTATAGTTTGATGTGCCCTTTCTTTTCTTAATGTTTTTACAACCTTATAGAATAGTTTTTGGTTTCCTTGCTAATATTTTTTATTCTGTCTCCAAAGTCCCCCCATGATTTTTGTTTCGCCTCTTTTACTTTAACTATTGTTCTTTGTAATTTGTACTTGTTATAATTTTCTGCTGTTCTCCAGTTTTTCCATAACTTTTTCTTTGTATTTACTTGTTCCCTGATTTCTTCGTTCTACCATGCAGTCTGTTTCTGTTGATTGTTAAGCTTATTAATTCCACATATTACCTTGGCTGATGTGAGTATAATGTGCTTCAATGAGCTCCAAGATTCTTCTACTGTTTCATTCTTTTGATCTTGTCTTTTTTTTTTGTTAATTCTTTGTTTAACCTTTTTTTGTATTCATTTGCTACATTTTCAGCTTATAAGCTTTAATTACCTCCACTTTTTTATTACTTTGTTTTTCGATGTGTCTATCATTTTTTACCATCCTGTCTTTTATCTATGCTACTAAAAGCTACTATAGTGATCACTATTAATTTTTGCATTTCTTTTCACTTTCACATGTATAACTTTTCTGTTTTCCTTTGATACTAAGATGTAATCTATTATCGACCTTTCGTTCCTGCTTGGTTCTTCTCGTGTGAACTTGTGTATGTCTCTATAGTTATGAAATGTGTTTGTAATTATTAAGTTATTTAGTTGCCAAATTCTAGTAATCTTAAAATATTATTATTTCTGGCTTCTTCCTCATAGTGTCCAATGACTGCCGTAAAGTAATTATCTCTCTTACCTACTCTTCCGTTAAAATCTAGGATAAATATACTTCCTTTACTTCTTTCTACTACAATGTTTAAGTCTTCCCAGAATGCATTTTTATTTTCTGCTAATTCATTTTCGTCAGGTCCATATACACTTACGATTGTTTCAATTTCATTTCATTCTTTAATTTCCAATGTTAATATTCTTCCCGAATACGCTTCCCATGTGTTTATCTTATTTATTAGGTCTGCATGATTATACCTCCTACTCCAGCTTTTGCTCTCATAGTCCCCTTCATACTGTACATTAATATATGGTTCTCTAAATCCATTACTCCCTGTCCCTTCTTTTTTGTTTCCGTAATAGCTAAAATGTCAAGTTTTGCCTTTATAAATTCCTCAGTTAGCACTTTTGTGGACTATAAGTTTGAATAGTAAAATTCTAATCATTTGCAAATTTTCTAAATTCATAAGAAGAAAACGGTATATTATCAGCAATTAATAAAGCAGGAATTCCTAATCTACTGAAAATAGTTTTGAGTTCTTTTATTATACATGAACTTGATTTATTATTTATTTGACAAATTTCAATCCATCTAGAAAAAAATCAACAATTATTAGGTAACTTTTTTCTGCATATTGAGCTATATCTGTCATGTCTCGTGTTGGGATTTAGGTTAGGAAAATAATAGTCTTGGTTCTTACTTCAACAATGTGTAATTGCAGACTGTCTTAACGTGTGTGCCGTCCCACAGATCCACTTCCATGGACATTTCAACAATCTCAGGTGGTGCGTTCCACACACATACTACTTATACTACATCTCCCTTTTTCTTAAAATACATAATCAATATAAAACAAACAATAGGTTACTTTCATATACTTATACTGACAACATTTGACACTCTACATTTCCACCTATATTTACAAATTACACATTAAAACAATTTATTATTCATATGCCTGCAAGTACAAAGGTCTTCTTATCTTCCTACCCCTAGAACTAACTCTCTGAATCCCTTCCTCAATATTAGTATTTGGAGGCTTTATTATATTTTCTGTATCTTGTACATCGTTATTATACAAAGCCTTATTTAAATCAACATTGCCTGCATCGTCACTGTCAAAAACTGGAATTATTCTATAGTGTGAGTAATCATTTACAGTTTTTTCTGTTAGTTTTTTTGGAATATGGCTCAACATGTGTAAATGTTTTGATTCTCTCAAAAATCTTCGTTTTCTTATTAGCTTTGACCCATCTTCCAGTATGACCTGATATGATCTAATACCAACCCTTTTCAGTATTCGCCCTTTTTTCCAACGCTCGCCTTTTTGCAACTGTACTCTAACATCAGTATTTTCTTTAATAGGTTTGTTCTTCTCCAAGTAGATACCAAACTTTACTTTATTTGGTAATTTTGAAATTAATTTATTTTTGTTTATTTTGTCTTGGCAATAATTCCCTTAAATTTCTTTTCATTCAGATATTTGCTGATGTATTTTCTCCTTCTGTTGGTGTATTCCTAAAGCCCAACAGAACTAAAAAATGGGTCTTTATTGTCAAGAATGCATTTTTTTAATAACTTTTTTACAGTTTGAACTGTTCCTTCTATCTGCCCGTTTGACTGTCGGTGCCTTGGGAAAAATATTACATGATCAAGCTCCCAATCTACAGAAAACGTTTTAAATTCACTACTGTTAAATTCCGGGTCTCTATCTGTTACTACGATGAGAGGAATATCTTGTCGTGAAAAAATTGACTTAAGTGCTAAAATTACATTTTTACTTGTTAGGTCATTGTTTAAATTCACTAGTTTTACAAATTTTGAATAATAATCTATTAACAAAAGGTATATCTGACCAAAAAAGTGAAATAAATCAGTTGCTACTTTATGCCAAGGTGATTTAATAATTTCATGAGAAACCATAGGCTCTCTTTGTTGAGTATTTTGAAAAGTCTGACACAAGTGACAGGCCAATATCATATCTGTTATTTGTTTATTCATACCCGGCCAGTAAAATGAGTTATTAGCTCTTTCAATGCTTTTCTTTATTCTCTGGTAACTACTATGCAACTTTGTCAAAATGATTTTTTGAAAGGCGCTAGGAACCACTAGCCTCTGATCTCTATACACAAGTTCGTCTATTTCTGTTAATTCATGTCTATATTTATAAAAAAAAATTATATTGTCAGGGATCTGTTTCAATCTATTTGGCCAAGCTGTTTGTATCTGTGACCTTAGCTGTGATAACACTGAATCTGATTTTATTAACTCTACTAGGTGTTTCCTTTTTTATTCCATTACGTTTAAATTTAACTTTACCAAACACATTTGGGCCTCCACCTTGAGATCTATTCCTTCTTCAAAAGTTTTGTTTTCAAATGCTCTAGACAGTGTATCTGCTATTACTAGTTTTTTCGTGGTTTATATATTAGTTCAAAATCATATTTTCGCAGCTGAAGTAAAATTCTTTGTAGTCTCGCTGAACTTGAATTTAAAGGTTTCTTTATGATAGAAATTAATGGTTTGTGATCCGTTTCTACTGTAAACTTTTTTGCAAATACATGTTCCGCAAAATGAGAAACTCCAAAATAAACGGCAAGCAATTCTTTTTCGATCTGAGAATATCTTTTTTGTATTTCTGTTAAACTCCGCGACGCATGTGCGTATGGTATTCCATCTTGCACTGCCCGACCAATATGTTGGTTTATAGACTGATGCTCTCCTTGTTTGTACGTCAGGAACCTATGTCTCTCATATCTCAGATTCTTCCTTGGATTAAAGTGATTTTGGAACTTGTTAATAAGTATATTGATTTTATTTCTCTCGGCTTCTTCAAAATCAAACGTATTATAAACTCGCATTCGTTCATCTCCTATCAGGGTTAGTAGCTGTGCACACTGCGCTTGTTCTTCTTTTTTTTCTTATTTCAGTAGCTATTAGGTATGTTTCAAACCTCTGCCTCCAGAGTTTCCAGTTTTCACTTAAATCGGTCTTATTACTTGCTATAACCTTTCTGTCTCCCACTGGATGGCTCAGAATACTTGTTATAATTATTAATTACTGTATTACAATTCTCTTTGCAGCGCCATGTCATGCCTCGTGTTGGGATTTAGGTTAGGAAAATAATAGTCTTGGTTCTTACTTCAACAACGTGTAATTGCAGGCTGTCTTAACATGTGCGCCATCCCACGGATCCACTTCTATGGAACACAATCTCAGGTGGTACATTCCGCACACATACTACAATATCTGCGCCTATTTTATAAAATGGTATATTAGATATGTCATAATTAATCAGAGGTTCTTTGATTTTGGATTTCGAATATTTCTCACATACAGTATAAGAGGAAATTGTGTTTCTTATATTAGTTGATATCCCTGGCCAATAAAAAAATTTTTTTACAATACCATTTATTTTGGTTATTCCAAGATGTCCTTCATGTAATAAATTTAACATAAATTTTCTCAGAGATTTAGGTATTATTAAACGATTATTATAATAAAGCAAATTGTCAGACAGTTCGATATCATTTTTTAATCTATAAAAATGATTTAACTCACCTATTTCATTACATTTTTTTTCTATGTTTGTGCAAAAAAAAAAACAAAACTTTATTGAACTATATTTAGTGGAAAAAGTGGTTCTTTATTGCAATAAAATGTTTATTGCATTCATCTGTCATTCTACTACAGCGTTTTGTCATCATGACAAACATAAACGATTAAATCGACGTCTATTTTCCTAGACTTAGTGCCATCTAAATAAAACAGTTTTTGGTTTTTGCATGAACGTAGAAAAAATATTGTATGCAACTCGTACAAAACTTTTTGTACTTGTTGCATAAATAACTATTAGGCCAATCAAATTTACAATAATTTATTATTTTTGATAAAATGTCATCTTTATAAGTTTCTTGTTGAATTTCTTTTAATCTGCAATCAGAGATACTTAATTCTGTTTCTGTAACAGCATGTACATTACAATGTCATTCATTAAGATATCATTTTGTGTATGTGTTTGCACACCACACCTTGAAAGAAAATCTGCAATATACATTTCTTTACCTGATAAATATTTTATCTGAAAAGTATATAGAAGTAGTTTTAATCTTAATCTTACTTAAAGTATACTGGTTTATTATTATTAAAGGGCAGCAACCTATAGCATCTTTAGAAGAATCACATTGAATAGTTATAGGTAGATTTATATCGAAATTAGCTAGTACTTGATTACTACAGATAATATTCTTTAACTTATTGAAAGCATTACTTTGTCTTATAGACCAATTCCATATTATCTTTCTTAAGTAATTCTCTTAAGGGAAAAATAATTTCTGATAAATTTGGTATAAAGTGTCTGAGGTAATTTATCATACCTAACATTCTTTGTAATTCAATTTTGCAAGTTGGTTTCGGCAAGTTTTCAATTACATCTATTTTAGCAGGATCTGGATGAATTCCATTTTCTGAAAAAATTACACCTAAGTATTTAATTTCTTTTATGCAATATTGAAATTTCTCAAAATTAAATTTTATATTATACTGTTTAGCTCTTTTAAGTACTTCTCGTATAATTATGTTCTTCTATGGTGTCTGTGGCAATACATGTCATCAAAGTAAATCGTTACTCCTGGTATATCGCCAAAGTATTGGAATACTAACTTATGGAAAATTTCTGGTAAATTACAGAGGCCAAATGGGGCTCTTAGAAATCTATAAGTACCAAATATTGTACTAAAAGCACATAATCGACTAGATTCCTCATCTAATTTTATATGATAAAAGCCATCCTTAATATCAAATACACTGTAATATTTTTTATAAGCTAAAGCTGGAGCTAATTCTTCTATAGTTGGAATTTTAAATTGTTCTCTAATAATATATTTATTAAGATGCTTTGGATCTATACAAATTCTTAATGATCCATTAGGTTTTTCAACAATAACTATGTTAGAGACTCATTCAACAGGTTCATTAACTGGAATAATTTTATTTTTAACTAATGACTATAGATTCTTTAAATTTATTTTTAATTTTCACTGGTATTCTTCTAGCTGAACTAGCAAAAGACACTGCATTTGATGATAATTTCAAATGACAAATATCAGGAAAACAGCCTAAACCTTCAAAATTTTCTTTATTGTTTTCATATAATATTGTTTTGTCATACAATTTATTGCTATCTAATGTGTCAATTCGTTTCATTAATTTAAGTTTTAAACAAGAAACTAGTCCTAATATTGCAATACAGTCGTTTGCAACTACAATAAATTCCATAGGGCATCTGCACGTAACGTCACGATTTTCAAGGTCGTTGTTTGGAGGATAAACAAAAGTATAAGCTTATATTTATTCCAATTTATTATTAAATATTTGAGTGTTATTTGTATTATAAAATGCCTAATTATTATATGGTAGTAAACTGTGGCAGTAATTCTGCAAGGGACAATGTTAGTTTCTTCAGAATTCGTTCTGAATTCGACAGACATAAACAGTTTAACCAGTTAGTATCTGAGAGGCGAAAGGCTTGGATGAATAGTTTAAAAAGAGCTGACCTTACAGAGTCCAAAATTAAATTTGGAAGAATATGTTCAAAACATAAAAGAGCAAAAATTATACATTTATTATACTATAGGGAAACCTGCAAATTTGCACGAGCAAAATAATCCGGATTGGATCCCCACTGTGAATATGAGTTATACATCTGGTACTTTATCAAAAGAATCAAGAAAAGATAGAGATGAGGCGAAAATTATTAAATGGAGAAAAAGAGGTTTGAAAAAATAAACCATATCAATTTTCCGTGGCTGTGCAAACGCCACAGCAGCATATGTATTGATTGTATTTAGTGGCAACCTATTTCAGGACTAAATTTTTATGTATTCTTATTCTGTGGATACGTACTTTTGGAAAACTTTGTTTAAAACTGGCACATATTTCTGCTATTTACGAATTCAAATGTTTTCAGTAATATTTTTTTTGTGAAAAGTTAATATTTTATATAAAATCTTGTAAAATGAATACCATATCGGGGTTCCATTTTTTAGTTATAAATAAATATTTCTTTTGTAGGTAATTTAAATTATTTGAAATGAAACTGTTTTAGCATGTTGTATATGCATACCTATATGCATACTATGCGTACATTTTTGGTAAGAAAAATTACTTTCTAAGCCTTTAATATGCTTTAAGGGCGCCGTATTCTTGAAATAGTGTTTTGTACAAATACAAGTAATTTAAGAACTGAATAATATAGAATTTAGCAAATAACAAGAATGTTATCTCATGCCACTTGCGAATATTTAAATGTACCGAAGTAAAATCAATACATAACGTCAGAAAACGATCTATCCAGCAAATTTTAAGGTACCTACTGAAATCTTTCAAAATACGTATTTTTAAAAATAGATGTAAGTATTGTTATAACATAAACTTACATAGTTCTGCATATAAGATTGTTCACGTTTGTTGATAAGTATCTGAAAATAATTGTTAAAATGTGGGGTTAGAATATCGAAATAATATGTATCATACAAATGCTTTATAAAAGTTATTATATTATTTGAGGAGAGTTTAAACAGTAAAAGTGGATAAACAACCATCACTATTTTTATTTTTGATATTACTTTTGACCTACTTGTTTTATTTTTCGAGATTTCGGTACCTAAAAAACCACAAATTTGATGTATGTATATAAGCACTTTTATTATATAACAAATAATTTACAGTATTTGGATATAAAGTTTTAGGAAAATCTTCTTCATTATCAGAATGAATGTGTATGGATCTATTCCAATTTCACTTATTTTATGTCTATATCTATCAGCACTTTCAGCATCTATGACTTTCAGTGTATAATAATATATTCACTATACATGATTATATAAATGAAGGAATATTTTAGCCACAAAAAAACGAAAAATAATAACAACAATAAACTATAACCAGAACACAACCACTTAAGATAACGTAAAAATATAATAAATAAATAGTAATAAATACATTTGAGGTTATGATCGTTGTTTGTTTATCCTCCAAGCCAGTAGCCACGCCTACTTTGATCACGTGCCGCAGATGCTCTATTGTGTGACTAATATCATCAGATTTTACTTTTACTAGTATTTTGCCTATTGTATTAATTTTGAAACCCCCGTAAGCTGTTAAATTAACCTGACATTTTTTTATATTGTTTTGTAAACCAATTATTTTAACATACTTATAAGGTAATATATTGACATCAGATCCTGTATCCATTTTCACTTTGACTTCCACATTTTCGATTTTTAATAATTTGAACCAAGATTTTTCAGGTAGCGGGCTTTGAACTATATCGATACGATAATAATTTGATGATTCTTCTACTTCATTTACACACTCATTTGATACATTCTTGTTATCAGATTCTTCAATGACTTAATTGCATCCACTGGTATTATTATTTCGTTTTGCTTTACATACAGTAGAAAAATGATTAAAACGGGAACACAGATTACATTTCTTTCCAAAAGCTGGACAATTGCCTCGATCATGTTGTAGACCACATCGATAACACACAAATTTAGACTTGTTTTGCTTTCTAATTGGGTTGTTTTCACGTTTGACATTGGCGACTAATTTGTTGTTGACATTAGTTTCTGTAATAATTTTTAAATTTTCTTGTGTTTTACATAAATTAATAATTTTTTCCAGTTGATAATCATCTCATAAAAGGCGGTCTTGTAGTGATTTTGACCAGACTCCTAAAGTTATTTGTGCTTTTAATAATTTATTTTCTTGATCTTCGAAATGGCATTGTTTTATAAGATATTTTAGATCAGCAAAAAATGATTCAAAAGATTCACCTTCTCGTTGTATTCTTTTTAAAAAATGATATACATTCATTATCATATTTTCTTTTGGAAGGCAATGATTTTCTAATACTTCTAAAATTTTGTTGACTGTTTCTTCATCATCTTTCAATTTTGTGATTGATTTGTACAGTTTTAAGGCTTCAGTGCCTAGTAAGTTTTTTAGTCTTGCTACTTGTATTTCTCTTGATTTTTTTTATAGTTTCTGTTGCTATAAGGTATATTGTAATTTCTTCTTTGAATTCTCTAAAGTTTTCTGCTACATTTCCATTTAATTGTAGTTGTCGTGGTTTATTAAATTCCATTTTTCTTTCTTTCAATTGTAATGTAGGTACTTTTCGTCTTTAGTACGACTGCGCCATGTTTAGTTATAAATATATATTTAATAATTGTATTTATATTTTAAAAGCTTTTATTAATTTATATATTTTATTAATAATAATTATGACTATCAATAACATATCTTAGCAACTATTACAATATTAAAAATAATAGTGGGCTTACAAAACATTATAAAATAATTATTTTATAAACATCTTTATCTTTCTCCCATTTTTCTTCCTTTTTCCGTATCACTTCCTTAAGCTTTTTGATCTCCTCTTTCAGTTTATTATTATTTTCTCTCATTTCTGTTATCAACTGACGTATCATTTCTTTCATCTCTTCCATCTCGTCTTTATTTTCATTTCTTTTTGGCGACGCTACGGTTTTCAAAGTGATTTGTCTCTCCTGTTCTGCTTTTTTTTGTTCTGGTGATCTTAATATTTTTTTACTTTTTCTAAATATCTCTTTGCTGGAACAATCGGGGTCTTCTTCGTGGCTTTCTCTTTTTCTCTCTTGACTCATTTGTGATTTACATTCGTCGTTACGCAGTAACTATATCCACAGGCTGGTGTATATCTGGTTGCCTACTATACGCGTTGGCACAGAATACCCGCATCAATTTATACCTTATTGATGTGATCCACTAACCTTAACAATAATTACCATATATCAAATTTCTATATCTTTACGACTTTAATGTCGGAGCAATTTCAACCCGTCACGGAACAAAATATCGCGCAAAAACTAATATAATAATACCTTTATCAAATAGCTATATGTAGAAACTGTAAAATTATAAATACAAATACAAGTAACAGAAATCCTAAAAAATCTGAATTTCTCAGTTTTAAATTAAGTCATAGTTTTTTTAACAATCTCTAAAAAGTTAAAACTAAAATCACACCTCGATTTTCAAAATCATGCCAAAATGTAACTTTTTTTTTCACTCAATTCTTCGAGCTGTAACTAGTTACAGGTCTACAGATTAAAATGCCATTTAATTGTTTTATTTCAGATGGACAGGACAGCTGAAATTATGTCAACCCTTAAACTACTTATTTTTCACGCATCTTTTGAATACTCTAAAGTAGATCCCATTTTATATTTTGGCTTCAAAACTCTCGTCCAACAAAAAATTGCATCATTATTTTGATACTGACTATTTTAATAATAAAGTGCATTGATTTATTTACAAAAAAATGAAATAGGTATTGCCATGTTATTTGAAAATGGACAATGTGTGTTATTATTTAAATTAAATAAGTAAATAATATTATTGCCAAAACTATTTGCCTGGTAAAACAAAATAAATAAGTGATTACAAATAATTTGGTAAGGTTTTTTTGTTATTTTAGATATAATGTAACAATAAAAAATCATTAACGTAGAACTTTTAAATTCTCTCTCCCCTTCTCCCCCCCCTCTCTCTTTTTAACAAAATATATTAAAAATTTCAATATATTTTTCTAGATTTTACTTTTTTTAGCTACTCAAAAATAGCTTGCTTTTCGAATAAAGTAGAACCTTTTTTTACTTCCCAGTGTCTGTGCGACTGGTTGACAAGTTTCTATACTAATTAAGTGAGTTTTATATCTTTAATAATTTAACATTTTCATAGATATTTAAGTGAATATATTCACAAAATATATATATATTTTTTTAAATGACCGAAGTAACAACCTCCTAAAGTTATGCCATGGCTTTAGAAATTATACTTACTGTGCAAAAAATTAGAAAGCACCCTGTATTACAATTGCAATGCAATAACTTCAGTTAACGATAAATTATGTCATCTTACTAGTATAGTGAAGTAAGCAGAAAATATTAAAAAGAATAATTCAATTGACAATTTTTTTTCTGTTTAATCAATTTTAGGTATCATAAGGGCATTGCAAGAGGTACTAGAGAGGTTTCCTAGAAATAAGAAGTTGAAAGTCAACTTAAAGGAATTAATTGATCAAAGAAAAAAACATTTAAAGTATTTAAGGAGGTGGGACTATAAAAGATTTGAATGGTTACTTGAAAATTTAAATATTATATACAAACCTGCCCCTGCTGATATTCATCCAGTGACAAGAAAAGATTCTTTACAAAAACTAACCCAGAAATATTGCGATGATATAAAACAGAGAAGGCTTATTGCTTACCAATTACAATTAGAAAGTGAGCAACCAGCATTTTTGGAAGAAAAAATACGAGTATTACAGTTTATAAGAGATGAACAAATGGAATGTGGTGTAGAAGTTACAGTAACACAAAAGGAAATTGCTGATGTCCAGGAAAAGTTGAAAGAATTGAATAATTTAAGTAGAAAGGATAATGATTAATTTTAACTATATATAATTTCAGCTGTTTAATAAACAATAAATATTTAACAAGAATATGTATATATTCCATAAAATACCTACTACATAGTTACATACTCATGAAACGTCAGTAACTTGAAAATGCAACTGTATACTATTTTATATTCAGTTGTTTTAAGGTAACACTTGTGAGATTAGAGCGTGTTCGATTTTAAGTATGCTGTAGTGTCCATTCTTAAGGTCGCCGTAAAATGATCCAGATATTTCGAAACATATGGAACAAAAGTAATATCAAAATTCTTGCATAAACTAAAGAGGTATACCATAGGGTATAAAATTATGATAACCTTAATAAAGAGAATATGTATAATCTATTGAATGTTTATTATGCACACTCTCAACGCTTCTTTTTAATTTAGTACTGGAAAAGATCATAAGAGATGGTGAGTTGAACAGAGAAAAACATATATTGTTTAAAACAGTAAGTTATGCAGATGAAGTTGCCATAATTATAATAATAATAATAATATCTCTACCCCTCATTCTAATCACAGGGATTAGCCCAGAAATCGGAGACTTGTGCAGGCCACATTTGCGCCCAGGAACGACTTACGTTGGTAGGCCCTAGCCACTATTCAGTGCAGGAATGAGGGAAACCTGGAAAACCTCCAATCTAGTCACCTCGATTCAAGTACTGACGCCTTAAACCGCGCGACCACTGACCGACAATTGCAAGAGATAGTACGGAATTAGAAAAGGTAACGAGAAAACTTGTGAAGGAGAAATCTAAAGTGGGATTGCAGATAAATCGAAAGAAAAATAAGCTTTTGCGCATAGGAGAACAAAAAAAAGAACCCAATTTCAAATTAAGGACGCAGCAGGGATAGAAGATGGAGTTTGAAGAAGTTCAAGAATATATATATTTGGACCTGGACCTCAGTAAAAAGTCGAGAAAAAACCTGTCAAGGTGGGAAAGGAAGATTTTAAGAAGGAAAGGGAAAGAATACAGAGGAAGGCTCTATGTAAAGATAAATAATGAGGAAATATACGGAGTGTACAAGGCACCAAAAATAGATAAAGTTGTAATATCAAGAAAAATGCAGTGACTAGGATATCTAGAACGAATGGGAGATGAAAGAACAGTTAAAAAAATTGTAGGCAGTAAACCTAACTATAAGAAGAAAGGGGGGAGTCTAAGACAGTGATGGAGAGAGACAGGAACGATAGATCTGAGAGAGAAAATTGTTAACGGATTGGAATTTAGGCAAAATTACGACATTAAATAAGCAAATGGAAACATTTCAAAGGTCAGTTAGGTAAAGAGTAAATTTCAAAAATGAATAAAGCAACTGTGACAAAAATGACAAAGTCAGTACTGAAAAATTTGGGAGTTACAAATACTTACTGTAAATTCACTCTAATAAGAATTAATAAGGGCAAGGATGTGTAATAGTAATTAGATTCAAAGAAACTAAATTATATTTGGTGAATTACATAAAACAAGTTTGTATACCATATGAAAAATATATACATATCATACATACAAATCTATGTACATACTACATTTGAAATTTATTGTTTTATTTATCTTTAAACTTCACTGAAACCAACCATTCTTTAGCCCTGTTCGTTAGATGCTACTCCTAGTGGCTCCAAGAGATCAATATTAACAGTAATCGACGATGTTTGTATAAAATAATTTGTAATATTTAAACTATAACATCGCAAGATGTTTACAGTGTTCTGTAAAAATATTTCTTAGACCCTTAGATATAACTAAGTTTTGTTCTTTGACGTTTAGAGAGTATGCAACTAGCAATATAGTAATTAAATAAAGTATTTTATGTCGGATGTGTTAGTGGATAATTATGATGAATCTGCAAGGAGTGAAAATGTAGTTTTGGCAGTGTGCAACGAATGAACGAATACAAAATACTAACCGGATTTACTGTTATCTATCAAGTACTTAAGGCATTATTATTATTATTATTAACACGTTCACTGCGATACCAGTTGAATTAGACTGGTGCCACTGATTCTCGTTTAACGGGTCACATAAATGCTTAATTTATCCATCTTGCGGCCGCTCCTGTAACCACACCAGTTACATGTTGCAAATGTTGTAGGTACCTATGGGATCGGCATAAGGAGTACTATAACCAGACATTTTCGACTGGTAACACATAAAAGTAATATTACATTCCTAAATTAGTGTGACCAGGCTCATACGTCTGGTGAATAATTTTCCTAAAACTCGTATAAAATTGGGTAGTAGATCTAAAAAAATATTAGAATTGGTGTTACCAAAGCCAAATATAAACGATCAGGGTACTAATAATCAATCGGTGATCATCAGCAATCGTTGTGAACAACCTAACCTTGAAAAATCCGACAAAATACGTTACTGTGTGAATTCTAAGGAACAAAACTCCGAGAACATTGAGGAAATATCTGAACTTGCTGATGCCGAAAATGTCGCCGCTATTGAAACTGAACAAGAGACAAATTTCGGTAGTTCTTCTAGTGAAGAAAATCCATTTGGCGATAATTCAGACTCGGATCCTAATTACGTACCGTCTGAAAGTTCAGACCCATCAGAAGCCAACAAAGATAATTTAGACGAAGTTTCAAATTCAGAAAATGATGAGGATACTGCTGATTATGGCCAAGGCAATGATGGTAAGTTGTATAAAAAAAAAATATTTCTATTACCACATATTATTTTGTTTAGAAAATTCTGATGGCACAGAGTGGACTCCAATAACCGATAATGATTCCACTAGGGTTATCGAACATGTTGTAAATCATGTAATAAATCTTGATTTTGATAACTGCAAAGAGCCAGTTGATTTTTTCTATCTCTTTATTACTGACAGTGTTATTGATATGATAGTTACAGAAACAAACCGATATGCTGAACAGCACTTGAATAATGATCAGATAAAACGTAAATCCAGACAAAAATCTTGGATTCCCGTAACTCAGCAAGAAATGAAAAAATTTTTATCTGTTATCATATGTACAGGCTTAGTGAATGTACCGAATTTGCATCAGTACTGGTCAAAAAGTCAGCTTTACCATAATAATTTCATAAGTAGTATCATGACTAGAGATCGATTTTTATTAATTTTAAAGTATTTACACTTCAATAATAATGAAGGACTTGAACAAACTACAGATAAACTTTATCGAATCAAGCCTTTGTTAGACAAACTTAACTCCAGGTTCGAAACTGTATTTACACCAGGAAGGAATGTTGTCATAGATGAGAGCATGGTTCCTTGGAGGGGGAGACTTGGGATACGTCAGTATATCAAGAACAAACGCCATAAATATGGAGTTAAGTTGTACAAGGTTTGTACAACAGATGGTTACACTTATAGAATTCGAGTATACTGCGGCAAAGAAGACCCTATTGCGAGCAAGGGACATTCACATAGTGTTGTAATGAAGCTTATGGCTGATCTGCTGAATGTGGGAAGAACATTGTATGCAGATAGTTTTTATTCAAGTGTGCAACTAGCCGAAGAGTTATTACGACAACAGACATTTTACTGTGAAACTCTGAGAAGTAACCGTAGGGGATTACCTAAGGATTTCATACAGAAGAAATTAAAATCCAATGATGTAATAGGTGTATGTAATAGCCGAGGCATAAAAATCATAAAATGGCAGGATAAGCGATCTGTACTAATGCTTACACATAAACCTGAACATAGCACCTCTCCAAAGCACAGGTCGAAAAAATAGAAAGCAAGAAGATATATGTAAGCCACTTTGTGTAATAGACTACAACAAAGCAAAAAAGGGGGTTGACTACAGCGACCAAATGTCAGCTCACTACACTTCTTTACGAAAAAGCTTAAAGTGGTACAAGAAAGTTGCGTTTGAGTTAATATTTGGGGCAGCTATAGTGAACTCTTGGATAGTGTACAACAGCATAAATAGTGACAAGAAATTGACACTACTAGTATTTAGAGAAAAGCTAGCATTTCAGTTAGCGCAAAAATTACAACCAGAAATAATGGCCTCGACTTCTAAAAAAGTACATATACTGACAAAAAATGAAGGCCCGGGAACCAGGAAATGACGAAATTGTACAGAATGTTACAAGAAGCCAAGAGAAATGATGTCAAGCAAAGGAGCTGATAAAAGAGTCACCAAAGTCACTACCTATTGTGATGTATGTGAAAAGAAGCCGGCGCTGTGCCTAGCATACTTTAATTACAAACACAACAAACTGCAATAGTTTCTGTACTTCATATTAGGTATTTACTATATTTTTTGTAAAAGCAGTACACTTTTTATTTTATTGTTTATAATACCTCTTTCAACAGGTTTACTAACAGGATATTTGGTGTTTTTAAGTTTATAACCGTTTTAATAGATAAATAAAGGATATCTTACTAGTATAATAGTAATTTTTGAGTATTCATATATGCTTATTATGTTAACTACTGTTACCTCGGGTTGCTCACTAACCAAATGAAATAATCTGGAACGGCCGCAGTTTTCTATTCTTCAACATCTAATCAGCCTCAAAAACACCTTTATAAAACAACTACTTTGACAGTAAATAACAGAACCCATTTTATTACTCATTCCTTACCAGTCAGATTGAACTGGTACGCCCAATCTTTCCAACTGGTGTTACCGGTCCTATTTGACTGGTATCGCAAATTAATAAATACTTAATTTTTTATATCCGCAGTGAACGTGTTAATAAAATTATTTATTTTCGTCGTTTCTACACTTGACAACGCTGCAAAAAACGACTGCACAGTAGTTGACAAATCTAGCCATCTCGGACGATGATTGATAGTCATAGGCGCCGACTTTCCTTAGGAAAAGAGGGTTTTGCCCCATTTTTTAAATATTGATCTAGAATTCCAAAATATTTTTTTTATTTTCATTTAGACCTCCCTAAGCACGTAGTTAAAATTTTTGTACTTAGTCATAGTTAACCCTGTATTATATTCATATAGATACATATACCAACTGAGATAATAGGTAAAACTAGAAATTATGTTAAACATTAAAACATAGCAAGTACGTGAATGTATAAATCGTGGCTCGTCGTATGAAGCAATTGAGGCCGAGTCTCACTGTAAAATTTGGCTCCCACACTGTATATTTTAATACCCCATAATATCCAATTACCTATTACATTTATCAAAAATTAATGTAATCTAGGTTACGTTTCAATAACCCGCTGTTTCTAACAGAGCGGGGAGTCACGAGTCATCCGCCAATCCCACCACAGTGAAGCCCAATTTGCCGGACCTCAAATTTCTTCATACATGTGTAATATGTTATGGATTCCTCCACCACGCGATACGGTTAAAGTCGATGTTTTCTGTCCTAATTTGAGGCCCTGATTTCTGGCGCTTCTCTCACTCTGTTTTGCAAGTTGGACGACGTAATGTATGTAACGGGATTAAACAATGTGTGAATGTTAATATTTTTAGTTGTATTTTGAATTTCCAATGGTTGATTAGTTGCTACTACTGAATGTGATTTCTTAAATAGTCTCAATATTAGGTGGTAAGGTTTTAACGACAAGGCAAGTATTAATTTAAAGTAAATTAAGATTAACTTTATTACAGGGTAAGACTACAGTTGACATACTTAATATAAATATACTCATATGGTATTATCGATAGGCTCATCGATAGGTAATAATGAATCTCGATATTTAGATTTTTAAAACTATTTCAAGACATTGAATTTGCAATTTGAGATATACGACATTTTAGAGTGCACAAATTTACTTTTCCAAATTACTTAAATGTGAACTACTGCTCTAAACAAATTGAAATCGCTAATCAAAAGATTTCTGAATTAAGAGACGAAGAAAAATTTAATATTTTTGATAATCCGAAAAATATTACTGAGTTAGGAGTAAAACGGGGTAAAGTTGCGACAAATTAGAAATAATTTCGAGTTATAAAGTGCTATGCTATGAAGTTATAGATTGCAGTTCCCTTCAACTAAGTACTCGTTTTGAATATTTACACAATTTAAATTTTCTTGCTTGTATCTAAACGTTTTTTGACAAAAACATGAAAAACTAATTTTATATTTTGTACAGAGACGAACAATTTCGTAATTTAGAAGTTAAAAAAACCGTGAAAATATACAAGGAATTTAAAATGGTATTTTCGGAAGCACACAAATTGTTTTGCTTAGTTATAATAATTCCTGCAACAAGTGTTTCAATTTTGAAGACATAAATAAATTTGCAAATTTAAAAGACTGTCGAGTAGATCTGTTTTATACAGTGCTTTCGAAAAGTAACGAATAAATTCATTATTTTTGAAATTGAGAAGTTTTCGAAAAAATCCCCTGGCACGTCGATTTTGTTTTTAAAAATGGCACTTCTTGATATACGACCCACATTTGTGACGTTATCGACAATTTTTTTAAATAGCAGCGCCTAATTTTGACCATGCCATTTGAAAGAGCGTGTCATTCTACATACATACATTATGAAAAATTATGGTGTTACATAACAAAAATTTCAAGAAAATAATGTTTGAAGATTTTAAAATTTTATTTTCACAATACTGAAAATGATAATGATTATGTAAAAAGTCGACTAAATTAAATTTTCAAATTGTGCACCGTTGGCTGCCTAACAGTAGCTAAGACGATTAATAAATTCTTTTTGGACATTATCAATAACTTCAGGAGGTATACGATGTATCTCGTGACAAATTTTTGCTTTTAAATCTTCTAAATTAACCAGTCTAGTAACGTATATTTTGCTTTTTTCCGCACAAGAAATAATCTAGTGGTGTCAAATCAGGCGATCTGGCTGGCCACTCAATCGGCCCCCTTCTCCCTATCCAACGATTCGGGAACAGCTCATCTAAATAAGCATGGACAGGTGTTGCATAATGGGGAGGTGTTGTGAACATTAAATTTTAAAATCTTCAAACATTATTTTCTTGAATGTTATATCTCGAACAACGATAACGTCGCAAATATGAGTTGTATGTCAAAAAGTGTCTTTTTTTAAAACAAAATCGACGTGCTAGGGGATTTTTTCGAAAACTTAAAAATAATGAATTTATTCGTTACTTTTCGAAGGCACTGTATAAAGTAAGTGCTTAAAAATATTTTATTGAAAGTGGAGGCAAACGAAAACGAAAATTTGGCGTCCTTGTTTATGTAGGATTAGATAAGTAGGCTGGCTACCTTGAAAATTGGTTTTAGGTTTTTCATATTTTTTAGTGTTCTTAAATGAAGTAGGAACATTTTTTAAATTATGGGACAAATATATTTTTTTTCTATTGTAAATAAAATTTTAAGTTCTTATGTCATATATTTTTTTAGTTTATAGTTGTAATAGTACTATTGACGAAGATCTCCGTAATAAAAAACAATAAACGCGTCTAAGGATATTACTTGAAAATTTATTTCTATTTGTTATTTGAAAATGGGTTGGGCCTCACCTCTAGCAGCTACTACGAGCCGCCACTGGTATAAATTAATTAATATTATTTAAAATATATGGGTCTTACTTGTAATATGATATTCTTGTCTAGTCCTTTATTCACAGAAGCCACAAAACCTCTAGGACACCTTCACTTGTTTGATAAAAGTGAAGCAAGAGATCTACGAAATTTTCTTCTTTTCACATGTTCACATATAACATATTTATTTCCTTTTTCGTAAGTGATAGTGTATATTGTGATAACGATATAAGACGCCATCGCAATATACAACTAAGCTGGAAACATCATGTTACACCGTGGTTACTCCAACAGATTTCCATAACTTAAAGTGTTAAATGAGTGGGCAAATTATAAAAAACAAATTATATCAACATTAGATTTTAATTTTGTTAGGATTTTTTAAAGAAAAGTATCAGAAATTTTGATAATTTCGTTGCTTCGCAACATTTCTTTTGTAAATTATGTGATAACTTACATCAAGTTGCTAATATATTACGTCATAGAAACTTTTTGTGGTTCACTTATAACAAACTCTAGTTAAAGTAGTCATATGACATATTCTAGCAAGCGTGCAAATACTTTACAGTGTAAAATTACGTAATTAAAATGAATGCAACTTTGTTAAATTGTTATGTAAAGTTCCTTGTTTAGTGGCTAATTTTGTCTATCTGAAATGGTCTTATACGACTTTGTTCAGTGGGGTCGAACTTTTTAAAATCAAATTTTCAACACTTCACACGTTATTTGACAATTATGTATTTAGTGCTAAAAATAGCCCTTGTAAATTAACGACTTTACTTTTATATTCATATTTTTCCATAATTTATATAAAAAACTACAGATCTTATAATGGCACACATCAATTTTTGATAACTTAAAGCCTTTTCGTAGAAATCAGTTCCAAAGACTGCACCAACAAATTTGTGCATTAAAAACATTATGCGGAGAGCTATATTAGTTATTGAAAATTGATATATAGTTATATTGAGTCAAATGTAGTCAAAAATAAAAAAAGTTTACTTCGGTAGGTGTTAACTGTTTTCAAAAAATATAATTTTGTATGTGTGCCGGGTGCACATACACCTAAGCTGTTGGACTCTCTCGCTACGGATACTTGCAGTGCAGAATTTGTTTTCAGAAATAGGACAATGCATCGGATCTAATTTCAAACGGGCGCAAATTCGTTGCTAGAAATGTAGTGGATTCAGGTCTGTACCCCAAGCAGACCAAGATGGACCCATCGCACATGATCCAACATTGACCAAAATAATTATTTAACTAATGTTTTACATGAACATTGCTTAAACAAATTATTCTTAATCGGATAATATTTAATAAAAATGTCTAAATTTATCATAAATATGATATTTTATAATTATACATATATTATAAGTACGTATCATATAATATATTTATTATTTGATGATAAGCATGCCGTGTCTACTTAAAGCTACATACTATAAAATAATTGTGTGCATAAAAATCAACCTTTTCAAATATCTTCTGAACGGATAGCTGTTTTCAATCTCATCCAAGTTATTGATGGTCATACAAATTTATGATAAAATGCAAAATTTCAAACAAACTGATTTATCCTGTTTTCCTAAAAATAGATATTCTCTTTATAATAATAATTAATAATAATAATATTGATAATGTTAATAATAATATTTTATTTGCCCCACAGTGAAAACACCAATTACAAGACAAAGTATACATTAAATCAGTATAATATCTAAAGAAACAAATAATTATACCGCTACGAATGAAAGCATAAACAAAATAAAAAAAATATACATATACAAAAAGAAACAAGATGGAATAGATATGAAGGTAGCTAAGCAAATCACAGATCACTGGCATCCCTCAAAACACAATACAAATAATTCAAATTACAACTAAATATATCGTAAGAATTATATACCTATAGTATTGTAATTATCTGACATAAAGGCAATAGGAGACTTTAACCCCATATTAGTGATAGCAGCAGGACAATAGAGAGTTTAAGTTGTGTCCGATACGTGAACGTGTACGTAGAATTTGACCGTCGCGCATGCTCAAATTAGAATTTTCCACGTTTACGTGATACGGATGTACGTGGGCTCAGGGGTCTTTGCGTAACGTAAATACAGACGTATACGTGCCAAAGAGGTGGCCGAAAACTTCCGAATGCACAGAACAGACTGATAAAAGACTAACCGAACAGAAGGAGCAATACTCGTAGATTAAAGTAATAATCATCGTTTCTGAAGAATATGATTCCGTGATAACTTACCCTACTTAAACTAATTTTTGAAACACGAATCTTACTATACATAAACGTGAAAATTACACGTTCCACGTTTTACGTATCATGATAATCGACAATTGACTTAAATTCTCTAATAATACCAGTGTTTATAAAAGTATAGTTAGTCAACCTAAGATTTAATGAGTTGACAAGAGATGTCAACAGCATATGTACTATTTTGAAGATATTTGTGTTAAGGGTTGTCCATAGTGGACATTTAAACAAAATTTAATATGTTTGGATATTTAGTTCACTTGATTTAAAATAGATGTTATTAATAATTAAGCAATGAACGTTGAACTATTTTTCGCCAACAAACAACATTATTATGGTCTTATTATACATAACTTGAATTACAAACATACTTCTTAGGATTAAGCCAGAAATCAAAAATTTAAGTGAGAGATGTCTCTCTAAAGAGTTCAGTGGTATTTGTTACAATTATACAACACCAAGTTACAAACTTGTACAATACAATTTTTAGCAAACACTAGTTGAGTACCTATGTATACTGATTTGATATGTAAAAAATACTATAATAGCTTTAATTAAAGGAAATGATTTAGTTGAAAGAACATATCAATAAACTAACCATTAATTATTATTAATTTTGGTAAAATAATATTTAATAGTTTATAATTACCTATGTATATAGCAAGCAGATAATTCAGTTCAAGAGATAAAACGACGATAAATCATTAATGAAAACTTTTGAATGCCTAAGTTTCTTCTATTTTCCAAAAACAATGGAATATTACATATACGAAAATTCATACTTACTTAAATATTATCTACATAAAAGCTCTTAAATCAAATCAATTAACATGTTCATCGACTATAGTGTTGTATTATTAGAACTATAAATTATTGCATTGACGACGGTCAACTTTGTTTAGCATGCTCTATTAATTTTCACATTTTTTATAGATCTATTTTTTATTTAAAAAATATACATATAAGTAAAGTAACCTCCCCTAACGGAGCTATAGCTCCTTAAAATGAGACCCCAAAATTTATTTACTTTTTTAAATATTTTCAAAACGAATTGAGGTACAGTAAACAAATTTGAAATTGAGAATCACCATTGGATTGCGAGTCTAATTTTTCAAAAATAATTCTGCATAATTAGTCATAAGAGTACTAAGTCTGGGGGTTATAGGGTAAATATTGCTCTAACTTTCTGTCTGATTTTGGCTGTTAGATAACAAAAATTGTAAATTTTTAACAATTTTATAACTCCTACTCTTGTTTCTTTCGATCAGTTTTCAAGTAATATTAATTTAAAAATTTTGTGACAGTACAAAAATATTAGATCCTACGCGTTTGTTGGTTTATATTACGTATCTTTTTAAGATTATTTGACGTGTTAATAGGCTATATTAAAATTTACAAATAATCACCTTCCATTATACTGATACACAATTTTATAGTATTTAATACTTCAAAACGTTTGAAAATCATCTTTTAAATTAATAAATTTAAATGGCTATTTTTGTGAAAAATTATTATTAGAACACTAGATTTATTGTTTAATGATGATACTCAGTACAAATCTTTATTGTTTTATTTTAGGCGGTTTTGAAATATTTAGAAAAAATCATATTCTGCTCCCTTAAACAGAGTTTTCTGATTTATCTTTATTTCTTTTTTGTCCCCTGTATAAAGTTATCGAGCCACCTCATTTGTATTTTAAAATATAAGCCAAAAAAATAGTTTTCACCAGTCTTTTACGGCAAAACTACGGCCAAATTGTGACACAATCAAAATATCATCAAAGTTTAAAAATATACATATAATATGTTTACTGACATAATAAAAGTTTCGGAATTTTAAAGCTGGCCTGTTTTTAATCACATTTGAACAAACAATAATTTTTGCATGAGTATCCATATCTATATGTACCTATATATTATAACAAAAATTCTAATATAGCTCGACAACAGTTCAATACAGGAAAGTTAATTATGCAAAATATCTCAAATTTTTAAATAGTTATTTGAAGCTACAAAATTAAAAAACAGAAAAATATTGGAATTTAGTGATGAGTTATGAATATGAAAGTTGTAATTAGGCATATATATATATATATATATATATATATATATAATTAAAAAGTGCTTAGCGTTTGCGTACCTATCTTTGTTTATAATTTTTAATCCTTTTTGCATAAATTGTACGATTTTTATAACGATGCTCCTTAAGCAAATCGCCCTGTACATTAGATTATTTTGAATATTATAATGAAGGATTTTCAATGAATACCTAACCTATATTTTTAATATTCAGCACCAACTAAATTTTAAAACACTTAATTACAAACTTGACCGAAACATCTCTACAACTTTTTGTATATGCTGCAATTTGATCTGATTAAAATGTATTGTGTATTTTGTCAGACAGCAAAAACTTGTAACCTATTTAATACTTCTAAATTCTGTAGAATTTATATTCGTTGTTTCCTTTTTCCATCGTACCTTCCCAGTTCACATATGGATATAATTGGAATGTTGTGTAACAGCGATAGCCTTGAGTTTTTTTTGCACGTGTCTCGTAGTAATAAAAAATTTTTGTCGTGTATTTTAAAATTTGCCAATTTAAAACCCAAGCCAATGAACAATACTCAAGTTTAGAGCGAACACAAATTTTTAAGAATGCTCTTCATAGGACGCCATCTTGTAAATTTCTATTTTTCAAATTTTGATCATAATATTCAATGAAATGGGCTCATTTTTTATATGGAATTATAAAATTAATATATAAATGGTGGACGGTCCCTAACTTTAAGAAAAAATCAGAAATAAAGAAAAAAAAATAAATTTCACCATCCAAGTTGAAATAATGAACCGGCTACTATTGTGTATAGAAATACAAACAAGAATATCCTAAATATTTTACTCAAAAAGTTTTGTTTTTTCTAAAAACGAAAAATGGCGAAACATGCTTATTCCTCCAGGAAGTGCTGCCATCTAGCAACAAACTTTAATACAACCAAACAAATAATGCAGTTTTAAAATAGGCAACCAAATATACATCCGACAAAAGAAGAATATTATTATGTAATATATGGGGCCAAATGCAAATTAATATTAGACCTTATGAATGAACTAATGTAATTTATATTTAAGGGTCAAAATTAAAACATGTTTCAGAAACTATTTTCTTGATTGGGTCTCGGTAGCATATGGTATATGGTACATGCATACATAGAAAAATCCAAACACCTGTGTTTAATTTTTCGTTTTTGTGCATCTTGACAATTTAAGTCGTCCTTATATATTATTTGAGTTTTGAGTATTTGAAAATTGAGAATTACGCTCTTTTAGCTTTGTTAGGTATATGCTAAATACTGATTATTTTAGTGTTTTAAATATTTCATATTATGAAAAAAACTTGTGAATTGTGAAATTTATTCAGAATGGGAAGGATTCAGGGTAATTATTTACATTAGCGTAAAACTGTCCAATCTTAACAAAGAAATTTCAACCCCCTCTATTTTTGAGGGTGCTGATCACGAATCTGAAGTCAGAATTCGGCGCTCGCATGTAGTTTTCGAAAAAATTTTTTTTTAAAATTGTAAACCTCTATGTATACATTACATTAGGTTGAAATTGCAATATAACTCCTATATATTTTGACAACAGTGTGACGTCATGAAATGAAAAAGGCATAGGGGGCCGAGATGTACATTGCAATTTCAACCTAATATAATGTACAAATAGAGGTTATAATTTTGAAAATTTATTTCTCAAAAACTACATGCGAGTGCCGAAATCTGACTTCAGATTCGTGATCAGCACCCTCGAAAATAGGGGGGTAAAAAATTTTTTTTGTTAAGATTGGACAGTTTTACGCTAATGTAAATAATTACCGGATTCAGAACTGAAATCTGAAAAAGAATAAGTATTTATCATCCAAAAGAAAAAATAGTAAGTTAGTGCAAAAATAGGTATACTCGCGTCAAGAATTCAGACGACTTACGTCATGCGAACAAATGAATAATTCAGTATATTTTCATCAAAATATTTAAGAAACTGCAACTGATAGTAATAAAACTTTATACTACACTAAAAGTTTGCATTATATATTGCAGTAAATTGCAAAAAATTATTGTTTTTAATGCAACCAAATATCGAAAATTACGTTGACAATAAAAACAAATGTGTAACGTTAGCCGTGACGTAAGACGTCTGAATTCTTGACGCGAGTATAAGTACAGAGCTGATTTATTCAGTAAATGAAATAAAAGTGTAATTAAATATTTAAAATGAAGAATGTTATAATCTTTATACCTATATAGGACGTATATACTTTATATACAGAGTGTTATGTTTTATTTAATTCCAATTGTTTAATACACAGCAATATTTTATATAAAACAACCATGAACTGTTATCAAATAAAAAATGATGGAAACGTACTAGATATTGATGTGTAAATTAGATACTGGAAAGGAAATTCTATGCGTGTAGAACCGTGAACTTTATTTTTTACTCAAAGCCTGTAATACTTAACAAAAAATTGTTAGAGGTAAAACATTCGAAATTCAACAAGCATTAAAAAAAATTGTTTTCGATTGAAAAAATTAACCTAAAAAATCTAATGAAAAATATACAGAGGGTACTTTATTTCAACATCTTATAACAGGAAAAAGATTTCACTTCTTAATTTCAATGTGTTTGGAAGAAATGAAATAAAACTTTAAATTTAATGGGTCGTAACCCCTCAGGAAGGATTCAATTAAAAAATTTTATATGAAGAACTCCTATTAAAATGGAGCGTACAATTTACCCAATTTTCAATTTTTGTCCACATTATTCGGAATTCTCCTGAATATATGCAACGGTTAAAGTGGAACCTGATGGAACGATTAAATAAAATAATTTTGAGTTTCCTATTTTAATAAATATAGAAAACAGTTTAACAAAATAATATAAACGATATATATATATATATATATACTACTAAGTACCTACAGATAATTATTAAAAAAAGTAATGCAAAAATATAATTTAGGGAATGAAAACAGATAGTCCAAGATCCCACTGCAAAATACCTTCACCCAAATGTTAATAGATCAAATTGCATTTAAACATGTGCTTCATGTACATGCTAATACGAATTGGCTAGGTTGGCCAATCAAAGCCGGGTCCTAAAGGTATTAATTATGTATTAAAATATTAATTATGGAGGTGAACTACAAATTAGTTTTAATGAAATAAACAATGTACCATTTGGAAACTGACAAACTGATAAGTAAAAATGTATAGGGTTGTCACTCCTTAGGACGTTCTCAACATAGGTTGTTTAAACATTAATGTTTATATTGTTGGCGTACAACTTCACCGGCTGTTTAATGAAACAAAATATATACCAATCGAAAGCTCCTAGTCTGCGATTTAAGAATATATAGAGTTGTCTGTATATTTTCGTGTCTAAAGTGATACAACCCTCCGCGAAAAGTTTAAATTTTGGGCGCACAAATAAAAAGAAATGCCGCTATGCGCTCAAGGACAGACTCATATCGGTTTTATGTTTGTTTTTATATTTAGTTTTATATTGTCAGAGTATATGTATATTATGTGATCCGTATAATGAAAATGAAAATAAAATTTCATGATAAGATTGAAAATGCTTAATCGATGTGTACCTATTAATGTGTTAATTAAAAATTACACTTTTACAGATCACATTTCTATTTCTATGAGAAAAAATTGAAAACAATTATTTAGAAATTAACATTCATCCTCAAAACAGCCATATTTTTCATTGAAAAAAAAAGCAATTTTTTTATTACTCTAAATAACCATTAGGGTATTTAGGGGTCAAATATAGACATAGAGTACAGGTAAAGTGCGCAAAGAGACAGAAAGACAAGAGAAGGCGAGAGCACATTTGTTTCATGTAAAAGAATAACCCGACTGTCAAAATATTTTCTTTGTATGCTAGATAGTTCTGTTTTTGGATTACCGCCAGGAGACATTGTATATGAGTGCACTCATGAAATACTATTCAAAAATATATAATGTTACTAGAGTTGAACAAATCGAAATTATTAAAAAAAATGAATAATTGTTTTAAATAAAAACATGTTTTTTTAATTCTTTTCTTGGTGCACATTAGGTATAAATTTTTAATGTTGATGTTTACTTTTCTAAAATATTATAATTTTGTGATTTTCGTACTAGTGAATTATTAGCACTCTTTATACAACTGTTTCTTTCGCCTCAGTTAAAATAGTTTTCAGTACCTTTGGACTGGAAAATTTTGAAATCTTCAACATTATTTTCTTGAAATTTTTGTTATGTAACACCATAAATTTTCATGATGTGTATGTAGAATGGCACGCTCTTTCAAATGGCATGGTCAAAATTGGGGGTTGCCATTTAAAAAAATTGTCGATGACGTCATATCTCGAACAACGATGATATCACAAATGTGGGTCGTATGTCTAAAAAGTGCCTTTTTTTAAAACAAAATCGACGTGCCAGGGGATTTTTTAGAAAACTTCTCAATTTCAAAAATAATGAATTTATTCATTACTTTTCGAAAGCACTGTATAGTAGATATTATTAATTATAGTGCTAGATATAGTTATAGTATTAAAGACTATTTATTATACAAACATATTATTTAAACAACTGTTTGTTATGCATACACTTTTTGTTAAGTAACTAAAGCGCACTTCATGAACCAATTTTGTATAATTATTTAAAAATGCATGGCCATCTATGCACCACGCAACATCAGTTTTATCAATTTCCAAAATATAAAGTAGTTATTAAATATAATTATGAAAAAAAAAAATAATGCAGTTGAATGGAGTAAAAATATACAGGGTGTTCTATTTAAATATATGTACGTTGGTGATATTTTAAGAGGCATACTGTAGAGAAATTAGTACGCTACTGAACCCTATATGAAAAACTCTGTTAGAGACAATTTTCACCATTCCGATATCTGAGCTGTTCCCTGAGATACGAACAATCCCTTATAAGTAATGTTTTCTTAAAGAGGTCTATGAATATTCTGATTATAGTACGGTAGTAAGTTTCTCAAAAAATACTCCAGTCTCGGAAACTAGATAGGTATGTCTTTGACCGCACAGGCGCATAGCGGGACGTTTCGTTTTTGTCCAAAATTTAAACCTATTGCTCAGGATTGTTCCACTTTAGATCTGAAAATATGCCGACAACTGTATATTTTCTAAAAACACAAATAATAAACTTTCGATTGGTATGTATTTTGTTTTACCTAGTTCTATGTTCTAATAAAGTATTTAATATTGCAATATAGCAACACTATAAAAAAAAATCAATTAAAAAAATATATTTACAGATAAACATTTGCCCACAAACCTATTTTTTGGTAAAAAAAAAAATTGGAATTTATTATTATTCTAAATAACTATTAGTGAATTTTAAGGGAAAAATGTAGAAATTCAGAAAAAGCCAGAGAAATCGGAGGAATTTTGAGCGTCTATTTTATGCAAAATTACACACTCAATCGTCAGAATAAAAATTATCTTGTCATATGCACCCATTTTTCTAGCATCCTAAGACACTAGATAATTGGGTGCAATTTTTCGCAAGCTAGATACTTCGGTTCTTTGCTTGACGACAGGGGACATCTACTGTGTTACTAACAAAACATCGGTGATTTAAATAAAGAAATATTTACTCCTTGGCGCACGGTTTTTGAAATTAAGATTAAGAAAGAGTGAGGTTGAAAGAGCAGAGAAAATAGCATTTTGATTCAAGTATTATAACAAATATTAACATTAACTGTTTAAATGTATACTATACATGTTTGTACAATTTTCCAGTTATATATTTTTATCTTTCATTGCAGTATTAGATTAAAAATGTGTGTTTCCTGTTTTTTTATTTTTAAATTAAAAATGGTTCACCATTTGTTTATTTTTTGTCAACAACATTATTTGCTGTGATTTGAATTGTTATTTTTTAAATATATTTTAACATTTAAATCATGATTTTTTCTTCAAACTGTAAATTGTATACTATAATATTCTGTTACAATTAATATATTAATCTTGAAATATGTATATTGGGAATAAAATAACTTTTTCATTCAAAAAAACACATTACATAATAATTATAAAAACAACGGACAGTCTGGAACTGAATTTGTCCTTGAGCGCATAGGGGCATTTCGTTTTATTTGTGCGCCCAAAATTTAAACTTTTCGCGGAGGGTTGTATCATTTTAGACCAGAAAATATACAGGCAACCCTATATATTCTTAAAACGTAGACTAGGAGCTTTCGATTGGTATATATTTTGTTTCATTAAACAGCCGGTGAAGTTGTACGCCATCAATATAAACAGTAATGTGCAAACAACCTATGTTGAGAACCTCCTAGGGAGTGACAACCCTATACATTTTTACTTATCAGTTTGTCAGTTTCCAAATGGTACATTGTTTATTTCATTAAAAATAATTTGTAGTTCACCTCCATAATTAATATTTTTAATACATAATTAATACCTTTAGGACCCGGCTTTGATTAGCCAACCTAGCCAATTCGTATTAGCATATACATAAAGCACATGCACATTTGGGTGAAGGTGCTATTATGGCATTTGCTGTTGCTTTACATTTTTTGTTTACATAATGTTTTTATACTGGCTACTCTTGTGTTGTACCGTACCTGAATCTGAAAATTTTCCAAAAGCACTTCTTTTTTATATCATTTGAGGATAAAAAGTTCTGTTTGCATAAATCAAATTCATTTATAACATATAACATTTTTTCGAAAACTGAAAATTAGTGGCGTTACAGCATGTCAATTTTTTTTTTTTTTAAATAATTGTAATAACTTTTTTCTGACCTGATTTTGTCTAATTTTTTATATGTATGTATCACTAGTGTTCCGTTGTATTCATTTTCTTATTTTCAAGACGTGCTTTGTTAATTTTGAAAATCGAGTTTCCGGGAAGCGGCTGTTTATTTAACCCACATAAATGTTTAAAGTCGTTTTTCTCAAAAACGGCAAATTTTTAAGTGATTTAACAAACAGATCATTTTTAAAGAATTTTTGAGGATCTTTAGTTACGTTATAATCAAACTTATAAAAATGTTCAAACAAAAAAGTATTAAGTCACTATTTGAAGGCCAAGACCAGTTTAGGCACTTTGATGTTGGAGGGTATGCGTCAAATTAAGAACATAGGTATAAAGCAACATTAGTGAATGAATTGAATATTGTGACACATAATAGCCACATACCAGGTCACAGTGTGCATCAATTTTGGTTCAAATATTTTCGTACAATCGGGAAAAATTAAAAAAATTTAAATTTTACAAAAAAATTTGAAATGCTGTATCTTGAAAAAAAAGGCGATCTGACATTAGTGTATATAATTTTTTTTATAATTTTTTGGTCCTCTATCGCGTGATACTATGCATTGTAGTTTTTTCAATGTCACCCTGTATATTTTCTAGAATTGTGAAAAATCAGAAAGTTTGTTTACAAAATTATTCATTTATGATGATCTGAAATTTTCATGTTTATGAGGTGTTTAAATGCTAAAAATAAATATTTTTTGCAACCTCTTCAATACTGAAAAATATGTCGATAATAGAGCACACCCAGCAGGTGTACAAATTAATTATAGTGTGTGGTAAAGCCTCGGTAAAGCTTATTCTTAGTAAGATCTTTTAGGGTGCTCCCCCAAGGAGGGGCCGCTTCGCCCCCGCCTAGCTACTATGCTGATATTGTTTATTAACCATAATTATTATCTTTAGCAAAGCTTCTACTATCAATCTTTATGATCTTTATTATAATTATATAACTACCCATCTACAAGTGTCTCATAAAAATTATTTCAAAAACTGCAACTCATTTATACATTTCAGACAATCAAGCTCAGACATGGTCAGATATGAAAACATGATAGAAGGCAAAGTTGTGGTGGAATTGTTACAATGACAAAAGACAAGGTTAGATATGCTGGAATTCAATAGATGACGGAAAACGGGTAAGTATACTATAGTATAGTATTGATTAAGAAATACCTATGTCATCAGTGCCATAGAAGAGATTTTTCTGAAAGCTAAAGTTGCTAACTAGCTATGTTACTGTGTGTGGATTAATATTTTGAATATATAAAAATGACATTCAAATCAGTTTCTTTTTATGCATTTTCTAATTCATACTTTTCTTTTTCGTAGAGTTATCGTAGAAGTGAATATTGATGATGTTTTATACCAGGATCACTTTCTTGAAACAGAAAATGTTTGCAGTGGACGAGTATGTACTTCTAAAAAATATTACTAAGCAAACACTTTATTATTTATTTTTAATTATTATAGGTCACTGCCAGAATTACAAGTAGAAGCAACAGTTCAAAAGCAGACATCTTCAGTAGGACAAATTGTCAGAGAAGGTCAAAGAGCAGGTGACAAGTCATTTATTCAAGAAATTGGCAAAAATTGGAAACATGTACCCAATCAAGAAAAAACACACAGGACTGAATTCTGCAATATCATTCAAATGCAGAATGTGTAATATTACAAAGTCGATCAACCTATGTGTACAAATGATGTAGATATAAATAAGGCATTTGCTTTGGATAACATAGCTATCGGTTCTGAATATTCTGGCAGTGCATTTCGTACTGTAGCTTGGAAGACCAAAGAAGATGTTGGAAAATTAAAAAACATATATTAGTACAGTTGTTGCCGATAGTGCTTGGAGTAAAGATTTCTATTCAGTAAATTATGATTCCAAATCTGGAGTGGCAACAAATGGTCAAACTATTTAATACCCTAGCAACACAGTTGCACCTAATTAACGTTAATAATTCGACTAAATTAGTGGTTCTCAAGCTGTGGTACGCAGAGCCTGTTAAGGTGGTACGCGGAAAATGGGAATGCAACATTGTACAACATCGTTGCCATGCGATAAGACAATGAAACATGGTTTTGGTTGTTAATATGATTTTCTTGATGGTTTGGTATGTACTGCTGACCTTTTTTTTATAACTTTCGAGGGGCAATACAAATTTTCCCAAAATCCACCGCACGTGGCCTTAACTGCTAGAGGTAGGTACGTGACTGATTAATAGTTACACATCACTGGTACGCGAAAAAAAATGGGGTAATATAAACATCCTATTCAACATCTTTTTAATAACTGTTATGTACGTTTAATTTCAATCTAAGCATGAAAACGTTTTCAATAGATATTATTTTCATGTTTGGATATGCCTAAATTATGTCTGATATCAAAATTATGTCGACTGAAAATGTCTATTTAGTTTTAATACTTACATTGAAATTAAACATACATAATAATTATCAAAAAGATGTTGAATAGGGACGATTCATTTTATATTGATATACAGGGTGATTCAGGTGTAATCTTGATAACTTCAGGAATCGATAGAACAGGTTAAAATAACGTTCATTTGTGATATAAACTTATTTCCTAAAACGCATCGTTTCCGAGATAGAGGGCGTTGAAGTAGGAATTTTTTTCTCGTTTTTCCCTCATAACTTTTGAACCACTTTTCCGATTTAAGTGAAATTCGGAACACAAACACTCCTTATGATCTTACATAAGCATCTTAAGTTTGAACTACCTACCCCTCTTAGAAGTGTATTTTGTATGCTACCCCCCTCTTACTTTATTTCAAAACTACAAAAAAAAAATTAATTTCAATAAAATATCTACACATCACTTTGACCTGATTAATTTTGAAACTTTTTCATCTCCGGTTTTTTTTCGACGTTTGGTCTTGTTTCTGAGATATTCAAAGAAATTAGTGACAATGTAGCGCTCCAGCCGCGTAATTTTCATTTAATGTTATAGCAACCCATGAAAACAAAACTCAGTGATTTGTGTAAACTGACGTTTGTGAAAATCATTGTCAAAAGTATTATTTAAAGAGCATTTTTAGTGCTAAGAAAAAATACCAAGAACGTTTACAAATGCTGACTATGCCGATATACATATACATGTTTATGGTTTCTGTGACGGAAATTTCAACTCGTCGGTTCGAGAGTACCAAACACGCTTCCCTAATAGAAGAATTCCAAATGCACAAGTTTTTGTAGACGTACATCGTCGATTTTCGGAATATGGTTTGCGCGGCTACAATGATCATAATTGTAATGTACCACCAAGAAAAAATCAGCGAATTCTTAATCTTTTTGATATCGATAGAAATTTAAGCACACACTGAGCAGCTCGGCAACTCCATTTATCTCAATCAAAAGTACTGAGAGCACTCAAACAAGATCATCGAAGGGCTTTCCATCTCCAACCAGTTCAAGGTTGTTGCCAGGAGATGCTGAAAAACGTTTAAATTTTTGTAGATGGGTTTTAGATTCAACAGAAATTAATCCAAAATTTCTGCATAAGGTTTTATGAACCGACGAATCTAATTTCACAAAAGTTGGAATTGTGAATTGCCACAACATTCACGTTTGGAGTGAGGTCAATCCTCAATGTGTGGATAGATGTTTTAAGTAATAACCTCTGTGGGCCGCATATTTTGCCTCCTCGTTTAAATGGGGATTTATTTCATGAGTTTCTGCAAAACTCTCTTCCCGACGTGTTTGACGATGTCCCCTTAAATTTACGCCAAGGGAACTGGATGCAGTTGGATGGTGCCCCTGCACATTACGGAAGTCAAGTACGGCAGTGATTGGATGAGAATTATCCTCGTCGATAGATTGGACGGCAACCTAACAACCACCCAAACATGTGGATTCCTTGCGAAGAACCAGTGGCTTGGCCTCCGCGCTCGCCAGATTTGAATCTTCTGGATTATTTCGTTTGAGGCCATCTAAAAGCAATTGTGTATGATACGCCAGTACCTACCCGTGAGGAATTGATCCAAAGGATAAGACATGCTTGTGATGACATAAAAAACAATCCTGTTCAAATAGCAGCCGCGATTAATATACTAGTTCGTTGATGCCAAAAATGTACTGAGGCTGGTGGAATGCACTTTGAACAATTGTTGTAATTTTTTTAGTAGTTGATAAGTTTGTTGTAAATCTTGTAATAAGTAGTTACTAAATTTATGTTTGAGATTATTGGCATTTTGTCTTAACACTAAGAACACTCTTTAAATAATACTTTTGACAATGATTTTCACAAACGTCAGTTTTTTTTTTTTTCTTTGAGCTGTCCGACAGTGTCCCCGGAAGCTCCACAGCCTATAGACTTATTGTGCATCTCTCGACGAGTACAAACATCCATGGTACTATAGTGGGATTCAAACCCACACCAACATAGCCGATCCAGACTGGTTCCACGAGCAGTCGTCTCTCAGCCACCTCGGCTATCGCGGCGCCTAAAACGTCAGTTTACACAAATCACTGAGTTTTATTTTTATCGGTTGCTATAACGTTAATTGAAATTTACGCGGCTGGTGCGCTACACTGTCGCCAATTTCTTTGAATATTTCAGAAACAAGACCAAACGTCGAAAAAAAAACAGGAAATGAAAAAGTTTCGAAATTAATCAGGTCAAAGTGGCGTGTAGATATTTTATTGAAATTATTTTTTTTGTACTTTTGAAATAAAGTAAGAGGGGGGAGCATACAAAATACACTTCTAAGGGGGGTAGGTAGTTCAAACTTAAAAAGCTTATGTAAGATCATAAGGAGTGTTTGTGTTCCGAATTTCACTTAAATGGGATAAGTGGTTCAAAAGTTATGAGGGAAAAACGAGAAAAAAATTCCTACTTCAACGCCCTCTTTCTCGGAAACGATGGATTTTAGGAAATAAGTTTATATCACAAATGAATATTTTAACCTGTTCTATCGATTCCTGAAGTTATCAAGATTAAACCTGAATCGCCCTGTATACATTTATCTCAGGGACATTTATACTATCTATAGATTTTACGTTTAGTTTTATTATTAGGTAACGTTAATCAAATGCAACTATGTTAGCTGCTACTATTGCATTTGTTCATGTGCAGAATGAAGAGATATGAGCATACTGGTTCACAAATGTTATAGGAACTATCGGTTTATGGCATCAACTAGTATGGAAAGGGATAATTGTGGAGGGTTCTAAAAAGGCATTGAGATGCATGGTGTGATTTTTAAACGATGAGCAGATGGAGACAGCAGTGTTTACACTATATTGGTAGAGAGCAAACTATATGGGAATGTTCTTGTTGAGAAAATTAAATGTTGAAATCATATTCTGAGAAACTATATACAGGGTGTAACAAAAAAGCAAGTGATACTTGCATATATACAAAAATACCTTTACCACTTTATTTATCAAACTTTTCATTTCAGATAACTATGGAATGATGGTGGCTTTCTAGGATTTACTACTGCTCGAGTGACTGTACTACTTCGATAGTTTGGTTCTAGTTACTAGTAACTGTAAATCTAATAAGTACTTACAGTTTTTAAATAAAATTTATAAAAATCTGCTTTTGTTTCTTTTTACGATGTAAATCCACAATAATTATTGAACAACTTCAGTTATAATGTTGTATTGATTTATACTAAAATAGCACTAACCGTAAAGTTCAAGACAAGTTCATATTCACATAAGTATAAATTACTGGCTATTTGTTTCATGTTTTCGTACTTACATAATCGTCCATTATTACTAGCATTGTATAGTGCACTATATTTATTTTTTTCCGTTTTCGTTAGGTAGATACTCTGCGATTTCTATTTTGTATTACATGTATTTTTTTTGTAGTAAAATTATACATTATTAATTTACAATAACTTTATAGTTTTTCAAAACCATAATTACTATGAATGCATGGAGTTTTGGAGGACGGCAATTTTTAACAAAAAATTAAATGGCATAATTTATTGACATATTTCTGTTTCGAGGAAAACAAAAATTCAAAATAATAAGGAGAAACTGTTATTCTGTTCTGCAATTTTTTTTAGTTTTCCAACATGTAAACTGCCTAATTAATGTAGTTAATTCTAAAACTGACAAAAATAAGTTAATTTTGCATATATTTCTGAAAAAAAAAACGTATTTCAATAGATTATATACATAATTTGAAAAGAAAATATAAATAGCTATTGTGTATGTTTGGTTGCGGACAATAATAATATATATATATATATATATATATATATATATATATATATATATATATATATATATATATACGTCATTCTATCAAACCTGAGCCATTTGGCTGTCCATACAATCCTGATCCACCCGCTTTATTGGTGTAGGGTAAACAAAAAAAATATAAGTTAATGCATATATCTTCTAATTGGTCCACATTCTACCTACTTTTTGACATATACAAACTATACAAACAACTTTATTTATATTTATATACAACTACTTAAACACACAATCCTGAACCAATACACATTTCTAACAAACCTGAGCCAAATACGTAGTTCTACGCTCAAACCTGAGCCAATACAATGTTGCCAAAGTGGATCTAGGATATGATGGTATTGAAATAGATAAAGACAACTGTAGACGTTATAAGATGAATATTTTTAATGTGAAAAAGACACTTTGCGTATGAGTTAGGACATTAGGAACAAAATTTTCCTACGATCGAGAGCAGGCAAATATTTAAATTATTATATTATTTTATTTATATTACAACATCAATATTAAGTACTACTTATTAAACTACATTATATTAACGAAAAATATTGAAATTAAAAGTACAATTTTTATTTTTAAAATTTTTTTCTTCATTCATTTTGATAATAAAAAAAAAACTGAGCTATATTACTGAAGTGACTGAAAGTTTGTCTTGTAAAATAACAATAATAAGTCGTATTGTTATGGAAATGAAAATAAAAATAATAATAATTTGTATAGTACAGGTATATGGTGATCAAAAAATTGTGCAGAAAAGTACTACTTTCAATATAAACTGCGTATATTCTGCAACTTTTCCTAGTGGTAGTAGCAAAAATAATTTTTATTTAATAATAAAATCTGTTATTTTTTTAATGGATTGGAAAATTACAAATTTGAATTAATCACAGTGTTTTTCAAAATTTAGTCTTACGTTCAGATTAGACAATTTATCTTTTTTCGTTCTTTTTTTATATTCAGAGCCAGGTGTCTCTTTTTGATTTGAGCGATCAACAATTACTGTCAGTATATAGGTACGATGCATGTGTGTTTATTTCATTTTGCGTTAGAAAATAGTATATTGTATAACAAGTGCTAAAAAGTGCCAATTTCGAACGAGTGAAATTTTTTGCACATATTGAACACTATACTTTTCTATCATTACATTAAAATTATTTTTCATTTTTGAACATTTTTGTTTTGTAAGTAGATGGTAAAAGTAAATACTAAATATATTTTTTTGGTGGACCCATTAGTAAACATTATGAGTGAAATTGTAGTGCTAGTCCGGTCTCAGCAAATTTATTATTTTGTTTATATTATGTAGATACAACACTCTCAAAAATATTTTCAGGATTTTGAAGAGAGTAAAAATAGTCGAATTTATGGTGAATTTGCCACAGTTGCCCGCTTAAATATGGAGATACGATGTGCGTGAACTTAGCCCCCATTTTTGAATAAAATAAAAAATAAAAATTGTGCTGAATTGTGCCGGATTTGTGCTACATTGTGCCGTAAAAGTTTTAAGAAAAATATTAGGCTATTTTCCTAGAAAATGGAAAAATCACGTTTTCCAAGTAACTCCCCCGACTTCGCGAAAATCATATTTTTGGTTAATATGCTATATTGTGCCGTTTAAACAAATTTAATATCTGCCTTCGTTCTCCGGAAAATTCGAAAAAACCGGAATATCCTAGCTCCCAATTTTTCCACAATCCGTTTTTTTTTCAATGTGCTGAATTGTGCTAATTATTATGAATATTGTTCCGTTTAAAAAATTTTGATATTTGCCTCTGTTCTCTGGAACATCTGGAAAAACCGGAATTTCTTAGCCCCCCCCCCATTTTATCACAATCCGATTTTTTTTCAATGTGCTGAATTGTGCTAGATGTTCTGAACATTGTGCAGTTTAAAAACAATTAATATCTGTCTCTATTTTCCGGAAAATGCAAAAGCCGAAAATTTTGGTGTGACCTTACTGTGCCCCCTACTTCGCGAAAATTCATATCTCTCTCATAACGGGATTGTGTTCAATTGTGCTAGTTGTCGTAAACATTGTGCCGTTTAAAGAAATTCAATATCTATCTCCGTCCTCTAGAAAATTCGGAAAAACCGACAATTTTGGCATGCGCCTCCACTTTTTCCCAAAAATCGGAAAACGTGGCTGTGCTGAATTGTGTTGGTTGTGTCAAACACTGTGCCGTTTAATAAATTATGAACAGACACAACAGCACAATTCGACATAATCCCGTTTTTAATATTCGAAAAAAATGGAGGGGCTAAGTTCACGCTGAAGTTTTCAGCTTTTCAGGATTTTCCGGAGAATGGAGATAGATGTGAAAATTCTTTAACAACCAGCACAAATAAGCACATTTAAGAAAAGCACGACTTTCGCAAAGTAGGGGGCGCAGTAAGGTCACACCAAAGTTTTCGGTTTTTTGCAATTTCCGGAAAACGGAGACAGATATAAACATTTTTTAAACGGTGCAATGTTCGGATCATCTAGCACAATTCAGCACGTCGAAAAAAAATCAGATTGTGATAAAATGGGGGGTTAAGCGGCACAATGTTCGGAACAACCAGCACAAATAAGCACATTTAAGAAAAACACGATTTTCGCAAAGTAGAGGACACAGTAAGGTCACCCCAAAATTTTCGGTTTTCTGCATGTTCCTGAAAATGGAGACAGATATCAGTTTCTTTTAAACGGCACAATGTTTGGAACAACTAGCACAATATAGCATATTAAAAAAATATATGATTTTTACGAACTGGGGGGCTACGTGGAAAACATAGTTTTTTGATACTCTAGGAAAATGGCTATTATTTTTCTTAAAATTTTTACGGCACAATGTAGCACAAATCCGGCACAATTCAGCACAATATTTATTTTTTTATTTTATTTAAAAAATGGGGAGCTAAGTTCACGCACATGGAGAATCGGAGGGGGTTCTACCGATTTTGACTATTTCTTTAATTTACTATAAATGGTGAACCACTGTATGAATATGTGATATTTGGTATGAATACTCTACTTACTTTAGCAAATCAATCAACGTCATGATGACCGAAACTGATATGCAGGTCCGGTCTCATTAAATTTATTACTTTGTTTATAGTCAGAGAAAACATCCTGTATAAAGTAATTTTAAAAAATATGTTCAATATTGGGGAGAGTAAAAATATTGGTGTTTATAGTGAATTTGCCATAGTTGCGCATTTAAGTCCTGTTTGATTCTTTAATAGAATATTTGTCTGTGGGATTTTTTTCAAATAAAATGACTACATCTTGTGTTACTAAATTTATAATTAATTTATATTACGTAATATTGATAAAATCGTCGAACTCCAGATGTTCAACTCAAAATTTTATCAGTGATTGCAGTTGGTCGGACAAAATCTAGAAAGGGCATCTGGGAGCAGCGCCATGGCCGATCTGCCACTGGGGCCCTACATTGTCCCTTTAGATGACGCGTCTGCCTACAGTTCCAACATTGAAATGGGCGATTTCTTCGGCTTCAGGTTGTCCTCTCTTTGATATGGTAGTTAGGCTGAGTTTATCAATGGCCTCCTTCAGTGTTTTGATTATCTCTCTATTTCCCATACTATTGCACTTTAACATGTTCCCCGGAGACTGCCGCTTGGAAGTCGCATCTTTGTTGATCTGCAACTGGGGCTTTACACTGTCTCTTCAGATGTCCCGTCTGCCCACAGTTCCAACATTGAAGAATGCGATCCTTTCGACTATCAGATTGTTCTGTCTTTGACCTAGTAGTTGGGCTGAGCTTATCGATAATCTCCTTCAGCGTCTTTATTATGTCTCCATTTCCCATATTATCGTTGTTATCACTGATGGCCCGAACTTTAACATGCCTACCGGATGCCATCTTTGCTGCCTCGAATTCCAGTGCATGCGAAAGAGCGTCGTTCAGTGTTTTAGGTCTGACGAGTCGTAGTGCCTGCCTACAAATTCGGACGGGGCTGTTGAATAAGCTAATTGAACCAGTCTGACAACATCGGTCTCAAAATGTTGTAAATTCTCTCCACTCTGTTGATGATGATTTTTCAATTGTGCCTGTTACACTTGCTGCAGGTGCTTATCCCCATATCTCATTTCCATATGCTGTTTTAGAATGTCGTAGTTATTCTGCTGCCCAGCAGGAACTCCTTGTAAAACGTCAAGAGCTTCCCCTCGTAGAGCAACTATCAGAGCAGTAGACTTTTCACAATCAGACCATTCGTGTGCCACAGCTGCCGCTTCGAACTGACGCAGATAGACGTTCCAAGAGATCTTGCCGTCGAATTCAGGAGGCTTCGTTTTCTGAGTTCGGATAACAGGTCCTTCTGAGTTGATCATGCCCTCCTTTGTTACCTTGTCTAATTTATGTCTAAACTTTTCGCAGGTTTCTCTAACCAAGTTTATTTCTTCGCCTATTTCCTTTTTTTGTGCTAACGTTTTCTCTTCTAATCTTAATCACTTATCTTTATTAACTACTTTGTACACTAGTGAATACTAATTATAGATCAACTAAACACTATTTCCCTTTTAATCGCTATCTAAATCGCTCTAAACACTTCAATTTCAGTCTGTAATACAAGACTGACTAACTCGACCATTTATTCTTCTTTTATAGACCGAACGAATATTCCAGGTATTTTCTAGTATCTCTAGATCCATTTCTCGAACGACTCGAACACTTCTCGTCGATTCCCCATTTTTCCAGTCCCGCCTCGATACATTTTGTTTGTTTACCAGAATCGCGTAGGGGCGATCGGAGCAATCTTAGCATTTCGCGGTACCACAGTCGTCGAATTGGGTGTGAGTGGGGCATCAGAGCATAACAATATTCAAATGTCTATAATAAAAAACATTATTATAAAAATAATTAAAAACTATGCCATATGAATGATATAAATGTATACTTATCAGTAGGGAAAATTAGTGTTCACTTCACAGCGCTGTAAAACCCAAACTAATGAATATAATAAAAAAAGTATATCATAAAAATTCTTTGTTGAAAACCACTCTACAAAAATGCTCTGATGTCATTTTTTTTAATGAGAAAATAAATAAATTATGGCGTCCAAAAGAAAATTTGTCCAAAAATTTTGATTGTTTTTCTTTAATATCTTTGTTATTTTTGACAACAAAAAGTTACTGGACTAAAATTGTAGAGGATTCAATTTTCAATAAAAAATGTTTTTAAAAAAATTTTGTATGACCAATAGTTTACCTGATAAATGCTAAAAACAATTTAACCTCCTTTTCCAACATGGCGGCCGAAGTTGGAGGGTTGTGACCCCACAAACTTCAAGTTCAGCTTTTTTTGACCCTCCCCCCTCACAGCTAAACAATAAAATTGCGTCCTCTAAAAAATGCAACACCAAATGTAACTTTTCAATGGACTAAATATATTTTTACAATCTTAAAATCCTTAGCCGTGTTGCCGCGCTTCCGTGGCTCAGGTTTGTATATAAATACGAATATATAACCGGGAACCGAATTTATGTAGAATTTATGAGTCATACTAAATAAAGAGAGAACGAAGTGGTCTATCGACCAAAAGGAGTAGTTAAGCTGGGTAAGTGAATAGTCTCGAAATATAAAGCAAAACAATGATTGTGAAAGTGGTTCAGGTTTGTGTATTCAGTTTACTATCGATGGCTTAGAATTGTATGGTTCCCGTATATATATATATATATATATATATATATATATATATATATATATATATATATATATATATATATATATATATATATTTTACAGATTATTTTCAATATCGTCTTGTAAAGAGTAATAGGTAAGCAAACAATTAGAGTGGGATGAAGCTATATTAAAATATGATCAGAAAGAAGCGGATAAGCTATACCTTCGGTAATAAATATTTTAACATTAAAGGGCACCCGAATTAATGATAACGAATTATTGGTACTAAAAGTGTTTAAAATTACTAAGGTACTGATAGACTAAATGTATGTCTATGGTATACTCATGGTTCACTTATGACTTATGATATTGTCAATTGATTAGAGAAAAAACTAATAAGGTCTTCGATCTATAAATAATTTGAAAAAAACTGAACCAGAAGCATATTTTAAACTGATGTAGGATTGAAAAATATCTAATTAGGACATTATTATAAAAAAAAATCAATTCTGTTAAAACATTATTAATTCTCAAGTATAGTGATTTTGCAACAAAGGGCAATTAAGAAAAATAATAAAAACAACTAACTCTGTCGTTATACTACAAATCGCCAAGCAATTGTGCTCCGATTTTAAAAATTTATTCTATCTGAAATATCCATATTGGTTTGGTTGAAAATATATGTATAATTTAAAAACGGACGAGTAAAATGAAAAAGTTATATAATATTAACATAAAACAAATATTTTAATACACATTTGATGCTTTTCTAAAGAAAAAAAAAACATGAAAAGGCATCAAAATAGGAATTTAAAATGTTTCCAAAAGTAATTTTATTTTATTTATTATCAAGACCCAATTCATTAATAATCTAAAATCCTTTCAAAAAATTGCATAATACGTTAAAAATTCCGCTATCCGCAGTTGAATATTTTGATTCTGCTAAATCTAGCCAACAACTAACTTTTAATATAAATTTTGTGCATATGGGTTGACACTGATTTTCAATCTATTGGTAGGTAGTACATCTACAATCTATTGCAATTTGCAATAATAATGACACCCCCTCAAAATAACTACTGGAAGTTCTGTATATAAATTTCATTAGATCTCTTATTGGTGAGTGGAACAATTATGAACTAATGCTGAATATTGAAAGTGGATTTCATTACGAATATGTCAGCATTTCAAATCAGATCACCAAATTTGTTTTATAGAGTGCCATTATTATTACAATAGATTATAATTCCACTCTACCCAGGGTTGCCAACTCCAAGTGAAGAGTCACCCGGAGATATGTCAAAGGAGAGGGAGTATGGGGTAAGATGTCAAACTTTGCAAGCTTAACAAAATTGCAGGTACCAGGTAATAGGACCATGAGAGATTAAAAATAATATAATAATTGTTGTTTAGTTATAAACTAATTAACTAAACAACAATAATAAAATTTTGTTGACAAATACATTAATTCTTTTACAAATCACCTATAAAAAACCCAAACAACAAAAATAAAATAACCAAAAAATCAGAATTTTTAAAACATTAATTTTTATTGTTTCATTCTTTTTTAAATGAGTACTTTTTCGTACCCATTGCACATTCCAAAAAAGATCAACTAATCTTTATTATTTAAATATAATTATTTCTCGATAATTTAAATTTCCGGAGATTTTGAGTTAAAACCCGGAACCCGGAGAAATCGATTCTAACCCTGGAACTCCGGTTCAAACCCGGAGGGTTGGCAACCTTGACCCTACCACAACATCATCTGACATTGAGCGGTTTTCAAAATCAAAATATATACAATACTTATCATGTTGTACGCATGGGCGCCGGCAGGGCGGGCAGTTGCCCTTCCCTGGAACTTAATATTTCAATTAAAAATAACGCTTAAGGAGTAAGAATTTAAAAATTTTTTACATTTATTTCTTGGTATTTTTTTGTTTGTTTCTATGTTTTTTTAGAGTGTAGCATTAGTTTTATGTAATTTTTCTTTAATTTGCAAAAATTCGCGTGAATTATTTAATGGCGGAAAAAGTGTCAAGTTTTAGCCAATTTTGATCACGGTCGATTAATTATACGGTCGGGGCCACATGATGTCACAAAATTCTCGTAAATAAAGACAAAATATAGTCTTTCGCGAAAGATGAACTGAGATAGACTATGTCATACGTCACAAAAGTCCTCAGTGTTCATTGGCTACTTGCCGTGTAGTTAATAGACCGCAAATTTTGGCAACTGCAATATTTTCTATTATTTTCATCATAAAACTGCCATGGTAGATTATCAGAAGCTCAAGTTAAACTTACCAACCCCCACATAATGATGAAAATAGCGATAATATTCATGTTTTGCGAAATTCACGATAAGTTGACACTTTTCCGCCATTAATAGTTTAAATCGAAATTTGCGAGAATTCTGCGTCATGAGGACAAGGCTTAAGTCATCTACTATAGCAACAAGATTTTAAGTTATTTTTATTTTTCATTAAAATTTAGAAGAAAAAAACTACCTACGCATTATTTTTGTTGCCCCCTCCCCCTGATTTTTCTTCTGCCGGCGCCCATGGTTTTATATATTCTTCAAAATGTACAATACGGTTTCTAAATAATTAATACTTAAACAAGCTAATCTTCTAAAATTGTAATCTGAACAGAACACATTTATCTTTGATCCAGAAAATTAAATGTAGCTGTACGTAAATAATATTCCGCGTTGTCTCAGAAAAAATAGAAATTATTATAACTTATTTATCTACAAAATATAAATATAACATATTTGAGATATAAATCTATGAATGGAAATGGCATACGCATAGGCGCCAACTGCTCGGGTGCTCCGGGGCTCAAGCACCAGACAAAATTGTATCTGACGAGTGCGGAGCACCTATATCGGTAACGTGTTATCATCATATTGCGCGAGCCCACGATCGTGAGCAGACATGTCAGCCGCTTTCTCAGTTTTTCATAAAATCTGATTCAGATAAATATGGATTTTAAACCTTTTACTTCATGCTATTTCAAATGACGACTCATTTCTCTTAATTTCTCTTTTTAATGTTGTCTGGCAAAAAAATGCTTATAAGGCAACCGAGCACCCGAGAAAGGTTTTAAAAGTTGGCGCCTATGAGCATATGTACACGTGTGAACCATTTACAATGGAAATAGCCCTATAAAAATGGTATTTATTATCCAATTTAGTTTTTTTTTTAATATGGAGCAGTAAAACCTCAATTCTGGTACAAAATATTAAAACTTGTTTTCTATTTTCAAGGCCTACTTCGTATTTTTTCACTATCCAATTTTTCGAAAACTGTTTAGCGATTTTTTAACTATGGGCTGAATTCAGCATCCCCTAAATTAAATACCTAATTATTATTAACCGTTGTAATTATAATTATTTACATTTAATGCGATGTGTAATTACAAGCGTAAAATTACTTTCTCACTTTTTTAAATCATTTTTCCTAGCAAATATTTTCTTTTTGAAAATTGTAAATGTGTTTGATAATTATTTACAACGGCGGAAACCTGTCCAATCTTAATTAAAAAATTACAACCCCTCTATTTTCGAGGGTGCTGAACGCGAATCTAAAATTAGTTTTTTGTCTAGTTTCAAAAAAAAAATCAAAATTGTAACCATAAGCTTCTTTCCAAATAGCAGTAATTCCAGTAATCCAGTAGCAAAGTTATAAATTATAGTAGTTCGCTTTTTCAATTTCACTTGAAAATCAAAATATTACTAATAATTACCGTTCAACCAGTTCTAAACCAATTCTAAACAAGCAATTATTTCATGTTGAAAAGATATTTTGCTACTGCGCATGTTAAATAGTCCGATTACTGGAAATTACTGCTATTTGGAAAGAACCTTTTATGTATACATCAACATCTTTGCCCAAGATTATTCAAAAGGACTAGTGTAAACGTATAGGGTCCTCTTTTTGCATCTTCTTCGGCGACTGTTCGATATTGACGTCACTGGAGAGGCGCGGTTTACTCATAGGTTGGCTAACTTTATCATAGGGCGCTTGGTGGTTCGGGATCTCGTCCGAGAGTCCTTAGTGGAATGTTTGGTGTAGGAATGCAGCGGTTGTTTGTTAAATGGGCGCCAGAGAGTTTGTCAAAAACTCCCAAAATGTACTGTTCGTTGCACGAATACTGGTAAAAACCCGTCTGGGTTAAGGTGACGGCGTTGGATGATACAACGTTGTTCGCGGTTGCAGTGTTGTTCGATATGGTGGTGGTTCGTCATGATGGCGACAGTTTTGTTCAAATAATTCGAAGGCCCGAAGGAGCTGATACTCGACGGAGTAGCGGTCAATACATTTGTGAACACTGTATAGATGAGGCCGAAGGGCACTAACACACATTTGAAGATTTGCACGATCTGAACGTATATACGAACTGAGATGCGGACTCGCGCTAATATCCTTGGCTGGATAAATGACCTAGGATTAGCGGGGTCGAGAGGGATTATCTCTCTTTACCCACTTCATTGCTGTAGGCCCGGACGCCTCGTAGAGGTGGGTTCCTTTTCTCCGGTCAGCTTCGACCGCAATTGCGGCCGATGCCGGCGGCTCAAGGAACCTCCTCCTGTCCTGGCAAGCCCCGTCGGCAAGGGCTTATCTTCTGGCGCTCTTCTGTCTTCTCTTCTTTCTTCGCCGACTCGTTAACCCCCGGGGATAGTCGTGTTTTGGTCGCGGCGCGAACGCCTCCGACCAGGTAGGGGTTTGGGTTAAGTTAACACTGTGGCTCTAGGGAGACGCTAGGACAAAGAACCGTAAAGGCCCTGTCGTCCAGCATCGCGGAAAGGATAGGGTAACGGAACCCGCCTGGGCGAGCTCCGAGGTAGGGTAGGGAAAAGTCAAAGTCTCTTCGTGGTCCTATTCTTGATCCTGGCGCTCCTGAAACAGAAGAAACTTCTCAACTTACCCCGCGTCCAGGCGTTGAAACCTTGGCCGCCTGTACCTGGCGGCCGCATTGGGTCGGTAGTCCACCGCCGCCTGGATCAGCTGATTGATGTGGACTTTTGCGCGTGCGAAGGCAGCCTCCGCTCGCGCTTTCATCGCTTCCAGGACTGGCGTGAATCCCAGACCCCGGCGAATATCGCAGTTGCGGACGAACCAAGGGGCCCCCGTCGCGCAACGCAGGGCGATATTCTCGACGACCTGCACTCTTTTCAAGTGCGTCTTCGCTGCGTATTCCCATGCGGCACCGGCATACGTCAACTGTGGCTGCAAAACAGATTTGATTAACCTTACCTTGTTTCCAAGGCTCAGTCGGCTGTCCCTACGGAGTAACGGGTAGAGTTTCGCCCTCACAAATTTGCCTTTGCGAACCACTTCGTTGACGTGTGGCTTCCAGGTCAGCTTTCTATCTAGGATCACTCCTAGTGTCCAAGTGTCTATGCCACCGCTCCTGGTAGAGTTCGTCCAGGGCGGCTATGACCATCCTGTTGAGCTGGTTGACGACTTGCCTATCGCGTGGGTGGCCGGTTCTCATGGCCCGTCGCTTGGCCGCGCGTCTCTCCCTAATCCGCTCCTGCTAGTCAAGAGGTAACTCACCTGCATAGTACGCACATCTCCTTTCCGTCCTCTTAGTGGTGCTGCTTTCCAGGGCGGTGTGGATATCCATCTCAAGGGTCACGACTGCCGCCTCGAGGTCCGTTTTGTCTTGGATGACAGGGACTGGTTGACAGATCCGTTGCATTTCTGAAACCGCTCCCAGTCGGTCTGTCTCCTAACGACGGTTGCTTCGTCGCGACGCTCCTGCCCTAGCTCGAGCAGAATAGGCGAGTGGTTCGTGGAACCCTCGTAGTGCGTCGTCAGTTCGGCTTCCATCGGTATTGCCTTGAGCAAAGCGATATCCAACACGTCCGGCCTAGCTGCGCCTTTCTGGAAGGTTGGCTTATCGGGTCCGTACACAAGCACGTCGTCGTGGTTCTGTAAGAACTGCAGAAGCACCCTGCCTCGTGTTGAAGTGGTCGTGCTATTCCACTTTCGTGGTCCTATTCTTGAACTTACCCCGCGTCCAAGAATTGAAACCTTGGCCGTCTGTACCTGGCGGCCGCATCGGGTCGGTGTCTACCGCCACCTGGATCAGCGGATTGCTGTGTACTTTTGCACGTGCGAAGGAAACCTCCGGTCGCGCTTTCATTGTTGAATATCGCTGTTGCGGACGAACCAAGGGGTCCCCATTGCGCAACGCAGGGCGATATTCTGGACGGCGTGCACTCTTTTCAGGTGCGTCTTTGCTGCGTATCCCCATGCTGCTCTGGCATACGTCAACTGTGGTTTTGATCGCCACCTTCCAGCGGTTACACCAGTCCTCCAGTTTGCCTAGCGCTCCCTGGAGTCGCCTCGTCGCCATTTCCGGATTTAAGGATCCGGCTAAGATGGCGGTGTCATCGGCATAGAGGCACACGGAAGTGTCCTCTGTCCTGGGTAGGTCCGCTGTGAAGATATTGAACAGGTACGGAGACAGCACGGCGCCTTGGAGAACGTCGGCTTCCATCGGCTGCTATAGATGGACAGTGCTCCGTCCACCTTCGCACGCAGCTCTCTGCCACTTAGGAAAAACCCCACCAGCTTGACTAGGCCGACAGGGTAGCCAAAGTCGAGCATCTTTACGATAAGTCTATCGTGCCAGACCCTGTCAAAGGCCTTGGCGATGTCCAAGAAGACTGCTCCGGTAGATTCTCTGGAGTTGAAACCTGCGGAAACAAGTTCTTTTAACCTGAGAATCTGCTGGTCCGTCGAGTGGCCACGGCGGTACGCGAACTGCTCGTCTGGGAGGATGCGCAGTTCTTCCGTGGTCTCGTGCAGTCTGGCCAGGATCACCCTTTAGGCTACTTTGCCCATCATGGACAGGAGTCTGATGGGTCTGTAACTAGAGGGGAACGTTAGATTCTTATCTGGCTTAGGGATGAGTATGACGTCGGCCTTCTTCCATCTCTTAAGGAAATCTACGCAGTCTCAGGATGGAGTTGCAGATGTTCAGCAGCGCCATTACTCCCCGGTGGGGGAGCTTCCTGAGAATCCTGTTTTCAATACCGTCATATCCTGGCGCTTTTCGGGGGTTCAGATGGCACAGGATATCCTTCACTTCCTCCGGATTCTGTATCGGGTATGCGTATTAGACGCCGCACACGTCGCTCCACCTCGTCAGTGTGATTCTCGTCCTCGTCGCCGAGAAAGTTTTCTCTACACTGCAGTTCAAGGCTGTCCGCAAAAGCTTCTGCCTTGTCCCGCTTCGTGTAGACGATCCCATTCTCTCCGTGAATCGGAGGTATCGGATAGCGGGGAGCCCTCAGCGCCTTCTGCATCTTCCACAGACTTACGTCTCCAGGATTCAGCGATTCCAGGTGTCTATGCCACCGCTCCTGGTAGAGTTCGTTCAGGGCGGCTTAGACTCTCCTGTTGAGCTGGTTTGCGACTTGCCTATCGCGTGGATGGCCCGTCCTCATGGCTCGTAGCTTGGCCGCGTGTCTCTCTCTAATCTGCTTCTGCAAATCAAGAGGTAACTCACCTTTTTTTTTCGAGGGGAAATCCATCATGGAGACCCAGCGTTTGATGGTTCTATCGCGTCTGGGTACTGTCGGACTTTAACCGACTAAAAAACCCTCCGATTGATATAAGACACTGGAATCGCAAAGCATATCATCAGTGTCAAAAAATAATAACTGACTAGTTGTTTCCCCTCGCTCTCATCTTGTGTTCTATTTCGTCTTGTTCCTTTCTGCCCATTACGTGTCTCATGAACTCAGTTATTGTGATCCAATTCCGTTCACTTTCCAACATACATTCCACCAGGTTTTCTATATCCAGTATTCTGCCCACTCCAAGATTGGACCTTGTTCTTCTTACCTCCCACCACTGGCACTCGAACATGGTATGCCTAGGTGTGTCTGGATCACCACAATAATGACATCTATCGTCCTCGGTTTTCCCAATCCTATGGGTATAACTCCCAAAGCATCCATGTCCCGATAGAACTTGGGTTATGTGGTAATCAAGTTCTCCATGTTTTCTCCGGAGCCAGCCGCCTATGTGGGGAATCAGTGACCTTGTCCAGGCCCCCTTCGTCCCGTTGCTCCACTCCTCCTGCCAAATCGTCAGAATCGAGTTCCTTATAGTAAGCCTAGTGTCCTTAGTTTTTACTTCGCTATTGTACATCTCCGCTCTTTCCCGTGCCAAGAGATGTATTGGAGGAATTCTTGATAACACCAAAACAGCCTCGTAGGATATTGTGCGGTATGCGCTGCATATCCTTAAGGACATCTTCCTTTGTGTCCTAGCCAATACATCTCTATAGGACGCAGCCCTCATCGCTCCTACCCATACCGGGGCTCTGTACAATAGAATAGAGTTTGCGACCGAGCCCAAGATCCACCTCCTCGATTCCCTGGGGCCTCTTACGTTCGTTAGCGATTAGGCGGCCGAGCATATTCGCCGTTACTTTGGCCTTAGAACCAGCACTTTTGATATGGGGTCCAAAGGATATTCCACTATCCAGTAGAATGCCCAGGTACTTTATTGTTTTCCTTGTAATGATCTCTGTCTCCTTCACGGTTATCCTGCACTCTTCCCCTCTTCTAGCGCCTTTCAATAGCACTGCCTCCGTTTTGTGTGATGCCAGTTCTAAGTTCCTATCACCCATCCAAGTCGCCAGGCTATTAAAAACAACATTGGACTTTTCCACTAGTCGATTTCTGTCCTTGTCCTTTCTGTCGGTATTGCCTTGAGCAAAGCGATATCCAGCACGTCCGGCCTAGCTGCGCCTGTTTGGAAGGTTGGCTCATTGGGTCCGTACCTTGCGTACGTCGTTGTGGTTTCGCAAGAAATGCAGAAGCACCCTGCCTCGTGTTGAGGTGGTCGTGCTATTCCACTTTTTGCGTTAAAATCGCCGATGACAACCGTATGCGGCCATGCCCCCATGACCGCCTCTAGGTCGTCGTCCAAGAGCGGGAGAGATGCTGACTGGTAACATGACACCACGGCGATATCTCCATGGCGGGTGCTCACAGAGACTGCCACAGCTTCCATCTTCACCAGCTGTGGAACATGCAACATATGATGTTCGATACCTCTTTTGATTAGCAGGGCGACTCCTCCTCCTCTTCTGGTCGGCCGGTCCCTCCAATACACCACGTATCCGAACATCCTGGCGGCCTGTGCGTCTCTTATCTCGTTGACGGTGTAGAGGATGGTGCACTCTTCCTTAGAACCTTGGAAGGTTCTTCGTCAGAGGATCCCGCTTCTCCCTCAACTGGCAATTCTCCTGTTGTTTTGACTATTGTTTGAAAAACTGTTTTTATTTTAAATTTTTACAAAGGAGAGTTTGATAACTTTTTTGAAGATGAAAATGAGGCTCAAGTTAATCTTTTTATAAACAATCAAGAGGGTGGTGCGGGTCTAGCTTTCCGAAGAGCATTTATTAATACTCATTTTAATATAAATTGAATTACAATTAAATATTACTTTCTATAACAACATAGTTTTTACCATTTTTTAGACATATTTTGCTTTATTGGATACAGATGTGGTTTATAGTTTTGAAATGAGTAGTAAAATATTTACCTACCATCTTTCACCCAAATAATTTAAAACAAAATCTGCATAACAATACTCTAGGAAATAATTCATATATAAACAGTGCAGAATGTTGGTCTGGAAATAACAACTATAAATAATTTATATAAATTGTGATGTTTTAGGGTTTTATTCTTAAAATACTGTTTTCTGAAAAAAATAATTTGTAAACATTTAATAACTGGTCTATAAAATGCTTAACAAATAATTGCAATGTTATCTCATGACACCTGAACAATTTTCCAAAGATACTAAAATGTCTAGTACATATTTTTTTAATTTTAGATGTAAATATTCTTATAATATAAACTCGTTCAGTGTTATAAGTATGTGAAATAAGTTATCATACCTGTTTTATATTTTCCCAACACTTTCTCATCTGTTTACTGGAACCTTTTGACAACTCTTGACTGTTAAAAATTGAAGCAATTTTTTCCCATACTTCATTTTTTTAATTTTAAAGTGTAGCCATCAGTTTTTTATTTTCTAAATTATCTTTTTCATTAGTAACTAATTGCACTAAAAATAATTTTTCTTGTTCGCTGATCACAACTTTATCCATTCTTTAAAATAAAAATATTGCTCTGATAATGCACTCAACACGACAAAAATTACAATAAGCAGCTTGTAACAAAATTTAAAATTTTATATTGGCACAATAAATAATAAAGATAAAAAATAATTAAACATCGCTCTATACATATGCACATGGTCGATACCACAACCAATCAGATGTTGAATATATAAACGTTGCCAACACAAACTCAGCATCTCACCGTCTCACCTACAGATGGGCAAAGTGACTCTTTTCGGAGATTCGTATCATACAACTCCGTTAAAAACTGGGAATCGTACTGAAAGATTCGTATGTTTCATATCGCTATTCTCGGGCCGGGCTGTACAAGTGCGTGATACATCGCGGCGCGGCACTGATACAGAATACAAATACGATACGCAAGCGCTAACTGGTTTATTCGTTGGCTCTTAGCAGTCTTAGCTCCCATTTGTCAACAGTTCTACACTGACTCTCTACATTGCGATAAACACATAAAAATTAGTAATTTTCTGTTAGAAGCAAGAGTAATATCTATGTTTTTTTATTTTAATATAAATAAAATACAAGAAATATTTAACTAAAAAATATATTCTACAAGAAATAAATAAAAATAATAATAATTTAAGTAGAATAAATAGATTAAAAATTAAAAAAACAATATCTGTGGTGCTTAGCTCTTCTGTAATTTGTAAAAAAAAATAATGCTTTACATGCATATTCTACTAGCAGCCAATCAAGTTGACTTAGATGGCCGTGTTCAAAATTAGCTATAGCCAATGTTGGTACTAAAGGCTCTCGTATTCTAATTATCCGCTGGAACATTTCGTAACTAGAATTCCACCTGATTGGACAATCTTGTTTTAAAGTTAATTCTGAATATCCCATTTGTCTCTGCATATCTCTTAATTTAGCAGTGGCTAATGGGTTTTGTTTAAAAAAAGTCACAATTTTTTTTATTTTTGCGTGAGGAGGCTCTATTTCTTTAAGTGATGATTGAACAATTAAGTTTAGTGTATGCGCATAGCAAGGTACATGTTTCCAACCACAAATGAGAATTGCTGATTTTGCATTTGCAGCATTATCAGTTACTGCAGCAGAAATTTTTTTTCTAAGCCCCATTCCGTAAGCACCCGTTTGGTTTCTATCGCTAGATTGTTTCCAGTATGACGTTCTGAAAATTGAAAACAGTCCAGCAGAAAAGATTTCATTTCACAGTTATCATCATGATCTTTTATAAAATGAACAGTAATAGCTATATAGCTGTCATTGCTCAAAGAAGTCCAGGCATCTGTAGTTACTGACACTGCAGTGACGTCATTAATTTGACTTCTCACCTTTTCCAAGAGTTTGTTGTAAGCCAATGGTAACAAACTACTTGAAATGGTTTTTCTTGACGTAAGCTTATATGAAGGATTTAGCATATTTATAAAAGTCTGGAATTCTTTATTTTAGACTATACTTAGCGGCTGATACTCGGATGCAATTATTTTTATAAGTTGAAAATCTAACTGATTAACTTTATTTTGCGAAAGAGGTCTACGCAGGAAGCAATTATCATCAGTCATCTTTTGCTGCATATATCTAGGTCTCTTAGGTTAATTTGAACTATTTGATGTACTGGGATTTGAGATATTAGTACTACTTGAAGTACTGCTCGGACTTGAGACAATGGTATTGCTGCTTGAAGCACAGGGACTTGAGCTAATAGTGAAAGTTGTGGCTGTTGAAAATTCATTATTATCAAGAGAGGTTTCATTTTGTACATTAATTCTCGAATTTTCATATTGCACAGTATGATGTTTATTTTTCAGGTGACGAAGTAAGTTACCACCTTACGAAAATGTAGTTGAGCAATAGTTGCATTTTGATTTATCGGTTGAAATTTTCGTAAAATTATTCCAAATATTACTTCATTTTTGTGCACCTGCTATTAATTTTATTGTATTTATAATAAAAATAAAATTGTAGATAAACAACTAAGCCTCTACCATATACACGTCGTTTATGTAATAAAAAATAAATATACCTATATACGTATATCTGAAATGTATGTGCGTACTATCCTTGACTATATACACTAAGACTAGTCAATCTAATGGGAGACCTTGTTGGCCTGAATGGGAAACCAACTCCCGCGTAATGGGAAACGAACTCAAAAAGAACGTTTACGCTTGGACTATTTGCTAATAGATGGGGCAATATTAGGTATTTAAATGACAGGAATTTGGATATACAATTTTGAAAGCTCCTCCCATCGAAGATGATTGGTTCATATATATTATGTTATGTACAATCGTTTGCAATAATATTGACACTCTTTAAATTGAATTTTGCTATTTCTTTTGAACTGCTGACGTATTTGTAATGAAATCTACTTTCAACTTTTAACATTAGTAATTAGTTGTTTCACTTACCAATATAGATTTAATGACATTTCTACTCAGAACTTGCAGAAGTTCAAAAACTATTTTGAGAGAGTTTCATTATTATTTCAAAAGCTTGTATATACTTAAAATTCATAACTTTAATGTCATTCAATAGGATTACTGTTTAATTTATTATTAAGTAAATGTGTTAGTCATGAAGAAGCAGGGAGGAAATAAATGTTAATTTTTAAAATGTAATAAAATTAGATGAAACATTCAAGTTATTCCTGGAACACATTTCCGCAAGGCGAAAATCGACTATAATGATATATTTTGAATTCTGATAAGTAATTATATTAATTCCATCACATGATTTAATAATAAAATAATATTCTCATATTTACAGAAAACAAAGAAATTACAGAAGTGCAGTTATTCAGTTCATATTCACTTTCACGTATCAATAAAAGTCAAAGTAATATACCTAGAAGATTGTTCTAATGCATATATGCTAGATATCTGGCGAAAAACAAACTTAAAAACAGAAATATGCACGTACAATTTAATTAATGTCCCATGAACAATTATCAGTTCCTAAACAATAAACTATTTATTGTGTTTAAAATATATTAACCGCCAGATAACACTTTTATCGTACTCCTCCAGCTTTGGTAAATTCAAGTGAAGAAGTCATTCAATACGTGTCGATAAAATACAGGGTGGGCCATGAATAAGGGGACATAGAGGAGGAGTAACATCATTGTTAGGAAATATGAAGGTATAGCTAAATATATCTTCGTGAAATATTGCTGTGGAAAAAGATACAAGGTGTCAAAGTTGAAATAATTTTATTTGTGTTTTCTTTTTTTGTAATATCGCGAGTATCGCTCAACCGATTCTCACCAAATTTGGTAGGGAAACATTTTTTAAGAAAAATAAAAATAATGATGAATTTTTCTCTTATTTTTTTGTTGACAAAACATTTTGATTCGGTTGACTACAAAATTGTATCTGAACATCATTTCTACGTAAAAGGATTCACTTGGTAGAACTTGATAATTCCTACCAATTTCGAAAAAACTGCCCTAAAGGCTTACACGCGACTTCAAAAATGCTATTGAAATTTAATTCCAAAAAATCAGTAGGTATCAATGAACCGTTTATTTTTTTTTAAATGTTCAGAGTAACTTTGGAAAAAACTCATATTTGAAAACATATTTACTTTTATTGACAAAAATAACAACAGAGCAGTAAAAACAATTTAGCTCTTGAGCAAACTCTCTCTACCTCTACATATTTTAATTAATTAAACTAATTATTACAGCTAATTACAGTAAATTTTTAATATGGCTCCACTTCTATGCAATTTTCTAATCCTAAGAGATTTCTTCACGTCGAAAAATACATTTGGTTGTTTTAGATCAGTTTTCTGGAAAAAGGTAGGAATTTCTTTAACAAAAAATGAGAGAGAAATTGTCATCATCTGGCATTGTTAATGGTCTATCTGTTTTAATAGGTACCTACTACATAAATTATGATACTTTTCTTAAAAAATGTTTTTCTACCAAATTTTCGATCCTAGTTATTAGAAAAAAAAGCGAAAAAAATAATGTTAACCTTTCCTATCTTTTTCCACAGAAACATTTTAGTAAGGCATATTTAGCTATAACTTCATATTTTGCTCCAAACATGTCATTCCTATTCTGGCACATTATTAATGGTTCACCCTATATAATACTTAAAATAATAAATAAATTTTGAAATACAATCTTTTCTGATGGGGCCTGTAAAGTTTACAAATTATTTTTATTAAAAACATTAGCGCATGTAAATTTATTTAAATTTGCATGCGTAAATGTTAAATTATTTGAATTTTTAAATAAATTTAAATTTAATTTTAATTTAAAAATTACTCTTCAAAAAGACTACAAAATAATATTTATTTGACACCATCGCAAAATTAAACATTGAAAAAAGATTTGTATACTTATTGTTTTAGAATATTTACTAATGATTTTTTCTTAAAAATATTTGATTTTTCGCAAAATAATAATGCATCTTATGCAGTAAGAGAAACCCACACGATAATCTGTAGTTCTGTGTCTATTTATAGAAGTAGGTATATCGAATTCATTTGAATTATCTTAATATGTTTAAAGGAAATAAAATAGAAACTGTAAATTTTGGCATATCGCTGAAAACTCTTTTTTACAATCTTATTTTTCCGTTTTTTTTAATTAAGTAACAGTTCATATTCTTACTTCTCTACGAACGCAATAAAATAAACTGCTTATGTTTCAAAATTTATGATCTGTGGTTTGAATATAAATATATTGCCACAATCTTATTATTTAGGCAGGTATATGAAAAAGGGTCACATGGCCACGCCTTCGTTTGAATAAATGCGTATTGTTACACAGTACGACATCTAACAGGAATTATGATAACTATTTAGATCTTTATTAAGGACTGACTCTGTATATACTCAAGGGTACTATTGAGATTCGCATTGGATAGTGACAGCGTACTTTTGTTATTCTAGGTCTAAGAGGATATCGAAAGTGAACGATATTTGCCGAGCGCGCAGCGAATCGGCTGAACGAATAATACGAGATTTGAGCATGACGGGGTCCTTCCTTGGGTGGAAACACCCTTAGTCTAAGGAATAAGTGAACGCTTATCAAGGTGGTACTTCAAGCGCAGCTAACCTATGCCTCCACGGCGTGGGGCCACGCGGCCAAGAGCCACATCAAGTCATTACAGGCTGTGGAAAACATAGCCTTACGCACGGCCACCGCTGCGCCCTGGTACGTACGAAACACAGACATTTTAAGAGACCTAAAATACACAAACATGACACAGACAATACGAGACAGAGCACAAAAACGATTCTACGCAGCCGCGGCGCACGACAACCCCCTCCTCCGACAAGCCGTTGACTATGTACCTGACGTGACAGACAAACACAAAAGACCCAGACACGTACTTCTTGACCCGGGGTGACCGCCCCAACACTAACCACTCCCCCGCTAACTCTTTTTTCAGGTACAGCCACGACCAGAAACCAACAAGAGATACTGACAAAACAAAACCCTACCCATACTCTGATACTTTTACCCTTGCACCGGCCCGCGAAAGCCGAGGGCTCGATACCGAGCCAAAGGCTGAAGGGCCGGTGCATCCTTAGCTATAAAGCCACACCCCAAAAAAATCCTATCCTCAGGGCGCGAATGGTTCGCCACTCGCGCCCGCGACGACGACTACCCCCCAGGGGGTCAGACTCAGCCGGCGAAGAAAGAAACCTGATGACAGAAGAGCTCCGGAAGAGACCCCCTTGCCGGCGGGGGTCATGCCAGGACAAGAGGAGGTCCCACAAAACGCCTACACCGGCCACGTTTGTGGTCGGGGTAGACGATGGATGGGGCCCACCTTCACGAGGCTGTCCAGGTCTACAACGATGAGGCAGGACAAAGAGGGATAGTACCCCTCGGTCCCAAATCATTTAGGCCACCAACACTGCCAAAAATATCGGCGCGGGTCCTTCCTTAGCTCTTACCCGTACTTATCGTACCGTACCCGAACCATACCGTATTTGATATTGCGCATCTGCGCAAGGAGTCTAACCCAAACCTAGCCAGCGGTGCATTACCGCTCAGCTGTCCAGCGTTTGGTACGAGTTCGAAATACGAAAGCTTCGTTCCATTTGAGAGTCGTATCATCTGACTCCAAAGAAAGATTCGTATTGTTTATACGAATCATACGGATACTACCCATCTCTAGTCTCACCTAAGGGATGGTTGAGTACTGTTTATGAAACAAGTGGGAGTGTGAGTGTTAAGGGACCCTTAGGCAAGTCGCCCTCAGCACTCAGCTTTATAATCTCTCATTATATTTGATATTATTATATTATATTTTTTGTTCGCTTGGCTGCGCAATTATTATCAAATACTACAGTAACTCCGCATAACAGACACGCTTTCAGCAATAAACAGCAAGCTGATGATTTTGGTGATAAGTATTATTAATATAATCAATTTATGTGTGGTACGCCTTAGAAGTGATAGTCAGAGAATTTGTGGTTCTCAGTATTAAAGTGAATCATATTTAAATAAATGAAAAAAAATAGTGAAAGCTGAGTCAGTATATAAACTAAAGACTTTTGAATGCATGCAAAGTGCCTTATTGATGTAAAACACATATTAAGTGTGAAAGAAGCAACGAAAACATTTATATATATCTAAGCAAGCATTTCTTGTTGGCATTCTTATCAGTACTTTACTACATAGAAACCTAAAGGTATTCATACAGGTTATAATAATAAAATGCAAAAAGAAGAATCTATCACTAATAAAGTTATTCACTACTAAAAAAATGAAGAGAATTAAAAAATATTGTCGAAACAAGTGAAACAAGGTTGAAACTAAAAATTGATGAATTAAATGATAAATTGTACAGATTGGAAAAGGAGAATCTAGATCTAAGAGAAAAAGTTGAAAGTTTGGAAAGGCAAGATAAAAAAAATAATATTGTAATTTTTGGTATTAACAAACCATTACATCAAATATCATCTAATTATACATGTATATGCCAAGAAGTGAATGAGCTTTTACAAACAGATTTAAGTGAAAATGACATCAGCGATATTTATCCTTTGGGACAAAATAAAAATCCTATCAAAGTAGAGCTAGTAACGTATCTGAAGAAAAGGTCTATATTAAAGAATGGTATCAAGTTGAAAGGAAAAAGTATCGCTATGGTTCCAGATCTGACTTTTAAACAAAGAGAAGAAAACAAAATTTTAAGAGCTCATTTGGCATGCGCACGTGGAAATAAGGAAAAATTCATTATTAAAGGAAATAGGTAAATTATTTAAAAATGGCGTATCCTTTACTGTCGAAGAACTTGGTGAAAGTGGAAGTGAAGAAGTTGTGAGTGTTCCTATAATTTCCATTTTGGAAGTATCCAGATACCTAAAACAACAGAGACAGAATTCCATCATCCCAACTCCAATAGTCCAAAAATTGTTAATAAACAAACAGCTCAATCTACAGGCGGTCAGAAAAAGCAAAAAATTGCAACACGTTCTGCTCATCTACAAAAAAGTAATATGTAGAAAAAATATACACCAACTTACCAAACAATAATTTATAAAGGTATCTATATTGTATTTATTTGGATATTTATATCTGTTTCAAGCCTTAGATTTTAATACTTTAGATATAAATAACAGTGAAGATTTTTTCCAGAGTATAAATAAAACTGATACAAAATACTTCTCTATATTTCATTGTAATATAAGAAGTGTACACAAAAATGTTAATAACCTTCTTCTTCTATTAAATAGTTTCACTGATTTCAGTTTTGATGTACTAATTCTATCAGAAACGTGGAAAATTCATTATCAATCTTTTTTCAAAATTGATAGTTACCAAAATGATTTATAATGAGAGAGAAGTAAATCGAGCCGCTGGTGTGGTTGTTTATTTGAAAGATGAGTACAAAAATAATTATTCCTACGAAATAAAACAACGAATTTTTTTACACAGTGGCAGATCTCTTTATGTCAATTCGTTTTCCTACTGTTTATGTGCACTTGTTAAAAATGTTAGTTGCTCTTTCAATTATTATTAATAGATACATTAGAATACATTGACAATAATAATGGCTGAAAATAAGTGCTAATATTTTAATTGTGGTAACACTCGAAAATCGGGATGTCGACCAATTTTTATTACGACTGATCAAAAATAAGGATATAGTTTGCGTTCACTTGTTTTAACACTTATTCAATAGATTCATAAAAAATATGGAAAATATACCCGAACGTTCACCTTGTTTATATTTGAATTAGGTGTATTTTATACAATATGAATCATACAGTCTATTTATTTATAATACAGGGTGTATCAGTTTTAAATTTCAGAATCGATAGTACATCGAGGTATCCTTTATACCTACTTTTTTTCCTCATGTTCTCTTAAAACTCTGTTTTTGAGATACAGGGGGTTGAATCTTGGTTTCATAATATATACATATATTTTTTAATTTGGGACTAATTAACTTGTTGAAAAGAGAACATACTGATGAATAAACTTGCCCATTATCAATCACATAAGCATAGATATGGGGGTTTGGACTTGTTTAAAAAAAAATAAACGCCTATGGATATTTCATATTTTTTAATCCTCATAGCTGTCTTGAGAAAAATGTATCTAGTTAATTTTAGAAATGAATTGTTGTTTTCCAGAAAATCGAGTTAGAATAGTAAAATATTATTTTCATCGGTACTACGACTGAAACTTAATTTCTGCTAACAGTATAGGTGCAGCTTTTATTTTATTGATTTTTTTTCTTACTATTTAATTTAAAGTTGCAATCCAATAGGAGGACTTTAATCATAATATTTTTTTTTAATAAAGTTTTAATGTTTCTTGTGGAAGGTACACTGTCATATAAACTGTTATATAACTTGAAAGCAACACTTTCCTCGCAAAAAAAACTAGTGATTTTTTATTGCTCTAAAATATATAATAAATAAATCAATATCTGTTTGTAAAGAAGATATTTCTATTTGTTTTCTCTTCCCTACTCTCTTACAAAATAAGTACATTGTATGAATTTCACTTACACTTCGAGTATGATGTTTTTTATAATGTCGGCGCCAGACATATTATCGCGAGTATAGCCGAGTACGGTTATTTGCAAGTAACCGCGAGTACAATTGCGTCCTGTCAGATTACTCGCGATTCTTTCAAAATGCTACCATTCGAAAATGGCCGAAGCTGCCGCAATTCTAAAAGGTCACTTCAGACACGTACACTATCTACTCTCTGTATACATGAACAATAATTAACTGAGTGCAAGTAGTAGCGAGTAGCCTAACAGGTTCATTCGCGAAGTTGAGCGAGTATTTATATTTTCCTTTGACTCGAGCAAATTTACCGACTTGCTACTGATTTTAAATTTATTGCTAAGAAAGTAATTTGTAAGCGGTAGTTTTTACATTTTTCCTCAAAGACGACTAAATTAGCGAGTCCGGGCCTGGCGGTTAGTCCAGCAAGATAGCGGGCACAGCATAAACCCAGGTTTGTGGGGTTCAGAGACAAAAGATGAAAGGTGCCGCCCGAAAGATTCACTGCTGTATTTATTTATGCTGTGGTCGGGCCACCAAAAAAATTTAACTAAAATGTGTCGCCAAGTCGATAATAAAGCACAGTATAGGGAGACCAGTAGAATCACTCGGACCGAAAAATAAGTCGCGCATCCATTTCAGGCTGCAGAGACCTCAACACGGGTAGCCAACTCGTATAGCAAAACCGGTAACAATCGTGTATGCAATATTCCTCCTCAAAAAATTTTTAAGCTAACATATAAAATTCAATATTCTTCATTATTTTGTATATATGTTTTGGTTATTCAAAATTTCTTTTTATCTAAATACGTACCTAAGTATACCGACAAAGTTTCAAAATCGAAAAAACTATGTCATAAAGAATATAGAAATTTAAATTTAACCCAACTTTTTAGTCACGTAAAATATTTTTATTCTTATTTTATCACAGCAATTTATAACTATCCAAGTGGTTAATTAATAAAATATATCCTCTTGAATGTTTGAAAAAGTAAAAAAAATCAGTGAAAATTTGAGTATGTGTTAATAAAAAGTACCTATCTACTGTTTATACAAAATTATGATCTTTAATAAATGCTTCATCGCATTAATTTGTTATTATATTTCAGGAATAATGAATAATGATATTTGTTAATATACATGGAGATTACTTTGATTCGTTTAGAGATTATTGCTTTGTCGATCAGATCATCCCGAAGGAAGATTTATGAAGACATTCAAGACATAATAATAATAATAATTATCATGATGATGATGATGGTGATGGTGATGGTGATGGTGATGGTGATGGTGATGGTGATGGTGATGGTGATGGTGATGGTGATGGTGATGGTGATGGTGATGGTGATGGTGATGGTGATGGTGATGGTGATGGTGATGGTGATGGTGATGGTGATGGTGATGGTGATGGTGATGGTGATGGTGATGGTGATGGTGATGGTGATGGTGATGGTGATGGTGATGGTGATGGTGATGGTGATGGTGATGGTGATGGTGATGGTGATGGTGATGGTGATGGTGATGGTGATGGTGATGGTGATGGTGATGGTGATGGTGATGGTGATGGTGATGGTGATGCCGATGCCGATGCCGATGCCGATGACGATGACGATGACGATGACGATGACGATGACGATGACGATGACGCTGCCGATGCCGATGACGATGACGATGACGATGACGATGACGATGACGATGACGATGACGATGACGATGACGATGACGCTCCCGATGACGATGACGATGACGTTGCCGATGCCGATGTGATGTGATGTGATGTGATGTGATGTGATGTGATGTGATGTGATGTGATGTGATGTGATGTGATGATGATGATGATGATGATGATGATAATAATAAAACCGCAGGGGGAGTAACACCGTTGTTGCTATGGGGAGTGACGACCCCACGGCCCTAGTTACCTAGGTCGCCAGGGTTAAATGGTGACACACTGTCTGATGGGCTAGCACCCCTTCAGATGAGATTATCTTCAGCTATAAATACAAGACAGAAGAGATATTCAGGCGAGCCAGGGCAGCAGGACCTGGGTCGGAACCGTCTTGAGGACAGACCTGCAAATGATCCCACCAACGATTCAGGAATACGAAATGATAATACTACGCAAGTTGACAATGCTGTTACTGAGGTGCAAATCCCACAGCCCAGGTTGTCAACCCATGATAACCAAGGTAGGCGACGGTTTAAGTGGACTGCAGAAATTAACGAATACCTATACCGATCTTATCTATCAATCACCCTTGGAAAACCACCCAATACTAAATATAGCAGAGAACTCCATAGAAAAGTTACAGAGAAATTTCCTGAAATAGGAAGGAAGTCAATACAGAACATACTTGATCAGCGACGACAAATAGAAGTGAGGAACATTATCTCACCAGCGCGCATGGAAGAAATACATAGAGAAGTAAAGTTAGAACTAGGTTTAATAGAAGAACAAGACATGGAGGAAGACATACCAGAGATTAACCTAGAGAGACAACCGGGAGATACACAAAAGGAACATATAAGGGAAGAATTTGAGACACAGTATGTGCTTTATGAGGGAATTCAACCGAATTTAAGACCGAAGCTGCCAAAGCTACAAACAAACAAAGAAACAAAAAACATAATGAAAGACCTTAATATTATAGTAGGACAAAAAGTAACAGCAGAAACCAGTATGGAAGAACTACACTACTTGATATACATAGCCGCTATCACAGCAGTACTGCACAAGGGGAAACCGATACCTCATACAGATTCTCTTGCAGATAGGAATGCCTCCCAACACACTGACACCCAAATGCCCTGGAAACGACGATTAGAGAGAAAAATAAGTAACCTCAGAAAAGACAGGAAGACTTACACAATATGCAAAGCAAGATCAACCATCGCAAAACCTTGTAAAACAAAAAGAAATAATTATACAGAAACACCAAAACCCAGAAAATCAGACAATAACAGAAATTCTAGATCTCATGAAGCAAAAGCTTTCTGCCCTTGCAAATAGATTAAGACCTTACACAAAATCGTTTAACAGGAGGAAACATAATAGACTGTTTAAAAATCAAAAACTATTTTATCGAACCCTAGAACAAAACCAACAACAGGAGAATAATTATCAAGGGCCTCAACAATCGCTGCCTAAAGCTGAAGAAGTACGAGAGTTCTGGGGTAACATATGGGTAGCCCCGAGTATACATAACAACAGAGCTAAATGGATAAAAGAAGAGGTTAAAAGATTAGAGAGAACACCCTACATGAGATCTAGCGAAGTAACAGAAGAAGAAGTAACGAAGGCAATAAAAAGAACACAGAATTGGAAAAATCCAGGACAGGATGGCATTCACAATTTTTACATAAAGTATATCCCATCAACTCACTACGCAATAGCTGCCCTTTTTACCAAAATCATAGCGGAGCCTGATAGCATGCCAACATTTTTAGCGAGTGGGGTCACATATCTTCTTCCTAAAATACAACCTTATACACAGGATCCTAGCAAATACAGACCTATTACGTGTTTACCCACAATGTACAAACTACTCACGTCTGTTATAACTAATAAAATCTACAACCATCTAGACAAGAACAACATAATCACTGAAGAACAAAAAGGCTGCAGGAAAGGGTCTCGTGGGTGTCGGGAACAAATTGTAATTGATTCTACAATAACAGAATACTGTAAGAAGCAAAAAGGCAATATGTTTGTGGCCTATATCGATTATCAAAAAGCGTTTGATAGTGTTCCCCACTCGTGGCTTCTAGAAATATTAAAAAATATATAAAATAGATCCGAGTATTACCTCTTTTCTTCAGCAAAATATGAAAAAAATGGACTACACACTTAAAACTAAATATCCCTAACAAAACGTCCATAGATGCTGGAGTAATACCTATAAAAAAGGGAATCTTTCAAGGAGACTCGCTGAGTGCTCTGTGGTTTTGCCTCGCCTTAAACCCCTTATCAAACCAATTGAAACATTCACTAGAGGGAATGCACCTAACACCTACGCGAATAAACCTGTCCCATTTGTTTTATATGGATGATCTCAAGTTATACGCTGGAACAAGAAAGGGCCTTGATCGTCTCTTGAGAATAACATCTACCTTTAGCAAAGACATCCATATGTCATTTGGCCTTGAGAAATGCAAAATAAATGGAATGAGAAAAGGGCAATGGACAGAACAGGAAGGATACAAAATTACCAACAGAGAAGCAGACGAAGAAATACAAACAATGGCTTTCAATGAAACCTATAAATATTTGGGTGTTGATCAGACGCACGTTACAAGTCATGCTAACATCAAATGCAAAGTAAAAGAAAAAATCCAAGTACGTTTAAAAAGTATACTCAACACCCAACTCTCTGCAATAAACAAAGTTCAGGCCATTAATACCTACGCACTATCAGTAGCCACATATACTTTCGGGGTAGTAAAATGGACACAAACAGAACTGGAAGATTTAAACAGAACAACCAGAGTTATGTGTAGTAGATACGGATTTCACCACCCTAGGAGTTCTATAGAAAGATTTCATCTTCCTAGGTCCAAAGGCGGGAGAGGCATACACGATCTAGAAATTCAACATATGGCCCAAATTAACAACATGAGAGCATATTTTCAAAAAAAATCAGAACAGAGTGCTATACATCAAGCCATAATTAACAAGGATAAGAACTTAACACCCCTTAATCTGGGAGACAATCAATATGTCCCGACACCACCACAGACGGACCATCAAAAAATAGAGGTATGGAAGACCAAGCCCCTACATGGTAAATACCCAAATACCCTTTTTCAGGACCAAATAGATACAGAAGCATCGCTGGCATGGCTCCGCAGTGGAAACATCTTTGCTGAGACGGAAGGCTTTGTATTCGCTATTCAAGATCGGGTTATAGCTACAAGGAACTATTTGAAAGCGTTAGTCAGGGATGTAACCATAACAGATGACAAATGTAGAATGTGCCACTCCTTCGCAGAGAGTATAGAGCACATAACTAATGGATACCCGGCACTAGCTGTGACAGAATATACAGAGCTTCACAACAATGTAGCTAAAATTATATACCAACACCTAATTAAGAAAATTGATAACACGTACGAACATCAGCCGTATTATAAATACGAACCGTCTTCCGTTTACAGTACAGACACACATAAAATATATTGGAACAGAACTATTATCACAGACAGAACCATAAACCACAATAGACTAGATATCACTTTCATCGACAATGAAACAAAAACAACAATCATGATAGAAATCACAGTACCACTCCGGGAAAATATAGAAAGAAAAAGGAGAGAGAAGATAGAAAAATACCAAGCATTAGCAAATGAGATAAGAGACATGTGGGATATGGAGAAAGTAGTGATAATACCTATAATCATTGGCAGTACAGGGGAAATCCCAAAAACATTCCACCTAGCTATGGAACAGCTTAATATACCCAAAAATACTTACCTGGCGCTTCAGAAATCGGTACTCCTAAGTACCTGTCACATTGTAAGGAAATTTCTTTCTACGCAGCATCCATTTTCGAATAATACTGAACACCAATAGAATGAAGATGAGACTTGGCAATGCCCGTCCATCTTTGTAATACCTTTAAAAAGTGAAAAATTGAAAATAATAATAATAATAATGATAATGATAATGATAATGATAATGATAATGATAATGATAATGATAATGATAATGATAATGATAATGATAATGATAATGATAATGATAATGATAATGATAATGATAATGATAATGATAATGATAATGATAATGATAATGATAATGATAATGATAATGATAATGATAATGATAATGATAATGATAATGATAATGATAATGATAATGATAATGATAATGATAATGATAATGATAATGATAATGATAATGATACTGATACTGATACTGATACTGATAATGATAATGATAATGATAATGATAATGATAATGATAATGATAATGATAATGATAATGATAATGATAATGATAATGATAATGATAATGATAATGATAATGATAATGATAATGATAATGATAATGATAATGATAATGATAATGATAATGATAATGATAATGATAATGATAATGATAATGATAATGATAATGATAATGATAATGATACTGATACTGATACTGATACTGATAATGATAATGATAATGATAATGATAATGATAATGATAATGATAATGATAATGATAATGATAATGATAATGATAATGATAATGATAATGATAATGATAATGATAATGATAATGATAATGATAATGATAATGATAATGATAATGATAATGATAATGATAATGATAATGATAATGATAATGATAATGATAATGATAATGATAATGATAATGATAATGATAATGATAATGATAATGATAATGATAATGATAATGATAATGATAATGATAATGATAATGATAATGATAATGATAATGATAATGATAATGATAATGATAATGATAATGATAATGATAATGATAATGATAATGATAATGACAACGATAACGATAACGATAACGATAACGATAACGATAACGATAACGATAACGATAACGATAAAGATAATGATAATGATAATGATAATGATAATGATAATCCTAATACTAATACTAATACTAAACTAATACTAATACTAATACTAATACTAATACTAATACTAATACTAATACTAATACTAATACTAATACTAATACTAATAGTAATAGTAATAGTAATAGTAGTAGTAGTAGTAGTAGTAGTAATAGTAATAGTAATAGTAATAGTAATAGCAATAGCAATAGGAATAGCAATAGCAATAATAATAATAATAATAATAATAATAATAATAATAATAATAAGCCTGATGTAGTCCTCCTCGACCACCAACTTAGGACGATGTTTGTGATTGAGTTCTCGGCTCCCGCAGAGAATAACATCGTCCTAAAAGAGGAGGAAAAACGGAGGAAGTATCGAGATCTTCTCTCCGAGCTCCGCAGGCTGTATCCAGACCACTCTGTTAAGATTGTGGTGCTCATTATAGGCGTCCTGGGTGGAATGAGACATACGTTGCTTTCTGACTTAAAGATCATGCCGGCTTGCCGAAATTCGGCAGATATCTTAGCCGGCAGAATGCAGAAGGCAATCGTCCTTGGTTCGCTACGTCTACTCAGAACGCACGATTTACGGGCGCAATGATTACTGACTCCACGGAGTGGAGAGTGGTCATTGCTTGACTCTTCAGAACATCTCCGAATGTGTCGGAGCTTCGGAAGGTGTTACTGAAAAAAAAAATAATAATAATAATAATAATAATAATAATAATAATAATAATAATAATAATAATAATAATAATAATAATAATAATAATAATAATAGTAATAGTAATAGTAATAATAATAATAATAATAATAATAGTAATAATGGTAATAATAGTAATAATAGTAATCATAGCAATAATAGGAATAATAGCAATAATAGGAATAATAGTAATAATAGTAATAATAGTAATCGTAGTAATAGTAGCAATAGTAGCAATAATAGCAATAGTAGCAATAGTAGCAATAATAACAATAGTAGCAATAGTAGCCATAGTAGCCATAGTAGCAATAGTAACAATAGTAACAATAGTAGCAATAGTGACAATAGCAACAATAGTAGCAATAGTAACAATAGTAGCAATAGTAACAATAGTAGCAATAGTAACAATAGTAACAATAGTAACAATAATAACAATAATAAAAATAATAATAATAATAATAATAATAATAATAATAATAATAATAATAATAATAATAATAATAATAATAATAATAATAATAATAATAATAATAATAATAATAATAATAATAATAATAATAATAATAATAATAATAATAATAATAATAATAATAATAATAATAATAATAATAATAATAATAATAATAATAATAATAATAATAATAATAATAATAATAATAATCTGGCCCGAGTGGATACTGCGCTCCGTGAAGATCTCCCAAAAGAGGCTGACATCTGGCGCGTCAATTGCGCTGTGTACGAAGCCGCTGAACTGCTGACTCGGGTGGAGAGAGGGCGTGAAAATGCCGTTTCTCCACTAGAGAGAGCGCGGCGGCGAGTGCACAAGATGGAGGTTAAGATCCGGTCGGCGAGGCAACACGCGTCCAGTATCCAATGTGTGATAGACTACGTGGAAGCCAATAGGGCTTTCACACCTAAGGTGAGACGCATCGCTACTTCCCTTAGGCGGGTCCATCATACCCTGAATCGGGTGGTACTGCTCACCATCAAGCAGCATTCTCTCGACAGGATACGGATGCTAGTGGCTGCGAAAAAGTCACTAGTGAGGCGGTCGAGAAGGTTGGAGCAAAATAATTTGTTCCGTGTAAGGCCTTCTCGACTTTTTGAACAGCCTCAGCGTGTTGCGGACAATCCGCCGACTGTAGATCGTGTAGAAGCCTTCTGGAGAGGTCTTTATGGCCGCAGGATTCCACTTGATAGAGACACCCCAGCCCTGGCACACTTCGAGGCCTTTTGTCAAAGGCTTCGAGAGTCACAAGAGGTGTGCCCACCGATAACCCCGGATGAAGTTCGGAGATCATTTATTAGATCGAAGAACTTCGCTGCTCCTGGTCCCGATGGGATCAGCAACTTCTGGTGGAAAAAATTCACCAGTGTCCACCGTCATTTGGCCAGAATATTCACGTCCTGGCTAAATGGAGAGCAGCAAATTCCGGCGTGGTTTGTCGAGGGGAGCCCAATAACCTGCCTGAATGCGTGTTACAAGGTGTTTACTCGCATCTTGTACGCGCGTGTGCTCCACGCAGTGAACCCGGTTTATCAACGGATGTACGAGCAGCAAGGGTCCAAGAGGGGTGTAGCTGGCTGTAAGGAGAACCTGCTCATCGACAGATGTATTACGCAGGACTCCGTGCAGTACAAGCGAAACCTCTCAATGGCCTGGATAGATTACCGCAAGGCATTTGATATGACATCACATGAGCTAATAATCCACTTGCTCCAATGCCTTGCGGTGGCCGACCCCATAGTGAGATGTATTGAACAACTCATGCCGCTCTGGAGGACCCGCTTTACCATAACATCGGCTAATGCTAGGGTCCAGACAGAGCCGGTTTTTTTCAGGAGGGGAGTGTTCCAGGGAGATTCCCTGAGTCCCCTCTTGTTTTGCATCTCACTGCTGCCATTATCCGTTGCACTTCGTCGTACCCGGGGTTACAACTGCGGTACCCCAGGAGACCGGAGGCATAAGGTCACCCATTTGTTCTACATGGATGACCTTAAACTCTATGCCTCCGGTGAGAGGGATTTAAATCAGTCCCTCAGAGTGGTACAGGAGTACAAGCAGGCAGTTGGGATGGAGTTCGGGCTGGACAAATGTGCACTGGTTCATCTCAAGAGAGGACGATGCGGTGCATACGGAGAGGACGTCCAGCTAATAGACGGAAGCATCTTCCACCACCTAGATGCCGGAGAGTCGTACACCTATTTGGGTGTCCCACAGCGGGGCACTCATGAGGTGGCAATGGTGAAAAACGCTCTCCGCGGCAGGTATCGGCACCGCCTCCGACAAATCTGGTCTTCGGAGCTGTCGGGTAAGAACAAGGTGAGGGCCACTAATATGCTTGCCGTTCCGATCCTTCTCTACTCCTTTGGAGTAGTGAAATGGACACAAGAACAGCTGAGGCAACTCGATGTAGGGACCCGCAAAATGATGCATCTCCATCAGTTTGCATCCAAGATCGTCCGTTTCGCGGTTATACTTCCCAAGAAATCGGGGAGGCCGTGGACTCTTGAGTTTGGAGTGTCTCCAGGGCAGAGTGGTTTTGGAGGAAGCCTGTAAAATCATCAGGAGCTCGGATCCCCTTCTCTGTATGGTCCAAGACCATGAAGCAGCAGGGATAGGAGCGTTTGTATATAAGGCAGCGAGAAGAGCAGCCAATGAACTTGGTCTCGTGTTCGATACTGAGCGGGAAAATCCAGACTCTGTCACCGAGTGGGACCCTGCTCAGTTAAAAGCCCAAATTAAAGCTGCAGAGACGCGTCATCTTCTGCAGCTACATAAGGATACGCCAATGCATGGTCTCTTCTACCGTCATCTAGAGGGGCTTGGCTTATCTGAAAAGCTGACCTTCGCTTTTTTGAGGTCAGCGGGGCTGAACTCTGAGACCAAGGGGTTCATAATGGCTTGCCAAGATGGTGTAATTAATACTCTCGTCTATCGTAGTCGTGTCTTGGGTATCGAGGTTCCTGATACCAGATGCAGGGCCGCCGCCAGGCGCCGGAGACGCTTATGCATCTCCTGTCGGCCTGTCCGGTATATGCGGCCACAGCGTATATCCAAAGACACGATTCAGCCTTACGGGTGTTGTATTATCATTTACGACACTCGTATGAGATAGACGAGACGCCAGTGCTGCCTTATGCTCCGGGGGATATAGAATCCGTTGTGGGGAATGAGAAGTGCCGAATTTATTGGAACTATTCATTCCCCACCCTCAGGCAAATTCAAGCCAATAAGCCTGATGTAGTCCTCCTCGACCAACAACTTAGGACGATGTTTGTGATTGAGTTCTCGGCTCCCGCAGAGAACAACATCGTCCTAAAAGAGGAGGAAAAACGGAGGAAGTATCGAGATCTTCTCTCCGAGCTCCGCAGGCTGTATCCAGACCACTCTGTTAAGATTGTGGTGCTCATTATAGGCGTCCTGGGTGGAATGAGACATACGTTGCTTTCTGAGTTAAAGATCATACCGGCTTGCCGAAATTCGGCAGAGATCTTAGCCGGCAGAATGCAGAAGGCAATCGTCCTTGGTTCGCTACGTCTACTCAGAACGCACGATTTACGGGCGCAATGATTACTTACTCCACGGAGTGGAGAGTGGTCATTGCTTGACTCTTCAGAACTTCTCCGAATGTGTCGGAGCTTCGGAAGGTGTTACTGAAAAAAAAAAAATAAAAATAATAATAATAATAATAATAATAATAACAATAATAATATTAATAAAAATAATAATAACAATAAGAATAACAATAACAATAATAACAATAATAATAATAATATAATAATATAATTTATTTCCGTTAGACATATTACATGTATAGGAATTGTCACAAACACTTACAGACTAAGATACACATGTTAAAATATCTGACATAGAATCATAACATTTATCTAATATATACGTTTTTAATGCACCTTTATATAAAAATTCATTTTGAATTGTTTTTATTTCGTCAGGCAGTTTATCAAACATTTTTAATCCTAAATAATTAGGAGAATTTGAAATTATTTGTTTCTTAGTGAATGGAACGTGAAAATGTTTACTTTGTCTTGTATTACACTGATGAACTGAACTATTTAATGCAAATTTATTTTTATTTTGAAAAACATATAAACACAACTCGAAGACAAACAAACATGGTATAAAGTTAAAATATTGATACTCTTAAAAATATTTCTACATGAATAAGTACTTGAAACCCCAGCCATACATCTCATTATTCGTTTCTGAGCAATAAAAACTTGTGAGGAGAGTGTAGAACTTCCCCAGAAACAAAGACCATATCTGAGACGAGAATGAACTTGAGCGTAGTATATGCACACAAGTTGTTCCAGATCAAGTACTGTCCTTAAATTCCGAAATAGGTATGTAAGAGAAGAAAGTTTACTTATCAATACATCACAATGAATTTTCCAATTTAAATTCTTATCGATATGAAACCCTAAAAATTTTACTGTTTCGTCATTAGTACTCAAAACAAACATTGTTTAATGTAAAATTAAAAGTGCTACAATTTTTCTGGGCACAAAATTTTGGTTTTGTTTATATTGATATACAGAGAATTCTGGTAGAACCACTCTTTTAGATTACTTAATAAAGTATCACATTAGCCTCTAATGCATTCTCATTGATATTAGATGTAATCAGAGAGGTGTCATCAGCATATATTGTAAAATGCGTACTACTGGAAAGAGTATCTATTTCATTCTCGTACAACAAATAGAGCACTGGACCTAGAACAGAACCCTGTGGGACACCTTGTTTTACTTGGTGAGACTTGTGAGAATTATCATTATTAATAGAAACATATTGAGTCCTATTCTCAAGGAAAGTTTTTACCCACGTCATAGCTAAGCCTCGAATACCATATATGTATAATTTAGACAATAATTTTCTGTGATCAACACAATCGAAAGCTTTACTGAGATCACAGAAGATACCCACCGGATACTCACCAATGTTAAGAAAATGGTAGACGTGTTTTAAGAATGAATGCACTAGTACTACGGTACTAGTTGACCTCCCTCTGCGAAAACCGTGTGGATTAACTGAGAGAATATTAAATTTTTCTAGAAAGTTTAATAAACGGTCCAAAAAACAATATTCAAATATTTTAGAGAATACAACAGGCTGAGTAACAGGTCTATAATTCTCTATGCAAGAAGGATTACCTCCCCAATTTCCCAGATTTTAAGACATCTGGAAAGGTACCACATTCGAATGACAAGTTAATAAGGTAGGTAATTGGTTGTATTACGCAACCAATAACACGTTTTATTAAGAACATTGGTATATCATCAGCACCAGATGATCTTTTATTTTTTAATTTTATATTCAATAATTTAAGAATTTCGTTAATAGTATAGGGGTTTAAATACATAGAATTGTTGTTTTTCCGTAAATAAGTCAAACTGGTATTATTTCTCGTATTGGGTATGTCTCTGATAATTTTTTGTGGTGCACTTATAAAAAAATCATTGAATAATCCACAGTCCTAGGCTCTTTATAGGAAATATCGTCAACAGTTACTTCTATATTAGGGTGAGCTTTATTTTTGTTACTAAGTTCAGATACAACCTTCCAAGTAGAATGTGATGGATTGTCTGAGAGAATAATTTTATTTTGATAATAATCCCGTTTAGTTTGTTCAACTAGGTGCTGATGCCTTTCTTCTGTAATTTATAAAAAGGTTTTACTACCGGATAAGTTTTCTGTAATATATAAATATTTCTCAAATTTAAACTAGAAACTCTCACATTTACGTTAACCCACTTTTTGTTAACGGGTATATTGTTACAATATGTTCTGATTGGAAAATTGAGATTAAAATAATACAAAAACACATTATAAAAAAATGAGAATGCCTCATTAATCTGGCGTAAGTTGTATAAACTCTGCCAGTCTTCATTGCAGTGCATTGGAAAAGTTAAATATAGCAGTATTACTGAAATTTCTTCTCTTTTTACTCTTGGATTCATTTTTGTCCGAAAGTACTACACCTAAATCGCAAAGGACAGTCCTATGATCGGATATACAGTTGTCGATTACACAACAAGGACCTTCCAGCTTAAAATTTATAAAAATGAGATCAATCGTACTCAAAGTGGTCTGCGTTACTCGAGTGGGTCAATGAACTATATTAACTAAATTAAAACTAATAAATTACTTAAATCACTAAATTCTTTGAAATTATTAAATGAGTTTAAATTAAAATCCCCTGTTAAAATAATTTGATAATCTGGTTTTATTAAAATGTTAAGCACATCCGATAGTCGATTAAAAAATACTTTTAAGTCCCCAGAAGGAGACCTATAACAATTTATTACGATAGTCCTTGCACTATTCAATACGCAGCTTAAGACACATACTTCAAAGTCTGTCTCAATACAGTGATCCTTTAATTCTATACAGGGTTAACTATGACTTAGTACAAATATTTTAAGAGGGGATAGGAAAAAATAAGAATTAATGGAATCACCCTTCAAAAAAATTCCAAACTTATTTATAAAGCCAAAAAAAAAATATTTTCAAAACTATATTAAATCCCTATTTATCGCCGTCACTGACGTTGTGTCAGCCGTGAGCTTAGGTATATTCAGCCAATCAAAGGTGTCAAATATAGTGACAGGTCCATTGACACGTGTATCAATTTAAGCCGCTTTGAAAGAAATGAGATATTAATAATGTTGATTCATCTTCTGTGTTCTTACTTGTTTAAATTAAAACCTGCAAAGATTTTTGTACTTCCTGTGGACCTCTCCTTCCCTCGATCGTTCTTTTTGTGTAAAACGGGGTACCTACTTGGTTTGGCGGTCTTGACCAGGTCGATTACTTACGTCGGGAAAAAGCACAAAGGATAACAACAAAATACACGTAAATGTACAGAAATACATAAAAACACTGGTACACGTTTACCGCCACGGCATAAAACAGCTGTTCCATGTGGTTCAAAAAGTATTCAGCAAAATACTTTGTATACTCGGGAAACGTCTTTGAGGCTGCCGCACGATAATATGCACTTGTCACACTCCCATAAATCAGCACCTTATCCGTCATCTAGGCATTTGAATACGACATGTTTGTAAATACACATAAAATACGCGAAAAATTAAATTTGCGAAAAACAAGTACTGAAAAATTATTTCAAACAAATCAGAGTACCGTAACCGTATATTTAGGTTATTTGACATCTACAGACGGCATCTGTAGGCCACTATAACACTATAACACTATAACCGATAAATTTTTAAACTTCATGTGTTGTTGTGTAATTAAATTCTGTTAATACTAATAATAGCAACAATATTAACAGTAATCGACGATGTTTGCATAAAATAATTAGTAATATTTTAAACTATAACATCCCAAGATGTTTACAGTGTTCTGTAAAAATGACTCTTAGATTATAACTAACTTTGCGCTCTGGATGGTTTGGAGCATGGAGGGTATGCAATTAGCAATGCAGTATGGCATAACCTAGAACTTACTGTTACTTTTAAATCAGCTAAGTGACTAATTTTAAACGTGTTATAGTAATTAAATAAAGTATTTTATATCGGATATGTTAGTGGATAATTATGATGCACCTGCAAGGAGTGAAAATGTAGTTTGGCAGTGTGCAACGAAAGAACGAATACAAAATACTGCAACTAACCGGATTAGCTGTTGTCTACCAGGCATTTTAGACATTATTATTATTAATACAAATGTTTCGTTTCGTCGTTTTTACACTTGACAATGTTGAAAAAACGACCAGTAGTTGACATATCTAGCCATGACGGATGATGATTGATTGTCATTGGTGCCGACTTTCCGTGGGAAAAGAGGGGTTTGCCCCATTTTTTAAACATCGAGCTAGAATTCCGAAATAAATTTTTTATTGTTTTTTAAAGCGTCCTGAGCACGTGGTTAAAATTTTTGTACTTAGTCATAGTTAACCCTGTATAAGTAGATTCAAAATTATTCCTAACAAATATTGCAACGCCTCCACCATTAAAATGAGACCTACAGAAAAAACTTGCTAACTTAAATTCGGGGATATGCAAAGCGTCAATCGATGTCGCATTTTCCCAGATCTCAGTAAAACAAAGAAAATGAAGATTAAAATAATCACATATATCTACATATAAACCATCGATCGTATTTGCATTTAGGCTTTGTGCATTTAACAATACAATAGACGGGTTAAATATTATGTTCCTTCTTCCATCCTTCTCCTGCGCATCACAAAAAACTGTCGAATATAAGCTCCACATCTGGCCTCGGGAAAATTACTATTTATAAACTTTGTTAAATCTGCTGTTGTTGTTTTCGGATCTAGTCGATATACATGAAGATCGACAGTTTTTGGGACACCCTTTATAGTCACATGATCCATATTACCGACCACAATCGATCTTTTCCCTCTTTTATGAATAACTGATTGCCATTCCTGTTTGTTTTGGAACTGAGACACATTAGTTTTATGGACATTGCCTAAATTTATGCATTCATCCATTTTCAACTGCATTTCAACTTGCTTAATACCTTCTGCCACCACATTGTTTGTTATTGAATTGGGACTCGGTTTACTATTTTCAGTTGACATAGGCTGTAGATTGTTTATATTTACATTTGTGGAATCACCACCCTTAATCACCAGTAGTTTTTTAATTGCCTTTTTATGAGAACCCCTTTTTACTTCCTCAGAATTTATCTCTTTAAGTTTTTGCTGGTCTGGAATATTCGTAGTATGTAGCACATGTATTTAAGAGTTCTATATGGCCATTGAATAAATTAATTTTATCTCTCAGTTCTTGGATAATTATGTCTTTTTGTTTTATAATATAATTCAAAATTTTACTATTTACCCTGTCACAATATGTGCTAACTTCATCGGCATCAAAAAATACAGCATCTGTGTCCTGAACCATTTCACAACAATTAACTTTACTGTCATTAAGAATTTTTACACCATTACTGAGTTTAGCACAACTCAGATGAAATACACTAAAACAGTTGTCACATTTCAACGCTTTCACCACATTTTTATTGCATCTTTTGCACACATTCATAGAAGAGCTACATTCCTAATCTTTCTTTTTCTTTCACATGGATCAATCTGGGGAAAAAGTCTTATTTCTTCTATTATTTCTTCTAACAAAGCCTTTTTGTCAATGGTACACGTTCTTTTGATGTCGATGGTATAGGTTTTATTGATACTGTCACGGGTTTCCTACCCGACTTTTACTACTGCCAGAAAAACAATCCGTTAATTGATCACGTATCTTTATTAACTACTCTGTACACAGCTGAATACTAATTACAGCTCAACTAAACACTATTTCACTTTTAATCGCTATTTAAATCGCTCTAAACACTCCAATTCAAGACTGTAATACAAGACTGACTAACCCGGCCGTTTATTCTTCTTTTATAGACCAAACGAATATTCCAGGTATTTTCTAGTATCTGTAGATCTATTTTCTCGAACGACTCGAACGCTTCTCGTCGATTCCCCATTTTTCCAATCCCGTCTCGATACACGGCATTTTGTTTGTTTACTAGAATCGTGTAGGGGCGATCGGGTTAGCATTTCGCGGTACCACAGTAGTCGAATTGGGTGTGTGTGGGGCAAATTCTGTGACACTGCCCCCTTCTTAGGACCGATCGTCCCGATCGCATACACCTCTATACGGGGATAGACCCTCCAGATGGACGACTTTCATCTTACTCCTGGGAGTCTTCTGTATCCGGTAGACGATGTCATTGATTCTTTTAATGACGGTATAGGGGCCCCCAACGGTTCTGTAATTTAGGCTATTTTTCCTGTCTTCCGCGTGGGGTTGTACAGCCACACCAGGTCACCTTGTAGGAATCCGACTATATTGGCCTGGATGTCGTATCGAGTCTTCATGCGATCGCTCTCTAGTCGCATTCGAGATCTCAATTGATCGTGTACGGCTGCTAGTCTTCGTTCTAGCTCATGGGTATAAGTATCTGGCTCTGTGGGCTGTTCCGCAGGACGACCAAATACCAAATCTGCTGGAAGGCGAAGCTTTCTTCCAAAGATGATCCTTGCGGCAGTCTTCCCAGTAGTTTCATGGACAGCTGAGCGGTAAGCTTACAGGAAGAGTGGAATGAGCTTGTCCCAGTATGTCTGGTTCTCGTTCACAAACATCCTCAAATTGGTTTCTAGTGTGGCGTTGAAGCGTTCCATCATACCATCTGACTGGGATGCAGTGGAGTGGTCCTGGTTTTTCGAATTCCCATAAGCTCGCAGACGTTTCGGAACACACCTGATTCGAAATTCCGTCCCTGATCTGAATGTAGTTCTATGGGCACACCAAATCTGCAGAACAGGTTGTTGACTAGCGCTTCTGCTACGGTTGTGGTCTCTTGATTGGGAAGGGGATATACTGCCGGCCATTTGCTGAAGTAGTCCATGGCTACTAGCAGATATCGGTTCTCACTTTGGGTTTTTGGATAGGGGCCAGCGATATCAATGGCAATCCTCTCGAACGGTGCTCCTACAATGTACTGGCGCATTTTGCCCCTGGAACGGATCTTCGGTCCTTTGTTGGTTTCACATATGTCACATTTTCGGCACCAATCTTCTACATCCGTCATACAGCTCAACCAGTAGAAACGCTCCCTAACCTTCTGTAGAGTCCTATTGATACCGAAATGTCCACCACCAATACCTCCATGTACTTCCTGCAATACTTCCTTGACCCAGGACCTCGGGAGTAGTACTTGCTTCTTGACCTCCGTTCCATCAATGTTCTCCCATGCTCTTTTTAGGACACCGTCTTTCAACTCCAGGGAATTCCATTGAGCCCAATAGCTCTTTAATGTTGGGCTTTTACTACTGACTTCAGCCCAAGAGGATCGGTTGTTGGCTTCTTTCCAGTCTAATAACGGCTTGATGTCACAGTAACCTTGCTGGTCTTCCAGAATCGCCGCTGAACTCCATCTGTCTTCAGGTTGGGCTGCTACCACCTTGCAAGAAACTGATAAGATGTCCTCTTTCATTTCAAGACTACTACAGTGTTTGCAGTTGACAGGACAGGGTCTCCTAGAAAGGACATCTGCATTTCCATATTTCCTGCCGGCTCGATGTTCAACAACAAAGTGATATTCTTGCAACCGTTCCAGCCATCTAGCCATCTGTCCTTCAGGATTTTTAAACTGTAACAGCCATTTAAGGGAAGCGTGATCAGTTCCTAGGAGGAATTCTTGGCCATACAAGTGTTTATGAAAGTGTTCTAGACTCTTAACGATGGCAAGCAATTCTTTCCGAGTCACATAGTAATTCTTTTCGGTTTTTGTCCGTGTCTACTATAAATGGTTGTCTAGGTATTGGGTACGTCAAAATCGGTGTAGTGCAAAAAGCTTCTTTCAGCGTCTCAAAGGCTTGCTGGCATCTCGGAATCCATTCGAATGGGATGTTGTCTTCTGTGAGTTTATGAAGAGGCTCGGCAATGTCCGAGAATCCTTGGACGAATTGGCGATAGTATCTGCATAGGCCGAGAAAACTTGATGTTTGTCTTTAGGAACCGGCCAGTTCTTTATCCACTCTGTCTTCTCACTACATTGATTCTCCCAAAGTCGCCTGGTTTCAGTGCAAACACATCTTCATTTTCACTTAGCAACTCTTCCAGTTGTTCCACCTCCACCACTGTTAGTCTTTCCTTGGCCCTATCCACGATGTCCCTGAGACATTCTGGTAGACTGGTCTTATTTGGTTCTTTCTCCGTTTCGTTGATTTCCTTGAGTGTACTCACGATGGCAACAGGTTCACAGACTCCTACTTCAGTTCCCTTTGTAATTTTCTGTGGAATTGTTTTCAGGTTAACTACCCCTACCATTGTCGTTTTCTCAGGTTTAATCGGGGTACGTCCGGTGACTATAGACTTACTGAATAAATCTGGATTACTGGGTTCCACCACTCCTACACTGCAAGACATTTCCCCATCTATAACCGTGGCAACCAAGGCTTCAGTCTGAGCAGGTAGTACCACATCTTCTTTAACAACAAGTCTCTGTACTGCGTTATTCTCAGTGGTGTTCGTTAGTACTACTTCTTGACCCATTATCCGTAGCGTGCCAGCATTCAAATCTAAGTTCACCCCATTTGCTCATAGTAAGTCTAGTCCGAGTATGACATTGTCCGATATATCTGCTACCAGGGCTCTGTGTTTGAACTTGACGTCTCCCAATTCTACTTCAAGCTCGCATTCCCCCTTGACTGGCAGTTGTTGTCCATTGGCTGTTGTAAGGACATAACGTTTGGCAGGGTTTTTAATACGCTTAATGACAAAAAGTGACATCCTGTCAATGAATTAAATATGACAATACCTACTTGAAAAATGTTCACCTTTTATGTAAAAGTTTTTATATATTTTTAGGTATTAATAATATTGTCATTGTCGATATTTATCTTCAAATAATTTTAATTTTTATAATAATTTTTATAGTTAGATATTTGATTCAACTTAAAGGAGACCACCTGAAGAAGCAATCCTAAAAATGCAGAAATAGGTCAGATCTCATCTATTGTGGTTGATTTTGTCGTGTTCCCACTGCCAAAAAGTGAAGTTAGATATTTATAGAGTGAGTAAATTAGATTATTTTCTTTAGATAATTATTGAATAGAGATTTGTCTGTGGAATTGTTCATTAGCATACCTAGATGTTTGGTATCAGAGAACTTACATATGACTTCATTGATAGGAATTGTAGGAGATTTGATTTATATTAGCTTAAAATACCTTTCTAAAACAGTAAAAAATGTTACAAAAGCTAATAATAAGGAATATATGGGTAGATATTGTGGGTGTAATTAATATTATTAATACCTAAAATATATAAAAACTCTCATTTCGTGTTGTATTATCTGCATCTGATCTTCTAATTTCTTTTCTAATTTCTCTTGCATCATTTGGGTCTGACTTTCAATTGTATGCCCTTGTTCTTCAAATTTTTCTTGCATTGTCTGTCCCTGTTCTTCTAATTTATTTTGCATTATCTTCGCTTGGTCTTCCATTTTATGTCCTTGTTCTTCCAACTTTTCTTGCATCATACATCCCTGTTCTTGCATTTTTTGCATCATTTCTATCAGTTTTGCCATTTGTGCATCCATATTGACTTGGCTTCTAGTTACAGGCATTCACTCTATTTGGAAAGTTCTAGATTGTTCAAGATTGTCCTACGCAAATAACACCGTTCACTTCCTTACGTCACGATGAGTGCGGTGATATGTCACACTTGGGTTTTTGTCTCACTTTGGTATAAAGTTCTAGAATGTTCGAGATTGTCCTTCGCGAATACCACCGTTCACTTCCTTACGTCACGACGAGTGCGGTGATATGTCACACTTGGGTCTTTGTCTCACTTCCGTACAAAGTTCTAGAAAGTTCTTCAAACTTCCACTTAAATCCACAGAGTTCCAGAAAGCTCTTTAAAACTTCCAGTTAAATCCCACTTCGGACACCAAATTGTCACGGGTTTCTTACCTTTTACTACTGCCAGAAAAACAATCCGTTAATTAATCACTTATCTTTATTAACTATTCTGTACACAGTTGAATACTAATTACAGTTAAACTAAACACTATGTCACTTTTACTCGCTATTTAAATCGCTATAAACACTCCAATTCAAGACTGTAATACAACACTGACTAACTCGGTCGTTTATTCTTCTTTTATAGACCAAACGAATATTCCAGGTATTTTCTAGTATCTCTAGATCTATTTTCTCAAACGACTCGAACGCTTCTCGTCAATTCCCCATTTTTCCAGTCCCGCCTCCATACACGGCATTTTGTTTGTTTACTAGAATCGCGTAAGGGCGATGGGGTCAATCTTAGCATTTCGCGGTACCACAGTAGTCGAATTGGGTGTGAGTGGGTCAAATTCTGTGACAATACTGATGGTATAGGTTCTTTTATAGGTATTGATACAAAATATGTTTGGCTGGGGAAGTCATTTAAGAAACTGGTCATTGCCTCATTACTTTTATTTTCACTTGTCTTCTCATTCTCAGCAATTAGTTTTATCATTTTCAAGAACATTTTGTTGAGAGACTATGTTTCCTTCTGCAGTGGTTTCTGGGTTCTCCTGCGGTATATTAGTGACCGAACTGGGAGCGATAACTTCATCGCTGAATATTGAGTGGCCAAATACCTGTATTCTTGAAAGAGCTTATGATGTTTTTCGGAGTAAATGAGTTGACAAGTTCAGAAATATCTCTTATAGAATGGTTCTCCCAGGGTGACTTAACATCCAGTCATTGAATGCAACAGCCAATTTTGTTTTAAAGGAGCTATAAATTCCAACATTCAGTGGTTGCAACCTATGCGTTGTGTGCGGTGGGAACGGCAAAAGTACTATTCCATTCTGTCGACAAAAGAGGATTGCAGGAACAGTGTGAGATGCATGGTTACCCACAATTAGGAGAATCTTGAGAACCTGTGTGGATCTGCCTGAGTACATCTAAAAATAACTCTGCTGTCATGCAGCCTGACTTATTACCAATACCCTAGCTACCATTTGGTCCATTAGTCCGTGGATAAATGAAAACAGGCGGAACTGTTGACCCAGTATCATTAATAATGTCAACAAAGGTTACAAGCTTTCCACGTTCTCCACTCGTTACTTGTCCGACTTGCTTTTTTTCCATGCTGCTGACAACTTTTACAGGTTTTATTACCGTCGTTATGCCAGTCTCATCGAGATTGAAGATCTGCTGAGCTGTGAAACTATGTTTTTCCAATACTGTGGTGAAACTAGTGCTTTCTGGATTCCTCAGTCATAGGTCCTTATTTCTGTTCACGAACCCCTTTCTCCATTCATCACTTGAATGGAGAAAGGTAATGTCTATTACCCTGGCAAGCCAACATCAGCGGCCGCCAAAAACAAGTACTGGATATTTTGTTGCTAATTTGTACTATCAGTTCCAATTTTGTACCTTGTACCTTTTCGAGAAAATGGCGTAATATTACGCTAACGACCCATCGAATTACTCCGCCACTAACAACGATAGCAAAGCGATTTTTGTACCATATTTTGTTGCTCGTTGAGTACTTTCTGCCAGTGTAGTTGTTTCAAAAATAAAAAAAATGTCCATTCAACTTATACAATCAGTTAAAAAATTGTTGCTGCTTTGAGCTCGTCTAATATGAAAAATAAAATACCGTCGCCAATAACAAGCAGTGGATATTTTGTTACTATTTTGTTGCTAATTTGTGCCACCAGTTTCAATTTTGTACCTTGTGCCGTTTTCGAGAAAAATGGTGGGTGCTAGAGTAATATTACGCTAGCGGCCCATCGAATTACTCCGCAACTAACAACGATAGCAAAGCGATTTTTGTACCATATTTTGTTGCTCGTTGAGTACTTTCTGCCAGTGTATAATTTTTTAAAAATATAAAAAATTGCTCATTCGACTCGGTCAGTTAAAAATTTGTTGCTGTTTTGCGCTCGTCTAAAATGAAAAACAAAATACATTCGCCAAAAACAAGTAGTGGATATTTTGTTACTATTTTGTTGCTAATTTGTACCACCATTTTCAATTTTGTACCTTGTGCCGTTTTCGAGAAAAATGATGGGTGCTAGTGTAACATTACGCCAGCGGCTCATCGAATTACTCCGCAACTAACAACGATAGCAAAGCGATTTTTGTACCATATTTTGTTGCTCGTCGAGTACTTTCTGCCAGTGTATAATTTTTTAACAAATATAAAAAATTGCCCATTCGACTCAGTCAGTTAAAAATGTATTGCTGTTTTGCGCTCATCTAAAATGAAAAATAAAATACCGCCATCAAAAACAAGTAATGGATATTTTGTTACTATTTTGCTGCTAATTTGTACCACCAGTTTCAATTTTGTACCTTGTGCCTTTTTCGAGAAAAATGGTGGGTGTTAGAGTAATATTACGCTAGCGGCCCATCGAATTACTCCGCAATTAACAACGATAGGAAAGCGATTTTTGTACCATATTTTGTTGCTCGTCGAGTACTTTCTGTCGGTGTATAATTATAAAAAAATATAAAAAATTGCTCATTCGGCTCATACAGTCAGTTAAAAATTTGTTGCTGCTTTGCGCTCGTCTATAATGAAAAATAAAATACTGCCACCAAAAACAAGTGGTGGATATTTTGTTACTATTTTGTTGCTAATTTGTACCACCAGTTGCGATCATATTTTATTGTTTTTTGAGTACTTCCCAATGACGTATTGCGTTCTCCAAATAAAAATCATTGTTGTTATCTTCCGTTTATCTAAATCGAAAACCTAATAATCATTAGTCAATTTTGAATATTTATTTAGTTTCTACATCATTAAATACATTTGGAAACATTAGTTCAGTAAGAAATCGATAAATTCAATGTTTTTTTCTCAAGAATCCTTTAGAAATTTGCTGCTGACTTGTGCTACCGCATATTTAATAAAAACTATAAATATTTAATCATTCTAAGTATTTTCAAACATAGAGGAGATTTAAGAATTGTATGAAGTTACATTTTAAAGATAACCCGGGCGCTTTTATGAAGTGACGGTCAAGGCACACGAAATATATTGTTTTAAAAAATTATTGCTTCTACAAATTTGATACCAAAGCGAATTTGTTGGTAGTTTCATAACAATGTAACCAGGCTTTCTTATGCAGTGGCGACTCTAAAAATACAATGTAGGGCATATTACTAAAAAAAATTACAAACACTTGATACATAATCTCATCATATTTGTAGTTCATAAAAAAGATGAAATGTATTAAATAATTGCTACGTTATGAAGCCAAATAATCGCAGTTTGATTTATTCTCAGTTTATTATCGGAATTTTTGTATCGTTGATCTTGTTGCATTATCCTCAATATGATGAGACAGTCTGTTATTCAAACTGAAATAATATTGTGCGTGTGAAGTTGGCCCCCAATATTCGATTTTTGTAAAGAAATTTTGTAGTGCTGGATCGTATATGAATAGTTCTGAAGTGCTCTATAAATTTAAACAATAGTTCTATGAGGTTTAGTAAAAATTTTTTTTTTTTAAATATGGGGGACGAACTTCACGCAGCCCCCCATTTATGAATGTTGTCATATATTTTGCTTGTTTTGGAATGTATTTCAATAGTTCTTCAGTTCTCAGTAATTTTTAGCAATAGTTCTGTACTAATAGTTTTAAAAACCAACAACTATTCCGTGCAAACAGCATCGATTTAAGTGCTTTAATTTCGGAAATATACGGATTTTTAGAAAATTTTGAAAAAGTCGCTGCCTTGCGGCGGCCTGTTGGTTGTTAGAACTTAACGTCTGCTACACACGTCGCCGGCCGGCATCGGACTGCAGGCCTAATTTTACTCCAGACTGAAATTTTATCAGTTTTGTTTGACGACGACGCCGAATAAAAGGCAAGCCAGCCTAATTTTATAAAAGATTTTATTGATTTGTACCGTAAACATAAATGTTTGTGGAAAATAAAAGACACAACTGATGCCAACAGAGCTTTGAGAACGAGAGTTTATCAAGAATTTTCGTTATCAGCTCCAGGTGAGATAAAGTCTTTTTAACCACTTCATCCAAATTGTTTTCCTTTTTCTCTAATGGTGTGATATAATAACAATTGCAGCTGCGCACTTTTCTTGTGACATGTTTCAACTGTCGATGTAGAACTGTGTGTGTATAGTGAAATACTTAAAAATGCGAGATCACTATAGAAACCGGCACAGAACTGTCGGGCCTGCCAGCCGACTGAACGTGGATAGGTACCTTAATACAGTAAAAAATTGGGTATGTACTGTTCTGTCCCTAATGGCACAAGAACGTCCTATGAACATCCAAAGGATGTCCAAAGTCGGAAGTCTAGACATCCAGTGGACGTCCGTTTTTTGTTCGATGGACGTCCATTGGAAGTCCCACGGACGCACAAATGTCACAACTTTGTGCAACCCAGGGACGTCCACTACTGTACCACTTTTGGACTCACAGATGTCCGCCTCTGTACCAAATTTGTGCTACCCTTCCTTGTCCTGTTTGAACATTTAATGGAGGTCTGCATTGGAATAATAGAAATACTTTTTGGTAGTATATATTTATTGTTTTTCTAATTGTTACATGCATAACAAATACATAAATAATTAAGATACAAATAAAACAACTATATAACACGTAACAAGAGCAAAACCGTATATAATTCTTTAACAAAACAATATAATTACATTACTCAACTTAACCCAGAATAGCTAAAGACGAGAAAACTCAACAACTAGAGTGAAAATGAAAACTTCTTTATTTAAAAACCAAAACGACTGTTGTCGGTTGCTAGTACATAATTATATGGTGAGTTTATAAAAAAAATCTTAATCCTAAGATTTTGATACTGTTTATAAATATTTAGTCGTAACTTAACCTTTATTTCTACAAGTTCCGGCCAATCGCTGACGCCGTAGAAGGAAATGGAGCACTTTCGCGTATGCGTACTTATTTGGTCTTAGTCTTAGTCCTAAGAAGTTAAAAGATAGGAACTTTCAAGGTCAGGTCTTAAGGCCTACTTAGGACTAAGATTAAGTTACGACTTTTATAAACGTGCACATGGAAATATGGGTATTTAACTTCTTAGGGTAAAGACTAAAGCTAAGTTAGGACTAAGTTAGGGTTCAGACTTTTTTATAAACTCACCAATACTGTGACATAATTGTCTACATAAAGATGTTATGAATTTAGCCTAGCCAACAAATAATTCAATTATTTATAAATAGACTAAAAGTAGAAAATACAAAATGTGATTTATATTGCTTCGGTGTCCTAATTTATTCTTCTATAGGGTTTACTCATCAACGTTTATCACTTTATCAGTGTCACCAAAGAGAACAGAACAGCTTATTTAAATTTTAGAGGTTAGCGTTACATCTGGATTGTGGACTCAGTTTTTTTCAATACACATGCGCTGCACGAATTTTAGCGGTAAATTCAAATTATAACAGAACATGTACAGTACTGGACATCCATCGGATATCCACATATGTGCTGTAAAAATATGTCCCACAAAGGATATCCATTGGATATCCAATATATGTACCAACAATATATGTCCCATAAAGGACATCCATCGGATGTCCAATGTATGTTCTATTAAAATATGTCCAGGAATGGACATCCATCGAATGTCCATTTATGGTCCATGGACGTCTGTACGTTAAATTGACGTCCATTGAACGTCGTGTGCTGTTAGGGGTTTTAATTGCAAAGATAGTTTTCGTTTCTCTTTCATAGAATAATATATTTATTGAAGTAATTATTATATGTTGTTACCAACTCTTCGTTGAATGTCGTTCGACAGAAAAGTCAATTCACATGTCTAGCACCGTTGGTGGAAATTTAGCCACGCTGTAATAATTTTCATTGCCTGTCATCATAATTGGGCAGATATGATTTGATATTTTGAAAACACACTGGTAGCAATAATTCACAGCAAAAATATGGCGCATTCACTTAATTTTAACAAAAATCCTTATTTACACAGAAAGCAGGATATACAAAAAAAGTTTACAAAATTTGATTTTCCAACACCTCGTATGCAATTAAGCCATCTGTGAAACAAAAATTGAAAAAAATATCATTTGATTTAAAATTGGTGACTATTTCCGGTTCTGGAAGTGACAGTTTCTTGAAAATATTTTTATTGAAAAGGTCATACTTGAGTCAAATTTTCAGAAAAAAATACTCAGTACAATTTTGAAAACTTCTAACCGTCCATCGCTGTGAATCAGCCAATGCATGGATATTGGCTTCCTACTTTAATTTTTTTCTAAAAAATAGTTTCAGGGGGGTTCCACAATCATGTGTTATTTTTGTAAATTTCTCATAAAAGTGAAGTTCTTTCTTCAGTCCAGACGTCTTGAGAGTTTATGCAACATTTGTGATTACGTCCTAACATCAACAGTCACGAGTAACATCCAAAAACAAACGGAAATTCCCTTTGTGTTCGCTACAAGTACCGACAATTTTCGGGTAGCTTTGAACACACTATGAATATAGTGTTGTAAATATTCGGATTAATTTGATATTCGGATGATACGGAATCGGATTAAAATGATATTCGGAATAATCATCCGAATACATATTACGTACATAACATGTACGAATTCCCCGTATTTCGGTATATGCAATGCATTATGCAACATTATTATTATTACGAATGGAATGGAATGGCGGTGGGAAACGAAACCCGGCGAAATTAGAAACTGCTCGGCTATCGGCGTACGGACTAAGGGTATTTTATTTGATTTTGCTTAATAAGAAAATAAATTTAATTAGTTATTTTTTTCCTGTTTAGTGAAGTTTTTACAGATCAATTAATTATCATGTAGGCAGTTCAGCAATATGACATTTTTTATTTATTTAATCTTGATTACCAAGATTTTTATAGAAAGGTATGTACGTAATACGCATGATTGTCAGTTTTCTATTTCTATTCCGCATCTACTGAAATGCATAACCTACTAATATTACGTATTAATACGTATTACATTACCCGACCGACAGTGCCGACTGCGAGCTGCGAGCGAACGAAACTTACGAATACGAATTCGAAACAATCGAAACTCAACTACATACCTAGGTCAGATCCATATATTTAATACTACTATATTGCGGGTTCCCTCTTGGGAAAGCGTTAGCTGACATCCTATATCTCTATTTCTTATTTCTAGTGCACTTGTTGCTTCTGCGCATGCGCCGATTAAATGTGGCCACACCCCCATTCCCCTTCGTATTTTTATTTTGATTACAAAACTGTCAAAGTCACAAAACATTTGTTTTATAACCTTATTTTAGTGGATTTTCATACAAAATATAATCTATTTAATTTAGGTAATGTTTTATATGTCGCTGATTTTGAATTTGCATATCCCAGTTCAAATTCCACTTTTCTGATAAAATCGTTCTTGCCATCAGGAGCCCTTGAAGCAACTATAATATCTACTAAATTCTTAATGTGATGTACAATAAGTAAGAATTTAGATCAATTTAGGTAATATATTAGATAGGTATGTTTATAACTGAAAATTATTTTTGTTTAAATATATATTTGTTGTGAATTTTTAGCAGATAGATAGACATTTCTAATAAAAAGCTTAAGGTACATTTACATCTGACATTTGTATCCGTACATATATGTCAAGTATCAGACATAGGTATATCGCTAGTGACTGTTGACATTCTGATAGAAATTTGTGTCTAGAAGCTCTAAATTTACAATAAATATTGAATCGTTTACATATTTCTTAAATACACTTGTGTCATACACATCCATTCATTGTAGGAAGACAATGTTCAGTTATGAAACGATGAGAATATTGAAATAAAAAAATGTTTCTTGTGCGATTATTGTGAAGATACAGAAAAATAGAATAATGCGTTCACTGTGGATTCAAGAGTGAATTTTGAGATACGAAGAATTAGGTGTTTATAGTCAATTAATGTTATATTTTTTGGGGATGAAGCCAACTCAGTTTGAGAAACTTGTTTGTAAAATTGGTCTAACAAGCAAGCTACCAAACCAGTTTTAATATAATTTGGTATGCCACCAAATGACGCAGAGGGCACTATACCATTTAGTTTGTTAAGATTGTATTTCTGAAATCTTTTTCAAATTGAATACAAGGCACAGTTTTACTATGTATCTTTTTTCATTTAAGGGTTAGTTGTAGTACGATTGGCAAGCTTGATAATTAATAAAATATAAAAGGGGTGTGAAAGTAATCCAAACAAATTGAGTGAAAGATGTCAAGAGATGTTATGTTAAAAATTTTAATAACTTTATATATTTATTTGCTAAAGATAGTATGGATTGTAAGGGGCTCTGGAGCTCCCAAGAATTAAAATTTGTGTCAAATTATTTCTCAAGTTGATTATGTACCTAATAATTATATTTAATTTCTAAATCAACATATACAGGGCGTTGTATGACATATTGGAAAAATATAAGGTTCCAGAGGTCATTCTGAGTAAAAAAAAGTTATATACATGGTTACGTGTCAACGTGCTTGTGCTGTTTTCAAATATTTTTGTTTCTATTTGTATTGTCATTTTGTTATTATTATTCCTGACAATCAAACATACTAAAAGTTTAAATAAAATTTGTGTACATGTAAGTACTTATTTCTAAACTTTGAAGGCCAATTCTCATTAGATATGCCAGGCATGGTCCAGTCACAGCCAAATCATCACCATTGGGATCTCTTTATTTACTACAAAACTTTTGTTGAGCCTGGGTCATGATTTGACAGTGACTGAACTGTGCCCGGCACGTCAAGTGAGAATCGGTCTTATAGGTCTATAGCTCGGTAACCATGGAGAATTGACCCAATGCACATATATTTTAAAAAATTTTACTCAGTTTGCACAGTACGTCATGCAACACCTTGTATTTATATTTGAAAACTGTTTTGAAAGTATGAGTAAAAACAAAAAAATAAATAGTAAACCTGGCTTTATGATAAAAATTTACCAAAGCAATATAAATTTTATAGTCATTGTTTTTAATATGCTATCGACACTACCACAAAAGTAGACGACTAGTCAATTGCAGCAATTTCTGTCTTGCAGATCTGAACATGCAAATAATATGTTTAATCGTATAGATGTCGACACGCATCGTGTATCTCTCTGACAGAAATTTTTCGCTGTTTCCATTAATTGCAATTTCTGTCCGACATAAATTGTGCAATTAATATCAGATGAAAACTTACCTTTATGGATATGATGTTTGTGTTCTTTTTTAAGAGGAACAGTAAATAATATATTATGCAAAGTATATTATATAATGTTGATTGAATAATAATTCATTCAACAATGGTAATCATATACACCAGGCAGGATATAGCAAATTTGTTCTATTTCTTAAGTCACAAAGGCATAGCACGAAAACAGATATGTTTTAGCAATACAATCAAGTAGAAATTGAAAAAGTAGACATACTCTTAGAAAACTGTTGTAGTAAGATAATTTATTTATTAGGAGTAGCTTTTATTTTATAATAATTGTATACTGTTACCAATAATAGAGATGATCAATTTTCAGAATTCAAAAAAATATTTTTACTGAGTTTACAGTCCTCTGACCTGAATGGGTCTTTCTATAACACTTGTGGTGCCTTTAATGTTAAATATCTTTCTAGTTTATTATTTAATTGCAATATGTTTTGGGATTAACTGATGAATTTTCAGTTTATGATCAAGACGATTTCATTCTCCAAATTGTTTGGTGTTGTAGTGAAATTGTTAGTAGTTATTGAAAGAGTTGTTAAAGAGGCACTTACTTGTGGTTTATAAATCTGACATTTTCAAGCCAACCACTTTCCTTGTTTTAAAATGGTAAGTGTAGCATTTATTTAAAATAAAATTTTTGGTTTTGAGCCGATTTATTTTCATGAATTGTATTTTAAATTTGTAGTGCTTTAGAACCGTATTTAATTTATTACAAACTAATATGAATATTTGAAAATAACTGATTATAATGTTAGAAACTTGAAATAAAACAGATTTTAAAAGAAAAATTACAAGCCGTATATTACTTAAAGTTGGGCAGTAAATAAGCTAACAATAATCGAATGTGCTACTATGTTAGGATCTATATATCGAATGCTATCAAGGGGCTATTGTATTTCCCCTTTCGTCTCTCGTCCTGGCTCTCGAGGTGCCACCAAGTAAGAGTTCCAGCATCCGTCATCATTTTTAACAATAAGTAAGATATTAATATCATTGGTTTTATAAACTTCGCTACCAGATAAGTCAAAGTAGGGATTCACTTTTGCTGACAAATTTTATTCCGTCCAAAGTTATGAGCCCGTCCAAATCCAGAAGACATTGCTATCGAAATCCCCAGATCTAACAAATTAAGTATTTATTAAAATTATTTATTATATTTAGTACCTTTGTTACTCTATTATAATAGTATAAGTTACAAATTACCTCTTTTACTGGCATAGGTTCTGAAACCTGGCGATGTCTATTTCAATGCCCGACATTTCTGACATTTTGCGAACGTCAAAATTTGTGGGCAATATAAAAAATTAAATGGACCTTCTTATTCCTACAAATCGAATGATTATGCTTCCTAACAAGGTGAAAATTTCAAGATTGTTTAAATTAATTGCATCCTGAAACATTTAATAAATACGCTTCGACATGTCATGTATCATAATACATATAAATATGTATTATTTCATCTATTTCTAGGCATTCTTGCACTGTTGAGCCTATTTTATTAAAAATAAAGTTATTTCTGTAAATATTCGTATCGAACACCATTCTTATAGTTATGTTTTCATATTCAATTCTTAATTAATTTTTTTATAGGTATATTTAACACTCTCTCACTGTTTGTGTAACCAGATTCTAATTAAAACAGATTTACTTCCTTGTTTTATATTTCTTTTCATTTCAAAAGATGTTTTACTAAATCAAATAACTATTTACTGTCACTGTTAGAAATAGGTTAGTGTTTTTCTAGGTTAAAAATTCAAAACAAGCCGTTGACGAAGTGGATGGTAGGTGGGCGGTGTCATTTTAGAAGTTTAATTTCATTGGATGTGTGAATCGATTCCGCGCATGCGCATTTCTCACAAGTGCATCAGACGAACAAAGAGGGTACAAAGTTCTCGGCTGAATTCGTAGGCCGAAACCCGCAATATAGTAGTATTACATATATGGTCAGATCATGGTCAGACCCGCCTACTAATATACCGTATTCGAAATTCGAAATCGTATTCGTTATTCGTATTACGTATTACATACCGACTGGCGACTGCCGACTGCGAGTGAACGAAAATGAACCGGACGTTCGATGTGTTGGTTCAGTTCAGTTGGTAGATTTGAGGTAGTAGGAAAATTATTCCGAATCCGTATTACGTTGCAAAAAAGATGTTCGGATTAATCCGAATATTTAAATATTCGGATTCACCGAACTTGGTCGAATGCTCCACCCTCTCCCCTACACGGGTAAATCCATTTACAAAAATTAAAGCAAGTAGATATACCTATAATAAAGTACGAATAAAACATACATTCATTAATTAACTTTAAGATGTCTCGTACATAGATGTAACTGTAATAAATTACTAGTATACCCAGAGGCAATTTTATTTACGTTTATACTTTTTTTTCTGTATTTGCGCTAATTGTATATTTATAAAAGCTGCAAGTTCTCTGAGACAGAATTTAAAAGTTAATTGTTGAAATTCTTCTAAACTACTATTTTCAATATGTTTTTGTTGTGCAATATTTTCTATTTGTTTCCTTAATTGAGCATTTTCCTGTTGCAACTGTTTAATTTTATTTCTATAATTTTGATTTCGTGGTGTATTTGAAGTGAGCGTATTTCTTGACGAAAGTAAAACAGGGGAGGTTTGATCAGAACTTGAAGGTGAAAGTAAATCTAGAGTTTCAGATGCATCTTCCGTGGTGCTGTCAATAGTTAGTGGTCATAGTATCTGAAAATAAAAAAAAATGTTTGAATCCAACGCCAAACATACTGTATCATATTTATATATTTAATACTTTTCAATATTTATATATTTAATACTTTTTAGAAAATCTGTATTAGCTGAGTTCCCTCCTAGTATACGTCATCTGGTAATGTCCGAGTATCCAGCAGTACGAAGCAAAAGAGACTGAGAAACTTTTATTCGTTCTGTATACATTTTTAGGTATATTTTATATTTACTTAAAACAAATAAAATATGTCAGACATTTTTTATTTCTATTTCAGTTTAAGCACAGGAAAGTAAAGAAAAAGAGTTCTTGAAGTTATGAAAAGATGTAACGAGTATGCTAGTGTATGCACGAAAGAGTTATCAAGAAATCTTTCTTGATAACTCTCACATCTGTGATGGAAAGAAGGAAATTGGTTCACAGTTCGGAGCTCATAATAGATGGTTAACTCATTATCACTCTAGAGTGGGGTGTTTGCCACAAGCTAGTTCAAGTAATATGATAAGTTCATTTTTGTAATATGTTGTGTATTTGACTGTCTTCTGTAATTTATATGTATAAATAAATACTTATTGCAGTCAAACAAGTAATTAAAATTATAATAAAGGATTATTAATTACTTTCTAGTGTCTTATTAGTGACTTTGTAGTAGTGACATATGGTGGAATCACAAGCATATTCATAACATTTTAAAGAAGTAGTTCATTCCTAGATGAAGTGTATAGATCTAATGAAATCGATAAGTTAGAACATTAATCACCTATATGAATTAATTAACTAGACATGAGTGTAAATATACCTATTAAATCCACCGGATAAGCCTGACATGCGAGTTAAATCGGCATTAAATAAATTCAGCCATGCATATGTAAAAGAAAAAATAGCTTATGACTTCATCAAGAAGAAATATAAATCAGATAAATTTCAATACAAGACATCATGTATTAATTCGATAAATGTGTGAACCAAAAAATAAAGTAACGTAATCATTGCGTTTACTTACATAAAATATTTGCCTTAAATGTGTTTTTAATTTTCCAAAAGTTTTTATTAAAATTGCACTATACATATGTATATGCTAACCCTTTTGATAATTATTTTATTGAGACTGTTAAATATTCAAGTATTAATTAATTCGATCCTTATTATTATATATTATATTACAAAGGAAATTATTTAAGAGCAACTTGAAAAAATTACATACAATATAAAGATATACAATGCTAAAAATATTTGTCATATAGCGATGATTATTTACATACCTATCAGGCAAATAAACCAGTATAAACAATGTTTGTTTACAAATTTAAATTTAGCGGCTTCAACATACCTAAAAATGTCGGAACGCACACGATGACTACTTCGCACATCTTTAAGCACATTCTATATTTATCTTTTTCTATGAGTGGCACATCTATTTCTGTATATGGTCTGTGGGTGCGAGATAGACAATCATCTGCACGTACGATATGAATTGTGTTCTTATAGGATTTTTTTGCGAGTAACCGTTGTCAGAATAACGGTTAGTTAACGGTATCTCTTACATGAGACCCCCACTCCTAGATTAAGTTCCGGTAACGTATGCTCTCTAAAATACACCGGTTATGGTTCTTCTTGAATCTGTGGTTGTTATAAATAGTCATAGCGCAAAATTTTGTAAACAAGCAACAGCAGCATAGAAGTGTTTGTTATTTGTGTGCTTGTTGAATTTATTTTCAATATATATTGTTTATTACACTTTAATTTTAATAGTAAAACCTTACTTTGTTCCACCAAAGTGAGGCAAGTTAACATTTGAATGGCTAAAAAAATATATCCGCATTTTATTCTAACAACTGTTACAAATGGAAAAAATAACATTTTATAAGTTGATTAATTTTATTATGGAAAATTATAAATGTAGTACAAAAAAGGAAAAGTTCTTTTAAGACAATGTTATTTTTAACTAATTCTACAATCAATCATTTTATTAAGACGTATTGTATGAAATGTTCTATGCAGAGTGCAGAAGAATTTATGTTATAGGGTTTGTTCCAACATAGCAAGAATCGATTCCGAACCGTCCAGAATTAGTCAGTCAGTTCAGTTGTTAATGTACTCTCGGCGAATGCGATGTAAGACGGTGTTGGTCAAACATTTCTCACGGTTCTGAACCAGTTCTAGACGGTTGTTGGAACAGACTTATAATCTCACAATTTTCGTAATATTCGTAACCGCTTTTGGCTTACCTACCTCGCTGAATATGTTACTGATTTCAGTAACCGGTGTTGTTGTGACGTCAACAGCTACGTCATGTCTCTTCTCCTCACTAACCGCTTTCACACTAAAACGGTTACGGTTGCTAAAAAACAGTTACCGGTACTTTAACGGTTACTCGCAAAAGAATCTTATTAATTTCCCATTATTTTATTTTGTTTGTAAACACGTCATTGGCGTACAGTGTGGTTAACCAGTACTTTATTTTATGTTGTATCTCGTTAGTGTTGTTCTTTGTGTATTTTTATTGTTGGAACATGTCATGGTTTATAAGGGACTGTATAATTAGCCAGCATATAGCATATAGCACCAAATAATTCTTCATATCCAGAATTCAATTACATTTCAATTCACAATCAGCTAAATCTTTATTGCTCCGCTATTGCTAGAAATAACAAAACAAATATGGCGCTGATCATGAGGGATCCCATTCGCGCAGCTTTTAGCGCATTCCAGTATTTCCTTTCCAGTCATCATAAAAATAAATAAAATTACATTTCATTTCAGTGTGCAGTGGTGTGCAGTAAAGAAGTAAATAGTACCGAGTTGCTAAGTACTGACAAACAGTCAAACACTAATTTAAAATGTTTATTGTTTAAATTAGTATTATTTTACGATTCAAATAGTTCTTTCAAAAAATAAGTGAGAAATGTTATTTGCTGTTATCGTATTGAATAAATATTTAAACTTTCAGCTAAAATGTCTGCAAATGCAAGTCCATCTCATTACACAGAAGATGCATTTGTGTCGGATGCTAATTTTAAAGTAGAAATAAATCAGAAAATGAAAGTACCAGATAAAATCAGTTTTAATTCAGATTTGAACGGCGATAACCGCAATTCCTGGATTGGGGATAATTTAAGTATGAATGTTCCTGAAAGGATATTAGTAGCAGGTCAGCACCAGCATGTCGGTATGTAACAAGTGGTTTATAGATTATTTGTTTATAGATAATAATATGGGTGTTGAATTTTTCTTTGTAGTCAAACAAAATGTCAATTTTTTTATTCTTGCAAGTTCTACAAATCGCTTGAGAATATGGTAAGATTCTTGGTACCACATTTGCAAATGCCGCTGGCAATGTCTTGTGTTCATATGCATGTACCATGTACTGCATATTTATTCTAATTGTGTCTGTTTTTATTTATTTATTTATTGAAAACCTAAACAGGCTGTAATGGCCTAATTACACGGAGTAACAGTTATTATAAAAACAAGATGTACTTACCTAAACTAAGCAAGCACAAGTACAATATAGGCGTACATATATTTATTAAATAGAAAATGATTAACTAGCGAATTGTGGAAATATGAAAAATCTAAATTAATAAAAACAATTATTGAGTTTGCTAATCTAAGCAATGCAACAAGAGGGAAGATTCCAATACTAGGAACATGAAACATTGAAGAGAACAGGTATGAAATGGTGGCACATTAAAAGGTATGAATAGTAAAGTACTTGGTTCATTTATTAGATTATTAATAAGTTTATATAAAAACATGATAAGTGAAACTTTGTGTTTAATCTCCAATAAAATTATATCAAATTCAGTTCGAAGTTGTGCCGATCAAATTAAATTGTAATCAAGACATATATGATATTTTTAAAACGTGTCTTAGAAATTTATTATGTATTTTTTCAATTGACCTTAAATAATAATAATATATAGAGAATTTTTAATGTTTAAATATTTGTAAAAGCTGCAATTTGCCTGTTAATAAATCCTAACATTCTATTCGCAGAATTTGTAATACTTTAGATGTGGTCTACAAATTTGCTATATCTCAGGCCAAGCTCTTTAATACTAAAAGTTCTGTTTAATAAATTATCATTCATACTACAGTTAAACAATGGAATTATTATTTTTTTTGTAACAAAAAAATTATATAGTATTTCTTCAAGTTGCAATGCAATTTATTACTGACTCTCCAATTAACAATACTGTCTATATCTCTCTGTAGAGCCACATAGTTTCTAACGGTTTAATTTTTTTCGGCATAAAGTTAACAATATATAATAAGAATAGTAACTGTCATAAGTGGGAACCCTGAGGCAGTATTTCCATTATGTTTAACAACAAAATGTCTGTTCTGAAGATATGTTTAAAATAAATTTACAATGTATGTGCGATTTTTTCAATAGTAAATCATGATTAACTTTGTCAAAAAAATTATAAAATCTGTATAAATCACATCAATCTGGTGTTTTTTCTCAAATGCCCTATAGTATATAAAAGTAAATTGGTATTTATTGATTTCTTTACAACAAATCTACATTGCTGCTCTGATGTATTTCTTTCCATATGCTGATAAAGTTTAAAATATACAATTCAGAAAAACCAAAATAGTCAAACTGAATTCCCTGGCGCACCGTCAACCCGATTTCGATGTTTTTTTTTTTTTAATTGTAGCTTTCTTTTTAGCTAGGGCTCTATGGTAATATCTTTTATTCGAATTTCAGTTTTGAGCATACACAGGGTGTTACTATGGAGTAAAGTTCTTTCATGAACTTTGCAACCCCATGTGGAATGCTGTGATTAAAGCGGTCAGTTTTTTCGAACATTTTTATTCTATTTTGATCTCGTTATCTCTATTATTAAAGGAGATGCACAACTAAAATGAAATTGCAATATTATAGTAGTAATTTAATAGCAAGAATAAAAATCAACAAAACGAACGAAGAAAATCAATATCGTATATTTCCACTTCTACTTCTAATAACGGCTTGGCATCTACTACTAGATACGTAATCTGGTCTTGGTCAATATTGCTCCATGTTTCTCTTAGAATATTTTTAAGGTCGTCAAGCGAGATGGCGAGCGGCTGATGATTTCTAAGTTACCGACCCAAAGTGTCCCACAAATGCTCTATAGAATTGGTATCTCTACGCGGAGGCCAGTCGAGCGTTTCAATGACCATCTCAAATCATCTCTCAAAATTTCCTCAATACATCATGCACTGGTCAAGGAACCTCCACGTAAAAGAACTAGCTCTGTACGAGCTGTCATGGATATTCCTCCCCAAACCATTACAGAACCTCCATTAAATGAGCCCATCGGATCACCCGTACACATCGATCGGAGCTATATACACAAAACCTGGACTCATCAGTGAACAAGACGTGTTCCCAGTTCTCAAAATTTTAATTCACATGCCCTCTAGCGAATTGTAATCGCACTCTACGATGGTTTACGTTTAACTTCAGTCCTGTGGCTGGAATTCCAAAACTTACATTCTGTTCTGCAAGATGTCTTTTTACAGTGGATATACTTGTATGGATATTATGAGTGGTACTAAGTTTTACTTGCAAGCTTCTACTTGTTACAAATCGTTCTCTCAAAACACACAATAGAATGAAGCGATCATAAATCGCTACTATTCCGTGAGATCTTCCTTGTTCATAACGTCTATTGTGATCATTGGTTTCTTCAATGCGTTGAATAATGCGGGATATTGTTGTATGAGAAACTCCCAAACCTCTCAGCTACTGCATGATAGCTTAGTCCTTCCCAACCAATGTTATCACTTGCAAATTTCTTGTTTGCCGCTCCATTTCGATACTACAAACACTTGAAACTTCATCAACAGCGACCCAAATTAAACAAAATTGACGTTTGTGAATTTGACGCTTCTTATTTTTGATTTCCCATAGCTGCTCTTATTTTCACAATGCTGCATTTTAATTGAAAACTGACTTGTGGGCGATTATCGTATATACTGCATTTTCATTTTAGTTGTGTATCTCCTTGAATAATAAAGATAACGGGTTCAATAAAGAACGAAAAGGTCGAAAAAAAATGGTGCTACAGCCTAACATCAGTACACACTGACTGCTTTAATCACATCATTCCACAGGGTGTTGCAAAGTTAATGAACAAAACTTTACTTCATTATAACACCTTGTGTATGTTCAAAACTGAAATTCGATTAAGAGACATTACCATAGTGCCTTTGCTAAAGAAGAAAGGTACAGTTAAAAAAAAATCATCAAAATTGGGTTGACGGTGCTCCAGGAAATTTATTTTAACTTTTTTGGTTTTTCTAAGTGGTGTGTTAATTTTGATGCAAAGTGTATAATGTGTTCAAATAATTTGGTTGGATTGGTTAGATATTCCTTCATAATTTGCTATACCTACTGATACCTTATCTAATTTAACCCTGATTTTGGAAATTGGAGTATAACTTGCTGTAATTAAATAAAAAACATATATGTCCACAGAAAAGGTGTTGAATAGGAATAGCTTCTTGTTTCATTTTATGGAAAAAAGTTACTCTTAATAAAAAGTTTTGCTGGTTCTTAAAGCAGGACTGGGATAGAAAGATTCAACATTTCTTGTACGAGGTGTTCAAAAAATTGAAGAAACTTTAAATGGTACACGAGTAAAGTGTACTTATTTGTGAAGATGTGGAAATAAGTTACTAGTAAAAGTTGTTCAAAAGTGAAAGGCATTATCTAATACCAATTTTCAAAAAAATCCACCTACTTTTATTTATTTGTAATCATTAAATTTATTTTATACAAATTCAGTTATTCCAAAGTAACGATTTACAAATTTTAAAATTTTATTTACTCAAACACACCACCATATTGAGCACATGTTTTTAAACGGACAAGTAATTCATTAAAACTTCTTACCTCATCTAAAGGGCATCTCTAATTGCATCCTTTAATTGATCAATATTGAAATCCATTAGAGGTGTATGATAAACAATTTGTTTCAGTCAACCTCATAGAAAAAAAATCCATTATTGTCAAATCTGCACTCCTAGGAGGCCACTGAACTGCTCCTTGTCTCCCAATCCACTGGTCTCAAAATATATGGTCTAACCATCGTCTGTTAAACTGTGTCGCCTTTGTAATACTTGTCTGCTGAATCACCTGAATTTCAATCTTGCATTCTGTGATGTGCTGTACTGTGTTGACTCCAATGTCAATTTTTGGAAATCACACCCTTAATCTCAGAATTGGACATTAGTATTGACACTGTAATAGCTTACCTTTTAATAGAGCCTTCTTATCTAATTTGATGTATTTTATATCTACTACTTTAAAACTTTAAAATATGTGACAGTAATACCATTTGTGTACTCCACATATTGTACTTTTGTAGATTGTTATAAAAATACATTTACAATAATGGATTGCTACTTCACTTTCACCATGAAAAACAATACTTCATTATTTTAAGTTTATCAATTTATAAATTTAAAAATAACATGTTATCAGAAAAGTACTCAACAGATATTTGAAATCTATCACAATTTTTAAGAAGTGTCAAATTATTGATACAAACAATTGAAAACTATGACATATGTGCTGTATAGTTCTGCCACACGCGGTGAATCATTGCAAATGGGCAAAGGAATAGACTAGAAAATACGCGGTCTAATCATTGTCGTGCACTTGGCGCTGGGCATACATCTTGTGGAAAGTAAAATGAATGATGGTATTCTAACGTAAGGTTTTCTAATTCATCAAGAAAATTTTTTAACATATTTAAGGAACTATCCGCATTACAAGAAGTATTAAAGAAGTATGGCCCTATTCCGTAATAAGAAATGGCATGCTACACATTTACTTTAGTAAAGTACTGACGCTTCTGTGGTATCCGAAAATGCAGATTAATATCACTCCAATGTCGTGCATGGTGCGAAGCCACCACACCACTGGTTGAAAAAGTTGAAGAAGAAAAAACGATATTTATTGAGTATAACCCAAAAGGCCATTGACCGAGGTCCTTCAGTCTGTTTAAATACATTTTCAGTTTTACATTATTGTTATGATATGTATAAGATTTATTTTGTTTTTATGTTTTTGGTGCAAAAAAAAGAAAGAAAAAAAGAACAAAAGTTATTGTGTTCTGAGATTGATGAGTTCCTCCCATATTGTTTTTTCTGGAAATCTCCTGCGTCTTGACATGTGGGTTTCTTGTTTTGCAGAACGGTCTGAGAATTTCCATGTTTTGTTCATTTTTTGCGAATCTCATGGAGAGGTTATTAATCCGTTCAGCGATTTTTGTTGTACCTGTGATGTTATACATCACATTCAGTGGCCGGGTTGTGCAATGGGTTTCTTGGGTGTCGGCATTTTGTGATTGCTCTTAGAGTTGATGTTTCAGCAGTTTGAAGATTTCGTAGCGCTGGCTTTCTCATGCTCAGGAATAGTGGGTGCCTATATTCTAATAATGGTCTGCAAACGGATTTATAGATGTGTGCTGCTATCTTTTTCCTGATGCCTCTGTTTTTATATGCATTTCTTTTTTTCGTATGACTGTTCAGGTTGACTTTATTGTCTAGAGTTATACCTAAGTACTTCACCTCCGTACGTTTGATCATGATTGTTGGAGAATTGTTTCTTACTGTATGGTTGAAAATGATAATTGCGATTTTGTTGGATTTGGTTGGAGGTGACAGCGGTGATCTCTGTGGCACTCCTTGGTGAGTTGTAATTGTTTTGGAATATTTTGTATTCACTCTTACTTGTAGCTGTCTCTGTTTTAAGTGGTTTTTTATTGTGTGTACTAGATATCGTGGACAGTTCATTTTTGCCATCTTATACAGCAAGCCGTTGTGCCATACGCTGTCAAACGCTTTTTTATGTCAATGAAGACTGCTGCGCTGCATTCCCCCTCTAGCTTTGTTGTTTGGATGTTTGATGTGGCAATTATTAAAGGGTGTGTAGTGGAACATTTTTCTCTGAAACCAAACTGATATTTGGGTATATTGTGTCCAATGGCGTCGATTATTAGTTTTTTTAAAATTTGTTCAAAGTTCTTTGCTAGGACTGAAAGCAAAATGATTGGACGGTAGTTGTCGACCTTTTTGTGATCCGTGTTTGGTTTTGGAATGGTTATGACTACCCCTTGTTTCCATTCCCTTGGAAGACATGTATTTCTGAGACAGTATTCGTATATTTTTATTATGTATGCGTGTACATTTTGACTGAGTTTTCTGACAATTTTTTCGATATATTGTCCTTTCCAGGTGCGGTATTTTTTTCCCTACCTATTATTTCAAAGTAAGTTTCTTCATCTATTGTGTTTCTTTGATCGGATATGTCTCCCGCAAAGTAGATGTTGTGCCAGGCTTCCACTTCATTGTATTTGTTTTGGTCATATTGTGGGTTGTACTTTGGTTTATATACCTCCTCAAAGTGTTTCGCAAATAATTCTGCCTTTTCAGTATCTGTACTGTATGTAGTTCCATTTTCCTCCTGATTTGTTGTAGTTGCTGTTCTCTTGTATCCAGAGAGTTTTTTAATTTGTTACCAGTAGTTTCTGCCTTGTTCTTTATTTATGTTGTTACATATATTCAACCACTTCTCCTTATATTGTTGAATCAGTTTCTTTATATTTTTACTATATTTGTTGAGTTCAGTTTTATAACTAGGATCAGGGTTTATTTTGTAATCTCTATACAGTTTTCTTTTTTGTTTTATTAGTCATATTATAAAGGGAGGAAGTTCATATAAGTAATAATTTTGTTGGTGAATTTTCTATTACTGTTCTTGTCAATTTTTCATTTAAGTCTGTTATTAATCTCTTACTAATTGCAGCAGACTTGACGTCATCGATAGTTCTTCATGATAGAGTTTACTTTATCTATGTTACATTTGTGGATGTGGATGAATTAATTAACATTGTGAACTATAGTCTTTTTAAGGTCAATTGTTAGTTCTATTGCCAAATGATCTGAACCTGTGTCTGGATGTGTATCGATTTTAATAATATTATTAGTGAGACTCTCAGAGTAAAGTGTTAGGTCTGGAGTTGTGTCTTTGTTGTTTTCCATTAAAAATGTTGTTGTCATTGCCATTTTGAAGGAAGAATTTTCTGTGAAGTGTTTAAGTTGTGCTTTCTTCCTTTTATTAACGTTAAAATTTCCAATAATGATGGAATATTTATACAGTGCAGCCATTGTAAATACAGTTTTTTCAGTGCGAGTAGATGCGTGGAAATATACCAGAAATATATGTATATAATCATTGGCGAATGGCACTTTAAAATATACTACTGAATTAAGAGGGTTGTTTATACTTGGAGCATTTGCTTTAATCATTTTTAGATTAGGATGCACGTGTACCAAACTACCTCCCCTAGTGTTAGTATTAACGAAATTGCCGTCAAATCTCAGTTCATCCCAGTCATAAAATTTTGTGCTTGTATCTTTTTTTGTTTTCGTTTCAACAAAAAGAGCACAGTTGATTTTATTTTTAATGATGGTGTTGTTAATTAAATGTCTTTTTAAGGAGTAACTGTTGATAATAGCATACAAAATCTTAAGTGTCGACATGAATTTGACGATTAATATTGTTTTGTATAGGTTCAGTAGGGACACTGTTAAGGGCTGATCAAGATCGAACATAAGGATATATAATCTGCTGCCAGTGAAGGTAGCTACAGTATCAATGTTATATTGGGTGACAAATCTTCTACGTAGTTTAGTTATAAGTTCTTCTCTGTTGCTGTGTTTTTCTTTGTTCAATTTATTGACATAAGTATTGATAATAAAATCGTGGTTAGTAATGTGTGAATGAATTTTTGAGTTTTTTTGTGATTTTTTTGTCGATTTCATGAGTTTTCTTATTTAGGGATTTAATTTGTGTGTTAGGAATTCCGTCGATCGGTTTGGTAGGTCTATTAGGGCATCTTGAAGACCAGGTTGAGTGGTCTTCAGCGCCACATGAGGAGCACTTAGGAGGTAGTGGAGAGTCACATTTTGAAAAGTGGTGATTACCGTTACACTTTGTACATTTTATTGATGTTGTACATTCTTCTCTAGTATGTGTAAACTGAAGGCAACGTGAACAAGGTTTTGGAATTGGAGCCGGTGGTAAACTGGGGTACACGGGATAATGTCTGTTTGTAGAAAGCGCCTTCATTTAGAAGTCGTTCAAATGAGTTCATACATCCTGTAATGATTCTTATAAGAAGAGTGGGAGAACTTGTAGCTCTAGAAATGATTCTGTGGCAGTACCGATGATTTATATTTGTTTTACTTAGGAAGTCACTGATGTCTGTGTCTTGAATTTCTAGTTCTACCGAATCCACCACTGTCGAGTATGAAGCAGAAGAAAAGTTTATAGCAGGGTTATCAATTGACGTAGTGTTAACGGTTGTTTCTTGAAAATTTATTATTACTTTACCATCTACAAGTTTTTGAAGAGTTTGGGTTACAGTATTATTTTCGGTATTGCAGATGCAGTGGATTGATTAGTGTTGTTTTTGTTTGTAGGATTGCTTTTGTTTTTATTTCCTGAAGAAGTTGAAGCTTTTTGTATGTGGTTTTTATCAGTTTTATTTTTCTTATGTCTCTTCAATTCCAACAGTTATTAATTTGTGCTTGACTTAAACTTTCAATGGAAACCTTTTCCTTTTGTCATTTAAGAGTATTTTAAGCTAATATATATCAAATCTCCTACAATTCCTATTAATAATAATAATAATAATAATAATGCATTTATTGCCCAACAGAACAAGTGTTCCAGTTACAGGACAAAACAAATATAGGTTCAAAGATAAAAAATGCACTTAATACACAATACATAAGTTAAAATAAATATAAATACAATCAATAAAATAAATCTAAGTTTCCAAAATACTAAAGAATTCAGTTGCTACAGTCAATATACTATTAAGATTGCAGTGGTTAATATCACAAAGTAGAGATATCGCATTATAGTTATTCGCCATGACATAAACCGGCGATTTGATAAGAATATTTGTTTTAGCATTCTGACAATAGAACATGCCATCAACACGAGATCCATGTCTAGGTACTCGTATATTAAATAAATTGAGTAGAGAAGACGAGTCAACATTGCCATGAAAAAATTTAAACAGAAATGACAGACTATTAAGTATTCTCCTTATATGCAGAGACTGGACATTAAATCGATCTAACAGCACTCTGTGATCATATCGCCTAACTGGATAATAACCATCTATACGATACGATAAAAATTTAAGGAAGCGACGCTGAACTTTTTCAAGATGGTTAATATGGGTCTGGTAATAAGGGTACCATGCAAGACTACAGTACTCTAATTTTAATCGAACCAATGAGTGGTAAAGACATTTCAGTGCAGTGACGTTGTTAAATGACGTTGAATTTCTTATTATAAAGCCTAAAGCCTTATTAGCTGCATTTGTAATTCCATTAATATGATCAGTAAAGGACAATTTGTTATCATATATCACATCAAGATCCCTAACATTTTCACAACACTGCAATAGTACATCATCAATACTGTAGGCAAATGTTAGCGGTTGTTTTTTGAGAGTAAAAGAGCAAACTTTGCACTTTTCTATATTGATAGGCAACTTATTTTCCGTGCACCATCGACCTACATGATCCACCTGTTTAATGAAGTCATATGTATGTTCTCCGATACCAAACATCTAGGTATGCTAATGAACAATTCCACAGACAAAGTTCTATTCAATAATTATCTAAAAAAATTAATCTAGCGAAATTTACTAACCTGGTTTAATGAAAACATTCTATAAATATCTAAGTTCACTTTTGAAAATGTGGTAACTCGAAAATTCAACCACGATAGATGAGATCTGACCTATTTCTGCATTTTTAGGATTGCTTCTTCCGGTGGCCTCCTTTAAGTTGAGTCAAATATGTAACTATAAAAATTGTTATACCAATAAATTAAAATTATTTGAAATTAAATATCGACAATGTCAAAACTGATTAACCTGTTAATGAATTTAAACATGATAACAACGAATTTTCGAGTTCGAAATACCTTTCTAATACAGTAAAAAATAATTTGAAGTATTTCTCTACTGAATGCAATACTTACCAATAAAGTGCTTGCATCGTTGTCATTGTATCTATTCGGGGTATTCGCAATAATAAGAGAGTTCTTAAAAATTTCAAAATTATCTTACGGTAAGTAGCTTCCGGAACATACAAATTCAAGAATAATTTATTAAATTAATACTAGAACAAGATTTAATTTGGAAAAACGGAATTTGTATAAAATAAAATAAATTTAATGATTTCAAATAAATAAAAGTAGACCGATTTTTTCGATAATTGGTATTAGAGACTGACTTTCTCTTTTGAACAACTTTTACTAGTAACTTATTTCCACATCTTCACAAATAAGTGAACTTTACTCGTGTACCATTTAAAGTTTATTCAATTTTTTGAACACTGTGTACAAGAAAAGTTAAATTTTTCTATCCTAATCTTGCTTTAAGAACCAGCAAATTTTTTTAATAAGAGTAACTTTTTTCGATAAAATGAAACATAAGAAACTTTTCCTATTCAACACCTTTTCTATGGATATACTGTTACATGAGTCAAAGACAGTCTTAACCTCTCTTGACATCCTTTCAAAATATAGGATGGTATACCATCTACCATATTCCACATTACATATTTTGTTTTTATGAGCTCTACGAACCAGATTTTTAACTTTCATCTTTTGCACAAAAGTTTTAGAAAAAAATATCTTTCCGATATATATTTTTTTCTTTCAATCATTTTTTTATTTCATTAGTAAACCAAATAGGACATTTTTTAAAACTAAAATTAAATTTATATTTAGGTACACATTTTTCAAAAACAGTAGTCTGGTAGTTCTAGATTATAGAGAAATTAAATTATTTAATGTTGTTACGAGTTTCCTACCAAACTTCTTCTTTTACCAAAAAAAAAAAAACATTTCGTTAATTATTCACAGATCTCCCTGATGATTTCACTGAAATATCCCAATGGAAACATAAACTCATAAACTACTTTTGGGACATAGTTTTTAAAACGTCAAAAACTAGTCGTCTAGTAACGTCATCGCAGACAGAAAATGCAGTGGAAGCTCTTCGCTCGAAATGCGTGGTGACGTTAGCCGTAACTATAGTGTCAAGTGGGATAGCTTGAAACTCCAATTACACGGAACCTCTTATTATCAGGCCTCGAATTACCCAGAGACTTCTAAGGCTAACTCCACATTTTTACTGTTTAATACCCCATCTCACTTTGTGTCTAATATTTTGAGTAATAAAAAATAGTTTTTTTTTTTAAATATAATTATAATTCACTTCATTAGTTGTAATATGTCATCTATTATGTAAATTTTTCTTTCCAATACTGGATGGTAACTATCCTCTTTAGTAATAGCAGCGTTCACAAGTAAATTCATTTTGCTGATGTTAGGAGTGTAAACCCAAGTGTGACATATCACCGCACTTGTCGTGACGTAAGGAAGTGAATGGTGGTATTTGCGTAGGACAATCTTGAACATTCTAGAACTTTATACGGAAGTGAGACAAAGACCCAATTGTGACATCACCGCACTCGTCGTGACTTAAGGAAATGAACGGTGTTATTCGCGAAGGACAATCTCGAACTTTATACGGAAGTGAGACAAAGACCCAAGTGTGGCATCACCGCACTTGTCGTCACTTAAGGAAGTGAACGGTGTTATTTGCGAAGGACAATCTCGAACATTCTAGAACTTTATACCGAAGTGAGACAAAGACCCAAGTGTGGCATATCACTGCTCTCGTTTCTTTGTAAGGAAGTCAACGGTGACATTTACAAAAATATTCGTGGACATTCTACAACGTTCCAAAGAAAATAGAGTGACTGCCTGTAACTAGAAGCCAAGTCAATATGGATGTACAAATGGCAAAACTGTTAAATGATGCAAATAATGTAAAAGAAAATGGAAGACCAGGCTAAGACAATGCAAGGGAAATTAGAAGAACAGGGACAAACAATGGAAAAGAAATTAGAAGAACAAGGACAAACAATGCAAAAGAAATTTGAAGAACAAGGACAGACAATGCAAGAAAAATTTGAAAAACAAGGGCATAAAATTAAGAATCAATCCCAGACAATGCAAGAAAAATTAGAAGAGCAAGGGCATAAAATCGAAGATCAGTCCCAAAACATGTAGGAGAAATTAGAAGAACAGGACAGATGATGCAAAAGAAATTAGAAGAACAGGACAGATGATACGAAAGAAATTAGAAGAACAAGGGTATAAAATGAAAGATCAGATACAGACAATATAACAGGAAATGAGAGATCAGACAAAAGAAATGCGGACAAAGTTAGAAAAATTGAAGAATACACTAGAAGAAAAACTAGAGGAACAGTCACATAAAGTGGAAATACAAGTAGCAGAGAAACTGTTAGCACAAAAAAAAAAGAAATAGACGAAGAAATAAACCAGGTTAGAGAAGAGCTTTGACTTAAATTAGACAAGATAACAAAGGAGGCGTAATCAAAACAGAAGGACCTGTTATCCGAACTCAGAAAACGAAACCCCCTGAATTCGACAGCAAGGTCTCTTGGAATGTCTATCTGCGTCAGTTTGAAGCAGCAGCTGCGGCAAACGAATGGTCTGATTGTGAAAAAGCTACTGCTGTTGCTTTACGAGGGGAAGTTCTTGAACTCCTACAAGGAGTTCCTGCTGGGCAGCAGAATAACTATGATATTCTAAAACAGCATATGGAAATGAGATATGATGATAAGCATCTGCAGCAAGTGTACCAGGCACAATTGAAAAATCGTCACCAGCAGAGTGGAGAGAATTTACAACATTATGAGACCGATGTTGCTCGACTGGTTCGATTGGCTTATCCGACAGCCCCGTCCGAATTTTTAGTCCAGCTCTCCATCCAAGTTTTTACCGACGGCCTAAGAGATTGCGAAACTCAGCAGGCACTACGACTCGCCAGACCTAATAATAATAACAGCGATAGTATGGGAAATGGAGACATAATCAAAACATTGAAGGAGGTCATTGAAAATCTCAGCCAAACTACCAAGCCGAAGAGAGAACAACCTGGTAGCTGAAAAGATCGCCTTCTTCAATGTTGAAACTGTGGGCAGATGGGACATCTGAAGAGACAGTGTAGACCCCCAGTTGCAAATCAACAAAGGCGCGACTCCCAAGTGGCAGTTTCCGGGGAACATGTTAAAGTGCGGACCATCAGTGATAACAGCAATAATATGGGAAATGGAGAGATAATCAGAACACTGAAGGAGGCCATTGATAAACACAGCCCAACTACCAGACCAAAGAGAAGACAACATTTCATTCGAATGGACATGTCAGCAAGCCTTTGAGATGCTGAAAGAGGCCCTCTGCACTACCCCGATTTTGACATATCCAATACCTGGACAACCATGTATAGTAGACCCGGACGCAAGCAACATTGGAATTGGCGGAGTTCTTTCCCAAGTACAAAATGGCCAAGAGCGAGTAGTGGACTACATCAGCAAAGTCCTCTCAAAAGCCGAAAAGAACTATTGTGTGACTCGGAAAGAACTGCTTGCCATCGTCAAGAGTTTAGAACACTTTCATAAATACCTGTATGGCCAATATTTCCTCCTAAGAACGAATCATGCTTCCCTTAAATGGCTGCTACAGTTTAAAAGGACAGATGGCTGGAACGACTGCAATAATATCATTTTGTTGTTGAACATGGAACCGGCAGGAAACATGGAAATGCAGATGCCCTTTTTAGGAGACCCTGTCCTGTCAACTGCAAACACTGCAGTAGTCTTGAAAGAAAAGAGGACATCTCATCAGTTCCTTGCAAGGTGGTAGCAGCTCAACCTAAAGACAGATGGAGTTCAATAGCAATTCGGGAAGACCAGCAAGCCGACTGTGACATCAAGCCCTTACTAGACTGGAAAGAAGCCAATAACCGACCCTCTTGGGCTGAAGTCAGTAGTAAAAGCCCAGCATTAAAGAGCTATTGGGCTCAATGGAATTCCCTGGTGTTCTAAAGAGCATGGGAGAATAATGTCGGAATGGAGGTCAAGAAATAAGTACTACTCCTGAGGTCCCAGGTTAAGGAAGTGTTGGAGGAAGTACAAGGAGGTACTGGTGGTGGACATTTCGGTATCAATAGGACTCTACAGAAGATTAGGAAGCGTTTCTACTGGTTGAGCTGTAGGACGGATGTAGAAGATTGGTGCCGCAAATGTGATACCTGTGCAGCCAGCAAGGGACCGAAGACCCATTCCAGAGGCAAAATGCGCCAATGCATCGGAAGAGCACCATTTGAGAGGATTGCCATTGATATCGCTGGCCCCTTTCCAAAAACTCAAAGTGGGAACTGATATCTGCTAGTAGCCATATACTACTTCAGCAAATGCCCGGAAGTATACCCCCTTCCTAATCAAGAGACCACAACCATAGCAGAAGCGCTAGTCAACAACCTGTTCTTCAGATTTGGTGTACCCATGAAACTACATTCAGATCAGGGCAGAAATTTCGAATCAGGTGTGTTCCGAAACACACCTGATTCGACCGGATACAGAGGACTCCCAGGAGTAAGATGAAGGTCGTCCATCTGGAACGTCTCTCCCCGTATAGATGTGCATCCGATCTGGACGATCGTGTCACAGAACTTGTCCCGCTCGCACTCAATTCGACGGCTGTGGTAGCGTAAAACGCTAGATTGCCCCGATCGCCCCTACGCGATTCTGGTAAACAAACAAATAATGCCGTCTATCGAAGCGCGACTGGAAAATTGGAGTGTCGACAAGAATATTTCGGGAAAGGGTCTAGAGATACTAGAAAATATCTGGAATATTCGTTTGGTCTATACAAGAAGAATAAACGGCTGAGTCAGTCAGTCTTGAATTATAGTCTTGACTTGGAATAAAGTGAAATAGTGTTTAGTTGAGCTGTAAATAGTTTTCAGTAGTTTACAGAGTAGTTAATAAAGATAAGTGATTAATTAACGGATTGTTTTTCTCTTAATAGAAAAAGTCGGATTGGGAAATCCGTGACAATATTGATCCAAGACGAAGCAAACGAAAAGTTAACATAAATGTGCAAAAATATATATCCAGAAGCAAATTGTGATTTTGTAGTTAAAAAATTCAGAGTTTGCGAAGATCTTTTAGGAAGGAACTCAAGATGGTAGAAGTATCAAAAAGCAGTGGTACCTCTGCTGATGATGTTTACAATCTGTCTTTATGGTATTTTGAATTCTTTTATTTCTCATATCCATCTTAAAAATTAAAATTATCACCTAAAAAATATAACATCCTGACAAAAAATTCAAGCTTACATGAAATTCCAAAAGCCACACCAATCACAAATGATACAGAAAACTTTTGGTTGTTCACACACACAATATCTACCCGTGTAGTTTTAATACGCACAAAAGAATGAAAGATAAGACTGTCTGCTTATACAGGTTGAGTCAGTCATAATGTCATTAATTTTAAGATGAGATATGGAATAATGAGTATAATACGAATTCGCGATTAAAAAAAATCTAAATGCATATTTACGCCGGAAATAAATATTTTCAAATCATTATGTAAATCCCCTTTTCAGACTGTCACTGACCGCTCACAGCCTTGGTCGTTTACAGCTCACAGTTCAACTCGATGTCGACCTGATGCTACGTAGCCAAATTGAAATATTTTCCTAGTACTTACTATTTTAGGATCTCATATTTTTTCTTGCTCAGTTCAGCCAATAATAATTTAAAATGTTAATATCCAATGAAATCAAATAATAATAATCAAATAATTCTATTCAAAATTGCAAGTAACGCGGTCCATTCATTGAAATTACAAAACTCGAACGTATCTAATAATAAACCGAGTAATAAACTATTTTAGGTACATTACATACAAAATATATACCCAATGGGTAAATTATTAAGAGAAGATGAAGTGTTTCATGTTTAAATACTAAGTAATAAAAAACCTTCGTGTTGTCGGCAAAAAAACTGTCCAAAACCGAAACGGCACGCCTCTGATCTGATGCTCACAAAAGTTATCAAATCTTGACCTACCGTATTATTAGGTCAATAACCTAGTTACCTAGTTTTTGTACTGTTATTTAACGACAAGGAGCAAAGCTAACTTTTTTATCTAGATACATGAATGAATTTTCCTTAAATATTAATAATTAATAAAAACAAATTTAGATAATAAATAAATATTTTCGAATGTTAGGTTATTACAGTTTAATAATTGTTATATTACGTTTTCACTACATTTTACAATTGAATATGAATTTTTATTATTACTCGTAAGTACAATTAATTATTTAGTTTGTACGTACAACTAGCCTACAAATTTATTTTTTTAAGCAATATGGTACTAACCTGTTTAAAATACCAGTTCAAGTAAAGTTGTACACATCCATAGCACTTTATTAATAAAATTAGGGTCAGCCTATTGCAAAATTCAAGACGACTGGGGAAATCAGTCCTGAGCTTTCTGAAAATGATACGGGTTTAGTGAGTTTTCACGTAATATTCTGCAGACCTTGCTTTGGGATATCTCCAATCGCCTTCAAATGGTTCTTATAGAAATAGTAGACGCGGTTTCACCCGTATCGCGAAGACGTTGAAGTACTTGTACACTGTTAGGAAAACGATCAACAGCTGCGGCATGTATTTCGCAAACATTCTCGCATTCTCCGTATAAAACTACCATTTCCGCATATTAGAAATTTGTATAATTAGGCATTGTAAATTTACAACCAATACACGACACCGAAATAACCAAACTATTGCTTGTGCTTGTATTCTCTCCATCTCCCCTCCAAATGTGTGATATGATCTCCAAATCTGGGGGGGGGAAAGAAATGCGGGAAATGCAGAAAGTGCGAATAAATGGTGGTAAATTTAAATAACACGCTGAAGTGTTAAGACGATATTATGTATGTAAACATGATGTGGAAACAATGTTTCCTCCGGCATTCGATTGTCGTATGGCTGCGTCATCAGAAACTTTGTAGCGTACCAGGAGCGTCGTGTTACCGAATTTTATAGTGATTTATTTTTTTAAAGGTTGAGTAAAAGTTTGTTTTCGATTTTCTGTCTTTATTAGGGCTTCCGAATAAGTGGTTAAAATTAATGACATTATGACTGACTCACCCTGTATATGCAACAACTTTGACGTGCCACATGCCAATCCTGTTTGGAAATCTTAACCGGAACGAACCACGCCAAGAATGCACGATTGAATCTATGTGTGAATGCCGCTATTAGACAGAAAATCCCAAAAAATCTACACTCAGTTACATTATGTACTAGAGATCTGGAAAATTCAAAATTAACAGTAATTTACCTTCGAAAGTTCCTGAAATTTTCTGAATATTACAAAAAAAACTTGTTTGCTTTAACTGGCTTTATTATGACAAGAGCTTACAAAAAATATCAAATACATATGTTTTTACTAAATAATACTGTACTGTAATATAAACAAAGAGACAAAACATTTTATTAAAAAATACAAAATTTCGCTGTACAAACAAATATAGAGATATAATAATAATAATTCCTTATGTATAGGCACTTACGCACTTTTATTCCTCTACATTTTTACAACACTCGTAAATTGTTTTAACGATTGATGTTTCGTTCGGATTGACATAAAAAAGTATGATGAGTCACAATCAGGGCCGGCTCGGGGGGTGAGGCGGTAAGGCGACCGCCTTAGGCGATATTATTTTGGGAGCGGCATGACGAAACATTTATGGTGAAATTTAAATAAATCCAAAGAATGCCGCCTTTTAAGTGAACGTGGCATCATGGCAACTGGTCTGGTAACACAAATACACAACAAAAAATGTATCGCTTTTTTGCAGGTCTATGCAAGTCTCTCGACAGAGCGCATTACACATTACTCTACTCTATATTTCTCTTTAGGTTTCAGTTGCGTGAAATAATCTATGATCTATGTAGTACAGTATTGTGTAGTGTCGGTAAAGAGTGTAAGCGATACAAGATGGGAAAGCCGTATCGAAGCTGTTAAGCCATTAAGGTATCAACTTGGTGAAATATATGATGCATTAGTTGAAATTTCTCTAGATGAACAAAAATACACTGATACCAAGAACAAAGGTAGATCATTAGCGACCATATTTCTAGTTATAAGTTTATTTATAGTAGTATAATTTGGTATGATATTTTATATAAAATAAATTTGGGATCAAAATTGCTGCAAAGTCCAAATATGGTGTTAAATTAAACTACCGCTATTCTAAAAAATATAACTATTTTTAATAGAGTTTTATTTGAATGGCTTTAATCAAATGTTATGCACGGCTAGAGAAATTTATGATGATATGGAGATCACGCCAGAATTTACAAGTACAACCTCTTCCTCCTAGAATTCAGCGAAAGGCGAAACTCTTTGAATATAAGGGAGAAGATGATCCTATAGAATCCCATAGTCAACTTTTTGAATTTTTGTATGATATTCCTGCCCTGATGCAAATGAACACAAAAAATGATTTGAAAAGGTGTCAGCATTTAAATATTCAGTTAACTGATGACATAGATCAAAATGAATTGGTTAATTAGCTTTTAACTTTGAGCGAAATAATGCAGGCTAATAAATGCACAAAGCCTATAGATGTTTTAAACTATTAGGAGAAAAACAGTTTGACCGAAAACTTTCCCAATTTAGCTGTTTCGTTAAGAATTCTTCTTACCATTCCTGTATCTGTGAGAAGTGGAGAACGCTTTTTTCTAAACTTAAATTAATAAAAGAATATTTACCTTCAACAATGACACAGGACAGATTAACAGGTCTCGCCATACTTACCATTGAGAACGATATATGTGTAAATATAGAATACGACGATATTATTGATGATTTTGCCAAAGAAAAATGCAGAAAAGTTTTATTATAAAATGATAAATATTGTTTCTTGTTTTCGCAATATTTTTTGTTTTATTTTCATGTATCAATACCTTGTTCTTGGGAATCTGTATATTTTAGTATAATAAATTTTTATTTTATTGTATTCTATTTTAATTTCTTGTCAAAGAGCAGCAATATTGGGTTTTGCCTCAGGCCTCAATTATACACGGGCTGACCCTGGTCGCAATGTCATACAGAAACAGTCTGTATTTACATAATTATTATTAATTGTCGTTTTTTTTTTCTGGATGTAGCTGCGTTACTTGCATACAGTTGATTTCAAGTGGTAGGTAACAACTGACAATACCGTATGATTCAGCATTGCATTTCGTTGCAGACGTTGTTCATGGGCGGTGTAGATAGGAATTTTCATGTAGTTTAAAAAATTAATTATAACTTGACAATGTATTTAATTAAAAAAACTAATTTCAGATTAACATTCTGGGGAACATGTACTACTACCCCTCAAAAGGGGACCTCCACTTAAAGTTACACTCTGTGTAAACGTTATTGAGTTAAATTTTTCTTGAACATAATTAAAAGAATTTTAATAATACATTTAAACTAGCAATTGGTGGTATATGGACAACTATTATACAATTTATATTACCTTATATTTGGAAATCAATTATTGTTTCAAATTTTGACTTTATGAACTTTTAATACTTTGAACTTACCAAATGCTACCAACACTACAAGACTTCTTAGTTAATTCCAAATCCCTATCACAACTGCAAATATAATAGGTGTTAGTATCCCAGCAAACACGGACTGTTGGCCCATTTATGGTTATATATACATTGACCAGCCGTAACATAAAGGTACTTTAATGTTATTCCAGAAATGTACCAAAAGCGAAATGTCCCACCGGCCAGCAGCCGGCCGCCATACAGTTAGCCGCCAATTTGCTTATATGGACCATCAAAGAGCCAATGCTGATGCCATTGACTGACCATTAGTAATATTAGGTACATTATTGGCTCACCAGCCATGACCAAGAGACTATATTTGCAAAGTTAATTAAGAAATTACCAATAAACATTGTCATTTGCTTTAAATTTTTGAAAATACGTCTTGTATTCACTACAACAGTCAGGAGATTGGTGGTTTCGAACTAGAAATATTTCGACCAGTTAATTTGCGAAATATATATCATCCTCCCAGGATAAACTCGACGAGGTTTTCCTCTGCCAGTGTGGCAGTGCCAACATAAATTAAATTAGGAATCTATTATTCCCTTGCTAGTAGGGATGCCCGATTTAAATCGATTTTATAAATAATCGATCTTTTCAAACGCGATTTTCGATATTTTGAATCGATTTTCTTAACAGCGATTTTTTGGTGAATCGATTATTTTCCATTGAGATCGAGATAGGATTGCATTTTACAAGAGGGGTCGACGTTTGGCGGTTGAACATCTACGTGTTGCGCGGTTCATGGTGTTCCGTTTTTCTCAGTTGTTTTAATTGCTGATTGATCAATTTAGCAAAATTGATCAATTAGCATTTAGAACAACTGAGATTTCTGGTGAAAGGAGAATGGCTTATGTTTATGGAACACTTTAAATCATTAATCTTCAAGTTGGAAATTGATGATGACATATGCATACACTTTTCATAATACAGTAATTACATTTACTTTACTCCTTTATTTCATAAAAAAAACAGTGTATTTACCAATTAATTTTTTCAGTTAAATATTTGTTAATCCAATCTTAATTAAAAAATCCCTATTTTCGAGGGTGCTGAACACGAATCTAAAATTAGTTCTGTGCGCTCGAATCTAGTTTTCGAAAAAAAATTGTAAAACCGATCTTTTCAAATATCGATCTTTTACATTACGATTTTTTAGGAATCGATCCTAAGCGATCCGATCTGAATCGATCCAGAAAATCGATCTTTTTTACAGAATGTGATTGCCAAAACCCAAATCTTGTAGATATCTTACCAAAATTCGATTACACAGTATCAGTGAGATATAAGTAGCGCCATCTGTCGGCTATGAATATACATATAATTAACTGAATCGTTTCGTTATTTTTATAAAAATTATCTGAGAGTAACTATAGATTTAAAGAAACTAAATTATATTTAATACATTACATAAAACAAGTTTGTATACCATATGATAAAATACCATAAAATAAATGGTCGAGCAATGATTGGCCATTTTTGGGCCTTATGTGTCAAATCAGAATATCACCGAATGATGGTTAACAGGCAAATAATTTATGATGTACCACATATGCTTTACCTGTGCCACAAGAAAGCCATTAAATACTATAGTGGCCTATTTAAGTGCCGATCTAGCAATTCTCCATTCAAGATGCCCTCAGTTAATCATGTTTCAACATCCACAATGATATATCTAATGTTTATCAACAGAATTGTTATAAAAATTAAGTAGGTAGGTATTAGTTTTATTCCTTAAGCCCCTCCAATTCTGAAAATATATAGACAAGCTAATCTTTTCCTTCTAAACACTATTAATTTAAGAACAGTTTTCGTACAAAAAGAAAAAGATAGTGAATATAAAAAATAAAACTATTACCTAACTTTCATGAATATTTTCATACATAGCAAATAAGATGGTTAACGCACAGAAATAGTAAGAAAGACAAAATAGCAATAATACCTAAATACTTATTTAAGAACTATACATATTAGTATATATTCTTAATTATTACTGTTTAGTACATGTATTAAATGCCCATTTGAATGCGTTCTTTCGTTAGTTAAATTGAAAGCGCCCAGCCTGTATGCCGCCACCTAACGACGAGAGGCGAATTTATAGTAGGAAGTAGAGGGGATTCGTTATTGGTAGAGGGGGATGCACGATTCTGTAAAAAAGATCGATTTTCTGGATCGATTCCTAAAAAATTATAATGCAAAAGATCGGTTTCCAATAGTTGCATAAAATTCTACTACTCTATTTTTAAGACTGCTGAACATGAATCTAAAATTAGTTTTGTGCGTTCGAGTCTCAAAAAAAAGTTCTTCAAAATGGTACAGGCGTTATATTGCAACTTCAACCTAATGTAAACGTACACATAAGTAGAGGTTACCATTTTTTTTTGAAAACTAGACTCGAGCGCACAGAACTAATTTTAGATTCGTGTTCAGCACCCTCGAAAATAGGAATTTTTTAATTAAGATTGGAAATTAAATTGGAAATATTTAACTGAAAAAAATTAATGGATAAATACACTGTTTTTTTTTTGTGAAATAAAGTAGTAAAGTAAATGTAATTACTGTATTATGAAAAGTATGTGCATGTGTCATCAATTTCCAACTTGAAGATTAATGATTTAAAGTGATACTTTCATGAACAGTGCAACACGTAGATGTTCAACCGCCAAACGTCGACCCCTCATGTAAAATGCAATTCGATCTCGATCTCAATGGAAAATAATCGAAAAAATCGATTCAAAATATCGAAAATCGCGTTTGAAAAGATCGATTATTTATAAAATCGATTTAAATCGATCATCCCTAGGTAGGTTAGAGCAGTATTGTAATGAAATGTCCTCCTGAGAGCGGCAATAAAAGTTACGTTATTAAATCTTTATTTAAATTAACGCCATATCCTAAAACAAATACACTATACAAAACAAGAAATGTAACAACTAAAATCTACATATGGTCCATCGACCGTGGATGAATCAATTCGGCGTTGATAAGTGAAATTGTGTGTTCACGAATTGAGCAGAAGCACGTGGATACGCTTTATTCCACATAGCAAGTGTGAAAGCTGAATCGTGGTTGGCTTGGCGCTACCGAGTGCAACGAGTAAGCAGCAGAAGGAAGTAGTCATTCGGTGTTGGGTTTCGCTACCTGAAAACGCATGTTTAACGTTTAGCGATGTTAGTTTCTTCTGTGTAAGTCTGACTCAAGGCTATACACGTTTTACATGACAAAACAATGAAATTTGGGTACTTTTTGGAGGCGTTTTTTTTAAATTTAAATTTTTGAATATTTATTTTTCAGAATGTGTTCATAATTAAGTATATTTCAATTTAAACATAAGTTTTAGCGGAGTTGACTACCAAAAAATTAAAGTTAAATCGATTTCCTGAAAAATGGAGCACCTTGTATAAGAATTGATGGTATTATCAGATTCTACGCGCTATCTATTGTCTGTATCCCAAATTTCGTCGCACTGGATATGATGGTTTCTCAGATATTCGCACTGAAAGTCTTAGGCCTGCTACAGACTATGCGTAAATTCACGATTCGTTATGCGCGGTTCGTGATATGCGAGGAATTCGCATATCACGAATAGTGTGTAGGGTCTTGTTCGTTAAAAATCCATTCATAAAAACCCTACACACGTGCACGAATTCCTTACAAACCACGCATCGTGCATCGCGAATCGCGAATTCACGCATAGTCTGTAGCGGGCATTAGAAGGAACACTCACCGTCCATAACCGGCTTAATTTTTTAAATGGTAAACCAATGTTTTTTTTGTCTTTTTTTAGAATTGCCAGATGTTTTTGTTTCTGTTGGTATGAAATGTTTTGTAGGTTGCGTAACTAAATTTATGAGAAAATTTAAATTTATTTAATTTAAGTGAGAAAATTAATTTAATAAATGTTTACAGTGATGCTCATTAACCATTAAATATATTTTTTTTCTTTTAGAATAGCGAATCATAATAATGATAACAGTTATTATTGAGAAAATTCATGAAATTACAATACAGCCACTTTCACCTATGTGTCAAATTTAATACTGTCTCTGAATATCGCCACCTAAGTTTTGTTTCATTCAGCGAATTAGTTCGTTAAATCATCAATCATTTCAATACAACTTTTACTTGTTCAACCGTGTTTTAAACATTTTTAAATTTTTTACTGTATTAGAAACGTATTTTACGCTAATATATATCAATTCTCCTACAATTCCTATCAATGAAGTCATTTGTATGCTCTCTGATACCAAACATCTAGATATGCTAATGAACAATTCCACAGCCAAAGCTCTATTCAATAATTATCTAAAAAAATTAAACTAACGAAATTTACTAACCTGCTTTAATGAAAACACTATAAATATCTTCACTCTTGAAAATGTGGGAACTCGAAAATTCAACCACAGTAGATGAGATCCGACCTATTTCTGCATTTTTAGGATTGCTTCTTCAGGTGGTCTCCTTTAAGTTGAGTCAAATATCTAACTATAAAAATTATTATACCAATAAATTAAAATTATCTGAAATTAAATATCGACAGTGTCAAAAGTGATTAATCTGTTAATGCATTTAAACATGACAATGACCTACTTAATTAATAACAAAATTTTACCCTTTATGTAATCGTTTTTTTTATATATATTTAGGTATTAACAATATTATGTGGAACTAACTACTCTGTGCACTAAAGCCCCAACCAGCGTTGAATTACACCCACAATATCTACCCATATATTCTTTATTATTAGCTTTTATAACATTTTTTACTGTATTATAAAGGTATTTTAAGCTAATATACAGGGTGAACCTTAAATAATTACAAATATTTTAATTGCTGGTGTAGTTCGTCATATAGATTAGTCTAGTGAAAGCCATTTTTAAAAATTTCTAATATTTACGGAGATATTAATTTTTTTTTAAATACCCACATTTTGAGGACCGCTGGTGCTGGTAAATCTGTCATAATCAACCTAATGAACCATATGATTTGTTGCGAGGTTGCCATATCTACTCCAATATAAATATTACGTTTTCTTTAACGTAATAGTAAAGTAATACGGTTAATTTTATTTTAAAAATACTTGTTTTAAGCATAATACACAGCAATATTAACATAAATTTTAACTTCTTAACTGACCTTACTATACTTAAACGATTAAAAATGAATTTCCGCAAGTTCAATACTACCGTAAAGTATTTAGGAAGATATTACGTGATATTACTATGTCCAATATTCAAAAATTATACATAAACGTGCACACAAGTTTACCTGTTTGTTAAAAAAATTACCTATTTAATCAGTTATCCACATTTCACAAGTTAAATGTCATTGTACACTGCTAGAAACATTAAATTTAATTTTCACTACATAACCCCAAATGAGTCAGTATTAACCATTTCGAACCCAGAACCATGAAGTGACTTCGCACTTTAATCAGTAAAACAAATTTTAAAAATAAAGGTACACACAATATTAAATAACAACATAAGCAGCTTGATGTATGCGTTTAATATCAAGAAAAAATGTCTATAAACCGCATACATTTAGACGGCAGATCCAGCAAAGTAAAATATTTTTTCTCTAATGAAATGTGTTGTGGGTTGCCAGTACAAATGCGAAAGGGAAATATGCTGGACGAGTTATTAAGAGGTCGATTTATTATGGGTTTTTCAAGGCGCAGCTCGAGACAGATTTCATGAAGATGAAACACAAATGTTTAAAAAAGGTGTCTATCGCATATAAAAAAAGCTGGTCAGAAAAACCATCAAGGTAAGTTTTTAGTAATGGTGCGCTGTGCCTACAACAGGTAGGTATCACGGGCAGTAGGCGGAAACGTCGAGCAAGCGAAACCTAGGCCTAAGGATTGACAGTCAGTGAGATTGGGATGAGGTTATGTTGATACCGATAAAAGAAACAGGAGCAAATACAAGATACATACAAGTGGAAAGACATTTAATATTTATGGTAAGTGATTTCATAATTCCAATACATGTAAATATAAAGAAATATTGGAATCAATATTTATATAAATATATTTTACAGAGCACTGAGAACACATTGGATTTACTAGCTCAACTAGTTATCTATTAGGATACATTAAAATTCCAATAATCTACTGCGGAATGACTTACCAGGATGATCAGTGTTAATGTGCTGAAGACTGGTGGTGGACTACCCTTATTAGGAAGAAATTTTTATTATTGTTTTAAATATTTATTCACTTCATAACAATTACAGTACTGACGACGATATACCAGAATTTGGGGTAACAGTAAATACTATTTTAAAAATTGATTCTTATTTGCTAACTAAAATAGAAGATCTATTTAGTCAGTTACAAGGTGGGTTGGAATTCACCAAACTATCTTAGGCCTATCGACAAATTTTATTAGATAGCGATTCATGTAAACTAACTGTAATAAGTACACACAAAGTCTGTTTAAGTACACCAGACTTCCTTATGGTTTGTCATGTATTCTTTCTAAATTTATGTATAAGAAGAGTATTAGTATTTTTAGATATACTTATTATGGAAACCAGTAGAGATAAACATGGTTTTAATGTAGAAAAAAAAGTATGCAGATTGTTTGATACAAGTTTAACTACTTCATTAAGTAAAACTGAACTTTTTAAAGAATCGGTAGTTTATTTAGATCATAAATTTGATAGATTTGGATTATATTAGCGATTAGTAATGCTCCAATACCGATTATTCAAACACAACTTAAAGGTTTGGTTAAGTATTATCATAAATTTATACGAAATAGTTTAATTATTTTGCAACCTATAAAATTTGTGTTAAAAAATATATTTCTTGGAATTTGTGAAAAAAATCAGACAGAGCTTTCATTCACATTGTTTTGAGTTCATTTCAAGTATTAGTACATCATAACCCTAATTTACCTCGGGGTTGTAATTTCACCTGTTAACCGATAACTCAGAAAGCCCGATTGCCTATGCGTCTCTGACATTTAATAAAACACAGCAGAAGTATTCACAAATTGGAGATATTTTAGCTATTAGTTTTAGAAGCAAAAACCTTGTATGACTATTTTTAACCCTACATGGAGCATAGCACAGATTATTGCTAATTGATTACAGGGCTGGTCTTTAATTTTATCTCATTAAAATTATAATTTGAAATATGTGACTTATTCCCCATTAAAGATTATTTTAATGAGATATTGATGTAAAACAAATTAAAAATGAACAAAAAATAGATGTTTTATTAAGGAAAGTAATGAAATTTGTAAATGATGGATGGCCAAAAAGAGTAATTTTAACTTTGAAACTTTTTGTTTTGTTTTTCTTTACAGAAAACATTTTAATGTTAGATTATAGAGTTGTGATTCCAACAAACCCTCAACCAAAGGTACTTTCCGAACTTCTATAGTATGTATCGAGGTACTGTAAAGAACGTAGTAGCCAGATTGTATGTGTGGTGGCCTCAGTTAAATAACGATATTGAGAATATTGCTACCAGTTATAAATATTGTCTTGCTTACAAAAGTAGCTTACATATTAATTAACTTGGACTATTTCATAGTAAGTTATGCTAATTATAGTTGATGCCTATAGTAAATGGATAGCAGCATTTGTGACTAACTAACTAACACTAAAACTTGTACAACTGTTAATATTTTATCTAATATTGCGACCTCAAACATATTTGGTATTAGTGCCAGAACTGCAAAAAATCTGGAAACCACACTCGAATCAATAAAATCATAGATCATATGTTTGGCACTAAAATCAATATAGAAACTGAAAATGTAAATAAACCAATTGAACAGATTGACGAAAATATTTGTATAAGTAGTAGTAGTAGTAATAAGAAAGATGAAAATGTAATTATTGTAGATAGTGATGTAACAGATAGATTAATAACAAGTAAACGTTCTGTTAAGAAACCTAACAGACTTCAAATTAAAAATTAGTTGTAAAATTTAAAGAGGGAAGTGTTCTATTAGGCTTAGTACAGGTGTGTGCCCCAACATGGAGGCATGGCACTTTTTATATTAAACTAGTTAATGTAAGAACAACTTGTATTGTATTATTGTAATTGTAAGAACTGATTGAGCACTATTAAAGTTATACTCAAGAATAGTGTTTTTCATTGTGAAAATAGGACACTTGTATAGAGTTGACCATTTGTATACTCTCATAATTAAATATAACCGCAACCAACATGACATAATTTAATATTTATTTTATTTAAATTAAACATATTTAAAATGTGCACGAAATTTGTTTAAATGTATTAATTATTATTATGAGATACTTTTGCATTTTCTAAGACCGACTAAGGTAGTATTTTTTTAAAAACTTGAAATGCATGCTATGCTTAACGCACCTGTATTCAGAGTTATATTTAAATCTTTTTAATATTTTCCCAGGCAGGTTTTTCTTTTAAGTGTCTTGTGTATTTAATTAATATTTTTTGTGAAATACAGGGTAATTAAGTAGAATATGGCACATTATTCAAACAGTGAAAAGATTGACATGATAAAAGAATATTTTTTAAGCAACGAAAACGCACTTGCTGCAAAAAAATTATATACAGATTGGTACAAAAGAGATAGAAATATGAGTAGAAACACTGATAGTGACAATGACAATAGACTGATAGTGAGACTGCATTGATGATAATGATAATAGTGTTGTGAGAAATCAGTTGGAATGTAGTAAAAATGATCATAGATCAAATTCTGGATAACTGTCAGTAGAGAATCTGTTTTGTTTTTAGTTTCATGTTCGTACATAGGTAGACATATTTTATCGGTAAGGTATAGGAATGGCAATAAGGGGAGGAGGTGACCATAAACTTTTTTTATGTACATATTTCAGTCATTCTTTGACATGTCTAAAAATTCGAAGTTAAGCCTTGTTCTCATGGACGGGAAATTCGCGAAAATTCACGCGAATTTCGCAATTTTTTATTTAAAAGTAGGAACGTGTCAACTTTTAGCGAATTTTGCAAAACAGTAATATTATTGCTATTTTCATCATTATGTGAGGTTAGCAAGTTTGATTTGGATTTCTGATAATCTGCCATGACAGTCAATGTCAGTTTGATAATAAAAATAATATAAAATGTTGACTACTGTTGACAAAATTTGCTAAAAGTTAATATTTTTTGCCCCATCAAATAACTTGAGCCAATATTCGTAAATTTCACGTAAAAGTTTCTTCAAGCAAAGACATTTGTGTAACACTGGCTACACTGTGAACCACACGTTCAATCTGCAGCGCTATGACTCATAAATGTATGAAAGTCGGCGGTCCTCAACAAGTTTTCTACAGAAAAATTACAAAATTTATTTAAAATTTCACTTTTTTATTTCTGATTTTTTTGTAAAAAAACTATTAATTATGTGTTCTACACAGTGAACTATACTGCTGGTTAAAATATTTATACTTATTTAAGGTTTACTCTGTATGTATATAATTTTCATTGTATTTGTCAAATTATTTAATGTTAGTAAAAAATAATATATATGAGCTAATATTAAATTGGTCATGAATTGGAACAATATGTTAAGCATTATTAATTGAGACGCGACGGACAGTTCCTATTCATAATCCTAAAATATAATATAGTGATATACCTATTTTGCCTAATTATAATGCCGTCCGTTTAAGTCCGAGTCCTACTCTTTCGAGTGTCGTATCGTTTTTTACTGCAATCCAGATAATTTATTGCTTCTAAGCACACGCCCATCGGTCAAAGAGTCCCCCTTCCGCGACCGCATTGTCTACCATTGTCCACTCTTAAGGAATTAAGGTTATAAAACGAAATTAGATGCGAACCACACGGACTAATCTCCGCATAGTAGTTCAGTTTGCCCCGCTTAGTGATGCAAAATGCACGAGCACGTATTTTGAGGGAATATTCACTTACCTGTTACATAGACATTGAGCCGGCCCTGTGTTAACTGACCTACACCATAAGTGATAAAGCGCGGTAGAAGTGCTGACAAAGATTCCTGTCGAAAATGAATAATCATCATGAAATAGCCTTAACTGTGGAGCCAAAGGAAAATCATTCCATACCTACCTGGCTTCTTATTATTATCTGTTTTCTTATTTGTGCTATCACCTATATTGGAGTGACATGCTACTACAGAAATTGTTGCCTTATCCAATCAAACTGCTTAGAAGGAAGAAATATCCGAATGAGGCCTCTTCTCTTAATGATGATCAACCCAGCCAACCAGTCCAACCCTAGGTTTCCATTTTAGGCGGGAGGAGTTACCTGTTACATAGACATTGAGCCAACCCTGTGTTAACTGACCTACACCATAAGTGATAAAGTGCGGTAGAAGTGCTGACAAAGATTCCTGTCGAAGTTTATCTTTTATACCCTATATTATCAGTAACCTTATGTTAATTCCAGAAATTATCTATTGTTCATTGTTCCTATTGCACGAGGCAATCTAGTAATTTGTATTACGTATGTTTCATGTATATATATATTTTTTTAGACTTTTTCAGCTTCAGTTCAGTTCAGTCTTAATCAAGTCAAAACACTGTTAAAGATTTGAGCTAACTCTGTTTTGTTCTTAGTAAAATACCTGCTGTTAGTTAAATAAAACACAATTAGAAAGAACGAATATCTTTTTTTGGGTAATTATTTTAATTAACAAGAGTAAAAGCTGAGTCCAAAACCAACCAAAGAAGCGGAGGGGCTTCTTCGAACCAAGAACTGCAAGAAGCTCAACGTCACTGGCGCAGTCGGAAAAGGATCTGATATTCACTGTTTAGAAGAAGACATAGTGCCTTTTTGGAAAGTGTTTTTTCTACTGACAGGACTACTGCAAGTTAAGTGTGTTTCGAGAAGAGAACTGAATATTCCTTGTCGATATACGGGGGCTATCTTCTAGGATACAAATCCAGAAAATTGGCTAGCAACCTACTGGAGGACCGAATATCCCTGGGCAGGTTTAGAAAGAAAGAAAGAAGAAAAAAACAAAATCAAGCAACCACACAAAGCAAAGCTGCAAACGAACAAGGTTAGTCATTTTTTCTCATAATCCATTTTTCCCTCTCACCCCAATTTTTGATATTTTTTTTGTGTGAAATAAAATTCAAAAAATAATACTTATTTTTTTTATTGTTTGGAAATAAAAATTATTCTCTCAACAAATGGTTAATGTTTAGGAATATTAAAGAAACGTCAAAAGCAAACAAAAATTTTAGGCAACAAACTAGAGCTAGTAGAAGTATTAATTCTGAAGATTCTGATTCTGATTCAGATTTAGATAGTGTTATCCAAGATTTATCTGCGATTAGATTAGAATACGAAAAATCTAAAAGAAATAATAGTGACAATATGGCTCGTGAAATAAATTATCAGCAATTAAAATTATTTTTAGATATTATACCAAATTTTAGTGGAGACCCATGTGAATTAAATAATTTTTTTGGAGCTTGTGATGAAACATTTGTACAGTATGCTAACGAATCTGAATTTATAAAGAAATTAATTTTTAGAGGTATAATTGGCAAACTACGAGGCAAAGCATTAACTTTAATTTCAGGTAGAATTGAATTAGACACTTGGGATAAAATAAAAGAAATTTTGTAAGTTTCTTTTACTGATCAAAGGTCATTTACTTGTTTACTTCATGAACTTCACAGTTTGAAACCAAATCCTAAAGAAAGTCCTTATAATTTTGGTATTCGTTGTCAATATACTAGACGTTTAATTTTTTCGTTTATTAATAATGATAATTCAGTGGACCATGTACAAAAAATTGCTCAAATTTCTAATATTGAAAAATTAATTTTGGTAACATTTTTAAAATATCTTCCACCACAAATTCAAACCGGTGTTAGACTTAAAAATCCAGATTGTTTAGAAATAGCAATGCAATACGTAGTAGAAGAAGAAAATTTTAATTCTATTGTAAATGAAGGTAAGAGAAATTTAAATCAACATATTCCATCTCCAAATATTAAAGCACCTGTTCAAAAATATTCTCAAATTCAACCTACTTTAAATCAAACATTTTCACATAATAATTCACAGTTACAACAACGATTTCATGAACAAAATAGGAAAATATTTCCTAGTCAACCAATTCAAATAACTCCAAAACAAGTACTACAAAAATTTTACCCAAATCAATAAGTATTCGGTAAACAAAGTACATCAACAACCAATGTCTGGAAACCCAAAAATCAAATACCTACTTACAAACCTACTCCTATGTCAACAACATCTAGGCAAACACCTACTCAACCATATCAGTTTAAACCCCAATCGAGACCGACATTTATGGCAGAAGAATTACACAACATTGATGAAGAAATTTATACTGAAGCAATTGAAGAAAATCCAGCAGCATATGGTCATGAACAAGAAGAATTACCCACGCAAGATCAAGAAGGTATGGAACCATATACAGAAGAACAAAATAATGATGAAGAAAATTTTATCCACCTAGCCTCTGGACAGAAAATTTAGAATTAAATCATATTATAGATCAACACAAATTGCCATTTATCGAAATTTCAGGAATTCATAGACCTTTACGTTTTCTTATTGATTCTGGTAGTCATATATCTTTAATGAACCCTGTTTTAGTAGTCGTAGTCGTAGTAGTCAAATGATTCAGAATCATCCCCTGTACCTAAATTGTATTAAAGAAAAGATTTTTGATAATCAGAGATTTTACATAAATATTAGTAAAAATCATATAGATGAAGATTTAGAACAATTTATAGCTAATCTCGATAATAAACTTACATATTATTTATATTTTCCTGACAAACAACATGAAAAATACTTTATAAAAAATATACAAGAAAAGCTTATTAGAATTCAATCAAAATTAATAATTTGTTCTTCAAAATTAACTGATATCTGTACAGATTCTGAAAAACAAGACAAAATGAATTATCATCATGTTTATATAACTGGTCATAGAGGTATTACAACTGCAATTGACTCTCTAAAGAAAAATTACTATTGGCCTAGCATGACTAAAGACGTTAGTAATTGTCAATAATTGTGTCATGTCAAAAATCTAAATATGAAAGACTACCGAATAATTTTGAATTTCAACCAATTCCTGTAGGTACAAAACCTTTTGAAAGAATTCACATCGATACCTTGTCAGTATCTAAAGAAAAATTCTTAACGATAATTGATATTTTTTCAAAATTTGCGCAAGCCTATCCAATTTTAAGAACAAATTCTATAAATGTCCTTGACGGATTATTAACCTTTATATCACATTATGGACTTCCTCATACAATTGTTTGTGATAATAGTGTGGAATTTAATAATTAAAATTTCCTAGATTTTTGCAAAATTCATAAAGTAAATATACACTTTACTACACCAAAAAATCCGAATTCAAATAGCTACATTGAAAGATTTCATTCTACATTGTTAGAACAAATTAGAGTTAAAACGCAACAAAATCCTAAAGAATCTTTAAATAACTTGATAAAGTATTCACTATTGCATTATAATAATTCTATACATTCGACTACTAACTTCACTCCTTTTGAGATCGTTTCAGGACATTTCAATACTAAAGATCCTTATGATATTGAAGAAAAAGATATAATCTCTGAATATGTGTATGACCATAAAGAAAAATTAAAAGGAAAATATCAACAAATCAATGACGATATAAATAAGAAAAAAACTGATAAACTGGAAAAAATTTACGCAGAACGGAAACAACCAATGACAATATCAGAACAAGACCAAATTTATCATAAAGAACACACAAGAGATAAATTAGCAAATAAATTTTCTAAAATTTTGCCTGTAGCGCAAACAAAAAATAAGGTGAAAACTGAAACATCAAAATATTCGAAGCATAATTTAAAGATACGTAAAAAATATTAATTACTAATGTTTTATTTCCTTTTCCAGATGAGGATATTGATCATTTTCTCGTTTATCTTTATCCATAACTTAAATAATGCAATTATTCAAAAATTAACCAATCCTATTTTACCAATGAACTTGGAAAATTCGAGAATAGTTATAAGTAAACATACATTCGTCAGTTATCTAGATATTTCTGAATTGAAGAAAATTAAATCTAATTTACAAGAACAAGTCAATATTATTATTGAAAGAAAAAATTTTACTGATGCCAGATAAACTAATAAAACAAGCACAATCACTGTTATTTCAAAATGATCATTTATTAGAAACTATTTTCCCTAGCATGAGACACAAACATGGACTGATAAATCTTGGTGGAAAAATATCAAAATGGTTATTTGGCACACTTGATTCTGAGGATGGAAAAAGAATCGATACTATATTAAATTACCTTAACAATAATGATCACTTACTTAAAGATGAAATTAATAATGAAATTTCTTATTCAAAGGAATTTATGTCAAAAACAAATCATAGCCTTTTTCAAATCAAGTCAAACATCTTAACTATAAAGAGTTTGATCGATAAATACCAGGATAGTATAAATGAAATCAATACTTTGGAATTAATTATTAATTGCCTAATAACTTTACAGAATCAATTAAATCAAATTGTTAATGCTATAACATTTGCTACTCTTAATAAAATACATCCAACTTTGCTCTCTATAGAAAATTTGAACATTATAATAAATAAAATGCAAGACTTATACTCACTAAATCAAATTGTTCAATTCAAAAGGAACACAGTTATTATATGTTTTTTGGTATTCAACTATTATATAAAGACGAGAGAATAATTTTCTTAATTCATTGTCCAATTTTAATGACTACTCCATTTAAAACATTTTTTTTGTATCCTGTTCCTATCCAGAATAAAATAATTCCCCCTCAAAAACCATATCTTATCCTTAACGAGAAAAATGAACTCTATCAATATCAAGAAGAACTGTGTGAAAAGATCGAAGATACCTTTTATTGCCATAACCATCTTCAAGCCGAAGAAGATTGCATAGTCTATATTATTTTGAAGAATGAAGCCAAAAACTGTTTTACTGTGTCTGTCCATGTAGAAAAGATGATTGCAGATCAAATTTCTCCCCAAAATATTTTGTTAACTACATCTTCCTACACAATAATTACGGAAGGATGTTCCATAGAAAAACATCAAGAACTTCAACCTGGAAGTTACCTAATAACAATTCCTGAAAAATGTCATTATACTATTAATCAAGAACAATTTTCTTCCGAAAATGAAGATCTTTTGCCTGTTACAATCATTGAACTTCCATCACTGGATGTATCCAAGAGCTTTCTCATTTGGCAAAGAAAATGAATAATCATCATGAAATAGCCTTAACTGTGGAGCCAAAGGAAAATCATTCCATACCTACCTGGCTTATTATTATTATCTGTTTTCTTATTTGTGCTATCACCTATATTGGAGTGACATGCTACTACAGAAATTGTTGCCTTATCCAATCAAACTGCTTAGAAGGAAGAAATATCCGAATGAGGCCTCTTCTCTTAATGATGATCAACCCAGCCAACCAGTCCAACCCTAGGTTTCCATTTTAGGCGGGAGGAGTTACCTGTTACATAGACATTGAGCCAACCCTGTGTTAACTGACCTACACCATAAGTGATAAAGTGCGGTAGAAGTGCTGACAAAGATTCCTGACGAAGTTTATCTTTTATACCGTATATTACCAGTAACCTTGTTAATTCCAGAAATTATCTATTGTTCATTGTTCCTAATGCACGAGGCAATCTAGTAATTTGTATTATGTATGTTTCATGTATATATATATTTTTTTAGACTTTTTCATCTTCAGTTCAGTTCAGTCTTAATCAAGTCAAAACACTGTTAAAGATTTGAGCTAACTCTGTTTTGTTCTTAGTAAAATACCTGCTGTTAGTTAAATAAAACACAATTAGAAAGAACGAATATCTTTTTTTGGGTAATTATTTTAATTAACAAGAGTAAAAGCTGAGTCCAAAACCAACCAAAGAAGTGGAGGGGCTTCTTCAAACCAAGAACTGCAAGAAGCTCAACGTCACTATTCTCCGAGCATAAACGAGCAATAACTAGAGGGACCAAGCAACTAAACATGTACACGTCAAATACTATTGAAAAATTGCGATGTCAAAATCTCTATGCTCAAAATTTTCATTTTTCTTGAAAGTTCTCCGATAAATTCTCATTGTGCTCGTCCAGCTGGTATCGGTGCGTGGAGCGACATGCAGCTGACATAATACGTACATGTGAAATGTATAAAATGAAGCAACTAAGGTTTTTTTATCAAAATCTATTAATACAAAAATTGTAAAATTAAAATAACAAAACTAAACTATAAACTCTTAATAGACAAACGAATTAAAAAAGCATTATATTCTTTATATTGAAGAAATTTGAGTATTGTATTTTTGTAAATTTTAATTTTCTTCTCCAATACTATAGAACCCATGCTCGAGTCAGGATCATGAACACTGTATATAGTCATCTTCATCATCCTCAGTCTCGTTATATGTCTCATCACTCTCATCAGTCTCATCTCTAGTTACTTTAGCGCCTTTCACATTCATTTGTTTCTTTTGTTGAATCACTTCAGTTGCATTATCAGCCTCAGTACTCTCAGCAGTCTCAGTCTCAACATTTTTGACAATTGCATACTTTTTTATTTAAGTTTTAAATTATAAGCTATACAGGGTGTCTCATAATTAGCTGCCAACCGTGAACAGGTATTTTGCGTGTGTAACTTTTTCATCTTTGACATTTTAACAAATTGGATAGCAAATTCCGTTTTCCCGAATTGTTTTACGTTGAAAAGGTACTCTTGTTTCAAATCGTTATATTTTCAAACTGACGGGACATAATTGTAAAAAAGATTGTGACATCATGGATAGTGGTAATGTTGTCAGCACATTGTTTAAAAAAGAAAGGTGGTAATCCATCCAGACCAGGAGAAGAAAACTGAAGGTTTAAACTGTTACTGTAAATTACATTCTGTCTAAAGTGGATCACACAAGGGCACAAAATAACGGGAGGGATTGATAGGTTCATTTGTAAAAAAAAAGTTTTTTTATTAGTTCCGCATAAAGGTCCGTTATCATTGTTGAGAAGTGGTATGGAAATTTTAGAAATCAGTGACGAACAAACAAATTTAAACAGCTTTTTGTAATTCCATTATTAATGATACAGTTCTCATAAGCTTTTCCTGTGATCCGTCAAAATGCTTGTGCCTCCATATTAGATATATCTGTACTTTACTAGCAAGCCTCCAGTTCGAGTTCCTTTTTTGTTGCCGTCCTCTGGACGTTTTGAAATTTCCTAGCCATTCTACAAACTGTAACCATAGTCCTAGTTGCACGTTCAATGTGCAGTCCAATTTATTACAGTCTCGTCCAATCCATTTAGTTCACAGTAATACAGATAATCTATGTGTATTAAATTTTTTCATTTATATTTTAATTAATTATCAATAGTTTATCTATTTCATTTCCGAAATTTAACAAGGAGAATGGTTGGAAATTTTGGTCAGTAGTATGTTGAATATTTAACTTCCTCTCCTTGTAAACTCGCTAGCGCAGCTGTTTAAGGAGTAACTTGTTCTATATTGTTATAACATAACAGAGAGCTATACGTTTATTGAATTATTTTTTAAAGGATTTCTAAATTTCTACATACATCATTTTATATATTAATGCACTTACCTGAAAACCAGGGTAACCTAATTAAATAAATACTTACCTGTCGTGGGGTGGAGCTGAATTCCCTGGCCACAGTCCTATGGTCTAGTTACTGTACTCAAGTTAATTAGTTCACCTTACTTACTATGTTTTTTTTTGGATGTTGATAATGTCAATATGAAACTAAGAAATTTTGTTGTCTATTAAATTTTTATTAGAATCTTTAATGTGATTCTCCCTCTTGCTGTCATAGTAAGCATTTTTTTATCTTGAGATTGTTAGTGTTTGTCTGGTCTTTTCCTATCTATTGCTATAGACTGCTGGCGCCCAAGTAGCTCAAAATCATAAAAAAATAACAATAACCAACATCTGAGAATTTGACGACTCACCCTCAGCTCAAACTGGAAGAGAAGTCAGAACAGTTAACCACCTTTATATATACAGGGCGGCCAAATTAATAATAATAATAATAATAATAATAATTTATTCCAAACAGCTACAATAAATTTGCTCCATGTACACACAAACAAAAGTAGGTTGAAAAAATGTCATATTTACTAACCACATACATAAATAGATTTTCCTAAAAGCGACCGTACATATACAACAGTATAAACACTACATTTAATACTACACACATTATCTTATACTTACACTTGCTTTTCCAAAATAAATATACTATTTGTGTACGGTTCCATTTTTACTAAATAATTAAAAAGTTTTCTTTTAAAATTCTTTATGTTTCTAATGTTTTTATTCTACTTAAAAAATTTCATGCTTGCATAGAATGGACCTTTTTCATACATATTTAATCTATGAACTGGAAAATTGTAATTAGCAGTAAATCTCGTGACATTCAAACACTCCATATCCATATATTCCAGCCAAAGTTAACAATTTATTATCTTTAAATTTACCTCTGCATGTATCTCTTATTGACATTATTGATAATACGTATAGCTTGTTCTGTATACCAAAAATTTTATTTATATCAACAGCTCCTTGCCAAAAGGTAATACCAAATTTTAGCCTTGAAATGAAGGAAGCATAATATACCGTTCTGATAGTTGATCTTTCTGCATGTTTCTTAATAACCCTCATACTGTAACACACGGCATTCAGCTTTTTTGTTAATTCTGAAATATGTTGAGCCCAGTTTAAGTTCACATCTGTAAATATACCTAAAAATTTTTTAACCAAACTCAAATTTTTCCTTTCGTTATTTAGTATATTGTAATTTACATTTGATACACTTACTAAATATTAAATAATAAGATTTCTCCTTATTTAGAACTAATTTATTTTGTACTAACAAGTTTTCTACTAATTTCATTACAGCTCCCGCTTCGATAACTAAATCATTAATATTGCTTGCTTTAATCAACAAAGACGTGTCATCTGCATAATTTGTGATAGTATGCCTGCTGTGTGTTAACAGCCCGCATAAGTCATTAATATAAATATTAAACAGAACTGGACCTATTATGCTTCCCTGGGGAATACCTAAAAACGTAGTTTTAATTTCAGATTTCATTTCCTTATGATTTGATCTGATTTTTACTAGTTGTTCTCATCTCTCCAAATATGACATTATCTATTTTAAAGCAGTATTTCTTATTCCATATCTATACAGTTTCTGATAAAGAATATCATGGTCTATTGTGTCATAGGCTTTAGACAAGTTTAGAAAAAAATTCCCATAGGTATTTCCTTTTGTTCTATTGTATTTAATATCCCATTATAGTCTGTTTAGAAATGAAAGAGAGTAATAAAAGCTTATTATGTATGCAAATCGTAAATAAATAGTACTGGTTCTTATATTCAATATTTTTATGTTATGTATTATCGGTATAGATGAGGTGTACTTTTACAAAAACTTTGTGTGATCGAACCGTACTAAATTGTAGCAGGTAGCTAAAATTTAATCCTCGACAATCCGTCTTTGTCTATGCCGCTTCAATTTCTCGGTCCATTTCTCTTATAAGTAAACAATATAAAAACAGCATTTCAAAACTAGAGGCTACTTTAAGCATCATAACCGGGTTAAGAGGGTTTTTAGTAATTCAAATAAAATTATTCAATATTATTATCAAAATATTTATTTAAATTTAATGAATAGACTTTTATTCCACACAACAATATATGCTTCAGACAATATCTTAACAATATATGCATTTTAAAAATTCAAATTATGGTGAGTAAATGTAATGTTGTATAAATGTACAATAAAGAAAATAAAAAAGTAGGTATATTAAAATTCATCCTCTGAATATTCTGATGAATTATCTTTGTCTCCTAGATTGATAATGATAGGTTCCACAGTAACGTCAATTAAATTATCGAGTTCCCACATTTTCTCCTCTTCTTTTTGTACATGATGTATACATCTTTGCCAGTTATCTGCAGTTACTCGTTCCAAGGAATTTTGTAACAAAATTTTCACGTCACTTAATTTAAACGTCGTATTATTTCGCGCTACATCTCCTTTTACCTGCGCCCAGACTAATTCAATTGGGTTAAGTTCACAGTGATAAGATGGTAACCATAGTACCGTTATTTGTTGCCATTTAATCGATAACATATTTTTTCTGATCTTTATTAAGATTGACAAGTGTCAAAAGTTCCTTTTTCACCATATTTGTTTCAAAATAAATGTTTTTTTCCGGATAACCATTGAATTATATCGGTTTTCCTCCAAGCAGTCGTAGGCGTCCGCTAGGTCTGCCGTGAATGATAACTGGCATTATCCATGACAATTACAGACCCCGGAGGAATAAAATCCAACATCTGTGTAAAATACTCTTCGAAAACATCTGCATTCATGTCTTCGTGATAGTCACCTGTATTTTTAAATTGAAATAAAAGTAAACCGCCATCTACAAAACCACTGGCACTACCTATATGTGTTGAAAGTCCATCCAAAAATGCTTGTCGAAAACTTTTTACATTTTTATCTTGCCATACTTTTGTTACAGTATGTATATCCCTCGTTGACCCAAGTTTCGTCTAGATAATAAATATTCCTCCCTTCGTCACGGAATTTTTTAATTGATCTTAAGTAGGATCTTCGCCAACAAATAATTTCATCTTTATCGATAAGAACTGACTTCCTGTTCTGCTTTTCCCAGCAAAAATTCAACTCTTGTAAGATGGCCCATAATTTGCTTCTACTGATTTTTGGCAAATCGTTGTTCTCTGAAAGTTCACTTAAAATTTTGTTTAGCGTTGGTATTTCTTTTTTAAAATAAAATTACAATAATTACCTGAAACGAAATATTACCACGCCCATGGCCGGTTCTTATCTTGGGGTTTTATTATTCTCTTTCATTTTCAAACAGATTGTAATAAATTCAAATACAGCGGTATTTATTGATTTGCCTCTTTAAAAAACCATGTTGATTTTCACTAAATAACTAATTAATTTCAAAAAAATCTAATAATCTGTTACATACCACTTTTTCAAATACCTTAGAAAAAGATGATAACAGATTTATTGGCCTAAAATTTTCCATTTGATTTGGGTCACCTTTTTTATATACTAGAGTTATAACTGCCATTTTTGGTAACTTCGAAAATATATCATAATCTAAAGAATTATTTACCATATAACTAATAGGAGTCACTACATACATTATTATTCTTTTCAAAATTAATGTAGAAATTTCATCGAAACCAAAACTACTTTTATTTTTTAATGACTTTGTAACCTCCACAATTTCCTTCTCAGATACTTTATTAAAAATAATAAAGTTAATATTTTCCGTAACATTGTTTACGATAGGTTTATTGGATAATGTTTTCACTAATTCTACAGGTGCATCAACGAAATAATTATTTAATGCATTCGCCTTTTCAACAGGATCTTCTAAAAACTCGAAATCACTATTTTTTAGCGTTTCGTATTGCCCGACAAATTCTCAACAATGCTCCAGACGGTTTTAACTAATTTTTTCGTGATAGTGTCTTTTCCTTGCATCAATTAAAGCATCTAGTTTATTTTTTTCCGAGTTATATAAATCTTTATACCTTTTGTACTTCAGAATTGTACTTAACATACTTAATCTTTTTTGACAGTCTACAATTTCAGGTGAGTCTTTCCATGATTCATGCGGCTTCCCAGTTACACTTACACTCTTTAACGGAAAGCAACTATTAAAGTTTACAGTTATTATTGACATAAATTTATTGCATTGGGTATTTACATCACTCGACTTAATTTTTATAACATTAGACCAGTCCGTTTCTTTTCAAATCAATAAACGCTACTATACTTGACTCCTTAATACAACAAATGTATTTAAAATCTTGAATATTATTATTAATAAATTTTATAGTTAATATAATATGAGCCATATGGTCTGATAAATGAGCTTCTATAACCTCTGTACAATAATCACAATTTAAGTCGTTAGTAAGTATGAATGAAAATGAAAATGGAACAGAGCCATTTTCAGGAACTGCGTCAAGATTGTAGAATAACGCTCAGGCCCGTCGATTTTAGATTAAAGGGGGACATTCTTTGCTGGCATTTTTGATTCCGCCACTTTCACCCCCCAAGCAAGGGTAAGCATAACCCCAAAATATTTAAATGGCATTGAGGGTTGAGTAATATTTATATTGAAAGCTCTTACAATTCTCTTTACACTTTAAATTTTATAATTCCACCCAATACTTTGAAAAAAATTTACATTTTAAAATTTAAATTATGTTTAGTTGCTTACTTACTACTTAGTTGATTAAATGTTCAAACTGATCAAGCATTTACGGAGTGATTCGACGGCATTTGTCGACAATTCTTTGACGCAAATCATGCAGCGACACTGACTGTGTTTTATAATTTCTACTTTTTAGGTATCCCCACAAAAAAAATCAAGAGCCGATAAATCCAGCGATTCTGGAGACCACTCAATGCTGCCTCTTCTTCCAATCCAATTCTGTGGAAAACGTTGGTCCAAATACTGACGGACAATTAACACATAATGCGGAGGAGCACCGTCCTGTTGAAGAATCAAATGATCTTCATCATACTCTGTAACATTTTCAATAATATCAGTCAAGGTAGGGTCAATAGCGTCTTCCAGTAATTGCATTCATCAGAAAAACAGATGTTAAAAAGGAACTGAGGATCGTTTCCTGCTCGCTCACTCTTTATTTCGCAAAATTGCAAACGGCGGTCATAATCATCCTCATGAAGTTTCTGGACTAAATGTATTTTGTATGGATGGAATTTATTCTTCTTCAAAATGGTTTGTATGCTAGTTCGATTGATCCCAGACACAGATGCCAGCTGCCTCGTACTTAATGTAGGATCAAGATGAACTTGTCCCAAAATTGTAACTATATGTTTTTCAATTTCAATACGTTTTTTATTGGCTACGTTCTCTGTCTCTTGAAATTTTTTTACTAACTCTAGAACATACTTCCTCCTGACATGTCAATCTTGATGTTGTCCATTAAATAGCTGAGCTGTTCTATTCGCACATTTATTGTTCATAAAGTAAAGCGAAATGATATCTACCCTTTTTGCAATGGAATAAACCAGTGTTTAATTTTCAAAAACACAAATAATCTACCAACTTACGCTTCCAAATAATACTAGAAAATAAATTTGGAATCCACTAATTTTACGTTCGTTGTGTGTGTATAGTATTCATATCTGTTTTTTTACAATTGGGTTTTTTACGAAAGTGATACTAAAGAAATACTAAATTTATACCATTGGCGTACTTAACTCGAATGAGTTTTAACTTTAAAATCAAAATTCTTATTAAGTATTGGGCGGAATTATAAAATTTAAAGTCTGTTGTAAAGAGAATTGTAAGAGCTTTCAAAATAAATATTACTCAACCCTTAATACCATTTAAATATTTTGGGATGATGCTTACCCTTGCTTGGGGGTGAAAGTGGCAGAGTCAAAAATACCAGCAAAGGATGTACCCCTTTAATCTAAAATCGACGGGTCTGAGCGTTTTTCTACAATCTTGGCGCAGTTCCTGAAAATGGCTCTGTTTTGTTTTCATCTGGTCACCCTGTATATATATATATATATATATATATATATATATATATATATATATATATATATATATATATATATGCAAATGCCTTGAATAAAAAGTCTGATATAAACAATTTGAGTAGTATTTATAGTTTTTTATTACATTTTGATAATTCTAGAAATTTACCTGTAGCTTTTTCAAATTCGGAGTGATTTGTCGCCTTCGTATTAAGTTGGTACTGCGGTTGGCAATGGTAATTGTACCGATCAAGGTATCCTTGAACCTCATTGGTTGTTTGTAGTCAGTTTGAATAGTAGTTGGAAACATTTTTTTATTAGAAAAAACTTGTTTTCGATAGAGTTGAGTTTATAAAAAATTGGCTCACTGTTCACATGCAATGCTCCTTTTCAGTATATTTTAATGGTTTTAGTAATAATTTATTGTTATGTGTAAAAATTTAAACCACAGCTTGGTATTTCTCTTGTTTCATGGTTTAATAATCTCACGTTTTGTAAGTATATAATAAGCTTTTATAACTTATTTTTGCTAAGAATTTTGTCATTTTTTATAGATGTCTTGAGAAAGGAAATAAACATTTCCGAAAGCTTGACAACAACACAGTCTTCTTTTTGTATTAGCCCTTAGCACTGACTGCAATCCCAAATACATCTCTGGTTTTATATATATATACAGGGTGAATCTTAAATAAGTACAAATATTTTAACCAGCAGTATAGTTTTGTGTGTAGAACACATAATTAATAGTTTTTTTACAAAAAAATCAGAATTAAAAAAGAGAAATTTTAAATAAATTTCGTAATTTTTCAGTAGAAAACTTGTTGAGGACCGCTGGCCTAGACCGACCCTTCATACTTTTATGAGTCATAGTGCTGCAGACTGAACGTGTGGTTCACAGTGTTGCCAGTATTACACAAATGTCTTTGCTTCAAGGAAGAAAAAATCTCAACTTTTAGCGAATTTTGTCAAGTGTAACATTTTATATTATTTTTTATTATCAAACTGTCATGACAGATTATCGGAAGCCCAAGTCAAACTTGTTAACCCCACATAATGCATGAAAATAGCAATAAAATTTGCTAAAAGTTGACATTTTTTCCATTTTAAATAAAAAACGCGTGCATAGTTGTTCGTTATTCTTCATAAAATAACTTAAGGAAATTGTGTTTTGTGTCCCTTTCTAACAGTGTACAATGACATTTAACTTGTGAAATGTGGATTACTGATTAAATAGTTAATTTTTTAACAAACAGGTAAACTTGTGTGCACGTTTATGTATAATTTTTGAACATTGGACATAGTAATATCACGTAATATCTTCCTAAATATTTTACGGTAGTATTGAACTTGCGGAAATTCATTTTTAATCGTTGAAGTATAGTAAGGTTAGTTCAGATGTTAAAATTTATGTTAATATTGCTGCGTATCATACTACATACCCAATTTTACTGTACTTATGCTTAAAACAAGTATTTTTAAAATAGAACTATTACGTTAAAGGAAACGTAATATTTATATTGGAGGAGATATGGCAACCTCGCAACAAATCATATGTTTCATTACGTTGTTGGATGAAAAATCAGCCAGCGGTCCTCAAAATGTGGGTATTTTTTTAAAAAATTAATATCTCCGTAAATATTAGAAATTTTTAAAAATGGCTTTCACTAGACTGATTTAAATGACGAACTACACCAGCAGTTAAAATATTTGTACTTATTTAAGATTCACCCTGTATATATACGTTGATTTGGTTTACCGATTCTCTGTAAGGAAACTGGAATACTTTGCAAAGCAACACTAGTATTTCCTTAATTTTAGTCAGATCATGATCTTTGCATGTAGGAATATAGGAATATATGTAGGAATAACTTCAGCTTCAACTTCAACTTGAAACACACACTGGGAGCCTGATGGGGTGGATTACTTGGTAGGCATTAATAAACACAATTTACTAACATTTATTACTTTACTTAAGGATTGGTTGGTGATTGAGCTGTTTCAGGCGTATGCTTGAATCGTGTTTGCCATTCACCTCAGGTTCAAATCCTGCGGCCGGTAGATCGTAGATCAGCTATATTTATGGAGAGGATTGGCACCCTCTCTGCGGGTATGATAGGATGGAAGAATGTTGGCTTGGATCAATGTGAGAGATTGATACCGGTTGGCGTTCGACCGTCCCTCTAATTAATGAGGTTTTCCAGGTGCTTACAATTCCTCACAATACCTAAAATCGTAAAAAATAGTTTCAATGAATTCGTTTCAATTTAAAATGAAATTGCAAGAATCAGTTTAGTTAACATAGATATATTTATTTATCGGGAATACAAATAAATACCTAAGACATTTAATTTTTTTTTTAAATTAATATACCTGATGTTTCCTCTAAGATTTTCTGTGCTTATATCTCAGAAACTGTCATAGTCAGTGCGACGAAATTTACACAGACGCTAGATGGCACATAGAGTCTGATTAAAACATACATTTTTTATACAGTTTTATTTTTCAGGAAATCAATTTAATTTTGATTTTTTGGTGATCAACTCCACTAAAACATATGTTTAAATTGAAATATACTTAATTATGATTATACACATTTTGAAAAATAATATTAAAAAATTTAACATAAAAAATACCTAAAAAAAGTGTCCAAATTTCATTGTTTTGTCATGTAAATATATATCAGAAGTTATATAAATATGGATGTAGAGGTAAACTTGGTGATTGGCTCAATTCGTATTTGAATGAGAGAAAACAGCTCACAGAAGTTAACAACATATGTTCAAAACCTGAAATTATTACTTGTGGTGTCCCACAGGGGTCAGTATTGGGACCTTTATTATTCATCATATTTGTTAATGATTTAATTTGTAGTGTTAGTGATGGAAGTCTTGTATTGTTTGCAGATGATACCTCATATTTGGCGTTTGAAAATGATTTTGTTAGTTTAAGAAATACTTCTCAGTCGGAGTTAAACGATCTTTGTAATTGGTTCGGGAAAAATCGTCTTATTGTAAATAAAGATAAAACTGTTATTATGAATTTCATGCCTAGAGCAAACAATACAAATTTTAGTCATTTGCTTAGAATTGGTCATGACTCCATAAAACAGGTACATGAAACCAAATTTTTGGGTCTGTATTTGAATATTAATTTGAGTTGGGAATCTTATATAGATGTCCTCTGTAAAAAACTTGCAAGTGTTTGCTTTGTGTTATATAGACTTAGACATATTGTCAATAAATCAGTGCTCTTATCTTATTATTTTGCCCACTGTGTCTCAAGGCTTAAGTATGGGATAATTTTTTGGGGTTCATCTAGTCGTGCAGATAGAGCTTTTATAATGCAAAAAAGGGCTATAAGAAATATTCTGTCACTAGGCGCAAGAGAGTCATGTAGATCTAGGTTTAAAAATTTAAAGTTAATGCCGCTTCCCTGTATGTATATTTTAGAGTTACTGTCGTATGTAAAAACTAATATTAGCGATTTTAGAATGAATAACTTTTATCATAATTATCTAACGAGATCTCGTAATGACTTGATTGTTCCTATACATAGTTTGACTTTCTTTGAAAAGAGTCCGCAATATATGGGTATATTATTGTACAATAAGTTGCCTGATAGAATAAAATTAATAACTAATTTAAAAATCTACATGCGTGAGGTTGAAGTTTTATTATTGGAACACTGTTTCTATTCTGTACATGAATATTTGTCTACTGTGCTAATTTAACTTTACATTTAGTTTTTTATTTTCATTGACCTTTTGTTATTTTTTTTTGTGTGTAAGAGTCTTGATGGATTTTACTTCTTACTTGTTAGTTATATTTGTCTACTGTGCTAATTTAACTTTACATTTACATTTAGTTTTTTATTTTCATTGACCTTTTGTTGTTTTTTGTGTGTAAGAGTCTAGATGGATTTTACTTCTTACTTGTTAGTTTCACCATCTATTTTAACGTGTCCCATGTCATTGTAATGATCTAATGGACAATAAAATTATTATTATTATTATTATTATAATCTTGAACCAGATTTACACAGAAGAAACTAACATCGGTATATTAATGCACACACCACACACACAATGCTGTTATTGAGACATCGATAAAAACTTGAACTTGTGCTTTTGGAGCATTGGGGTCGTTACGCCGGCGCCATCTTCCGTTACAGCTTTGTTCGTCGTGAATCTTGTGCAAAATATTTGTCGATAGAATTAATTTTAAGAAAATGTCTGTGATATTTTTCGGTTATTATTTTTGGTGTCCGATGTTATGAATCATTTTGTTCCAATGTAATTTATGGCACTACACAAGCACATACCTAAAAGATAAAAACAGTAATTACAAGTTATATGCACAGTGTAACACGTGCGAATAGCCGAATAATTTTAGAATGATAGAAAAATATATCTAAATTGATGTTATCAAGTCTGAGTTTTATGTGAGTCTTCTTATATACAGGGATCTTGGAATTGGTAATATGTACAGGGTAGCTTAAATTAGAAAAAAGTTGTACATTTTTATGTCTTTCAATTTTCTGGATAGAAATATAAGATATTTTGAACAGTTCTTTAAATACAAGCTGAAAACTGAAAAAGTGCATTTTCTTTTCATAACTATTATTTTTAAGAATATGTTATGAAATTTGGTATTTTTATATTGTTTGCTATAAAGTTTCCATTGAAAGTGGAAACAGAATTCAATGCCTACTAAATTCCCAAGTTTTCATAGTCAACTTTTGATTTTTTTTCTGACTGATTTTGATATCAGCGAAGAGAGATAAATGACGAATTTTCACCTCCATTTGAAAATTTATACAAAATAAATAATAATAACTAAATACTAAACTTCATGACATTTACTTAAAAATAAAAAAGTTGAAAGGAAAAGAAAATGCTGTTTTCCAGTTTTCAGCCGTTATTTCAAGAACTACACAAAGTATCTCATATTCCTTTTAAGATTATTGAATATCATAAATATGCACAACTTTTTCCTGATTTAAACCACCCTGTAGAAATCACCGGTTTCAAAAATGCTGTACTGCTGGGCGTCGTAAAAGTGACCACTCTCATATATATATATATATATATATTTTTTTTAGGAACAAGAGCTCCTCCACGGGAAATTGTCTTTGACAATTCATTGCTTTCTTCTGAGCCTTACCCAACAGATTTGCCAAGGGTAGCAACGCCTCCTAGGACATTGACACTAGATAAATATCCATTTCCTGGGGTAGAAAATTATGAAGAAGAGCGAGAAGTCGAACAGAGTCTTGCTTTCAAACCGAATGCTAAAGTACATATAAATGATAGTTTACAAATTTCTAATTCATATAGAGAATCTACACCTCCTATTGGAGGAGGTAATGAGGGTCTGACACCTGCTGAAGAGGTTTTACATTTACGTAGACAGTTGGCTAAACTTAATAGAAGAATCATGGCATTAGAATTGGAAAATTTAAACAGACTTCAAAAAGAGAAATTTGTTGTAGGATTCGGAATTGCATACTTTCTTTTGAAAGTCATTATATGGATGAACCGAGATTAAGATATAAACTGATTAGAATACTTACTGCTATATTTTCCGTTTGTTTTAAGTTTGACAAAAAATGTATCTAATTGATACTGATGTTGCTTTTGTAAGTCTTGTATTGATTAGAAATTTTTTAATGTATATAAATTGTTTCAATAAACTTTAAATGAAAACCAGATTGTTTTTAGATCAATTCACAGAATTATCTTAGGTATTCGGAAGTGTTACAATAAAACAAGGATGTTTCTAAAATAGAATTTCAAACTTCTACTGCATATACAACTTATCAAAATAAGCCAAAAAGTTCTTATTAACATTTGGCTTAAAACACACTCTTTACATGCCTTACAAAGGTACGAATGAAACTATTTTTTTTTCTGTCATTGACAAAACGAACAAAATATAAATAGACAAAATTCACTGAACGTGCATACATTTTTACATCAAATAATATGAGCTAGTTAATATTTTTTTTATTCAAATCATAATAGTCCCTTTTAAGGGAATGAAAAGGGTGTTAAACTCGTAAATTTATTCATTCAATTTTATTACAAATTTTTTTTTCAAATTCATAATTTTTATGAGTCTATGATCTTTTTAGACCCCTAAACGAGACTCCTATAATTTGAATAACAAAAAGCTCCTGTTATTTGACATAAGAAGTTATATAAGGTAAATATCCCAAATTCAGACACATTAACTACTATTTTATTTTCTATCTTATTGATAATATGTCCTGGGTAAAGCGTTCTCTCATAGTTAACGATAACGTAATCACCAACATTATATGACACAATTACATTTCCAGCAGTAGCTTCATCTACATCTTTCTGCTCAACTAATTGTGTCTTCTCTACATCTTTATATTTTGGTTTTGGATTACTTTTTTTTATTTTTTGGCATATTTTATTTTCTTCTCTTTTTCTCTTACGTTCTTCAATTCTTGAACTAGTTTTTTCTGCTGTTCTTCTTTTTTTATATAATATTCTATCCAAGCATCAGATGTGCCTACTGAGGGAACTTTAATTTGTCTGTTAACTTTGGTTTTGTTACTTGATGACGGTTTTGGCCAAAAAGCGACTTTTTAAAGGGAGTGGGTACTTTTATTTCAGGCAAAATATAAGAATTATCAGGATTAGACTCTTCAACTATCTTCATCTTTTTCTGGTACCTTTGGCCCATTATCTTTCTCTTGTGTCACATCACGTACACTTTTTTTTGTTAGTAAATTTATGAAATTAATGTAATTTTTGGGAGAAATTTCTTTTATGTCTATTTTTTTTTTTAATTTCGTTGCCAATTTGGCATTCAGTTGATAATAGTATGAATTTTTTGTCCTATCAGTATTTTTCTCTATTATATTAGCATCATTATCAATTATTGAATTATTGCTTTTTTCTTTATTTTGTTTTGTTTTATTTTCAGGTTGTAAATTTGTCATGTTTTTAGTATTATTTTTTGTAGGGGTCATTTGTACATATTCAGGTTCTTTTCTTTCTAGAACTGAGTTTCGCTTATCACTCTTTATCATAGTTACTTCTGTTATATCTCCTTGTAGTACTATCTGATCTATTATATTTATCATAGTTTTACTGTTAGCATTGCACATTTTGTCTGCATTTTCCCAATCTTCCAAAACCAAATCATCACTCAAAACAATTCCATCTTACATCAATAACAACATTAGATACTGGAATTTCCTCTCGATTAGTAATACGAGTCCAGAATCTTTGTAAATTTGATACCATATTTTATATAAAGATCTATCTTCATTGCGCCCCTTCTAAAGCCCTGTATGTTCGTAAAATTTTGTAACTATTTCAGGTTTAGTATATGATTCAAAAAACCGTAAGTATTTCACTATTTCTGGATTTCAGGTATTTGCAAGGTTTCTACTTGTTTGTTGTTTTTTTCTATCAATTTATTGAAATTAATGTTAGAAGGATTGAATGGGAAAATACCAGTTGTCCTGAACGCATTTGTGAATATTGTTTCTAATATTGTTCACAGAATTTAGTGTTTTCTCTAATACTATGGCAAAATTTTCCCTATTTAATGTTTTGTAACCATTATCTGTTTTAAACTTTTGAACTTGTTTCCTCCAACTGTCTTTGAAAGCCTTAAAGAGTCCTACATCCAACGGATGCAATATATGGGTTGAAATACAGTCATTTTCTATGAAGATCGAACATGGAAGGAAAAATACAGTAGAAAGGGATATGAGTTAAAATTTTATGGTACTCAAATAACTTGCTTACATTAAACAAAAGCAAAACAGTGTATATGGGGTTTTCATCTTATGTAAGTAACTTACCAGATTTTGATTGTCTAAAAATGCAAAATAATAACCAAGAATTTATTATCAAATCTGTAACAAAAACTACTTACCTTGGAATAGTTATAGACAGACATCTTCGTTGGGATTTACATGTGGCGGCACTGAAAAAGAAATTTGAGGTATGTGTTATGCGAGATAAAACAATTAAGATATATTTTGAACCTTATGGACCGCGTTTTAGTGGTTGGAAATCGCCCAAAGAAAATCCACTCGGGATGTGGCGATTCCAATTGGCGTAAAGCCGAACTAGAGCAAGATACACTTTCGCGTAAAAATCGGTGTTTATAGATTTCTTTACTCGGTAGGTTCACGCACCTTTTCATCCATATGATCAGAGGTGTATTAAGCAAAATCAGCCTAAAGTACAGAAACAACAAAACAATATCAGTATCTGCATAGAATATAGTCATAACATACCAGGGTGTTTCTATAAGGTTTGTTGGGATAAATAATATACAATAAATTTTTGTTCCAGGAAAAAGTAACACATTATTGAAACAAATTTTTAGATATATTATTTTTCTGATAATTATCTATATTATTACTAAGAATGTTGATTTATTTAATAACTGAGAGGTAGATCCTGCATGTCGAAAAGTTTTTATCTTGTAATATATAGGTATATATTTAACTTTATTTGTAGTAAAATATTTAGCCAAAAGAAATCTATAAAGTACGGCTACTGTAAAGACATGGAAAATCGTTTAATACAATAATGATACCTGAAGTAAATTAAAAATTTTCCCAATATTACGTATATACGAGTATTTGTATATCTATCAAATACAACTGAAAAAGTTATACGGTAGATAGTGAATTAGTGAAGCACTGAGTCGTACACCGTATCGAAATTTACAGAATTATTTCAGCGTGACGTCTTTGAAAAAGCCAGGTCAAAGCGCAACCGCCAAACAGTCCGAGGACTGGTTTATACGAGGTGACCCAGTCATGAATTCTGTTTCTGGCGTTACGAGGGTAAATTAACAAGGATCGATATTAATATCAATGAAATTAAAAAACAAATGAATTTTTGTAACTATTTTCCGTAATATGACTTTATTAAAGAAACTGGATACCTACCCATTAAAATTGGTTAAATAATTTTATTTCGTTGGAATAATTACATATGTGTATCAAGTCTCGAAAAATTTGTTGACGTAATTTTTCCAAAAAGTAACAGAACTTCTTAAACATATATTAATATAGAAAGACAGTAACCTAACTACCAGCAACTTTGTAATATATTTTTTTTTATATAAATTTTTAAGAATATTAAGTTTTGCAACAGCGTTTCATGTTTTATTACATATTATGTATATATTTATGATTTTAAAGTAAGAAAGTTTTTATACAAATATTTGCTGAAAATTTACCTTTTTACAGGAGAAAAATCTGAGTCGTAAACTATGTTTTGGAATTTATTATTATATTGTGTTTACCTCTTTTCCTCGGAAAATTGTCCCCATGGAACCTATCGTATGCAGTAAAAAACCCATCTGCAGACTAACGATGTATGGACATTATTAAATAAAATAAGTTCACTACGAATTGTTTGAGATACTTTACAAATTCACAGCAATTTGCGGCGCGTAACAACCTATTCAGTATCGTGATTTAAGTAATCCGGTCCCGAAGGTCAATACAGATATAAATGTGTCGTGTGTCAAATGTACACGCACTAGATGGTCAAAACAGTCGCAAGATTGCTAATAAGTGCGCGCCTGAAAAAAGAAATTATTTTAATAGATTTTCATATACAGGGTGTCCAGAAACTCTCCTGACAAATGAAGACCGGAGATTCCTCAGATAATTTTAAGACAATTTAACCCAATTCACCTAGTCTAAAAATGCTTCCTAAGGGAACTAGAGCTCTTTGAAGATGGCACCTTGTAAATAGTTTTGTTTAAATACCTCCAGAACGCTTCTACTTAGAAAAACAAAAACTGGTATGCTTGTTTAGCCTTCAGAGATGAATCGATTCCATCAATTGCGAATTTCTAGTACCGATCATAGGCGTCCGTTTTGGATAGGTCAACGGTTATTTTAACTCATAACTTTTTGTCGTTAACTTTTAAGCATTTGTGACACTAGATTATTAAATTTTCAGGTATTCTAATACTAAAAGGTACTCTTACTTTAAGTCATTAGGATACACCGTTTTCTAGAAAAATGGATTTGAAAATTTTTCGTTATTAAAGTTTAAAAATTTTAGTTAAAGATTTTTAAAAACAAAGTATTTACTACAATGGAACGAAAGTAACAAAAAAAAGTATCAAAGGTAGATAGCTACAAAAGATGCTCGATGTGATGACCATTAGTCTCTATGCATAAATTTACCCTTTTGCTTAGAGAACACCGAATTCTTGCAAAAATTCCAAAGTTATTTCTAAATTCGTTGCAAGCATGTTGTATTCTTCGCCAGAGTTGTGCACGATTTTGTATCGGAACGGAATAAACAAATGCTTTTATGTATCCCCAAACACAATAATCGCAAGGATTCAAATCCGGCGACCTTGCTGGCCAAGCAACTGGACCTCCTCTTCCAATCCAATGGTCTTCGTAGTTATTATCTAGAAAGTCTCGTACATTCCTGCTAAAGTGGGCCGGACAGCCGTCGTGTAGAAACCATAAGTTTTGCCGAATATTTAAACGCACCTCATCTAACAAATCAGGTAAAATATTTTGCAGGAAATGTAAATAATCAGCACCATTTAAACGAGCAGGTAATTCCATAGGTCCAAGTAAATAAGCGTCAACTACTCCTATCCAGACGTTTATCTTAAACCTATGCTGATGCTTAAATTGTTGAACAACGTGGGGATTGTCACCAACGTACGAATAATAATGTGCATTATGTACATTAAAAATTCAATTTTTTGTGAATGTAGCTTCGTCACCAAACAAAATGTATCTATATGTTGAGTGAGTGGGATGCTCACGATTGGGAAATTTATCAGCGTATCTACGTTGCACTGCTCGAGCACCTCATTTCGCCATAAACTAAATGCATATCGGCGTATTCCTCATTAGTAAAAATCATTTAAAAAAAAATGAAATCGTTTGAATTCCACAAAGTAAAAAATTAAAAGATAAACTTCGCGAACTGACAACAATTTGACAATGAAAAACGTATGTTTTACTTTTGTTGGCAGTTCAGAGCCAACTAGTGCAAAAAATATAAATTGAACTTTAATGACGAAAAAACGAAAAATTTTCAAATCCATTTTTCTAGAAAACGGTGTATCCTAATGACTTAAAGTAAGAGTACCTTTTAGTACTAGTATAACTGAAAATTTAATAATCTAGTGTCACAAATGCTTAAAAGTTAAATACAAAGAAGTTATGCGTTAAAATAACCGTTGACCTACCCAAAACGGACGCCTATGACCGGTACTAGAAATTCGCAATTGATGGAATCGATTCATCTCTGAAAGCTAAACAAGCGTACCAGTTTTTGTTTTTCTAAGTAGAAGCGTTCTGGAGGTATTTAAACAAAACTATTTACAAGGCGCCATCTTCAAAGAGCTCTAGTTCCCTTAGGAAGGATTTTCGGACTAGGTGAATTGGGATAAATTGTCTTAAAATTATCTGAGGAATCTCCGGTCTTCGTTGGTCAGGAGAGTTTCTGGACACCCTGTATATAGTTATTCGATTACTATCACATTATTTGACATTTATTTATCTACGAAACATTCTTCATTGTCATAAACTAACATTGAAATAAAACAGTAAAATAAATCGTTTGAGACTTAAATTAGATAAATATTTATAAGGTCGCACTGACTTTTACAGTATTTGCCTATTTCTTCAAGATTTTCAAACACAAAACAGGAAAAAATGATAAAACATAATAATAACATAATCTATTAATTTAAAATTGTTCCAAGTCGTTCTATAACTAAAGGTAAATTGTTACTATTATAAGAAGGTAATGTGACAAATAACAACGATACATGCTTACTTAGTTTATCAAATAAGTCCGTTGCGTTGTGATGATAAAATTTCTGATTTAGCTGCCAGAATGTTCAGTTGCTAATCGATTTAATGTTACCACTAAAATGTAAGGTGAAAATTACTTGGTGTTCATACACAATTTTATTGAAAATTATTTGTTTCCTTATTAAATATCATATGATTTCTGCTTCATACAAAGCGGAATATTTTTTTTATAAAAGAATGAAGTGTGGCGTGGTCTTTTTCATTTCATTTACATGAAGGTTTGTAAAAAAAATATGGTATGCATACGTATAAAAAATATCCAATACATATAGGTAAATTCGTACCGTTACAATTAGCGCAAATTTAATATTCATTTACTTTTTTAAAATTCTGATATTATAGTAAACAAACCGCCAGAAATTAGTTTGCTTTAAAATTGCCAACATAAAAATAAAATGCCATTATTACTATTGAATAAATTTAACTTAATTTTAAAATCCATCGGGCGCATCTAATTATAACATTGACGCGATTCACTGCGTATCGAGCCATAAATATGAATCGCTCCCTAAACCGAAGATCGCTATTCAGTTTTTGGAGCCAACAACTCATCGAGACGGCAACAGTGACGGAAAGAATGTACTACATGCTTTAACTTAGAGCTTCATTATACTGTGTAATTTAAAATATGAAATAAATGATTAATTTTTAGTCCTAATAGTAACGTACATTCCTATATTACATTAAGCTCAGTTACGTAAATTTTTCATCAAATAATATTAACTAGAAAGGTACAGCAAAGTTGCTGCCCGACCTTGGCTGACTTTTATTGACAATAATTTTTAAAAGTAGCTGGCATTTCATTTTAAAAAGATGTAAAATTCTGTCAATTTTGTGGTTTTTTCATGTTTGGTTACTTTAACACCTTGTATTGCAAATGTTGAATCGGGTCATCTTCATTTGATGATGAAATTTGACAAACATTTTTTTTAATTTGTGACATTTAAGAATTTTTAGAAATTCGTTTGATTTTTCAAACACTGTACTTTTTTCGTTAGTGTTCTACAAAATCTTTGTTAAGTTTAAAAAAAATTGTTTAAATTCCATAAACTGAGGAATTTTAGATATTGGCTTTGTTTGTCTAAACACCCTGTATTTTTTCGTTAACTAGTGTTCTAAAAGACCCTTGTCAAAAATTTCTGTTAAATTTCATAATTTTTGTGGGATTTTAGAGATTGGTTCGGTTTTTATAAATAAACACTCTGTATTTTTTCGTTAATCAGTGTTCTAACAGATCCTTGTTAAAGTTTCATCAAAAATGTTGATTAAAATTCGCAATTTTTAGGGATTTTAGAGATTGGTTCGGTTTTTCTAAACACCCTGTATTTTTTCGTTAATTAGTGTTCTAACAGATCCTTGTTAAAAGTTTCATCAAAAATGTTGATTAAAATTCGCAATTTTTAAGGATTTTAGAGATTGGTTCGGTTTTTTCTAAACACCTTGTATTTTTTCGTTAATTAGTGTTCTGACAGACCCTTGTTAAAAGTTTAATCAGAAACTTTGATCAAATTTCGTAATTTTTGTGGGATTTTAGAGATTGGTTCGGTTTTTCTAAACACTCTGTATTTTTTTGTTAATCAGTGTTCTAACAGATCCTTGTTAAAAGTTTAATCAAAAATGTTGGTCAAATTTCGTAATTTTCAGGGATTTTAGAGATTGGTTCGGTTTTTCTAAACACCCTGTATTTTTTCGTTAATTAGTGTTCTAACCGATCCTTGTTAAAAGTTTAATCAGAAATCTTGGTCTAATTTCGTAATTTTTAGGGATTTTAGAGATTGGTTCGGTTATTTCTAAACACCCTGTATTTTTTAGTTAATTAGTGTACCAACAGACCCTTGTTAAAAGTTCCTTAAAAATATTTGTTTAAATTCCATAAATTTTTAAGGTAGTTTTTTCGTTAATTTGTCTTGTACTAGACCCCTGTTAGAGGTTTAATTTCTTTTAATATAGTAATTGAAAAAACATTACTATTTCGTTGTGATTTGCATGTCGCTATACTTGCTGTTATCTCCTCCATAATGTTCAACATCAATAATGATACTTTCTGAATTTTGTATAACAATTTGTGTGTGATTTGCTAGGTACTACTACTACTGATAATAAGCATTAAAAAGCTAGTCCGACCCTGACGGATAAAAAAAATACTCAAGTGCCAATACCCTACAGACGTAACTAACGGCATCTTTTCGATAGTGTCCCAACTAAAACATGCTGAAATTAATTCACGTCCTTTAATTTTTGGTGAAGAAACGTGCTAGAAAACAGATTTACCTATTCAAAGACCGTGAATTACACCTTTTTGCCTTGTTGTAGTTACTGTGAAAAATACTCAATAATTTATATCAGTTCAAGTGTTAAGGTCTTTTAAAAAGTATCCTTCCGGTTGTGACAGTGATTATAATACCGCATACGATTATTTCAGTGCATAATTGCCCTATAAAGTTCTGAAACGTAACAATGAAACATAGGAGGCGAAAACATGGTTTTCTTCCCATTTCCTAATGACTTACCAGCCTATAAAATATGTCACACCCTAGAGAAAACTTGTATGATTGGCACAGTGAAGAGATATTTTTTCTAACTTGCTTAGATTTTTCTTTGACTGCGACAAGAAACACCTATAAATTCGTTGAAAATTCCACACAAAAACGCCGCCCTTAATATTACACTTATTAGATTTCTCTGTCCTTATTTAATCCTCCATATAACATACCTCATAAATTTCTGCCTAAAAAATCTAGTTTTTCCAAATGCGTGGAAAGAAGGTCTAGTCATCCCCATCCCAAAAGTTGCCTGTCCAGAAAATTTAAATGAACTTCGCCCTATAACTATTCTTCCGACTCTCTCCAAAATTTTGGAGAGAATTGTAGAAAAACAACTACGTAATCATATTGAGAAATATGTCATTCTTCCATATACACAGTCAGGGTTTAGAACGGGATATAGTTGTGGAACTGCCCTTTTAAACATAACGGATGACTTTTTTAAGTAACTGGATAACGGAAAGTCTGGTGTGCTGATTTTGTTAGACTATAGCAAGGCATTCGACATGATTAATCATGAACTATTTTTAGCAATATTACATTTTATTGGTCTTAGTCTCTATAACGTTTTTCAGAAACTATCTCATAGGTAGAACCAGTGTTTATAAAAGTATAGTTGGTCAACCTGCCTTAGTTGTGGACCATGTTGGTTAGATGGCGAGGACCACAATGTGTGCAAAATAATTGGACAGCCCTATACAAGCTGGACCAGCATGAGGTTTTTGTATTGGCTTCTTTATGAAATCTTTGTCGGAATCTTTATCTAATATTCATTCCTTTAACAAAGTACCACACATTTTATCTAGGTGTCACTGTACAAAATTTTAAAATACTCGGCAAAAATTTTTTATTACTACGAGACACGTGCGAAAAAAGCTCAAGACTATGACTGTTTACACAACATTCCAGTTCTATCCATATGTGAACTGGGAAGGTACGATGCAAAAACGAAATAACGAATATAAATAAGTAGAATAGAAGTATTAATTAATCAGATCAAATTGCAGCATATACAAAAAGTTGTAGAGATGTTTCGGTCAAGTTTGTAATTAATAAGGCGTTTTAAGTGTTTTAAAATTTAGTTGGTGCTGAATATTAAAAATATAGGTTAGGTATTCATTAAAAATACTTCATTATAATATTCAAATTAATCTAATGTACAGAGCGATTTGCTTAAGGATCCTCGATATAAAAATCTTACAATTTATGCAAAAAGAATTAAAAATTATAAACAAAGATAGGTACACAGACGCTAAGCACTTTTTAATAATGTGTATGCCAAATTACAAGTTTCATATGTCTCATATGATGTAAATTCCAATATTTTTCTATTTTTTAATTTTGTAGCTTTAAATATTAGTTACTTTATTTAAAAATTGGAGGTATATTGCATAAATTAATTTTCATGACATAGAATTGCTGTATTAGAATTTTTGTTATAGTATTATTTGTTCAAATGTGATGTGAAAAATAGGCCAGCTTAGAAATTCCGACTTTTATTATGTCAGAAAATATATTATATATGTATGTAGTTTTAAACTTGGATGATATTTTGATTGTGTCACAATTTGGCCGTAGTTTTGTCGTAAAAGACTGGTGCAAACTATTTTTTTGGCTTATATTTTAAAACACAAATGGGGTGGCTCGATAACTTTATACAGGGAACAAAAAAGAAATAAAGATAAATGAGAAAACGCTGCTTAAAGGTAAGTTCATGCAGTAGCGATTTGCGAGTTGCGATTTGTGGACTTCAATTTGATTGGTTAACATAAAATATTTTTGACATCAATTCATTCATTTCAATTTATTGCTGTTGACAGTTCGCAACACAAATGCCAAATGCCAATTAAGCATCCAAATCAATCACAATCTCGTCTCACTTGTAAAACGTTTATTTATTTCACAATTATAAGTATTTACAATATTAAATAAATATTTAAAAATGGAAAATGACGTAGAAGAACAAAGTCAGTGATATTGATACTGTACTATGATACATCTTGATGGTGGCAAGGATGGTCCTACCTTGCTTAGTAACAAATCAGAATCGTCGGGAGACATCCTCAAATAATTAAAATACTTATTAGGGTCCTGTAATTTCATTTCCATTACTAAATTATGATAAGCGCCCTGTTCTTTTTTTTAAATCGCTCTCACTGCACAGGATCTTTTGTGAACTTTTTTGTTTTCCTCATAAAATACCAAGCGATAAACAATCTTCTACGCAAATGACAATAAATAATATAATCAATGCTATTCATCGTTGCAGAATGTTTAAATTACCATATAAATTTCAAAGATTCGTAAGCATATGTCATTTTATTTTGTTTACTGTCACATAGCAAGGGAGTAGTTGGGTAACAAGAAATTTAAAGTAACTAGTTTTCGCGTGTGTGCATCAACGAATGTAAAAAACATAACTGAATCGTTTCCTTATTTTGATAAAAACGCATATCCCACAATTTTAAAGAATATTTATAAACTAATAAGCTCGTTTAGCTGATTTTCTGAAATTGATCCTAAATACTAAAATAGTTGGACGAACATTTCTGACAGCTTCAAACTAGTTCCTGACTCTTGTGGAAACATACCTAATATTGCTATAATTGTAATTTTGATGAACAATCATTTTAGCAACAACATGATTAATAGTTACATCTAAAATGATTTTAGGCAAAATTAAATTACGTTAAATAAGCAAATGGAAACATTTCAAAAAACGTCAGTGTCCTGACAATAAATATGCTATTTACTTGTGACACAAATGATACAGATAGTACTGAAAATTTTGGGAGTTCAAATACTGTAAATTCACTGTAATAAGAATTAATAAGGGCAAGGATGCATAATATTTCTAAGAGTAACTAGATTCATAGAAACTAAATTATATTTATACATTACATAAAACCGGTTTGTATACTATATGAAAAATATATGCATATCATATATAGACAAATCTCTGTACATACTACATCTAAAATTTGTTAATTGTTTTATTTATCTTTAAACTTCGCTCAAACCAACCATTCTTTTATGAAGCTCAGCCTCTGTTGATTGTTTGAAATTTACACATACTATATTAATTCTGATATAAGACACCATCACATAGACAAGCGTCAGCGGTGCGAAGGAGGGTCACTATGATGCCTGAGCTGCAGTGGCGGTAACCTCGGGCTACAGTGAAGACACGATATGTTCAAAGGGTCGAGAGGGAGGAGTTAGGCTTTTCCAGGAATAAAAATAGAAATAAAGTAATACACATATATTACAATACACCTAGTTTACAAACCTAATACGGACGGAAGCGGAATAAGCAACTACAAAGTAAGATGAACGGTTACAAGCAATCAATACAAGCGGTTAATCTGTGCTAAATGCTAAAATTATAAAACTAAATACTTGGCCACTATCTAATATATATATTGTGCTGAAAAATCGAAATTATACCTGCTTTAAAAAATTTTTGTTACAATTTACCAACATTTAACACCAAAATTGCTAATGACATTTATTTGAAGTATGGCAACTTGATAAATTACATAAAGAATTATTAAAAATTTGATGTTTAATAAAACTTTAATAGCGCTTTCCAGCTAAACGGTTACATTTATCGGCTTGAATGAACTTGTTCCAATATTTTTCTCTTTTCAATACAATTTAACTTTGACTGGTCGAATAGAGTTTCATCTACTTAGTTGGTATGCCAAATGAGAGAATAATCGAACTTGAATTAAATAAGTTATTAAAAAAGAAAAATAAAAAAAGAACTTTGACAAGCTGTAACTTGTCAAATTTTCCTGACATGCTGCTACTATTTTAATCAGTAGAATCACCTCCCGAAGTTTCCTGACGGACTTTCAGAACACCCTGTATAAAGATGGCTGATATATGTTGTAGTTATGGTAACTGCTAATGATATAAATAAAAAAAGAATTTTCCATTCACATTGGCTTTTTCTTCAATATTCATTTGAATCAACACTGCAACAGTTTAAAACCCATTAGTGCCTGAATTATTTTTTTTCATAATCTGCTTTATTTTACGGAAACGGGATTCAAAATAGTTTAAATAAAACAGATATAAAGGTTTATTTGAAAAATGTATTCCAACAAACTCAAAAAAAGTATTACATATTAACGAAAACGCTGTAACGCTATGCTCTCATGTGAACAAAATTAGCGAATATATTAAAATTACATTAGCTTCTATCATAGACCTTGTAAACCATGGACGCGCCCAAAACCGTATTCTGCCTATACAAACCGTAGATGCACAGATGTGTGCGACAGAGATAGAGCTAGTGCGGGCAAAAACCGTAAATGACAGATCGAATTATATTGGATATTTACTCATTTATTCAAAAATTTTATTTATAATTATATTATTATATTTTGATAATAACAATTTGTAAGGAAAATTTTAATTAGTTAGTCGATAAAATAAATTAAGCGTGATAATTTTATGTTGTACAAGTAAAGGAAGAAGAAGGGCATATTAACTAATAATTTAATAATTAAAAAGTACTATATTTTTAAAAATTGTACGTATACCTACGTAAGTTATAAAATTGAGTATTAAAAGTATTTATTTTAGTAGGCACTATTTGTTATTATCGTATAATTGCGGCTAGGTACCTACCTACTTTTTATCGAGAATGTTGATGTTTGTGAGATATTTCTGGTTAACTAAAAATATATTCATAGAAACAAATCTGTAATATATATTATTTTAACTTCATAGACAAAGTAGTTGCTTCACACAATATCATTAATGCCGAATAAAAAAATTAATAAAAACAATCATTATTTTATTTTATTAATGCAACATTCCTCTTTCTTTCCAATCTGGCAAAAGCATACATACTACATAACAATATTAACGATAATAGCTGTAGCACAAAGTGGTTACGGACGGTGAGCGACATTATATCCGATATATTACAAAAATATCGCTTGTGATTTAAAAGTACAGAACGCTACGCATTGATAGTATAATATATAATATGTATATCTATACAGTTTATGTGTCTGTAAGAATATATTTCATTATAAAGATATATATATTACCGCTCACCGTATCTAACCGATTTAACAGAAATATGCACTAGGTAAAATCTGCGAAAAAAAAAAATAATGCTTTATATTTCTCAGTTACAAACCAATACATACATGTAACTAATAAATTTATGTATATTACAAAGCTTACAATAATGAATAAGAAATAAAATTAACAAGGTATTTTAAAAAATGTAGATTTATGTTACAAAAATGAAATTATTTAAAAAATTGTTTAATGCTCGTACATTATAACAATTCATTAACGGAACAATAACCAAGAACCATACTATAGTAAAGAGTTCAATACTATAAACTTGATATACGAATTTATCTTCTATATTTCCCAGACAAATATAAAAAAACGGTAACTCGCTATTTCGTTGCTTATAGAATAATTTGGTATGATTCTCGTGCATGCGGACAGTAATACGGAAATAGACAGTTACAAGTGAGCAAAAAGTTTATTTTTCCACATATCAAGGTTTTAAAAAAATGAAAATGGAAAAATTTACAAATGTTTATTAAACAAATATAGTAAACAAATATGCACAAAAAAGAATACTTACATGAAAAGTAGGTCGTAACAATTGTACAGTGTCTACGGAAACAATATTTTTCTTGTTTTAAAGACAAATTACAAAGACAGGCATGTCAATAATCAACATCAGTTAAAATATATTTATGCATGATGACGCAGGCCTCCATTTTGCTATAAATTTCAGGGAACATCTTAACAATACTTTTCTTGGTTTGCTGGATAGGCAGAGGCAACCTCACTTGTTGGCCACCACGTGTAAGCCAGTTCTGACTACATGCTACTTATTTATGTGGGGTGATTTAATGTCTTTGATGTACATAACACTAGTACTTAATTTAGAACACTTGCGTGAATACATTTTTCAAACACTCTAAGAGACTACACCATAGACAATACTTAATTCCGTTCATACAGTTCAATGAGCAAATACTATGAACCACTGTTATATTCAATTATTTGTCGTGTTCTCTTTTTTGTGCATAAAACCTTTACATTTCAATTTTTAAATTTCCATATCTGGAAAACTGTATTTTGACAGCAAAATTAATGCTCACTTTTATTTAACAGATACTCCAATTTGAAAATGGACGGGGTAGCTCCTGTAGTTACAATTATTTCCATGCACATAAATGCGATAACCATTATCATGAAAATGTTTATGGCAAATGTAAGCTGCCATTTACCCTTTCAATCAGTTAAGAAGTCTATGACTTCTATGAAATACGAAGTTGTAGTCTAAACATAAGCCAACGTCGTATTTTACACACAGTGTTCTTGTACTGGAATGATAATTAGTCTAGAACAGAGCCTTCTTTTTTATCCGAAATATATATCAATAAATGATCTTATCTATCAAAACGTAGATAGTCTGGAATTCTGCTTGTGGAACTGCTTTGTTTTGACGTACTTGGTCTTCTGCTAGTTAAGGCTTTTGTGTATGACTTTTTTTATACAAAAAACCAACAAGCATTATTAATTGCTGCATCTAAAAGAAATGTAAAGATGCACCACCACCATTGTCTAGAACGGATTCCAATTCTATAGGCAGATATATTCTGATTCATTAATGGCCGGTTTCTCAACATTTGACGCAATCGATTCGATAACTATCGAGTACATAAATTTATCAGACCGATAACATTATATTGGTTTCTGAACGCATGCCTTTCAAATTTTGTTGAATACATAACAGTTGAATGGATATCTTAATATCTGCAATAATCATAGAGGGAGCTAGCAAATGCACAACTGTTTACTATTTAAACTCTCTTCAAATAATATAATAACTTTTAAAATGCATTTGTATGACACACATTATTTCGCTATTCTAACCCCACATTTTAACAATTATTTTCACATACTTATAAACAAAAGTGAACAATGTTATATGCAGAAATATGTAAGTTTATGTTATAACAATGTTTATATCTATAACTGAATTTAAAAAAATACGCATTTTGAAAGTTTTCAGTACCTAAAAATTTGCTGGATAAATCGCTTTCTGACGTTATACATTGATTTTATTTCAGTACCTTTGAATATTCGCTGGTGGCATGAGATAACATTTTTGTTATTTGCTAAACTCTATATTGTTCAGTTCTTAAATGTCTAAAATTACTTGTATTTTTAAAAAACACTATTTCAAGAATACGGGGCCCGTAAACCTCTCGAAATTCTGTCGCTTTATTTTTCATAATGGTTTTTTCTTTCTCGATAACGTCTTGGCAGTTCAAGATATCTGACTATATTTAAATATTCTTCATCTGAAGAGGCAGACGAATCAGAATTTTCCATTGCACAAAGTAATCGTCACGAAAATATCAAAAAAGTTGGATTAAGCCTTACAATAAAGATGTAAACAAGCAACAGCTATATAACCGGTGTAAGGCCCTGTCAGCGGATATTCCTCCATAGCGGCGCATCAGCGTCTGCAAAGCGACCAGATAGTCTCGACCCCCACCACCTTCTGGCGGCGCTGGTGTATCTGATCCTCCAAGACCAACTCAATAAAAGTCAGAATATAATAATACACATATATTACAATTCACTTAGTATACAAAACTAATACGGTCGGTAGTGGAATAAGCAACTACAAAGTCAGCTGAACGGTTAAAAGCAAGCAATACAAGCGGTTAATCTATGCTACATGCGAAACCAAGTAAGAGGCCAAGCGAGCAAAGCAAAACAAACTAAAACTAAAGACTTGGCCACTATCTAAAATATATCTAAGAAACAAAATACGATAATACAGCTCCTCTCCTGGAATGCACGGCCGGACAGCTGAAAAGAAAACAAGTGCTTATTAGTTACGACAAGGGCGAAGCTACCGGATAATGCGACAGCAACTCCACCCAGTCGTGATACGGGTAGCTACTTACAGCCCACGTTTCAATCTATACGGTATACTCTCATAAACCGAACGCGTGGTGAGGTAGCCACCGGATAATGCGACAGCAACAACCCACGCTGTAGTGCGGTACTCAACGGTAAATATCGGCCCACGTTTCAATTTATAGGATAGAATCCTATAAATCAAACGCGTGGTGAGGTAGCCACCGGATAATGCGACAGCGACTACCCACGCCGTGGTACACTAGACAAGCTGGAAGTATGGTTAGTACACACTAATAGCGGCCAAGTTTTCCCTAACAACCTCTTCCTCACTTCCTCTGCTGGTCACGTCTAGCTGGCACGAGCGGTCGACTGGTACTGACTCTGCAGTGCTCACCTCGCTAGGTCGTAACTTCGCGGTGCTGGAGCGGTGGAAGACTTGCGCAGTAGGCTGCTACTACCTCGCTTCGGATGGCTGGTGTGGAACAGGACTGGTCTCGGTGCTGGTGGCTCAGGAACTAAATCTTCCACTCGAAGTTGGAAAGGCCTAATGCTGGTTCGGAAGTGGCTCTTGCGCACTGGACGGTTTTCGGACTTTACTATTTTATCCGAATGCCACTTTCGAACTTAGAATAATCGGCGGTATTCAAATTTGTGGACTTGTAAAATTTTGGGTTTGTCCTCTTAGCGACTTAGTATAATTTTAAACAGTTAACTTACCTGTCAGGAACACTGGAGACACGACTGGTTCATCTGACGGCTTGGCAGGTACTGATTCTGGTGTCTAGCAAACCTTTCCTGGTAAAACGGTGTCGCTTGCGCACTAGACGGTTGGCCGAACTTCTTCGCAGATCTGCTGGGCGGACTACTGGATACGACGTTGCTTCTCGGTGTGGGCCAGGACAGGTTTGAAACTATCGCTCTCAACTCGGAATCAGGCGCGCCGGATCGAGCGCGCATTCTACGGTACATCTCCACAGCGGCAGAGCCTTCGATGCGCGGTGCGATGCGCGTTCGGTTCTCGCGGTTTCCCTTGCGCTGGCTGAAGTTCGAGCGCCGGTCGGCTTTCATGAATCATACGGGGCGGTGAAAAATCACTTCATTACACTACCTGTTATATTTTATGATGTTCAATACCATTTTAGCTAAGTAAGGACATTTCTAGTATAAGTAAGGAAGAAAGCACACAGAGAATGAAGTAAGGACTGTCCTTCCGAAGTAAGGGCAGGTGACAGCCCTAGTAGTGACAGTTGCAAAATTAATCCTGGCTGTTTTGTTCAAATGATATGTTGTGTTAAAAATGGTAACATTGCTATGTCTTTCTGGCATCCATTCATGTTATCAGATTCTGATTTTAGAAGAGGTGTTTCATGTAAAACAATTAATTTTAGCATCCCTCTTTTACAACCCTTTCAAAGTGCTGAAATCAAGTTTCCAAGTGTCAAAACATCAACTAAAGTAATCGTAAGAATGATAAAAAGCAATTAAATAAACTGGTAATAGCGGCTGAACTAAAATGACCGGAACCTACTAGTGCAGAAAGTATCGTTTGGAGAATCAATCGTAAGGTTAAGATGCTGGCTTTTATTTTTATTGTACGAAAACTAAAGATATTTCGTAATTTGTATAAAAATAAAAAGATTTGTTTTGAATAGGGCTATTCAAAATTTTTAAGTATGAATAAGTTCTGATGATAAACGTACAACTGCATCCATGTAAAAATTGAAGTGTTTAATTTGAGTAATAGCATATATGGAAACTAGATTCCAATACACACTTTTAAAGGACTGTAATTTTTTAGGGGATGCCAAAATATATTGAATTTTTCAAAAGATACTTTACACTTTTTAAACATTCAACCGATGAATAAAAATATTAGAATTTTGTTTGTAATATATCTTCATTTGATCAAGTAGGTACCTATAAAAAACATTTTCATGTATCTGCTTTGGTTTACCTTGTAGAAACAAAATCTAAATATTTGGTCGAATTCAACAACTTGTAGTGGTTGATATTGCCAGCATATAGATATTTATTTGTGAAGCGCTTTAGAAACAGAATAATAAGATAGAGCGAGTAAAATACCCAAATATATTTCATTCTGGTAACCTCTATGTATACACTACATTAGGTTGATATTGCAATACAACACCTCTGCATTCTTTATTTCATGACATCACATTGTTGTTAAAATATTATAGGGGTTATATTGAAACTTCAACCTAATGTATACATAGAGGTTACAATTTTGAAACAATTTTTTCGTAACGTCCATGAGAGCGCCGAAATTTGATTTCAGATTCGTGATCAGCACCCTCGAAAATAGAGGGGGTAGGAATTTTTTATTTAAGATTGGAGAGTTTTACGCTATTGTAAATAATTACCTTCATTTTTTTTATATTACTACCTGTAGAAGTTCTTATATAATATTAGTAGAGTAAAAAACAGATTACAACCGCATATCTTTCAAATAATACAACATACTATAATATACAAAATACAAATAAAATCAGAAATAGCTATAAAAATTTCAGTATGAATTTTACTTATGATATGATCAAATAAGTCGGCCGGAGCTTCAAAAGAAAAGAGAAATAGGGGAACAGACTGAACAGAGGAATTCGTTTTTTGTTCAAGTTTTTATATTCAAGTAAATATAAATTTGTCATGTCAAAGTGAACTGCAACCCATATTACACATTTGTACTACGAGTTGACATTTAGTTCTACGGTATATCTCTTAGGTCGGTCAGTGGTCGCGCGGTTTAAGGCGTCAGTATTTGAATCGAGATGACTAGATCGGAGTTGGTTCGCGCCCAGCTGCCGGTAGACCCCCTCTCTGCGGGTATGGTAGGGTGGAATAATGTTAGCTCGGGTCAATGTGAGAGATTGATACCGGTTGATATTTGACTACCCCCCTAATTAATGAGATTTTCCAGGTTTCCCTCATTCCTGCACTGAATAGTGGTTAGGGCCTACCAACGTAAGTCGTTCCTGGGCGCAAATGCGGCCTGCTTAATAATAATATGCCACCCCCTCTCCCGCACAAGTCTCCGACTTCTGGGCTAATCCCTGTGATTAGAATGAGGGGTAGAGATATTATTATTATATTATTATATTATCTGTGACATCTTTTGTTGAAAAGTCATACTTACATTTTCTTTAAATGTATATTACAACTGAATCGCTTATTTCAAAAAACACATAAGTCAACACTTGTCAAAATTGAGTTTTTACTATGAAATGTCTTCTCAGGGGTTATTTTTGTAAAAATCACACAAGTCCCATAAACCGTTAAAGAAATAGACCTAGTTAGATTTCCGCACTCGTTGCAAAAACCACATAAGTCGACGACTTATGTTGTTTTTGCACGGATATAATTATTATAATATATATATGAGTGGGAGTTTCCAAATATGCCATCTTTGTTTCTGACATCAGTCTGCTGTCGAACATCAGTAGGTATTGTACTTTTGATTGTTTTGGTACATCAATTTCGTTAAAAATGTCCGACAATTCAACAACTAGTGAAATTGTTGATCCACCGGAACCTTTGAAACGGAGACAGCGACGACCGGAGACATACAAAAGGTTTTTAATCAAAAATGCAAAGGTTAAGGGGCTTCAACATACAAGCTGAAGGAAAACGGTTTGCCGGCACGTGCTACTGGAAACAACTGCATGTAAGTCATTTTTTAATAAATCGTGTTAGAAAAATATAGTAATGGGTTGCTGTATTGTTTTAGGTGTAAAATAGCATGCTTTGAACACTTAACTCAAAAAGACTTAAAATTTTGTATTGAAAAAATGAGTGCGTTTGAAACTGAAAACGAACAAGATATTTTTCTGCAACAAATTCTCAATATCTCTTACTTCTAATTTGTGAATATAATCTGTAGATAATGAAAGAAACAAGAGTGTTCTTTCATTATCAACTTTTCATACTTTTTCAATATTTTCTTTAATTCACATTCATACTTTCTATCACAGTTTATCTGACATCATTTATATTTATACATAATTCTACATCATCATCAACTTGTACATTATCACCACTGTCATCATTTTCATTTTTATATAAATCATCATGATACACCATTTTACTTTTTAAGTCACACATTCTTATTCATTCTCTCCACATTAGTTACTACAGATTCTTGTTTTATTAATTCACAATTATTTTTAAAGTTTATATTTTTCCCTTGAATATTTAGATTTTTCTTTATATAATTAATTATGACTTTATTTTTATCCAATTCATCATTCCCCAAAACGATATCATTTTCCAACACAGGTACAACCAGTAATTCTAAATTTAAAATAATATTTTCTATCTCAACAGGAATATTGATCAATTTATTTACTTCGTACATATTCTTGCTGTTAGCCCCTATTAAACTAATTCTAGGTATTTTAACAATATTATTCTGTAATTGAGGGTGTTTTTTAATTATACTTTCTTTAATTAATGAAGCTTCGCTACCAGTGTCCACTAAAATTGTTACCTTATTTTCAAATATTTTTCCAGATATATGAATTAAATTTTGTTTGTTTCCAGATCAGGCATTAGTTTTATGAACTTCCGAGGATGTTTGTAGCTACATACTTGGAATCATATTTTTGGATTGCAGTTTACTGAAAATCTTGAGATGTGTCCACCTCGTATGAAGTACTTGGTGTCACCTGTCTCTCTACTTCGCCATCTAGAGAACGTGTTTATGCCCGATTATGTTTTTTTCTATCGTCACCATCAGAACGATCTGCTAAACGATTATACCTTTGGATATTAACTTGTCGTTGAGGAACAGAATTGTTCCTGAAGTTTTGACGTCATCATTGTTGTTATTGTTTGAATTATTTTTTCTATTCCCATAAAAATTGTTATTACTATAATTAGAATTGTATCTCCCATAATTTCTATTAAAATTATTGTTATTATAATTCTCCCTTATAATTTCTATTATTTTCATTATTGTTATTATTACTTTGATATTGTGCTTCGTTTTATTTTAATAAATTCTATTTCCCCTATTAAAATTATTATAATTATTATTATTATATCTGTGTTGATTGTTATACTGACGATTATATTATGGCTGATTGTTATTACTATAATTTTGTAAATTATTATTATCATTTATTTGTGTACCTCTAAAATTGTTATTACGATTATTAGGACTGTTAAAATTATTATTTTGTATATTTGACCTTATATTGTTTTGTTCAATTCTATTTAAATATGTACAAAGTTTGTCCATAGTTGCAATATTATGAATAGCCAAACTTTCTGCTATTTTTGACTTAAAATGTCTGGAAACATAAATAACTACTTCATTTTCAGGCATAGGAGGAGTTAAATACTGTGATACTGCAATGTCGTGTATATGTTTTATTTTATGTTTTAATGTTCGTATAAAAAATACTGGATGTATATTTTTGTAATGTCCATCGTATTTAATTGTAGTGTTATTGTTTGTACATGTATAAATTCTTGTTTGTGTTAATTGTGTTTGTTTTTCTTGTAATTTCTTAATTTCCTCTTGTAATTCTTCCCTCATCTTCATTATCTCTTCATTTTCTGTTGCTCCATTATGTTCTTGCATATTTTCCCTTCTTCTTACTTGCCTATCCATATCGTCTAATTTTTCTTTATTTTCTTCAATTTTCTTTTCCAATCTATGTAATTCGTGATTAGTTTCTTCATGTTTTTCTTGTATTGTTTTCTCCATCTTGTCAAAATTCTCCCATACTTGTACCATTCTATTTTTGCATTGGTTTTCTTCATTTTCTGCCTTACTTCAACTTCTACTGTTCTATTATATTTATTTTCTTTTCCACTTTCTCTTCAAATTCCAGCTGTTCTTTCCTCAATTCCTTTTTGATTTCTTTAAATTTCTTATCCATCGTTGTTTTAATGTTTTCAAAGTTTTCTGTTATTATTTGTTTTAATTTTTTTTTCTAATTTTCTTTCTTCTTCTTGCTTTCTTTCGTGTTCTTTTCTTTCTTCTCTTTCTCTTTTTCTTTGTTCTTCTAACTTTCTATCCTGTTCTTTTCTGTCTCGCTCCATGTTCTGTAACATCTTTAACAAATCTGCTAATTCTGATTTTGGTTCTGTGCTTTGACTTGCTTCTGCTCTATTTTCTTGCGTCTCCTCTTCATTATCTTCATCTTCTCTCATGATACTAATTTCTCAACTTCTTAAATCCATTTTGCTCGTCCTTATTTTTCTTATAAACTTCTTCTAATTCGAGTAGCCCCACGTTGCGTGCGTCATATATTTGTAATGTGAAATTTAATGAGTGTAATGTGTATTTCCCGGATAGCTCAGAATTATTTCACTTACCTTAATTTTCTAAAGCGCCAGTCTGAAGCGTAACACTTTTACCTTTAGTTTTTAATACAGTTCCTGAATTATATCTGTTTTATTATTTATTGCTTCAGACACTAATATTCTTTATATTTTCTCTTAAAAAAAAAAACAATTTAATTAAATTTATTGTAAGCATGAGAAACCTTTCTCTCAAGGGCAGTTCAGTGATGTTTTTGTATAGGTATTAATTATGTTTTTAAATTAAAGGTAAGACAATTTTTTTTATATTATAAATAGATCTCAAATTTATTCAATTTTTTTTTAAGATTTTCTTAAAATTTACCCTACGTAACCTGCTCTTACTTATTTCTATAATTAACAAAGTTATCATTCATAAATATATATATTTTTTAATAACCCAAAGTCCCTTAAATCAGACTTGTAAAATCACTATAAAGTCTAATATTTTACCTTCCCCGTTTCTCTGTCCGTCCTTAAATGCTTGTCGTGGTCTGGAAATGTCTTGTGGAAATCCTTACCGTGGTCGTTTGAATTTAGCGCAGTTTACACTCTCTGATTTCTTTTACCCCACTTTGCAAATGTCAAATGCGTCCTGATTTCAGCCTTGTTACAAATTTATAATGGTTAATAATTGTTGTATACCTTTTTTATGGAGTTTTAGTTAGTTATATGGTGCTAGTGATGTGGCCAATACTTGATATACCATCCAATGAAGTTTTTCTTCCACTCTGGGAGCGTGTACTTAATACAACGATAATTATTCCCTTGGAGGTTATGTTTTTTACACAGGTAATACGAATTTCCTGTGACCCAAATGAATTCGAGACTAACACCGTCGCATTTCAACAGTTCTGTCATTACCAGACCCAAACCTGAGGGATATCCCAGTCAACCGACTGTCCAAGTTTCAACATCTTCAACGACTCCAACAGCACTTCTGGGATAGGCGGTCCAGAGAATATATCTGTGAATTGCAGAATCGGGTGAAACGGAGCCAATCTAAAGGTAACATTAGCGAAGGTTCGTTAGTGTTAATCCGAGATGACAATTTACCTCCATTAAAGTGGAATCTCGGTCGTGTAGTGAAGGTTTATCATGGTACAGATGTGTTAGTGCGTGTAGCCACAATAAAAATGAGAAACACTACTTTAAAGAGACCAATTGCAAAACTATGTCCACTTCCTGTAGAGATTAGTATTTGTTATGCCTAATAGATTGTATAGTTGTACCTATTGAAAAAGTTCCTTTCTCTCTTTCAAGGTGGGGGGTATGTTAAGGATATGTTTCCCATAATATGTAAACATTGTATATTTGGTTGCATAATCGAAAGAGACATGCTAATACTCTTAACTGTCGGTAGCTGATTAAGTTAATATTGCTTGTGAGGTTATAATGGATGGATGTGCAGACGTTAAATAAATCATGAATTTTGTAGTGTGTATTTTTATTATAAGTAAAGTCAACAAAATATGTGTTAAAACCAGCAATATTGTTGAAGTCAGAGGCCCATTCCATGTTGTTTTAGGCATGAATAGTAAAAATGTTCTGTTATCATTAGATCCAGGATATGTCAATGTCATTATTATTATTATATATGTATGTCAAGCAAGTTTTGTTGTTTTTGGTGTTACTGTGCAATTAATAAAAGTCTTATATAAGTCAAGTACTCGTATAATTAACAATTCGAACCGGGAACAAGGAATAACGGGGAGTTATTTTGCGATCCCATATAAAGCGGCGACCGTGACAGGACGCCAGTATTTGGAAATATAAGGGTTGAATACCAAGTTTGCATGATGGAAAAACACACGAAACATCGTAGAATTCTTCGCAGGCTGTTTACAAAGAAGGCTAATGACCTCGACACACTATTATCAACTGAGGAACAAGAGGTAGCGTAGATTCATATATGTTTACAAATGCTGCAAACTAAATTTGAGGAATTGCAAGCAGTAGATGGTAAAATTTACGATAAGATGTTGATAGAGTTGGAAAGTAGTGAGGAAGAATTATGTGCCGAAATTGAAGTTAGTAATGAATATAGGCGGCGTTTTTTGGAGTTACAAGAAAGGTGCAACAGGGAAGGCGAGCAAACGGCGCATTCAGAGATGGCTTCCATCGTTTCCAGTACTGCATCTGTCACAGGTAGACGTAAGTTTAAGTTACCTACCATATAACTTAAAAAATTTAATGATAACCTCAAAGATTGGTTGCCTTTCTGGTCATAATTTAACAAAATCCATGAGGATAATGAAATAGATGCGAATAACAAAATTGCCTATTTAAGCCAGGCGACAGTCCCCGGTAGTCGTGTACGTAAAATAGTAGATAGTAGTCTCCCCGGTACTAGATAATTATGAAAAGATTGTTGTTTACGGTCGAGGTACGAGCGAGAAGATTTGCAAATAGAGGTGTACGTGCGCGAGTTATTAATAAATCTGGGTCGAAAAATTGCCCTGTTGCCGTACTGTATGACAAAATCGAAAGTCAGCTTCGTTCATTGGAAACATTAGGGATAGCTTCGGATAAATACGCGGCCATGCTATACCCCTTGCTAGAATCATGCCTCCCAGAAAATCTAATTAGCATTTACCATAGATCTTCGGAAAGATTAACTAGGGATTCCGATGTGGGAGAAGAAGGGCCAATTAACACATTAGATGCGCGTTTAAAGGAACTTTGCGCCATGAGGTGGAAAATGAGCAAAGACTTACATTAGCGGTTGAAGGTTTTCACATAAAAGAGGTGAATCATGACGCCGAAGTTTCATCAAAAGGGTCAACACTGAAATTCGGAAATGTGGGGCCAGTAGTAGCCACGGCCTCAGGACTTCTAAATTGCGACGTTGCTAAATGTGTATTTTGTGGAGGTTCACATGATAACGAAAGCTGTTTCAAGGCTCAGAAAATGACCTTGGAACAAAAGAAGGAGTTGCTACCGCTGTTTGAAGGTTGGACATCCTGCGAGGAAGTGTCGCACTACATTAAAATGTATTTTGTGTGGAAAATCACATGTTACCATGATGTGCCAGGAACTGCCTGTTCATAAAGAAGGAGGACCCACACAAAAGAAGCCGGTAGACTGTAGCGACCAAGTCTTAACAAATCAAACGAGTGCGCAAGTTTTCTTGCAAACAGTGAGGATAGCTCTAGTTGGTAATAATAGGAAAAACAGATCCGAGCCTTGATGGATACAGGTTCCCAACGCTCTTATATATTACATAGTACCGCACAGAAGATAGGTTTTATACCTACAGGGAAAGAGAGAATAGTACATACTCTTTTATTTATCAGTACAATATCCAACGAGCAAGTTGCCAGTTACAGGATAAGGGACGAAACAAAATAGTACAAAAAATAAAGCAATTACAGAAACAAAAGGCGCATAAAACTTGAACAATAAAAGTAAATTACAAACATGCCTGTACTTAAACAAACAAACAAACAAACAAAACAAATAACCAATGTATCAAAATAGTATGTTAAAATGATGAATATGTTAAAACAATAAAAGCAACATATAAAAACAAGTAGGTAAATTATACATATACGAAAAAAACGTAAACTTAACCAAGTCAATAATATGTTAAAATAATAAATATGTCAAAATACTAAATATGTTATAACAAGAGCTATATATAAAAATCAAAATCAAGCAGGAGCATTATATAAACTCTTTATCTGATTAACAGTCGTGCAGAGAATATCCAACCGAGACTCAATTTCGGTGTAACTACTAACCATTTGAAATACTGGGGAGGCTCTATATAGATTAGTGCGATAATTTTTCATATGTAAAAGGTGTTGTTGCCGCGTACTTGCTATAGGGATATGGAAACTTATCATTCCTAATAAGTCATCGCATTTTATTATATTGCTCAAAATTTTATACAAAAATACCACAGATGCCATTTTGCGCCTGTTCAGTAGACTGCCCATATTAAATCTTTCATAAAATGCCACTTGTGGAACACCTCTCGGCGGGTAACGGCCATCCAGCACAAATGCAGCTGATTTAAAAAATCGACGTTGTACTTTTTCAATTGACATTATATTATTTGCATAGAGCGATGCCCAAACCAAGGACGCATACTCAAGCTTAGATCTAACGAATGTATTAAATAATATCAGTGTATCAGAATTTTGGAAATTCATCATATTACGAACAATAAAACCCATATTTTTATAAGCCGCTTTCAGCACGTTTTCAGTATGTTTAGCAAAGGAGAGCTTGGGATCAAAATATACTCCTAAGTCTTTAACTAGATCAGGCCGCTGAAGGACAAACCCATCAAGTACATAGTCATACAAAATTTTATTCATCTGCCGACTAAAAGTCATCAAATTACACTTCGAGGCATTCAGAGTTAGTCTATTAACAGTGCACCAAGATTTTACTAAAAATTTTGCTGCAAATTAAGAGCATCAAGTTCATTATCTACCGAACAAAATATCTTCAGGTCATCAGCGTACAACAAATAACACACATTTAAATCTGAAACCATGTCGTTAATGAAAAGTGTAAACATTAGAGGTCCAAGGACAGAACCCTGAGGAACTCCTAAGGTCTGGAAAATTTCAGTGAACTTGGCTCCTGAAATTTGAACAAATTGCGTTCTACCAGTAAGATACAAGGTCATAAGTCTTATCAATGAAGAACACACCCCAGCAGTATTCAATTTACATAATAGTAACCCGTGGTCAAGACGGTCAAATGCCTTCGAGAACTCTGTGTAAATGACGTCCACTTGACCACCCCGATCAATGATCTCATTAATGTACTGTGTCAAACAAACTAAATAAGTGACTGTTGATCGTCCCTCTACAAAGCCATGCTGTTCTGGTAAAATAACGTTTTTAAAATAAGTGAAGTTAGATATTTATAAAGTGTTTTCATTAAAGCAGGTTAGTAAATTTACATAGATTAATTTCTTTAGATAATTATTGAATAGAGCTTTGTATGTGGAATTGTTCATTAGCATACTTAGATGTTTGGTATCAGAGAACATACGTATGACTTCATTGATAGGAATTGTAGGAGATTTGATTTATATTAGCTTAAAATACCTTTCTAATACAGTAAAAAAAACAATTTCAAAAGCTTTACAGAAGTTGCATAATATCGTAATAGGCCGATAATTCATGACGTCATTTTTATCATCTTTTTTATAAACGGGACAGATTCTAGAAATTTTCCAACAATCGGGGAATGTATGTGTAGATAATATTAAGTTAAACATAATATGAAGAGGTTCTAACAGAACAGAAGCACAGTCTCTAATCAGAAACGCCGGTATGAGATCCGGTCTCATGGTCATTTTTGATTTTAACTGCCTAATGGCATTAAGTATCTCTTCAGAGGAAAAGAGTATATTAGAGAGCGTATTAGTATTGCTACAAATGTCATCTGGAAGGTTATAGTTTTGAGAAGTTATGAACAAAGATGCAAAGAAGTCAGCAAAATTATCGGCAACTTGTTTGAAATCATTTAAAATAATATTATTATATTTCATGATATTAGGAATGTTGTTTTGACTTTTTTTTAATTAATAAATGACCAAAATTTGTTTGGATTATATTTTATTTCATTTTCGATATTAATAATATATGCATTATAAGCTAACCTACTATTTCATTTTCGATATTAATAATATATGCATTATAAGCTAACCTACTATTATTTATGCCAGGCCTTATTCTTTTCTTTTATGCACATAATCAGATCTTTGTTGAATCAAGGCGGATATGTTTTATTAGAAAACATTTTTTTGGGTACATGCTTCGCTAAAACTAAATTTAAAATTTCATAGAACTTCAAAACGAGATTGTTAACACAAGAAAATTGCTTTAGGATAGACCAGTCAATTAAAGATATCTCCTGATATAATGCAGGGAAATCCGCCTTTCTGAAGTTGAGATCTGAACTAAATATTCCACACCCTCACCTCACGTCTCGCTGAACATAAAAGTCAGATATCAAAGTTGGATGATGCAAGTCCTCAGGTAAGAGCAGTTCAGAAGCATGGAGCACAGAACACTTCACATTAGAAAGAATTGATCAAGAACTCTGTTGTTGTGATTTAAAATATCGTTGCATTGACGAAGATCATAAAAATTTATAAAATTATTCAAAGAGACAAGTGAAGGATTTTCAGAAGTGGAAGTATTTTGAATGTAATTAGGTAAATTAAAGTCGCCTACCATTATTATATCCGAATCATAAATCATATGCATGCATTCGAAAGCATGAAAAAGCGTTTAATAGGTTTCTGATGTTACTTTCGGAGGTATGTAGATTACAAATATATATAAACTGCGATTGTTAATTTTAACTTTTATACATACGATATCAATAGAAAACAAACCATCAAAAAGATTACAACTCAATTTGTGATCAAACAGGCAAGCATTATATTTCCTATCAATTGCCAATAGAACATCTCTACCTTTACTAGTGCTGGTTTCAACAAAATTACGGTCTTTTCGGTGGTAAAACGACAAGTGAACAGAAGCACAGTTGTTATGAAGTCGAAATCAGTAGCGGGGGATACACATGTTCATTAGAAGTCCTAGGTCACCGACGATTTGTAATCTTGTTCCCTATATGTCTGAGTGACCATGGTTGGAGGAACTTAAAGAAATGGACATCGTACTCACTGACGTTGAAACTACTGAACCCATAGAAATGCTGCTGGGCGCAGACATCTTAGGAAAATTGTATACTGGACGCAAACATGAATTAAAATGTGGGTTATTCGTAATTGAAATATTACTAGGCTGGACTTTAATGGGGAAAATTCCATCAACTGGTCCCAGTGCAAGTGTCTCTATGTCAGTGTTCTCACTTTCTGTCCAACAAGCTAAGATACGTGATTACTGGGAATTGGATATCCTTGGTATTATTATTGATCCAGCGGAAAAGAGATGTAAGGAAGACCGGGTCAAAGAGATTCAGGAACGTTTTATTGCAACAACGCAAAAGGATGAGCAGGGTCGATACGTTGTGAAGTTGCCTTGGCTGGATGATTACCCCCCTCTCGACAGTAATTATTCTCTGGCAAAAAGAGGCTTGACCGAACAATAAATAAGCTCCAATTGTCATAAATATTTGAAAAGTATGACTGCATTTTTAATGAGTTGCAGAAGGAAGACATTATTGATGAAGTAACCCAACCGGATAAAAGTGATAGGGTCCACTATTTGCCGCATAGGCCGGTTATAAACGAAAACAGTTTGACGACCAAGATAAGGCTTGTTTCTGATGCCTCCGCACACGAAAGGGGCAAACCTTCACTGAACCAGTGCCTAGAAGTAGGGCCAAATCTTATCACCCGTATTCCAACAATGCTCCTTCAATTTAGGTTACAAAGATTAGGAGTTGTTGCAGATATCGCGAAGGCATTCCTGCAAATTGTAGTAAATGAAGAAGATAGAGATTATCTCAGATTTTTATGGGTGACAAAGGATGGACAGATTAAGGTTTTTCGACATAGAAAGGTTGTATTCGGAGTTTGTAGCAGCCCATTCCTTCTGGGTGCCACTATAGAGCTGCATTTGGCTAGATGTAAGAGGAATTGGACAGAACAGAAGAGCTACACTTTGGAAACCATTGACCAGCTTGCTAGTAGTTTTTACGTGGATAATAGCCTAATAAGTGTGCCTGATCGAGAAACTCTTCACCGGTTTATGAAAGAAGCCCGCTGCTTGATGGATGAAGCTAAGATGGACCTTCGAGGGTGGGAGTTTGCTGGTGCGGATATGACAGCTAACAAAAGTGTTCTCGTTCTGGGCCTTGTATGGAATCTAAACGATGATACGCTTGCGATAAATGAAGAATGTTTAAGCATCTTACAGAACATCAATGATAAGCAGATTACGAAGAGACTAATTCTTTCGGTAGCGCAGAGTGTATTTGATCCTATAGAGCTAAGCTGTCCCGTCACCTTGTGACCAAAGCTACTTTTGCAACAACTTTGGAAGAGTAGACAAGGCTGAGATACGCCTTTAGACGATGAGGTAGTCAATAGTTTCAAAATGTGGGCCGAAAACAGTTTTGAACTGCAGAAGATAAGGATACCACGATGGATTTGTGCGGGCAAGGAAGACGCCTCTGACTGGAGTTTACACACCTTTTGCGATGCCAGCCAGAGAGCATACTCTGCCGTGATTTTTCTGCGAATCGAACGACAAGAAGATACCTTTGTGTATCTAATCGCTGCCAAGGCTAGGGTAGCCTCGTTGAGAGAATTGACAATACCTCGTTTAGAATTGTTAGGAGCCACCATAGCTGCTCGGTTATATGAATCTGTCAAAGAGCGTTTTGCAATACAACATATTTTTGGAGCGATTCTTCAACGTTTCTATCATGGATTAAACGAGCTGAAGAATGGTCACCGTTTGTCCGAAACAGAGTAAAAGAGATTCGATCTTTAACAGAGGCCGAAAGATGGAATCACGTACCTGGTAACATGAACCCCGCGGACTTACCTTCTAGGGGTTGCAAGGCTGGTTTTCTGATCCGGAATAAATGGTGAGAGGGACCCATTTGGTTGTATAAGGACCCTCTCAATTGGCCTAGGAAATACTATGAGGTGGATGAGCAGCAAGTTAATTTGGAAAAGAAGAAAATGACAATGACTGTTCAATGCAGATTCGAACTTCTGGAATTTGAATAATTTCGGGCAGTATACTAAAACATAGCCTGGGTTAAACGATTCTGTTTTAACGCTCGAACCCCTTCCAGCAAGTTACGAGGTGCGTTAAGCGTAGAAGAATTGGACGCTGCAGAAATTTTTGTGCTGAAGACGGTACAAAGAGAGTCTTTTATGAAAGGGGATACTCGTCTAGCTTCTTTGAAATCATTCTACGACGATTTTGGATTGATCCGGTTACGATCACAAGTATCACGCCCTGACACTGAAGACTTTTGTTTCCCAATAGTATTGCCAGGCGAACACTCCTTGGTGAGAAAGTTAATCATGAGGATATACAAGGAATCGTGTCATGTAGGCACTCAGGGACTACTCAACCTTGTGAGAGAAAGGTATTGGATCTTGGGAGGACGACGCACGCTGAGTTCCGTGTTATCCCAGTGCGGTATTTGTAAAAGGCATTCCAGCAAGGCATTGAAAGTCGAGCCTCCCCACTTTGCCATTGGATCGTGTGTGCGACGCTATTGAATTCGAAATCACCGGCGTTGATTTGATCGCTGGTCCTTTGCTCCTGAAAGGTGGACTTAAAGCGTGGGTTTGCTTATTCAAGTGTGCAATTTATCGAGTCATTCATTTAGAGGTGGTAACATCATTATCGACTTCGTCATTTATTCAGGCTCTTCGACGATTCGTTGCTAGGCGCGGTCGACCTAGCATATATAGTGATAATGAGCCGAATTTCGTGGGATTCGTGCGTGTAAAGACTTAGACTGGATAGCTATTGCAGACTTTAGTTCCGCGCGAAGAATTCAGTGGCGTTTTAATCCCCCTATAGCAGCATGGTGGAGAGGGTTTTGGGAGCGTTTAATTGGCGTGGTAAAAGGACTTCTACGAAAAGTGTTAGGACGTGCAAGTTTGTCTTATGAAGATTTAATGACGGTCTTGTCTGAGTGTGAAATCGTGGTCAATTCGCGACCGTTAACATATGTTTCGATCGATCCGCAAGAGCTAATACCATTGACTCCTGTCATCTTTCTACGTGATCACGACGGCGGGGACCTACCGGAGGCTAACGTCATTGAAGACGCCTCACTTTGTCGTAAGGCTAAACATAGGCAAAAGTTGGTAGAGGATTTGCGGAAAAGATTTAGGGTAGAGTATCTGGCCCAACTTAAACCACATACCAAAACACGCCAGCATGGACAAGATAAGATATCACTGGGCGATGTAGTATTTATAGGAAATGACAGTGAAAAACGAATTGGCCATTGGGACGGATTATAGCATTGTTGCCGGGAAAAGACGACCATACTCGGTTGGTAAAATCGCAGACAACTCGAGGGCAAGTGCTTCGGCCGGTTCAGAGGTTATATCCACTAGAGGGAGCATTGGATTTCTATCCGTCCGCAGCAACCACTACGTCACCTTCACCTGGTCTTTTCAGAGAAGTGGTCGGCAACGAAGACAAGGAAAGTGTGGGAGTGATTGAAAGCAGAGTATCCGATCTAGGTGGTGAGAGTACGGGAGTGATTAATAGCAGAGCATCCGCTAGTGATAGTGCGGCAAATGAAACAAAGGAATCCACGAAAGCGAAGCAGCGGTCAGAAGAGCGCACCCGAAGAGGACGTTTAGTTAAGTTATTCGTTAGATTTAAGTACTTAATTAAATTTGTAAAATTTATGCCTCTTCCTTTTGTGAGTCACATATAACGTGCCTCAGGTGGTAGAATGTTGGAGTCAGAGGCCCATTCCATGTTGTTTTCGGCATGAATAGTAAAAATGTTCTGTTATCAATAGACCCGGGATATGTCAATATCACTATTATTATTATATATGTATGTCAAGCAAGTTTTTTAGTTTTGATATTTTTGGTGTTGCTGTGAAATTAATAAAAGTATTATATAAGTCAAGTACTCGTATAATTAAGAATTCGAACCGGGAACAAGGAATAACGGGGAGTTATTTTGCGATCCCATAAATATAATACTATAACCAATTACACTCATTTTACGTTATTGAATGGCCCTTATGAAGACCTTAACGTCCAAGAAATTGATTTAGAATTCTATATTTACCAAGAATATAACCAAAAACGCAAATACGAATTATTACCATTCTACGAATAGATTTATCATAAAACCCTCGAACGTGGTCAACGTCTCGAAAAAGCTAAAACAAACAGTTATAAAGATATTCTTGACCTCAAGAACAAGCAAGTTTATGTAAATAAGAAAACATATTTTTTCACAGATACCTGCTGTTGATAGGGGTAGGCCTGGCCCTTCTAGAAGTTACTCTACTCAAAAGAATCCTATTTATCAAGACATTCTCGGAGCAGCGAAAACAGTAACCCACATTCATAAATTCTATTTCTACCTAAACACTACCACCATTCATGAATTATACAACTACTTTCTTTTTAAATCAACATGCATTAAAAATTCTACTAATCACCTCCTTTGTACTTACTCAAAGTTCTTCGGCACACTTTTTTTTATTTTTCATTTGTTAAATACATATTAAGTATTTTATATTTACTTAGTCTATATTAGTACTTGTACAATGCACACGTATACACGTTCGATCTATTTAAAGTAATATATATCTAACTTGTGTTTTTTAATGAGTATTTTCGTGTTATGTAGAGAGAATGTAAGAAATAGACTCATATTTTACTCACATTTATTATGAATATGAAAAATAACAGACGTTCTAACTTTTCTATTCGTCACCTACCTATACAATAATAAACAATATAAAATTTAAGATATATTGTATTAGCACATATCGCTTGCTTCGATAAGTCATCCAAATCGGTACGTTTTACATATATACAGGTACGTTTCGTAGCCATACACACAATTCAATAGTAATAGAATCGATCATCGAACTAATTACGTCTTTTAAAAAATTGGTAGTGGCAGGAAAAGATTTTTTTTAAATCAAGCGTCGGCTTTTATAAATTAGTGAAACTAAATTGCGCAAAATAGATCCGCCCTTCCCGATCTGTAAGTAGGTGTTAATGGCTATGATATTGTGCAAAATTTTATCAAATTGCGCCTGTTTCAAGTGACACTTTTAAACCTATCTATAGTTACGTAGGTGTATCTTTGTACCTTCTTATGGTTATCTGATTATGCTGTAATATTTTTTTATAGTAATAATTATAAAAATGTATGTTAATCTACTCTTATTTAACGTTGCACAAGCCTATGTTGTCGATAGATAGACTACAGAATAACTTGATTACTTGTCGGCGGGCTCATCTATGGCACACTGATGAGCACTAATAAGTCCAAAACCGGTTTGTGTCTGGTGTTGTTGCCGACGAGTGATGCTTATTATCCTGATACTACGAGAGTAATTCCGCAGGGTAGTTATTAGTTGTTCTCGTAATATAAAAAACTTAAAAACCAGTTACGCGTGGTAAACGTATCGTCATGCAACCATAATAGTACACTGCTGTAGCGCTCTATGCTGAATGAGGTACTACTTATAACCCTAGGCTTAGAATTGCAATTGACATTGTATCTCACTTATACCCAAAACTAGAGGAACCTAAGTTTTGAACATTATCAATATAACTTTCATAGGCGGTATTTGCACAACGCACATATTAACTTTATTTTCAGTATAATTCGTCAATAGAGACGTTTCATGAAAAATGTACGTTATTATTTCTTACTACTAATACAATAGAGATATTCTTAAAAATTATTCAATGAAAATATAAATTGTAGTCTTAAATAACTGAAGAGTAAAATGCGTTTTCAATTATAACATATGCAGCTCAGACTGTTCTCTTCTGTAATTAATTAGCTATACTTACATAGATGAAATTAAAGAACGAAAGAGAAGCAAAATTTTAGCAATACTTCAGCTTCAGAAACAACGAATACTTGATATAAATAATAAAAAATTATATTTATACAACAGATCTGGTTTAGCATTATCACTACTACATATTTAATGAAGAGAGGGCGTTAAAAATAAATAATAAATTATGTATTCCAAGCTGGTGAAATTTCATTATGAATAAAACAGAATAGACTTAATAACAGTCTAATGTGGTGATCTATCACCCTGTATCACTCACCCCTCAATTGTATTCAGGCACTGGCATCAAATGTGAAATCCTCTAATCCTTAAGTCAACAGACACGTTCGCCAAATAATTTAATTAAAATCAGATAGAGGGGCAGTTTTTAATTTCGATGTCGCTCGTAAACAGTTTAGATTGAATACAGGCAGGATTATTAGGATTAACATGCCAATAAAAACAATTCCATTTTGTCAAAATTACCATGCATATTACGTTTACAAAAATACATTTTACGTGACTATTGACGATATATGGGATGATCTACTTAACAAGTCCATTGGCGTTTCATCAGAAATTAAAAAACATTTTAAATCGGTTGGTACAATCTATAGGCGGAGGACAGTAAATAGGCCAATTGGACATAAAAATATGTTGCGTTGTTGTTCAAAGAATTTTTTTGATCTCAGAAGCAAAAAAAATATGAGTAAAGATTTTCGGTATTGGCTTAAGCCTATACATCTGCAATTTTATTTATTGATTTTTTTCACAAGAATAAAATTTTATAACTTTTTCAATACAAATTTTTTATAGATTTTGTGAAATACTTTGCACAAGTAGATAAACACTATTAGGTACACAATTTTTCCTGCATCTTCCGGTTTAATATGAAGTGAGTTTAATTCTGTGATATTAATTAAGACGCCCTATAAATTATTATACAGGAATATTTTACGTCATAACTTTTTTTAGGTTAAACAATCTACATGAGCGATAAAAAGAAATTTTAGTGCCGAATTGAATTTGGGAAATCGCGAAATTAAAAAAAAATTAACAACAAAATTAGTTGTTAATGACGAAGTTGATGCCTTTTTAATTGAATATAAATGTATATCAGCTAATTTAAATCAATTTTTCTACAATTCCTATTAATGAAGTCATATGCATTTTGTTTGATACTAAACATCTAGGAGTTTTAATCCGTTTTAGTAGTTAGTTTCTCCCATATTATTAATACCTAATAGAAAATTGTATAGCAGAAGTTGAAGCTGCTCTGATCTTTATCGCGATCTCTTGCTCCCTAGTTGAGCCTTGCTCTCAAGGTTGCGTGAAAATACATGTTGCAAAAATGTTTATAGAATTTCTTAAAAATGGTATAAATTAAAAGAAGTGATAAAGTTCAAAATTTTATATTATTCCTAGAAACATGCAGGCTGTTAGTTGTGTTCCAAGACAGTCCGGGTTTTAGTTTTTAATTTTTTGTAATGAATATTGACTGGGCTTTTCAGAATTGGTTCAGTTTATTGCACTTACTTGCACTTTTCTTTACTATGACCCTTTTTCGAAGCTTACAAATACAAAATAACAACGTTTTGTACATTTCAATGTAATTTATAATAATTTTATTTTAGGAACGAGTTCGAAAACCATGTTTATAAAGAGAAAGGAACTTCTTAATATTATAAACAATAAAATTTAAGAATTTCCATTTCCATTCCATTTAGGACGGAAGAGAAGTTTCGCAAAAATAATGCTGAGTAACTGGATTCTTCAATTTTATTTCAGACTTGAGCAAAAATGGAGACACCAGATAAAACACGGACCAAACATATCTTTTCAATTAAGTTCTAGGCAAACTAACCGACTGAAATCAAAAGATTTGAGGGATTCCATACCTGTGAATATATTAAATGACTCTACACAAATGGGCATAAGAGCAACGGGACAAGCTGTTACGATTTTTTTTGTATTAGGTACATTTCACATATTTTCATTAATAATAATTATTTTCAAACAATAAATAGTATTATCGGACATGGCGGGACATCTATGAGGGTAAATTAAAAATATTCATGTTTAAAGGCCGTGATCACAGGTCTCAGTCGCGATAGATAAAACAAACGTTTTTTTTGAGTTCTTCCTTTTTTTTCAATTCAATAAAAATGGCCAGCTAATGTGGACGTGAGCAAATAAATGATTTTGTGAAATTTGTCGTTATTTATACGGATTGAAACGCCACGAGTAGCAAGAAAGGACGACGTTTTTATGGGGAAATTTGTGAAGATAGGCGTCGTCTTATAGTTGTGTTAATTAAGGCCCTAATCTTTCTGCAACGTCTCCTTTGCTAGGGAATTCGGCATTGGAGGTAAGTGTACTATAACTTAATAAATAAATTTATATCAATTGAAGTGTTAAACTCATTACGTAACCGCACTATGCAAGATACTCATGCGGAACTTGTATTTTTAGACGTTTTTTTTCTTGCGTATACCTGGGAGGCAAATTGGCTGTTCCTCCTCAATTTTTTCTCTTTTTGGGAGAACGATCGTTGTGCAAGTCCTGTATGCCAGAGTTTTACCATCTACATGACATAAGTAGAAATTTAGGGACAATTCACTCCTCCAGCACGGCCATCCGCAGTCCAGTACCACCCAATACGACTTCTACCGCTATACAGGGCGCAACAGATAAGTACCAAGTACCAAATAATTACATCACCATCATTCATTGATTCACCTGATAAGTTTGGCCCGTATTAATGCGTAGTGCATAATATGCGCAAAAATTTAGAATAAACCTAAACCTAAGTACTTATTAGCATAAGCATTTTTTTGTATGTAAAGCTATAGATACTTTACTAGTTGATAATCTTGCAAGAAAAAAGCCCCTTTTGGCTTATTTTTTATATTTTATGTTAATTTTATTTATATATGTTATGTTTGGCAAAATGAAGAACGACACTACACTACAATAAACTTATATTGAATGTTACTAGTTTTTTTTCTTTTGGTTGAGGGCTTTTCCAGGAAATCACTTAGCGCCCAAAAGACACCATTTTGTTGTTTAGTTATTGTTTTTTTTTATTGTACGAAACCCACGCCCCCGCTAAAATTTCAACTAGCCAAAATAAAAAGTAGTGCCTTTTTTATACTATTTCATATTACCTGAGTTTGTAGTATAAAAAAGGGTAACAAAGCACAGGCCTCAAAAGTGTTGCATCAAATTACAAGTACTTTTACTTTACTATTATTTTTACTTAATTCTAATCCTGTAAAGAAGCAGTAGAGTTGCTACCGTTCATTACCTTAGCCATATTGATAACTCTCATAATTACGAAGATGATGATAAAAGTGGAGACGATTCTGAAAATAAGTCTTAACATTCTGATGAGAAGAAATTGATTAGTAGTTGTCATAGCTTTCCTACATGAGAAGATTATATGGTGACTGATTAAACATTTAATTCTTCGAACACTGTTGACTGCGACGCCACGATACATTTACAAACAAAATACTACTATTGTGGATAACATAACCAAACTGCCTTAATGGCCTTCATTGGAGAAGCCAGTGGCGGCTCGTGGTAGCTGCTAGAGGTGAGACCCAACTCATTTTCAATTAATAAATAGAAATAAATTTTCGCGTCACCCCTGAAGTAATATCCTTTGACACGTTTATCGTTTTTTATTATGGAGATCTTCGCCAATAGCACTATTACAACCATAAATCAAAAAGAAAATATATATATATATATATGAGACATTAGAACTTGAAATTTTATTTACAATTTATCCCATAATTTAAAAAATGTTTCTACTTCATTTAAGAACTCTAAAAAATATGAAAAAACCTAAAACCAATTTTCAAAGTAGCCATCCTACTTATCTAATCCTACATATAAAACAAGGCCGCAAAATTCTACTCGACTGTCTTTTAAATTTGCAAATTTATTTATGTCTTTAAAATCGAAACACTTCTTGCAGGCATTATTATAACTAAGCAAAACAATTTGTGTGCTTCCGAAAATACCATTTTAAATTCCTTGTATATTTTCGCCGTTTTTTTGAACTTCTAAATTACGAAATTGTTCGTCTCTGTACAAAATATAAAATTCGTTTTTCATGTTTTTGTTAAAAAACGTTTGGATACATTTGTACTGTAAAGATGGGCTTCACAGTTCATTTTAATGATTCAGTTCTCGAGAACTGAATCACTAAAAAGAACTGATTCCTAAAACCAGCTCTTTAAGAACTGGTTTTACGTAAAACACTGCAGGAAGATATACGCTTCTCTCCGAATCCCGCATCTCCGTCAATCGCAGTCGGTCGGTTTCTTCTGCGTTTTATGACTGCGACCCGTTTAGCGTTTAGACTTTTGAATAAGAATTTCTAAAAAAAAAAATAGAGAAATAATGTTTCTTAATCAGAATATTTAAAGCCTTTTTTCCAAAATATCTCGAATCATTTAAATATTGATTTTTATTTATGTTTTGTTTTTTATTACAGAATTTAATTTATATTTTACTTTCTGTTGTTTAAGTGTAGGTGAAGCTTTAATTTTGTTAATAAAATTCAGTTCTTAATTCTTATACATCATATAATTATAATTAATGACACATACCTATATCGTTCTTATTAATTTTGCAATCTGACACGGACGCCTATGTGTGCTGGTATGCAGTTCTTGGATATTATATTTAAATAAGACTAATATTAACACTCTGGAATCGGATAATCAATCACTTACTCAGAATTCAGATCGCTCGTACGATTTTGAAGCGCACATAGGCTGTGAACACTCGTTCACTATTCACTGAAGGGTTAGTTAATGACTTCCGACGTCTAATTTTGAAAATATGTCTCGCACTTTACATCAATCAATATAAATCAGTTCGAGAAGAACTGATTTGTCAACTTCCCAAGAACTGATTCTTGCAGTTCAGTGTCGAAACCCGTTCTTTTAAAGCAGTTCACTCGGGAACTGTCCATCTCTAATTTGTAGTAAACAGTTAAAAAATTTTGCATATTTTTTTACATATTCCTAAACTTTGAGGAATTTACTAAAGCAAGAATTTAAATTGTGTAAATTTCCAAAACCAGTACTTAGTTGAAGGGAAATGCGATCTATAACTTCGTAGCATAGCATTTTATAACTCGAAATTATTTCTAATTTGTCGTAACTTTACCCCGTTTTACTCCCAATTCACTAATATTTTTCTCATTATCAAAAATATTATTAAATTTTTCTTCGTCTCTTAATTCAGAAATTCAGAGAGAATAAGAGGCGCCAGAAATCAGGGCGTCAGATTAGGACGGACAACATAGACTTTGACCATAACCATAACGTATTAGCACAGAATATATAGCTACGCAACAGAAGGCTCGTCAAGTGGTGTTTAAATGTAGTCCCCGAAAAGAAGCCGACTCCAAAAGCCAGCTTCTTTCAAACTGCGCATGTACAGTAGAAAGAGTAAGTTTAGCTATTAGCTCGTAGGTCACGCCACAGGCGTGTCAATTTTAGCGCCCAATTAAGAAGGCGTTGCCAAATGTAAATTTTACGGAAGTTATTAGAATATTATACCTAAATAATAAAAATTATTAAATAACAATAATAATATGTATTCTTACACATCAGTGACAACTGACGTTTTTATAAATTACAGCAATTGTAATGAGTAAAAATGAGGTAGATACATATATAAATAAATACGCACTTATTTAAAAATTTTAAATTGTGTTAGAATAATAATAATACATCAATAACAATTTGAGAAAACGTAAATATTTCAAATTTTATTAATTGATTAATAACATGACCTGATTTTTCTTTCTGTATAGATCCAGAATTATACCTTGTTTGTATTACTTCGATAATTACAAGTGACATTTTTTATAATCGAAGTAAATATTAAAACGACGAAAAAAAGCTTATGCATTTATATATATATATATATATATATATATATATATATATATATATATATATATATATATATATATATATATATATATATATATATATATATAGTCGACTAACGTATCTTGTGACATCCAGCATAAATTTCGTCTATGTGACATCTCTATTAATTACTGTGTATACAGGGTTAACTATGACTAAGTACAAATATTTTAACCACGTGCTCAGGGAAGCCTAAAAGACAATAAAAAATTTATTTCGGAATTCTAGCTCGATGTTAAAAAAATGGGGCAAAACCCTCTTTTCCTACGGAAAGTCGGCGCCTATGTCATCAGTCATCGTCCAAGATGGCTACATATGTCAACTAGGCATATGTTCTGTGCAACTAGGTACTATGCGGTCGTTTCTCACAACGTTCCAACATTGCCGAATGTAGAAACAACGAAAGTAAACATTTTTATAAATAATAATACCTAAGTACCTGATAGATAACAGTTAATCCGGTTAGCTACAGTATTTTGCATTCGTTTTTCTTTCCTTCGTTCCAAACTGCCAAAACTTCATATACACTCATTACAGGTCCGTCAGAATTACTCGCCACAAAATACACACTTTGCGTAGATGCAGTTAATAAAATTGCCCATTTATTTTAAGAAAATTGATTGAAAGAAATACTAATAGAAAACTTCGAATACACCCGTGGCAGTTTTTAATTTATAAAATTTTGTCCGATAACGGTCACTCCACTGCATTGCTCTCAACTCTAGGAAATATCTTTACGTACGTTTAAAGAAAATTGTGGAAAACTAAACATGTCCTAATATATCGCAACCATTCATTATTTAATGAATAAAACGTTTAAAACTGAAACTGTCACTAAAAACGGAAAACTAAAATTACAACGCCACCGTTCAGTCTTCGGTCCGCCTACACCGAAAACTTAATATTCTTCAGATAAATATTCTTATGGCAATTAATATAATCAATATTATCTTCTTTTATGTACGATCGTGGGTTTCTTCATTCTAATATTGTTTTGACACTTCCTCCGTGACATGGGGTTACACGCACATAGCACTTCTCAGTCGATATAAACCTATACTGTGTTGTTGGTTGCATTGTTTCTAATACAAATGTCAAACAGCAGTAGTGGTCAGAAAAGTAATATTACAGAGCACTGTAAACGCCTCGGGAAATTTAAAATAATAATACTACAATATTATTATATGCAAACATGGTCGATTATTGTGTGGACAATTATTTTGTTAATAAAAATATCTTAGTTTAAACTGTAGTAAAGTAGGCATAAATATATGTTTTGTAAAATGTAGATCAGAAAGAATGTAAGAAGAAGAAGAAGAAGAGGTGTGTCAGAGTTGTTGTATAGACAGAAAGTGCGAAATAAAGAAAGTAGTAAAACGTTATTGGGTATTTATTTAATTAACAAAGAAAATATTACCCTAACAATTGTTGTTATCGTTACTATTATTAGTTTTCAGTATTTGCTTTTCGCACATTCAAATTCGTGTAATTGCGGAAATTACGGATATGGTACTAATTTATGGGAAGTGTGACGAAAGTGCATATCGTGGAGCAGCAGAATATCAAATACGTTTTCCAAATAGACAGAATATGTCAAATCTTCGTACATTTGTACGAATTGTACAACGTCCACGAATGTTGTTTTACACGTGCTGGAGTTTTAAATACGTATGTACCTACCTAACTTGAAAATAAAAAAAAACCAATTTCATACTTTTTAAAATTCGTTGAAACTTCTTTTTTACTTAATGACATAAAAATAAAGTATTTTTAAACTACAATCGATATACTTATAGAAAAAAAGTATTTTTTTATTTATGAAATGGTCGAGGGAAACCAAGAGGTCCCCAGCAAGTACAACAATTTTTACAACGACAAGTTATAATGTAAACAAGTTAGAAAACAGAAAATAATTTAACTTTCTTGAAATCTCCAAATATCAGTTCTGGAAGTATCAGTAAGGTAGGTAAACAAAAATTTTTCTTTAAAAGCGCCGTAAATCGTTACACGTGGCAACGCGGTGCTCTGTCACTACCATTGACAACTTTGACTTTGACAGAATATACCTAACTTCGCAGCTGACAGGCGGCATAGTCGCCGAGAAATTTGGGGTTAATAAGGTTTTGAAAAAATTTTTTTTTCGCTTTATGAATAAGTTTGGAATTTTTTTGTAGGGTGATTCCGTTAATTCTGAATTTTCCCTATGCCCTCTTAAAATATTTGTACTAAGTCATAGTTAACCCTGTATAAGGAAATTAAAAATATGCATTATTAAAAATGAAAAACAGATGCTCCTTCTATAAAAAAATATCAACAATACACGAAATAATAAATTAAAAAATCCTATCTTTGTGAACTCCAGAGTATATTGAATACATAGTTTGTACTCAAATGTTTTTATGACATAAAAATATTCCTTACTTTAAAGCATCCTTACACAGTTGCCAATTTTAATATACTACTATTGGCTTTGTCAAAGATGTTTTATGATGTTAGATCAAGATATTTATCTTCTTATGTATCAAGTTTATTAGATTTATTTAATCAAAGTCACAGAGAAATGATATGATCGATGAAGGTGATTGAATTATGAATAAAAGGTAAGGTAAAATAAAATGAATAATATTTATTTTTTCTCTTACTTTTTTCTAACATTTATTTAGTGAGCCGATGCATTCGTTGCAGAAGTTTCTAACACAAGTAATGAGTAATGTGTAGACAATTTCCTACATACAGGGTGTTAAAATTTTATTAAAATTATTGATATTGTGGAATCCGTATAAAATAAAACTTTACAGGTTTTTATGTTAACAATAATACATATTTTACAATAAATAGTTATTTATATATTAAGAGCGAAAAGTGATACATTATTGCTCAAGAGTGATAGTAAACACGCGAGAGCAGTAAAGTCAGTTTTTGCTCGTAATGTATACAATGTTTTATCTACAATCACTCAATAAAATAAAACTGTTCAATTATTAACTTTATTTACGAGAACATTAATTACAACAAATACTTTGTTGCTATTGACAACGAGCGTTTGATATCACTCAGCAAGCAATAAAGTGACACTCATGTGACCTCCTCAATAAACTACCACTTTTCGTCGTCACTGTAAAGCAAAAAACTGATTCAATTAATGATTGTAAATAAAATATTTTTTTAGTTTCATCGAAACACGTACGCACAGGCACGTCTCTGCATATCAGGTGAGCGGCCGGTGGGATTTTAGGTACGTCATATGTCAATAACCAGACATGGGATCCAAACCAAACTTTAGGATATACAGGGTGTCTACTTTTATTTGTGTACAAATCCGTAAAAACTTTATTCTTCAAGATAATCAAAACTTTTTTTTATTTTAAATGACATGAAAAACCGCTTCCTCTGACTCTACCACGGCATTTAAGATGGCGATCCAAGACCTGCTATGATTTTTTTATACCCCGAGATTCAATAAAAACGATTAGCGATTTTTTATTTAAGGGGCCATTTTTATACGTTAATCTCCAGCCAATTGCATAGCTGTTTGTTGGGACAGTCTAAAAAAAATCTGAGTAAGTTAGAAAGAATATCTCTTCACTATGTCAATTATAAAAGTTTTCTCCAGGTTGTATAACAGTTTCCAGGCTGACAAGTCATTTAGAATAAGAAAAAATGCATCATTTTTAACTGTTATATTTTATTATAAAATATCTTGAATTTTACAGATCTACTGCAAATTGAAAAAAATGTTTATGAGATTGTCACATCCCGCAGAATTCTTTTAAAAAAACTAGTAACACTTGAATTGATATAAATTATTAAGTATTTTTCACGGTATCTGCAACACAGTGATAAGGTACATTTCATGGTTTTTCATGTTCTCTAGCACATTTTTCCCCAAAAAGTTAAAGGAAATTATTCAATTTCAGCATTATATTTTAATACTATGCTAATAAGAATTTCCACCTACTAGGTGATTTTTTTTGTACATCTTTAGATACGATTCATTGCCGTTGAAATGCCATCAGGACCCCTCAAAACCCCTATATGTGAAATTTGAACAAAAACTATACAGATTGTTTTCTTCTATATGTTCTTAAAGTTTTATTTTTATAAAAGTTCGTAAAACTTTATGTTTTAAAATATCGCTACAAATATTTTTTTTGATTCAAATGTCATCGAAAATCGCTTCCTCTGACCCTGCCATGGCATTTAAGACGGCGATCCAAGACTTGCTATGATTTGTTTTATACCTCCGAAACTCAATAAAAACGTTTAGCGAGTTTTTTATTTAAAATCTGATAAGGACCACTTAAAACTCCTATATGTGAAATTTTAACAAAATCTATACAGTGTCTTCTTCTACACGTTCTCAAAGTTTTATTTCAAAATTTGTAAAAACTTTCTTTCCAAAATAACGCAACAACTATTTTTATGTTTTAAATAGCATCGAAAACCGCCTGTTCTGATCCTACTATGACGACCCAAGGTATGCTATAATTTCTTATACCACCGAAATTTAATATAAACGTTTAGCGAATTTGTGATTTACAATCTGATCAGATGGGGTTGATCACAACCCCCCTCAAAACAAAATACTGAATTTGAAAGGAAAAGAGTGATCATGGAAATAAGTCAAAAAGTATGAATCAAAATTGATTTTTATTTTTGGGGTTACAATAAACAATAAAGTATACCGAAATCGACCATTGAATATCGACGATAAGAATTACTAAAGTGTGTTAGTTTATCAGTGCAGCTCAGTTAAAGAAAGTTGTACAGCACAATAGAAATAAGCGTATTTAAAAATGTATTCTTTTAGAGGCTAGTCTGGTAGAAAAAGGTCCAATAAATGAAAAAACTTGTTTGTATTTATTTATTATATTAGTTAATAAATGTTTCATTTTTTATTTTATTTCATTTTAGCTTCGACACAGTGTCGTTTATGTGATTTATTTTTTCATAGTATACCACATTAATTCAATTTTCATTAATACTGTTTTGACATAATTCCTTGGCTCACACTTGATTCTTCTAGCGCCTTTCAAATTCAGTATTTTGTTTTGAGGGGGGTTGTGATCAACCCCATCTGATCAGATCGTAAATCAAAAATTCGCTAAACGTGTATATTAAATTTCGGGGGTATAAGAGATTATAGCAGGTCTTGGGTCGCCATAGTAAGATCAGAATAAGCGGTATTCGATGCAATTTAAAATTTATAAAAAATGTTGGATTATCTTGAAGAATCGTCTTACGAATTTGTACACACATAAAACTTTGAGAACGTGTAAAACAAAACACTCTGTATAGTTTTTGTTTCAATTTTACACATACCGGTTTTGGGGGACCCTGAGTAACAATACCTTATCAGATTTTAAATAAAATACGATTTTAAACTAAACGTTTTTATTGAACACGAGAGGTATAAAATTAATCATAGCGGGCCTTGGATAACCATGTTAAACGCCGTGATAGAATTAGAAGTAGCGGTTTTCGATGACATATTAATCAAAAAAATATTTGTTGCGTTATTTTGAAAAAAAAAAGTTTTTATGAATTTTTACAAAAATAAAACTTTAAGAATCTGTAGAAGAAAACTGTATAGTTTTTGTTCAAATTTCACACATAGGGGTTTTGAGAGGTCCTGATTATCACCACCTTCTCAGATTTTAATTTAATTTTTGGAGGACCCTGACACCTTATCGGATTTTAAATAAAATATAGTTAAACGTTTTTATTGAATACGAGGGGTATAAAATTAATCATAGCAGGCCTTGGATCGCCATGTTAAACGCCGTGGTAGAATTAGAAGTAGCGGTTTTCGATAACATTTATTTTAAATAAAAAAATATTTGTTGCGTTATTTTGAAAAATAAAGTCTATGAATTTTTACAAAAATAAAACTTTAAGAACGTGTAGAAGAAAACACTCGGTATAGCTTTTGTTCAAATTTCACACATAGGGGTTTTGAGGGGTCCTGGTTATCACCACTTTATCAGATTTTAAATTTAAAAAATCGTTTAACGTTTTTATTAAATTTCGGGGGTATACAAAAACTCGTAACAGATTTTGGATCGCCATCTTAAATGTCGTAGTAGGGTCAGAGAAATCAGTTTTCGATGTCATTTAAAACATAATAATTGTTTTGATTGTCTTTAAGAATGTAGTTTTTATGGATTTGTACACAAATAATAGTAGATACCCTGTATGTACTGTGGCCATATATACAACTTTTTTAGAAGGAGAACCTTTTTGCAGTTTGCAAAAAAGTTAAAAAAATTTGCTGCCTCACCTAGGAATCTCAAAATCGGCGCTTTAATTTTACTGAAATACTTATTTTTTAATGTTTTAATAACTAACGAACCAATAAGTCTTTAATAAAATTTTAAATAACTCGACAAAGTTACATCAAGTATGTGAAAAAATATATTTCAGAAAGATTAAATACGCCAATTGGAAATTCCTAGATGAGGCAGCTAATTTTAAATTTTTTTCGCAAATTGTAAAAAGGTTCTCCTTCTAAAAAAGTTGTCTATATGGCCACAGTACATATATCCTAATGTTTGTTTGAGTTCCATGTCTGGTTATTGAGATATGACACCAGAACTCTCACCGGACTCTGCTGCTGGATATTTTTAAAGAAAAAAATGACCCAACACTGAGTTTTATTACAATAAAAATTAGTTTTTAATTCATTGTTTAATTTAGAAGTGAAAAGGTCTCTCGACTTTTTTCTTACACCATTTTCCAGAAAAAAAATTATAATCAATTTATAATCCGGTTTCAATAATTTTAAAAATAACAGAAATGATGTTTACTGCGAGTAGTAATAATTTTCTGTAACAAATCTGGTACAAAAAACTAAGTGCATAATTTCTGATATTTTTCAAATCATTGAAACAGCATGGAAGTCATGCAATAAATCAAATTTATTTTTTTTTACTCGAAAATGGTGAGTCGTAAGTTCCAAATTGAATAAGGAATTCGAAAATAATTTTATTATAAGAAAAATCAGTGACGAATCATTTTTTTTAAATATTCATAGACGTCCCTGCAAGGCATACGCCGTGCGTATGCGACTGGTGAAACTGAAAACAATATTTTTATTACAGAACATGTATTGTCGTTAACTGCCACAGCCTGCATAATTTCATTAAAATATTGCGAGCGGTTTCAACAATATTAATAAATTTGCTTTTTATTAAAACTTATAACACCCTGTAGATCGAAAAGTGTTTTCAGAATATGGCATATTAAGGAAATATATCACAAATTACTTGTAACATAACCTTAATGTACAACTGAACAAAAAAATTTTAAACTATACAGTTGGTATTTTGAATTAATACTGAAAATAATTAAAAAGAAACATAACGTTGGAACTCATTAAATATGTTCTTACTATTTTAAATATATAGTGTCTCTAGCGTTGTCAAATCGCAGTGCACTACGAAAAGGATGTGGATGTCACAAGCGCGATAGAAAGCGTAAGTTACGTATATTGCAGGATGTCACAAAAACCACATCATATATTGTGCGGTATAATAAATATACAGCAACAGCTTCTGCGTGCTGCCCTCTGTGTAATATATTGCGGAAGTACAAAAAACGTTAAAACTTACACATATGATTTTTTGGCATCCTCCTATAACTTTTTTAAAACAATGTAGGGGTCAGTATAAGCAAGTTTACGATGAAAGTTCTTGTGACATCCGATTTCGGATGACACAACGTCAGAGGATGTCAAAGAGAAGGGAAATTCTTATGAAATGATGTCACAAAGTATGTTGGATAAAACTACATATACATATACATATACATGTCCAAAAAAAATTCCTTGTGCCCTTATTTCAGAAACTGTGATACGAAAAAAGGTTAAATAAATAATCTTTGGGGATTTATTTAAATTTATATGCGTTGAGTTAAATATGTGTTCTGTATAGATAGATAAAATTATATTTTCAGAAAAAATACAAATTACTTTCCTCTGATATTTTCAGTATTATATAGATTATAGATAGTTAGAATGTTTATAATTATTATTGATTGTATACGAAAGGTAGGTATACTTCACTATAATAATGTGACACTGTACGCGGTCTACGGCATTTATTGGAGACCAGTGGCTAAAAGACAAAGACGTTCGTGCCTCTTGTATCTTGTACATAGACGAAAAGGAAGCGTATCTGCAGTCGACGATTGGCTCATGGTTCCGACGATGTACCGAGTGGCTGTCGAGCGACCTGTGCTCGTCTATATTTGTCTTAAGATATCGCCAAGATGTGCATTCAAATGTTTTTATAGAATTTTTTACACACAGTGGCAGATCTTTTTGTCAGTTCGTTTTGCTTCTGTTTATGTGCACTTGTTAAGTTGCTATTTCAATTATTATTATTATTATCATTACCATTACCATTACCATTACCATTACCATTACCATTACCATTACCATTTCCATTTCCATTTCCATTGCCATTGCCATTGCCATTGCCATTGCCGTTGCCATTGCCATTGCCATTGCCATTGCCATTGCCATTGCCATTGCCATTGCCATTGCCATTGCCATTGCCATTGCCATTCCCATTCCCATTCCCATTCCCATTCCCATTTCCATTCCCATTCCCATTCCCATTCCCATTGTCATTGTCATTGTCATTGTCATTATCATTATCATTATCATTACCATTACCATTACCATTACCATTACCATTATCATTCCCATTGTCATTGTCATTGTCATTGTCATTGTCATTGTTATTGTCAATGTCATTATCATTATTATTATTATTATTATTATATTAAATACGAGTATATTAGAATAAATCGACAATAATAGCTGGAAATAAGTGCCAATATTTTAATTGTGGTGAAACTCGAAAATCGGGAGTTCGAATGTTTCGGTTTCCACATAAAAATGAAGATTTAAGTATGTAATAAATGCTTTATATATTGTGGTAAGTGCAAAATGCCTATACGCAAAAAAACTACTAATATCATTTTTTTAACTCATAATTTAATTTTTGCAAACAATACAATTTAAAAATGTAAGGTTGTATAATACATAACATTAATATATTTATAAACGGTATGATACAACAATAGTTTCCCTTTGTCTTTATCCTAGGAGACACAAAATATATGATTTAAAAAATAATTCTCTAAAAAAATTGACAAATATAAATTTTAAAATTGACTTGCTACTAAAACTTCATATTGATTTAATTCAATTCAATTTAAGATAATTTAATATTCTATAGGAATTAGTCAATATTTCATTCAAATTAAGAATTAAGTTGAGTGCACCGATTTAACTTTGATTTTTTTTTCTCTAAAACTAAATTTACCGCACAGAGAGAAAAAAATCTATCCAATTTTTTAAATAGCAATATAACCACCAATTTTTGTTATGACTGTTCCAAAATAAGAATATAGCTTGCTTTCACTTTTGTAGTAGGTACTTATAATATCTGTTTTAACACGTATTCAAGAGATAAATTCATAAAAAAATTTGATTTGATTTATTGTAATATTTACCACTTTTTTATTTTATTTATTTTTTTTACCATTTCTTTATTTATTAAAATGTTTATTTCTGTTTTGATTTTTTTATGTGTTTATTTATTCATAATACAGTTACAGTTTCTAAAATATATAATAAATAAATCAGTATCTGTATAGAAGTTATTTTTTTAAGATTTCTATTTTTTTTGTCGACAACAAAGTGCGATATGAGTCTTTCAAACAATAGGAAAGTTTCATTTTAAGATGTTTAATCCGAAGAAATACAAAATTAAAAAAACGCAGTGCTGTCCCAGAACGCACCTTAACGAAATTATTGAAAAACTTCATAAGAGGGTTCAACATGCGAACATAAGTCAAATTTTTTCAGTTCATTTTATCGACAAAAAACGAGAGTACTTTTTTTAGTCTAAGGTTGAAGCTACCCAGATTTATTATTTTAAAGTCTTTATTATACAGGTATTAAAAATTTAGTAAGTTGTAAAGTTTAGCCCATCTCTGGTAAACTAAAAAAGCTAAATATGTTTCAAGGACACTATTTTAAGAGCTCCTTACTAGTGTCCATACATAAAAATTTTTATTAACTTATATTAAGTACTTTAAAAGTTATTAAATAAAAACGATTACCGGCTACGTTCTTCAGACACATATCTCCGTAGAGAGGGTATGTAGGAAATTTTTTTTATTAAACTTATCATCTTATTTTTTCATGTTCTATCTGCACCCGAGAGATTTCCCACATTTTCCCGGACGAGTGCCTGGCGAGTGCAAATATTCCGTCACATACATCGCATACGCAAATGCTTCTAGCTGCGGGTAGTTCACGCGTCTAGCACTGGCTTAATTAGTGCTTAGTGAAACGGATGATTTAGACTTTATTTTAGATGTATTAAGTGAAACGGATAATTTAGACTTTATTTTAGATGTATTACCTAACTGTTTCATTAATTTGAGCTTCGACAAACCATGTGAAATTTTTAACATTTATTGCTGATAATATATTTTGCTTATATTATTTAGAATTCGTCTTCAATTTTCTTTTATCCAGCTGCCTTTAATATATTCAATAAACCTTTCTCTGCTGTTTTTTTCAATTTCATATTTCAATAAATAAAAGGCATTTCTGCAAATTAAACAAGATTAAACATATTAAAAAAATAATGAACATAAAAAACTCCTTTTTGTTTTATATAAAAAATTACCTGTTAACAATTCTTTCTAATTTTGAAGAGGGCGATATCATAAATATATCTAATACAATGATAATATATACCGGGTTAACAATGACTAAGTACAAAAATTTTACCCACGTGTTCAGGCAGCCCTAAAAGACAATAAAAAAGTTATTCTAGAATTTTAGCTCGATATTTAAAAAATGGGGCAAAACCCTTTTTTCCTACAGAAAGTCGGCGCCTATGTTGAGTATCGACTGAGATGGCTTTATGGCTTGGATCCATAGTTGACATTACATCTGTCAACAACTACCATGCGGTCGTTTGCAGTATTTCTAAATGCAGAAACGACAAAAATTAACATTCTTATTAGTAATAATACCTGATAGGTAGGTAACAGTTAATCCAGTTAGCTCCAGTATTTCACTCACTACCGATAAACACACTCCCCGTGGGTACAGTTAGATACGATGCCTATGTATTATAACAAAATCGAAGAAAGGGATGAGTAGGTAGGTTCTAATAGATAACAGAAAACGTTTAACACCCGCGGCAGTCTTGTCCCATAACCTATAAAAACAAACCGGCGAACTATATTGTGGGAAAATATCTGTACACGACACATATTCCTTTATTTATTAATTATAAAACGTTTAAAATTAAAATAAGGCACTAAAAATTGAAGAAGAACACAAAACTACAACGTAAACACAGGAATTAAATTATAACATGACAGCGAACCGACTCGACTGGACCGACTGCCGACTGGGGCCGAATGTTTCATGACGGTTGCTTGCTGGTTGCATACTCTGATTCTCGCATTGGCGGCGTTAAATAAGGATTTAATCTAATATCGACAAAAATTTTTTTTCGCTTTATAAATAAGGAAATTTTTTGAAAGGAAATTCTGTTAATTCTTATTTTTTTCTATCCCCTCTTAAAATATTTGTACTTAGTCATAGTTAACCCGTATAATAAAAATCCTTTTTGTCTTTATCCAAAATATAGATATTTCTAACTCGCCGAATGAATAAATCGTCTTATTTACGAGCTTATTATTTATGAAAACATAATAATCGCGAATTTTTTAATAAAGTTATAATATCAATTCCAGTCTTTCTTTTTTTTTCTCTTCACATATTAGCTATCTTTGCCCAAAATTGTTATTTTTTAGTTTTACTTAGTTTAGTTAAGGGTCCATAGGAAGAGCACCATTAGGTGAATTTATGGTTCCTTTTTATCAATTATTGTAAATACTCACATTATTATATGTATGTACCTACTACAACATGATTTTATAATTTTTTGGTAAATAAATGTGTATTATTATTATTATTATTATTATTATTATTATTATTATTATTATTATTATTATTATTATTATTATTATTACTATTATTATTATAATATTCTGTACCGCAAGTATAAGCTTATTCACACGTCGCACATACATAAAATTTAATTCAATTTCTTGAAAACCGTAGCATATAGCAAAGCAAACTTTTTTAAAAAAACATTTATAAAACTCTGCCTACATTTGCCTCGGTATAGATCAATTTTCAATAATTAATAGAGTTGCATACTAACATTTTTAATGCATGAATTTACTGGAACGACTTTGAAATTAATTTTTTCGAAAAGGCTTTAAGTTATCAAAAATTGGTGTGTATCATTAGAAGCGCTATAGTTTTTTTTATCAATAATTTGATTTTAAGTTCGGCCCTACTGAAAAAAGTCGTAGAAGTCTATTTTAAATTATGGTAAACGTTCCATTTAGTTATAGCTTAAAAAAATTAACCACAAATAAGCGAGTTAGCGAAGCGATTTTACTTCACTATTAAAATTTATAAACGCAACGCACTTTATAAAGACGGCAAGATATGGCAACAAAGGTAGCGGTCGTCAAGGAAACGAACGCGCTAGGCTGCTTGTTTCGAAGAGCGCATATTCCCAAGTTTTAAAATTTTAACAAATACGAGTTCTGTTGCGTAGCTATATTTTCTGTGGTATTAGTATTAGACATGTATGAAGAAATTTGAGGCTCGGCAAATTGGGTTTCACTGTGGTGGGATTGGCGGATGACTCGTGACTCCCCGCTCTGTTAGAAATGGAGGGTTATTGAAACGTAACCTAGATCCGTTATTATATATAGAAAATATTAAGGAATTACATTATTTTTACAATAGATTAATTACACATTTTTATTATTATCTTGTTAAAATTAATAATATTTATATTTTGTAGGATTTTGCTTGTAACTCTTTATTTTAACAAATTTATATTACAAGTCAGTATGATAGCTACTTTCCCCTTTTTAAAACAAAACAAAAAAATGTACTATACTAACTCTTAACAGTATAATTTATCCAAGATAACGACAATATTTCAACAATTGTCTGATTTATGAAAATTTTTACTGGGGATATTTCGTATCTTTGTGCACCGATCATTTCTGTATGGTCACCTTCTTCAGCACTGCAGCAGCAGTAGTAACGCCTAGAAAAGGTTTCGCAGCAGTTTCTCCTTGAAATGTCAATCAACCATATCTAAAGCAGCATTTTTTATTTTATGATATTAGGTTTATTAAATCTAAATTAATTCTATCAAACCATATTTATTGAGGTACAGGCAACTAAGTTTATGTAGGGGAAAGTCGGGTAGTACAGGACAGTTAAGCTTTTATTTGTTCATATAAAAAACTAAAAGTCGAAAATATAAACTGCAAGTACTTCACAGAACGCATAAAGGAAACCTGGTAAATGCACATAAAACGTTTAGTTTATTTTAGTCTATGAAAAATTTAACAAAGTCACCTAAGCCTTACGTGCAAAGCGAGCAGAAGAAGTAAAATGATAGTTAATTTAGCTTGTAACAATAAGAGGCATTTTCCAGTGACTGGTAAGTAACTTTCTTTGCGTAATTTATAACACAACCTCATAACTGAGATTCATTTAAGAACTTAGTTAATACGTTCCAACTTGGATTTATAATTATTTTCCAAGTAATAGTATTAGTATCACCTCTTGTTTTATTCTAAGTTGCGTATAGTATTGCGTATTTTTGTAAATCTGCTTTATTTATACTTTGCAGAAGACGATCAATCTTTATTTGGAAATGATTATTCTGATGAAGATCCGACTTATAGTCCGCCAAATCCACCAAAGACTCATCCAATTGATATAGAATCTGACGAAGATGAAATACTACCTACTGAAGCTCTTCACAAATTTCCGTCTTTAGAGTGTTATCAGAACGAGGCACAAATAGTACCAATTGAGGTACAAATTGAGATGTGGATAACATTATTACTGGACAAGATATTGGATGATGTATGGCGAAATATCCATAAACCAAAAAGATGGAAAAAAGTCATCCATCTGAATGGAAAGTAAACATAGCTAAAAAGCGACGTGCAGAAGGAAGCACATACATTATAAATAATAAACTTCGTGCTGCAAAAATGCCGCGGTCTGTTGACTGTACTAAATGTAAATTCAACTGCACAGATCAACTTGCTGAAAAAGAGAGGAACCAACTATGCAGACACTATTGGAATTTGGATTTCATGGCTAAGAAAAATTTCCTTCTAAACAATATAACTGTTAATCCTATCAGAACAAGACTTGTCCGAAGGACTCTGCATATGTGTGAACGTAATTTTGGATGCTATATCTAAAAGGGATTCTGTTGGCTCCTACTCATCAGAAGATAAACGTGAAAAACGGGAACCAATAATTAAAACGAAAGCTGATGATGTTCAGTTTGTTAAAGAACACATTGAGTCCTTTCGAGTTATGGAACCCCATTATACTAGAAAGGATAGCCTCAGAAAATACCTGGATTCAACACTGAATGTAAAGAAAATGCACCTACTGTATATCGACAAATGTAAGAAACATAATAGGAAACCGGTGTCTGAAAATAAAAATCGACGTATTTTTGGTGAAGACTACAATCTAAGTTTTTTTTACACCAAGATTAGTCCTTCATTTGCGTAAACTACGCAAAAAGTGATTCAGAAAAGAAAAAAGAACATAAGAAAATAAATCAAGTGTCCCAGGAAGTGAAAAAACTAGATAAACGAAAAGCAAATGAAGATAGTACATTTATGTCCGTGACCATGGATTTACAAGCAATTTTGCAAATTCCGAAGGGGCAGTGGGCCAGCTTTCATAGATGGCAGGAAACCTAAATAGCTACATATGTTTCTATTTAGAGGATATATTCCAGTGCACTGAAAACCTTCTTGTGCAATGTCTAAACAAGCTGTTTTTGAAAAGGCTTGATCGATTAAACCTGCTATATCATAATGACCTATCTTGGCACCAGGATGAGCCCTCATCCATATACTGTACGTTTCATTATGTGAAGTTCTAAAAGGTTTCATAAATGTTTTGTCCAATGGTTGAATTTTATGTGTGGTGTGAGGTGGGGTACTAAGCATGTAGATATAGTTTTCATGGGCATATACAATTACTTAGAGGTTTTTATGACTTCCGTGTCCATCCAAAATTAAAAGAACAGGACTAGATTTTGTTGGCTGGATATGGTGTATAACAAAATGTTTTAGCCATGTTAGAAATACAGAACTATCCATCCATCCATTGGTTTGGGCAACACCCACTGCCTCATTTGGTGCATTAAACATTAACCTCTCATTCATCCTCTGTTTTTAAAAAATTTGTAATGGAGGAATGAAGGTTCCAGTGACATGCATACAAATCATAACTGTTACATTTTGTCTCCTCTCCGCAGAAGTCATTTTACCAACTTGTGTCTTTCCTTTTTGGGACAAAACTCTTTCGTTTTTGTGAACACAAGAAACTCCTGTTTCATCAGCATAGAATATGCGCGACGGAAGAGATTTGTGGGTATTCATAAAAACTTCGAGCTTATAAAACAAATTAATTTCCGGCAACAGCTCTTGCTAAGCTAGTGGCGTCTGGTGATCATAGAGCGAGATGTGGATGACGTTTAATTCATAGTAAAACTCTTTTCCTGCAGTCCTATTTTGGATGTTAAATCTGTGATCAATTTTTAAATTTACGGCTAAATCGAACGAAAGTTTTAGAAATCTTTTTTGGTTAACGGCATTAATCTGTTGACCATATCCTTAACATGATCAACAAGTATGTTCTCATATTTTTTGTTGAAGGTTGCTTCAAATCTTCCAATTTTGATTTAATCCCGCAACCATTTTTCAAAACTAAACGCGCCTATGAATTGATGTTTTCGGTACATTATATTTTTATGCAGCATCTCTTATGCTGTTATGTCCTTCCATAACATATTTTGTGGCTTGAACTAAATTATCTTCCGTCCAAGAACCGTGGTTAGCCATTCTAGCTTTAAACTTCCTGTAACAAGAGAAAATAAAAATGTAAAATGTACGTTGTTCCCTGATACCCGAATTTAACTTGTCACGGACTACCCGAACTAGATAAAAATACACACATATGTAGTGAGTCAACTAAACTCGAAAAAAAAAGGAGGCTGTAACTATGAATTCACTGTATTATTTCTAAGTTATAATATAGATAGTAGATATAGATAGATAGTAGAAAATAAATTAACATACCATAGCGTTCTTTTACCTGTGCATCGATTGCTGTTCTCTGGATTTGGACAACTTACAAATGTCAAAATTTCTTGTCAAAAGCTGCAAGAATAAGCATGAATGTTTTAAACAGTCATTTCCAAACATTTCTAGTAATTCTTCTAATAAACCCAAAGATCTAAGACCCGTATTCATAGTTCGCCCTTAAAGGTGGGTATGAGCTTGAGAGCCCTTTACGTATTTCATAAACCGCAAACCCGTGAGGTAAAGCGACAAAACACACCATCAACTTTAATTATTATTCGCAAAGTTTTTAAATGATTTCATATTTTTATTTTTACAGTAGAGAAGTCTGATAATCTTTATGGAACTGAAAATAAAGTTAATCGCGTGCCTAAAAAAAATTTAAGAGGTAGGTATATAAAATCTCCTTGAAAGTTTCAAGCTCATATTTGTAAATTTTAAAGCACAACCATCGTCTGCTAAATCTCAGCACCCGTACTTTTTCAAGGCGATGTGATTTAGTAGACGATATGGTACAACCAAAAAATTTTTTATTATCTAAACTATCTTTTTTATTAGTTATTAATTGCACTAATAATAGTTTCTCTTATTCGATAAACACAGCTTTATCCAGTTTTGGAAAATATCATACCGATAACCCACTCAACATGACATAAATTACAATAATGCAACTTGCACTAAAATTTACAATCTTATTTATGTCAGTACTACAACCAATCAAATCGATCGGATACGTAAATGCTGCCAGCATTCGGCATCTCGACATCTCACTTAAGGGATGGCGGAGTGTTATTTATGAAACAGGTAGAAGTGAGTCTTGAGATACCCTTAGGCAAGTCGACTTCAGCACTCAGCTCGAAAAATTGACTATGAATACGGGCATAAGAGAGCTAAAAACGATTGTTATCATTGAAATTAATCTCGGTAAGTTCTTCAGAATATTATAAATCGCGAAGTTCACGAACCATTAGATGGCGCTATAACATCCAAGATGGCGGATGTATGGGTGATCAACAATTTGTTTGCAATTGCCGCTAAGATTATAAAGCTTTTATTTGTCAGAAATGTTCTGTTTTAGGTGTAATTAGATAATTATTGAATAGAGCTTTGTCTGTTGAATTGTTCATTAGCATACCTAGATGTTTGCTGTCAGCATACATATGACTTCATTGATAGGAATTGTAGGAGATTTGATTTATATTAGCTTAAAATACCTTACTAATACAGTAAAAAATGTTACAAAAGCTAATAATAAATAATATCTATATTAATACCTAAAAATATAAAAAAAAGATTACATAAAGGGTAAACATTATTTAAGTAGGTATTTGTCATATTTAATTTAAAATTCATTGACAGGCAACATTTTTGACATTGTCGATATTTAATTTTAATTTACATAATAATTTTTATAGTTAGATATTTGACTCAACTTAAAGGAGGCCACCTGAAGAAGCAATTCTAAAAATGCAGAAATAGGTCAGATCTCATTTATTGTGGTTGAATTTTCGAGTTCCCACTGTCAAAAGTGAAGTTCATACATATGACTTCATTAATAGGAATTGTAGGAGATTTGATTTATATTACCTTAAAATACCTTTCTAATACAGTAAAAAACAAAACTTTATTGAACTATATTTAGTGGAAAAAGTGGTTCTTTATCGCACTAGTCCAATAAAATGTTTATTGCATTCATCTATCATTCTACTACAGCGTTTTGTCATCATGACAAACATAAACGTTCAAATCGACGTCATATTTTCCTAGTCTTAGTGTTATCTAAATAAAACATTTTTTGGTTTTTGCATGAACGTAGAAAAAATATTGTATGCAACTCGTACAAAAAGTGGTTATTGCACTCGACGTGTTGTCCTAGTCGGCCTGACGGCCTCGTTGGACAATTTCAGGTCGCTCCTATTTTGTAAATTATGATTTCATCAAATTTAAATATCTGTTATTTCTTTCAGAAAGCATTATAATTATATTGAATAAATTTGATGGAAAAGTAATAACAATCTTTTCTTCCACGTATTAACACAACTAATATAAAACTGAATGAGAATAGTTTTTATTATCAAATGAATTGAATTTTTGAAATGATTTGAATAATTATTCGAAAATTATTAGAAATAGGATACGAAGAGAGAGAAAGAGACATTTTTATTGTTTTATAAAAAAAATTGAAACTGAAACTCACCAGCACCAGCGGTGCTTAATCAAAATTCGATAAACTAAATTGCTTTTCTTCATTAAAAATTAATATTATATAAATATACTTTGGCCTCTACACACTTTCTCTAGAAATTATATATTTTTAACTAACATACAGGTTCCTTGAGGAGCATGTTAATTAAAGTTAAGTTAATAATTATTTTTATCGCTCATAACATGCGGAAATCCTACGTTGCTATAATCAACTCAGTTTGATACCATACAATTAAAACAATACATCATCAGGCACAGCCATTAGCAACTAAATAGCATGTAAGAGGATGCGGGGTTGTCTTCGTATTACTATCTTGAAACTGCGATTTTACCTTGTCTGTGTTTTATTCATCACGTGGTTTCTAATTATTTGAAAGCGGTTTAATTATGAAATGATATTACATAAATTATGCTGTGAAGACATGCGTGTTTTATTCTTCAGACTTTACTATATCTGGATAGTAAGAATTATTTTTAATTATGGATTTATTATTCGTAATTTCTCTAAGTGGTATATATAATACCAAAATTTTAATGTAATTGGGTAGAGTAGTGAGTCAAGAAAAAGGGACGCTGGTGTCTGGTCAGCCTCTCACCTGAATATAAGTTTTTAAATAATGTTTTATTGTTTTGATCAAAACTGCAAAATGTTTTTTTATGTGCGCAAATAAATTTTATAGCTGATTTTATTCTTTATGTTTAAGTATCTATATTATTGTCACGGATTTCCCAACCCGAATTTTACTATTGCCAGAAAAACAATCCGTTAATTAACTACTTCTTTATTAACTATACTCAGTACACTACTGAACACTAATTAGAACTCAACTAAACACTTATTTAATTAATCGCTATCTAAATCACTTTGATATCTCCAACTAAACACTTCAATTCAACACTGTAATACAAGACTTATACAAGACTAACTTAATCGGCCGTTTATTTTTCTTTTATACCCAACGAATATTCCAGGTATATTCTAGCATCTCTAGATCTATTTTCTAGCATCTCTCGAACGCTTCTCGTCGTTTCTCTAATTTTCTAGTCCCGTCTCGATCCACGGCTTTTTGTTTGTTTAACAGAAGCGTGTAGGGGCGATCGGGGCAATCTTAGCAATTCGCGGTACCAAAGTCGTTGATTTAGGTGTGAGTGGGGCAAATTCCGTGACATTATTAATGTCAGTTTTTCTAATGGTTGGTTTCTTTATAATCTCATAATTCAGTTCATGATAAAAAACTAACAAAGTTCAAAAACTAGAACAGAAGAAATAGTGTTCCTTTTTCTTGACTTAACTACTCTACCTAATTGCATTAAAATTTTGGTAACTTCTTCTCGCTTGGCTAGTGGAAGTCCTCGTGGTGGCTGCTTTATAGGAGACGATGAACCAGTATCGATTCGATGCTTCACTACATTGGTTCTCCCAAAGTCGCCTGGTTTAAGTGCAAACACATCTTCATTTTCACTTAGCAGCTCTTCGAGTTGCTCCACCTCTGTTAATCTTTCCTTGGCCCTATCCACGATGTTCCTTAAACATTCTGGTAGACTGGTCTTATTTGTTTTATTCTCCATTTCGTTGTTTTCATTGAGTGTTCTGACCATGGTAACAGGTTCGCAGACTCCTACTTCAGTTCCCTTTGTAATTTTCTGTGGAAACGTTTTCAGGTTAACTACCCGTACTATTGTCGTCTTCTCCGGTTTAATCAGGGTGCGGCCGGTGACTATAGATTTATTAAACAAATCCGGATTACTGGGTTCCACCACTCCTACACTGCAAGGCATTTCCCCATCCATTACAGTGGCAACCAAGGTTTCGGTCTGAGCAGGTAGTACCACATCTTCTTTAACAACGAGTCTCCGTACAGTGTTATTCTCAGTGGTGTTCGTTAGCACTACTTCCTCACCCATTATCCGTAGCGTGCCAGCATTTAAATCTAAGTTCACCCCCTTTGCTCGTAATAAGTCTAGTCCGAGTATGACATTGTCCGATATATTTGCTACCAGGGCTCTGTGTTTGAACTTGACGTCTCCTAATTCTACTTCAAGCTCGCATTCCCCCTTGACTGGCAGTTATTGTCCATTGGCTGTTGTAAGGACATAACGTTTGGCAGGGTTCTTAATACGCCAAGCATGAATAATATCTGGCCGAACAATAGTTCTTGCCGCTCCAGTATCGATTACCATAGGGAAAGTACGACCAAAAATACTGCCTTCTACTAGCAAGGAGTCAGAGTCCTGGAGACGTGACAACGTAATTTCTTCTCGTGGGGCATGGTAGGAGGACGCAGCCGGCTTTTGCCCCGTCAAGCCGGCTGAACCTAGTTTTCCTGCGCAGCCTGGGAGTCGCGCTTTTGCTGATCTGCGACTGGGGCCCTACACTGTCTTTTTAGATGTCCTGTCTGTCCACAGTTCCAGCATTTGAGAAGGCGATCCCTTCAACTATCAGATTGTTCCTTCTTTGTCCTAGTAGATGGACTGAATTTATCAATAATCTCCTTTAGCGTTTTTATTATGTCTCCATTTGCCATACTATCGCTGTTATCACTGATGGCCCGAACTTTAACATGCCTACCAGATGCCATTTTTGCTGCCTCGAATTCCAGTGCATGCGAAAGAGCGTCGTTCAACGTTTTAGGTCTGGCGAGTCGTAATGCCTGTTGGGTTTCGCAATCTCTTAGGCCATCGGTAAAAACTTGGATGGACAGCTGGTCTATGAATTCGGATGGGGCTGTTGGATAAGCCAATCGAACCAGTCGGGCAACATCGGTCTCAAAATGCTGTAAATTCTCTCCATTCTGTTGGTGACGATTTTTCAATTGTGCCTGGTAAACTTGCTGCAGGTGCTTATCCCCATATCTCCATATGCTGTTTTAGAATGTCGTAGTTACTCTGCTGCCCAGCAGGAACTCCTTGTAAGACGTCAAGAGCTTCCCCTCGTAGAGCAACTATCAGAGCAGTAGCTTTCTCACAATCAGACCATTCGTTTGCGGCAGCTGCTGCTTCAAACTGACGCAAATAGACATTCCAGGAGACCTTGCCGTCGAATTCAGGGGGTTTCGTTTTCTGAGTTCGGATAACAGGTCCTTCTGATTTGATTACGCCATCCTTTCTTATTTTGTCCAGCTTATGTCGAAGCTCTTCGCAGGTTTCTCTAACCAAGTTTATTTCTTCTTAGTTCTAGTTTATTTTCTAATTTCTCCTGTATTTCTTTCGTCTGGTCTCTAATTTTCTAGTCCCGTCTCGATCCACGGCTTTTTGTTTGTTTAACAGAAGCGTGTAGGGGCGATCGGGGCAATCTTAGCAATTCGCGGTACCAAAGTCGTTGATTTAGGTGTGAGTGGGGCAAATTCCGTGACATTATTAATGTCAGTTTTTCTAATGGTTGGTTTCTTTATAATCTCATAATTCAGTTCATGATAAAAAACTAACAAAGTTCAAAAACTAGAACAGAAAAAATAGTGTTCCTTTTTCTTGACTTCACTACTCTACCTAATTGCATTAAAATTTTGGTTCTTTACTAGCCAGTACTGGCTACGCGTAGTATTATCTGTTAACGTAAACCTTAAATTCAGGAAAATTAGTGTAATAATAAAAATAGTATTAAACATATAATAATATGCATAATTAAAAATGTTTAATCAAGAAATTAATTATTAATTAAGACATTTTTTATATTCATTATATTACTAGAGTTATGGAAGAGCCGCTTTAAGTTGACATTCTATACATTATGCTGATACTGGCGCCAAAGTTTTAGAAAAAAATTTAATAATCCGTTATAAAATGGAAAACCATTGAATGATTGAAATAAAATTTGTTATATTAAAATATATTAGTAAAAGGCTTTATTTGCATCAAGAAAAACACACAATTGACTTAAACTAGATAACTCAGTTAAAGAAATATTAATATTTTTTGTGTATTAGGGATCCGATTGTCATATTTTCTTCTGATAAAAGCTAACACTTTTTTAAATAAATTCCACCTCTTCCAAAATTTTGATAAGTTGTACCGTTTAGTCGCAAAAGATTGTTTTCATGCAGATATCCCATCTAACCTAACATTTATTAATGTAACTGAGGACGAGCACCATTTTGCATGAACAACATTTCTATTCCTATAGGTAGAAAAATTGACTGACAAAATCCATGACACTTTTCTCGTAAAATTACTGATTGGCAAAATTATTTCATTACAGAGAAATTTATCCGATAAAAACAAAAGTTCTTGTGATTTTACTGTTGATAATTATAATAGCCAATTAAGTAATTTATAACTATATTTAATTATAACAAAAACATTATTAATAAGAACATTAATCGACAATGTCATTTTAAAAGTATTTAGAAACTGTTTGATTTTTTTACATACATTTTTTTTTAAGTAAGGTAGAGTTCATGAACCAATTTTGGATAATGATATAAAAATGCATGGTCAACACAACACCAGTTTTATCAGTTTAATGTTTTTTGACAATTTCCAAAATATAAAATAGCAACTAAGTACTGTGTATCATTATGAAGGAAACAAATAATATAATTGAATGGTATAAAAATATACAGGGTGCTCGATTTAAAAAATGTATGTCTGAGATATTTTAAAATAGACACCCTGTAGACAAATTATAAGTACGCCACTGAACTCTACATTAAAAACTCATCAGAGATACTAATAATCTCTTAAAAGTAGTATTTTTTAAAATATCGCCTTGTATTTAAAAAACAAAGAGGTCTACGACAGTTCTGATTACAGTATCTTAGTTACCTTGAAAATGTATTCCAGTGTTATCCTTGTGTCACTCGTAGTTTCCGAGATATCCTGCAATTACAACGAAATTGTAATACACTGTACAACAGCGCCACACTCGATGCAAGATATTTTAGTTTGCCAAATTCAAAAAATTTGTTAAGAAAATGTTAAATGTTATTCTTTTAGTATTATCAGTGTTATTTATTTTATTTTATGTTCTAAATGGTATTATAATTGTAATGTATATATTCTATGTATATGTAATACTGGTTACGATGCTTTATAAACTAGATATTGTCAACAAAAAGGATCTTAGAGATATGGTTACAGCTCGATAATTAATAATAAATTATTTTAAATTGAAAATCCGTACATATTATCATTATCATTATCATTATCATTATCATTATCATTATCATTATCATTATCATTATCATTATCATTATCATTATCATTATCATTATCATTATCATTATCATTATCATTATCATTATCATTATCATTATCATTATCATTATCATTATCATTATCATTATCATTATCATTATCATTACCATTATTATTATTATTATTTTATTGAACACTATAGAGTCACACGCTTTGCGTGACAATAGTTCCAATAGATATTTGGGTTTAAGTTGGATTTGGAATCGTGTGATAGAGTGTTTGTCAAAACAAATCCAAACTTTAATCAACCGGGTACTTTATCAATGAAACTTATTTTTTTTTACTTGCATGCGAAAAGTTTAATTATCGAATGTATGGACTAGAGATAGTCTTACTTATGCTAAATTTAATAACTAGAATTATGAAATTTAAAAATTTCTGTAATATCATCATATAACTTCAGAAAACATTAGCACAACACTACATTTTCGTTTATATCTACCCATCTTGGTCTCTGACAACGTTGCAGTGGTAATTTGATAACCCAAATGCAATGTAGGAATCCAATCAAGATGTAAGTGATCTGTTAAAACAGCCGGTTTACCTGAAATATATGCTTTTAAATTGTTGTATATAACTTTTTATTAACTAACAAAATGTTTTGAACAAACGACACTGTATTTAATTTTTTCTTGAGTTAGGTCTTGCTGTTTTATTGCACTAAGCCACTTTTGGCATCTTATATGAGAGTTCATTGAGATCAGTTCTGTCTATAATTCAATGCAGCAGGAATCCTAAAAAATCTAGCTTGATCTTCTCGCTGTCCTCTACTCCAACAATTCATAACACAACAAAACAAAACCATTATGATAGTCTGAATTATACTTGGTATTCCGAAATAGGTATAAAATATAATGAGCAAAACACAGACCAATAACTAAAAGTTCTACACAAAAGCACAAATTTCTGCTTGTCATATGTCGAGTTGTTTGTCCTACAACCGCCATTTTTAAAGTGATTTGACAGTTCGTTGGATTGCTCTATAGACCGAAATTTGTCTTGCATTTAACTTACATTTTAAAATGTCAGAGGCAGAATTGGAAGTGGGTTATGAATATAAGAATGTAACATATACAATCATAGGAACAAGAGAGTTCTATGAAAAACTCTAAACTGGTTAGTAATGTTTATTCGTTTTTAAAACCCTTTCCACTAAGTAAGTAAGTTTCTCTTTACAGATTTCCAATTTCAACAAGACTATTTCAATGAAAACAGACTGAAATACTGAAGTTATTGGTGCTGGTATGAATGCGACAGAATCTATTTCAGAAAACTCAAGTAGGTAGTTACTTTTTTTATTTTTATGCAAATAATGATTTTTCTTTTTTGTAAAATAGAGAAAGAATTTGTGTGGACAAGAGTAAATATTCTGCGTTACTCAATTGTGTTTAGTGAGAAAAGATAGGTTTTGGAAGTTCTAAACAAAAAAAATAAAAATGTGTGGAGTGACATCCAAAAATAATTTAGAAGCAAGAGATACATTATAACTGTTGAACAGTTAAATAGAAAATTAAGAAATTCAAAAAAAACCTATAAAACAATCGAAGACAAAATAAACAAGACCGGTAGATGGCGCATTAATTGGAAGTTTTATGAACAAATGGAAGAAATTTACGGTAATGGTCAATCAAGTTAATCCATACGGGGCAATTGCCTCTTTTTGTCAGTCCGAAAAAAGAAACAAATGCGGTTAAAATAAGTGAAATACGGGAATTGCCTGGTCCATCTAGCGCTGTAGTTGAGGAAATTGAAAATATAGCCGAGTCATCACAGATTCGAGTCAACTAAAAGTAACTGGCAATAAGAATATGCACAAAAAGGCAAAGATTTGATACAGTATAGACGAAACCTATTACAGATTGAACAAAACCGAATAGCAGAAATTAGAATTTTACGACTAAGTATTCAGGAGAGTAGTGGAATAAAAAAAGAAAGAAATAATATTTTAAGACATATCGCTAACGAAGTGAAGAAATAAAATGCAATTTGTTTTTTATGTATACGTTTATTTGAGAGTTCCTAATTGTTTTGTTAATTTCTATATTTATTTGTTTTACTGTTTTCTATTTACTTTCAAATAAGCACTCTTTGTTATAGTTATAATCTATTAATTAAATAGCTATATTATTATAATACAGGTAAACTGATCAAATTTTTACTTCGATTTTTTTGTTTTTCTTAAAAACTAATCTGGTCCCACACCAATCTTGAAACTTTATAAAGCATAAATAATAAGGAAATATAAAAAATGTGTACAGAAATAAATATAGATTCAACAAATATTTCACTTCATTTTGGTTAAATTATGTTTACATGTTGCCTAGTCTGTTGGCTATATATTTCTTTTTTGAACAGCTAATTACCCTGCAGGTTCATTCCTTGGATGTAAAATATCCACGTTATCCTCTATGTTAATATTCTCAAGTTTCTCTTGCATATTGTTCATTCTGTTCTATTAGAAAATTGTATAGTACACAAGCAGCTGCAATTATTTTGTTACCTAGCTCAGGACTGTTGATGTTCATAATATACAAACACCTCCATTTATTATTCAGTACACCAAATATTCTCAGTTCAGTTCAGTTCAGTTTATTGGTGCCATATATACAAAGGTATTTACACAAGTAAAAAAAGATGAAAGAAGAGAGAGAAAACAGACAGAGTGGGACTTAGTTTCATATGGTGATCCATAGTACAAAGTTTAAAAAACACAAAAACAAAATGTTGTTTAAAATTTAAAAGATACAAAGTTAAAAATGTATAATACACATACATACTTACATATAGTCACATACATACATATGCATATAATAATATTAAGTGAATAAAATTGTATTATGGATAATTGAGATACAAATACATATACGTAAAAACAAGAACAGACTGGAAACATGTAACATACATTTATGATATTTTTGTATTTAGAAATTCATCTATGCTATAGAAAGCATTGATTAACAAAAACTGTTTTACTTTGTGTTTGAAACAATTAAAATTTAATTTTTTTGTTTCATTTGGTAAAGCATTATAAAATTTAATACCCCAATATGCTGTTCCATATCGCGTTCTACTAAGCCTCAGGTACGAATTGTGAAGCATGCCTCTGTATCTAGTATGATGACAATGGATTTCACTACGAGCTGGGTACAGTTAGATGTGGTTCTTTACATATAGCAAACATTGTAATATATAGACACAAGGAAATGTTAAAATTTTCAACATAACAAATTGCTGTCTGCAGTCATCTCTGAATTTGAGTTCTGGTATTATTCTTATAGCTTTCCTTTGTAAACCAAATACACTAGAAGCTGAAGTAGCATGGCCCCAGATAAGGATAGCATAAGATAAAACTGAATGAATAAGGCCATGATATGCTGTAATCAAAGTTGGAGATACTAGATGAGTCAAATTACGCAGCAAGTATAAATTTTTTGAAATTTTATGGCAAATATGAGTTGTATGGTGATTCCATAATAACTTAGGGTCTAAATGTACTCCCAGAAATTTGACAGATTCCGGTTTTTCTAAATTGCCAACATCCCGGAGGCTAAATATCATAGTTTCTGTTTTTGATATATTTAGGCTTAGATGATTTGAAAGGAACCATTCTTGTATCACCGCTTGTTTAGTCCTATCAAGTAACTCATTTAGTTCAGAACCTTGACAAGTGACATTAGTGTCATCCGCAAATTGGATAGTCAATAGAGAGTCATCAATACAACACGACAAATCAGTCACATAAATCAGGAACAGCACAGGCCCAAGTACAGATCCTTGAGGTACGTCTGCACTGAGTGGAAGATAAGTAGATCTGTTATTGTTATGGATTACATATTGTTGTCTGTTGGTAAGATATGCTGTTATTAGATCAATACTTTGGGTTGTAAAACCATAATAATGCAGTTTATTTATAAGAATTTCGTAAGATACGCAGTCAAACGCTTTCGTAAGATCTAAAAATTCTGAACATAAAAATTGTCTTTCTTTGAAGCCAGAGATAATGACACCAGTCAACTTCTGTATAGCTAGAGTTGTTGAAAAATTATTTCTGAAACCAAATTGATTAGTGTTGAAAAGATTTTCTCTTTCAAAATAATCGACTATCTGAGTCTTTAACACATATTCAAAGATCTTTGCAAAATATGGAATAACGGAAATAGGCCTGTAGTTTGAAGGCCTTTTGTATATTGGAACTACTTTGGCAATTTTTAAACAATTTGGAAATATATTTTGAGAAATACAAATATTAATTAATGCTGTTAGAGGTACTAAAATTACAGGTTCTATTGTTTTTATTATTTCCGTACACATGTCATAAATATCCTTTGATTTTTTATTTTTTAAGTTAGAAATTGTTGACTTGATCGTTTCTATTGAAACGTTAGAGAAGTTGAATACATTATTCACGAAACAGTTCATGTAATCCGTTTATAACACGTTACAAGTTGGAAGTTTATCAACAATATTTGTGGCAACATTTACAAAATATGTGTTAAATTCATCAGATAGAATTTTGTCAGATGGTTCATTAGCTTTTGTTTTGTTCTTATTTATAATATTCCACATGGCCTGAGTTTGGTTGTTATGAGCAGCTATATAGTTGTCATGAGCCAACTTTTTTTTATTAGGCAATTCGTTGACATAACGAGATTTATAAGATCTGATTTGTGCCCTACTATTCTCCGATGGATGCGACCTATCAATTTCTTGTAGGAATTGTAAATGGTTTCTCATAGCTCGAAGTTCATCAGTGAACCAATTAATCCTTTGGTATTGATTGTTGTTAATTAATTTAGTTTTTACGGGAAGGCTAAAATCGATTGCCTCAGAAATAATATTGTCACGGAATTTGCCCCACTCACACCCAAACCGACGACTGTGGTACCGCAAATTACTAAGATTGCCCCGATCGCCCCTACACGATTCTGTTAAACAAACAAAATGCCGTGGATCGAGACGGGACTAGAAAATTTGAGAAAAGACGAGAAGCGTTCGAGAGATGCTAGAAAATAGATCTAGAGATGCTAGAATATACCTGGAATATTCGTTGGGTCTATAAAAGAAAAATAAACGGCCGATTAAGTTAGTCTTGTATAAGTCTTGTATTACAATCTGAATTGAAGTGTTTAGTTGGAGATATCAAAGTGATTTAGCTAGCGATTAATTAAATAAGTGTTTAGTTGAGTTTTAACTAGTGTTCAGTAGTGTACTGAGTATAGTTAATAAAGAAGTAATTAATTAACGGATTGTGTTTTTTCTGGCAATAGTAAAATTCGGATTGGAAAATCCGTGACAATTTGGTGTCAGAAGTGGGATTTAACTGGAAGTTTTAAAGAGCTTTCTGGAACCCTGTCCACAAACTAGGATTTAACTGAAAGTTTGGGGAGCTTTCTGGAACCCTGTGCGTGAGTGGGTTTAAGTGGAAGTTGGAAGAACTTTCTGGAACCCTGTGCGTGGGTGGAATAAAGACCCAAGTGTGACATATCACCGTACTCGTTGTGACTTTAGGAAGTGAACGGTGGTATTCGCGAAGGACAATCTCGAACATTCTAGAACTTTGTACGCGAGTGAGACAAAGACCCAAGTGTGACATATCACCGCACTCGTTGAGACTTAAGGAAGTGAACGGTGCTATTTGCGAAGGACATTCTCGAACATTCTAGAACTTTGTACGGGACTGAGACAAAGACCCAAGTGTGACATATCACCGCACTCGTCGTGACTTAAGAAAGTGAACGGTGGTATTCGCGAAAGACAATCTCGAACATTCTAGAACTTTATACCAAAGTGAGACAAAGACCCAAGTGTGGCATATCACCGCACTCGTCGTGACTTAAGGAAGTGAACGGTGTTATTTTCGAAGGACATTCTCGAACATTCTAGAACTTTGTACGGGAGTGAGACAAAGACCCAAGTGTGACATATCACCGCACTCGTCGTGACTTAAGGAAGTAAACGGTGTTATTTGCGAAGGACAATCTCGAACATTCTAGAACTTTATACCGAAGTGAGACAAAGACCCAAGTGTGGCATATCACTGCACTCGTTTCATTGTAAGGAAGTCAACAGTGACATTTACAAACACATTCGTGGACATTTTAGAACATTCCAAAGAAAATAGAGTGAATGCCTGTAACTAGAAGTCAAGTCAACATGGATGCACAACTAGCAAAGCTGTTAGAAATGATGCAAACGATGCAGGAACAGGGACGGATGATGCAAGAGAAATTAGAAGAACAAGGACATAAAATGGAAGACCAAGCGAAGACGATGCAAGAGAAATTAGAAGAACAGGGACAAACAATGCAAGAACAGGGACGGATGATGCAAGAAAAATTTGAAGAACAAGGGCATAAAATTGAAGATCAATCCCAAACGATGCAGGAAAAGTTAGAAAAGAAATTAGAAGAACAGGGACAGACGATGCAAAAGAAATTGGAAGAACAGGGACGGACGATGCAAGAGAAATTAGAAGAACAAGGACTTAAAATGGAAAACCAGACGAAGGAAATGCAGACGAAATTAGAAAAATTGGAGAATACACTAGAAGAAAAGCTAGAAGAACAGTCACATAAAGTAGAAACACATGTAGAAGAGCAACTGTTGGCACACAAAAAGGAAATAGACGAAGAAATAAACCTGGTTAGAGAAACCTGCGAAGAGCTTCGACATAAATTAGACAAGGTAACAAAGGAGGGCGTGATCAAATCAGAAGGGCCTGTTATCCGAACTCAGAAAACGAAACCCCCTGAATTCGACGGCAAGGTCTCCTGGAATGTCTATTTGCGCCAGTTTGAAGCAGCAGCTGCCGCAAACGAATGGTCTGATTGTGAGAAAGCTACTGCTCTGATAGTTGCTCTACGAGGGGAAGCTCTTGACGTCTTACAAGGAGTTCCTGCTGGACAGCAGAGTAACTACGACATTCTAAAGCAGCATATGGAAATGAGATATGGGGATAAGCACCTGCAGCAAGTTTACCAGGCACAATTGAAAAATCGTCACCAACAGAATGGAGAGAATTTACAGCATTTTGAGACCGATGTTGCCCGACTGGTTCGATTGGCTTATCCAACAGCCCCGTCCGAATTCTTAGACCAGCTGTCCATCCAAGTTTTTACCGATGGCCTAAGAGATTGCGAAACCCAGCAGGCATTACGACTCGCCAGACCTAAAACGTTGAACGACGCTCTTTCGCATGCACTGGAATTCGAGGCAGCAAAAATGGCATCTGGTAGGCATGTTAAAGTTCGGGCCATCAGTGATAACAGCGATAGTATGGCAACTGGAGACATAATAAAAACGCTAAAGGAGATTATTGATAAATTTAGTCCATCTACTAGGACAAAGAAGGAACAATCTGATAGTCGAAAGGATCGCCTTCTCAAATGCTGGAACTGTGGGCAGATGGGACATCTGAAGAGACAGTGTAGGGCCCCAGTCGCAGATCAGCAAAGGCGCGACTCCCAAGCGGCAGCCTCCAGGGAACATGTTAAAGTGCGGACTATCAGTGATAATAGCGATAGGATGGAAAATGGAGAGATAATGAAAACACTGAAGGAGGCCATTGATAAACTCAGCCTAACTACCAGACCAAAGAGAGGACAACTCGATAGACGAAGAGAACGCCCACTTCAATGTTGGAACTGTGGGCGGACGGGTCATCTAAAGGGACAGTGTAGGACCCCAGTGGCAGATCGGCAATGGCGCGACTCCCAGGCAAGAAGGAGACATGGAAACGCAGATGCTCTTTCTAAACTTTGTCCGACCAACGGCAAGCACTGTAGTAGTTTTGAAAGGAAAGAGAACATCTCATCAGTTCCTTGTAAGGTGGTAGCAGCCCAACCTGAAGACCGATGGAGTTCAGCAGCGATTCGGGAAGACCAGCAAGCTGACTGTGACATCAAGCCTTTACTAGACTGGAAAGAAGCCAACAACCGACCGTCTTGGGCTGAAGTCAGCAGTAAAAGCCCAGCATTAAAGAGCTATTGGGCTCAATGGAATTCTCTGGTGTTGGAAGACGGTGTCCTAAAAAGAGCATGGGAGAACAATGACGGAACGGAGGTCAAGAAACAAGTACTACTCCCGAGGTCCCGAGTTAAAGAAGTGTTGCAGGAAGTACATGGAGGTACTGGTGGTGGACATTTCGGTATCAATAGGACTCTACAGAAGATTAGGGAGCGTTTCTACTGGTTGAGCTGTAGGACGGATGTAGAAGATTGGTGCCGAAAATGTGACATATGTGCAGCAAGCAAGGGACCGAAGACCCGTTCCAGAGGCAAAATGCGCCAGTACATCGTAGGAGCACCGTTTGAGAGGATTGCCATTGATATCGCTGGCCCCTTTCCGAAAACCCAAAGTGGGAACCGATATCTGCTAGTAGCAATGGACTACTTCAGCAAATGGCCGGAAGTATACCCCCTTCCCAATCAAGAAACTACGACCGTAGCAGAAGCTCTAGTCAATAACCTGTTCTGCAGATTTGGTGTGCCCATGGAACTACATTCAGATCAGGGCAGAAATTTCGAATCAGGCGTGTTCCGAAAGGTCTGCGAGCTTATGGGAATCCGAAAAACCAGGACCACCCCACTGCATCCCCAGTCAGATGGTATGGTGGAACGCTTCAACGCCACACTAGAAACCAATCTGAGGATGTTTGTGAACGAGAACCAGACAGACTGGGACAAGCTCATTCCACTCTTCCTGTTAGCTTACCGCTCAGCTGTCCATGAAACAACAGGGAAGACTCCCGCAAGGATCATCTTTGGAAGAGAGCTTCGACTTCCAGCAGACTTGGTATTTGGTCGTCCTGCGGAACAGCCCACAGATCCAGACACTTATATCCATGACCTAGAACAAAGACTAGCAGCCGTACACGACCAAGTCAGATCTCGAATGCGACTAGAGAGCGATCGCATGAAAACTCGATACGACGTCCGGGCCAATACAGTCGGATTCCAACAAGGTGACCTGGTGTGGCTGTACAACCCCACGCGGAAGAAAGGAAAATCGCCTAAGCTACAGAACCGTTGGGAGGGCCCCTACACCGTCATTAAAAGAATCAATGATGTCGTCTACCGGATACAGAGGACTCCCAGGAGTAAGATGAAGGTTGTCCATCTGGAGCGTCTGTCCCCATATAGAGGTGTATCCGATCGGGACGATCGGTCCTAAGGAGGGGGCAGTGTCACGGAATTTGCCCCACTCACACCCAAACCGACGACTGTGGTACCGCAAATTACTAAGATTGCCCCGATCGCCCCTACACGATTCTGTTAAACAAACAAAATGCCGTGGATCGAGACGGGACTAGAAAATTTGAGAAAAGACGAGAAGCGTTCGAGAGATGCTAGAAAATAGATCTAGAGATGCTAGAATATACCTGGAATATTCGTTGGGTCTATAAAAGAAAAATAAACGGCCGATTAAGTTAGTCTTGTATAAGTCTTGTATTACAGTCTGAATTGAAGTGTTTAGTTGGAGATATCAAAGTGATTTAGCTAGCGATTAATTAAATAAGTGTTTAGTTGAGTTTTAACTAGTGTTCAGTAGTGTACTGAGTATAGTTAATAAAGAAGTAATTAATTAACGGATTGTGTTTTTTCTGGCAATAGTAAAATTCGGATTGGAAAATCCGTGACAATATCAACAAAAACCTGAAATGCATTATCGACATTGACATTTTTATTGAATATAAAGTTCCAATTCTGCTTAAGCAAATAATCATTCAATTGAATTAGTCCGTTTTTTGTTAGAGGTCGATAATTTATAATTTTTTTGTTCTCAGTTACATAATTATCTGTTGAAAAATGTATCCCGGAATGATCAGACAATAAGGTGTTAATTATACTGATTCTATAGTTTACAGATGAAATATTAGTAAAAATGTTATCCAAGCAATTGTTATTTCTGGTGTTAGCTAACGTTGTACGAGATAGACCAAAAGATTAAAAAATATTTGTTAAAATATGAGCTTTTCTGCCATTATTATTTTGAAAATGTACATTGAAATTACTAGACACTATCGTTAGTTTATTGCTTTTTGTTAATTTATGCAAAGCGAGAGATATCTTTTCGGAGAAAATGTCGAAGTTACCATCAGGTAACCTATAAATTATCATTAACCTGTAGTTATCAGTGTTTATAGCAGCCAGTTCGCAATTCAACTCATCTGAAATATTATTAATTTGAGAAATACTAGATGTATTTTGTCCATTGAAAGCGTAAATAGCGACTGCTCCATGTATATGTAATGATCGGGAGAATTCAGAGACGAGAATATAATTATCAATATTTATGAATTTGATTTCCTCTTTAGTGCACCAATATTCGCTAAACATTAGATAATCGTACCGTATCGCAGTTTCAATAAGAAAAGCCTCAATTTCATTAATTTTAGACCAAATACTTTGAACATTAAGATGTAAAATGTTCAAAGTACTTATTTTGCAATGAGTTTTGTCTGTTACGATGTGTTTACCTGAAGCTTGAACGATGTTATGAACAGCGGGTGTATGTTTTCCGTTTAACTGATTTGTTGATCTAAAAAAGAGTTTGAAATTTCCTTAGATGTATCTGTTTCAACTCTGCTCCTGTTTCTAAATTTATACCTCGCAAAAGCTACATTTGCAGGCCAGAATGCCTTATCATATACTGTATCTTTTAAATCAAATCTAACGTCAATTTGAAAACATTTGCTGTTTGGTCTCTCGTTTTTGATTCTGGTAGGAACATGCTGAACGATGACATTGTCTTCGGCGTGGATTTCCGCCTTCTTCTTAATGTATTGCCTTACATCTTCAACAGAAGCTGCGTCGGAAACCCTGGAAAGAAACATCCAAATCTTCTTGGTTTTTTCATCACGACCAGTAAATTTTTCATCATCATTACGTGCTGCAGTACCAATAAATATATTCCTTCTTTTTTTACATTGGATTTTCCATGCTGTGTGGTATAAGGTTCAACTTGTTGTTTCGTCACTTGAGCGTATGAAACTGATTGTTTACCTGGTTGTCTAGATTCTGCAGCACCGGGATCGATGTCGAAGCTGAACTTATTGGATGTGCCCGCTAAAGGTGCGGTATGTGGCGCGTTCTGTTGGGCAGTAGATAATTTAGGTTTTAACAACTGTGAATCAGTGTCCTTTGTTGAAATGATTTGAGTACGTTTGTTTGTAGTTTTTGCTAACATTTCTTTTAACTTTTCATCCAAAAGCTGTTTATTTTCTTTAAGAAGCATATTAGATTCCCTAAGTTCTTGAATAATTTCTTTGAGATATATATTTTCTTGTGTTAGTGATTCAACTGTTAACACACTTACTTGTGGTGCCTGCATACTGTAAGTTGACACATTTAAGTTTCCTTTTTTAATGGGCGTTTTGGCACATATCCATCGTTTTCCTTTTGATCTGTTAAATTCTTGAAGTTGGTCTATCGAGAGATTAGCACAATCACGATGGAACCAGTTTTCACACTTAGAACATTGTATTTTGTAGGAATTTGTTTTTATCTGTTGTAAACATTTAGGATTTGCACACACACATATGCTTGACGGAGCCATTGTTAAATTATTGACCGAATTGAGCTTAGTTTTGTATTGTATCTTATTTGCTATTTCGCCAAGTGCCTAGTATCCCTGAATGGACTCATTAAATTAACTAATAATGGATAAGCAGATCTTCCTATTATGCGCGAGTTTAATGGAAGCAATGGGCTTTCTTGATATGCTAATTTTTCAAATAGCGGAATGTTTCTAAACACCCTGGCACCATGCATACGCCCCGGCATACCCATAAATATGTCTATCAATTTTCCAACATGATTACACACAGTACAACTATTATTACTCATTAGGTATATAACATTATTTATTACACGTTACCCTGCAAAATGATCGAATGTACTCCTGTCCTATTATAAAAGTCATTTTCATTGCCATGAGGTCAATTCTTGGGCCAAATATGTTAAGCAATTCCTACAATGGAACCTTTCATTACAGAAACTATTTTGTCATTTACATTGACTTTTAATTATTATAAACCAAACAGACCTGAAATGTTCGGCGGATTATCCGAAAATGATCTTTGAACATATAGTCACATAGCCACCACGATTAGTACTACTACTGCTACTGCTACTGCTATTCCTACCCCTTCCCCTACCTCTTCTCCTATCCTACCCTACTCTACGCTACGCTACCCTACCCCTACGCCTACGTCTCCTCCTTCTCCTTCCCCTCCTCCTCCACCACATGTGCCTCCTCCTACTCCTCCGCCTAATCCTACTCCTCCTACTCCTCGTTCGCCTCGTCCCCTTCCTCTTCCTACTCCTTCTCCGCCTCATCCTCTTACAACTACTCCTACCCCGCCTTATTCTCCTAACCTTACTCCTCCTACTCCTACTCCTCATATACCTCCTTCGCCTCATACTCCTACTACTCCTACTTATCATACTCCTCCAACTCCTACTTATCATACTCCTCCAACTCCTACTCTTCCTCCGCCTCATCCTATTCCACCTTATCCTACTTCTATCCATCATATTCCTCTAAGTCCTACTTCTCCTCCTAATCCTCATACTCCTCCTCATACTCCTCCTCCTACTCCTCGTCCACCTCATCCTCTTCATCCTCCTCTTCTTCTTCTTTTGTCTCTGCTTCATCCTACTCCGCCACTGTCTCATCCTACTCATCTCCTTCTCCTACTTGTTGTCCGCCTGATCCTCTTCCTCCTTTTCCACCTCCGTCTCATCCTGCTCCTTCTCCGCCTCATACACCTACACATACTCCTCCTATCCATACTCCTCATACTTCTACCCCTACTCCTAAACGTCATCCCTCTCCTCTTACTCCACATACTCGGACTCCTCATCCTTCTTTTACTCGTCCTACTCCTACTTTTCCTACTCCTACTCTTCATAATCCCCCTCCTGCCCCTCGTACTCCCCCTACTCATACTACTCCTGCTCCTCGTAATCCTTCTCCTCCTCCTCCTCCTCTTAATACTCCTCCTACTCTACATACTCTTTCTCCGCCTCCTACTGCTCCACATACTCCTCTTTCTCCTCCTACTCCTAATACTCCTGCTACTCCTAATACTCCTGCTACTCCTCATACTCCTCCCCCTCCTCCTCGTGCTCCTACTCCTCATACTCTTACTCCTTCTCCGCCGCCTCCTACTCCACATACTCATACTCCTTATACTCCTCCTACTTTTCCTACTCCTACTCTCATACTCCACCTCCTACTCCTCATTCTCCACATACTCATACTACTCCTGCTCCTCGTACTCCTCCTCCTACTCCTCCTACTAGGTCTCCTCCTACTCTTCCTTCTACTCCTACACCGACTCCTCCTACTTCTACTCCTTCTTTGCCTCATCCTCTTAATCTTACTCCTCCTACTATGACGTGCCTACGTCGCTTCAGCGGTGCGACGTGGTGTCACTATGACGCCTGAGCAGCAGTGGTGGTAACCTCGGGCGCCAGTTTCTATTTACAGTGCAGAAACACCACTACTCGGACGGCTACATTAAAGACACGGTATGTTCAGAGGGTCGTGAGGGAGGAGTTAGACTTATCCAGGAATAAAAATCACAGTAAAGTAATATACACATATTGCAATACACCTAGTTTACAAAACTAATACGGTCCGTAGCGGAATAAGCAACTACCAAGTCAGCTGAACGGTTACAAGCAAGCAATACAGTACGAGCGGTTAATCTATGCTAAATATGATGATACAGCTGCTCTCCTGGAATGTACGACCGGACAACTAAAAAGAAACAAGTACTTTTCAGTTACGACCCACGTTTCACCACATATGATGTTCTCCTATGACCTGAATGCGTGGTGAGGCAAAAGTCACCGGATAATGCGACAGCGACTCCACCCACGCCGTGGTATAATAAGCGATGGTAAATAACGACCCACGTTTCAATTTATAGGAGGGAATCCTATAAATCGAACGCGTGGTGAGGTAAAGTCACCGGATAATGCGACAGTGACTCCGCCCAGGCCGTAGTACAATATACAAGCTAGAAAACAAACTATGATTGCGCACTGGTAGGTTTACGGACTTTACTATTTTACTCAAAAGCCACTTAAAATAATCGGCGGTTTTCAAATTTGTGGACTTCTAAAATTTCCGGTTCGTCCACTTAACGACTTACGAATAATTACTATCCTAACTATTATTACTAACCTAACGAATAATTTTCAGACGGTTAACTTATTTATCAGGAACACTGGCGACACGGCTGCTTCGTCTGGTGGCCTGGCAGGTATTAATTATGGTGGATAGCAAGCCTTTCTTGGTGAAACGGTGACGCTTGCGCACTAGACGGTCGGCTGGACTTGGTACGGTTCTTCACAGATCTGCTGGGCGGACTGCTCGATACGACGCAGGTACTGAACTTTTCTAAGTTTGACTCGGAATTGGACGCGCTGGATCGAGCGCGCATCCTAAGTTATATCTCTGCAGTGGTAGTCTCTGGTGCGCGTATCGATGAGCGTTTAGTTCTCGTGGTTCTCCTCGCGTAGGCTGGAGTTCGAGCATCGGCCGGCTTTCAATGTCTCATACGAGGCGGTGAAAAATCACTTCATTACACTACTCCTTCTCATACTCATCATACTCCCCTACTGCTACCTCTTCGCCTCATCTTACCCCTCTTACTCCTCATATTAATCCTCCTTCTTTTCCTCACACCTCGTCCGCCTCATCCTCTTCCTCCTCCTTTGCCTCATCCTCCTCCTCCCCATATTCCTCCCCCGCCTCATCGGACTCCTACTCCTCCTCTTACTTCTCCTCCGCCTCCTCCTTCGCTGCAGTCTCCTCCCCCTCCTCCCACTACTACTACTAAATTGCGATACCTCATCCCTTTGTTCTAATAGTAGCAGACTCTGCAGTTGTCCGCATATAAATAGCTGACTTGCGATTGAGCATTCAAATCTTGTTTACTATTTCTTGCTGCAACATCTATTGATGAATCTACTGTTGTAAACCTCCAATGAATAGGTTGTTTTCAAAAATTTCCGAAATTTGTGCTTTTAAAAAAATCGTGTTTCGAAGTATAAACCGAAACTGGTGCTGTCCGTAGTATAAACCGAAACTGGCGCAATCTTGTGGATTTGTGTAAGAAGTAAAATATCAAGTTTTCTTCTTCGTCATCAAGTGTTTGTGTGCAAAACGAACTTACAATCCAAGAAAATCGAGAAAAACTACAATTCCTAATCCTACTACTCCTCCTCCGCCTCGACCCCTACTTTTACTCCTCCTCCTCCGCCTCAACCCCTTCCTCCTCCGCCTCATCCTCTTCCTCCTACGCCTAATCCCCTTCCTCCTCTGTCTCATCCCATTCCTCCTCCGCCTCACCGTCCTACTCCTACTCCGCATACTCCTCCATCTAGTCCTCTTCATCCTTTTTCTCTTACTTCTCTTAATCCACCTACTCATACTACTTCTGCTCCTTGCAGTCCTCTTCCTACTCCTCCGCCTCATCCCCTTTTCCTACTCCTACTACTCCAACTCATCACACTCCTCCTCCGCCTCATCCTACTCCTAGTACTCCAACTCCTCATACGCCTCCTCCTACTCCTACATCTACTCTTTCTACTCCTCATACTCCTCCTTCTACTCCTTCTCTGCCTCATCCTCTTAAATTTACTCCTCCTTGTCCTACTCCTACTCCTCCACATACTCCTCCTTCTCCTACTCCTTCTCTGCCTCATCCTCTTAATCTTACTCCTCCTTGTCCTACTCCTCCTACTGCTAGTTCTCCTCCGCCTCATCCTACCCCTCCCACTCCTCATAATCCTCCTTTCCTACTCCTTCTCCTTACACTTCTCGTCATCCTTCTCCTCACACTCCTCGTCATCCTCCTCCTCCTCCTCGTCCTCCTTTTCCTCCTCCTCACACTCCTCGTCGTCGTCCTCCTCATCATCCTCCTCCTCCTCACACTCCTCGTTCTCCTCTTCGTCCTCCTCCTCACACTCCTTCTTCTCCACACACTCCTCCTCCTCCTCACACTCCTCCTTCTCCTCACACTCCTCGTCCTCCTCATCCTCCTCCTCACACTCCTCGTCCTCCTCCTCCTCCACACTCTTCGTCGTTCTCCTACTCCACATACTCTTACTCTTCATACTTCTACTCCTCCCCTTCCTACTCTTCCGCCTCCTACTCTTCCTCCTTCTACTCCTCGTCCGCCTCCTCCTCCTCCTACTCCTCCGCCTTCGGGTCATGAAGGTTTTAGAACATATTTACATAAATTTTGCCTAACTAATTCAGACAAGTGCTTATACTGTGGAATGACAGATACGGCAGAACACACACACTTTTTGAATGCCAACGATGGACAGGTGAAAGACAATTGACAAACCAGAAAAAGAAGAATATAACAGGAGAGACGACAGTAGGAAAAATGCTTGCAAATGAAGAAAACTGGAAAACCGTAAAGTCAATGGCTAAAAGCATAATGTAAAAAAAAGGAGAGATGGATCGTAATATGAATAGTCTAATAACGACGTAATGTAATCGGAAAGAAAATAGCCCAAAACATCTGCGAAAAGGAACATCTCTCCCAAAGTAATACCACTGTGGCGGTTCTAGGAAAATCTTCCTTCTTACATGAATAGGTTTTTTAGTCGGTACAAATCTGACAGTGTTCGGTTATTGGGCCACCGTTCGTCTGTTTGAAGATGTTTTCCCACGCCCGCAAAAAAAAACTACTACTATTGGATTTGTGAAAGAAGCAAAAAAATCAAGTTTTTTCTTCGTCACTTTCAAGTGTTTCCTACTCCTCCTTTCCCTGCTCCTACTCCTTCTACTCCTCCTCCTGCAGTATAATGTATAAACAGAAGAAATGTTTCATCTCAAAATATTAATTACAAATTTTATATTAGATTAAAAATAATTTTAAGTTGCACGTACCATCGGTAATTTTAGGTGAAGTAGTACGTGTCCTGTGTCACTTGGCGAGCCGTCACTACAACAGCCTGTATCTACGAATGTTACGTTTCAAACATACAATAAGATAAAGTTTAATAAAAAATATGCTGTTTTTAATTTAAAAAATTGTTCAATTGGTTATATTCCAATTAACAGCCTTTTTATTCACATATTTATAATAGATTGCGTACATGCATGATTGCGTTATACTTACGAGCAATTTTCGTTCTCAATTATTATCTCTATGGCTACGTCAATGTGAAATTTTTAAATTATTTATGAAAATGAGCTTATAATAACCTTATTTTTTTTTATTAATTCTTAACCTACTGCATCCTGAGAACTGTTTATATGAAGCTTTTCGTCTATCAGAATTTGATTTACAACCTGTATAGCTGTGAGTACTTATATATTTTAGATATTAAAGTAAAATTGAAATAAATTGGTTAGAGCTCATATACTCAAATTCAAATAAAGGAACGAAAACAGACACGTATCAGTTGTGCTTTATTGGAAATTGTGTGTCATTTGTAAACGATCTGTCGAAGTTTTTCTCACAGACCTGCTATTGTTACAGAAACCCTAATGTGCAAGTGTCAGAATGATGAGAGATAAATTGTTTTAAAGAAGACTCATTCCAGGAATCACCTCCATTTGTTGTAGGGATGTAGACAGATTGGCGTCGGCGGAGTGCAATACCCAAAAATTGCTTTTATTAAGAAAATGGTCTGCTGACTATAAATTATTATGAAATGTTTGCTCGCACAATTAATCTCTTTTTGCGTCATGAAAAGTACATGTTTTATTAAGGACTTATAATTAAAATATAGTATATTAATATCATAGTTTAGAGATGTTCTGATCGTTGACCCATTTTTATGATGTGGCCGAATATATCTAGTAAGCGTTACATCATGGTGACAAATGAATTACGAGAGTCATCAAATATTTGTAGGTAGACCAAGTATGTTTATATAAACGTTATATACAGGGTGATCGCGATGTAATGGGCCAAAATTCATTACTAGATTCCTGACATGAAAATATTGCGATTTAGATAAACTCACCTTAGTCCAAAAGTTGATACTTACAGAGATACAGGGTGTTTAATGCAAAATATTATTTTAGTTTTCTTATTTATTTCATAATAAATGCTCATATCGAGATGAAATTTTGGTGTTAAGAGTTTTATGGGGCGAGAGATTGAAATATATCCATGGTTTGCTTGTAGCTCATAGAGAGCGCCACCTGCGCTAGGTCGAATGCGTTGAAACGACAGCACTTTTTTATCTTTCAAAAATCTAATTCTCAGGTAGCAAATTCTGATTTTACAACTTCTTTTACACAAAAAAGCTATACTTTTTCACCGTTCTCGTAAAATTTGCCATTGAAAATTCCAACGTATTTGCATTCAATTACAAATTGGCAAAAATTTTCAAGTAGGCTTATGTTAAAATCCAATTTTGACATTTTCCACTTATCTGTGTGTATCTGTGTGCTGTCAGTAATATTACAGTATTATTCGTGCCTTATTAAAAGTATTCTTTACTTTATGATCTAAATCGTAGTGCGAGATAATTTTTTTTTTTTGGATGGCGTACAGCGAGTAGACGTGGTCTGGAGTGTTCCTTGTTTGCTGGGGTGCAGATAGCTTTGAACATTTCTAATGTATATGTATTGGTATTAGATTGCTGCTATTTAAGGAATTTGGTACAGTTATACCTCGTCGATAAAGTTTTCAACAATGAGTAATAGAAATAAAGGCAAAATTACCGAATTAACAACAGAAGAGTTAATTTCGAAAATGTGTACCGAATTCAATTCAATTCAATGGAAAAGAAATTTACTGCTATTTATGAAAAACTGAAAATGAATTATCTGTGCGAGTATCGAAAGCCAATGAAAATAATATTGCTTTATTTAATGAGAAAATCGATATGTTAGAGCAATCCAGCAAGCTCAATAATTTAAGAATTAATGGTATGGCAGAGGAACCTGATGACGAAACAACCGTTTCCAAGGTTTTGGACCTTTCTTCAACACAGCTGGGCGTCGCTTGCAGTGTCCATGACTTTAGTTGTGTTTACCGTATTGGTCGCCTTAATAATGCAAATGATTTTCCTCGTACCATACTTGTCAATTTTGTAAAGCGCTCAAAATGCGTAGAAGTGTTGCAAGCAAAAAAGCGCTTGAAGCGTGGTCAAATATCCATATTTGAGGATCTTACCAAGCAGAGATTCCAACTACTGAAGGAGGCAAAGAAGAAAGTGGGTGCGAAAAATGCGTGGTCACGCAGTGGCAAGATTTTCGTTTGGAGTGAAAAATAGAATAGAATACAATATTTATTTATTTAGCAACAACAAATGCTATTTACATTACTATACATATACAAAAACATACCAACAAAAGACAATGTTTACCATGCCCTATCACTACAAAAAAAATTACTGATATTTCTAACAAATACTTTCACATTTACAGATCTTTTTATTTCTTCAGGCAAAGCATTAGATGAATGTAATCCTTCATTAAAGAGAGACTTTTTCAAGGAAGTTAACTTAGTATATTCAATATTGTATTCTCCAGCAGACCTTATATTATACTTATGCAAATCACATCTCTTAACTAAAAACTCTTTAAGATAATCAGGTACCTGATTTCTTTCAATTTTATATATTAGCGTCAAACATGATCGCGTTACAATTTGCTCGACAGAAATCCATTTTAAGGTACTTAACATATAATTTATTGGTGTGTAACGATTACAGTTTAGTATAATACGCATTGTTTTATTTTCTAACACTTGCAATCTATTAATATGCGCTTTATTGCAGCCTATCAGTAATGAAAAACAATAATTGAAATGTGGATAAATGATCGAGTTATACACTGTCATCTTGGCCCAAGATGATAATTCATGTGAAATTCTTCTAAAAAAAGATATTTTCTTACCTATTTTTTTACATAAAAAAATAATATGACAATCAAAGGATAATTGCTGATCTAACATTACGCCTAAGTATTTAATTTGTTTTACAAATTCAATTTGACTATTATTGATGTGTATATTTCTATTAACAGCAAATCTTTCACAATTAAATTTAGTCCCAACCACCATAAGAAAGCGCTCAGAATAAATTCGGAAGGAAACCTAGGCTTGATCGTACTATAAAGATTGGTTCCTACTTTTCTCGTATTTTATATTATCAAGTAGTAGTTTTTACAGTTGAATGGTTTTTTGTTTTTTATTATGTTTATCTTTAGGTTGGAATGTCTAGTATCACTTACTGTTCTGTTTTTTTTTAGAGTAAATAAACTTAAACATAAATAAATCATAATGATATTTTCTGTTTGCTAATTGTTACTATTATATTATTGAAATGCAATGCTTTTTATTTACTTCTTTTTAATGATGAGTTTATGATGATAAACATTATATATTAACTTAACTGCTGTACTGCTATATTGTATCAATGTATAAACTAAGGACACTTACAATACACTTATTTTCTGTAATGCATAATAAATTAAATTTCTGTCATTTTAATATTGAGTCAATTTTTACAAATTTTTCCGGAATATGTAGTGGACAACTTCTTGGATATTGTGGGGTTATCAGAAACGTGGCTGAATGAATTTATTCCTGATTATAGTGTCAGAATTGATGACTATCACTTAATACGTAATTACCGGGGTAAGAGAGGTGGAGGAGTGGCATTTTTTATAAAGCATGGTATAAATATATAATGTGCTGGAGTGTCTGGAGATGCCTGGCAGTCTCTTAGAAAGTGTGTGGGTATGTGTTAAGGTAGCTGGTAAGAGAATATGTTTGGGTACTGTATATAGACCGCCTTCAGCAAATTTTTATTATTGCTTAGATCAATCCTCAGTTTGACTATATTCTAGTTGATGGAGATTTTAATGTAAATTTTTTAGATAAAAATGACGCAAAATTTCGTAAATTTGATAATTTGCTTTCTAAATATAATTTAAAACAGATAATTGAGGAATCTACGCATAAGTTGTCTAACTCCCAGACATTAATTGATTTGTTGATTATTTCTGATATTGATATTGTTAATAGCACAGATGTTCTTGATATGAAACCCGTCTCGCATCACTCCATGGTTAAGTGTGACTTAGACATTAAGCTGGTTACGTAGAGAGATTTTTCAAATATGCAATATAATACATTTATTAATGATTTAAATTTGATAAACTGGGAGGCTTTGTATTCTTTAGAGACCCACCGAACAAATGGTAGAGTTTTGGAACAATAATGTTTTAGCGATTTTCGATTTGCACGCTCCACAAAAAACGGTTCGAGTTACAAAGAAGCTAGCCACGTGGTTGACTCCGACGTTAAAGCAGATGATCAAACTTAAAAATGCGGCTTACAGTAAATACAGACGTCTTAAAACTGTTACGTCTTGTAACGAGTACAGAGACTTGCGGAATTTAGTTAACCGTGCTGTTAGGGCAGAAAAAAGAGCATTCCTTCAATTTAAATTTAGATCTAATCCGAAAGATTTTTGGAAAACGTTAAAATACTTAAATGTTACTAGCAACAAAAAAAAAATTTACAATATTGACTCGCAAGCTTTTAGTGATTTCCTGATTAATACTGTGCCTGAGATTGACAGCAAAGGATATGACAATATATTATTACAAAAATATGATAATCCATCTCCTGAATTTAGAAAATTACATACATTTTTAATTTGGTTTCTGAAATTACAATTGAAATTATTAACAACATAAAAACGCAGGCTAAAGGTGCAGATGGAATTAATAAAAGAATGCTGGAATACTTATTCTCTACCTTGAGTAAATATTTTTGCTTCATTATAAATAAGTGCTTGTCTACTGGATCTTTTCCGGCAGCATGGAAAGATTCCCAAATTATAGCGGTTCCGAAAAAAATCCAATCCTATAGGCCTCTCAGATTTTTGGTCAATCAGTATCCTGCCGGCAGTTTCTAAGGTTTTGGAAACTGTGGTGAGGGAGCAGTTAAATGAACAGCTCAAGGTTAATAATATACTTCCGCCAATACAGTCGGACTTTAGGGCGATGCATAGTACAACAACAGCCTTGCTAAACGTTACAGACGATATATTTCAAGCTAATGATAATCGCTTATGTACCTCTCTAATATTGCTCGACTTTAGTAAGGCGTTCGATACTTTAAGTTAAGTTAATCAAATTTTGCTGAAGAAGCTTAGTTTCTTTGGTGTTAGCCAAATTGCATATTCATTCTTTAGTAATTATTTGATGAACCGTCGGCAACGCGTGTTTCAAAAAATAAAAATTCTACCTTTAATTCCATTAAATATGGAGTTCCTCAGGATACTCGGGCCTATTCTCTTCTCCGTGTATACAGCAGACTTTAATTCATCTCTGAATTATTGTAGGATTCATCAATATGCAGATGATACACAACTATACTTATCTTTTGACCATGTAGATAGTGTTGCAGCTGCTTGCTGTATTAATTCAGATCTCAAAGCAATAGTCAAAGTGTCGCTTTCTCACAGTTTCATTTTAAATGAATCTAAAACTCAGTTTCTTTTATTTGGAAACCACAGAGAAAACGTGTTGTCACACCGCGATAATTTTGTAATCAAATTAAATAATCAATTACTTCAACCTATTGATCAATGTAAGAACCTAGGCCTTATCATGGATACTGATTTACGCTTTTCAGGTCATGTTAATAGCTTGGTTCAAAAGTCTTTTGCTAAACTTAAAATATTATATATGCATAAAGAGTTACTAAGCGCTGAAACAAAGCTGTTGTTGTGTGACTCTTTAATATTATCGCATTTATCCTATTGTGATGCAATTTTCTGGCCTACTCTACGCGTTAAAGATAAGATAAACACTTTGCAGAAAATTCAGAATAACTGTATAAGATATTCATATGGCTTGCGAAAGTTTGATCGTATATCTGCCGCAGTAAAACAAACAGGCTGGCTTAAGCTTCATGAGCGATTTGTTTACCATTTATCTTGCTTGATCTATAAAATAAGTAGTAACAACCTGCCAAGCTACCTTGGCGAGAAACTTATTAAACTTGGAGATTCCCATGCACACTCAACGCGCAACCAGCATCTATATTGTATCCCCAAGCACTACAATGCTGCCAAAATTTATAATGCGATACCTCCGGAAATTAAATCAGCAACCACGTTAGCATCTTTCCGAAAACATGTTAAAAAACACTTACTTGTCAAAATGGTTTCTAGCTTGTTACTTTGTTTTATTTTTTTCTCTTTCTCTTTTTTATTGTTGTGCCCATGTCTACTCTATTATATTTATAGTCTGAACGCGGTTGGTTACATGGAAGAGCGGCATATTGCCGATTGGCGCCAACCACATATAATATGATTTTTCTTTTTTGTAAATGCTATAGGAAAAAAAATATTATTATTATTATTATCATTATCATTATCATTATCATTATCATTATCATTATCATTATCATTATCATTATCATTATCATTATCATTATCATTATCATTATCATTATCATTATCATTATCATTATCATTATCATTATCATTATCATTATCATTATCATTATCATTATCATTATCATTATCATTATCATTATCATTATCATTATCATTATCATTATCATTATCATTATCATTATCATTATCATTATCATTATCATTATCATTATCATTATCATTATCATTATTAGTATTATTATTATTATTTTTATGCGCAATCAGATTATGTTGGACGTCGAGCGCTTCGTCGGTATTCAGATTTGTATCCGAATAGAAGGCAACCAAATCGGAAACTATTTCAAGAACTTTTTAAGACTTGGAGAAACTGGTAGTTTTCGTCCTAAAAGAGACAACGCAGGGCGTACTGTTACAGTTCACCAAGAAGAAGAAATTTTAGTAAGAGGGGCAGGAAATCCAGAAGTTCCTCCATCGCCTCGGGGGTGGCCTGGTTGGGAGCTCGAGAGCCGGTCGACATGCTCCTGATGAGCTCCTCTAGAGCTCTATGGCGGGCTTCTGCCGCCTCTTCACGGGCTCTGGCGGCATCCTCTTGTTCATGAAGTCTTCTGGTCAGCTCGGCGATGCTCTGCCTGAGCTGCTCGTTCTCGGCCCTAACCTTGGCTAGCTCCTCGTCACGGCGAGGGAGAATTCGCCCAGCGTCGGATAGCGGGCTAGGGCTCCTACTGTCGCAGGAGCTCCTTTCGCTGCCTTCGCTGGGGGTCGGCGTTTGCGATCGAGATCGCATCGCGTCGTCCTCCTCGACGCCGTTCACTTCACTCGACAGCACGCCTGAAACAGAAATATCTGGGATCTCGCTGCCTAAGCTGGAAGATCTCAGACGGTCAGGCACACCGAATTCTTTTAAGAATAGTCTTAAGAAAGACTAGAGATTTTGTCTTGTAAAAGACAAGGTTTTGTGGGGCCTCCACTTCACTGTGCGCACACACTGGTTTGCACTACTTTGCCACTTACTCGTGCACTAGTAGGGTAGTACCTACTCGCGTCGCTGCTGCTTGTGGACTGATGTACTCAAGCATTTTTCGAATGCGTATAAATACTATTGAAACTGGGCCAAAGCCAGAGCCAGTTGGCTGGCTCTGATCTCTAGAAGAGATACTCCTCAGCGCAAAGGTCTCATTATTGTAAGTATGGTTATTATGTTTGTTTGAATAAATTTGTATTTTTATTAAAAGGTTGAGTTTCTTTACCTCTTGCAGGAGCCGAGTGACTACTCCAAGAATATAAGAGAGGTATTATAGTTATATGTTTAAAGCATGGTGGAGGACTGTTTAGTGACATTTGGGGGAAGCACCAAACTTCCTTGCTATAAAGTCACCTGCATTCCGTGACAATATATATATACAGGGTGTCTCGCTTAAAAGTGGAACAAGCAATAAACTTTTTTTTGTTGGATACACCTTCAAATAGTCTATCTTCGACATACTTGGTGTTCTCTAAAATTCGAAACCGTGGCCGACTACGATACAATTTATGTGGCCTAAAAACGGAATATCATATTAGGGATTTTTTTATTCGAAAAATTTTTACGAATTCTTGATCAGCACCCCAGAAAACCTTACCAACCAAATTTTCGTTGCCATAGTATACAGGGTGCTCAGAATAGCTAGGGTGTCTCGCTTAAAAGTGGAACAAGCCTGTAACATGCCTACCATTCGACCGATTTCAATAAACTTTTTTTTGTTGGATACACCTTCAAAAAGTCTATCTTCGACATACTTGGCGTTCTCTAAAATTCGAAACCGTTGCCAACTACGACACAATTTATGTGACTTAAAATCGAAAAATCATATTAGGAATTATTTGATTCAAATAATTCTTCCCCAGAAAACCCTACCAACCAAATGTTCGTTGCCACATTATACAGGGTGCTCAGGATAACTTGGGTGTCTCGCTTAAAAGTGGAACAAGCCTGTAACATGTCTACCGTGTGACCGATTTCAATAAACTTTTTTTTGTTGGATACACCTTCAAAAAGTCTATCTTCGACATACCTGGTATTCTCTAACATTCGAAACCGTGGCCGACTACGATACAATTTATGTGACCTAAAAACGGAAAATCATCTTAGGGATTATTTTATTCGAAAAATTTCCACGAATTCTTAATCAGAACCCCATCAGTCCCTACCATTGAAATAAAAACTACATTTTGAAATTAAGAAATTGTCGCTTTTGAATATAATTCGTTTATTTTTTCAAAATGATTTGGGTAATTGATCTATTTCCTATTTATCAAAGTTTAAGTTTTTGTATGGAGCATGTGACTCAATTCCTAAGTACAATATTAATTATTATTTTCAGAAGGCGAACACTGTATAGATATGGATGTATATGGATGGTCATATTTAAAGTTGACTTTTCTATTTTAATGTATTAGTAAACCATTATAATAGGTTACAGTATTATATTGAATAGACCTGAAATAAAAGACAATAAATACTATTTTTGATTTTTTATAAACTCATAAATAAATTATACATAAAACTATAACAAAAGAAGTGGTGGAAGCAAAATAAGGTAGGTACTTAGCTTTCAACCAGTATTAATAAACTGCAGCTAGTAAAAACTAATTTATCTTATGTCTACAGTATAATTCATAAATAAGGCAAAAAATGAAAAGCCGATGGGAGGAGAGTCCAGTCCTCCACCTATTAGCGCAAACGTGTAGATTTAAAATCATTAAAAGATACTTCACTAAACGAGAACAAGACCTAGCATGGTCCGCAATGCGTACACAACAATACATTTGCTGTGATAATTTGACACTCATAAGCGGATAGTTGGTCGGTCACCCGACAGCCTTTATGTTGCTTTATGTAGGGAGTAATAAAAAACAAAGTTGAAAAAAATCGCCACTACTGTGAATTACACAATTTCAGAGGTTTTTTAATAGCAACTTTTGATTACCTTTAAAATGGCGTACGTAGTCAGCTTTACCCATAGAACGTTTCATTTTCTTGTTTTATTCTTGGTTTATTCCACATAATATTCGAAACTCATGTTACCTACCTACCTAAAGAGTTGATGTACTTAATACATTATATTAAAAAAACATTATTTTTACGTTACTATAAATTTGCCCTTGTCTATTTGCATAAAACAATAATTAATATTGTATCTAAGAATGAAGCCCCTCGTGCTCTAAACATAAACGTGGCATTCTTTTTTAATATCATATGGCAGTTTTTAATTCCTAAGAACCCTGTATAATGTGGCAACGAAAATTTGGTTGGAAGGGTTTTCTGGAGTGCTGATCAAGAATTCGTGAGAATTATTTGAATCAAATAATTCCTAATATGATTTTCTGATTTTAAGTTACATAAATTGTGTCGTAGTCGGCCACGGTTTCGAATTTTAGAGAACACCAAGTATGTCCAAGGTAGACTTTTTAAAGATGTATCCAACAAAAAAAAGTTTATTGAAATCGGTCGAACAGTAGGCATGTTACGGCTTGTTCCACTTTTAAGCGAGACACCCAAGTTATCCTGAGCACCCTGTATAATGTGGCTACGAAAATTTGGTTGGTAGGGTTTTCTGGGGTGCTGATCAAAAATTCGTAGGAATTATTCAAATCAAATAATCCCTAATATGATTTTCCGATTTTAAGTCACATAAATTTTATCGTAGTCAGCCACGGTTTCGAATTGTAGAGAACACCAGGTATGTGAAAGATAAACTTTTTGAAGGTGTATCCAACGAAAAAAAGTTTATTGAAATCGGTCGAACGGTAGGCATGTTACAGGCTTGTTCCACTTTTAAGCGAGACACCCAAGTTATCCTGAGCACCCTGTATAATGTGGCTATGAAAATTTGGTTGGTAGGGTTTGATGGGGTCCTGATCAAGAATTCGTAGGAATTTTTTGAATAAAAAATTCCTAATATGATTTTTCGATTTTAAGTCACATAAATTGTGTCGTAGTCGGCCACGGTTTCGAATTTTAGAGAACACCAGGTATGTCCAAGGTAGAGTTTTTGAAGGTGTATCGAACAAAGAAAAGTTTATTAAAATCGGTCGAACGGTAGGCATGTTACAGGCTTGTTCCACTTTTAAGCGAGACACCCAAGTTATCCTGAGCACCCTGTATACTATGGCAACGAAAATTTGGTTGGTAAGGTTTTCTGGGGTGCTGATCAAGAATTCGTAAAAATTTTTCGAATAAAAAAATCCCTAATATGATTTTCCGTTTTTAGGCCACATAAATTGTATCGTAGTCGGCCACGGTTTCGAATTTTAGAGAACACCAAGTATGTCGAAGATAGACTTTTTGAAGGTGTATCCAACAAAAAAAAAGTTTATTGAAATCGGTCACACGGTAGACATGTTACAGGCTTGTTCCACTTTTAAGCGAGACACCCTGTATATATATATATATATATATATAGCTTAGTGGATCAAATTCTTACAAGGCACAGGTGGATTTTGATGGAAGGAACAACGAATCAACTGCGGACAACGTTGTTTCTGGGTTTTTGCCTATCTCTATTTGTGGCTTCGTGTCACACAGCCTCTGTTTAGAGGCAAAGAGCAACATTTGCCGCGGAAGAGAATCCAGCAACTACTGTCAGGGTCTCAGCCAGGACAAATACAAGAAAGGAAGGAGCTTAGTGAATCAAATTCTTATAAGACACAGGTGGATTTTGATAGCTAGAGAATCCAGAGAAAACAGATGGAAGGAACAACGAAGCAACTGCGGATAACGTTGTTTCTGGGTTTTTGCCCTTCATCAGCGCAGTGCAGCCTAAAAACAAGAGATGGAACAAGAAGGAAGGGCAAAAAACACGAACACAAGAGAATGACAAGTAGGAAGTCTACCTCTATTTGTGGCTTCGTTTAGTGGATTTTGATGGTTAGAGGATTGTTATCAGGAAGTTTAGAAGATGCTTTATTTGAGATGGAAATGATTTTCTTTATGGAGAGATAAATATGCAACTGGACCAGATTATCGTACATTTATGTTGTTGGGGTCGCTGATTCAAATTTGGGATTCAATTAATCCTATCAGGCCAGCTTCAAGGTCATTCTAAGGTCAAATCAAAAAATAGATATACAAATCGGCAAAACCATCATACATTTCTGTTTTTGGACTGGCCGGACCCGAATTTGGAGTACACTTCAATTAATTTTATACAGTAACATTCATTTGGAGAGAAAGAGGGTTAATATCTTTACAGTAAAATAAAGTACATCATCTTCCGAAAAGGTAAAAAGTAAAAGTAAAGTTAATAGTAATAGTAATAGAAATAGTTATAATAATAGTAATAGTAGTAGTAGAGGACGAGGACGAGGACATCATCATCATCATCAACATGTTTGATAAGATAAGGGTTTCGCAAAGTAACGTTTTTATTCTTACGGACAAATAATTTCTATGTGGATACAGCAGTTTCAAAGCCATATACGATCGTTGTATGTATTTACAAACTTCTGAACAAAATCTAAATGTATCGTCAAAACTCAGGCCCAAGTTAGAAGAACTTTGCACTATAGGAACAAAATTATCATCATCATCAATCACAATCATGAAATTATCGGATATTTCAGTTACCGCTAATTCATTACCAAACAGAACTTAGATGAATTCAAAAATAAGGAATGTGCTTCTGATTTTTGGAAGATAATTCTAAGATCCGATTTAATTTTATTATCTAGAGGAACATCTATTTTAAGCAAGCTCACATGTGACAATTCATTTCCAATTTTTTACTCTTTGCGTACGAATTCTTATATAACTAGACATCTTACTAAGTGCACTATCGCCTAGTCCAAAAAATGAAGTATTGCTATAAGTAAGTGATGTTGAATTGTGTCAAACGTTTTGGTAAAGTTTAGCAATAGAGCACTAATCATGCCATTATCAAATGATTCAAAAATATCATCCGGCACTTTCAATAAAGCAGTTGTACAACTGTGACTTCACCTAAAACCAGATTGAAAAGGTGGAATAATATCATATTTGTTTAAATGGTCTATTAATTGTGTATATGTCGTAGTCATTGGACGTAATTCGTCATTTCACGGAATGCCTAGTCATCGGCTGTATTGCCAATGTATGAATATTAGTGAATTAAAGATTTGTCTACGGGACCTAAAAATTAATATTTGTATTAATAATAATAAGAACATTGATTTCCTTAATTATTAATTTAAGGTAGGTTGCGTAGGTTAATGTTAAGTGGAAAATGAAAAATTGAAATTTATCTGTTTATTAAAGTCATTTATAGAGAAAAATACAAAATTGAGTCTTACCTTGAAACCAAAACATCTTCACTAAACCGTCCCTGAGCAAAGGGTTTCTCATGTTATTATAATATTATCTTGTTTTATATATTTTTTAAATAGTGTCTGAAGCGCTAGAAAATAAGGTAAGTGATTGCATATTTGTAGGTGAGATATAAGCGGTCACTCATTTACAGATTGTATATTTGGTTGATTCTGCGTTATCCGAAACATCAGTGGCGGCTGTTGAAATGTCAGGTATGTCATATCTTAATAACCAGACATGGAACCCAAACCAAACTTTAGTATATATGTACTGTGACTATATAGAGGACTTCAGTAGAAGGAGAACGATTTTTCAGTTTACGAAAAAAAGTTAAAAAAACGTGGGCCTCACCGAAGATTTCCAAATTGGGTGGTTTAAATTTCGAGAAACAATTTTTTTCATAAAATAGACGTAATTCTACCAATAGGCTTCAGATTTTATTAAAAAAAATTAATTTTTGTTACACTAGTTTGAAAATTGATATTGTATTAGTGATACATTATAAAAATTTCAAAATGCTATAAATTCTACATATATAGTTATTTTTTAATAAAACTTGAATCCTTTTCCTAAAATTACATCTAGTTTATGGGAAATAATGTTTCTCAAAATTTAAAGAAGCCATTTTGAAAATTTGAGGTGAAGTCCACGTTTTTTTTAACTTTTTCGTTTTTCAAATCGTTCTTCTTCTACCAAAGTTCCATATATGGCCACAGTACATATACCCTAAAGTTTGGTTTGGGTCTGCCTATTGAGATATGGCATACCTGAAATCTCACCAGCCGCCACTGCGAAACATCATATTTAACAATATTTGTAAACTAAACGTAAGTCACATAGCAAACACTATCACAAACGTTTAACACTTAATAGTATTGTCACGGATTTCCAAATCCGAATTTTTCTATTGCCAGAAAAACAATTCGTTAATTAATTACCTATCTTTATTAACTACTCAGTACACTACTGAACACTAATTACTCAACTAAACACTTATTTAATTAATCGCTATCTAAATCACTCTAAACACTCCAATTCCAGACCGTACTACAAGAATGACTAACTCGGCCGTTTCTTCTTCTTTTATAGACCCAACGAATATTCCAGGTATATTCTAGCATCTCTAGATCCATTTCCCGAACGACTCGAATGCTTCTCATCTATTCTCCATTTCTCCAGTTGCATCTCAATTCACGGCATGTTGTTTGTTTACCAGAATCGCGTAGGGGTGATCGGGGCAATCTCGCGATACCGCAGTCGTCGATTTAGATGTGAGTGGGGCAAATTCCGTGACACTGCCCCCTCCTTAGGACCGATCGTCCCGATCGGATACACCTCTATACGGGGACAGACGCTCCAGATGGACGACCTTCATCTTACTCCTGGGAGTCCTCTGTATCCGGTAGACGACGTCGTTGATTATTTTAATGACGGTATAGGGGCCCTCCCAACGGTTCTCTAGTTTAGGCGATTTTTCTTTCTTCCGCGTGGGGTTGTACAGCTACACCAGGTCACCTTGTTGGAATCCGACTGTATTCACCCTGACGTGGTATCGAGTCTTCATGCGATCGCTCTCTAATCGCATTCGAGATCTGACTTGGTCGTGTACGGCTGATAGTCTTCGTTCTAGCTCATGGGTATAAGTGTCTGGCTCTGTGGGCTGTTCCGCAGGACGACCAAATACCAAATCTGCTGGAAGGCGAAGGTCTTTTCCAAAGATGATCCTTGCGGGAGTCTTCCCAGTAGTTTCATGGGCAGCTGAGCGGTAAGCTAATAGGAAGAGTGGAATAAGCTTGTCCCAGTCTACCTGGTTCTCGTTCACACACATCCTCAGATTGGTTTCTAGTGTGGCGTTGAAGCGTTCCACCATACTATCTGATGGGGATGCAGTGGGGTGGTCCTGGTTTTCCGGATTCCCATAAGCTCACAGACCTTTCAGAACACACCTGATTCGAAATTTCTGCCCTGATCTGAATATAGTTCCATGGGTACACTAAATCTGCAGAACAGGTTGTTGACTAGCGCTTTTGCTATAGTTGTGATCTCTTGATTGGGAAGGGGATATACTTCCGACCGTTTGCTGAAGTAGTCCATGGCTACTAGCAGATATCGGTTCCTACTTTGGGTTTTCGGAAAGAGGACAGCGATATCAATGGCAGTCCTCTCCAACGGTTTTGTAGAGTCCTATTGATGCCGAAATTTCCACCACCAGTACCTCCATGTACTTCCTGCAACACTTCTTTGACCCGGGACCTCGGGAGTAGTACTTGTTTCTTGACTTCCGTTCCGTCATTGTTCTCCCATGCTCTTTTTAGGACACCGTCTTCCAACACCAGGGAATTCCATTGAGCCCAATAGCTGTTTAATGCTGGGCTTTTACTACTGACTTCAGCCCAAGACGGTCGGTTGTTGGCTTCTTTCCAGTCTAGTAAAGGCTTGATGTCACAGTCAGCTTGCTGGTCTTCCCGAATGGCCGCTGAACTACATCGGTCTTCAGGTTGGGCTGCTACCACCTTGTAAGAAACTGATGAGATGTTCTCTTTCCTTTGAAGACTACTACAGTGTTTGCAGTTGACAGGACAGTGTCTCCTAGAAAGGGCATCTGAATTTCCATATTTCCTGCCGGCTCGATGTTCAACAACAAAGTGATATTCTTGCAGCCGTTCCAGCCATCTTGCCATCTGTCCTTCAGGGTTTTTAAACTGTACCAGCCATTTAAGGGAAGCGTGATCCGTTCTTAGGATAAATTCTTGGCCATACATATACTTATGAAAGTGTTCTAGGCTCTTGACGATGGCAAGTAATTCTTTCCGAGTCACACAATAGTTCTTTTCGCTTTTGATAAAACTTTGCTGAAGTAGCCCGCTACTCGCTCTTGGCCATCTTGTACTTGGGAAAGAACTCCGCCAATTCCAATGTTGCTTGCGTCCGTGTCCACTATAAATGGTTGTCCAGGTATTGGGTATGTCAAGATCGGGGTAGTGCAGAGAGCTTCTTTCAGCGTCTCAAAGGCTTGCTAGCATCTCGAAGTCTATTTGAACGGGATGTTGTTTTCTGTTAGTTTCTGAAGAGCCTTGGCAATGTCAGAGATTCCTGTCTTCTCCGGGTCTGTTTTCACACCGTTTGGAGTAATAATGTGGCCTAGGTATCTAACCTCCTTTTGGAACGGACTGCACTTTTTCGGGTTCAACTTCAGGTTCGCTGCTTTCAACTTCTTGAACACTTTGGACACGTTCTTCAGGTGCTCCTGGAAAGAACGTCCCAGCACCACCACGTCGTCCAAGTAAATCAAGCAGGTCTCCCAATGCAGGCCATGAAGTACAGTTTCCATCAGTCATTCAAAAGTGGCAGGGGCATTACATAGACCAAATGGCATTACATTGAACTGCCACTATCCATTTCTTCTTTCTTCTTGACCAGGACTACAGGAGAAGCCCAAGGACTCTGGGATGGCTTTATGGTACCTTGATTTTGCATCTCACTTAACATCTTGTTAACTTCTTCTCGCTTGGCTAGTGAAAGTCCTCGTGGTGGCTGCTTTATAGGAAACGATGAACCAGTATCGATTCGATGGTTCACTACATTGGTTCTCCCAAAGTCGCCTGGTTTAAGTGCAAACACATCTTCATTTTCACTTAGCAGCTCTTCCAGTTGTTCCACCTCCACCTGTGTTAATCTTTCCTTGGCCCTATCCACGATGTCCCTGAGATATTCTGATAGACTGGTCTTATTTGGCTCCTTCTCCGTTTTGCTGATTTCTTTGAGTGCTCTGACAATGGTAACAGGTTCACAGACTCCCACTTCAGTCCCCCTTGTAATTTTCTATGGAAAGGTTTTCAGGTTTACTATCCGTACTATTGTCGTTTTCTCAGATTTAATCAGGGTACGTCCGGTGACTATAGATTTATTGAACAAATCCAGATTACTGGGTTCCACCACTCCTACACTACACGACATTTCCCCATCCATAACTGTGGCAACCAAGGTTTCGGTCTGAGCAGGTAGTACCACATCTTCTTTAACAACGAGTCTCCGTACAGTGTTATTCTCAGTGGTGTTCGTTAGCACTACATCCTCACTCATTATCCGTAGCGTACCAGCATTCAAATCTAAGTTCACCCCCTTTGCCCGTAGTAAGTCTAGTCCGAGTATGACATTGTTCGATATATTTGCTACCAGGGCTCTGTGTTTGAACTTGACGTCTCCTAATTCTACTTCAAGCTCGCATTCCTCCTTGACTGGCAGTTGTCCATTGGCTGTTGTAAGGACATAACGTTTGGCAGGATTTTTAATACGCCAATCACCAATAATATCTGGCCATACAATAATTCTTGTCGCTCTAGTGTCAATTACCATAGGGAACATACGACCAAAAATAATGCCTTCTACTAGCAAGGAGTCAGAGTCCTGGAGACGTGATAACGTAACTTCTTCTCGTGGGGTATGGTAGGAGGACGCAGCCGGCTTTTGCCCCGTCAAGCCGGCTGACCCTAGTTTTCCTGTGCAGCTACCTCTGATTCAGGTATCTTCTTTGTGCCGCTAGTGCTTTCCCATTACAAAATCCATATACAAAATGGTTGTCGGCTAGCTCGCGATTATTAAAATTCTGCATGTTTTCTTTAGATTTTACTTAATATCCAATACAACACCGTAAAGTAGAACCAAAAAAATTTGGCTTTGATAAACTGCCAAATTAATTCAAGTGAACAAACGTTCGTCGTTCAGATTATGAAACAAAACCTTAAAATCGATTTTTCTTAAGAACGAAGTACGAAGTATCGAAGTAAATCAAGAGTACATTTTTCTACAAAAAATCTATCATAGTTTGATGTTTAAATTTGAAAATATTGACGTGCAATAAATTAGGGGCGCATTTTATCCGTGAGCCCCCCCTGCCTGAGACATCTCTTACTAAAATTTTAAAAAGTTTTTATATAGTTTGTTACAACATTTCATGAGTGTACAGCATACCAAAATTCATAATTATGCGTTAACTAGTTTTGGAAATATTTTGAAAAACATGGTCTCTTGAGGCTCCTTTCAGGGGAACACTGCCTCCTTAGGAAGCACTTTTCGACCCCTATTTATAGAAAATGATCGTAGAATCTACTGCTATCAAATGTGTTGTTGAATACATAATCTAAAAAAATTATCCAATGATTTTTGCAATTGGACTAGCTATGATGCCATAGCTGATTTTAAAAAGACCGATTTGCACTTTTATAAATAAAATTTAAAAAAATCGGTCAAGCACTGAGGGACATTTAAATCTGCACTACTTTGCAAAATCTATCTATATTTCTGAGACCTCTGAATACATAACGATATTTTGTTTAACTTATAAAAAAACTGCATTAATTATTCTTTATATGGGAATATAATTAAAGTGGGATTATTAAGAAAACAAACCGTGTATACCTAATATAACATTATACAAAATTATTCAAAACAGTTAATAAAAAAACAACCTTAATAAAATATGAAAACCGTAAAAAATATGACAAACGCTTTATGTCTTTTGTTGTAACAAATCTGAAATATATTGTGGTTTGTGATCAAAGATAAGGGCGCCAGGTTCAAAACAAGCGGACAGAAGTACCACTATATAATATCAGTCGTTCCGACATGTGTCTAGTGCACTACTAAAGATTCAAGAAGTTGTTAATTCGTTCTGATAAAGGTAAAAGTCGACCTGCCCCCAAATCAGACTCTATTGTTATTGAAATTTTATGTCAAGTGACGGTAAGGTACTCTGTCCAATCATAGGTACTTTATATTATATGTTTACAGACAGGGTTTTTGTAACCATAAAATTAGATAATGGTGTAATATTAGTAACATTGTTAATTTGTTTAAAAATGAAATGAAATAATAAATACTGCCCTGTTAAGAATATAAGTCGTACAATCTTCTTTTACGACGTTATTTAGTTCTGGAGTTTATTTTTATATTATTTTTTCAAATCTTATTAGTGCAAAAGATCGAACCTATCAAAAATCTAATTTCTATTTATACAATATAATCTGGCCTAATAGAACCTAACATGAAACATTAGTAATATGTTGCATAATATTTTTATTCAAAATTTACAATTTGATGGCAAGTCAAAGCACCTAATCAGTAGTAGTAGTAGCAGCATCAAAATGAAGATTTTGCAGTTACGACTTCCATGCTTAACAGGGCAGAATAATGAAATTTTAACTAATTTTGTTGAATGGAGACAAGTGTGTGTCAAACTGTTCAATAAACATTGATCATTGTTAACTACAGTATCAAGAAGAAGTAAGTAACAATGAAATAAAAATGATTTAACATCTCTATGGAAGCAGATAAACACATTTTAAACTGTCAAACTTGACATACGTTTAATACATTTACTATTTTGAGAATGAAAACAGAGAGATTTTCGAAACGTCAAAAATACAGAAGTGAGCGATAGTGATGTGATTTTTGTTGTTTCTGCTATTTTCAGTGTGAGATTTTTTGGTTAGGCAAACTTAGTTTCAAAAATAACCTATGACTGATCCGTTTGGCGTAAGGGCTTATTTAATTAATCTTTATTTTTTCAACAAGCATATCTTTTTTGCTTAAAAATGATTGAGGATTCATCTGTGTTATAAGAAATAGGTCTCTAAAACTTTTTGAAATATTGAGAAAAATCAATTTGAAAATTTTCACTTCACTTCTTTGGTAAGGTCACATTGAACTGGCAAAATATTTTTTTTCTCACTACCTGCGGATAAAACACTTGATCGACAAAATTTTTTTGGAAGGCTGATATATCTGTTACGGCTATTGTAATGACATTGTAAATTAAATTAGACATTCATTAAATAAACAGAATATTTAAAATCATAGGCAAAGTTATTTATTAAATACATTGACAGTAAAATCTTTATATTTGTATAAATTAATACTAGATGCTGACATACCTAATGATAATTTTTAAATATCGATGATATAACTGGATGTTGAGGAAATATTGCGGCTTTCAATAGTGAAACTTATGTTCTTATCATTGCACCAAAGCACCAAAGAGATGAAGCCTTTTGTGTTTTGCTTAGTTCGGTAAAATATACCAATCATCCTTCCTCGTTAGTTATGTTAAATATCGTTTTTTCTACATCATTTTTTATAGCGACCAAATGCTTGCTCGTATTTCTTTCGTGATTTCTAGAACACCAGAAGCTTTATTTTCAATATCTGTTCTGGCATGCTCTCATAGTATAGCCATCGTTTTCCATTTTAAAGAATAAAAAAGGATAGAAACACTCTGAGAGTGCTTTCAGAGCGCTTTTGCTAAAGCAGTCAATCGAAACCGGCATAAATTGTATATATAACACTAATTATTATTATTAGTAATAACCCCGATAGTTATAGTTATCTATAATGTACCTATGCAATACGTGGGATACTACATTATTACAGCACTTATGTGATTATACGACTAAGTCTACGGCTTCATTGTGCAAACTTCACATGCGTAGGTATGGTAATAATGTCTATATCCCACTTATTGCAGAAATAACTATTACCACACTACAGCAAGGTACTGAGACCAACTGTTAGCTTTTACTTGTTACTGATGACAAACTGTCCGCTTTAATACGTGCATGCACCTGGCATCTAAGTGCACATTTATATTGGAGCGGCACGCCAAGCCACGACAAAAGCCACACGCTGGACTGCATGTCAAGTTCCAATACAAGAGCCAGGAGGAGTACGACAGTGTGAATGTTGGAGCGAAGCGCCAGGGACTCTTCTAGTTTATAAATTTCAATGTTCTAACAGTTTCGCCATAGCTTTAAATTTAAAGTGGTAGCAATATGTATACCGAATCGTCGTCTTCATCAGATGATGAGATTTTATTAGAATCGACGGCGAAATTAATGGTATATTTTCTTAATAAAATACGAAAAAAAAATATTTTGTATACAGTATTTCCCGACAAGATAGAATAAAAGTACCTTAGGCCGCACGAGCTCGATTAAAAAAAGAAAATTAATGATTGGAACCGCATTTCGATATCTTGATTCATTTAAACGATACAGAGCATTTCTTATTTATTTATTCTTCTATGACACTTTATAACGTCCTTGTTATCTAATACTTTAGATGTTTGCAAAAACATTATTTATTCAGTTTTTACGTAAATTTCAGTGGCGTATGCAGTTTTTTAAAATACTTTATATTTCTTTGTATAATCTGTGTGAAATCACAGTTTTCCACACAATCCACACAATTTTATGGTCAACTTTACAGTTACATCTCAAACATCATCGACGATACAAAAATATAAAGTACCCTGTATTAATTAAATAAGTACTATACAGGGTTAACTATGACTTAGTACAAATATTTTAAGAGGGGATAGGAAAAATTCAGAATTAACGATATCACCCTTCAAAAAATTCCAAACTTATTTATAAAGCGAAAAAAAAATATTTTCAAAACCTTATTAACCCCTAATTTCTCGGCGACTATGCCGCCTGTCAGCTGCGAGGTTAGGTATAATCTGCCAAAGTCAAAGTTGTCAAAGGTAGTGACAGAGCCCGCGTTGCCACGTGTAACGATTTGCGGCGTTTTTAAAGAAAGTTTTATTTACAAAATACTGGATCATTTAATGAGAGACACGATATGGTAGCACTGAGAGTAAAACCTACCTTACTGATAATTTCAGGACTGATATTTGGAGATTTCAAGAAAGTTGAATTATTTTCTGTTTTCTAACTTGTTTACATTATAACTTGTTGTAAAAATTGTTGTACTTGCTGGGGACCTCCTTATTTCCCTCGACCATTTCATAAATAAAAAAGTACTTTCTTTTTCTGTAGGTATATCTATTATTGTAGTTTAAAAATGCTTTATTTTTATGTCACTAAGTAAAAAAGAAGTTACAAGGAATTTTAAAAAGTATGAAATTGGTTTTTTTTTATTTTCAAGTTAGGTGCATACGTATTTAAAACCCCAGCACGTGTAAAACAACATTCGTGGACGTTGTACAATTCGTACAAATGTACGAGGATTTGGCATATTCTGTCTACATATTTGGAAAACGTTTTTGATATTCTGCTGCTGCACGATATGCACTTTCGTCGCACGTCCCATAAATTAGTACCATATCTGTAATTTCCGCGATTACACGAATTTGAATGTGCGAAAAGCAAATACTGAAAACTAATATCAAAATATTTGCGATATTTGACGGATCTTCCGATGCTGGCGCCATCTGTAGGTCATTAGCGCAAAGTGCACTAAAGCTCGTTCCATTTTTAACTTATTATAGAATTAAATAATAATAATACTAATAATAGTAACGATATTAACAATAATCGACTATGTTTCCATATAATAATCTTGTAGTATTATTATTTTAAATTTCGCGAGGCGTTTACAGTGCTCTGTAATATTACTTTTCTGACCACTACTGCTGTTTGACATTTGGAGAGTATTAGTAACAATGCAACCAACAACACAGCATAGGTTTATATCAACTGACAAGTGCTATGTGCGTGTAACCCCCTTTTCATGGAGGAAGTGTCAAAACAATACTAGGATGAAAATAACCCACGATTGTACACAAAAGAATAGAATATTGATTGCCATAAGAATATTAGGTTCTCGGTGGTGGCGGACCGGAGACTGAACGGTTGTGTTGACATTGTAATTTTAGTTTTCCGCTTTTAGTGACAGTTTCAGTTTTAAACGCTTTATTTATTAAATAATGGATAGTTGCGATATATTGGGACATGTGTAGTTTTCCACAATTTTTTTTAAACGTACGTAGACATATTTTCTAGAGTTGAGAGCAATGCAGTGGAGTTACAGTTATCGGACAAAATTTTCTAAATGAAAAACTGCCACGGGTGTATTCGAAGTTTTCTGTTAGTATTTGTTTCAATCAATTTTCTTAAAATAAATGGGCGATTTATTAACTGCATCTACGCGAAGTGTGTATTTTGTGGCGAGTAATTGTGACGGAAAAAGGGTTTTGCCCCATTTTTAAAACATCGAGCTAGAATTCCGAAATACATTTTTTATTGTCTGTTAGGCGTCCCTGAGCACGTGGTTAAAATTTTTGTACTTAGTCATAGTTAACCCTGTATATCTAAATAAATGTTTCCAGTTGCATTTTCTATCTGCAACACAAATTACTGTGTAAATCTGGTAAGTGTAGTCAATACCTACCCTAATACACCTTCGTTAAGTTAGCAGCCGTTTCTTCCGAAGAGTTCCGAACGTACAACTGCTACACTGACGGCGCGTAGCCTCTGCCGCGGGTGCTGTACGTGCTATACTTTATGCAGTCAAGGTGTAATCCGTAGTAGTCGCATAAAGGTAACCGCAAAGAAAATACATATACGTTCGCTACATTATAATTTACGGATAGGACTCAATAACCTTTAATAATAACCATTATTTAGATATCTAAATGATGTAACTATTTGACAGATATTTATATTATTGAGCCTTAAACATTTTTACCACGCTATCTAATTATTAATTAAAAATAAAATATATGTAACTAAAATTTGCTGACTTTCCTTTTCATATAATTTTTAACATGTTCCTGATATAAAAATAATATTTTGCAAAATCTAATTGTATTATCAAAACAATTATTATATGTGTCCCTGAAATAAAAACAATTAACAGCCAAACGCAACGATAGAATGTGAAATTTTGCGAAAATAACAGGTTAAATATTATTAATTCACCTACATAAAAAAATCCATTTGCAAAAATAAACTTTAGCAGCAAAAAAATAATATGTGCCCCAGATTTAAAAATTAGTAGCAGCCAAACGCAACGATAAAATATTGTGAAATTTTGGGGATAATCTGTTAAATATTAGTAAATCACCTACATAAAAAAATCGATTTGCAAAAATAAACTTTAGCAGCAAAATAATAATATCTGTTCAGATTTAAAAGTAAATATCAATTTAAGAAGCGGACTTAATAAAAAAATAATTGAAACAAACAGAAGATATCATTGAAAAATGCTTTTAATATCATATATTACATTTAAATTTCAATAGAGTGAGCACACATGTTGTTTGAAAAACAAGTTTTGTTGGAAATAGTCAAACAGGTTTGGTGGATGTATCTCTTGCAATATTTGCACTGCATTGCATTTGAAATGTTTGCATCTCTATAGCAATACGTGCAAATATACTGCATGTTTCTTGATTTGTTTTAAATGCAATCGGTACATATCCATATCACGGTACTCGTTTACATTTTTCTGATGTGTTATACAGTAGAAAAAGTGCAAAATATATATTCCGCAATTGTAATTGTAATTTTGATTTATATATCCGAAACGACAGTTTTCCAACCAACTGTATCTATATGCACTTATTTGCATTTGTTGTACTGGCGGAGAAAATCTAAAAATATATGTAAATTTACTTGAGTTTTATTTTTAGTGCTGCAAATGGGATCCAAGTGTATGAATTCTTTTGTGTTGAGATCAGCAATCGCCAGACACCAATGAATTTAGTTTATATTAACTGGCATGACCACTTTCATTTTATCAAAATTTATTTTGTTTAAGAAATAATTCGGAAATTTCTCTCGCAGTTGTGGCTCGAATATTTTGCTGGAATAATCACAGCAAATAATTTGACAAGTGGAAGAGGAGGACTCATCGTCTTGCAATAAATTCATGAGTATGTCTATTGTAAAATTTAATAGATATTCTTTAGAATCTAAACTGGAGTAATCGGAAATAATGAAATCTTCTATGTTATTCATATTGTCTGGTAAATTTTGAAAACCATCTACAGTGTAACCGCGACCACTTGGCAGCTTTTTGTAATAATTTATATCATTCACCAGAAAGTTTGGTAATAATTTAATTTCATTAATGGGTCGCCATTTACGCTGGTCATGGGACGCTATGTAACAACTGGGAGATATTATTTGAGAGACTAAATAAAAGAAACAGAATTCCTTTAATTTTCGTAAAATATTAGAGTAAAGTCGGCATATATGGAATACCCATCCTTTCGGGCGCTGTGAATAGAACACCAAGGTGTTGAGGACTACAATATTTTAAGAAGAAATGCTTTATAATGTCTTCTAATGGTATTACTTAATATATAGGAATCAAAATTATTTTAAACATTTTGTTTAAGATAATAAAAAGTGCATTTTTTTACTATGTTTAAATATGGAGGCTAATATGGAATAGTGCGGTAGGGTAATATGGAATAGAGCGAAAATACGAAATACTTTTTATTAATAAAGTGTTTGTTAATATTTTAATACAAACAGAATATATACATATATTTATTTGCAAAAATCGCATACAAAAATATCTCCTTCGGCAGTCGTACATGCTTCGTGTGCCCAACCATTGCAGATAACGCGCATCACCCATATCTCTCTACATCGGCTCATAAGGAATTTTTATCGACAAAATATACATTCCGCATCATTATTGTATGGATTTGTAATGTAATAACTTAATGGAAGGTCATCATCAGATAAATCATCAAATTCAAGGTTATTTTCAGATTCAGAAGAGCTAGAAGAAACCTGTTTTCTGGATTCTGCTTTTTTGTTTTTAATCCACTAAGTAGGTAATTTTTCGAGTAACTTTTTCTCGTGAACTATTATTAATCGATTGTTCAAGTTCTTCCTTGTTCGGTGTCGATGTGATGATTTGAAAGACGAAAGACGAAAGACGAAAAAGTGGAACATTAAATCGTTTTGATGCGGTTAAATAGTCCACACTTTTGCTTCTCACTGCTTCTATAGCTTTTTGCATATCATCAGAACGCCACTGTTTTTTTTTGCAAAAACATAGTTACATTTCTGTAAAAATAAATACCTTGGTTGACTGACAACCTCAGAAGTATGATGCGCTTTAGAGACAAAGCTTACTTGAAATATAAAAGAAACAGAACTGACGCTAATTGGGATGCATATAGAGACCTCAGAAATTTTGTCAACTCCGCAATTAAGGCAGAAAAGAGAGGATACTTACACCACAAATTTTCTACTGATCCTAAAACGTTTTGGAAGACCTTGAAATATTTAAATATTCATGACAATCATCCTACACATTACGCCTCAACAATTGCCAATGCTCATGAATTTAATAATTTTTTTATCAATGCCCTCCCTAAAGTAACTGTAAATGACAAAGTTGTCGAAAATTTGTATCTAAACAAATTTCAACCTAAGTTCTCACAATTCTTTTACCTTCGTCCAGTCTCTTCTGCAAGGGTAAGCAATGCTATTAATTCGTTAAAATCTAATGCCAAAGGTGCTGATGATATTAACTTGAAAATGTTTGATTTAATTTCTGTTTACTTGATTGAACATATTACTTTTATTATTAATAAATGTATATCTTCTTCAGTGTTTCCTAAATGCTGGAAAGATGCTATTGTTTTTCCCGTTCCTAAGAATTCTAATCCTTCTATCATCTCCCACTTTCGCCCCATTAGTATTCTCTGTACTTTTTCCAAAGTCCTTGAAAAAATTATACATGAGCAACTTACCAGCTATCTAGAAAAGTTCAATGTATTACCTTCCACTCAATCAGGCTTCCGGGAACATCACAGTACTTCTACAGCCCTTTTACACGTGACTGATGAGCTTTACAGAGCTTGTGATGTTAATGAAGCTGCTTGTCTTGTCTTATTGGATTATAGTAAGGCCTTCGACACTATCCATCATGCTACCTTGGTTACTAAACTCAAATATTTTGGCCTTCATCATAGTGTCCTTACTCTCATCAATTCATATCTATCTGGGAGGCGACAAAAAGTGGCCGTTGATGGGGTATTCTCTGATTTTTCTGATGTTGATAAAGGGGTGCCTCAGGGTAGTATTTTGGGTCCCCTATTGTTTTCTGTTTACACTGCTGACTTCTCCAATTTCATTAAATTTGCAGGGTCTCACCAATATGCTGATGATTTTCAGGTATTTTTTAAATTTTCGATTGATAATTTGGCAACTTCCGTGGAAAGCATAAACACTGATTTAAAATCCATTTCAGAGATTTCACAAGCGCATGGACTGATTTTGAATACATCTAAAACACAACTACTTGTTCTTGGTCATCATAAAAACGTCATCACTCAAAATCCCGCGTTCTCTATTTTATTAAATGGAGTTGTACTTGTTCCTACTAATTCTTGTAAAAACCTTGGAGTTCTTTTCGATAGGGATCTCCGATTTTCCGAACATGTTAGCTCGTTAATTCAAAAATCGTTTATGAAGCTCCGTACTCTTTACTTTCACCGAGATTCGCTAAGTACCAACATTAAATTAAAATTATGTGACTCACTTATTCTTAGTAGTATCGCTTATTGTGATTCAGTTTACTGGCCGGCTATCATTAATAGGGACAAAGAAAGCCTTCAAAAGATCCAAAATGCTTGCATTAGATTTTCTTACGGTCTTAGAAAATATGATCACATTAGTTCTAAGCTCAATGAATCCAAATGGTTAAATCTCAATGAGCGTTATTATTTGCATATGTCTAGTCTAATTTATAAAATTAACATTCATAAGACCCCCAAATATCTTTTTAACAAGCTTTTAAAAAATAGCGATGTACACAGTTGTTCTACTCGTCACAAAGATTTATACGTAGTTCCTAAACACCGCACCGCTTTATTTCAAAGATCTTTCTCTTATAATGCTGCTGTACTTTATAATGAAATACCTTCCAGTATTAAATCATCCAAAACTGTACATGCCTTTAGAGCGCAGGTCAAAGCCAGTCTATTTGCAAAACGCCCTCACTAATGTCTGTCTGTGCCCGAGTATTTAATATAAATATTATATACTTTGTTAATTTGATGCAATCCTTTGGGTGGTTAGGTGGAAGAGCAACTTCGTTGAACCTCGCCATCCATAATATTATTTTTGTTGTATCTTTTCTTCTTTTGTAATAAAGTCATTTTATTATTATTATTATTATTATTAAATAAATTAAAAACATATGGGTACGGGTAATATGGGATACCATTAAGACGGATAATATGGAATATTCCATATTAGCCGCCATAGTAAACGTAAACAAATACTACTACAACAAATTTTTGAATAAAATTATTGGGTAGCTAAATTAAATTATATTATAGCATACTCACCTTGTAATAAAAACAAATTCTTTACAACAAATTCAAACAAAATACGTTCTTCAGTAATGCTGCGCGCAGAAACATTAAATACAGTAAAATCGCAAACTCACGTTTTGCAACCATATGCAGTTTTACCTACTGGGTATACTTATAATAGTGATCCACAATACCGATGGTAATAATAGCATTACCATTATCCAACAGATGGAACATTTCGTTTAAAAAATAACGGATATTCCATATTACCCGGTATATTCCATATATGCCGACTTTATTAAAAAATTTAGAATTTCGTTCAATTCGTTCAATTTTTATACCTTTTGAGGTGTAAAGCACAAAATCGCACCAAGATCTACCTGTTATTTCTAGAAGACCTTGGATTTGAAAGTCCTAGTAGTCGTATGTATGTTTTAACGTACCGCCATTTTTCAAAGAGGAAAGTTTTATGTGAGGGTGTACATTTTTTACGCTATAAGGACATTTTATCTCTATAATTACCTATTAATCCATCTGGAGATCCTGCTAAATACGGATATTCGTTGTGAATATACAAACCTGCATTTCTATAATCTTTGTCAGTTACTCTTATATATTCATCTATCGCATTTTTTCGTGCATTATTCCATATTGCATCGTACTTGTGGAGAATGCTTTTTCATTTAAAATTCCGTCGACTAGGCCCTTAAAAGAATCTTTAGATCTCACTTTGCATACCTTACCGAAATGCGAAGAGGTTAGTCTTTTTCTACGTTCTTCCCTCCATAAATTGCATTTATGTTGATCTCTAGTATTTTGTTCTATATATTGTCGTTCGCTAATACTCATATCGAGATTGTTGGAAAATTGTTCACATTTTAACATAAGAATTCTGTGTTGTTTTATTCAAACATATTTTCATAGAATTTGGTTGGCAATGTTTACAGATGAAGAACCCACTATAAGATTTCTCCAACGAAGAGGAATCGCATATCTGATGCACTCATCCATCGCAAATATCGCATTCCACCCATTTTGTTTTTTCCTTGAATGTGCCACAGCCACAATAAGTGCACTTAGTAAAGTCATACGATAAATCATCTGATTTTAGCTGGTTGTTAGTGTCGGTCGCTGTTGTATGATTTGGTCGTTTCCAAGGAAATATATATTAGATGGTTTACTTTTCTTAAACCACATCTCCTGAGAGAGAAGCTCATGCTCATTGTCCGTTTTCTGCTTTGTTAAACGAGTCTTTCCAATGTCTAACTTTACCTTTTCTTCAACGGCTAGAACGTGTTGTCTTATGAGACGAATACATCTAGAACATTTTAATCGTTTTTCTCCATTTAATATATTAGTTTTTATTTCCTTAAACCATCCCTCTACTAGAGTATTGCTCGTGCTACTTACGGAATACCCAAATAGTTTAAACATGTCACCATTGCAAAGAGGGATGTACGGCATATATTTGATTTTTATTAAATTAAGAAATTCGATATTTTTATACAGGTTAGACGGCCCTAGATCTGACACCAAACAAAAATATTTATAAAACGGACTTGAGCAGTATAAACTTTCGTTTATACAAAAATCATCTTGATCAGTGCTCTCTTTTTGTTGACCTTCATATATATCAAATTCGTTGTCTAATTGGTTTTTGCAGACAAATATTTATTAAAGTTTTATACGCCCTTTCAACTTTTTCATTATAGTGCTCTGATATCAAAATAGTAGCAAAATTTACAAACCGGTGTGTTAATAAATCAAAATTAGTAATATTTACTCCTGCAGCAATAACGGTTTTGAAAAAGTTATTTTGTAAGTTTAATGATTTTGAATTAACATCTTTAGTTACCATTTTCATAAAATGTGCAATACACAAGTGTACTGTAATGAAATGATTAGGTATCTCCAATTTGTCTGTAATCAAATCATAACTTATTTTTAAGTAATCCAATAATGACATATTATTAAATGCTTTGCAGATAACGTGGAGATTTGCAAAACTAAAATCAGATACGATGCCGTTGAATAATGCTCATCTATTTCTTTCTTCACAAAAGGTTCGGTAATCTTTGAAGATTTTAAAAATATTTTTTAATGGTGTTCAGAAGATATCATTTCAAATAAGGGGCAGGTTTGTTAGGTATTTTGGATCCTAAACACAGCCGAGTATTAATATATTCGTTTGCATTATCCTAAGGGATCATGCACAAGTCTGCCAGTTATATCAAAATATATTAAAATTGACGAATTTTCATGTAGATATTATAACACATATATTTTAGAACCGAAATTAAAAACCATATTTTCAGTCCACCTCCAGATTTGATAACCAAACTTCGCCTATGATTGGATCATACTTAAGAACCACACTGTATGAATGGGTAAATATTTTCGGATATATTAGAATTACCATAATATTCAAGAACGATTATTATTTGAGTCATTATGTTACTTGATCAACTGTACAGACTTAATTTTAATTAAGAAAATATCTACATACCTATATTAGTTATTTATTTACTAAAATAAGTACCAATTATATCGCAGTTGAATGTTAACAGAAACGTAGGAAAATATGAGGAATGTCGATTTGTGAAAGTATCTTTCAGTCGTACAGGTGAAGATCAAGGTATCCCAACTTATCTGATTGGTAAGCCTTAGGCAACGGTATACTGTAGTACCTACCCAATTGGTTGACAGTCTTTTGTCTTACGCTTCCACCATTATGTAGGGCGGTATTAAATGTGATGACGGTTACATTTTTATCATTTAGTTATTGTATATACTATTGACTGAAATGTTACCGTAGTTTTAACAGTTCAAAAAAATTGGAAATATTTATTCCATTAATAAAATGTAAGGTAAGTAGTTAAGTACCTACCTACTAAACTTTCATCTAAAAGCTTAAACTAACATATAAAAAACAAATAGATAAATAAAATGCATTAACAACTTAAAACAAATACTCAATGACCTCGTATGTTCTATTGCTTTAAATTTGTATAGTGGATATTACATAACAATATGACTTTAGTAAAGTTGTTATATACAGAGTAACCCATCTGAAAGCGGCACACCTCTCAAAACATTTTATTTGTTGGCCGATTTAAAGAATTCTTATTTTTTTCAATGATAGAGCTCCAATAACTCTACTTTGGTGCCAAATTTCAAAATGAAAATTAAATATTCAGGGAATGCTTCGAATTTTGAAAAGTGAAAAAACTAGTCAGACAAAAAAATTTCGTGTTGAAATATAGCCGTCTGGGATTCAGTTTTGCTTGTTTAAGAAACAAAATATACCATGATTTCAATTCTATAAAATCCAGTAAGCCTTTCACCAGTAGGTTCTGTTTCTGTATGAGATGCTACAAAATATTATTAAAAACTGTGTATCGGAATACAAAACTAAGTATGTGTGGAAATTTTCAATACCTACTTACTTTAACTTTTTGTCATATTTTCAGATTTGTTTCGCTAGTGAAGTGCCCTTTGTGTAACACAACAAAATTTATTTAACAAAAGTTTATCAGAATTAAAAATTAAGGACGTGTGCAAAATTATAGTGTCCTATGCATACCTTGTGAAAAATCTGAAATCAAGCAAAAAATCAAACTTGACCAAGTCCATTGAAATTTTTCACATATACTTAATTTTTCATTCTTTTCTTAATAACATTTTGCGTCCCTCATACAGGAACAGCACTTTACTAGGTTTTATCAATTTGAAATCATGACAGATTTTGTTTCTTAAACGTAGAGCTGAATCCCAGAGGGCCATTTTATAACATCAAAACTCTTACAAGAGTAGTTCCATTTATTCGAGGACATTCTGTGTATTTTTATAAGTTTGGTCACACCCATTTGAAACTATCCTAACTCCAGTAACGTACTCAGATTTGAAATAAAAAGGTCGCTAATTTTTTTTGGATTTTTACAGTTGAAACAAAAAAATGCAAAGTAGGCCTTGAAAATTTAATTGTTAATCTGAAATTTGACATCAGAGTAAAGTTATTCATTCTTGAAAAAAAGAAATCTTTTAAATTGTTCAATAAATAAAACTTTTAGAGAGGTGCCCCGCTATCAAATGGGCCACTCTGTAGGTATTTATATAAATGTGAACGTAAATGAATGTTGGTTTGGATTATTGGCAGTATAAATATTTGTCGAAATAAACTCTTGTATTTTAAAATAGAAAATATTGATAGATTTGGGTAAATGACCTTTAACAGAACCGGAATTTACCAATGAATATGAAGACGTTGTCACAAGATATGTCACAACACAATAATATTAATACCAAATAGTAACGATACAAATAAAAACTAAGAACATTTGTAAGAGAAAGATTTAGGTAGTACTTTACGGTTTTGACAAGGTCTCAGTGTTAGATTGCTTACGCTTAAAATATATTTAGTGATACTACCTAACTAACTAGAACGTTCTATATGTTTTCCAAAATTTTATATCCAGGATATTTTCCAATACACTGCATTTTTTGTATCGTCATACTGGGCCTATATTGTATACATACAGCATGCCTGTAAAAAGTTGGCATGACAAACAAGAATTTTTACCTAATTTTAATGTTGCTGTAGAGCGCACTAGTTATACCCTATTGCTTTAATAGTGTTTTGTTTGTTTCGCTTCAGTATTATGAACAAAATGAACTGAAAATTGTAAGATTAATTGACTTACCCTACCTTAAGGAGAATTAATCTGAATTTTCCGAGCTTGTCGGAAGATATAATTACGTTGTAGGTAGTTCCCGTGAAATCGAGTTCGTCAGCATGAACTATTTTTAGAGCTAAAAGAAATGTGTGTGTCCGCCCTTATCTCCAAGATTGTCGTCATTCCGTTGTAGTGATCGCAAAATCGCCCAAGCACAGGGAAATTAAGAATTTTTGGGTAGGTTGGGTAATTATATCTTCGTACAAGCTTGGAAAATTCAGGCTAATGGTGAAACACGTGATCAAGTTTTATTAAAACCAGATATATCGCTGCGCAGAGTAAGACCATGTTGACGTGTTGTGACAAAACGCTCCCTAGAGGCTAATTCATTTGGGATGGAGACAAAACGAATGATACACTGAAATAAAGGGATCATAACTGTACCTATTAGTGGAGTAAAATCCATTCTCAATTATGCCGTTTCTTTAAATAAAGATATAACTAAATTAAACATTTACCATCTTGTAGAGGGACAATTTGGGCATCCGAAATGGACTTCTACAACTTTTTTCAGTAGGGCCTAACTTTATAAAATAAAATTGTCGGTGCTTCGAAGGTTATTTGACAATTATGTTTTTCGAAACATAAATCGCGTTTGTAAATCAGCGATTTAAGTTATGTTCATAATTTTTTCACAACATATATAAAAAAACTACAGCACTTCTATTGGTACACACCAATTTATGATAACTTAAAGCCAGCGGTACCAGCAAATTTGTGCATTAAAATCTTTACTATGCGGAGCGCTGCATTAATTATTGAAAATAGAACTATAGTTATATCGAGACAAATGTAGTCGAAAGTATGAAAAAGTTTTTTAAAAAAAGTTTACTTGGCCACGTGTTACGGTTTTCAAGAAATTGAATTTTACATATGCTCGTGTTTCGTGTGTAAGCTAAGTTTATACTTGTGGTGCAGTATATGTTTCCAGAATAGGACAATGTATTCATTTGGAAAGTCAGAAACATCTATATTTTCCATAATTTTTATTGTGTATATTATCATTATGTTAGATATATACATGATATCGCTGTCCTTAAAATTAGAAAATCAAAGATTTGAAAACAGGTACCCAAATTCTTATATACATAAAACAAAGTATGTTGAATAAGATTAAATTTTAGTTTTTTATGCTCGTATTTTTTAATACAGAAAACTTATCGTAGATCATAGAAAATTCATAAGAGATATTAACATAAATGTATATTTATGTCCAAAATGTAAAATATAAAGAATATGTATGGATTATTGAAGAGAAGTTGATAAATTAAAGTATAAACAGGCCAATTAGATTAGATCAAATATTGAAACATATACCTTTGTTTTGTTAACATTTATACAAAATACCTATGTGGCGTACTTGATATAAAGTTTTGCTTATATCGAAATGCCATAAGCAACTGGCTTAAGATTGACGTATTTTTGAAATAATGTCTTCTACAGACATATAATTTTAAATATTTAATAATTGGATAATATAGGTATTAGCAAATAATAGGAATGTTTTCTCTTGATACCTTGAAGTGTATGAAAATAATTGTTAAATGTGGAGTTAGGATAGCTACAAATGCGTGTCTTATAGACGCTTTTTAAAAATTATTATTTTATTTGAGTAAAATTTAAACAGTAACTGAATAAACACAACGTCAATAATTTTAGTTTTGCGGTTACGTTTGTTGTATATGTTATATTTTTCGAGATTTCGATATTTAAAAACATCAGATATATTCACTGCGGGAAATACGGCGATGTAAGCAAGAGGTTCTTAATTTTTATTTCTGTTAAAAACTTTTTTTATAAAGTTGTATGAAAATTGAAGTACTTACTACTTAAACATGTAGTTTCAAAGCAACAAACAAAATCGATTTTTAATTGTCATGCTACTTTTCCCATAAATATTCAAGTAGATAATTTATATTTATAATGTTATCAAGTATACTATAGAGATTAATAAAATGTTAAAATAATGCATTGCATGTTTTTACTGAAAAAACAAATTTTTTTGTGGTACATTATCGAAAAATTTAATAAAAGGAGGTAATGGTATTTTGGTACATAAGGCATTTCAGATGTATTTTTATTGTTGATTTTTTTGGAAACATAATTGCTGATAGTTAATTATTTATAAAAATTCATACAATAGAAAAATGAACAGAATGCTTTGTATATGCTTGTAAACAGTGATTTTCTTTATATTTCTTTGGTTTTGGGACAACTCTGTTGATTGATATTTTTCACAAAAAAATAAAGGTGACAAATTTTAAAATTATTTACTTTCGAACACCATATTTTATCATAAGTTGGACTACAGCTTGTAATATCTCAAGACAAGCAACATTACACTGTATAACACTTTATAACAAAAAAATATCACTTTTAACAAAATTAATAACAAATTTTCTTGCGGTAGAATCTAAAATAGTTCCACTAATTGCGATGCTTATTTTTTTATTTCATTTACACTAAACTATAAATAATTTCGCATGACATAGGGCCCAACTAATATCGCTAAATATGAAAGAAAGAGATAATTTCATTTGTAGAATAAAATGCGTTTGTCATATTTTTTCTTTCTATGTGTATTTCTACTAAGTTTGGATTTGCAACAATAGTATTGTCACGGATTTCCCAATTCGACTTTTACTATTGCCAGAAAAACAATCCGTTAATTAATTACTTCTTTATTAACTATACTCAGTACACTACTGAACACTAATTAGACTTAACTAAACATTTATTTAATTAATCGCTATCTAAATCACTTTGATATCTCCAACTAAACACTTCAATTCAGACTGTAATACAAGACTTATACAAGACTTAATCGGCCGTTTATTTTTCTTTTATAGACCCAACGAATATTCCAGGTATATTCTAGTATCTCTAGATTCATCTTCCCGAACGACTCAAATGCTTCTCGTCGATTCCCCAATTTTCTAGTCCCGTCTCGATCCACGGCTTTTTGTTTGTTTAACAGAATCGTGTAGGGGCGATCGGGGCAATCTTAGCATTTAGCGATACCACAGTCGTCGGTTTGGGTGTGAGTGGGGCAAATTCCGTGACAGTATGTTATTATTTATTGAATTGCTGATAAGCAAACCATCGATGCCATGTAAAAAAATACTATGCGACAAAAATAAAATTAGATAAACAAAACCGTATTTCAATAACATTTTGTTTTTTATATATTCCACAAATCTCAACTACCTGTTTGCATTCCACATTTTTTTTAATATTTATTAAAAATATTAATTATATTTTAATGAATACGTCTATTTAGCTGATGTCTATTATTCAGCAGGCAGACATAATATACAGAATATTATATTAAAAGTAATCTATATTTCTGTATCTGAAGAACATTATATTTTCAGTTTCAAGATTTAACAAATTCGTAATTATAATAAAGATATTAAACTACAACACGTAATCATTTCTCTTAGTCTTTTATAAAATCCTTCACGTGTGGTAGCACTTTTATTTAATTTTTTCGGTTTTCGTTCGGTAACTATATATATAGTAAAATATGTTATTCAATTTTTTTTTACTACAAATATTATTTTACATCGTGTGAAAAATTTAAAATAAAAAAATAATTTTACATTATCTCAAACTTTAAAAAAACAACGTCGACATTCGAATCTAATGTGATCGTCTCTTTTATCAAGGCCACCGCATGGTGGCAGCATTTTATTGCTAAGAAATATTTTTTTAGTTTTCACTCAGTAACTATCCTTAACGTAAAATGATAAAAATATGCGGTTTTTTATTGTAATATAAATATTATTTTATACTTTTTCAAAATTTAAAAAACAGCGTCGACGTAAAATAATATTTGTAGTCTATTAAAAAACCACATATTTTTATTATTTTTCGTTGAGGAGTTATTGAGCGAAAACTATATCCCTTTTGATCGAGCGTTCACCGTAAGCCTCTCTCTTAGTGTCGGACATTTCGCATCTACTGTGATCGTCTCTTTTTGAAATCCACCGCATGGTGGCAGCATTTTATTGCTACGAAATATTTTTTCAGTTTTCGCTCAGTAACTCCTCAACGGAAAATGATAAAAATACCCGTTTTTTATAATATTACAAATATTATTTTACATCGACGCTGTGTTTTGAAATTTCGAAAATATGCAAAATTCATTTAAAAATATGTATTTTACACTTTTTCAAACTTTCAAAACACAGCGCCGACGTAAAATAATATTTATAGTTTATTAAAAAAACGCATATTTTTATCATTATACGTTAAGAAGTTACTGAGCGAAAACTAGATATCGTTTTATAGAGCGCTCACCGTAAGCCTTAAGGTAAGTCAATTAATTCTACAATTTTCTTTCACTTCTTCTTGAATTACGTTGTAGATGTTCAGAGTAAAGCAGGCGATTTTTATAAAGACGTAACTTAATTATTTTAATTCATATTTAATTCATACAGATAGTAATAACAAAAGGTAATAACAATAATTAATGTAAACTCTGTATGGCAACATACAAATAACACTATAATTACGTAAATAACATTAACAATAGAATTTAGTAGTAATATTTCTGTACCAATACTGTACGAGGTAACTATCAACATCAATAACAAAAAATGAACAACATTCCGTGCCCTGCTTAGATTAACAACTTCAATTATTTAGGCCCATCTACATGTAGTATTACATTAGCAAATGTTACATTGGGCTGCTTAAGAGGTTTATTATAAAATTTAAAAAATGTGATTGACGCAGGTGTCCAACCCGTTGTACTTTTTATTTGCCCAATATTTACTCCTGCTCTGAGAGCTGCAGAAGTTGATGCATGGCGTTGTATCTATACATCCTAAACCAAGGATTTTTTTAATCCATCGGCTTATTGTCTGAGATGATGCTGAATGAAAGGGTTTTTTATGAGTTAAGATGAAATTATATTCAGGTTTACGAAAAGGTGCTGTTTTGTTGATATAAAACTCTATAGTGGATGCCACGCATTGTTCATGTTTATCCCTAAAATATGGAAAACATAAAATAGATTGTGTTTTTCCAATGGAGGTAGTTTTTATTCTATCGGGTAGTTTTTATTCTATCGGGTATTTTTATCTCAATTTTTTTTTCGAGCTTTGAGACGTTACTGATTTTTATTAAGGATAATGTCTGAACTCGACTGGCGGGTGTTTGTAGGTTAATTGTTCCAAATTTAATAATTCCAGTGGGAACCATTTTTCTAAATATTTAAGAAGCGGATCTAGATTCTACGTAAATTCATATTTTGGATTAGGTGGACGCAAATTATATATTCCCTTTAGAAATCTATTAATTATTTTTTCGTCATTCTTACATAACGGAGCAAATAATATATTTAAGGCAGATCTATACGAATTTAACACTGAATACGAATTGCCCTTTTCCAAATTTTCAATTAAAAATTTTAAATATGTATCTAAGTTGTATTCAGTAACTTACCCTGGCAAAAATTCCAGTATTTTTTGAAGCAGGCAGAATATTGCTTAAGAGTTCCTTCAGTTGGAGATGAAATCATGACCTGCACTTCATGTGCTAATATGCCTTTCTTTAAATATGTCCTCCGTATAAATTCCCTGCCATCAGGGAAATTTTCTTGTAGAGAGGGTGACTCTCTCTGAAAGGTGAGATAAGTAAAGATTTGTGAGGTTTAAATATAATAGGACTTTGAATTAACAATTTCTTAAAGATGGGGTACCATGCCTGTACTGGCCAGTACGGAACTATTAAAATGCCTTTAGCTTTCTCTTGAATAATTTTTTCTAGAACTCGTAGTATAATATAGAAAGGGGGGAAAGCATAGAAATTATAAGTAGACCAGGTTATTGTAAGTATCCACGAATAAACAATCATGATCTGGAAACGATATACAGGGTGTCTCATAATTAGATGCTAACCCTGAACAGGCCGATTCTATGATCAAAACTAAGTAAAAAAGTTTATATGAACATGAGTCCGGAAATGCTTCCTAAGGGCACAGGGACCCATTGAAGAGGGAGGAATGGAAATCATTTTTTTACAATCTCAATCGCGTTGTGATAAATGAATGAAATTTGTTATACACAGCTAAATTTTGAGCAATTTGATGGACTAATCCATTTATTTCCACAAGATCCATTGGGGTGGGTACGGGGGGGCCCTTGGTATTTTGCGTGTGTAACTTTTTCATCTTTGACTTTCTAACAAATTGGACAGCAAATGTTTCAAATAGTTATCTTTAACGGTTTCTGAGAAAATCGCTCTTGAATTAATCCTGCTTTGGTCAATTTCATAGTAATTTAAACAAAATTATCAAGGTATTCTTATGTGTGTTTTTTCAACACGATGGAGCCCCGGCACATAGTGGTCGCAATGTTCTAAATTTCCTAAACGAAAATTTCGCTGGACGGTGGATAGGGAAGCACGGACCGGTAGCTTAGCCGCCGCGTTCTCCCGACCTAACCCCGCTAGACTTCTTTTTCTGGGGATATCTAAATCAAAAAGTTTACGCCACCGAAGTCGATATCCGGAGGAATTGCTGCAGCGTATCAATGATGCAGCCAATGAAATTCGTCAAAACCGTTTTAGCATCTTAATAGCTTCGAGAAGTGTTACACGTAGGGCAAGACTTTGTATCAAAGAAGGTGGAGGGTTTTTTGAACAGTTTTTAAAATAGCTTGTTGTCTGTTATCAAAATTAAGTTTCCATCTTATAGCCCCCTCGAAAAGTGACGGTTGCAGCTAAATTGCAGAATACAGTGAGGAATGTCCTTCTTGATGTCAGCCTTCTGTTTGGAAACCTTCTGCTGTACTCGCGTTCTGCCGCGCAGCATTACCATCGCAAAAGCCATAAACAAATCATCATATCATAATTGTTCTACATCAATAATGTGTATTACTGATTACGTATTAAATTATTATTTTTACTTTTGTTTAAATTACTATGAAATTGACCAAAGTGGGATTAATTCAAGAGCGATTTTCTCAGAAACCGTTGAAGATAACAATTTGAAACAAGAGTACCTTTTTAACGTAAAACAGTTCGGGAAAACGGAATTTGTTCCCGTACTCGCGTTCTGCCGCTGTAGCATTACCATCGCAAAAGCCATAAATAAATATCATATCAACTAACTTTTGTCCCGTAAACTCTTCCATTTTTTTGGCTTAGAACTATTAAATTGGCAATCGGGTTGACAATACTTTGATAATTTTGTTTAAATTACTATTGTCACAGAATTTGCCCCACTCACACTCAATTCGACGACTGTGGTACCGCGAAATGCTAAGATTGACCCGATAGCCGCTACGCGATTGTGTTAAACAAACAAAATGCCGTGTATCGAGACGGGACTGAAAAAATAGGGAATCGACGAGAAGCATTCGAGTCGTTCGGAAAAAGGAACTAGAGATACTAGAAAATACCTGGAATATTCGTTTGGTCTATAAAAGAAGAATAAACGGCCGAGTTAGTTAGTCTTGTATTACAGTCTGAATTGATTAATTAAATAAGTGTTTAGTTGAGTTTTAATAGACTTTGTCTTTGTCTTTGTGTAGTCTTTGATAAGATTTTTTTCAGTTTTTATTTGGGGTTCAACAATTTGCTTTGGTTTATATTGAAAAGGAATTTTTACGTCTTTTACCCAACTAAGGACCACATGGTCTTTAATTATAGCTTGCCACGCATTAAAATAGTTTTTCAAGGAACCTGCATAATTGGAAGTTCTTACCAACGTTGGTACTTCTTGCGGTAACTGATGGTGTTCGTGATTATCTTTCGGTTGGCAGGCTTCCTTGCCTCCCTCTTCTCTTCTTTCTGTCTTCTCTTGAATTGAGGGCGTTGGAGTTTAAATAAGGCGTAGGCTGAATTTTGGAAGGTCCAGGTATAGCAGACGGTCATTTTCTTCTTAATTTCAGTACTGGCTTTTTTCATCGCTTGCTCGGTCTTAAATACTTCTGTAAAATTTTTCTCGAATAGAAATTCGTCCATCTCAAGCGATCCTACCACTTTCCTGCAATCCGAGTTCAAGTATAGAACAATATTAATTCTGCGATGGGTTGAAATTGCATGGTGAACATTTGCAATTAATTGAGAGGCCTCAGCGCCAGGCTTTTTAAATCGTCAGCCTGATCTGAAAAACAGGTAAAATGCGGTACATAACAATACCTATTGCAGCTAGACCATGAGCTAATTGCAATTGTAGGGCGGCCATAAAGGTGTCTTGATCATTCCTGACCTTTGGTAAACAAGGTTGCACCTCCTTATTGATTTGAGGAGGTACTAACAATTTACAGTTTGTTGGAAGTTTATAACGACCCATTAACCATTAACTCCTCACGTTGATCTTTGGTCAACTCTTTTCTTAAATAAATATTCCATCGTAAGACAATTTCTTCGTGAATTGGTTGCCCCATATTAGAGTCTTGGTCTGGTATTGAACCTAAGGCACTACAATTGTGTGCTGGTTCGTTATTTAGGTTTTCCTCAACAATGGTTACCTAACGGGTTTGGAATCTCTTTTATTCGGTTCTCAAAATTTTCAGTATCAGAAGATCCTGTAAATATTTTTTTTTTGTATTAAAAGCAATAGATTAATATTGGTCACACGATTTCAGTTAGGTTTTACTCAAGTTTTGAAGACTAACACACGCTTGTCTTCTGAATTTATTTTATTTTACCGTTTAAATGATAGTTTCCAACTGAAATCACACGATTTCATGTTATGTTTCAGGATGAACACACGCTGTCCTGTGTAGACCTGTCTAAACAACCCACCTAGATTAACACGTAATTCATCTTCTAGGAATTTGGTAAAACATTTAGTTGCTAGTTTTAAAATAAAATCACACGATTTTATACTGTGCTTCTGAACTAATATCCGTTACCCTTTTACTAAATGGTAGATTAATTTTAAATGCGATATTTTGCCTACCTATGCTATATGAACTGAACGAATAGCCTTCTTAGCTTCTTTATGTAGTCTTTTCGCCGGTCTGAGGAAGAACTCTTTCTATTGGGCATCCTGAAGATACACACGCAAACACTTTCTTTTATGTCTTGCACTAACTAGCACGATAATCGGAATGACGATATCCTTGGAGATAAGGGCGGACACACATATTTCTTTTAGCTCTAAAAATAGTTCACGGGAACTACAACGTAATTATATCAAGGACAAGCGGAGGAAAATATGAATGAGTGCCTTTCGTTTCATAAAAAAGTAACTCTTTTTCAATATCAACCAACGTCTGTTATCGAGAGTTGCTTATAAAACATTCAATGCATTACACCTTTAAGCAACTTTTAATCCTTAATGTGACTTGACAACTAATGTATGAAACTTTTTTATTTTTCAGTTATTGTAGAAATTTAATAAATAAAATATTTACAAATTGCCAAAATGCTTTTTAAACGGATTTAATGATAGCTGTACTCTCCAAAGCATTTTAATGTTATTTTTTATTTCTTGGCTATGGTGGAAAATTATTTGCCGCAGTTTATCTTCACTTTCCACAGTAATATCGTAATATGCCTTTTTAATTAACTTCAGAAGTAGACATCCAAAAGATTTAAATTTGGTAATCTAGGAAGCCAGAACACTGGTTCGGATATTCATAAACCGCGTGTGTAAGAGATGTAGGAGTCAATAGATCAGACATTATATACTATAAAAGGTATCAGTATCTGGCATTTGCAAATGATCTCGTAGTGCTAGCAAGAAATAGAACAGAACTAAAAGAAGTAATAAAGAGAATGGACGAACAGTCAGTTAAAAGAGGGCTATACATATATTAACTAGAAAAAAAACTAAGTAACTACATGGAATGGACGGAAGAAGAATATCAAAAAGATAAGTTTTTGAAAATAGACACAAATAGAGGGAAAGTATACAAGCTCGAAGAAGTAGAACAGTTCACATATTTAGGAATTATATTTGCCAGACCACCGAAAATAGGAGAAGAAATCGAAGCTAGAATAATGTCAGGAAATAAATGAGTAGGAGGACTGCAGAGAATACTGAAAAATAAACATATTTATAGGCAAACAAAGACAATACTATACAAGACAGTGGCAAGACCAGTAGTGATGTACGCCTAACCGTTGAATAAAGCAGAACAAATAAGACTGGAAGTATGGGGGAGAAAAATATTGAGGAAAATTTTTGGAGGAAATGAACAGAAGAAGAGTGGATGAAAAGAATGAATGAGTAAATAAAAAGTTTATACAAAGAGGCGAGCATAGTAGCAGTGGTAAAAGCACAAGAGTTAAGATGGCTAGGGCATATTGATAGGATGCTGCATATAAAGACACTAAAAATGGTAATGACCCGAATAATTGGGGGTAAAAAGAGGAGAGGGTGGCCGAAGTCAAGATGGAAAATAGAGGTGGAGAAAGACCTACAACAACTATAATTGACATATGAAAGAAGAAAGCGGGCGGATATAATGAAATGGAGAAGAATAGTCAACCAAACCATGGTTCGCATATATTTATATACAGGCTTTTATAGAAAAAGTCCAAGAGACAATTTTTAAGCAAAATTAACTAGGCTTTAAGAAAGCGGTACCAATTTGTCTAAAAATCAGTAACGTACAATTTATACAAGATAAATTTATACACATAAAAGTAGCCCTTACTGTTGTATACCAAATCTCATCTCAATATTTCGATCGGTTTTCGAGGAATGAAGTCTAAGACAGAAAATTTTAAAAAATCTGTATCTCGAAAACGAGGCATATTCGGACCCATGATTGTATAAACTTTGTTCTTATTTTTAAACATAGAACCTGCCCCTAGATTGTTTTAACACTATACACCGTATATATTAGATTACAAAATCGAAACCTGTATATTATGTAAATCAATCTAGGTATAATCTTTGAGATCTTCGTGTCTGTGGCTTGCCAATCCGGCATGGAGTAGAGATTGGCTGCTAGGTGTAGCTTTTGTTACTCCGCGTTAAGTATTTTATAATTTTTTCAGCAAATAGTTCGCCCTAGGCGAGTGTTGCAAATCATCATTATATGCTCGTTGAATAATGTACTATTTTTTTTATAGTTAATCTGATTAATGCCATGAAAAATATCAGTACTTTTAACAATTCTAAAAATAAGGTTTTAACTATATCAATGATGCTTGCAATGATTATAACAATTATGTTATATTAAGTACTGCTAAGGTAAATGTTTTTGATAAATGTGGAAAAGTTCATGTAGCACAAGTAGATTCTGGCCAATCTTCGTTTATTACTCAAGAAAAATAGGTTCAAGATTAAATGATTTTCATCAATAGTAGATTGTTTTGTAGTGCCATAAGTTACAGATAATCTGTCAGCTTACAGCTTGATATTAGCAGACAATTATTTCAATATAAAAGATAAATGAGGGACAGTGATATCAGAAGATCACATAGATTTTGAAAAAAAATATCTTCACTTTAAAACATAGTACTAGGTTATATTGTTATGGGAAAAAAAATTTCTTCCAATGAATCACATTTAACGATGCAATATTCACAAAATAACTTTGATGATTTTGAATTACAAAGAATGTTTTGATTTCTCAATAGACCATATTGAGAAATCAAAACATTGTACTGTTTATTCTGTAGAAGATAAATATTACGAAAAGAACACTTCTAAAGAAATGTGTCTACATCAAACAATGGTCATTCTATTGTAAAGGTTCCTTGGAAAAATGATAATTGTGATTTAGGTGATTCAAAATCTAGCCGTTAAAAGCTGCTTGAATCTTGAAACGCGATTTAAAAGAGACCCAAATTTTAAAAACAATTATTTTGTGTTTATTGAGTATAAACAATTGAGGTACATGTCTGTCAACATTGATAACGATCTTGAAATAGTGTTATAATTAAACTTCGAGTTCGGAATGCACAAACTAACGGGAAATCTTTAAATTATATACAGCAATTCAAAATTATATTGTAAGTATTTTGTATCGATTTAGACAGTGAATATAGAATGGTGAAGGGTTCTTATACACTCTGATGATCGACCAATACAAAAGATTGAACCTGAGTAATTTTTAAGACCCAGATCCCTTCATGGAAGAAAAGTTTGGCATTATTAGATAAGTTAGAGAGGCTATTACGGACCATTTCTCTCTTAAGAATAGTTATAATTGTAATAAGCTAGAACAGAATTAAAAATAATACACACTTACAGGCCTTCTAAATTTTGTTTTATTTTTGTATTTGTTTTTTTTTTAGAAAATTCAACACATATTAAGTTACATCAAAGCTTAGTAACGAGGTTTTCAGGGTAACCAAATGTGAATATAAGTATTATTTTTAATGTAGAACAAATTAAAGAGTCCTTTTTATTTATTTATTTAAAGTACGGGGTCTCAGTTACAGGACGAGGTAGAAAACACTATTCAAAATATACAATGTAAACAAACAAAAACAGGCAATAATAAGAATAAGAAAAAATATCTAAAAAATAAACCAACAATTAACAACAAAACATGATTTAAAACACAATAAATAACTAACGAAATATAAATACATGTGTCTATACAAAATATAGATGGTTAAACAATTAAATATTTAAATTAATTAAATTAAATTAAGTGAATGAATCAAGTCGACCTTCATACATATGGTAATTAATAATCATTTGATAAAAAGGAAATGTTGTAAGAACATTAGTATGAGGAGTTGGCAACTGCAATACAGAATTATATCTAGAGTTTCATCTAGGAAGTCGACGTAAAATTTGAGACACCAGAGAAGGCGTATTCAAGAAATTGTTGACAATTTTGCGTAAAAAGATTAAATAGTATATAACGCGCCTCCGATCAAAATGTTCTAATATTACATTTATTTACTAATATTTAACAGTAAATAGTTTTCTTCACATTAATGGTGTGTTTAGTTATATTGTGTTGCGAGTGTACAACTAATGAAAGGAAGGAAATATTTATTTAATGAAACTTAACAAGAAATTTAATACATAAGAGTTTAAAAATCGTTTATAGCTAGCGCGCCAAGTGAACAGTACGAGATGAGGCAAATAACTAACTAAATTGTTTTGGGTCAGATACCAGTGTTAAGATTAGGTACCCGAGGTTGGGGTAGGTAACAAACGGACTTTCCTTTTTATTACGGTCGCCTGTTGTAATTATTTATTACAGTATTTACTGTAGGTTTATAGGCTTAATATTTGCCGATATTATAAATTACGTCCTTAATTGTGGGAAAGTACGCTACATCACCCCCTTGCTAGTGTTAACGATATTTTAAGGATAAATGACAAATTATTTTACGACAGTTTAGGAAAGAAAAACTAAGATACAGTGAAGATTATTACTAATTATTACTTATATTTGTATAATGTTTGTTAACTTATAGTCTTTGTGTGAATCTTACTCTTCTACCTGAACGTGTTGTCATAGTTTTTTCTGATAGCACTACACTATTACCGTTATTTTGTACATTCACTGACACTTCACTCCTGCTTGGTATTGCGGTGATGTCCTCGTAGTCCTGGCTTAGAGGGTGTACTGGTTTCAATCTGTCCATGGTTACATTGACTTCTTTTTCGCCACATTGAATGATAAAGTTCCGTTCTTTACGTTTGAGAACTTTAAAGGGACCGTCGTAGGTAGGTGACAGGCTCGCGCGTGGTGCGTCGTGTCTAACGAAAACATAGGGTGTCGATTTTAAATCCTTGAAAACAAAAGTCGAGCGCTTTCCGTGTAGGTGTAGGTTTCAACGCGCGCATGTGTTTGCGTAGACCTGTGACAAAGTCGCTTGTATTTGCTGTAGTACTGGGATGCGTAGCGATTATTTCGCCTGGTAAGCGTAAATTGTCTCCGTAAACCATTTCTGCTGCGGTAGCATCCATGTCTTCCTTAATAGCTGTACGAATACCTAGGAGTACCATCGGGAGGCAGGTTACCCAATCGTCCTGCTCGTGGCATTTAATGGCTGCCTTTAGTTACTTGTGAAGTCTCTCGACTAAGCCGTTGGCGGCCGAGTGATAAGCTGTGGTCCGGAAGTGAGACATGCGTATCAAGTGTGTTAATTCCTTAAATAGGTTTGACTCGAACTGCCTACCTTGGTCTGTAGTGATTGCCTCGGGAACTCCAAAGCGTGCGATCCATGATTCGACGAGTGCCCTCGCAACTGCCTCGGCTGTGATATCCTGGAGAGGTATTGCTTCTGGCCATCTCGTGAATCGTGAAGATATATCTGTATCCTTTACAGAACGGCAGGAGTCCTACTAAGACGACATGTACGTGTTGAAACCTTACCGCGGTTTTACCAAAATTTGCTATCGGCGCAGAGACGTGTCTTGTAACTTTGTACTTCTGGCACTGGAGACACGTCTTAGTCCAAGCCTTGCTATCCTTTTGTATAGATGGACAAACGTAACGTTGACTGATAAATTTCTGCGTTGCCCGAATTCCCGGGTGTGATAACCCATGCAGGGACAGGAAAATCTTACGTCGCATCCTCTTCGTTACAAACGGGCGTACCTTGTCCGTGGAAATATCGCAATAAATTTCGACATTTGATGGCGGAAAATTAACTTTTTTTAATATAAGTCCTGTCTTCTTATTGTCAAAAAAATTGTTCAGCTTTTGATCGTTTGTTCCGTCCTTCTACTGCAAAACGGAATCTTTTGACCACCATGTATGTAGCTAATAACTCGCGGTCATACGCACTAATTGTTGTAATGCGGCTCCTGCCGCGAAATCAGAGGCGTCCACTACAATATCCAGTGGTGCACCTGCTACGGGATGAGCGAGCATCGTGGCGTCTGCAAGACCGTTCTTTAAATTGTTAAACGCTTTTTATGTCTCCGAGGACCAGTTGATTGGGGCGTCTCCTTTTAGTTTAGGTCTTTTTAGAAGCACATTCAGCGGTTGCTGAACTGTTGCCGCGTCGGATATGAAACGGTAGAACTCTACCATACCTAGAAAATGGCGTAACTATTGCACGTTTTTCGGTTTAGGGAAGTCCAAAATTGTTTGTACTTTCTACGAGAGTGGCTTAGTTCATTCGGTGTTAACGGAGTATCCTAGGAATTTCACTTCTTTTGCACCGAATACACACTTTCCCGGGTTGATAACGATACCGTATTCGGAGCTTTTCGAAGACTAACCTTAGGTATTGAAGATGCTGTTGTTTGTCTTCTCATGCGACCAGAATATCGTCCAAATATGCGTAACAAAAGTCCAGTCCTCGCAAAACAGAGTCTATGAACCGTTGAAATATTTGTGCTGCGTTACGCAAACCGAACGGCATCGCGTTGAATTCGAAAAGTTTGAAAGGTGTTGTTACTGCCGTTTTCGATGCGTTCTCAGGATTTACTGGTATCTGGTGGTAGGCTCTGACTAAGTCAATGGTAGAGAAAGTCTTCCTACCTTTTAAGATTTTCTATGAATAAAATTACTCTCTCGTAATGTCTTTTATTTATTTACTTTATAACAAATTTTTAACAACTGTTCTTTCATAGATAACATGATCCACAATACTTTATTATAATCAGCTAGACTGGCTACTTAGATCAGATATCTAACACTACCTGCCAGCATATGTGCATAATCCTCTATATGTGGTAAGGGATACCTGTCAGGAATGGTGCGCATATTTATGGCTCGATAGTCGCCGCAAGGACGCAGCCCTTCTTTTTTTTGGGTACTATGTGTCTCAGGACCCACTCACTTTCCGACGGCTGTACAATTCCATTCTGTAGCATTGTTTGAAATTCATCTTTTGCTGCTTTTAAACGATCCGGAGGTAATCGACGGGGTCTGCAAAATATCGGTGGGTCGGGTGTCGTCTTAATGTGGTGCGTCACGTTGTGTTTCACTGCTTGAGACATATCGGAGAGGCGTGTAATGTCGATATATTCAGCTAATAGCCGATGATATTTCGGGTTACCATTAATGGTCTTGATTGTAATCGTATTGATTGCACATGTACGTCCAGTTGTCGAGAGTGAAATGGCACTGTCTATTAGACGATGGTTGCGAATGTCTACTAGTAAACCGTAAAAACTTAAAAAGTCTGCACCTATGATTGTTTTGTCCACGTCCGCGATCACAAACCTCCACTTGAACTCACGTCGAATTTTCAGGTTTAGGTTCACTGTAAGAGTTCCGTAGGTGTTGATTGTAGATCCGTAGATTGTAGAAAACACATAGGTCTGCGCCTGTGTCGATTAGGTACGAAAATTTTGAAACTCGATCGGTTACGAATATGCGGCTTACTCTGGTACCATCATTTAGTGCAGCGACTAGAGATGGTTGTAGGCGTTTCCCGCATATTGACATGGTGCCCTATATTTTTTAGCGTTTTCGCCAAAGCGTCTATGATACCAACACTGATTATCTCGTTCACCACCTTGGTTGCTGTTGCGCGTATGACTTCTCGTCTGCGATCTGCTTACACGACGGTTTTGTGTGCGGCCGCGTTGCTTTGTGAGTTCAGCAAACACAAAGTTTTAATTTTTGTAATCCCTGGCGTAATTGTTCGAATTCACTGCTCGTACTAACTTGGGCAACGTTGCGTGCAGGGCTGGTCTCATTAATTTTGTCTGCAAGCCCGGCGACTTTTCTAGTTCCACTTCAGTTTGTGTAGTGAGAATGGCTTGCATAGAAGTTGGGAGTCGGTTGAGAGTTCGCAAGAAATTGTCGGGGATTGTCGCACCTGCAGGATTCTGGAGGTGTCTAAGGAACTGAGATGGTTTCCTATAGCCTACTTCCTCATGTTCAAGGAGCCTCTTTATCCTCTGTTCTTGGGACGTGGACAACCGTTTAATTAGTTCACTTTTGATCTTCTCATATTTATTAGTAGTTGGAGGCGCCGTTATTATATCTTTTACCACTACGGCGGTTTTAATGTCCAACTGCGACATAACATGGTAAAATTTGATACTGTCTGCTGTCACACCACAAAGCGCGAATTATCCTTGGAGTTGGCAAAACCAGAGACCAGGTTTTTCAGGCCAGAATGGGGGCACTTTCACTGATACGCGGTTTACTTCTTGCACTGCTGCTGTACTGGTAGATTGCTCATTTTGCTACATTTTTATGTTTTTCTCAATATACGGCAAGCAGAAAGACGATCGCGTACTTCCTTCTGGATTACGTCGGGGTCGCCAATTGTTGCGAGTGTACAACTAATGAAAATGTTCTTTGGAAGAAATAGTTATTTAATGAAACTTAACAAGAAATTTAACACCTAAGAGTTTACAAATCGCTTATAGCTAGTGCGCCAAGTGAACAGTACGAGATGAGGCAAATAACTAACTAAATTGTTTTGGGTCAGATGCCAGTGTTAAGATTAGGTGTCCGATGTTGGGGTAGGTAACAAACGGACTTTCCTTTTTATTATGGTCGCCTATTGTAATTATTTATTACAGTATTTACTGTAGGTTTATAGGCTTAATATTTTCCGATATTATAAATTAAGTCCTTAAGTGTGGGAAAGTACGCTACAATTGCATCTACACTAGTCAGAGATGGACTTTATTTCAATAAATAGTTTAAGGTTATTCCTATACATTGAACAATTAATATTTAATACTGTAGTTGTCATTGATAAATATACTAAAGAATAAGGGCAACAGAATAGATCCCTAAGGTACATCTGACAATTGCACAAATTTAATCGATTATATGCTATTGACAAATTAAAAACGTTTTGTGAAGTATGCGCGCAACAAGGTTAAGAGAGCATCAGATACATCCACATAATATAATTTATTAATCAATAAATTATGGTTAAGACGATCAAACGCCTTAGAATTTTTTTTTTTCGATTTATAATTCTTTTGCTGTTAAGAAAATTAAACGCCCATACTGTGAAAAAATATACTCACATTAATAATATAATAATAAAAGTTGATATTATCCATTCTCAGGAAGTATTCATTTTAGCGATACAATCAAGTATAATTAGTTTTTTCATAAACATATCAAAGCCCATGAATTTTCTCTAAAACATTTTTCTTTGAAGATACGTAACTTATTATGGGGGATAGATTAAATTGTAAATACTAAGGAAACTTGGCAAGTATGGTCTATTTCTCTACGAGCACCTTGTATGTTAACTTCCACAATGATTTGCCTTTACAGGCACCCCTTAGTGCAAGCAGATGTGTTTTGGGCGGGTATTATTGTAACTTTGCGGGTGGGCATTGTTCTCCCCGAAGTACACCTTTTCTTTACACTGTGCAACAGAACATAGAAGCAAACTCGTAATTCAAATCTACTGCAAACCAAATCTGGAAGGTAGGTATCTATACTTTCCTACTTTTGCTTATGATTAGCAGATAGGTATCTACCAATTTTAAGATCATTAAAGAGTATAGCAAAACTTACATTATATACAAATCAATAATTTATACTTTTTAAATATTATTACTTAAAACTAGTAAATAATAAATATATTAAATAATAATATTCAATAAGATAAAATTATTTGTATTGTCAGCAATATATAAATAGTTTTAGTAGTATAAATTTTTATTTGCTAAATTGTGAGATTATATTTTTGCATTCAAGAATCAAACATAACTTCGGAGTCAATTATCAAACAGCATTCTTTCAGAAACTGCATCTCGCAGTTCTCAAAAATTACTAAAAATGCGATTCAGGATGTAAAATACTTTTACGTTCAGTAGACAAAAAACTGTTGGCTGACAGTTTTCGAAAAATATCTTTTTAGTCCTAAGTCTGTTTTAAATATTTTTAGTGATCATGGCATATGAGCTATCTAATCACCACCTTGATGACAAATGTCAATAAACTGATATGGAAAACGTGTTTTATGTATTGAATGTCAGTGTTTATTTTAAAGTTTGATATGACTGATATTGTAAATATGTAGTCATTTTCTGACAATATCTTTTCTTGTACATTTATTTTTTATCTTTGAGACCATATAACTAATTAATAATGCTATTAAATTTTACAGATCATTTGAAATAAAGGTTGTTTATTTATATTCCATATCATTAAGTTGCATCAAATAGATTTGAAATGTACCCATTTTTTTTAAATATACTATAAAAAGATGTAGGACACATATTTGGAAACTAAAACCTCCAGAACTGCAAATACTATACACCTGTTGCTTATCTTAGAGATAATTTTATTTTAGAAATTATTATTATTTTGTAATATGCACCTATTTGTGTCTATTAAATATTGAAGCTACATTTGTTTTTTTAATTCACGTGTTAGCTTTATCTATAATTCTGTACACAATAGGATGATTCAGTCATTGTGTCATTAAGAGACCTCTTCAGGTAACTTTCAACTAGTTTCAAAATAACTCTTGTAATAATGACTCGACTTGGATGCGACTTGCACCAGTTTTCACCTTCTGCGTAAAAGCTGAACACTGTACCAAAGTTTACAGAATTAATTCTGTAAACTTGGACTGTACCCACTATACAGTCACAGCAATATTAAGAGCGTCATATTCTTGTAATAGTGTTTTCTACAAATAATTTTAGATATTTAAGAACTGAATAATATAGAGCTTAGCAAGTAACAGGAATGTTTTCTCATGTCACCTGCGAATATGCAAAGGTACCGAAGTAAAACGGATATTTAACGCAGTGGCGGCTGGTGAGATTTTAGGTATGCCATATCTCAATAGCCAGACAAGGGACCCAAACCAAACTTTAGGGTATATGTACCCTGCGCTTCAATAACTTTGATGACATTATGATCAGCTGTAACTTTTCTATTTTTAAAGATATCGGAATGAAGAAAAAACCATATTTCATAGTGGACTAGCAACTTTTTTTCTTATTTGAAAAAAAAAGACCAATGATTTTGAAACATCTTAACCTAACTTATATATTTTTTAATGGAATGCGCTGTATATTATTGGATATTTGGATTCTACTCAAAATTCCAAGCATATTTAAAAAGCATATCCTATACCTATCTTCAACTGTTTCTGAGAAATAGTTTTACAAACATGTCAAATTATCATAAAAATTGCTCTACTCGGACATTTTCTTCAACACAACAAAACACTAAGGCTCGATTGTTACCAGCACGACTCAAGCAATACTGAACTTCAGTTTTAGATCAGAGTCAAAGTGTGCCATGAACGAAACAATTTGTTTACATTTTGACTTATACTTATACAGACACCATTTTCTCAGAAACAGTTGAAGATAAGTATAGCATATGCTTTTTAAAATATGCTTGGAATTTTGAGTAGAATCCAAATATCCAATAATATACAGGGCGTTCCATTATAAAATATATAAGTTAGGTTAAGATCTCTCAAAATCATTGATATTTTGTTTTTTTTTTTCAAATAAGAAAAAAAGCTGCTAGTCCACTATGCAATATGGTTTTTGCTTCATTCCGATATCTTTAAAAACAGAAAAGTTGCAGCTGATCAAAATGTTATCAGAGTTATTGAAACGCACTGTACTGTGGCCATATAGAGAACGTTGATAGAAGAAGAACGATTTTACAGTTTGCGAAAAAAAATTGAAAAAACGTGGGCTTCACCTCAAATTTTCAAAATGGCTTCGTTAAATTTTGAGAAACATTTTTTTCCATAAACTAGATGTAATTTTAGGGATAGGTTTCAAGTTTTATTAAAAAATAACTAGGTATATTTGTAGAATTTACATCATTTTGAAATTTTTATAATGTATCACAAATACAATATTAATTTTCAAACCGCTGTAACTTTAACAAAAATTAAATTTGAAACCTATTAGTAGAATTACGTTTAGTTTATGAAAAAAAATGTTTCTCGAAATTTAAACAAGTCAATTTGGAAATCTTAGGTGAGGCCCACGTTTTTTTCAACTTTTTTCGCAAACTGCAAAATCGTTCTCCTTCTACTGAAGTTCTCTCTATAGCCACAGTACATATATACTAAAGTTTGGTTTGGGTCCCATGTCTGGTTATTAAGATATGACATACCTGAAATTTCACCAGCCGCCACTGATGTAACGATAGCAAGCGTGTTAAGGTGACCATATTTGTGGCCCAAAATAGTGAAATGTCGATGAAATTCTAAAATTTGAGATTTGAAACCCTGTTAAAGTTATTAAAAATAATTATACATTATTGGATACTAGAAAGCTCAACTTAGCTAGTGCTAATATTTTTTTCAAGCAAGATTAGTTTAATTTCCTATGAAAATATGAATAAACCAACAAGATGTTATTTAGTAATATAATTAATCAACGCATATTAACATAGTAAATTGTAAATATGATATATATGATTAATATTGTAATGTTTAATAGCTTTTGTTGTATGTTTTATTACCTTGGATGCGATTTTTTTTTTCATGTTGAAACGTAAATTTAAGTATCTTATGAATGTACGATGTGTTATGATGTGTTGAGTTTTATTAATTATATAATTATTATTATCAAGCCAAAATGTAGCGATTTTATACTTAAAATATTTATTGAAAGTGTCTCTTTTTATGACATTGTTACATAAACTTCAACAATTTATTTTTCGCATTTAAAAACAGAAGTAAGAAAAATGAACACAAACCTTTCCTAAGTCCATCTTTTATATTTTTCAGCAGTCAAACAAAGTGTTAACTGTTTTGTAGAAAGGTAAACTTAAAATTATCTATGTCGATTTTCATGCTGTTTTGATTATCGCCATATTTAAAGATAGCGCGATAACGTAATATACAGTTATCGGTATTTTTTGAGCCATAAATAGTTTAACTATTACTAGGCAGCAGCATCTGTCAAGGGTTTAAAATCTTACTGTCTTGTAGGCGACTCTGTTACTACATGATAACAGCGCCCTTACCAACAAATTTTTAGGTACAGAAATCTTTCAAAATACGCATTGTTTTAAATTAACTTTAGATGTAATGTTTTAAATAGCAAAATAATGTGTGTCTTACAAACGCTTTTTATTTGACAAATATTTAGTAAAAGTGGATAAATAAAACATCAAGAATTTTATTTTTATATTATTTTTGTTCTACACGTTGTATTTTTCAAGATTTCTGTACCTAAAAACACCACAAATTTGGGTATTATATGGTGAAAAATATGGCGACCTTAACATTATTCCTAACGATGGTAGAAATGAAAATTTATCAAGTCAATGATGAATGTCAAACCTGAAAGTAAGGTGTTTTGAGATGTATTTTATGTTCAAGTTTTCAATGTCAAAATATTTTATAATTTCTTTTCAGTAAAAAGTTTGCTCATATACTTTTAATAGTCGTGGATAAAGTATAGTATTCTACTTGCATATAATGGCTGTAATTCACGGGGGTGAAGATTACGGCACGATCCATAGGCAAATGTTGTAAATCACCCATCATTATATGCTCGTTGAATAATACACTATTATCCTCTACGACTGAAAAATATGTCCATGATTTCTTCAAAAACTGATGTGTAATGATGCTCATTCCACTTCAGTATAATCAGAACTAGTGTTGGGAAAAACCGAGTTATTTCAATAACCGAATACTGAGTATTTAAATGATTTCAAAAACCGATTGATAACTCGAGTGATGGTCACTTGAATTCTCAGCAGCTGACATATTACTATTTTTATTTTTACTATTTACCTATAAATATATAACTATATACACAAATGTTTTTTTAAATATATACTTTTTGTAGGGGTATATTTATATATTTAAAATAAAACTATATAAATCTTATATAATTAATATATGTTGCATTACACAATACAATTAGAGAGTATACAAAAAATTTGTTAATTCATTTTTTTAACTTTTAAAAAATTGTTGGTACTAATTATTTACATTAGCGGAAACTGCGGAAAGCTCAGCAATCTTAATAAACAAAATTCTATTTTTGAGGATGCTGAACACGAATCTGAAATTAGGTTTGTGCGGTCGAATCTAGTTTTTGAACAAAATTTTTTCAAAATTGTAACCTCTATGTATACCTACATTACAATAGGTTGAAATTGCAATATCATGATGGTCATTTCATTTCTATGCTTATTCGTTTTTTCGTTGTTAGCTACAAATCTTGAGCTCGAACACACAAATTGTAAATGAACAGTAGGGTTGCCACCTGTCCTTTACTTCAGATGGACAGTCCTTACTACAGCCTCCGTGTGCTTCCGTCCTCACTTTTAATAGAAATGTCGTTACTTGGAGGAAATGATTAAATTCATATTAAAATATAATTATCGGGACACAAAGAGACAATATATAAAAAAAAATAGTTCAAATACGACGTAAATTGATATACACAACTCCCTGCTATTCGACAAAGCAAAGAATGTCCTTACTTGAGAATTTAAAAAGATAAGATTGTTCTTACTTGCGCATATGAAAAGGTGGCAAGCCTACTTCGTGAATAGCAAAAAAATCAAATAAGTAATTCGTTACTCATGTAACTGATAACCGAGTGATTTCGGTTATTGCAATAACCGAATAATCAGTTATTTTTCACTCGAGTGATCCCAACACTAATCAGAACACTTATTTATCACCATTGCTAAGCGATTTTCCGCGCTGAGTGATTTTTATTTGTATTACGGCAACTAACTGTACATCAAAAATAATGATCAGTTTGTTGTCTACGTGTATAAGAAAACAACTAACTATTGGTTTATGTGGTAAGTATAAAAAATTCTTATCATAAATTGTCAAATTTGTTGAAAATCAGTAGAAATGTTTGTCGATTCAGACGAAAGCGGCTTGGAATCTACACTTCTAGAAATCAAAGAAGCCGCAAAAGAAGCCTCCCTTGCTTTATTGCCCGAAAAAGGTACGAAACTGTGTACCGGAATTTCATCCAATGGCAGGATAAAATCATGTTCTGAGGTTAGGTATTGTACCGGTATATTTCAAATAATTATCTAAGAAAAATATATAGTCTTCGGTTTAGACGCAATACTCGATGCTCAGAGCTACTCTGAACATTAAACATAATGTTAACATCGATTCTTATCCACGACTCCGTGCTCTGCAAAACATACATTTAGTTATCAACCAAAAAGCAGTTTCTCGAGAAGAGACATTGAAAAATTTATTGAAGAAGCCCCCGATACCTTACAGAACCTTACCTTACTCAACTTTTTGTGTTTAATTGTTCTAATAATAATCAATCAAATAAACCACATGCTATGAAAGATTAACACTTGAAGTTATTCGATGGCTTAGTACAGGTAATATTTCAGAAACAAAAACCATGGTAACATCGTAATAACTGGCAAGTTTTTTGATATTGTGGAAAGGTATGTGGACCCTTGTCCAGTTAGTGTGGAATTTGAGTAATTCTTCAATATTCAATACGGAAAATGTACAAAATAAGTAATTGGTATGAACAAATTTGGGAAACAAATTGCAACATTTCTCCTCATCGTCGATTGTTTCTTAAGTATAAAAAATGTTTTAACCAAGTTGTCGGAATAAATTGTATTGGAAAGATGCCTAACTTAATAGCAAAATACTTAAAATTACGAAATTTTGATGCCTATACCGGTCATTGTTTTCGGATAACTTCAACTATACTTCTTCCTAATGCGGGGAGCGACATATGTATTTTGAAGCGACACGGAGGATGGACCGTGGCCGAAGGATACGTCGAAGATTCTATCAATAATAAAATTCAAATATCAAATAAAATTTTGGACTGTGAAATTTCAGGATCAAGTGCTACCACCTCTACGGGAAAATATATATTTCGCACACTATTTCGCGCACGATGTCATGGTAACGTAGAAAATAAAAAAAAGTGTAATTTCGCATATTGTCAATGTGAGAACCTCTTCATATTTTGACGTTTGTAGAAAAATGTTATTTTCCCGAACGCATTTTCGAGTACAATTAAAAAAAAATTAGGTGACAAAATATGAAAGTCTGATAGTATTAAATAATTTTGTATTATCTACTTATACGCATTTTTTTTTAAACAAAAAAAAAAAAAATCAGAGAAAATCAAAGAAATATTTTTTGTAAGGCAGATATTTCGAATAAAGTTTTACCTACTTTTCAACTGTTGCAAATATTTTCGTGCCAATAATTTGATTATTTGAAAAGCAGTTAAATATCTTTTAATTAATAAGAGTATGTATATTTATTGTTACAAATAATATATGTACGTATACATAAATAGAATCATTAAATTACATGGGAAGATGCCTTTATGATTGAGTCCTTCTTATTAGATGGCAAGCTCTCACATATTTCACCATAGCGTTGTCCATTTATTGCTCAGTTCCACTACATCACCGCACAATATATAACGCGATATAAAGAACCAGTCTAGTAAATTAATACCATACATTCAAAAGTTATTTATATCTTTCGTGTGTTGGCAATATGTTACATGTATTAATCCAATAAATAAATACGACTGCCATAAATCGCACGTTCGTTCTTCCAACCAAGAAAAACCTGATATAATTTATAATCCAATTAACTGGCTCTAGAAGACCAAAAGAGAACTAATATATTTTTTTAATAACTGACCTTTTTGTATTTATAGAGTATCTCCAGAGTAACTTTGCTACCCTAGGAGATACCGGAAAATTGAAACGTGCATTTCTGGACTAATTTTTACAAGGATTTAAATTTTTTCATTATTTTTTGTCAAAAAAAACAGTCGGACATCGCACTATAGTTTTGTATTCTCCGCGATATAAAAATGCGGTTTTAATTATGGTATTAATTAATCACTAATATTTCGGAAACAGTAAAAGAGAACATGACATGTTTAGATCAATGCAATTAGGAAAAAATGGAGAATCAAGAAATTTAATAATATACTGTTTGTAAGAAAAAGTAAAGTTAATATCAATATTTATGTAATACGATCTTCGATTGCTTTTTTGATTGATTTTCGCGTGATCAACTTGTTATACATAGACATAAGGCGTGAATTTAAATTTCAAAATCATTATATATCTATACAAAATTTAGATTTTATACCACTTTTATTATACAAGGTGAATTTTAAGTTGGGATTTTCCTTTTAATATATCAAAAGCCTAACTAAATTATTAAGTAACGATTTTTCGACATCTTAAAATCAATCGAAATATAAAATAATCAAATTAGATTCCTATAGGAAACATCATAAATTCAATGTAAGAGTGAAGAGTGGAAGCGGGTTTCCCGCTTACCGGTAACTCGCGCTTATCGGCGCCGATTTCTCGCGCGGAGACCGCACTCAGTAGAAGCTGTTAAAAACGGAAAAGAACAAAAATTTATTCGATTTTCGAAAATTCAAATTATGGTGAGTAAATGTAGTGTTGTATAAATGTACAATAAAGAAAATAAAAAAGTAGGTATATCAAAATTCATCCTCTGAATATTCTGATGAATTATCTTCGTCTCCTAGATTGATAACGATAGGTTCCACAGCAACGTCCATTAAATTATCGAGTTCCCACATTTTCATGTGTCATGTGTCACATGTGTCACTATTAATCTTCGCCCTTTACCTGAAGGTGCCTTGAACCCTGTTGAAAGTCCATCAAAAAATGCACGTCGAAAACTTTTTGCATTTTTATCTTGCCATACTTTCGTTACAGTATATCCCTCGTTGACCCAAGTTTCGTCGAGATAATCAATATTTCTCCCTTCGTCACGGAATTTTCTAATTGATCTTAAGTAGGATCTTCACCAAGAAATAATTTCATCTTTATCGATAAGAATTGACTTCCTGTTCTAGTTTTCCCAGCAAAAATTTAACTCTCGTAATACGGCCCATAATTTGCTATATTTGTCCTATATAGGTCATCGAAAAGCTGAAGATATTACTAGTTATTTGTCCATTTTTCTACACATGACATGACGCGCGTGTAAATAAATTAAATTTGAATTCTGATAAAAACGGGCTCGCAGGTTTCCGGCGCCGACCTGCTTCAACCTGCTTTCACTGTGTATGTGTCCACTTAAAAGTATAATTAATAAAGTCATAATTTTCAAAGCATATAGACGCGGCTCCGCGCAGAGTACCAGTAAGCGCTTACTATACTCATAGAAAAAGACAAATATAGAACGCGTTTAGACGAGTGCGCATCCATATTTTCAGCAATTTCATAGACGCCACCATATATGTTTTGGTGGCTGCCATTTTGAGCCACGTTTCCATGATTACGTTGTTTGTTTAGTGTGTTTATTTACATTCTACATTTAATAAATTTTTGTTGTTTATTCTGTCCTAATTTGTGTTTAGGTTCTATTATTGTGATATTAATACCTACTTTAATAATATCTATAATATGTATATATAATTTGGTTTATGGTTTATTATTGGCATTGTTTAACTAATATTTTGTATGCAAAGAATCATGTTTCTAGTTTTGAGCAGAACATGGCTTATAGATGGCTACCGTTCTCAGATGTAAGAAAGTCCGGAAAGTGGTATAACATTCCACAGGTAAATAATTTAAACGTAGAGAACTTGTTTGTTCAGTAATAAGTACTTCATGCAGTAAGTATGTAGTTTTATTATTAGTTAATAACAATATCACTAAAAAATTGTAAATGTTTTATTTCTGAGGAAGCATGTTTAAGACTAATTTACATTGCAGGTTTCCTAAATGTGAACGCTTGAAATCTTTTAAGAAAATAATAGGTCCTTTCAAAAGTAAATATGATTTGGCTTCGAATGAAAATTACTATAAAATATTAAGAACTAGGTACTTTAATTTACGTTATCATATCTTTTTTAAACTATTTTGTTTGATTTGATAATTATAAATACAGTGCAAGTACTCCTAGCAGTACAGCGAGATCTTCTCTAGCACGTTCAGTGCGGGACGATTTTTACTTAATTTTTATAGGGTGCGATACGGGTCATATATGTCCCGTACGTGGTTTTCCCCCGGTGCGATACGGGACACATATGTCCCGTAGGTGATTTGTTATTTCCTAATACTATTTTAATATAGAAAATGAATTTATTTAAGAACAAACATTATGTGTGATATTTTAAGGATTTGTTGGATCATGTGCATGAGTAGGACCGGGATAGGAGTACAAATAGCTAAAAAATGTATACCTATAAAAAAATTATTTTGTCATATATGAAACACTTTATTCATAACGGAAATAAAACAAAATTTGTTATTGGTTAAAGATATTTATTTCTATCATAAGAAAAACAAATGAAGATATCAATTTGTTGAATTTTGGAACTGTAATTAGAATTATTGGGCTTCATGGTCTTTGTTGAAACAAGAAAGACAATATCCCGGATTACCTGCACAAGTTTCGCAGTATGTGTATACCTTTTTCGTCTTTTTATCGGCGTCTCGACTAGACAGTGTTTGCCTTAGCAACTTATAGCAACCAACACATTTTTTTCTCTTTTTATTTTCCGGCCCACTTTCAACTAATGTATGTATTCGTTTCGGTGTTCGTGGTCTAGGCGTGTCATTTGCGTCTTCTGAGAGTGCCTTGCAGATATGTACGCGAAAGTCCAGAATTGACATTTTGCTGTTTGGGAAATTTTGGTTAAATAAAATCCATGCATTTGTCATCGCTGAACCAAACAATATTTCAGTGGCTACTTTCCTATACCACTTTAGTCCCTTTCTCAGTGGACTTTGGTACGATGCCATTTGGTCGCTAAAATAAAAAATAAATACAAATTAGATTTAACATTTTAAAATTTACGAAAATATTCCATATTGTATTATTCTGCATATAAATTGTGCAGTTATTTATAGATAAAATGTATTCAAACATATAGATTAGCTGATTAATTTATTCATTATGCTTCACAATTTACCTGAAGTCTACTCCCTTTTTGGCATTATTATAATCCAGTATGCACTGTGGCTTTCTGACAGGTGTTCCATTTCTCTTGGTTTTTCCTGTTTCAATAAGAGTTGTGTCATGGTTAGGACATGTTGTTAGCATAGATACGGGAGGTTTATCCATCCATGTTATAAATTTTACACTGCCTTTTTGTAGAGCACAGACTTCTCCTTTTTTAATTTTTTATTTTGTATTTTTTTTGGGTAACATCTTCTATTTTTTCTATAAGTGCCACAGATATAAGTTACGTGTTGCAACAAAATTTCAGCAACATTTACGTTAGTATAGAAATTATCACAAAATAAAATTCTTCCTTGTTCGTAAAATGGATGCATTAGTATATTTATTATGGCTTCGGCGTGACCTACACCACTGCTTGAATCGCCCCTGCCTGTATAAATTTTGAAATTTAATATATATCCACTGACAGAACACAGTTTGTAGAGTTTGACTCCATATTTGTGTCTCTTGTTCTTTATATATTGACGGAATCCAAGGCGACCTCGCCAGTGAATCATAGACTCGTCAATTATTAGATTTTTACCGGGTACTATATACTTCTGAAACGAGTTCACTGTAGGTCCAAGAAGTGGTCTTATCTTAAAAAGTTTGTCCTCTCCAGAGTCTTCAAGGTTGTTGGCAAAATGCCAACATTTTAAAATTAATAAAAATTTATCCCGTGGCATGATTTTTGAAATAAATTCATTGTGGAAAATAGGATTTTTGGACCAATAAAGTTTTATTTGCGGAGCATCCACAATTCCTATAGCAATAACAATTGCAAAGAATTTTTTCATCTGAATAATATCGATAGGCTGCCATGCGCTTATTCTTGATTTTTTTTTGTTGTTTTCGGCATCTTTGTTTTTCTGCTGCACCGCATATGAATTGGTTTCTGCGACCATCATTTCTATTAAGTCGTCGGTTAAAAACAACTGAAAATATTCTATTGGTTTTGAGATGTTTGTGGGAATATTAAATGTGTCAGTTTCAGAACAAATTACTTCAAATATATTTCCATCTGACAAATTTTCGATCCACTCTTCAGATAAATTTATAGAAGAATGTGGCATATTATTCTCAGTATTTTTGTCATTATTATCTGGTAATATGTCACTGTTCTCATTGTCACTCGTGCCGCGTTCGCCGTTGCCATCACCAGAATCTATGTCAGAGTCACTCGGAACATAATTTTTGTCTGCAATGGAATCATCCGAGTCCTCACTAAACTCCTCTGAACTTGAACTTATACATTGACTCAAAGCTAAGTCTACAATTTTTTTCGCCCGCGAGCTCATATTTGTGAACCTACAGTCCCTGCTCACTTTATTAGACTCACCGGTTGAATTTTGGTTTACTTGAGGTTTTGAGTTAATGTGAGTTATATTATACAATGTAAGTTAAATTAAATAACAGTTATAACATTTATACACATTTACTGAAGAAAAGAAAGAAATTTTTAACATATTATATAAAGAAAATATCAATATAATTAATATTTTGTTAAGCCTCCTTTTGCCTTTATCAACGCATCCACTCTTCTAGGCATACTATTTATGCAATTAGTGGCAATTTCTTTTAATTTTTCATTGTGGTTCCAATGATAAATTATTCTTTCTATCAACTGCACCTTAGTTGTTATATTTTCTTTTGCCAATTCCCTTTTTAGGCACTCCCAGACATTCTCGATAGGATTCATGTCCGGTGAGTTCCCAAGCCACGGCAATAAAGGAATCCTTTCATCTTGTAGGAAGGTTTTAATTTTTTTAGCAGTGTGGCATGGTGCACCATCCTGCATAAAGACCTTACGGTCATTACCAAACCATTCAGCCAGTTGCGGTATCAATTTGGTATGCAAAATATTTTTATATTGATCCTGCCGCATAGTTCCTTCGACAATGTGAAGTCTTCCTAAGCCTTTTCCACTAATGACAGACCAGATCATTACGGATGTAGGATGCTTCACCTTTTTTATTACACAATCAGTGTTATATTTTTCTCCTGGACGTCTTCGAACAAACTGGGCCTTGTCGTCCATAATTTGAAATGTTGCTTCATCGCTAAAGCAAACCTGCAAACAAGTAATAATATTAATAAGTCATTAAAAAGAATCAATTTTAGTAACTTACTATTTGCCAATCATCAACAGACAAGCCTTTATGCAGATTAGCCCAAGCTAATCGCTTTTTAACCATTGCTGGAGTTAATTTTGGCTTTTTTACAGGTCTTCGGCATTTGAAACCCAACTGATACAGGTTCCTCCGAACAGTAGCCACCGATACGGTGTAGCCTGCTTCTTGCATTTTATTTTTAATGTCACTGTGGGTAGATCTTCTATTTTCTACAGCCAAATTTCGTAGAAGGCGTTGTCCTCTGGCTGTTATTATGGATGTTCTACCACAATGGCCTTTCCGAGCAGTATCAACGGGTTCGTTGGCTTGAATTTTTTTAAGTAAACGGCGAACCGATGACTGTGATACTCCACATTTCCTTGCAATATCCCTTTGGCTATATTCAGTATTTTTTATTAAGGCCATTACAGAAGATTTTTCTTCTACAGACAGATCCTTACATTTGCCCATCTAAAGAAATCCAATATAAAATTAACAAACCCATCAATTGTTAAAAAAACAAAAACACACTACAAAAACTAATGTAATATAATGCACAGTCTTAAATACTTACATTCTCATTTGAAAAATTAGCTAAAATTACTCCAGAACACACTCTTTTTACTAAAAACAGCACAAATTCACCAACATCACCCAAAGGATAAATCACCATGAAATTGACAGTTACCCACATTTCATCAAAAAATCTATTTTATCGACATAAATTTATTCCAAAATCATGTATGTATGTAAATTATGTTCAGCAACCCTCAATACAGACGTGTAACAAGAAATGCATACATATAATATCCAATATCACTATAAAAGAACTTCAGAATTCCAAAAAACCGACAATTTTTGGTGTGAGTCTAATAAAGTGAGCAGGGACTGTATATGCTCCACTGCTAGTGTAAGACTGTTTAGATATAAATTTTACGATCGTACGACAAAAAATGCACGTGTTTAAACCTGCATAAATGACCCGTGAGCAATATTTCGATCTCTGAGTGCGGTACGAGTCATATATGTACCGTACCGTTTTTCCTTGCCAGATGATAGAGCAAGTGACTCTGATCACATAGATACCAAAAACTTTGGATAATATTAAAAAATAACGATTTTACAGCATTCGCACCGTGGAGCAATCTTGTGATTTGACCGCCGGCCTGCGCGGGAGATCGGTACGGGACACATACGTCCCGTATCGCACTGAACGTGCTAGACAACAAATGGACAAGTTCGCCAAGTCCTACTGCATTTATTTGTAGTTAATGTTAGATATATGATATTACATCCTTGATATATTTTTTTAGAAAACCTGTCGTAACCGAGTCATCTCCTGATACATCGAACAGCACAACATAGAAGAGAGTAGCATTAGTTTAATTTCTACATAATTATAAGTATATTTTTTTTATATTTATTAAAAACAAACAATACTGTAATGGAATAATTATATTTTATTTCAATTTTAGTTGCGAGCCCAGGAAACGAATAAAAAAAGTGTCGAGTTGATTAATGAACTCGATAAAAGTTGAAAGAACCTCTGGGGCAAATTGCAGATGACTTGAAGGCAAATGAAATGATGTCCGTTACTAGTTTAAAGCAATTGCAGCAATTGAAGTGCCAAAAGATTTGTTGACTCTGTTCTTAAAGAATGCAGACAGAGGTGAAAAATACATAATTTTCTCACTAGATGGATTGTAAGTACGAAAAAAAAAAGAAATGTGCAAATCTATACATATATTTTTATTTTCTTTTCAGGTAAACAAGCGTTTATTCATACTTAACAAAATTGAATATGCCAACGTAACGGATGAATCAGTGAAGTAAAAGAAAAACTCTAAATATAATGTGATTTTGTTTCTAAATATATGTAATAATTTTTTTTTTTCTTAAAAAGTATTTTTAACTAATGGTTATAAAATGAATTTTAATATATTAGCAAATTTGTAAATATTAACTATGCAAAATTTTGTTATTAATTGAGTTATTACATAATGAAAAATATATATTTGAGGAGAACTTAGAAGTTATATAAAATCCAAAACCTTTTAAAATTGACTGGTAAGGAAATCGATCTCTTGTATTATTGGAAAAACAACTGGTTTGAATGTTTGTTTACAATTTGTCTGATTGTTATGTTTGGCATCGGTTGCCATGGAAAAGTGGCTTAAAATGGCAGCCATTATATGGCGCTAGTTTGCGCATCCTCTAAGCACATTCTATATTTGTCTTTATCTATGAATATACTATATGAATGTATGGTAAGCGGATTTTTGCGATGCGATTCGTCCCGACTTGGCGCTTCTAAGAGACGCCTACCTTAAGAGATACCACAATATATTATCAGCACTGTAAAAACGCATTTAATGGTCATGATTTTTGTTGCTGTTTGTCTTATTTTCACTTTACGCACGGCAGCGGCGTTGTAAACCAGTTGGGATTTTCGATTCGACGCTCACAATTACTCTAATAACGAATTGGTTGATATGTTACTGGTTTTATACGGAGTGTGTAATGAAGTGATTTTTCACCGCCCTGTATGATACATGAATGCCGACCGACGATCGAACTTCAGCCAGCGCAAGAGAAACCGTGAGAACCGAACGCGCATCGAACCGCGCATCAAAGGCTCTGCCGCTGTGGAGGTGTGACGTAGAATGCGCGCTCGATCCAGCGCGTCCGATTCCGAGTCAAGAGCAATATTTTGAAACTTAGAAAATTCAGTACCTGTCCTGGCTCACATCGAGAAGCAGCGTCGTATCCAGTAGTCCGCCCAGCAGACCATATAGTGCGCAAGCGACGCCGTTTCACCAGGAAAGGCTTACTAGACACGAGAATTAGTACCTACCCAGCCGTCAGACGAACCAGTCGTGTCTCCAGTGTTCCTGAGTAAGTAACCGCCTGAAAATTATTGTAAGTCGCTAAGTGGACGAACCGTAAATTTTACAAGTCCACAAATTTTCAAAAAGTGGCATTTGAGTAAAATAGTAAAGTCCGAAAATCGTCCAGTGCGCAATCGCCACTTCCGAACCAGCATTAGGCCTTCTCCGTCAAGTGGAAGATTCAGTTCCTGAGCCGCCAACATCGAGACCAGTCGTGTTCCGCACCAGCCATCCGAAGCGAGGTAGTAGCAGCCCTCTGTGCAAGTCTTCCGCCACGAAGTTAAGACCTAGCGAAGTGAGCACTGCAGAGTCAGTACCAGCCGACCGCTCGTGCCAGCTAGACGTGACTAGCATAGGAAGTGAGTAAGAGGTTGTTAGGGGAAACTTGGCCGCTATTAGTTGAGTATTAATCATACTTTACTTTGCAGCTTGTGTACTGTACCACGGCGTGGGTAGAGTCGCTGTTGCATACTCCGGTGACTTTACCTCACCACGCGTTCAGTTAATGGGATTCCGTCCTATAGGATGAAACGTGGGCCGTTATTTACCGTTATTTGTTGTACCACGGCGTGGGTAGATCGCTGTTGCATACTCCGGTGACTTTACCTCACCACGCGTTCAGTTGATGGGATTCCGTCCTATAGGATGAAACGTGGGCCGTTATTTACCGTTATTTGTTGTACCACGGCGTGGGTAGAGTCGCTGTTGCATACTCCGGTGACTTTACCTCACCACGCGTTCAGTTGATGGGATTCCGTCCTATAGGCTGAAACGTGGGCCGTTATTTACTGTACCACGACGTGGGTGGAGTCGCTGTTGCATACTCCGGTGACTGTACCTCACCACGCGTTCGGGTCATATGAGAACATCCTATGAGTTGAAACGTGGATCGTGACTAATAAGTACTTGTTTCTTTTCAGCTGTCCGGCCGTGCATTCCAGGAGAGGAGCTGTATCACCGTTTTTTGTTGTTTTATATATGTATATATTTTAGATAGTGGCCAAGTCTTTAGTTGTAGAATTTAGTGTTTTTCTCTTTGCTCGCTTGATCTTACTTGGTTTGGCATTAAGCATAGATTAACCGCTTGTACTGCTTGCTTGTAACCGCTGACTATTCCGCTACCGACCGTATTAGTTTTGTATACCAGGTGTATTGTAATATAGGTATGTGTATTACTTTATTCTGACTTTTATTCCTGGATAAGTCTAACTCTTTCCTCACGACCCTCTGGACATACCGTGTCTTCACTGTAGCCGCCCGAGTAGTGGTGTTTCTGCACTGTAAACAGAAACTGGCGCCCGAGAGCACCGCAACCGCAACTCAAGCGTTATAGTGACACTGCGTCGTACCTGAATCGCACGTAGGAACGTCACAAGTGTGTCACTATTATGCCGACGCAGAATCGCGATTATATGCCGAACGTTTTATATTAGGAGTTGATTCTGCAACCCGTAGATTTGCTTATCTTATTGAAAGGGCTCGAGAACGGAAATCATGGTGGATATGCTGGAACAAATAGAGTGCTGTGGAAATAATTCAAGCAAAAAATTTTTTCTAACAGCATGTACAGAGTCGTAGATCAGGCTAGTGATGATTTGAGTGAGCAAAATCAATAACGATAATTAGCACCCAGACAACTATTTTGCTAATAACTGTATTTGATAAATTGTTATTAATCCTCCTCTTCTAAAACCTATTACCCGCTCTATGTTTTATATCAATTTTGTCCTGTCTATAGTTTCCAAAACTCGTTGAAGGTTAATTCAAACACTGAAAACAACCTTATCCTGACTGATTGTTTTTTTCCATTTAGCACAAATAAAATTGTGCTATTTTACACGAACGATTTTCACGAAAACCTTGTTGTTGTTGTTAAAAGAGGCTGGCGCCGATTACCCGCAGCACTCAGACCCATTGTACGTGCTGCTTACTGTAGAGTTCAAAACAGCTGCGCGCAAAAGCTAGTTCCAGATTTGCTGGAATCTCTCTAACATCTTGAGGAGACAGAAAAGCCACCCCAAGATATTTGTGTCTCTTTACTATTAAACAGACACAGTTGCAAAGGATGTAAATTGAATCCTTATCTGCATTGTCGCAAAGTCTGCACCTCGCGACATTGCTTATGCCAATCTTATGTAGAAGATCCATGACAATTCTTATGTTGCTTCTGTTAAGCATAATAGAATTTCAATTTAAGTCAACCCATGGGCACTCTATAAGTAGCCTGGCCTGACCGGATCCAACCAAATCTTCCATTGATCGTTTCTTGATCCAGTGATCAATGGAACTTGTGAGATAGCATTGTGGTAACCTTATAACTGGTTTAAATCCCACAAATTGACTTCGTGAGCCTTATCTGGCCAACATGTTAGCCTTCTCATTGCCTGTCACATCACTCGGAACCCAGATCAACTTAATACGATTATTCCTTCCCAACAGGGAAATAGCTCTGATACATTCCAGAACCACATGCTCGTATAGTTGCCTGGCTCTCTGTACATATTTAAATAAGCTACTGATATTCTCTTGAACACAGGAAGAGATACTTCAGCCTGAAAGACCATGGCGTGGTTTCCCAGAGAGTTAAATAAATTCACTCTTGGTAGCACTTCATAGATTCTCGCTATTGAGCCCTTTTATCGTTAGAAAATTTAGCTAAATTAATTTGTGATTTAGATATTTATTGTATGTAACCTTGCAACTATTCATAACACTTCATTAATAGAAGTTTTAAAAAAAATTATGTGAATTTTCTTAAATAAGTACTTATAAACTAAATTAAATAAATTATAAAAAATTATATAACACATATAGTAGTTATTTAAGAAAATTCACATACATTTTTATAAAACTTCTATTAATGAAGTCATATGTATAGTTGCAAGGTTACATACAATTAAGAAATAAAGAAATGTATCACTTTAGTAACAAATAATTACAAAATATATACTTTTAATACAATGCAAGCATTGGTATTATTTCCAACAAAAACATTGTGTGGTAAACTGATAGATCTACTGAAATAAATGTACCGTTCTAGTATTAAATGTTTGAATCTAATAATAATAAATATTCGTACTCATAAAATACTCGGCATAAAAACTATATAGATGGGATAACTTCAAAAACCAATTGCCTAGTCGTCGCTATTACTTTCATTTGTGTCTTCTTTCTCGTATTTTTACTCATTTGATTAATGAGGGCTACAAGTTGCCCATGGGGTTAATTATTTTGCTGCTTAAATAGTTCTATAATACTTTCGAATTCTTTTCTTCATATTTTCTGGTTTTGGCGTTGAATATTAATTAAATCTGTAAGCACTTAATGAGACCTTAATCTTTTTTTCACATTTATAAGTCTATGATTATCTGATTGTTCCTGGATCGAAATTGAAGTACCTTACTTGGGCAGATAACTGCTCTATGTCATACTATTCTGGATTACTTGTTACCTGGGATGAGTTCCTTGTTGTATAATCTATATCTATAACTAGGCTAATCTTGCCTTGGCCCGTTAGTCGTCGTAAATCACAGTATTTTATATAAGACGATTATTGTAAATTCATAAATTTTAATCTTACTTTTTCTCTACTGTCTATTCCAGTACCCTGTTCTCAGTTTCTTATATTTAAAAGCATAATCTATTTCTTTACGAAGAGTCAACAAAGCTAATGTTGCTTTATGATCTTCTTCAGTTGGACACTTAGAGTTTTTCCAAAGTGTGCTCTTACTAGAAGTAGCATCATGATTTCCTTATTAGTACTGCTAGTAGTCAATAACTGTTTCACCAGTAGCAAATACTGTTCGGCATAAACAGGACCTAAATAATAACACTGTGTTTAGAAAATTAACACGCGTACCTTAACTATTACCTTTTAATTTTTCTACAGTTTCGTCATCGAGAGTTACTTGTAGATCAACCAAGATTACCCGCTTCATATTTGGTATCACTTATCAAATTAAATGAATAATTTCGTAGGTTATGTACTATAGAAAGGTTAAAAAATAAGGGGCTGTCAATTATTTTCTATGGTGTTAACGATTTAAGACTAGTTCAGCGGATGTTTCAAAACTACGGTAAATATTTTCAAAACATTTTACAATTCAAATTCATCACGAAAATGAAAACGTTTTAAAACCGTCAAAACTGTTTCAAAATAAGTCACGACAAAAACGGCTATAATATAATGCAATGAAACTATTTTTTTAAATCTTTTATGATTTCAAATCCACCTTTCTCCAACATTAGGATTTTCCAAAAATAGTTTTTTTAAAATAGTCCCTCTGCTGCATTATGAAATAACTTTATTATTTCACAATGAATAAAAACACCATGTAAAAATTCACGAACCATTATACAACTAATGGATAATCGTAGCAAAATCAATATCCACAAAAATGCAAAATGTGCACGTGGTTTGGATTGCCTAACTTGATTAAATTGGGCTATTTTTTGTTTTTTTTTTGCTTTCTATTCCCTTTTGAAAATTTTGTTTATTACTTTTTATACTTTCAGTATAATAAAAATTATTAAAATTGTTTTGTGGATTTTCTAACTCACTTTCGAACTTTATTTTTTCTATGCTGTTCCTGCCTAATTTTTGATGATCATTTCGCTTAATATTGGCCACATTTTTTTGCTGCCGCATTTGCACAAATCTTGCCATCCTAAACCTCTTATAGACATAATGTCTTTCGTTTTGAGGACATATAATGTTATTGTTTATTCATAATGTACTATTATATTTTATTCTTTTAATAGGAGTTATTTTATCGAGGACCATAATATAAATATTAGCATCTAATAATTGCTTGAATTATGTAATTTGCGGGTATAGACTATACTCGCAAATTACTGACTATATCGTTTAGTAAAGATACCTATTTCCTATATTTTACATACCGGAACATAATTGCCACACCTCGTATATATGCAAATATAAGGTTAATTAGTTATACTGTCCATGATTCTTGACCATGATGGCAATGAAATTTGGACAATTAAAGTAACTCATACTAATACTAATACTAATACTAATTTTCAAGTTTAAATTGATATGCATTTAGGATTTTAAGGGGACAGAAATTTTGGAAATGAATAGGAGAGTTTTCGAGAAATTAATGGTCTCTCTTAAAACTGACGGGTCTAAGCGTATTTTTACTTTTAGCATTAAAACTAAGAAATCCTTGGTGGACAGTTTTAGGTGGCCCACACTATATACAGGGTGTTTCAAAAAGACAATGGCAATATCGATAGAGCTGATCAAATATTGAAAAATAGGTGGGGTTTGATTAATAAATGTATGTCCCCTAATTTTAGATGTATTTTTTAAAGCACAACGTATTTCAACAAAATTTGACACAGGTACATTTTTGAAAGTACTGAACAAGGTAGTGTTATCAGTTTTTCTGTACGTAGTAGAGACCGCTAGTTGCTAGAACTTCCGCTGATATTTTATTATCCATTTTTTTTTAAGTTAAGGTTTTCCCATTCTAAATTAAATGATAATATATAAAACTTTATTTTGCACAAAAAACGAGGCGATCTGTGTGGTAGTATTTATCAAGTATGTATATGTGAAAACACGAATTCTTCCATTGATATGTCGTTTTTTTTTATATAACAGAAATTACGGTAGGTACATCTGTTTATTATATGATTTGAATTGTAATTTATTATTTTAGTGAATAATGTAAACTAATTAAGATTTTATTCTGCTCTATTTATCACGCAGTACTAGGTACGTAATAAAATTGGAAACATACGGAATAGCTTCTAACTGCTGCTGTAAAACTCTCAAAACGTTCCCTTAAAGTCAATATCATATCTGCATGTGTTATTCACTGGTGGTATAAGCCTCATTATTATTGTGCAGAAGCGCGGAGCAAATAAAGCAAAATAAAATCTAAAACATGTCTACAATATTCACTAAAATGACAGATTACTATTCAAATCAAAGAATAAACAATATACCGTAATTGCAGATATACAAAATATGACATATCAACGACAGCGTTCGGGGTTTGACACATACAAACTTAATAAATAAGTACTATTAAAGAGATTATCTGGTTGACTTTTCCACAGTTTTTGTCCCTTTTTGTATAAAATTAAGTTCTAGCTTAAAAAAGTAGCTTCTGTCAGCAGATGCTAGCGCCCTTTACTTTGTACAGAAAACTGATAACACCAGCGTGTTCAGTACCACCAAAAACGTACCTGTGTCAAATTTTGATGAAATATTATAAAGGGTGATTAACAACTTATCTAAAAAATTTTGGAAATAGATGGGTCATGAAAAATGGAGTCAATATCGTCAAAAAATGTTTGTAAAATCGTTATAGTTTCCGAGTAAAAAAATAAATTATAATATTTTCAACCTTTACATAGCTGGGCTATTGTAGTCTCTAGCCAGGCGATTCCGAATATTAAAATGCGATTGCTTATAGTAGGTATTAATATTTTTGTGATGCGAGTCTTTACATTAGTTTTTCGAGTGTCAAAAATGGTTTACGTGTATAAGAACTCAGAGATGGATATTATTAAAATGCGATTACTTATAGAAAGTATTAACATTTTTGTGATGCGATTATTTACATTAGTTTTTCGAGTGTCAAAAATGGTTTACGTGTACAATAACTCACAGTTGGATATCGTTCTAATTTATGGTGATGTGAAATGCTTTAGCTGAACGATTTTCCGGTAAACATGTGACAAATACAGTATGCGCCAAAAGTATGGAATAAATTCAATAAAAACGAAACAATTATTTTTTGGGAAAAATCCTCGAACAGGTCGATTTTTAATTTAAAAAATACATATTTTAGCGTAAAATGCGATTTTCAAATGTCATTTGTTTTCGAGTAATGACGTCATCGATTTTTTTTTAAATGGCAACACCATATTTTTTTCCTTGATTCTTAAAGATCGTTTAATTCTCTATCAGACAGTACTAAAATTTTCCCCTCTTACATAGGAAAGTTTTCGAGTAATTGACAATTGAATGTTAGAAAACGTAAATCAATTAAAATAAAGCAAAAACGTTATCAAATTTAGTTTTTCGAATTCCATAGTTCTTTTATGGATTTTACGGAAAATCTTTGCAAAGTGTCATTGTCACACCGACTTTCTAATAAGTATTGTAAGCGATATAGAAATTATTATTCAATTTAAAGTATTATGGCACATTTAACTGTTACTCAATTGAAATTTTAATTCTTATCGGATGCGGGAATATGACTAGAACTCAGCAGGAAGTTTACGATTTATTTAATGAAAAATATCTAGATCGCCCTATCAGCCAATCAACAGTCAGTAAGATAGAGTTTAAATTTAGAGAAACTGGCACTGTTGTAAATATTCCAAAACCTGGACGTCCAAGCATTAATGAAAATCAGAAACAGAACATTTTGATAAGTATGGTGGATAATCCTCATAATTCTTCACGATTGGTTGCATTAAACAATGACACTAGTCAGAGCACAGTGCTACGTATCTTGAGGAAGGAAAAATATCATCCCTACAAAATTCAACTTGTGCAGGAACTCAATGAAGATGATCCCGATCGCCGCTTACACTTTTGCGAAATTCTAATGGATTTATGTCAAGGAAATAGAAATTTACACCGGCAAATACTTTTTTCAGATTAGGCCACATTTTGTCTGAATGGTACAGTAAACCGTCAAACTTGCAGATATTGGAGTCGGGAAAATCCTCATTGGATGGCAGAGGCACATACCCAGCACCCTCAGAAATTAAATGTGTGGGCTGGAATAGTTGACGACAGAATAGTAGGGCCTTTCTTCTTTGAAGGAACCCTTACAGGACAAAGATATTTAGAGTTTCTAGAAAATGACCTTGTTCCAGCCCTTGCAGTAATTTTTCCTAACGATAATGACCCTGGCATTCCTGACGATACCATATGGTTTTAGCAAGACGGTGCACCTCCGCACTATGCGCGCCCTGTACGAGATTTTTTGGACAACTGTTTTCCTGGGAGGTGGATCGGAAGACGCGGACCGATAGAATGGCCTGCAAGATCGGCAGATCTTACACCTCTTGACTATTTTTTATGGGGATACTTGAAGTCAAAAGTGTACATTAATAAACCACGTAATTTAGAAGAACTTCAAAATTGCATTCGGGACGAAATACGCAGAGTTACCCCAGAAATCATTCATAATGTGCAAGAAGAATTTCTTCACAGACTTGCGCATTGTCAAGAAGTTGGAGGATGGCAATTCGAACATTTAATTTAAGTATAAAATTTAATCAATTATATTTTATTTTACATACTCAGAATTGTTACTTTTTTATGGATAAAATTTACGTTTTCTAACATTCAATCGTCATTTATTCGAAAACTTTCCTATGTAAGAGGGCAAAATTTTAGTACTGTCTGATAGAGAATTAAACGATCTTTCAGAATCAAGGAAAAAAATATGGTGTTGCCATTAAAAAAAAATCGATGACGTCATTACTCGAAAACAAATGACATTTGAAACTCGCATTTTACGCTAAAATATGTATTTTTTAAATTAAAAATCGACCTCTTCGAAGATTTTTCCCAAAAAATAATTGTTTCGTTTTTATTGAATTTATTCCATACTTTTGGCGCATACTGTATATCTACTTTTACCGCAGTGTGCAATTAGTGCAACTGTAGTGCAACGCGAACGTGACAGAGGAAATTTGAAACTGAATCGCGGAATAGATGTAGGTTTAAGGTAACCACGGCGTATTGCAGCATCGTGGCGTATCATACACGAAGCTCAATTATATCCATACTATGTACAGCGTGTCCAAGCAATAAACCAAGGAATTGGACGAGGAGGACTGGTATCAGGGCCGCTATGATCTTCTGAGTTTAAATCATTTGGACTATTTTTGTAGGGATATTTAAAATATGAAGTGTATCGCACCGAAGTGGACACTATGATTTACGCAAACGTATCATAGTTACTGCTAATAACTTATAAATTCAAAATGGACAAAAATCAGAAACATTTGTGTTAGTTTGTATAAATTAGATAAGACAGGCCCAAAATTTTGTTATTGTAACATCAGGTGTGTCAAACTATTTTATGAATTTAAACCTCAAATTAATTATATTAATAATTAATAACAATAGTGGCAATAGGAGTTGCATTTGCTGTATAATATCGACGTTATAAAATGTTATTTATTGTTTAAATTGTAAGAGTCTCCTGTATATTTTATTTTTTTAGATAAGCTTTAAATCACCGTCTATTGTGCTTTAAAAAAATTAAATCCAAAATTTGATTATATAAAATTATCTTATACACGTAATCAAACCCCACTTATTGTTTAATATTTTATTAGCTCTAGCAATACTTACTGCCATGTCTTTTTGAAACACAGCAATTTCAGAATCGTATTCACGCACAATTTTATAATTTAATGTAGGAAACATGCACAGAATATTACATGCATGTTTGAAACACCCTGTATATAAATAATGGTTTTTTAACTCCAACAGTTTATTTCTCGAAAAACAGTGGCTTTAAATTTAAAATGACAGTTAGGAAGCAATACCCGGTATATCATGTATCATTTTTTAAAAGAAATGTCATTTTTCTTTGATTTACATTCAATATGGTATATGAATATACCTACTTGGACTTCTACCTTGACCTTCCTAGGTCCTTAGTTTAATAAAAGGAATTAATCGTATTTTCTGTTAGTAGATCGATTCTAAGATGTTGGCTATGACGTTAGGTGTGTTCATCAATCAATATTTAGAGTCAGATCATCAATAATACTAATAGTTCGGTCTTGTGAATTTAAAATGGCTTTTATGTATGAACAATACGTCCTATTATTGGCTTCGTCAGTGTGGGTTTGAGTTGAAATAAAAACAACTTGGCATTGTTGAACAATTAATTATCACAATGTAATGTGAATTTGAAAGAAATCAACTCTTAAGAACGATTTTATTACAAATTGTCTTAATTCTACTAATACTTATAAAAATTATGTAAATCTAAATCATACATACAAACATAATAAACTGTAATATTTTATAACCTGAAACAGTCGAAGTTATACACACAATTATATTTATTTATTTTGTATTTTAGTAAATTTTTCAAGAAAAAATCAGATGATTCGATTTTTCTTGAGTCATCTATACCAATCTAGATGCAGAAATAAAATTAGGTCTAACCAAATTAATTAGGTTAAAACATTTCTCAAATAAGTGCAGTCGCACGTTAAATCCTCTCTAAAATTAAAAAAACGTAAAAATATACAGGGTGTTTAACATTTCATAGTTGGGGTAATTGAATTTGAAATAATAGAAATGGGGCAAATATCGAAAAGTTTGTATTTTCTCTTATGTCCTCCAAATATAGTCGAGGCAAGGATTCAGACGACTTACGTTACGGTTAACGTTACGTAATTGTTTTTATTGTCAACATAATTTTCGATAAATAATTTGCGTTAAAAACAATAATTTATTTACAATTTAGTGCAATATATAGTGCAAACATTTAGTGTAGTATGTAATGTAGTGTAGTGTAATTTTATTATTCTCAGTTGCAGTTTTATAAATATTTTGATGACAATAAAAATAATTATTCATTAACATAGAAACGTATTCCGTATCTAGAAGCTGTGCGTGGTATAACAAATATTTTCTCTTACCACCGGTAATGACAACAAACAACGCATAATAAAGTTTGAAATAGTTATGTGTAAAATGCCATTATTTATGGACAACGTTCACCGTAGGTCTCGTAGCCAGAAAATTTTGCCCAGTTTCTCTATAAAGTAACATGCCATGCATCTCATGATTACTAAATATTCCATTTTTGTTTATGCGTGCTCATAAATAGCAAGGAAACACTAGGTATAAATAAATGAAAAGCACTAGTCACAATACCAAACCAAGGATGCACAAGTATTTTCATCTAGGTTTGGGATTAACAATGCCAGGCAATGGATTAATGGTCGCACGTTACAATGTGAAGAATTCTTAGGATTCCTCCTTTTGTTTATTTCATAAAAACAAGTTATAAACAAATTACGTTAAAAGAATATTTTCTCAATCATAATTGTACCTTAGTTTGCAGTTATATTTTTATTTTTGAAATATATTTGTAGAGTAAAGGTACAGTAAATGACCGTTTAAGCTAATATTGATTTTACGATATTGTGGTAATTATATTGACCAAATTATATAGGAGTTCGTAGATATCAGCTGAAACAACAAAAACTGTATTTTCATTTGATGTAAATGGTTTTTAATTCATTGAATTGAATATCCCACTGAATGACCACTGGGTCCTAGTAGCTGACCATTATCTACCCAGTAAATGTCCACGTAATTAAAAAGAAAAGTTAGATGCTAATAATTTGAAACTAATTTAATTATCAGTGTAAATAAAGTACAAACTACATTAAATATTATATTTATGCATTTCAGGCACAGAATATATGTTCGCTACATTTGGAATAAGCATAGGTGGTTAAATTTTTTCTAAAATATTTTCATTTTTATACCATATTTGATCGTTTTTTTTTAGGCCAGTTCCAGTTATTGTCGCTAGTTTTTCTCATGACTCTTACTTGGGCTTCGTTGCTTGCTGTGTTGACTACAATTCCCGGAAAGAATTGTTCATCATGTTGCACAACCAAAAAATCTGCAACACTTATACCGCTCAAATGTATCTTCGTATTTTGGATATTTTTGTCATTTTCTTTATACGCGTATTGAGGAGGAAGAGTCAGATTCAACATAATCAGAATTTTTAGCAGAGGACTCAGATTGAACTTTAGTGGTTTTCTTCTACCTTCTCTTTTTTGTGAGATTTTTGTTAGGTTTAATGATTTTCTTGAACTCTCTTGCAGCTTCTCTCCTTTGCTGTTCTTCGTTTTTCATTTCCTTTTCTTTCTCTTTCTGATCATGAAATTGTTTTCACTTCTTAGATGCCACTACTAAAGGTGCTCTAACGTAGGCTTTTCATTTCTTTTGATTTTCAATTTTAGGGTAATGTAGATGTTTGTTCTAAATATCATAGGTATTTTTTTACTGTTATAGAAAGGTATATTAAGCTAATATAAATCAAATCTCCTACAATTCCTATCAATGAAGTCATATGTATGTTCTCTGATAACAAACATCTAGGTATGCTAATGAACAATTCCACAGACAAAGCTCTAATCAATAATTATCTAAAGAAAATAATTTAATTTACTGACCTGCTAATGAAACACTCTATAAATATTTAACTTCACTTTTTGGCAGTGGGAACACGACAAATTCAAAATTTTTACCTTTTATGTAAAAGTTTTTATATATTTTTAGGTATTAATAATATTGTGTGAAACTAACTACTCAGTGGACAAAAGTCCCAACCTGCGTTGAATTACACCCACAATATCTACCCATATATTCCTTATTATTAGCTTTTGTAACATTTTTTTACTGTTTTAGAAAGGTATTTTAAGCTAATATAAATCAAATCTCCTACAATTCCTATCAATGAAGTCATATGTATGTTCTCTGATACCAAACATCTAGGTATGCTAATTAACAATTCCACAGACAAAGCTCTAATCAATAATTATCTAAAGAAAATAATTTAATTTACTGACCTGCTAATGAAACACTCTATAAATACCTAACTTCATTTTTTGGCAGTGGGAACACGACAAATTCAACCAGAATAGATGAGATCTGACCTATTTCTGCATTTTTAGGATTGTTCATTAGCATACCTAGATGTTTGGTATCAGAGAACATACATATGACTTCATTGATAGGAATTGTAGGAGATTTGATTTATATTAGCTTAAAATACCTTTCTAAAACAGTAAAAAAATGTTACAAAAGCTAATAATAAGGAATATATGGGTAGATATTGTGGGTGTAATTCAACGCAGGTTGGGACTTTTGTCCACTGAGTAGTTAGTTTCACACAATATTATTAATACCTAAAAATATATAAAAACTTTTACATAAAAGGTGAACATTTTCAAGTAGGTATTGTCATATTTAATTCATTGACAGGATGTCACTTTTTGTCATTGTCGATATTTAACTTCAAATAATTTTAATTTTTATAATAATTTTTATAGTTAGATATTTGATTCAGCTTAAAGGAGACCACCTGAAGAAGCAATCCTAAAAATGCAGAAATAGGTCAGATCTCATCTATTGTGGTTGAATTTGTCGTGTTCCCACTGCCAAAAAGTGAAGTTAGATATTTATAGAGTGTTTCATTAGCAGGTCAGTAAATTAATTTATTTTCTTTAGATAATTATTGATTAGAGCTTTGTCTGTGGAATTGTTCATTAGCATACCTAGATGTTTGGTATCAGAGAACATACATATGACTTCATTGATAGGAATTGTAGGAGATTTGATTTATATTAGCTTAAAATACCTTTCTAAAACAGTAAAAAAAATGTTACAGAAGGTAATAATAAGGAATATATGGGTAGATATGGTGGGTGTAATTCAACGCAGGTTGGGGCTTTTGTCCACTGAGTAGTTAGTTTCACACAATATTATTAATACCTAAAAATATATAAAAATCATAGGTATTGTCGCCACTCTCCACTTGAACTCCCGATGTGCATAGTTTTTCTTTGTGATCTTCTCCACTATCTACAAGTTTTTCGTCTAGTTGATTTAAAGTATCTACAAATTCTATTGAAACATTGCCCAAAATATCATTGGTATTCTTCCCACTCTCCACTTGATCTACCGATGTACATGATTTTTCTTCTTCTGATCTTCTCGATTAGTTACAAGTTCTTCGTCTGGTTCATCTAAAGTATCTACAAATTCGATTGAAACGTTGTCTGCCGGTTTTAATGTAATGTCCTGGATAATATTAATCTCTCTTCCACTTCGTGGTGTAGGGAACTTGGAGCTCGAGTGATCGGGAGGAGTGTTTTGTTCTGGATACAATTCTACTGGCAACTCTGTGTTTTCTTTTTTCAAGTCGTCATTTGAGGAAACAATTATTTTGTACTTCTTCCATATTCTGTATATTTTATCTGTTCCATTGTTATTTTTGTAATGCTTTCAAAGTCTTTTACAGTTTCAGTGCCAACTTCTTTTTCTAGAATTTTAAGGAAAATTCTAGCCTCATAAATATTATGTTCAGGGACCTGCTCTCCCGTTTTGTGTCTTCTGGCATTCTGGAATTAAGGGGAGGGTAGCAAAAAGGCTACGGCACTTAGGCCCCAATGAGCCCCTTGTACCTCCTCCCATTAGGAGATCAGTCCACCTGAGCCGCCAGTCAGCTTAATAAGGAGAAAAAGGTGGTGACGTTGCTCAGGGGGAATATAGGCCATAGAATGCCATCGCTCTCCCAACACAGACTCTCTTATTGACGAGATGACAGTGCACTCACAGAATGCATGGAATCTCGTCTTCCTGTTCGCAACCCCTACAAAGAGGTGTATCACACTTCCTCATATAATAGAGGTGCTTCCTTAGCCAGCAATGTCCAGTTTGAATACCTGTCACCAGACGAAGATTTGTTCTAGACATAGCCAGGTACTTTTTAACTGTATCCTTGCAGGGGTACTCTAGGAACTCCTTAGCAAATTGACAGCCATTTGTTTCATCCCAACGTTTCGTAAACTCTTTGTGGGTGTCTCCTTTGATAATTTCAACAATTGCTAAGCTAACAACAGAAGCATACTTGAGGGACCAGATCCAAAAATATTCAGCCCCAATGCACTCCTAGCCAACTTGTTAGCTATTTTATTGTCATTGCACCGGCCGTGTCCTTTTACCCAGCATACAGATACGCTGTTGTTAGCTGAGGCCACTACTAGTGCCTGATGGCATTCCCATGCTGATCTAGTTGTTATCTTATAATTACGTAAGATCAGTAGTGATTGTCTACTATCTGCGTAGATTCTAATGATTTTGCCCGTTGTATGTCTACGGGCAATTTTTTTGGCGGCTATGGTTGTACCTGCTAATTCCGTTTGTACTACGGTAGCATGCCTATCCATTGCCCACTGGTAAAGAATATGTTAGGATCTGCAATAAATCCCACATCCTGCACCTTCCTTCTTTTTTGATCCGTCTGTGTAGATGTTGATAACATCTTCGCTGGCGATCTCTTAATTCCTGATAAGTGTAGGGTCTATCAAACACATACTTGGGAGAAATACTGTCAGTGTCTGCCTGCAAAAGGGGCATCTTTCTGACGACCTCACTCCACAGGCGACTCCTAGCTTCTCCACATCCTACATCAGGTATAATACCAGTATTTTTGAGGCGAAGCATAGTTGTCGCAGCCACTTCTTTTAGATAAATATCCAAAGGTGGCAGACATAGCATCACCTCCTTTGCTATGGTTAGTGTCGTACGCATAGCTCCAGTAATGCCAGGCAATCCTTTGTACCTGGCTGAGCTTTTGTTTAGCTGTCGTCTGTTGGACTTTCGGCCACCAGACGACAGCTCCATAGGCTAACATTGGTCTCACAATGGCAGTGTATATCCACATGACCATCCTTGGTTTCATTCCCCAGGTTTTACCAACGGTTCTGCGGCACTGCTTATAGGATATGTACGCCTTTTTTAGTCTTCTCTCCAAATGAAGATTCCATGTTAGCTTCGAATCAAGTGTGACTCCGAGGTATTACACATCCGATTCGAAGCTTAGCGTAGTGTTTAGCAGAGTTCTGTCTTCCTGGGGTTGACGGACAGAGCATGGTCCTCACACCACTCTTCAACGACTCTTAGGACTAGTTGCATTCTTTAGCAAAAAATCCCTTCAAACCTTTCACTAATCAGCATGGTAAGATCATCGGCATAAGCGATGGTATCGATGCCAATTTCCAAGTTGAGGTGGTGCAGGAGACGGTTTAGAACCAAGTTCCATAGCAGTGGTGATAAAACACCTCCCTACAGGCAGCCCCTTGCAACAATGCCTCTTACGGAGGCATCCGCCACGCTGATTTGTATGGCTGTTTTAGTGAGCAGGTTTGATATCCAACCACAGATGGTAGGAGAAACTCCCCTTTCCATATGGGCTGAATTTATTTTGGGGAAGGTTGTTTTATCAAATGTTCCCTCTATATCTATGAATATCCCAGGGTGGTACTTGTCCAGTGATTTTTCGATCCTGCCCACTACTTGGTGAAGGGCAGTGTCGGTGGATTGCCCTGGAGTGTATGATTAGGGTGTGACTGTCTACCCGTCAGTACACTGTCCCTTATGTATCGTTCACACAGCTTCTCCATCGTTTTCAACAGAAACGAGGGCAGGCTGACTGGTCGATACGCCTTTGGGGTGATGTGATCCAACCTACCTGTTTTGGGAATAAACACAACCCTTGCTTCCCTCCAAATCTTCGGAATGTAGAGGTGTGCAAAGCACAGCTTAAACATCTGTTCCAGGTGCGGCATTAAAGCATCCAAGCCCCATTGTAAAAGGGCTGGATAAATGCCGTCAATGCCTGGCGATTTGAAGGGTGAAAAGGTTTGCACTGCCCATCTTATTTTATCTTTAGTAACAGTCTGGTTGGCAATCTGTCATTCCATGACCGAAGGGTGATTCTCAATTTCATCTGACCATTCTTCCCGTTCCATTGGTGTGGATCCTGGGAAGTAGGTCTGCATCAGAAGTTTCAGACTTTCATTTAGATTAGTGGTTTTTTCTAGTTAGTAACCCCAAATCATGGCCTTTTTCTTTTGCAAGGACTTTACATAGCCTACAGCCTACGAGTAGTCTTCAATTTTCTCGCAGTAGGCTCTCCAAGCATCCCGTTGTCCTTTCCTGACTAGTTTTTTGAAAAGTCTCAAGTGCGTTTTGTACAGTTCCCAATCTGAGTCTTGTCTAGTCATTTTTGCCTTATTAAATGATATCCTGGCCTTCTTCCTAGCGGTTGCACCAGACTGCTGGGCTGATCGGAGGGTGTTGTAAAGGCTCTCTTTATGGTAGATTGTACGGCATCCACAAATACCTCAATCTCTCCATTATTTTTAGGTTCCTGATCTCGTACCGCTACCAGGTTCTCCCGGAGGTGACATAGATATCTATCCTTGTCAGTTCCTTGAGGATTCCGGAACAGTTTTAAAGGAGTGTTAGTGAGATTAATCTCAAAATTTATCCAGTAATGATCTGCTACATAGAGGTAGTATCTGCTACATGCCAGTTCCGGATTACCTTAGATATACACGTCGTAGTCGTAGTCTAGAGTTAACAAATATCGGTACGCAGCCTTTATTTCTTATAGAAAGGTTGCTAGCGTTAATATAATCATATAAAGACTTACCTCTTGTGTTGTTGTTTTTACTGCCCCAGGCTACATGGCGTGAATTAGTGTCACAGGCCATGATAAGTTTCCATTTCTGGGGGCAGCAGTGTGCTGCCAGTTCCTCCATTTCGCTTGTTGGTAGTGGGGTGGCCGAATTCTCTGGGAGGTAGACTGATGCCATGACAATCACAGTCTGTTTACCCTTGACTACACAGTCTACTTTCACAACAGTCAGATCAGATGTTGAAAGATGTTGTAGTGGTTGGGTTTTGATGTTGCGAGGGTTGTATATCACCGTCCTCGGCCGAAACCCTGAATTTGACTATCTAGGGTTCCTGTATTAATGCCAGTGTGTCCTGCTCCACATCAAGACGGCGGCATAACCGCTCGACTGTGTTGCTGGTTACACTGTACAACACTTAACTTAATATCACCAACCATCTTGAAGAATTATGGTGGCTGTTCTTATCCTCTCGAATCTCCTAGGAGGAGGGGAGGATTTCTTCTGCTTCTTGAGCCAGGGATGGAGGAATTGAGGAGGCAACTGCATTTGCATGAGATTCCGCCTCTCCAGCCTCTATCTTCATCTGCTCCTGATCCGGTGGTCCAGGGGCCGTTGATACCGGCCCAGGTATCAACTCGTTCGTTTTTACCCTGAGAACAAGGGATTGAAAGATGTAGTACATCCTCATCGACCTTATCTCAAAGGTTCTTAAATCCTCGTCTCCGACACCGAAGACGAGTAGATAGCCATGCGGGGCGGCCTTAACCTCGTGGTGGAACAGGCACCACCTGTTCACACTCACCGTGGGATTCTGACATGTCAGGCGACGAATTGCCACCACTTTCTCCTCGAGGTCGCTTTCGGCTTCCACGGGGATCCAGAGAGTGGCTTTCGTCAGCCTTGGCAGCTGGTCAGAGCGCACCACGGTAAGGGCGCTGCCCTCCCAGGGTTACAGCCTTCTCACTACGTCTGCTAGCCATGACCGCGTAAATTCGCCTTCGCAGACAACCCTGATGATCTCACCAGAGTATGTCCACGAGTGAAACGCAGGTGTTTTGACAGTAGCGTCAGGAGTTGGTGGAAGACTCCTGTCCAACTCCTTCACTGCTTTTTTGACAACTCCTTGTTCATGGGAATTTTACCATAGGGGTTGTCCTTGTCAATAATGGCAACCCTAAGATGCCCTAGGGCCGCTTCACTGTAGATAGTGGCGGAGGGGGCTTGTTTAGCCCTCTTATATTTTATCGGAGTAGTATCCGATAAAGTCCCCGACCTAATCCTCTTTTTGGAAGGTGGCGCTCCATGTGGGTGCGCTCCCTTCTTAGAAAGTGGTTTCGCCTGAGAAGGTGGCACACCTTGTGGATGCACAGCTTTCTTTGTTGAGGGCCCACTTTTTCCTGGGTGGCGTTTATCCCGTGCAGACAGTGGCAAATCCTTGGGTTTGCCAGCCGTTTGGAGGAGGGAGCTGCAGTCGCTGCTCGGGCCTCCTCTTGTCACGCTTTCTTCCTCCTCTTGGCTTCAGCACCACAAATTCTTTTTCCCCTACGGAGCTTTTTACTGGCCCCCGGTTGAGGGTCAGTTTGGGACGACAGTCCCGGTTGTGGTGAGCGTTGTTGCTCTGCCACAGGTTGCGGTCAGCGTTGCCGCTCTCTAAATGGTGTAGTATCGGCCAATTTCAATGCCTCTAGGGCATATTAAAATTAGATGGCATGATAATTTTCGCGTTTAATGTAATAATCGTCTGGATTCGAGAGTGAATAAGAGGTGGTCATTCACAGGGTGTGTGGTTCCTAGCAATGTCCACGTTGTGGTCATTTACAGGAGCGGTGGATCTTGTAAATGACCACGTTACAAAGGTGGTAATTCTTCGGTTACTATAAAATATCTGAGGGCGCTAAATTATCTGTTCCATCAGTTGACCAGTTTCATATCAATTATATTCAAGATACGATTAAATCATTATACGTACTAAAACCCAGTGAATAACCACTTTTGGTCATTCACTGGTACTGGTGAGAAAATAAGATTCAATATATGACCACCCCAGAAATCCAACCTCAAAAATAGAAAGTACAGGATATTTATGAAATAGACACTTTTGTATACAGTTTTACGTTTCATATACAATATCAGACAAGTTGTATAAATAGTAATAGTAAAAAATAGAATGCAATTGGGGAATCACTTACCTTATTATAACAGATAACTCACTAACAGCTGATAGCACAAGTCACTTTGGTAGCCATATTTAAAGTGACTTTATTTGGTACATTCCAGTCAATTAAAAGAGGCCTATTACACACATGTCAAATTCGCTTAAAACGCATAGAGATTACAATGGAGCCTTAGGCTTAATAAATTCAAATATTGGTCATTTACTAGACCTGATCATTTACTGGTACCTTCACCCTACAAAAAAATGAATTTACACATTTTTTCATACAAGTGTAAAAGTGAGCAGAAAAATAGTGATGTTTTATACCTGGGTTTACAAACACGTCAATAAATAAACCGGAAAGACTTTTTATAACTGCACCATCTAACTTACAAAAAAATAAAAAACACGATGGTTTACTGTAGTTAGACGAGAGCTTCAATAGAAACTCATTTATATTGCTGTGAAGATCATTTTAAGGTATGATATTGTTAGGTATTATTATAGTAATGTATATCTATTTTCTTAAGGGAGTCGTTTTTATACGCACATTTTCAACGAATTTCATAGCTGTTTGCTGGGGCAGTCTAAAAAAATCAGAGTAAGTTAAAAAGAATATCTCTTCACTATGTCAATTATACAAGTTTTCTCCAGGTTGTATAACAGGTTCCAGGCTGACAAGTCATTTAGGAAAAGATTTTCAACTGCTATGTTTTATCATAAAATATCCTGAACTTCACATTGAAAAAATTGTTTACATTATAAACATTATCATCCCGCAGAATTCATTTAAAAAACTAGTCACACTTGAATTGATGTAAATTATTAAGTACTTTTCACGGTGTCTGGAACACAGTGATAAGGTACATTTCACGGTTTTTCATGTTCTCTAGCACTTTTTCCTCCAAAAAGTTAAAGGAAATGATTCAATATCAGCATTATATTTTAGTACTACGCGAATAAGAACCTCCACCTACTGGGTGAATTTTATTTGTGCAACTGTAAATACGATTCATTGTCGTTGAAACGCCAGCCTTAAATTTTGTAGTTGAGTAATTTATGTTAAAGTAGATAATTTAGTTAGGTATTTAGTATAACTTATGTTGATATTTATTTATTGGATTTATCTAATTAATTTCATTGTAGTACTAGTTGTTTAACAGTATCTATTTGTAATTAATAATATATATTTTTTTTAGCTAGAAGATGATATGGAAAATTATCTAGAGTACAGATTAAGCAAAGCTAAAATTCACATGAAACCTAAGGTACTGCCTCATATTTTTACTTACCAACAAGATAAAAAAATTGTCATTCGTTATTGGAGTGAGGGTATACAGACATCCCACCTCAGAGATGATTCAACATAAGATATGACCACGTCTCCCATAAAATTTGCTGTTCCTGTTATCCCAAAGATAAACGGTTCAGACCTAAGTGTAAAGCATTTTGACAGTGATAACAGTATAGAAAAGAAGCGCTGGAAAGTTCTTCAAATTCAAATAGTTGGGAGCTTGATCAAGGAAGCAGTAGTAATAATAGTGGTGGAAAAGAAAATGCTGAATTCACTTAACAAAACGATTACAGTTTCGAAATATGTTTATTGAGATTATAGAAAAAATGTTGCGAATGTATCGAAAACATATGCTAGTATAAAATTTTTCAACGTACCGTAACTACTGCGGCACATTTGATGAAGACGATGGGAAATTGGCCCAGTGAATTTTTAGTAAAAAAACTTACAATACAGTTTAGAATAACTTTTTCAAAAGTTCAGTCTATAATAATAGTTTGGAGATCAAAATTTAAAAAATAAGTTCAGCTAAACAACAGGCATTACAATACTGTGAAATATTTAATTTCTTCTACTCCAGATGGTCTTATCAATTTTGTGGCTAAAGAATATGGCGGTCGAAATAGTGATGTTGTATTTGAAAAGTGTAGTTTTTTGGATATATTTCATGAAAATAGTGTAATGATAGCTAACCGAGGATTTAAAAAAATTGAAATACTTTTACACAAAAAGAAATGTATTTTAGTTACACCCCCTTGTGTTCTCAATAATGAACAAATGTCAAAAGCTGACGTGTTACTTATGAAACATATTGCTAGTGTTCAGGTTCATATTGAAAGATTTATAAAATGTATCAGAGATTTTAATATTTTAAGCCCAGACGCAACTGTTAATTTAGACTTAATTCAAAAACTTGATATAATTATAGTTTGCGCAATAGTAAATTTACAAAAACCAATAATTAAACAATAGAAATAAGTGTTAATAAAAACTTTATTTTGTTTTTGCTCTTTTTTAAGTAGGTACTTACATGTACATTGTCCAGAACCTAATGTTCAAAAATGGTAGTGTATATAGTCAAAATAATGTTAGTACTTCATGCAGATTTTTCCTGATTTCCTTACAGGCACTCGGTGTAAAATATGCAGCTGCACAAGGAGACATTCACCAATTAAATTTAATTATAGTACTGGATTCAATCTGATTCAAGTCTTTGCATAGGTATGGCTAAATAATCAGACACCATAGTAAAGTCCACAATTGGCAGATTATCTGAGTCTGCTTTTTGAAAACATTCTTCCAGTTTTTATATTTCCTTACCAAAATGTAAAAAACTACAAATCGGATACAACGGTACGCAAACGTCAGTAAAGCTAGATCTGGCAGACTGATATGAAAACCTAATCTAGCTACTAGGGTAAATTATGGAGGCAAGGAGGAAAGAGAGAAGAGTATGAAAGAAACTGTAATTGTTTCGTGTGGGAGATATACCTAGTAAAAGCAATATCAAAAATAAAATTCCACTTTTACTACTTAAAATATCCCCAAATAATATAATAACTTTTAAAATGCATGTTCACACTCTATAAACAAAAGTGAACAAACTTATATGCATAACTATGTAAGTTTATGTTATAATAATATTTACATCTACAGTTGAATTTAGAAAAATACGTATTTTGAAAGATTTCTGTATCTAAAAATTTGTTGGTTAAACCGCTTTCTGTAGTGTTATATATTCGTATTGTTTCGGTACCTTTGAATGTTCGCAGGCGGCATGAAATAATTAAATAATTTCCTGTTATTTACTAAACTCTATTATTCAGTTCTTGAATGTCTAAAATTACTTATATTTGTAGAAAATACTATTTCAAGAATACGTCGCCCTTAAGAGGTTCTGGATTAGCTATGTGAGCCTTCTACATTTTTTGTAGCATTCACTAAAAGAAAAACTATGCACCAGGAAAACAACAGAGTCGAACCCTTAAGTCTTGTATGAACGCCAATATCACGAATATTCGCGTAGATTCCGCAGCTTTTATTTAAATTGTTTATCATCATTTTCCACCTGAAGCTTTCATGATAGATGGTCAGAAGCTCAAGACTTATTAACTTCACATAGTAATGAAAATAGTAATTTTTTATTATTATACTCCAAACATCATATACTATTTTTTCTACAAACGTTTTAAATTCTAAGGAAAATGATAAAATAAGTAAGACAAAAACTAATTTTATATAAATTTTACTGTATTTACTTATTGTTACTTGCATCGTGCAGAAGTGGCTGATCAACCTGCCGAGGTGATAGAGGTACACTGTAAAGAATAATCTGATCCAATTTTATTAAACACCATGTATGTAAAGTCTCAGAAAGGTCAATTAATACATATAATTTGTTTACTAAATGATGTCAACAAATAAATATCAAAAAGTAAACTGAGCTAGTTTTGCGAAACACTATGTATAATATGTCTCATAAAGATATGTTTGAAAAATATAAAATGATATAAATAAATATTAAATAAAAATTTTAAAAAATTGACCCGTCCAGGAACCGAACCAGCAATCATCTTTTATTTTTGTTTCTGTCTACACTTTTCTCGAATTTGACAAATACATATATAAAAACACACTTGTCTACCAGACCTTATAAATTTGTCTTGTCATGAAATACTTCTGAGGAAATAATATCTTTTTTAAAAAAACTTAAGAATAAATTAACTTGTGGTCCTAATCTTATCCCTAGCTTTTTTGTTAAAAACTGTTGTTACGTTTTGGCATACCCTTTCACTTAATACGGGAATATTTCCTAACACCTGGAAGGTCGCAAGTATATACTTGATACTAAAAAATGGTGATCCCTCAGATATCGCAAACTATGGACCTGTCCATGACTTTACTTTGTAATTTTGCAAAGTGTCGTTATATAATTGCATCTACTCTCTCTTTAACAATATTGTTTCACTTAAACAATATGGATTCATAGAGAAAATGTCAACCACCTCAAATCTCATTTGCTTCACTCGGTAGATTTCTAATGTTATCGATTATTGTGGCCAAGTGGATATGGTAATATATCGATTTTTCGAAGGCGTTTGACCGCATACACCATGCTTTACTGTTACATAAGCTTGTGGCTTATGGGTTGTGTTGCCTTTTGCTTGAGCTATTTAAATCACAACTATCCAGTCGCCTGCAATATGTTACCTACAATGGATTTACTTTTAATCGTTATCTTATTACTTCTGGAGTGCCCCTGGATTCTAATCTGGGACCTCTTCTGTGTATTCTTTTTGTTAACGATATTACCGCCGTACTTTGTTGCCACAAATTGATATATGCAGAAGATTTAAAGTATTGATGATTGCATTCAACGTCAGGATCAGTTGAATAGGGTGGTGGAATAGTGTAATTTCAATCATTTAAATCTAAATATAGCTAAATGTAAAGTAGTCTCGTTTACCCGTAAAATGTATACCGCATTAACTGTTATTGATTCGGAAATGTTAACACGCACGGACACTTTAAAGGGTTTGGGGGTTTATTCTGACACCAAACTTTTAGTAGTCATATTCAGTATTTGGGTTCTTCAAGTCTCAGAGCATTGGGTTTTGTGATAAGACAACGTCGCGATTTTTGTGATAATGCTGTGCTATTTAACACATATGCTCCGCTCTAAACTTGAGTATTGTTCATTGGCTTGGGTTGACCTTACCCTGACAATGAAAGCAACTACAAACTTTTGTTAGCGCGATTTCATATTGATTCTCTTCAGTTCAGAAGACACTTGTATAGTTTAAAATTTTTACACGCTGTCTTGCATAACAGTTTTGACTGTCCAGAAATTTTAAACCAATTAATTTTTTTGACAGTAAGACCAGCTAGTCGTGCTCCTTTTACATTTTATTGTCCTGGTTCTATCACTAATATGGGGCTGGAGTATCCTATTGCATTTTTGTCAAATAATTACAATACTATATGTAATTCTTATGACATATTTAGTTGTATAGTGATAATAATAGTTATTTATAGTACAAGTGGGGCATAGGTATTATTGTACATGAGTGACATTTGCACGACGAGGACGTACTCGTGTAATTTCACGAATAAAAATGCCATTATACCACGTGTACCATATTAAACTTTATTTAGAACTGCAAAAAATTTTATCTAAAACTACGTTAAATTGAGAAAAATCCAAAATCAGATCCAGTTTGTAAGTTTTGATTAAAAATCAAGAAGCAAAGACATTGTTATGGTAACCTGTCAAACTTCCTGCCAAACTTGTTATAAACAAAATTGAGTTTTCGTTTTTACATTTTCTTGTGAAAATAGTGGTGTTCATTGGAATAATGAGTGATTTAGAAACAGAAAACTTGCCTCTTGAAATTGAAAAAGCTGCTGCAACTGCAGTAGCTTCACTTTTACCAGATACATCAAGAACCAAGTACGAACATTTTTATAAACGATTTACTGATTGGTGTGTGAGAATATAAAATATAAAGCAAAGAAAATGTATTATTAGCATTTTTAAAGAATTATTCAAGAAGTACAAATCATCTAGTCTTTGAGCGTTTTATTCTCTGCTACGGTTTACAATTTGTATGCGACAAAATGTTGACATCAGTAAATTCAACAATTTAATTGCTTTTCTGAAAAAGCAACCAGTGGGATACAAACAATCGACGATCATCTACTTCATTTCTAGCCAACACAGACCTTCTAACTATAAAACGGCTTGGTGGTTGAAAGTCCAACACCGTATGTGAAGGCTATATTGATACATTTCTTGAAAGCAAGAACAAAATCGCCACAAAAGTTTTTGGAGGAGAGATTGCCGTCATTAAAGCTACTTCAAGTGCCTACAAAGAAAATGTAAGCCTTGTTAATATAAATAGAGATCAGCTGCATTCATCTGGTATTAATCTTACGAATTGCCAAAGTTTTATTGTGAATATTTATAACAAGTAATTCAATTTAATTTTAAGATAAATTGATAAACCTGTTGATAAATAACCATTAAGCAGTGATCTCTATTTTTAGTATTTCACTAACGGGGTAATGAACTACTCCACCAGTGGTGTAATGACCTTTATTATTCGGCTGAAACAGTGTCAAATAAATGCTTTAATGAGACTCTTATAAAGCATTTGCAGATAAAACATATTATTATCAGTCATCAATGGTATGATTGAAATTAAACCGTCATTACATATCTGCTATAGGAAGACCAGCTAATGCTACTTACTTATTTGTTGTCTGTGCGTGACATGTAGGAAAATTTAAAAAAATAACTTCAAAAATTTCGAATGCTAAATGTACCTAATGTCGTCGCTTAAATCATTCTAGTAGTCCATCGTGTTAATATTTGCATTTGAAGTTGGGTCTGCGGTTCTGAATTACGCTTAGGTCTCTTTCTTCAATTCCCTAGTCTGCAGTCTATGGTCGTAGAATTTTTGAGCGTTTTCTTTTATGTATTCTTTATGAATTTAATTTTATTATTTCTATACAAAGCTTGCAGATCCGTCAAGTATCTGTTTGAGTTTGTCATTAGTCGAAGTAGTTTATTTTGAGCTCGCTGTAAGTCAAAATTATATATATTAACTTGTGTCGTAGCTGATAATTTCGAACGTCTGTTTATTAGGGGATAGTTTAATCCTGCTACACATTGAGCCACGGAGGTATCTGTGAAAATTGTACTTATTTCGATGTTTCGGGAAAGAGAAAGGACGTGGATAGGTTCAAGAAGACACAATACCGACCTTTCTTCGTCCGAACGGCCCGGAGAACAAGATTACATCTTTGTTTTTAGAAAGGCGAGCTCTTTCGAAATCTGAAATTAAACATCCAGATTTGCATATATTAAAAAAAAATAAGTTGATGACAGAACCGAATAGAATGGATAATTTCATTTTAAAAGACGAAGTAGCAATGAGAAAGTACAATTAGTTTCAACAAAAATCTTCAAATAGTCAATTTTCAAAATTTATTTTTTTCTAGATATATATGAAGTATTAGGAATTTCTTCAAATTTTAAATAACATTTAATTGAACATTAAATTGTCTAAATCTTATAGTTTCCGAATGCCCAATGATTATCCTTGAATTTGGAATCGTCTGTACACATTAAAAATGACTACCGTAATACTTTCATTTTATTTTTCAAGTAAATACAATATAGAACGTTGGTAGTTGCAGTTTTTTGTTTACTAATAACGAAATATACAGGATGTTTGTAAATAAGTGCGAGATGACTCGAAATTTGGATGGATTTCCATTCGCTGTGGATGGATAAATTTGTATTTTTTTGGGTGATCCGAATATTTCTACTTACATTAGTGACGTTCATGCAATAATGCCACAACCTTTTTTAATAAAAAAATGGTACGCCACTGACTTTTTCCCGTTTTGATATTTTTAGAAATCCTCCATCAATTCTGTATGAAACTGTTCTCTTCAATTTTTTTTTGTAGGATGCACCGTTTTTGAGGAAAAAGTAAAACATTTTATTGCAAGTTCTGTATTTTTAATTTCTATTGATACATGATCTAGTAGGTTGCTGTCAATATTTCTAAATAAAATACAACTCTCTCGTCAAAATTTCAAATTTAGCATTTTTCCATTATTTGTTTGCTATAAAATTAATGTCAATAAGTGAATAATTTTTGTCTTCAAAAAAAAAAATGGAAAATTTTACAAATGCTGAAATGACAGATATATTTTGCCTATGGTCGAAGTAATGGAAATGCTCTGCAAGCTCGACGACTGTATGCTGAATTATATCAAGAACGTAGGATACCTCATCACAGTCATCACACAATATTTGCCCGCCTTCACCAACGTTTGCGCGAAAATGGTACATTTATGAAACGAACTGCTGATTGTGGGCGCTCGCGAGAAATACGAGCTGTGAAACTAGAAGAAACAATTCTTGATATAGTTTCGGAGTCACCTGAAATTAGCACTCGAAAAATTGCCAACATATTGAATGTAAGCAACTTCACCGTATTTAAAATTCTAAAAGAGCAGCAATTGTATTCGTTTCATATTCAACGTGTACAGGCGCTACTACCTCGAGACTTTTTACCGCCTCTAGTTTTTTGCGAATGGATTCTTCATGTGACCGCTGAAAGTCTTAATTTTTTAAATGGCGTTTTGTTTACTGACGAGGTTTTTCTAAAGATTCTATACGAAATGTTCATAACAATCACTTATGGGCTGATAAAAATCCATTTAATGATTATTTAATTGGTTCATATTTCATCCCGTTACGATTAAATGGCGAATCGTATAATCACTTCCTATAGGAAGTCTGCTCTTCTTGCAGAAATTCCTCTTCTCCTCACACAAAATTTATGGTTCATGTACGATGGTGCCCCAGCCCGTTTTAGCATTAATGTACGTTGTCACTTAAATACAGTGTATCCAAATCGTTGGACAGGTACGGGAGATACGCAACAATGGCCAGCTCGCTCTCTGGATTTAAATCACTTATATTTTTGCATTTGAGGATTTTTCAAGTCATTAGTTTACGCCAATCCTGCCAAAAACGTTGAAGTTCTGAGGAATAGAATTACAGCCAGTTGTGAGACAATAAGAAATACAGTAGGACTATTTCAGCGAATACGACAGCCAATAAGGCGAAGAGTTGACTCTTGTCTCTTTTGACATCTGTTATAGGTTTGCGACTATTAATAAATATTTTTATTACTGTTGTTTTGTGTTATTGTTTTGGTTTAATGTTTCTGTACTAGATAATAAAAATTTTTGAAATATTCAAGAGAAAAAAATTAAAATATTAAAATTTGAACACTCTGTATCTCAAAATCGACGAATTTTTTTACCCACATTTATATCAACTTTTTATTTTCAATGTTTAATTGCATTTTTGCTTTGAGCATAATAACACTTTAGTAAAAGATATCTTTAAATAAAGATTAACAAAACCTACACTAAAATATGTTTTATTTTTTTCATCAAAAACGGTGCATCCTACGAAAAAAATTGAAGAGACCAATTTCATTAAGAATTGGTGGCGGATTTCTAAAAAGATATCAAAATGGGAAAAAGTCAGTGGCGTACCATTTTTGTTATTAAAAAAGATTGTGGCTTTCTCGTACGAAGCAGAAATATTCTCATCACCCCAAAAAATGCACGTTTATCCCTCCAAGACGTTTTTCAAATTTCGAGTCAATATCTTTAAAACTCTTTGAAATAATTAATAAAAATAAATAAAATAAAAAAACACTATCTCGGAAACAAAACATATTACGACCTACCTTTACATGAACTTTTTTTCACAAAATAACTTCGACAACCACCTCCTAAAATAATTCACACTTATTTACAAACACCCTGTATTTCACTGGCAATATTTTAATTATTATGCTATTAAGTGATATAACAGCTACTATTATAAGGAAAAAGTTTGTACGTTTTAAATATTTTACTTATCTTCCTATGATAATGTTATACCAGAATATTTTGATTCTTTACCTTGTGTAATAAAAGTCGAGTGTGAAAAATAGAATAAGTTTTACGGAAAGTGCCAAGATCAAGATTTTAGCTTCAATTGTTTTCAATGCCGTTCTAACATATTTTTTAAGATATTAATATCTACCCTTTATTTACAACAAAATTACATACATTTTTCAAACGTCATCTATCCCCATGTAGTAAAATGTCGAGGATACTTTAATTTTATTTTTCAAATATCTCCATAAATAAAAATAAGTAAAATGAGGAGGCGGTGAAGAGTTAAATCCATATATTTCTATCTATTTATTGTTAAAGGTATTAGTCACCAATTCAGAAAGAAAAAAAGTTACATGGAAATGGTTATTTAGAAAATTGAAATGTATGTACTTTCACGTAATGGTATTTCCATAAAAAAAATATTTTTAACATAATGTTGCTTATAGAATGTTTGAGACAAATAAAAGTGCTGATTCCGGAAATAATGTTGAATTTGAAAAATGTTGGAATTGTATACATGTTCACTTTTGAATATACAATGCTTATTTATTGTTTAAAAATAAAAATTAAGTATTAATATTATTAAGATAATAGAAAGTACCTACCTAAGTATATAAAATATAGAGGCATATCCTTAATTATTATATTTCAAATTAATAATTCTCAATTATATCTACAAAATAATTTCAAAACATTTAAATTTATCCTAGCTATAAAAATTCAGTGTCAATATTCAATGCAAATTTTAATTTTTGCGAAGTAAAATTTTGAAGCAGTCACCATCACTGTTAACTGACCTATTGAAGTATTGCCAATTAAACTTTATATATAAAATAAAAGTTAATGATGAAAATTTGTGGAAAGATACTTTGAGGACGCACAATGTTCTCGTGAAATGACCACTGAGGTAAAATTTGAATTTAATAATTAATACTAATTTTCGATTCTTTTATATTATTTATACTATATTCTGAATATCCGGTGTATTTTTTATTTGATATCGCTCGACCACATAGTTTAGCTACAGACATGAAATGTTTAATAAAATTAGTCTAAAGTTGATTTTGTTTCAATCAAAACCATTACACCCGGTATAGTCAAAAGGCTAAAGCTTTGATTGAATAAAGATAGTTTACCTAAGTAATATATATTTTATTTCTAATAAAATAACAGAAAACAATGGTTTGTTCACAATAAAGACCAAATAGTACACGTAGATATGGTGGAGGTACCCTGTTACCCGAGACGTGACAAGCTTAAACTTCCTAATTTTTAGTAATTTTTTAATGACATTTTTTATAAAATTAAGATAAAGGTGCTTCATTTCCTAGTTTTTAACACCCTATACCTGCAAATCAAAATGTATCTATGGTAATGAGAATATTTTGCTTAGTAGTAAATTTTTTTATTTTTGAAAAATAAATCACAAATAAAGTTTCTCCTGTCCAGGAAGTAATCTCTGAACACACTGTGTATACCTAATATATCTACTAAATTTTCTTTCTATGCGATAGAGTGTCATTGACGATGCCATTCTCACTGCCACCGCCACCGCCGCCGCCACCGTTGTACTGTTGTACTGTGGTCCCCCACAACATTGTCGTGGTCTCCATGGCGACACGTCACAGCGGGGGGCGGGGCAATCGATACTCCCCTATCCCCATCAACCATCAAATACAATGCGTGTATCAGAGGCAGTTTCTTGCGTATGGTAATGCAATGTACATATCTAGCTTAAATTATCTGGTAGTTTCCATTTTCTTTTCAAACTGTCTTAATTAGTTAGAAGTCCAAGTAAATTAAAAATCTGTTTGGTCTATTTTTATAAATACGTATCTTTAACTTTATAGTTTGTAATGGTTGAAGTTACATGCAAATCCGGAAAGTTCAAACACAACACAATAAGAACAAAATAAATAAACTCTTAGGTATGTGGCAAGACAGATAAAAATAACGCCTCCAAGATTGCAAGTATCTGTTATTTGTTTAATTTTACATAGTTCGCTCCATCTTCGTTATTCACATAAACAAAGCGCAAACAAATATTTTCGGAACTCGGTACAACAGGTGGGAATACACACTCCCACAGGATACGCACATGCAAACATTTCTCTCAATTACCACCACCGTCCAAAAATATTCTAATAAACTGGTTCACACTGCTCTTCGTGCCTAAATTTATCTCCTATTGACACTTTTCCCCTTGCTGACTAACCGAATATCGTTCCGCCGGCTTGCCGGCGATTTATCAATTTAACGTGCAGTAGAAGCAAAGATTTGATTTTATCTAATAGGAATTTCAAATGCCCACATTACAAATGGGAAATATTATTTATAACTATTGAAAATATTGTGAAATATAACCGGCAATGTCTACCATACAAACCTCTAATGACTTCCTTTTTACGTAAAATCTATGGGAAGACATACATTTTCCGAACCTCTATACAGGGTGTATTGTAAGTCGTGACAATAATTTTAGGAGGTGATAGAATACGTGATTTTGAGTCGATTAAAACAAACATACCTATATACCAAGTGTTACAATACTGATGATAATTATTTTTTAATATTTTGTAATTTAACCGTGGTTTTCTACAATTATTGAAGTGTAGAAGAAAAACAAACCTCTTTATAACAAATATTTCTATACTTCTTTTTATTAGTAATGACTGAATTATTTGTCCTTAGTTTTCATAGCAACCGTAAATGTAGATCAACTGTCAAACTATACGTTCGAATCTCAGTTAAAGTGTAAACTAAAGTGCAAATATCTTCATTTCTTAAACCATTTTTTATTACATACTGAACGGCTGCCCTGTTTTGGCGAATGCGCTCCCTGCATATTTAAACGTGTTAATATTAATTTCCCTAATTTTTAGAATGTTTATCAAGAAACTTTTCTTAATAACTGAAAGAGCATTGCTAGGTAAGTTTTTAATAATATCTGAATAAATCTACAGACAAAGGTTTAAATAAAATCCACGTTTAAATTTGCTTCGCTTTTACAAAGTAGAAAAACCATGTTTATGACTTTCGATGTTATTGGTTAAATCATTTAAATAATCTATTAATTCCTAATAAAAGAGGTATAAAAATAATGGTTATAAAAAGGTTTTTTTTCTTCTACACTTCAATAACTGTAGAAAAGCGCGGTTAAATTAAAAAGTATTAAACAATTAATTATCACAAATATTGTTTAACATTTGGTATATAGGTATGTTTCAATCGATTCAAAATCACGTATTCTATCACCTCCTAAAATTATTGTAACGACTTGTAAGACACCTTGTATATATAACTATTTTTCTTTAAATCCGCATCGATAATACCTATACATATAGATTTTCTCGCTTAAAAAATTAAAACTAATATGTTTAATTCAGTACTATTTAAGAGGAATTAAATTATTTCAATATTACTCAACAAAACAACTTACGTATATAGGTTGTATTTCAAAGACAACTTCATTGACTGAAAATAAACTGATTTAGATCAAGCTATCTTAGCATAGTTATATTACAATTTAGATTTAAGAAAAACCCTCTGAAAACCGTTATATACTTTCTGTTTTTTTATGTATAAACAAAACACCGTGTACCAAGATATGAACTGAAATATGGTATATATTTTTTAGTACAGTGAGAAAGGAATTGAACGATGAAAGAGAAATGCCAAATTTGACAACGCTGTCGAAGATGAAGGTATAATTTCGTATGGAAAATTTGACAATAGTATTTTTCAGCCAATTAAAGGCCTGTATTTTGTAGCGTTACTATAGCAACTAAGAAAATTTCCGGAAATTTTTCTCTTCCTTGGGATAAGGAGCATGAAATTACACTGGAAATTTTTTACATTTATAAATAAAATGACATTTATATTTAACTTCAAATTTATTCTATCATAATTTAATAAGTACAAATCATTTATAAATAATTATTTACCAAGTATGTACTTTTAGTAGTTTTAATTAAAGCGTCCAAATGTTGCTGAAATTCCTCAGCCACGTCTTCTTTTCTTAATGGGGAATAAACAAGCACACATTCACTAAAATTTATAAAATGTTTATGTTTCAAAAAATAAATGTAGTACTTTGAAACAATCTTATTCTGCTGTGATCCACGAAGAGCTCCATATTTCTTACACACCAGAAGCAAATGATTTTTAATAATCCCAAACAAGTTTGGCGAATAAATTTCTGGCCCGCATTCTTGTAATAAATACATTAAAAATTTTAGGTTCCGATGATACATTTTAATTTCACTAACTTTTTTTGCAAAACTTGCATAAAACGTATTTCTCAAACCGCTCCATTTTTCAATTGTACAACACAACGATTTTAAAGAAAATGGTCAAATAACGTCAAAAGTCACGATTACCTTGTTTGACATGGATTGCATGGCCTTCTTAATAATATATACATATGAATTTTATTGATATTACATAGTACTTAAGGTTCTTTGTAAGAAAATATATTTCTACCAACTTTAGTAAAATGAGTATGTGGAAAACTGAGAGATTGATCTACTATTGACTTATTTTTTATTATTTTGCTTAACTAAAGTCGGTTAATTGTATTTTATTTAACCTAATGTTATATGTATGTAAGTTACTTTGATTATATATACTGCTTCAAGTTTTTTTGCAATAAAATATATTTTTACCAACTTTAGTACACTAAATTTTTAGAAAACTGAAAGATTGAACTACTATCAAATTATTTTTTATTATTTCTCTCTTCAAAACAATCAAAAAATTTTATATTTTTGTCGATATTTTTTAACACTTCATTGTGAAATTTTCTTACCGAATACCACTCTAGCTTCAATTAAAAACTGGAAATTTTTTCTTGCACACGAATATTTTTTAGAAAATTCTCCCTCATCTTCGACTCAGAATTTTCAAAATATTCGTGTGCTCGAAAAAATTTCCAGTAATAATTGAAGCTCTAGTGGTATTATAAGTGATAATTTTTTTCTGCTCTTGTATTATTTGACTTCATTAGTATAAGCTACTATAATTACCCAAATTTCATTGTCGTCAGGGTAACGGCTTAAAAGTATAGCTGAAATTTGTTTTTCATCTTATTTATTTGAGTCTTAAATTTAATCACTCTTTTGATAGATGGTACACTGAAAAAAAGGCCAGTAACTTTACAAATTTACTTTGTAAGGATATCCTTATAATTGTCTTAAATAATTCTAAAAATAATAATGATATTACACTGACACTTGTAATTTTACAAGAAAACTGCCAATATACAATAAAACCGTAAACTTCCTATGTAATTATAATATAATTTGTACATTTATAGAATATATTGTAATACATTTACAATTAACAATGTGAAATCTATTTTTACATTGTAAAATTACTGAACATACCAAATTTACTAAATTGACTGTAAAAAAAATATGCCTAATATGTGTGTGAACGTACTACTAATTTTAAAACGTGCTAACCTAACCTAACCGTTGAGAGCGTTGGGTGGTGACGCCTTCATTATTTCTTGCTTCATTTCGATGAATGCAGCGTGTATCTAGGACCTACGTACTTACATAATTAATTTAGTGAGTAGTGACTAGCAATATAAACACATCTAGAGTGACAAGTGAGTTAGTACTATAAATAGTTTTGCCTAGTGCTTGTTTAAACATAACCTCAATGAGATTAAGAAGTAATAGGTATCTAAGTTATACACAATTATTAAAACAAAGAAACATTGCATCTACAAAAATCGGGTACCCCACTGTTGTTTTGTTCATCTTACACATAATATATAAAAATATATTATTTTCTATTGGAATTATGTTTTATACATATTTGAAGAACAGGGTCTTCTGAAGGATTAGCATGATTTAAGTTCTGGGTACCTACTTATCTATGCACATTTATATAATTAATATTACTTTGGAATAGTTAGTATAAGATCATAGATTTTGTTTGAATATTATAAAATGTTAACTTTAGTTCTATGAGTATATTTTTACATTGTTATATGTTTTGTATAACGTTAAGTGTTCTGTTTTGTACAAATAACCTAAATGTGCAGGTACCAAATTTTAATAAAAAATTGCCGTAAAACCATAATATTTTATTACTTCAGTACCTGTATGTACATGTGTTTCTGAGCTAAAAATATAAGCAAGGAGCAGGTAATATATTGAAGATATAATAAAGCTGTAACTACTAATTAACTAACTGAGCCGTAATCGGAGTACAAAATAGCTATTTATATAATCAGTTAGGAGAAGAACGGTTTTGTGTAACAAATGTTTTTCACACAATTTGTCCAAAAATTTTAATTATTTTTCAATTGTTCTCATGAAAGGCATATTAATCTATTAGGTATAAATGAATTACTAGTCAGATTTTTTAGGTATCAATGTCAAAGCACTGTTAGTGAATTCAAATGTTGTAAACAAGATGTCTTGTGTACGGGTTAGGTCATTTTTGACACTTTTAGGAGGTTTCTTTTATTAAAATATCATATAAGTATCTCTTAAACAAATCAAAATATCGGAATGTGGTTCTCGCTATTCAACTTTTCTCAAAAATTAAGCTCCACATATCTAGGCTAGTTTTTTCTGTTTTTTCGGAAAATAGAAGAAACCTTCTATACCTAAGTACCCAAATTGGACCATCCTGTACAATAAATAAAAAAAGTTACATTGTAGTCATAATATAAAATGTATTATTACAATGTAACTATACAACTGCCTGTAAAGTTAATTCGCAATTTTACAAGTAATTGTGGAAGTTACATTGTAAACATACTTTTTATATTGTAAAATCACAAAGTATTACAATTGCAAAACCTAAAATTACACCACAAAATAAATTTACAACGTAATTTTACATTTTATTTGTAAAGTCACAATCGATAAGAAAATTACAGCAATAATGAGTGGTAAATAAATTGCCATCTATTTTAACTGTAATTATTTTTTACAGTGTATGTATTATTTTATAGCTATAGAAATAAAACACGTTTGCTTAAGCAAGAACAAACTTGTGGAATAGGGGAGCAGTTTAACAAATTGTTATAAAAGCACCTCTTATTTATTTATATTTATTTATTTTTCAGACACAAACCATAACTTTTTAATATATATATTCCCGCAATGAGTTACAATACCAAGCATCATCTGCTGCTAACAAGATGGGAGGAGCGCACGCCACTGGCTGTCCGGTGCAGCAGTTTTCGCCACGCGTTGCCCTTCTGTATATGAAATGTGTACACGGGCTTAATGAGGGATTTTATGTGCATTACTCTTGCCTTACTGACTTTGACATCCATTCTATTCATAAGGAGATAGATTTAAATATGGTTATAGATGTGTATCTACAGCATAACTGTTTATAGTAAATATATTTTTTAATTGTCACTCTTAATTAATAATTATTGCTAACTGCTACTTTAATACAAATCATACCCATTTTATCAGAATCAATCAGAATTAAATTAGATATAATAGATATAAATAATAATAAACGATTTTCCGTCAAATATCAAGATGTCAGATGTCAATACAGCTAAATAATGTTCTGTGAAATTTGTGGATATCTGGGATGATTCTGAATTTTTACTTGAGCTTATTTGATTTATTTATTTTCCAATATATATATATATATATATATATATATATATATATATATATATATATATATATATATATATATATATATATATATATATATATATATATATATATATATATATATATATATATATATATATTATTTTGTAACCAGAAACAATGGTTATATGTATAAGTTTACTGGTTATACATTGTGTTGCATAAGTGTATACAAAAAATTTAGAGATTTAGTTTCCTTGGCAAATTTTAAGGGGGATTTTTATACAGGGTGTTTCAGGAGGAGATGTACATATTTCAGTATATGTTATTCTACGTTCAATTTTAAACAAAAAAATTTCCTATAAACTTAGGTCTGGAAACGCTTCGTTTGGGATATATAGGATGTCAAATTGAAAAAGAAATAATTACATTTTCTTTATTAAATCTCAACTACTTTGAGTTAAATTCATCAAATTTTGTATGTGGAGGTTTCTTGGGACGGCAAATTTAAATTTTATACACCATTGGCTGTAGCTCCAAGAGGGCGCCACAGGCGAGCATTAGGATCCTTCGAATAATCGAAAAATAATATACCAGTTTGCTAGAGATACCTTGCTTCAAAAAAGTTTCTTTAGAAAAACACAGGGTGTTTAAATTTTATTTAAAACATTTATTAAAATAAACGTACTTAATTATTAAAATTGCTCTAAATTGTCTTCATTGTTTATAAAGTATGCTATTAAAGTGGACATTAAAATGGTTTTAATTTTTTCCCCAGTATTAAAACAGTGCATTTTACAAAAAAAAAACGAAGAGCATAGTAGTGGTGGGGCAAAGAATATTTTTTATTGCATAGTATTAACTTGCCTACAAAATTTTATTAAATTTTTAATTAAAACTGTAATACCATGTTTTTTTCATAAATAAGCATTTTTAAAGTAAAAAATAATTATAGTAAAAATAGATGGCAATTTATTTACCACTCATTATTGCTGTAATTTTCTTATCGATTGTGATTTTACAAATAAAATGTAAAATTACGTTGTAAATTTATTTTGCGGTGTAATTTTAAGTTTTGCAATTGTAATATTACTTTGTGATTTTACAATACAAAAAATATTTTTACAATGTAACTTGCATAATTACTTGCTGAGTAACTTTACAAGTTGTATATTTACATTGTAATAATACATGTTATATTATGACTACAATGTAATTTTTTTATTTATTGTACAGGATGGTCCAATTTGGGCACTTAGGTATAGAAGGTTAGTTCTATTTTCCGAAAAGACAGAAAAAAGTAGCCAAGATATTTAGAGCTTATTTTTTGAGATAAATTGAATAACGAGATTCACATTTCGATATTTTGATTTTTTTTAAGAGATACCTACATGGTGTTTTTAAATTTTGGTCGTTTTCTATGGTAACTTTACTACTTATTATATTAATATTTATACTTACATTGTAAAGACATGTTTTCTCTCTATGTAGTATCTAGTGGCTTAAGGAATATTTTTATATAACTTCTAGTTTTCCATTACTATAACAAACATATATATATATATATATATATATATATATATATATATATATATATATATATATATATATATTTTTTAATAAAATATCATACGTATCTAATATGGGGCATCATAGAAAAGACCTAAAATTAGAAAAAAATCTATATCAAAACTAATCAAGAAAATGAAATTTTTGTTATTCAATTTTTCTCAAAAAATATTCCCTTGACATTTGGACTATCTTTTCGCATAATAAAAGAAATCTCCTAAAAGTGTCGAAACTGATCTAACTCGTACAGTCAATTTTAGAAAAACTTACTTTAAAGACATCTTGTTTACAACACTTGAATTATCTAACAGTGTTTTTGAGATACATACCTAAAAAAAATCTGAATAATAATTAATTTATACCTAATAGAATTAATATGCCTACATGAGAAAAATTTAAATCTCGTAAGGAATTAACGATTGTTACTTACCTTAAGTAACATATCAGGCTTTTCCGTGAGTTTCTCAATAAAATCACTGCGTCAGAATGTTATTTAAAAATAAAAATCTACTCATATTAAGTAACCTACTTAACATGAATGCCAATTGCTTCTAATGTTAACAAACACCCTTAATAGTAATACTGAATTTTTGATACGATATCCCCAGTGAAGTAAAACATTTCCGAAGCAAAAGATTCATTTTCTATATGCTTTTCAGATTTATATACAAAAAATTAAGTACTTTGGAATTTACGACTCATTTAAATTGAAAATAATACTTATTTCTATTATAGTCCCCATGTACCTTAAAATCAGCAGCATAATCCTTTTTAAATTTATAATTAAAATTACGGCTCAGTTAGCTAATTAGTAGTTACAGCTTTATTATATATTATCTGCCGTTTGCTTATTTTTTTAGCTTAGAAAGACATGTACATACAGGTACTGAAGTAATAAAATATTATGGTTTTACGGCAATTTTTTATTAAAATTTGGTACCTTGACATTTAGGTTATTTGTACAAAACAGAACACTTAACTTTACACAAAACATATATAACAATGTAAAAATATATTCATATAACCAAGGCTAACATTTTATAATATTCAAACGAGATATATCATGGTCTTATACTAACTATTACAAAGTAATATTAATTATACAGGGTGTCCCAAAATAGAAGGCCATACCATTGACCACATATTCTTTGGACAAAAATAATGCGACTTTTCTTATGTAATTATTTGTTTGGGCGTCCCTGTTTCAATATACAGGGTGTTAAAGTTACATTTTAAAAAACTATTTTTGTTAATAGTCCCATTGTTTTGTAAGATACACACTTGAAATTTTGCATGTACTTTTATCTTATCCCGGCATACTTATCATGTAATTTTGGTTAAAAATATTAAAGGGCGAATGGTGGTACCTGAGGGATGCAATACCCTTTATCCCCTCCAATTATTTCTAAGTACGCCTATGCAGCTTTTTCTTGAAATATCAACCGTAGAATTTTATTCTGATCATTTTATTTCTTTTGTAATTTATTGTTTAAATGCTCCGTTTTGGAGAAAAACGACATGTATTGATGGGTTACAAATGTCTTAGCGGCCGATGAATGCCAGGAAAAATAGTGAGTCCCTTATCCCAACAGATCACATCATAAAAGGAATATTTTCTTAAATTTGGAACGACATCTCCGTGAAACCGGAAAGTTTATGGATCAGAAGTTCAGAATTTATGGAATTTTAAAATTTTCTGCAAAACGAATTCCGAGATGTTTGACATGATTTACCTGTTATCGTACGGGACGGTATATGGATGCAGCTTGACGACTTATTGGATTTTCTTCTGGGATGCTATGAAAGATATGGTTTATGCTGCAGAAATCAACGACATTAACCATCTCTGAGAGAGAATAGTAATGGCAACAGATGAACTTAGGCAAAAGGACAACATCTTTCCAAAGATAAGGTTTTCGCTACTTAAAAGGGCACGTACATGTGTTAATGAGTAGCGTGGGCAAGTAGAACATTTATTAAATTAGTTGTAATTAATTAATTATTTTATTTAATGTTATTTAGGTAAAAAGTCATTATGTTGATCGTTCATTATTACTATTATTTAATGAGACTATTATTCTTTGGTTGATAAGAGAACTGTATTATAGATTTTAGTGCCATATTATTTTTTCAATTCATAAGTATTCCTCATTTTATAAAATTTAGAATTATCTATTTTGTTTAAATTAGCAAATATTCATATAGTATTACGATTTGCTAAGTTGCCAAGGTACTGTAAAGATAGGTATAGCCACAAAATTTCAGTTTCATTTGAAAATGATTGGGAATTAAAGAATTATGGGCACTACAAATTGCCGTTTTTCTCTCAAACGGAGCATTTAAACAAAAAATTACAAAAGAGATAAAATGATCAGAAGAAAATTCTACGATTGATTTCAGAAAGAGCTGCATAGGCGTACTTAGAAATAATTAGATGGGATAAAGGGTACTGCATCTCTCAGTTACCTCCATTCGCCGTTCGATTTTTTTTCACCAAAATTACATGATAAGTATGCTGGAATAAGATAAAAGTACGTGCAAAATTTCAAGTATGTATCTTACAAAACAATGGAATTATTAACAAAAATAATTTTTTAAAATGCATCTTTAACACCCTGTATTTTGAAACAGGGACGTCCAAATAAAAAATGGCATAAGGAACGCCACATTATTTTTGTCCAAAGAATATGTGGTTAATGGAATGGGGTTCTATTTTGGGACACCCTGTATATATGTGCATAGATAAGGAGGTACCTAGAACATAAATCATGCTAATCCTCCAGAAGCCCATGTTCTTCAAATATGTATAAAATATAATTCTAATAGAAAATAATATATTTTTTACATAATATGTGAGATGAATAAATCAACAGTAGGGTATCCAATTTTTGTAGATGCAAGGATACCATTGTTTCTTTGCTTCAATAATTATGTATAACTTACATACTTATTACTTCTTAATCTTATTTAGGTTATGTTAAAACCAGTACTAAATAAAACTATTTATAGCACTAAAAACACTCACTTGTCACTCTAGATATGATTATATTGCTAGTCATTACTCACTAAATTAATTATATGAGTACCTAGGTCCTAGGTACACGCTGCATTCATCGAAATGAAGCAAGAAATAATGAAGGCGTTACCACCCAACGCTCTCAACGGTTAGTGGCAGTACGTTTTAAAACTAGTGGAACCTTCACGCACACATTAGGCATATTTTTACAGTGAATTATATAGCATAAACCAAATTTATTTGGTATGTTTAGTAATTTTACAATGTAAAAATGGATTTCACATTGCTAATTGTAAATGCATTACAATATACAGTATGCGCCAAAAGTATGGAATAAATTCAATAAAAACAAAACAATTATTTTTTGGGAAAAATTCTCGAACAGGTCGATTTTTAATTTAAAAAATACATATTTTAGCGTAAAATGCGATTTTCAAATGTCATTTGTTTTCGAGTAAAATTACAAGTGTCAGTGTAATATCATTATTTTTAGAATTATTTTAAGACAACTGTAAGGATATTCTTACAAAGTATATTTGTAAAGTTACTGGTCTTTTTTTCAGTGTGGTTTCTATAGCAACTATTTTGATGTAGAATCTGTAACGTATGGCGGTTTAAAAAAAATCAAATAGTAGGTAATTATAGCCGGAACTGAGACTTCCCCCACCACTTTTGACCTTGGGTGACGTCATCCGTGACCTGGATGACATTGAGAGGTCACGTCAGTGGTTGACATTCATTTGACCTATTCATATGGGAGGAGGCATTTGACATTGAGTAACTTTAAGTGATGCAATTTAATAAACAACGAAAGCTCCGCCCACACTCCCTAATCTTACCTTTATAAGGAGGGAACGGATAAACTGAAATCATTTCGAGTTCGTATCTTCGTGGGGAACGTGCATAACAAAATGTATTTGTGAAGAAGTTGTGGTAAAACGTTTACTCACAGTGATAATTTACGTCGTCATGAGAGAGCATCTTGCAAAGCGAGATCACTAGTGGTGAGGAGGAACCTAGTGCTAAACGTATTAAACTCGAATCCTCAAGTACTCAAACTATTAATTGCTGTAATAAGACCATACCTGCTAATCAAATAAATTCACATCGCAGAACACTGGAGCACAGAACAATGCCTGTACTCCTAAATGTGACGGCATTCAAATTCTTAACAGTTTAGGTTAGGCTATCGTCGAAGTTTTATATGTTGAAGTAAATATAAATAAAAATAGTCCTCTATGTGCATCTTCATACATGAAGTTACCGAAGTTCATCGAAAACAAGAAAGCCGTAGTGAATATAAGAAACGAAGATCAAAATTGTTTCGCATGGGCAGTAACATCGGTGATGTATCCACCTATAGGTCCAGTTCCAGAATTTGAGAATAATAAAATAAAATACGAAATAGTAGGACCGCTGCAGTACGTGCCAAAAAATTACGTTATCAATTTAACTTGTTACTTATTATAGAGAATTATGGAGAGAACCATCATTGTAGAAAGGAATACATAAAAAGTCATTATTGTTGGATTAAAGATTTCTCAAGACTAGTTTCTAGTCAAGTTTCACTTCACGAACATAGAAAATATTTTTGTGACGGTTGCTTGATGTATTTTAGCAGCGAAAGATCATTATTACAATATCAGAGCAACGACTGTAATCACGTTTATACCATAACACCTTCAAATAAAATTCGAATAGATAAATTTGGAAAAAGCGTTCCCGAAAACATACTAAAATTTGAAAACTTCGAAAACAATTGAAACAATTGAAAAACAATTGAAAGTACCTTTCGTAGTGTACGCCAATTTCGAATCTATTCTAAAACCTTTCGACACTTGCGAGCCCAATCCTGCAAAATCTATCACAAACAAAACGTTCAGTCACAAACCATTCTCATACGCATACTTAATAAAATGTTCATTTGTCGATTCGTTATCTAAATTCGTATTATATAGAGAGTAAAATGCCGGGAAAGATTTTATAAAACGTCTCGAGTCGGATTTAAAAGAAATTTATAACAGACATTTAAAATAGATAGTTCCAATGATGCCTTTATCTAAGGAGGAGGAACAAGATTTTTCTTAAATCCTAGAGTAAGTTTGAGCAAGATAGAAGCAGTCTACAGATTTATGACGATCCATACTAGTACGATCTAATAACATCTTGTTTTTCACATATAACATCATCAAATATAAACACTGAATTGGGTTTAGCATCAGAAGGTTCAACGATTTCAGCGTTATTATTAAACATATAGAATTCCAATCCTTGAATAGGCTTTAAAATTTTGCGCAAATATTCGTATTTCGGTTAATATAAAGACTTTGAGTATAAATATATGTTGGTAAAACGTAATCCGTGCGGATGTGTAATGAGATAAATCAGTACATTTGTTTTTCCACAGTTAGAAAGACCAATTATAAGAGATTGTTGACAGTAAAAGTGGACCATGGCGTTCATGGTTAACATTTACCCCACAACCCACACTTTCATCTAAATTATCTACAGCAAATGTTTCTTTTTGTTCTACAATCCGCATCGTTCGAGTGTTCAAAACGATATAAATAGTACATTATACTATAAGGGAGAGAAATGCGTTATTTTGGCAGAGGTGCAATTTGAAGCCCGAGGGCTACAATGCACCGAGGACAAAATAGCATCTCTCCCAAATGGTATATACTATTTTTTCCACGGTCTCATTAACTTAAAAACACATATTTTGTCATTATGAAGTAAGTAGAACCAGAATTATTGTATTCGGATTTGAGCATTTATTTAGTAGTCGTTGAGTTATTGTCATAACTACAAAATAAACAAACAAAAAGAATTGTCAAATTAAGGTGCTAGTTTGGTTTAGTTTAAAGTTTGTTTAGTGCACAATGAATAATTGTGAATCGGAGGAAGAGATTGTGGAGGCTGCAAATATTGCAATAAGCAATTTGCTGCCTACGAAGTCAAGATCTTTATACGATGTAGCCTACAATCGGTTCAAAAAGTGGTGCGCCGAGAAAAATGTTCAGTATACAGCGAGAATGTTTTGTTGGAATACTTCAGTGAAAATGCAAGTCTTCCACATTATGGGCGCAATATTCTATGGTTAAGTCATGCTTGATAATTTACGACAACATAGGAATTTTATTGTGTATCTATATTTAATTGTTTGTTGGCATTACATGTGAAAACTTGAATTCATTTTAATGCCGTCGGTCAAACAGTTCAGACGTAAATCGCAGAATTCAGTAATTGGGACAGGATTTGTTAATTCCTTGATAAATAAACTTCCCGTTGAGCTACATTTACCGGGAGGATATCAATACTGTGGTCCTGGTACAAAACTAAAAAAGAGATTAGCCAGAAGGGATCCGGGTATTAACCCTCTTGACGCTGCATGTAAAAAACACGACTTAAGCTACGAGCAATCTAGTGATCTATCTGCGCGACATAAAGCAGATTACGAATTAGAACAACGTGCTTGGGAAAGGGTTAAATCTAAGGACGCTAGCATTAAAGAAAAAGCAGCTTCTTGGTTAGTTACTAACACTATGGAGACAAAATGGTGCTTAGGTATCGGATGTACATCCACGAAAACAATGACAAAAAAAGGGAGCATAAAAATAAGAATTTCAAGAGAAAAATGAGTGGAGAAAAGGTTGGCTTTGGTAATGGTGTTGTTAGTAAAGCCCGAACTGAATTACGTAAAGCCGGAGGTAAACGATTCGTTCCCAAGGACACCCGAAAAGCTGCACAATTTGCATTAAATGCTGCACGAAGATTTACAAAAGCATCTGGTGGTAAACGAATTCCACGAATAATAGCAGTTCAAAGAGTTGGTGGAATTTTACCGCTAATACCTATATTTGCTGGGCTATTGGCCTTAGGAAGTCTAGCTGGTGGTGCTGCATACTATATACAAGAGTATTAATAACATCAAAACTGCTAGAGATCAATTAGCTGAAACAATGCGTCATAATAAAGAAATGAAAGCCATTGCCCTTGGAAAAAATGGAAAGGGGTTGTATTTAAAGCAATATCGGACTGGATTAGGATTATATCTGAAACTAAAAAATTCAAAAAACTTCTAAGCTCTTTACCTCGAAGACCTAACATCGACATTAATTATTATGTTAATATTATGAGAATTCCACATTTTCGAGGCGTATTTATGCGTGATAATCTTCCAGTAAGCGGTCCTCACCATAATGAGTCTGCTGTATTGAATCTGGATAGTAGAAATGGTATGGGAACGCACTGGGTAGCATACAAGAAGTTAGATAAATACTGTTAATTATTATGACACTTTCGGAAACCTACCCCCACCTAAAGAACTTCTTAAATATTTATATCTTAAATCAAATCGTCAGATAAAAATCTTCTATAATTATGACCGCCAACAAAAATTTAACACAGTGTGGCGTGAGCCTCTGTGCTTAAGGTTCCTAAGTGGCAGTAAAAATGAAATCAACCATGGCTTATCCACTGACTCCAAAAAGTGATCGTGAATTTATTTAAAAAATGGGACATTCTTTGCGTGCTTTCTCTGAGCACAAAACTCTTACAGAAATGACAAAGGAATAATTGGCAGACCTACCTAAGGAGATAATGATTTCCTGTGCTGCAAACGAAATAGCTCTAGTGTGGGATAAATTGCCGATACATCTACGAGAAGACATTGATATATTAAAGTACTAATATTGCTTAGAACATTATAATAAAGATTACGGCCCAGATGAAACTGTAGATGTAAATGACGGTCCTCTGACAAGAAAACTTTTCTGTTGTTATTGCAACGTACACGATGTCACATTAGCATCGTCGATAACAACGTTAGTGCGAATATAGTGATACCCCCACCTAATTCACGAAAGAGACTACGTCTCAATTGTTGTTGTAATCATCAATAAATTATTGTATGAATAAATTTTATGTATCAGTCATGTCTCACAGGACAGTCAAACGTATTAAGCGCTGACTTCTACCCACCGATCGAATTAGATATACATAGTCAATATGGTTTGGGACTACACGGTTTCTATTCCTATAATTCAATATTAAATATTGATGAGAAAAACAACATAATTGGATTCAAATTCAAGGAGGGATCGTCCGTCAACTTTATGAGAATACCACCAGGTGCTTATGAACTTTATGAAATCAACAAGGTAATTCAAAGAATTATAGAACTTAATAAGAGTCCTACGTTCAACATTGATGATCAATTTATGTTAACAGCCAACAATAATACTCTTAAATGTGAAATTCGATTTCGATTTGACACCACAACACTCTCTAGCAAGTGTTATATATGTGTTATATTGAAAATAAATTATATTATACAAATCTTGGATATCAGTCTACATTTCCAGTGGATATTATGAAAGTTAAGATCATTCGCATTGATTGTAATATTATTTCAGGAACCTACATGAACTGTGAAGAAGCACATACTCTTTTTGAATTTGATAAGCTTCAAAATTACGAAGGAACCACAAAATATTATTTATATGTTGATAAGATCTGAAAGGCGTCAGTTTATCGATAACATTACACTACGTATATTAGATGATAACGGTGCTCTGGTAGATTTTCGAGGTGAAAAAGTTATTGTAAAATTGGAGTTAAAAAAAGTTATATTAGAACAGTGAGTCATAATGGGATTTTGCTTTAATCAGAGAAATCAATCGTTTCCACACCATCAAAAAAACATGATAAATTTATAAACAATTACCCAGATTAGTTTATTCTACGAAAGAACGTTAAGCGGTCAATATCTAAATTATCAACTAGAGACCGCATTTTTCTTCAATCTATTGGACTGAAATTGAAACGTTAGTGGTTATAATCATTCATCGATGAACCTTTATTTGATAATTCACTTGTTAGTTTACATGAACACACGTACAAACCGTATAGATCACCATACTATGGAAATTCTGATGAAATACGAATTTCCATTCACTTCCAAGATCTTATTTTTGATATTGCCGAAAGTTACATGGTTTTAATTTTTTTGCGTGAAAATGGTGCGTCGTACGAGAGTAAGTCTAGGAACCGACTTTGCTTTAAAATAAATGGAGATTTTAAAAAATTTTTAGTTTTTAGAAAAAGCAGTGGCGTACCTTTTTTATCTTCAAAAACGTTTAGTTGAAACCTCGTACGGACGTCATTGGCAAAGATTTTAAAACATTTTTTACATCAAATAATGCTCCTTAATGATTAATAGGTGTGTACAAAATTTCTTAAAAATATCTGGAGCGATAAGAAAATTATAATAAAAAAGTAAATTTTTTCTTAAATCTGTAACACCCTGTAGCTCAAAAATTAAAAGGTTTAAAACATATGTTGATATTAAGTTTTTTTCTTAAAATGACCGAAGGATCCACAGCCTTAAGTATCGGCATTCAATTAATAAAAACCCTGTATATGTGTAGTTTATTTAATACTTTTGTATTCATTTTAATTTATTTATAGAATGTGTTTCTTTTGTGAACTCTTGTAGCAAATACAATCAACAATAAAAGTTTAAAATGATATATTTGTTTTATTAATAATACATCACAATAAAGAAAAGATAATAGTTAATACAGTACAATTTATTTATATAATATACAATTTGTAAAATACACTTAAGTTATTGTTAATTACATAAAAGTTTATTATAATCACTTATTTATTATATTATTCTAAAAATGTATACAAGTTATATGAAAAAATATAAAGGTAAAATTAAAATTATCTCTGAGGCTTGAGTGAAAGTCTCTTCATCATCATTGTCCTGGTCATCTTCAGAATCAGTAATAGATTGCTTACTTAATTAATATTTTTGGCTAATTGCTTCAGGTAAATACTCGAACAAATGTCCTTTAAGAGACCTTCGGAATAATTTATGCATAGTTCCCAACCATTGTTGTACATTTCGGCTTGTTCTTTGAGCCACCTGACTTTTTCTTCATCATAACAATAATCCAGATCATAATTAGTAGCGTGTAGTCGATCAAAACTCAAAGCATTTAATTCACTTCCCAATCTTTGAATAGCTGTGTCGATATCTGTGCCCTCGACCCACTGTTGACGAGCGTAGTGCATCCACATTTTGTTATAACTGTAATAAAAAGTTCTTTTTTTATACAATGCAACGAAATATGTTATTGGTTATTTACCCTAATTAGATGTTGTATTGGATACAGTTATGAAAACTGAATATATTTACTGCTACTAGATATTTAAAACTAATGTAATTATTCAAGAAGTCCAAATTTTAATGAAGGTCTGCACTTGGCATCTTTAAAAAAAATTACTTACTTTGACCTATGTATGTCAAAGTATATTTTGCTTGTGTAAAATTAATTTTACTTAAAGTTTCTCCTGATAAATGTTCCACAACCCTCTTGGGTAAAAAGCATTTGAACTTGCCATCATTATCATCAAATAATGTGGCTAACACACACTTCCCATGTCTTGAATTCATCATAGACAATGTAAAAATTAAATAGGGTCTATTTATTTCCAAAGAGGTAAACTGTCTTAGAGATATATTTTCAAAATCATTGTTAATGTTATTATTAATCTTATTTAAATATTCACATGATACAGCCATTGTTAAATGCACTTCTTTCTTTATCTAAATAGTAATAAATATAATAATTGCGCTCACTTGAAACAACTGTAATCACAGCACCAATTTTACTGCGCTTGTTAACTGTAAGGCCGGTGGTTAAATTAGTATATTATTTTAGTTCGCAGACCCCGTGGATTATATAGAAATGATTTTATACCCTCCAACTTTCAAACAAATACATCAAGATATTCAATGTCAAACGTCTCCTCCCATATGTGGAGGTCAAATGAATGTCAGCTACTTCAAATATACAAGCGAATGTGGTCTACTTTACGTATCTAATATTTTACCCACCACAAGAAATACATTGGAAATAAAATATATTGTCACAGAATTTGCCCCGCTCGCATCCAATTCGGCGACTGTGATATCGTAAAACGCTAAATTGCCCCGATCGCTCCAACGCGATGCTGGTAAACAAACAAAATAATGCCGTGTATCGAGGCACAACTGGAATATTGAGAATCGACGAGAATCTTTCGAGAAATGAGTCTAGAACTGCTAGAAAATACCTAGAATATTCGTTTGGTCTATAAAAGAATAATAAACGGCCAAGTCACTCAGTCTTGAATTGGAGTGTTTAGTTGGAAATTTCCTGAAGTTTCAAAGTGAAATAGTGTTTAGTTGAGTTGTAATTAGTATTCAGTAGTGTACCGAATAGTTAATAAATATCAGTAAAAATTAACTGTCTGTTTTTCTGGTAAAAGAAAAAGTCGCGTTGGGAAACCGTGACAATATGAAAAAATACAAGGTGATCGGCATAAGAATCGACACAGAGTATATGAATTAGTGCCAATGTTATTTTAAGAAAGATGCACTGTAAAAAATAATTACAGTTAAAATAGATGGCAATTTATTTACCACTCATTATTGCTGTAATTTTCTTATCGATTGTGACTTTACAAATAAAATGTAAAATTACGTTGTAAATTTATTTTGTGGTGTCATTTTAGGTTTTGCAATTGTAATATTACTTTGTGATTTTACAATACAAAAATTATTTTTAAAATGTAACTTCCACAATTACTTATAAAATTACAAAGTAACTTTACAGGCAGTTGTATAGTTACATTGTAATAATACATTTTATATTATGACTACAATGTATTTTTTTTTATTTATTGTACAGGATGGTCCAATTTGGGCACTTAGGTATAAAAGGTTTCTTCTATTTTCCGAAAGAACAGAAAAAAATAGCCAAGATATTTAGAGATTAATTTCTGAGAAAAGTTGAATAGCGAGAATCACATTTCGATATTTTGATTTGTTTAAGAAATACCTAATTGTTATTTTTAAATTTTGGTCGTTTTCTGTGGTAACTTTTCTACTTATCATATTATATACATTGTAAAGACATTTTTTCTCTATGTGTAGTATATAGTGGCTTGAGGAATATTTTTTTTATAACTTCTAGTTCTCCGCTGCTATATGTTTTAATGAAACATCATACGTATGTAACATGGGGCATCATAGAAAAGGCCTAAAATTAAAAAAATACTATATAAAAACTAATCAAGATATCGAAATGAAATTTTCGTTATTCAATTTTTCTCAAAAATATTGCCGTGACATTTGGACTATCTTTTCGGAGAATAAAAGAAACCTCTTAAAAGTGTCGAAACTGACCTAACTCGTACACAGGACATCTTGTTTACAACATTCGAATTCACTAACAGTGCTTTGACATACCTAGATCCCTAAAAAAATCTTAATAGCAATTCATTTGTAACTAATAGATTAATATGCCTACATGAGAAAAAATTAAATATCGTAAGGAATTAACGATTGTTACTTACCTTAAGTAACATATCAGGCTTGTCCGTGAGTTTCTCAATAGCATCACTGCATCAGAATGTTATTTCAAAAGAAAAATATACTCATATTAAGTAACCTAAGTAACATGAATGTCAATTGCTTCTAATGTTAACAAATATACATAATAGTATTATTGAATTTTTGATATGATATCCCCAGTGAAGTCAAACATTTTCAAACCAATAGATTTGTTTTTTATATGCTTTTCAGATTTATATACAAAAAACTAAGTACTTTGGAATTTATGACGCATTTAGTTGAAAATAATACTTATTTCTATTACAGCCTCGATGTATACCTTAAAATCAGCAGAATAATCCTTTTTAAATTTATAATTAAAATTTTTGGACAAATTGTGTAAAAAACATTTGTTACACAAAACCGTACTTTTCCTAACTGATTATATAAATAACTATTTTGTACTCGGATTACGGCTCAGTTAGCTAATTAGTAGTTACAGCTTTATTATATCTTATATCTAAGTGCCCTTTGCTTATTTTTTAGCTTCTAAATACATGTACATACAGGTACTGAAGTAATAAAATATTATGGTTTTACAGCAATTTTTTATTAAAATTTGGTACCTACACATTTAGGTTATTTGTACAAAATAGAACACTTAATACAAGACATTAAGACAATGTAAAAATATATTCGTAGAACTAAAGTTAACATTTTATAATATTCAACCGAAATCTATGATCTTATACTAACTATTACAAAGCAATATTAATTATATAAATGTGCATAGAGAATAAGTAGATACCCAGAACTTAAATCATGCTAATCCTCTCCTGTTCATCAAATATGTATAAAATATAATATAATAGAAAATATTATATTTTTATATATTATGTAAGATGAACAAAACAACAGTGGGGTACTCAATTTTTGTAGATGCAATGTTTCTTTGTTTCAATAATTATGTATTACTTACATACCTATTAGTTCTTAATCTCATTGAGGTTATGTTTAAACAAGCATTAGACAAAACTATTTATAGGACTAAAAACACTCACTTATCACTCTAGATATGTTTATATTGCTAGTCACTACTCACTAAATTAATTATGTAAGTACCTAGGTCCTAGGTACACGCTGCATTCATCGAAATGAAGCAAGAATAATGAGGCGTCACCACCCAACGCTCTCAACGGTTAAGTTAGGTTAGCGCGTTTTAAACCTTCACATACACATTAGGCATATTTTTACAGTCAATTAAATAGCAAATTTGATATTTTCAGTAATTTTACAGTGTAAAAATGGATTTCACATTGTTAATTGTAAATGTATTACAATATATTCTATAAATGTACAAATTATATTATAATTACATAGGAAGTTTACGATTTTATTGTATCTTGGCAGTTTTCTTGTAAAATTACAAGTGTCAGTGTAACATCATCATTATTTTTAGAATTATTTTAAGATAATTATAAGGATATTCTTACAAAGTAAATTTGTAAAGTTACTGACCTTTTTTCAGTGTGCGCTTACTGACCCATTTTTGTACATATTTTCCCTAATATGTGTCTTTAGGTGCAAATTCACAATGAAAATATCTCAAAATAATTTTTATCTCATGAATAAACATGATATATTGCGAATCTCGCATGAGACATTTATTTCACTCACTGCACTTGAGTTTCGCTGTTGTATCGTGTGATTAACATTTGTGTTTTCTCCAAAAATTAGTTTTGCAAATGGAAAAAATGTTGTTTTTCTATTGCAAATTTTATTTTGTCCAACAAATAACAAAAATTAGCGGCGGACATTCGAAGAAAGTTCCTGTAACATTCCTTATCTTCCCGTTCTAGTTCTTCTAATAATGTTTCCATTATATTACTGTTTTCACTCTCTCTCACCTAATATCTGACCTTTTCGTTTTTATACGAGACTTAACCGCAAGATAATAATAACAGGCTGCAGCCTACTTGGGGCTAGACCTTCTTGTTAACATTTTTTTATAAAATCACTCTACAACACAAATTTTTGTTTCTTAGTACAGAACATTGATAACTGTGGAAACAGCGCATTCAGAAACACTTTGTCTCATGAGAGAAAAATTTCAGTTCGAGGGTTTCACAGAAATATCTTGTCCTGTGGAAACACATCTGAGACAAATTATTCATGAAACAAAAATCTCATGAGATTTTAGTCTCCTTGTGGACACCTACCTTTTGTATATACTTCTTCATTGAGATATTAATAAACGAATAGCGACTTTATTGATATTAATTACACATGTAAAATTTCATAATCATTTTAAAAAGAAGTAACTTATAATAGTTAACAATTCAACATTTAAAAATTTTAGAGTAGAGTATCAACGTTTCAGATTTTTTTTCTTGTAGATGAATCGAATTGGACGGTTAAAGTTAACCACTCCTGATTTTTCATTTGATGATTTTTTCAATACTTAAATGACACCCTTGAAATCTGCAGCTTAGAATGTAAACTACGACGTCTCTGTAAGTTGTAGCACAATAATAATATCCAGTTCGATGTACAAAATAATGGGCATCATGCAGATATTCAAACTTCTAATGACATGGAGATTAGTGGCCCAATTAATATTCGTATTTCCCACCTTTTCATCAAATTATGGAAGTAACTAACTTATGAATATTGAGATTTCGACAAATATTTTAAAATAATTAAAATTTCACCAGTGATCAGAATGTGAATCAACATATTGTAACCTCGAGATTACCTTAGCGTGGAAACACGTCACGTAGAAAACAAACTTTATTGTCTTGATTATACAAGAAACATCCTTCGGACAAATTTCACAACTGTCAACGCTTTACTTTGACGTTTGTCAATCGCCTTCGACTGCTCAATATAAACCGACTCCAGCGGCGAAAATGATCCGCTTATATAGGTTTTTAGGGCTCTAGAAGTTTTCGATGGTCTCGGGAATCAAATAGAATGTGGCCGAGAATGTTCCAGAAAACGTCAAAATAAAGGCATCACAAAAATGATAAATTCTAGCATAAACAGAATAACTTTTGCCTCAATTAATATCCATTCAAAAAGAAATCAAAATAATCTAAGTAAAATAGATTGGTATACAGGGTATGCGGCGTAGAAAAGCTACATCTAGCGGCCATCCGCTATTCCATGCTGAACTGACAAGTCACAGACACGAGGCGTTCTACATCGCAGTAGAAACTATTGAAAGCTAGCGACCTCTGTCACGATTCGGCGATAACGATATTTTGCAAACAACCGGGAAACAAATACTCTGCGGAATAATGCCCCGACCAGCATTGAATTACACCTGGAAAACCTAAAGCAAACAGCTAGTCACTCGTAAGCAGCCTTCCAGACATATACCAGTTTTGAGCTTATTAGCTCTCATCAGTATGTCAGGTGAGATAACTGACGAATAATCTTAGCTGCTTAAGCCTATTACTGACTTTTTGATTTCTTCTAATACACTATTAAAATCTTGTTATGATTAAAGCATTTTTTTTAGAAACTTAGTTTTTTAAAATTTAACAAAAGTAAAAGAGTTTTAAATTAAATTCTGCGCAGAATACAATAACAATAACAATAACAATAACAATAACAATAACAATAACAATAACAATAACAATAACAATAACAATAACAATAACAATAACAATAACAATAACAATAACAATAACAATAACAATAACAATAACAATAACAATAACAATAACAATAACAATAACAATAACAATAACAATAACAATAACAATAACAATAACAATAACAATAACAATAACAATAACAATAACAATAACAATAACAATAACAATAACAATAACAATAACAATAACAATAACAATAACAATAACAATAACAATAACAATAACAATAACAATAACAATAACAATAACAATAACAATAACAATAACAATAACAATAACAATAACAATAACAATAACAATAACAATAACAATAACAATAACAATAACAATAACAATAACAATAACAATAACAATAACAATAACAATAACAATAACAATAACAATAACAATAACAATAACAATAACAATAACAATAACAATAACAATAACAATAACAATAACAATAACAATAACAATAACAATAATAATAATAATAATCATCATCATAGTACTCATACTCATAAGTTTATTGACGACTGTATATACAAACTTGTACATGAAATGTCAAACAATGAGATAAACAAAATATAATAACCATAAAAATAGATAAGATAGAATAAATAAAATATGCTATAAATAGTTCGATCCATGGTTAATGTATTCTTGAATGCTGTAGAAGCAATTATCCAATAAATAACGTTTCAAAAATACATTAAAAGTGTGAGAATTCATATTTTTAAAATAATAATAATATTTATTTCAAACAGCCATACAAAATGGGTTAAAACAAGTCAATGTCAAAAAAATTGCGCCAAAAGACACATTAAATCACAAAACCAATAAATGCTAAAATTTTCAGACAAAGTTATTATCAAATATACACAAATAAAACTATAAAAAACACAACAAACAAAAAACAAAAACAAAAACACAAAGAAAATTACCTACTAGCTTATAAACAAACTTCTAAAAAAATCTGCTATTGTATAGAGTTCTATATCTATCAATAACTTAAAAACTTCACGCTTAAACACTCTTAAATACAAAATATCTTTTATGTTTTCTGTCAATGCATTAAAAAACTTTGTTGCTGTATATATAGGACTTGTGATACTCAGTTTATGCTGTGGGAGTAAATAATTATTTTTCCTGAAACTATATTACTTTTTGGACTCAAAATAAGAAAATTTATGTTTATGTTTAAAATTAAATAAAAGACATTCATATATATACCCACAACTGTCAAACACCCAAACAATCTAAATTTGTCTCTACACGAACTATTAAAACTCAAGTTAAAAATTATGCGAAAAGCTTGTTTTTGAATAACAAACACTCGGTGTATATTAGAACTTGCACCCCATAACAAAATTCCAAATTTCACTTTCGAGAAAAAAACTTGCATAATATACTGTTTTCAAAAAATTCTTTACGACACAGGGGTTTATAACTCGTATACTGTAACATACACCATTTAATTTTTTTGTTAAATTATCTATATGAGTCTATAGAGTCGATAATAAAGGGACGTTTGAATTTGATTAATACTTAATGTAGAAATTCTGCTTTTTGATCTATTAGTGCTAAAAAGGACATATTTGGTTTTATTCTCATTCAGAACAAGTTTGTTTTGTTGGAACCGCTTCTGAATTCTAACATCAGAACAAGTTTGTTTTGTTCCGATGTTTCCGATTCCAGTTCGGAGAGTGTGCCTCCATCTATCAATAATGTTGTATCATCGGCATAATTTATTATTTTATGTCGCCCATTCGAGAACAATTTGCCCAAATCATTAATATATATATTAAATAACAGAGGCTCCACAATACTACCCTGAGGAATACCTTTCTTAACACTTTGCTTTGATGACTGTTTTGCAAACCATTAGTGACAAACCGACTTTCAACCCTGCAAAGAACGTGCCGAAAAAGGTTCTGATCAACAGTTTCTACATTAACTACAATTTGAGCGAGAAAATGAAGACTGCCGTATAGAATGTCGTGGATTTTGTTCAAAATACTGTAACAGTCTAGCTGTTTAACATTGTTTCTTACCCTTCGGTCAATTATTTGATTCTTCCGAACAGAAAATGCATCTTCATTTCGTTGTAAGGTCGCCTCCACTCTTGTAGAGGTTCCATGATCAGGAATGAGGTGCTCTGGATACCTTTCTCGATATAGCTCTACAGCACTTCTTGAATTTTTTTGTGACTCGCCATAAATTAGCAACATATCAACTTTTTGTGAATGAAAAAACATTACACAAAAGTTTTACGTTTGCCGTTAGTATTGAGTAATGATAAATATTTTGTGACATTTATGTACTTTAAACAACGAACATTCAATTATTTTCCAATGGCTACTTGATCCTTCCAACGTTAATGTGATTTTTAGGTAGTATTTCTTTTGAGGCTGTTCTTTTGGACGATATTGTTTATAACTTTTAAACGGGAAGTAATACAGAAAAAAATCTCTAAAAGTTTATTAGAAAAAAGAGCTTCTTAACAGGAATAAAATTTGGTTATGTTTCTGGGAAAAATAGATATATATATATATAATATATATCCTGAGGACTACTCTGAAGAATACCTTTCTTAACACTTTGCTTTGATGACTTAACAATTATCCCATTGAAGTCGATGTTAGTTATTTGACTTCTATTTTCTAAATATGTTTTGATTCACTTTAAACAATTTCCTCTAATGCCGTAAGTAGATATTTTCTTAAGTAAAATTTCATGATCTACACAGTCGTAAGCTTTTGATAAGTCAAGAAATACACCCAACACTAATCGGTTGTTTTCAAGGTTGCCGAAAATTTCTCCCACCAGATCAAAATCAGCCGTCTCAACGCATCTTCCTTTTATAAAACCATGTTGGGATGCACTAAAAAGTTTAAAAGTATTAAAAAAACTAGTTACTCTATTTGTTACAATTTTTTCAAATATCTTTGAGATGGCTGGCAATAAGCTGATTGGGCGATAATTTTCGACAATATTTGGATCTCCATTCTTAAACAAAGGCTTAATGACAGAAAGTTTCAGATTATCTGGGTAAATGCCATACCACAGTGAATTATTTATAATAAAATGAATGGGTTTCAGAATACTCTGAAAGCATTTTTTAAGCAAGGAAATTGGTATTTCATCTTCTCCACTATTTTTATTTTTCAATGCATTGACAGCGTTTAATATTTCGTTTTCCGTAACCTCATAAAAAAACATTGATTAGGAATTTGCATCTATAATCTTTACCTGTTCTACGTTAGGTTGTAATGATAGTAAATTATCAACAGAATTAATAAAAAAATCATTACAATCATTTACAATACTTATAGGATCGCCAGGTATATCTATTTTACACTTTTTCAACTTTTTTAAATTTCCAGATACTGATTCTACAAGGTCCCACATCGTCTTTGTTATATTGTCTGTCTCTAAAAGTTTTTTATTGAAGTGCGATTTCTTTGCTTCAATCAAAAAACTGTTTAGCACTTTTACTTCCTCGTTATATATGATTCTATAATTACTATCGTTTTGAAGTAATATGTTTAGTGTACTTAATCTTTTTCTACTATTCATAATAGCAAGGCTATTTTCGTATGTATTTTTATTGTTATGAATGTTTAATTTTTTTAGAGGAAAACACAAAAAAACAATGTTGGAATAAATGAATAAAGTGATTCCATTGTCCATTTACATCATCGTTTGTATACTGATAAATATTCTCCCAGGCTTGGGATTCTAACATATTGTTAAAATCTAAAATGCTAGTTTCATTATTAGCTCTCAAACTTTTAAAGACTTTATTATTTTGACCCTGCATTTGGGCCTGATATTTTTTGTCCTTTATGATCAGATATATGATATTCCAAATATATTCAGATATTCCATATATCTGACTAAAAGCAATAAAAAACTGATCCGTTTGGCGCAAAAGCTTATTTAATTAATCCTTATTTTTTAGAAGTGTGGCAAAAACCCAAAATGGAACAATTTATAGTAACCATATCCAGCTGCATGGCATGTTAATTTACGGCGAATCTAGACAAAACTCTCTGGCTGCGATACGTTTGTACGATAAACGCTTCTTACAAGAAGTGTTTTTAAACACTTATAACTATTATTCTCTGTTGTGAAAAGAGTTCTAAGAAAACCATTTACAGTAAGTGGTACCTATGTAAAGGTGTACCTCTTTGTAATTATTATGTATAAATAAATAACAATCCTGTCATAATTCTGTTACCGTCAAATTTGTATTGTTTAGTACAAATTAACATATGGCAAAATTAAGACACTCGTATTCCGGACACCATGTATTTGGTCCGACTTTGAAGGCCTGTAACTTTACCTGTATGCAACTTTGTATATAGGTATGTTTAGTTAAACTGTTTAGGACCCCTTACATGCACCTTCTCTGTGTCGGTTCTTATGTTCTTATGCAGAACACCCTGTATATTTTGAAAATTATATTTGAATTTCTTATGAAGATTCCTACAGAAACAAAATTAGCTGTATACAAATTATAAGCTTCAGCAATTCTATAATATTAAAAGGATTGATATGAAAATTTGTATCAAATAAATATGGGTTTGAAATTATCTAATAATATATATTTAATCAACTATGTGTACATTGATACTTTCATTTTACGATTTTTTATTGAATAAAAAAAGTAAAAAGTCTGTCTAGATTGCAGATGTATCAAAAAGTAGATTTATAAAAGGTTTTCATATCGTGAACTTCAGTTACAGAGGCAAGAGGACAATAATTATAGACTGAAAGAAGCCATCTCTTTGTGCGGATCTGCTGGTGACATGAACCATCAGAGTAAACGGGGGCGTCCTTAACGTTCTTAGTGACATGGCAGGGGCACAATTGCTTTATATGTTTCGGAAGGAAACGGGAGCATCAAACGGCGCTGCGTCCCTCTCTACGCACAACCACTTGTAAACCAACCGATTACCGCGAGTGAAATTAAAAGCAAAATTATTTTACTTTGTCTTTACGTATAAAACTTAGTCAGGTTTTATTAACTCAATTTAATGTTACAGGCAGGAAAGCTTTACTTGTGGAAAAAATGATTGTTCCTCATATGAAAAATTCTCATTTAATAAATTATAGATATTTTTTATGAACCTACACACATAATTATTAACTGAAACACCTTGCATATGTTTACATTATTTGAATGTAACTGTAGGTTGTAGATGTCAATAGGAAGAACAGTACTCAACGGAGCAAAATTGAGGCATTAAGAGGTGACGTGATTACATGGAACAGGGTTTAAAATTTCCTAACATTTAATTTAGAATCAGTGTGGCTGTGAAGACATGTCACTTAATGTGTAAAGAGTGTCTCAAACTCGAGAGTATGGGTCCACTGCGAGGATACAACAAATTTAAATAAAATTTGGGACACGTGGTGTTAAATGGGATGAAGTAAGCTCTATTTTCAATCGAAAGTATTATCTTTGTGATTTGACAGAAACGACTAATGACTTCATCAACTCTATTTTTCCCAGAAACATAACCAAATTTTATTCCTGTTAAGAAGCTCTTTTTTCTAATAAACTTTTAAAGATTTTTTTCTGTATTACTTCCCGTTTAAAAGTTATAAACAATATCGTCCAAAAGAGCAGCCTCAAAAGAAATACAACCTAAAAATCACATTAATGTTGGAAGGATCAAGTAGCCGTTGCAAAATAATTGAATGTTCGTTGTTTAAAGTACATAAATGTCACAAAATACTTATCATTACTCAATACGAACGGCAAACGTAACTTGTGTGCTTGTAAAATGTTTTCTCATTCAGAAAAAAGATATGTCGCTAATTTATGGCGAGTGACAAAAAAATTCAAGAAGTGCTGTAGAGTTATATCGAGAAAGGTATCCAGAGCACCTCATTCCTCATCATGGAACCTCTACAAGAGTGGAGGCGACCTTACGACGAAATGAAGATGCATTTTCTGTTCGGAAGAATCAAATAATTGACCGAAGGGTAAGAAACAATGTTAATACAGCGAAACTGTTACAGTATTTTGAATAAAATCCACGACATTCTATACGGCAGACTTCATTTCCTCGCTCAAATTGTAGTGAATGTAGAAACTGTTGATCAGAACCTTTTTCGGCACGTTCTTTGCAGGGACGAAAGTTGGTTTGCAAAACAGGTGCAACGAACACTACTGGTCTATTGAAAATCCCCACATTGTAAATCCAGTCCAAAACCAAGGCCATTTTGGAGTAAATGTATGGTGTAACATCATCGATAGGCATTTAATTGGGTCTTATTTTTATGAACATATCTTCAACAGCGTGAGTTACCCAAATTTCCTACAAGAAGAACTTCCTGCACATTCTGGAGAATGTGCCTTTGCAGCTAAGGAGAAACCTATGGTTTCAGCACGATGGAGCTCCATCCCATAAGGCCAGCAATATTTAGATAACACTTTCCCAGAAAAATTGATTGGGATTAATGGACCTACCCCTTGATTTTTTTTATAGAGATTTAAAAAAATAAGGTTTACAAAACAAGTTAGTAAACTTAGTCCACAAAGAAGGCAGGCGAAGATTGGATATATGTCTTGAAATGAGAAGAGGTAATATAGAGAATAGATTGTAATATGTATGTAGCAGGGCTTTTGTTTGTTTTATCAAGTTTAGTTATTGTTATCATCACTTTTTGATTTAACTGCATTAAAGAATTATCCAGTTTAATCCTTTTATTTATTCTTAATTACATTTATGCATGCACTTTAAACCACGAATATTCAATTATTAAAATGTATTACTTATTTAATTCAATAATTTTCACATTTTATCGGTTGACGAGAAGGCATTTGTGATATTACTTAAAATACTAGTTTTTAATGCAATTAAAATTAAATTGTGCTTATACTATATCAGTTTGCATGGGTTAAATTTTGAGATATTTTCAGTTTTCATGAATCTTGCAAAATTTATTTGTAAAAACCGTTATTGTCACATTGACATTCGAAGTTAGTTGTTAAATATGCCATTCGAAAGATATGTAAATAATATTATACAAAATATGAAATCAAAAATGAACACAATATTTATTATTTTTATAATACAAGAGGAGGGAACGAACAAGGGATGACTTATTTTTAAATTTTAGTAATTTGTATATAATAAATTATTTGAAAATGGCCTCAATTCGCTTTATTTGTGCCACCATTTAAAATCATTTAGCAAATTTTAGATTACTAACATTCGGAACAAAGCTAAATTATTGACAACAGTAAACCACAAGCTGTAAAATACGTATTTTTTTAAATGTAACTATAGTTGTGAATATTGTCATAACGTACTTACATAGTTTTGTATATAAGATTGTTCACTTTTCTTTATAAGTACTTATGTGAAAATAATTGTTAAAATGTGGGGTTAGAATAATACAATAATGCGTGTCTAACAAACGCTCTGTAAAAGTAATTTTTTTGTCTGAGGAGAATTTTGATAGTAAATGTGTATAAACAAAACATCAATTATTTTATTTTTGCTATTACTTTTGTTTTACGCGTTTTATTTTTCAAGATTTCTATACCTAAAAACACTACAAATTTGATCATGTTACGACGAGGAATAAGGTGACTTTATAAGTTAAATCTACTTAGGTAATAGCTCTGATTGCGTAATCCAGCGAGGTGGGTAAGTACCATCAAGTCTAAAACTAAGAAATTTAACATATATCCGCTGAATGTTTTCCAAATTGTTTATATGAACCTCATATTTAGGATACCAGATAATACTACCATATTCCAATTTTGACAAACGAGTTAAAACGAATATTAAGAGTAGACAGCCCTGTAAAGTGTCGTAAATTTCTTATAATAAAACTTAAAGTATTGTAGGCATCAGACATTACCTGCTCAATAAGCCAGAGTAACAGTCCTGAACAGAATCAACATATGTAAAAAGTTTGAGATCATCAGCATATAAAAGGGCATGTGTCTGAATACTATTGAATATATCATTCATAAATATTATAAATAAAAGGGCACCAAATACCGATCCCTGTGGAACCGCTGATCTCGCTAATATCTCAATTCTCTGATACTGAACATTTAGAGTTCCATTACTTAAATATGAATTAAAAAAATTCAAAGTTGGATAATTTATGTGACAAGAGACCATGGACTTGAACAGTTTGACCACGCTTATCTATAGTATGTATCCATAATATGTGAGTAATAAAGTACAGGCAGTACAAGTAGCTCTCTTATTTAATTTGTTCGATTGCAAAACAATATAACTGTCAGAAACTGTACACTTTGTATATGTTTCTTCCTTATTATTAAAAATGCACATTCAAAGTTCATGTAATAAATATAAAATTATCATACAATAGAAAAGATTGAAATTGATAGTGTCAGAGACACGCGGACGACTTTATAAATACCAGCAGAAATTCCTGGAAAACATTCCTAATACATTCACCTACGAAGTTTAAGGAAAGTGTATAATTTAATAGATCTACCGCCTACCATATATTTATTATACAGGGTGTCCGGAAATGATGAGCAAAAAATTCAGGGGATAATTCTAGACCGAAAATAAATGCTACCTCTTTCTATAACATTTTTTCCAAAACTGATTATTAATGGAGTTACAGGGTATGAAAGTTAACATTTTATTTTCGATATTTGTAAATAACTTCTTAAGAAATCCAAATAGTTACATAAAATTAAGAGTTTTTGCGAACGAGAAATTCAAATATGTTTCTAATTTTGACATCACTAATAGAGGGCGCCACTTGTGGCACACCATGTTTCTTTTAAATGGCAGAACTTTTTTTGCATTTTAATGTATCGATCTGACTTTCAAAACAATCGATTCTCCTATCTATTTTACTTGAAAAAGGTATACCTTGCTGAAGTCGGTAGGCGTACCCATTTTTGAAATAATCCTATTTGAAATGCTCAGTGCACCGAGTAAAAACTGTTTCGGTTTCAGGTAAAGTGATTTTTTCTGCTGAAAATACAGCAAAATGTTACTTGAAAAAGTTGTTCAGAATCGTAAATTATGGAGATGTACAAACTTCTGCGAGGTTTGATGAAACCATTTTTCAACAAAGCACAGATTTTATCAAAGAAGGCCGATTTTTAAAAAATTTTGCACATCTCCATAATTTACCGTTCTGAATAACTTTTTCAAGTAATATTTTGCTGTATTTTCAGTAGAAAAGGCACTTTAATTGAAACGATAATAGTTTTCAATCGGTGCACTGAATATTTCAAATAAGATTATTTCGCAAACTGTTACCCCTAACGACTTCAATATGGTATACCTTTTTCAGATAAAATAGGTAGGAAAATCGATTGTTTCAATAGTCAGTTGGATATACTAAACAGCAAAAAAGTTCTGTCATTTAAAAGAAACATGATGTGCCATAAGTGGCGCCCTCTATTAGTGATGTCAAAATTAGAAACATATTTGAATTTCTCGTCCGCAAAACTCCAAATTTTATGTAACTATTTGGATTTCTTAAGAAGTTATTTACAAATATCGAAAATTTTAACTTTAACAGTCTGTAACTCCGTTAATAATCAGTTGGAAAAAATATTATAGAAAGAGGTAGCATTTATTTTCGGTTTAGAGTTATCCCCTGAATTTTTTGCTCATCATTTTCGGACACCCTGTATACCAGGTGTTTCCTCTAAGACTTTCAGTGCTTATATCTCAGAAACCATCACAGCCAGCGCGATGAAATTTGGTTACAGACACTAGATGGCGCGTAGAATCTGATAATAACATCAATTCTTATACAGGGTGTTCCATTTTTCAGGAAATCGATTTAATTTTCATATTTTGGTAGTCAACCCCACTAAAACTTATGTTTAAATTGAAATATACTTAATTATGAACACATTCTGAAAAATAAACATTCAAAAATTTTTAAATTTTACATAAAAAACGCCTCCAAGAAGTGCCCAAATTTCATTGTTTTGTCATGCAAAATGTGTATAGCCTTGAGCCAGACTTACACAGAAGAAACTAACATCGCTAAACGTCAAAACTATGAATTGTCATTGAATTGTCAAATATTAATACCATAAAATATTTTATTGCACATTAATAACGGCAAATAATGTATTGAATGCAATTTACGTATGCACAATGGTGCTATTGAGATTTGTCGATAAAAATTTATACTTAGTTGAGGCTTCTTGGACCATTCTAGATTGCTTCAGTAAATTTTTTTTTATGTTACTGCACATAATATACAGGGACCCGTATTTTTTATCACAAAATAATTTACAAAAGTGTAATAATTATTGATTACTTATTTAGCAACAAATAAATTCGAACATAACGACTCCTAAAATTGTTTTGATTATAATGTGAACGTGTTTGTCCTTGAACTGAACCACAACTGAACTTGCCTCACAAAAGAAATATCACTAAAGCATAACCTAGAAATGATTGATGTTTGTTTATTGTGTTCACATATTTCAGCACATTATTTATGTTTCTGCTGGATAAAGTATGTTTAAGAAAGAATCTACATCTGTAAAATAGTAAACAATGTACTACAATTTCTGTATTTTATATGATACAGAACTAAAATAAAGCAGCTGTTTTTTTTCTAGGAATAATCACCTGAATATTTACTAGACCGAGGAGGTACCTATCACATAGTCATTTAAAGCTAGATAGTAATTTGTAATTATTGTTTTTATCTTTCAGGTATGTGTGTGTAGTACCAAAAATTATATTGAAATAATTCATAACATAGGACACTAAAAAGAATAAATGAAAAATATCACACAGACATTTTCTTAGAATTAATTATAAACATGGAATGGTGGTTATAAAGAAGCCCCTAACTCACTTTGAAGAGGTTTCTATATATTCTGTCGTGGGATTTAAAATTTCTAAACAAATAAAATTAAGAAAAACTAATTTCATAATTCTATGTACACTACTAAAACATCTTGTTAGGATATCTTAAAATTGATGAAAGCTAACTGTTGTTATAATACCTATACACAACATAACGTAATAAGGTATCGAACAATTAAATGGCAAGATTCGTTTCTAATCGTACATGCATGACCATCCTTTAGATTGAACGGTGCTCTGTAAATTAGAATACAACTGTTTAACATAAAATCGATTAATTGTATGTAAGTACTTTTATTTTATTGTTAATAAATTAAAATTTGCATTTGTCTTTTTTATTCTACCTGAATTATTAAACAGAAATGCTTAAGAAATAATGAATACTTAAAGATGAGGGGTCAAGTTAATTAATTTAGCCCCCATGGGTTGGGTTGGTTGGGTCATATAGGTAATGTCTCACTACAAACCTGAAATAACTTTGTTCACTGAACCCTCCTCCATGTCAAATTTATGGCTACGCCACTGCTTATAAGAACTGAATATTAACAGTTCTCACTGATATTTATGTTTCAGACATGTTAATTTTGTTATAGAATTATTAAACACAAGGAATACTTGCTGTAGTGTATAATAATACAAACAATAACAATTTAATAAACTTTAATTTCCGCCATACTTGCATTATTTATATTTTTTATTTAATTCATTCGTTAACTTACACATTCCATGAATTTTAATTTTATTAAATAATTAAACCAAGTACAGAAAGTTAGGTATGTTCTTATTTATGGCAAAACGTAAAGTTTAATATGTTCTAGCAAAATTTTCCTTGTCTCTCATCTATCTGTCGCACAAATATAAACCAATCTTGGCATCTGGCTTCTTCAGTATCTTATCGAATCTTTTAATCAATGATTAACGTAATTTTGTATGTCAACCTGCTTCCATAACAGCACTTTGTTTTCTAGGTTCCTACCTAGAGGTGAGACGAAACATTTTCGTAGACATTTTTAATTTCTGCACACCGCAAGGTGAAATGAATATGTTTATATTCATTCTGTTCTCCTACAAATACTGAAATATGTCTTCTCATCTCTGTTCTTGAAAGTAAGCCTCCAATAGCTTATCCATCTGAAACTAATTAGGTAAAGATTATCCTAGCCTTTGCGTAACTGGGCTATTTCTCATAAATTTAACCCCATAGTTTTTGAAATGAAGTAGCTAATATGAAACATAAGTACAAGAAACTACAACTCGTATATTCAATGTAAAAAAATAATATGCAAGTTATAATTACCTACCAAGTACACTGGTATTTTTCCTTCGTCTTTCCTCTCAGTTCCCATTAATCGTTATACTACTTACACATCTCGCCTTTTACTGTATGAATGTAATTTATAGCACACCTAGGTATATGGCTCCAAATTTTACTCACATTTGATGTGGAGTAGTTTTTATAACAGGTATATTTTTGTAATACTGGAACTGAATCTTTCACTCAAGGAATCCATTAGATTCTTATTTATGATTGTTTCTAGGCTTTAAAACATTTTTACCACTTGTTGAAGAGGCTCTATTCATTATTTTCATTATTTGGAACTCTAGGTTAAGTTTACATATTGTTCGGGGCTCTGCGCCACAGATTACGGAGTGCTCTGAACTCTGCAGCAATATTCACAGTAAACAGCAGTAAAGCAGCGAGCCAAGGGCATGTGACGTGTTCATAAATTTAGTTTTCTGCTCGTAGGAATTGTCCTTTATCGCTTTTATTATTTCCGAGAATACTCGTATTATACAATTATAGAAACAATGTTTCATATATTTTCAGAGTATTCATGCCGAATAAAGCTCAGCGTACGCGAAGAACTAATAACCTCTAAATTCTAATTTTTTTTTAACAAAACTAACATTATTGCAAATACGTACACAGATTCAATGTACCTCGTGGTGTTACCTATTTATAATAAAATTCCTACAAAAATACAATTCCTAAGGCAATTTCGCGAGAAAGTTGCTTTGTGCGGCACATTTTGGAACCGGGAGCTGGTTCAAGTTACAGTCTTGTGTTAGGCAATATCTTTCAAAGCAACGCTGTATAGGTACATATACATTACTGACTTAGATCTTAGCTAGGCTGTCCCATGAACGTGTTCATTTAGTCTGGACCGCAACTGATGCAGTCCACGGCAGTCTCTGATGAAATAACACATATACATTTCCAGAGCCACAACCAGAGTTTCATGGTCACTTCGAAAATTTGACCCCATAAAATCACAAAAAAGTTCCTCTTCCTCGATAATGCACCATACCATAATGTGAACATTGATAAATGTAGTAATTTTCGATCTAGAAAGTCGATTGGGATGCTACAACAACTGATGATATATTCAAAATTTATTCATATAGGTATTAAAATCTTTTGAAAAAAAAAATATAAATATAAATAAATATGCAATTTATTTAATGTCGGTACTATATTTTAAGACTGTACTTGAACCTCCTCACATTTTTTTTTTTCAGAAAAAGTATTGATTTTAACTTTAAAATTATTAAAAATTATTATAGGGAATATTTTGAAAACTTTTCTGTGGATAAGTGATGAAAATAAAGATATGATTATGTTTAAAAAATATTTAAAATTGAACCAGAAAAGGTGTAATTGTAGATGCAGTGATGAATGAAATGGATTCAGGTTCAGAAATTAATGATCTGAATCATATAGTGATAGTAGTATATGTATAGTAACTGGTCCTAATATCTTGATAATGCATCTATACGCATTTTCATACAATTATTCTTCGCAACTCCACCATGCCTCATTACATATGTAGTATAAAATAGTCCTGTCCGCACAGCAGTTCGAAACCGTTTCCAATCGTCCGACGCACGTGCAGTTTATTTATAATGCCTCCATATGGTTGAAAATCCATTGTTTTAGTTGGAATGAGCATGCTTCGGACGATTCGAAATAATTGTGCGAACAAAGCTTATATTACACCACAACGGTACAAGCGACCCAAAGTAACAAAAACTCTATGAATCAGCATGCGTTACTTAACATATACTTGGGTCATGTCATTACAATTTTGTACTTCTAGCAGACAAGATCGTCTTATGTGCGTACTTTTCAAAGGTGTACTAAACGAATATTATGAATACTATATAGTGTACAAGTGACAGTGAAAGTGAAATGTGAAATGAAAGTGTAAGAAGATTTCAATCATCTAGTGGTAGTAATGCAAAATCTACAGAATGACGAAATGCATTAAAAGCATTATGTTAAATGTGGAAGTAAGGTAACCCTAGCAGTAGCTAAAACATTGTTGCACCGGTAGAATCATATTATTCGTCGCTCTCATGCCGAACATTATTCTTACTGTAGTTATACTGCTTTATGCTGTCACTCACAAGTTGAAAGAAATTAAACATCTGTTATCAGCCTATTATTTAACCCAAGACCCAGAAAACGCCATTATATTGCCTTGTGCAAACGACTCCACATCGTGTAGTTATTGTGTCAGTGAAAAGAAGTGTTAGTGACGTGTCAAGAGACAACGGAGACAGAAGGCTGTTGAACTACAAACAAAACTGGAGGAAATACAGATAGAAACATAGTTTCTTGAGAAGATTCTGATTCAGGTAGAAGCAACTTTGCTAAAGTAGATTTTACACAGCAGGAGCCTAACGAATCTTTATGATTAAAAATTCTGCTGTTTTTTACGCCATAGTATGCAGAGGGCAGTTAAACGTGTAAATGGCCCAATGAATCTGTATGATTAAAAATTACTGATTTTTAGGTCGTGGTATACAGCAGAGGTCACTTATATAAGTGGCCCATCGAATCTTTTGATTCAACATTTTGCTGGTGCAAGTATTTGACCCCGAAACTAGTCGTCAAACATTTGTACAAAAATAAAATATTGTGAAATTTAGCCTTTGTGTTTTTTGAATACCTTAATTATGCTGTTTTTAGGCCAGGATATATAAGCCGAGGGCACTTCTATAAGTAGTCCAACGAGTCTTTATGATTCAGAATTATGCTATTTTTAGGCCGGCGTATATAAGCAGAGGGCACTTATGTAAGTGGCCCAACGAGGCTTTATGATTCAAAATTCTGATGTTTTTTAGGCTGAGATATACAACAAAGGGATTGAGATGTGGCCTATCGAATCTTTATGATTTAAAATTCTGCTGTTTTTTAGGTCAGATTGTACAGCAGAGGGCACTTATAGAAGTGGTCCAACGAATCTTTATGATTCAAAATGCTACTGTTTTTAGGCTGGAGTTTACCTAAGTAGCTCACATCTTTATGATTCAAAAAGTTCAGCTGATTTTTAAACCGGGATATACAACATAGCTGTTTACCACATTAAAGAGGTCATACCGTTGAAGTTCATAAGCCACCATCAGAAAATATTGGTTTTGTTATTGACGAGACTGAGGTTTTGATTGCGCAAATAGCAGAAAAACCACCGCAACCATAAGACTTAATGAGGATTTGTTTGGGTTAGACCATCAAAATGATACAAATCAGGGTGGTGCAATGATATCGGGATCGCTACTCGAATCATCTAAATGGAATGGAATCGGAGGAAAAACAATTGGCAGAAAAATATCGTCCAACTATAAACTGCAATACCCTGATTTCCTCTATCCTAAATGAAGAAATTGTAAATGCATTAAAAGAGGACAAGCTCAGGAAAGGCAAATATCTTCAAAAACTTCAAACAAATTGCAAATTGCTCTATACAGGTCAACTGACTCTTCCAGTCAGACAAAACGAAAGAGTCTCCCGTGTGTAAAATTTGGCAATGTCTTTCATCAGATTTCATTACACCATAGATTTTTAATTAATCCAAAGTTGTTAACTCCAGGTTATATATATCTACGAATAAATGTGTTTATTCCCAAGGCGAATATTTGTCATCCTATCCAGAATCAACGGAACATTATCGATTTTATTAAATCTGAAAAAAACGTCGTTATTGACGAATCACATTTCAATCTTGAGAATTTTAGATCGGTACGTATATTAATTACGAGAAACTGTTTTAGGGTTTAAATAGATCTTGAGGATGTTACTTTGCTTACCAATCAATTAAGAATTAAGAAAAAGTTTGCATTTTGAATATAACAATATACTACGTCAATGTAATGTCCTGCCGTTTGGTTTCAATATTTGTCCATACGTTTACATACAGTTACTACTAATGCTTTAATGGAACATTTAAGATCGACGGGCTATCAGTAGTTTTTCTAAATGATATCTTACTGTTAGGTACTTCTTACAGTCACTGTAGGGAGAACATAAAAAGTTGCAGCTTTTGGTAGGATTAGGATTTACAATACATTTAGATAAAAGTATTTTAATGCCATCAAATTTAATAATATTCTTAGGCTTCACTTTCGATTTTAATGATTACAAATTTTGTCAACCGGTAGATAGAAAATAGAAAAAAATAATAACTTTAACCTAAAAAGGTTTAAGCAGAAAACTGATCATAAGGTTAAAGAATTTGCAGATTTAATCGGTCAATTAATGGCCTATTAGGCTATTAGCTATTAACTATTAAGTCTTGGTTGTATTTAAAAAATTTCGAAAGAGTAAGTTTTAGCTAAGTCAAATTAAAATTATGTGAGATGTTAATTCCTAGTTATTTGCCTGACTGATTTTAATTGATGGATTGATAACCTGCCACCCAGCACTCAGCAAAAACGGTGTTTTTACATGGAAATATTTACCGATGCTTCTCCAACTGCTCGGGGTGCATTGTGGTAAAGTAAAACTTATGGATTTTTCACAAGGAATGAGCGAACAAATCATATAAATATTTTGGAATTAACTGACTGGATCATAGAGATAATAAAACTGCCGCATCTTGACAAAATTTGTAGAAAAATGTGGCAATAGGGTGAGGAAAGAAACAGTGAAATTTTTGCCTCTTATATAAGATCTAAGGAAAATAAAATTGCAGGTTCTGCTTTGATTCAGTATGAATGCAAATAAGAATTTTAAGTATTGCATAGTTTCAGAATGCACAAATATACATACAAATGCGTCGGAAAAATTATTATTTGTTTGTCAATGGACCAAAACTAAAGATTTTGTTATGAGGCTCAATTTATTTAGTAGTTTTTGTTTTAAATATAAGTTGAAGAGGTTATAGAAAATAATCTTTATTCAAAATCCATTAAACGTTTCGTATTACACGTTTTTAAGTCTTGATTATTAACACTGAAAAAAGTCATTATAGAAGAATTATTAAGTGAAATTTTGCCAAGTTCATTTGGAGTAATGGTTTTGATGCTTCTACGGTCGGTGCTGATATTTAATCTATAGCGATTTCCCGGGTTGTTTAGCTGTGACTTAGATAATTGAACGCTGCCGGTAACAGAATTAACTTATACATTTCTAGTCATAGCTGAGATTCTTTGATCTGCCCTTGCTGCTCTCTGGCTAGACTTTGTGAAAGGCGGGCCCGTTTTCAGTGCCCCTGGACCCCCTCATATAATGATATCGGTTCCTCTATTCCTATTATTGTATTACGCCTGCTATGGTCGGCACTGCGCCTCCGATAACAATGGTCTTCCTAGACGTCATATAACAGGCTTCGTATTTTGATAAATGATTATATTTTATATCTATTCTCTATAAATATAAATTAATCAAAGATCAAAGTTTCTAATCCAAAAATAAGCAGAATAATTTTGTCATTTTGGGGACCAATTTTAACTTGGTCATTTTTTTGCGTAATTATAGTTTAAGTAAAATATAGAGTAATAGTAATAATATATTTAGAAAACAGTACTTGTAGCTTCATTTTGTAAACCCTAATATAAATGATACGAGAAGAATGACACGAAATAGAAAAAATATTTAATATGTTAATAATGTTGTACTTTATTCCCTTAATTTCTGTAATTATGGACATATCCTTCTGGTAGATTGTCAGAATCAGCTTACTAAATTCAACTGAACATATTACCTAGGTATACTAAAATGTTTACAACACTGCAACGAAACAACATAGCACATTTTAATATGATCGGATATTAGTGTGTTAGCGGCAGATGTTCTAGTTTAGAGTTGCGTAAAGTGACGTCACAAGCGGGAGCACCGTTTTTGAGACTAGCACCAATTTCAATCTCTTATATCTCGAAAACGCAAAAAGTAAATCATATGAAATTTTAAGGGAGTAATAACAGTATCGTATACTTTACAAAAACGCATAAAACCGTATAAAAGAAATTTGACGGAATAAGTCTATTTTGGATTCATGGAAGCAAGGAAGCATATACTTCAGGATGTTTGAGAGTAACTTCCGTATAATGAAGTTTCAACAGATCGACTAATTCCATAGATGTTGTTCTCGGATCCAACCGGTATACACGTACGAGTAGGTTAATTAATCTTGGAACTCCTTTTATTGCAGACGACTCTTTATTACTGCCAACTACTGCCGCTTGTTCTAAGTTTTACCCTTTTTCTTGACTACTTTTACGAAATTGTCACTATTTTGCAAAGGCGACAGGTTGTTCATTAACTACATCTTTAAGTTAATATATTTGTCACATTTACTCTGGATTTCTAGAAAGAAGTAGATCTGTTGGCATACTTCTTTCGTTTTGATTTGAAGATTTACCGTCGTTGTTTGTATTTTCGTTCGAATATTTAAGCCGGTTACGACAGTGAGCGGTAATATAATATATATTACAGGTGTACAGCAACGATTGTCAGCAACGGTTTTTCAAAGTATGATATTTATTTATCCTGCACAACCCGCAAAATTATCAACGTCGATATATCCATATTAATATACTCTTTCATATATTGTAGACAAAAGCAAAGGGCGACAACCGCCCTATCAAAATAATATACAGGGTGTCCGGTAAGTATATGAGATACTTTCGTGAGTGTGTAGGGGAGGTCAACACTAGTTTGTCATAATTTATTTTCCTAAAGTGCCCCTTAACGGAGATACAGAGCCCCTAAGAGGTATCCAGTGATTTACCATTTCGGCTCTAACTTTTGAACCGACCTGTATAATTTAATGAAACTTTAATATTTTATGTATGCCATAAAGGGTCATAAAACTATACTACAGTAGATGTTTTACACTGTCAGGGAAGTCAGGAACGGACTTGCCACCATACTCGTTGGGCCAAAATTTTGACAGGTGTTATTTTATAGAGGTGAAAACTGAATTTTTAAATAATTTGGTCATTCCTCTTTAAAAAAGGCACTCTACATTTATTTCGATAAAATTGACCGTTTTCGAAAAAAAAATGTTTGTATAATATGTTAAAACATTGACTCGAAATTTATTTAATTATCAAGTTTATTAACATACGATATTTAAACACAATAACTAATCAACTAACACAATAACTAATAATATGTATTAAAATAATAAAATTTGTTATCAGATTACATCAGATTAATGCTGATATGCATCTAACTTATGGACAAGCACTCTGCAAATATGTTGAGACAAGAAGAATTTATTCTGATACAATTCCAAATCGACGTATACCGCACCGAAGAACTTTTGAAAGCTTCGCTTCTAAAAAAATTTGAAAGCTTTGCTTCTTTTTGTTTACTTGAGCACATTTTCGGCCTCTATACAGGGTGAGTCAGTCATAATGTCATTAATTTTAAGAGGAGATAGGGAATAATGAGTATTATGCGAATACGCGATTAAAAAAATCTAAATGCATATTTACGCCGAAAAAAAAATTTTTAAATCATTATTTAAACCCCCTTTTCAGACTGTCACTGACCGTTCACAACCTCGGTCGTTTACAGCTCACAGTTCAACTCGATGTCGACCTGATGCAATGTTGCCAAGTTGAAATATTTTTCTAGTACCTACATACCTAGGTTTTAGACATCACAAATAAATGGATGTACTGACTATTTTAAAATATCATTTTTTCTTGCTCAGTTCAACTTCAGCCAATAATAATTTAAAATGTTAATATCTAATGAAATCAAATAATAATAATCAAATAATTCTATTAAAAATTGCAAGTAACGCGGTCCACTCAGGTCTTCCGGTAGAAAATACTCCTGCCCATACGTTGACAACAAATCGCCTCTGACAGCTAAACCGACAAGTAGCGTGTGGATGTGTGTGGATCTGAGCAAATGTAACTGTTATGACTGAAATTAGCTTAGTTAAATTGAAATCACAAAACTTCAACGTATCTAATAATACCATTATAACCATTAAACCATTTACGTACATTACATAAAACCCAATGGGTAAATTATTAAGAGAAGTTGAAAAGTGTTTCGTGTTTAAATACTAAGTAATAAAAAACCATCGTGTTGTCGACAAAAAACTGTCCAAGACCGAAATGGCACGCCTCTGATCTGATGCTCAAAAAAGTTATTGAGAGTTAATCTTGACCTACCGTATTATTGGATCAATAACCTAGTTACCTAGTTTTTGTACTGTTATTTAACGACAAGGAGTAAAACTATTTTTTTTTAATCTAGATACAAGAATGAATTTTCCTTAAATATTGATTTATTTGTTAATAAAAACAAATATAGATAATAAATAAATGTTTTCGAATGTTAGGTTATTACAGTTTAATAATTATGATAATACGTTTTCACTACGTTTTACAAATAAATATGAGTTTTTAGTATTACTCGTAAGTACAATTAATTATTCAGTTTGTAGTTACGTACATCTTGACTTGACTAGAAATTTATTGTTTTTTAAGTAGTATGGTACTAACCTGTTTAGAATGTTAATTCGAGTAAAACTACACTATCCGCCCAAAGCACTTAATTAATAAAATTAGGGTGAGCTGCAATTTGATTTTGATGCCAATAATTGCAAATTTCAAGACGACTGGGGAAATCAGCAGGTTCTAAAGTATCTAAAGCTTGAAGTTTCTGAAAATGATGCGGGTTCAATGAGTTTTCTCGTAATATTCTGCAGACCTTACTTTGGGATATTTCCAATCGCCTTGAAATGGTTCTTGTAGAAATAGTAGGCTGTTCTCGACTAAATTTACAACAGTCTCATCCGACGCAGTTTCACAGAACCCGTATCGCGAAGGCACTTAGGTACATAAAGTTTGCGCATCTGGTAGGTAGAAATCTCCAATATACCGTAACAGCGGCATTCGCATTTCGTAAACATTCTACGTATAACACTACTATTTCCGCATATTCAGAAAATTTTTAAAATTATGCATTATGCATGTTAATTTACGACGAATACCCGAGACCGAAATAAACAAACTACTGCTTACTGCTTGTATTCTCTCCATCCCCCCTCCAAATGTGTGGCGTGATCTACAAATTTCGGGGGAAAGAAATGCGGGAAATGTAGAAAGTGCTAAATGGGGGTAAATTTGAAGTGTTAGACGATATTATGTATGTAAACATGATGTGGCAACGATGTTTAATCCGGCATTCAATTGTCGTATGGGTGCGTCATCAGAAAGTTCGTAGCGCACCAGGAGCATTGTGTTACCGATTTTTATAGGGTGATTTGTTTTTTTAAAGGTCGTGTAAAAATTTTTTTTTCGATTTTCTGCCTTTATTAGGCCTCCCGAATACGTGGTTAAAATTAATGACATTATGACTGACTCACCCTGTATATTTCCTTATCCTACGGATGTTTTCTCGTTGTACTTGAAACAACATCTTGGGATTGGCTCGAATTTGTAACAAAATATATACCAATATAAAGTTCATAGTCTGCTTTCTAAGAATATATAGAGTTGGCTGCATATTTCCAGGTCTAAAGTGAGACAACCCTCCCGGAAAAGCTTAAATTTTAGGTGCACGAAATAAAACTAAATTTGCCACTGTATGGCCAAGGCAGCGGCGTAACACAAAATCACATGGCCTCTCGCAATATGACTAATGAGGGTACACTTAGGTATACTATATTATAAATAACGTGGAAAACCAATAAACATGTTGTTTTGTTTTTATTAAATGCAATTTGCAAGTATGTTGACCATTTTATTGACGCCATTTGTTTAAAGTAAACTAATAAATAAATAATCATGTTTATTTCAATGGCCGCAATACAAAAATTACAGTTTCATGACTTTAAATTAATTTCTCGTACTTATTAAATTTTAACATTTGATTTTTATATTAGTCTCTATTATGGCGGTGGATTGTTTAGACTTAGGCTTAGGCCCCTCCAACTTCCCACAGAGTGTGTGGGAGTATACGGTTTAATATTGTCAGGGAAAATAATATTATGTTAACCGTATTACGTTAATTTAAAAAAAACACACTTTTTAGGTCAGAGCAGACACCATTAGCCGGAAAAAGACACTGACAAGAAATTATATCATTTAATAAAAGAAAATATATTTATCTATTTCTCTAATTATTCTTTTTATTTTTGCAGTATACCAACACTATCAGAAAAAATTCAATTCAATTTAATTAATAAAATTAAATTTTTTACAAATTAACAGTTGCCCTCATAACAGTCCTATTTTTTTGGTAGAAAAAGTAGGAATTTGTTATTATTCTAAAAACCTATTACTGAATTTTAGGGGTAAAATGTAGACATAGAGAAAGAGCGGAGCGGAGGAAATTTGGGCGTCTATTTTATCCAAAACCACCCACCCACCAAATGTCAAAATAAAAATGATCTAATTGGATGCAATTTTTCGTAAGCTATATAATTCGGTTCTTTTTTTGCCGCCAGGGAACATTATACATAAGTGCACTCAAAACATTATTGAAAAATATATGTTTTTTTTTATTAGGGTTGGACAAAACGTGATTTTTATTTCAAAAATAAAAAATAATTGATTTAAATAAAAAACGTTATTGTTTCCTTGGCGCACGGTAGGCACACATTTTTAATGCAAATGTTCATAAACTCTAATAAAGATATTAGTATATTAATCTTGACATATGTTGTACCTACTTATATTGGGAACAAAAATAACTTTTTCTTTCAAAAAAACAGATTATATAATTATAAAAAAACAACGGACAGTCTGGAACTGAATCTGTCCTGGAGCGCATACCTGCACGTTTCGTTTTATTTCGTGATCCCAAAATTGAAACTTTTCGCGAAGGGTTGTCACACTTTAGACCCGAAAATACACAGACCACTCTATATATTCTTAAAACGCAGACTATGAGCTTTCTATTGGTATATATTTTGTTGCATTAAACTAATTTGTAGTTCACCTCCATAATTAATATTTTTAATGCATAATTAATGTCTCTTGGAACCGGCTTTGATTAGCCAACCTAGCCAATTCGTGTTAGGATATACATGAGACACATGTTTAAATGCAATTCTTTCTATTAACATTTGAGTGAAGGTAGTTTGCAGTGGGATCTTGGACTAATAGTTCACGTAAAATTATTTATTATTGAATGGAAGTTGCTGGTCAATTATTTCCAGTCATTTGGATATGTTTAGACGCTTCTTTAACTTAATGATTTTCAAATTAATAGCGAACTCTATAGCGAATTTTAATTAGAGAATAATTTGTAGAGATAATAGGAAATTTTGTATGTGTTAAGTTGTGCACCCTGTATCTTTTTAAAAAATGGTTTGATTTTCAAAAGGGATCCATGACTGTGTAGACAATCAAAAGAGCTTTTCAACGATATGCAACTTGACTACCCTTCCTATTTAAAAATTTGGAGATGTTTATACCGCTCAGAGAGTAGCAATTAGAACCATCTAATTCATGCAAAAGATGTCCCCCTCGCAAACAAAATCGACGGGTTTTTGCGTTTTTCCAAAAAAAAAAAAAAAATCCTAGGCGCTATGGGCTTTGTTACGTTTTCGTTGGGTAATCCTGTATATTATTTTGATAGGGCGGCTGGCGTCACAAGGCGTACCTAGGGGGGGTCCGCACCGGACGGCACATATTTTGGGGCGGCATTTTTTATATTTAGTTTTAGTTGTAAAAAACAACTTGTTCAGTTCATAAGTTTACTATTCGATTTCTACTATATGATTTCAAATATTTTTCCTCATCGTCAAGTCAATGTAGTGTTAAAAATATTATCTCTAAAAATTTTGCTCGGATACAGACATCAATCGTGCCGACGGAAGGCCCTCTCGATCCACTAAAATTTATTCAACAGTATAGATTGGAAAATTCTGTATCCAACATTGTAATTTTTCTAAGATTTTTTTTAACTATTGCTATCAGTGTCGCTAGTTGCGAGAGGAGCTTCTGAAGTTGATAAAAAATTATCTTCATTCCACAATGAGTCATTTAAGACTACCAAATCTTGCAATATTGTCATAGAACAATAAATTACAAAAAATTTATATTTTTAGAGGATTATACACGATTTTTCTACTATCAAAGTTAGAAGAATAAATATATAAATATGTTTACATACACATATGTGTACACTTTGTTTATCCAAAAGAATTTAAATTATTTATTTATAAATATAAAATAAAAAATATTTTGTAAATTAGGTATATGTTTTGTCTCAATGGCGCGGAACCTTTGACCTCCGTAAGTTTCTTGTGGCCGTTAAAAAAGGATCTTGTATTTTTCTAAAAGTTGTATTTTTAGGTATATCAACTTATGCGACCTCCTTTATTACTCTGCCTAATTTAAATATGGCATCCAATGGTAAAAAAGTTCCCCACATATAGTTTTTCGCCATTATAATTATTTATTAATGTTTATTAATTTATAAAAACCACCATTTTATTGACTAGGGCGACAAATTGGAGACCGCCCCGGGCGGCAAAAGTTCTAGGTACGCCACTGGTTGCCGTCTTTTGTTATTGTCTACAAATATATGAAAGAGTATAATAATATCTTTATTAGACCATTTGGATATATAGACGTTGATAATTTAGCGAGTTGTGCAAAATAAATAAATATCATACTTTTGAAAAACCGTTACTCACAACCGTTTAGATATAAATATATATTATAGCGTCAATGCGTAGTGTTGTATGCTCTTTAATAGCAAGCAATATTTTTTAAATATATCAGTTACAGTATTATATTATCGTTTACCATCTGTATCCGGCTTTAGAGAATTTGCCGTTTTAAAGTTAATTTGGGACTTTTTTTGAACTAGTAGGTTAAGTGCTCAGTTCACGCACGTCGTAGTCTCGCCAAAAACCTTTTAGATAATTTAGGCATAGCGTTTTGACGTTTGCTGTCAAAAATTCATTGGTTTGTCAGTGCATCCTAGATTTAATGTCGATCTCTAGACGTAAATTGTCAATGCTAATACAGAGAAGTTTGTAAAAATAATAAAATCTGTTTTTTAATGGTAGATGGATAATATTGGATATCTGACCGTAGTTTTCAATTAATATCAACTTTTCTTAATAACGACTGTCGATATTATAAAAATTAAGGGTACTTTACTCTTGAGAAAAATTTACATTTTTCGACATACCTCCTACACGACTGCAAAATATTGAAATCTGATAACTTTATTTTGGGTTTTAGGCCATGCAGAACTTTTTGTCAAAAATAACTTTTTTCATAAAATCAATAATAAAAAAGTTCCCCATATGGTGCCGACTTAATTGAACACATTGTAGACATGTGTAACAAAGTTAGAATACGAATCAGTATTTAGCACAGCAGAGCAGAATATGAAAATAACTTTTATTTTACATATTTAAAAACAAGTCTACAATAATTACAATATCAGTTCGTTTCGAAGCCTTAGTTACGAAATAGTAGTGATTATTGATATTGTTATTGTCTGTACTATAACTATACTATATGTTGCCATGCCTTCATTTTACTGAACTTCTCAATAACATCGTTGAAATCCATTTTCTTGGAAATTTTTATTTCAATCGATAGAATGAACAGGTTGTCTAGTCGTTCTTGATTCATCGTATAATGAAGATAATTTTTATTAGTTTCACTTTAGAAAAACTTCTCTCGCATGATGTGACTGGGACACAAATGGTCAAGAGGTATTGGGTTATAAGTGATGTAAGGGGTAATGATTTCCATTTAATTATAAATTGAAGGATTTCTTGGGCTGTCCATCTAGCAGCAACTTCCACACGCGTATTGGTTGCACGAATATGCCTACAAGTCTAAAATTGGATATTTTTAAAACTAAACTACTAATTTTTATAACTTCAGTATTAGATAAAATGTTTGAAGTAGCATTATTATGTCAAAGATGGTTTACTTTATTAAGATGTTTTCTTTTTGAACATTGGTCCCTAAAATGCATGTGCCACCGAGTCATAAATATTCTTAAGGTCAAGATTCGACGATTTATGCTAATTTACCTATATATGTAAAAATGCGGTACACCAAAATTTTTAAAAATATATCAATAATCGGTTATAAAATGAAATCGCGTTGAACGCTTGAAATGAAATTTGGCATATGAAAATATATTGATAAAAGACTTTTATCGATTAAAGTTAATTTCCAATTTGCATAAATGCCTTAAACTAGATACCTCAGTTTTTTTTGTGGATTATCTGATTCACACTTTTTTTAATAAAAGATAGATAACATTTTAATAAAAAAATGCTGTCTTCCAAAATTTTGATAACTTATACCGTTTAGTCTGAAAAAGCCTTTTACTAATATATATTTTGTATGCCAAATTTTATTTTAATGTTTGTTCGGTAAATTATGCAGTCATATCTATTTTTTCTAAGTATTCAAAAAGAAAAGGTGTAGGTACGCAACCGTATTATACAGTATGCGCCAAAAGTATGGAATAAATTCAATAAAAACGAAACAATTATTTTTTGGGAAAAGTCCTCGAACAGGTCGATTTTTAATTTAAAAAATACATATTTTAGAGTAAAATGTGATTTTCAAATGTCATTTGTTTTCGAGTAATGACGCGATCGATTTTTTTTAAATGGCAACACCATATTTTTTTCCTTGATTCTGAAAGATCGTTTAATTCTCTATCAGACAGTACTAAAATTTTGCCCTTTTACATAGGAAAGTTTTCGAGTAAATGACGATTGAATGTTGGAAAACGTAAATTTTATCCATAAAAAAGTAACAATTCTGAGGTATGTAAAATAAAATACAATTGATTAAATTTTATACTTAAATTAAATGTTTGAATTGCCATCCACCAACTTCTTGACAATGCGCAAGTCTGTGAAGAAATTCTTCTTGCACATTATGAATGATTTCTGGGGTAACTCTGCGTATTTCGTCCCGAATGCGATTTTGAAGTTGTTCTAAATTACGTGGTTTATTAATGTACACTTTTGACTTCAAGTATCCCCAAAAAAAATAGTCAAGAGGTGTAAGATCTGGCGATTTTGCAGGCCATTCTATCGGTCCGCGTCTGCCGATCCACCTCTCAGGAAAACAGTTGTCCAAAAAATCTCGTACAGGGCGCGCATAGTGCGGAGGTGCACCGTCTTGCTGAAACCATAGGTATCGTCAGGAATGTCAGGGTCATTATCGTTAGGAAAAATTACTGCAAGGGCTGGAACAAGGCCATTTTCTAGAAACTCTAAATATCTTTGTCCTGTAAGGGTTTCTTCAAAGAAGAAAGGCCCTACTATTCTGTCGTCAACTATTCCAGCCCACACATGTAATTTCTGAGGGTGTTGGGTATGTGCCTCTGCCATCCAATGAGGATTTTCCCGACTCCAATATCTGCAAGTTTGACGGTTTACTGTACCATTCAGACAAAATGTGGCCTCATCTGAAAAAAGTATTTGCTGGTGTAAATTTCTATTTTTTAGACATAAATCCATTAGAATTTCGCAAAAGTGTAAGCGGCGATCGGGATTATCTTCATTGAGTTCCTGCACAAGTTGAATTTTGTAGGGATGATATTTTCCTTCCTCAAGATACGTAGCACTGTGCTCTGACTAGTGTCATTGTTTAATGCAACCAATCGTGAAGAATTATGAGGATTATCCACCATACTTATCAAAATGTTCTGTTTCTGATTTTCATTAATGCTTGGAGGTCCAGGTTTTGGAATATTTACAACATTGTCAGTTTCTCTAAATTTAGACTCTACCTTACTGACTGTTGATTGGCTGATAGGGTGATCTGGATATTTTTCATTAAATAAATCGCAAACTTCCTGCTGAGTTCTAGTGATATTCCCGCATCCGATAAGAATTGAAATTTCAATTCTTTGAGTAACAGTTAAATGTGCCATAATACTTTAAATTGAATAATAATTTCTATGTCGCTTACAATATTTATTAGAAAGTCGGTGTGACAATGTCACTTTGCAAAGATTTTCACCTACGTGATCCATAAAAGAACTATGGAATTCGAAAAACTAAACTTGATAACGTTTTTGCTTTATTTTAATTGATTTACGTTTTCTAACATTCAATCGTCATTTACTCGAAAATTTTCCTATGTAAGAGGGCAAAATTTTAGTACTGTCTGATAGAGAAGTAAAGGATCTTTCAGAATCAAGGAAAAAAATATGGTGTTGCCATTTAAAAAAAAATCGATGACGTCATTACTCGAAAACAAATGACACTTGAAAATCGCTAAAATATGTATTTTTTAAATTAAAAATCGACCTGTTCGAGGATTTTTCCCAAAAAATAATTGTTTCGTTTTTATTGAATTTATTCCATACTTTCGGCGCATATTGTATAGGGTTAACTATGACTTAGTACAAATATTTTAAAAGGAGATAGTGAAAAATAAGAATTAACGGAATTATCTATCAAAAAATTTCCAAACTTATTTATAAAGTGAAAAAACAATGTTTTTAAAATTATTAGATCCTTATTTATCGCCGTCACTGGCCTTCTGTCAGCCGCGAGGTTAGGTATATTCTGCCAAAGTCATAAGTGTCAAACGTAGTGACAGGTCGCCGCGTTGACACGTGTATCAGATTACGCCGCTTTGAAAGAAAAAAAAATATTTACAAAATGTAGATTATTATTTAATGATTTAATGAGAAACACAAGATGGTAGCACACGGTGCCAGCATATACCTTACTAATATTTATTTCCAGGATTGATATTTGAAGAGATTTTAAAAATGTTTATATATATACTTTCTGGTGACCACTCCTTCTCTCGGCCGGTTTTTTTTTTGTTTAAAGCGAGGTACTTACTTGAATCATGACCAAGTCGATTACTTAAGTCGGGAAAAGCACAAAGGATAACAAAAAAGTACCCGGAAATGTACACAAATGTATAAAAACACTGCCACATGTTTACCGCCAAGACATTATAACAGTTCTTCAATGTGGTCCAAAAAGTATTCAGTATAATATTTTGTGTACTCGGAAAATGTCTTTGGTATTACGCTGCCACATAATAATATGCACTTATCACACTCCCATAAATCAGCACCTTATCCGTCATCTAGACATTTAACTACGACATGTTTGTAAATATGCGCAAAATTAAATTTGCGAAAAGCAAATGCTGAAAAATTATTTCAAATTAGTCAGAGTACCGTAACTGTATGTAATATTGTTTGACATCTGCAGACGACATCTGTAGGCCACTAGTGCAAGGTGCTCTTCACGGCGATAAATTTTTAAACTTCTTGTATTGTTGGGGAATTAAATTCTGCTAATACTAATAATATTAACAATATGTTTGCATAAAATAAATAGTAATAATTTAAATTATAACATCCCAAGATGTTTACAGTGTTCTGTAAAAATGTTTCTTAGACCCTTAGAATATAACTAACTTCGCATGTTCTTTAAGGTTTGGAAAGTATGCAACTAGAAATTCAGTATTCTAGGTTATGTTATTTTAAAACAATTAAGTGACTAATTTTAAACGTTTTATAGAAATTAAATAAAGTATTTTATGTCGGATATGTTAGTGAATAATTCTGATGAATCTGCAAGGAGTAAAAATGTAGTTTTGGCAGCGTGCAACGAAAGAACGAAGAACGAATACAAAATACTGCAGCTAACCGGATTAACTGTTATCTATCAGGTACGTAGGCATTATTATTATTAATAATAAAAATGTTTATTTTTATCGTTTCTATACTTGACAACGCTGCAAAAAACGACCGCACAGTAGTTGACATATCTATCTATCCCTGAAAAGAAAGTTCCCTTTTTTAAATATTGAGCTAAAATTTCGAAATAATTTTTTTATTGACTTCTAGACCTCCCTGAACACGTGGATGACATTTTTGTATTTAGTCATAGTTAATCCTGTATACTTTATTCAAGGTACTAAGACTGTAGAGCTGTGTACTTGTTTACTAATTGATATCCGCATGGTCATATGTTTATCAAAATTATAATCAAGCAAGGAGGTAAATAAATGGAGACGAAAATAACAATTCAGTTGTTCGATAACATATTTATCACTCAAGAAACATTGTAAATCATTTCATAATTAATACAGTCCACTTTTGTAATTTTATATCACCAAAAATACATGCATTGATTCACAATTGAGCTATTCATTGCAACTCCAATAAATACAAGAGAAAATAAATTATAGTTTAAAAAACTAAAAAACACGCTTTAATAGCAAACCGAAGTAAAAAGTAGAAAATAATTTTGAAGTATCAAGAGTTTGTATTACAGCAATAGAAAATTCCGACAATCAATTATAACTAACTAATTGGTAATAAGATTGAATTAGGAATTAAATTATTAATAAAATAATTCAATTATTGTAAAAAAAGCGTGGGGTGCTTGATATTGTCACGGAATTTGCCCCACTCACACCCAAATCGACGACTGTGGTACCGCGAATTACTAAGATTGCCCCGATCGCCCCTACACGACTCTGTTAAACAAACAAAAAGCCGTGGATCGAGACGGGACTAGAAAATTTGAGAAACGACGAGAAGCGTTCGAGAGATGCTAGAAAATAGATCTAGAGATGCTAGAATATACCTGGAATATTCGTTGGGTCTATAAAAGAAAAATAAACGGCCGATTAAGTTAGTCTTGTATAAGTTTTGTATTACAGTGTTGAATTCAAGTGTTTAGTTGGAGATATCAAAGTGATTTAGATAACGATTAATTAAATAAGTGTTTAGTTGAGTTCTAATTAGTGTTCAGTTAATAAAGAAGTAATTAATTAACGGATTGTGTTTTTCTGGCAATAGTAAAATTCGGATTGAGAAATCCGTGACAATTTGGTGTCGGAAGTGGATTTAACTGGAAGTTTTAAAGAGCTTTCTGGAACCCTGCCCACAAAGTGGGATTTAGCTGGAAGTTTGAAGAACTTTCTAGAACTTTATACCGGAGTGAAACAAAGACCCAAGTGTGACATAGCACCGCACTCGTCGTGACTTAAGGAAGTGAACGGTGTTATTTGCGAAGGACATTCTCGAACATTCTAGAACTTCGTACACGAGTGAGACAAAGACCCAAGTGTGACATATCACCGCACTCGTCGTGACTCAAGGAAGTGAACGGTGCTATTTGCGAAGGACATTCTGGAACATTCTAGAACTTTGTACGCGAGTGAGACAAAGACCCAAGTGTGACATATCACCGCACTCGTCGTGACTCAAGGAAGTGAATGGTGCTATTTGCGAAGGACATTCTCGAACATTCTAGAACTTTGTACGCGAGTGAGACAAAGACCCAAGTGTGACATATCACCGCACTCGTCGTGACTCAAGGAAGTGAACGGTGCTATTTGCAAAGGACATTCTCGAACGTTCTAGAACTTTGTACGCGAGTGAGACAAAGACCCATGTGTGACATATCACCGCACTCGTCGTGACTCAAGGAAGTGAACGGTGCTATTCGCGAAGGACATTCTCGAACATTCTAGAACTTTGTGCGGGAGTGAGACAAAGACCCAAGTGTGACATATCACCGCACTCGTCGTGACTTAAGGAAGTGAACTGTGTTATTTGCGAAGGACAATCTCGAACATTCTAGAACTTTATACCGAAGTGAGACAAAGACCCAAGTGTGGCATATCACTGCACTCGTTTCATTGTAAGGAGGTCAACGGTGACATTTACAAACACATTCGTGGACATTCTAGAACATTCCAAAGAAAATAGAGTGAATGCCTGTAACTAGAAGTCAAGTCAACATGGATGCACAACTAGCAAAACTGTTAGAAATGATGCAGACAATGCAACAGGAAATGAAAGACCAGGCGAATACGATGCAAGAGAAATTAGATGAGCAAGGACATAAAATGGAAGACCAAGCGAAAACAATGCAAGAGAAATTAGAAGAACAGGGACAGACAATGCAAGAAAAATTTGAAGAACAAGGGCATAAAATCGAAGATCAGTCCCAAACGATGCAGGAAAAATTAGAAAAGAAATTAGAACATCAGATGCAGATAATACAACAGGAAATGAGAGCTCAGACGAACGAAATGCAGGTGAAGTTAGAAAAATTAGAAAATACAGTACAGGAGAAACTGTTAGAACAGAGAAAAGAAATCGACGAAGAACTGTTAGCACAAAGAAAGGAAGTGGACAAAGAAATAAACCTGGTTAGAGAAACCTGCAAAGAACTCCGACATAAGCTAGACAACATAAGAAAGGAAGGCGTAATAAAATCAGAAGGATCTGTTATCCGAACGCAGAAAACGAAGCCTCCTGAATTCAACGGCAAGGTTTCCTGGAATGTCTATCTGCGTCAGTTTGAAGCAGCAGCTGCGGCAAACCAGTGGTCTGATTGTGAAAAGGCTACTGCTCTAATAGTTGCTCTACGAGGGGAAGCTCTTGACGTCCTGCAAGGAGTTCCTGCTGGGCAGCAGAATAATTACGATATTCTAAAACAGCATATGGAAATGAGATATGGGGATAAGCACCTGCAGCAAGTTTACCAGGCACAATTGAAAAATCGTCACCAACAGAATGGAGAGAATTTACAGCATTTTGAGACCGATGTTGCCCGACTGGTTCAATTGGCTTATCCAACAGCCCCGTCCGAATTGTTAGACCAGCTGTCCATCCAAGTTTTTACCGATGGCCTAAGAGATTGCGAAACCCAGCAGGCATTACGACTCGCCAGACCTAAAACGTTGAACGACGTTCTTTCGCATGCACTGGAATTCGAGGCAGCAAAGATGGCATCCGGTAGACATGTTAAAGTTCGGGCCATCAGTGATAACAGCTATAGTATGGCAAATGGAGACCTAATAAAAACGCTAAAGGAGATTATTGATAAATTCAGCCCATCTACTAGGACAAAGAAGGAACAATCTGATAGTCGAAGGGATCGCCTTGTTAAATGCTGGAACTGTGGGCAGATGGGACATCTAAAGGGACAGTGTAGGACCCCAGTGGCAGATCGGCAATGGCGCGACTCCCAGGCAAGAAGGAGACATGGAAACGCAGAAGCTTTCTAGACTTTGTCCGACCAACGGCAAGCACTGTAGTAATCTTGAAAGAAAAGAGGACATATCATTTGTTCCGTGCAAGATGGTGGCAGCCCAACCTGAAGACCGATGGAGTTCAGCGGCGATTCGGGAAGACCAGCAAGCTGACTGTGACATCAAGCCATTATTAGACTGGAAAGAAGCCAACAACCGACCGTCTTGGGCTGAAGTCAGTAGTAAAAGCCCAGCATTAAAGAGTTATTGGGCTCAATGGAATTCTCTGGTGTTGGAAGACGGTGTCCTAAAAAGAGCATGGGAGAACAGTGACGGAACGGAGGTCAAGAAACAAGTACTACTCCCGAGGTCCCGGGTCAAGGAAGTGCTGCAGGAAGTACATGGAGGTACTGGGGGTGGACATTTCGGTATCAATAGGACTCTACAGAAGATTAGGGAGCGTTTCTACTGGTTGAGCTGTAGGACGGATGTAGAAGATTGGTGCCGAAAATGTGACATATGTGCAGCCAGCAAAGGACCGAAGACCCGTTCCAGAGGCAAAATGCGCCAGTACATCGTAGGAGCGCCGTTTGAGAGGATTGCCATTGATATCGCTGGCCCTTTTCCGAAAACCCAAAGTGGGAACCGATATCTGCTAGTAGCCATGGACTACTTCAGCAAATGGCCGGAAGTGTACCCCCTTCCCAATCAAGAGACCACAACCGTAGCAGAAGCGCTAGTCAATAACCTGTTCTGCAGATTTGGTGTGCCCATGGAACTACATTCAGATCAGGGCAGAAATTTTGAATCAGGTGTATTCCGAAAGGTCTGCGAGCTTATGGAAATCCGGAAAACCAGGACCACCCCACTGCATCCCCAGTCAGATGGTATGGTGGAACGCTTCAACGCCACACTAGAAACCAATCTGAGGATGTTTGTGAACGAGAACCAGACAGACTGGGACAAGCTCATTCCACTCTTCCTGTTAGCTTACCGCTCAGCTGTCCATGAAACTACTGGGAAGACTCCCGCAAGGATCATCTTTGGAAGAGAGCTTCGCCTTCCAGCAGATTTGGTATTTGGTCGTCCTGCGGAACAGCCCTCAGATCCAGACACTTATATCCATGACCTAGAACAAAGACTAGCAGCCGTACACGACCAAGTCAGATCTCGAATGCGACTAGAGAGCGATCGCATGAAAACTCGCTACGACGTCCGGGCCAATACAGTCGGATTCCAACAAGGTGACTTGGTGTGGCTGTACAACCCCACGCGGAAGAAAGGAAAATCGCCTAAGCTACAGAACTGTTGGGAGGGCCCCTACACCGTCATTAAAAGAATCAATAATGTCGTCTACCGGATACAGAGGACTCCCAGGAGTAAGATGAAGGTTGTCCATCTGGAGCGTCTGACCCCATATAGAGGTGTATCCGATCGGGACGATCGGTCCTTAGGAGGGGGCAGTGTCACGGAATTTGCCCCACTCACACCCAAATCGACGACTGTGGTACCGCGAATTACTAAGATTGCCCCGATCGCCCCTACACGACTCTGTTAAACAAACAAAAAGCCGTGGATCGAGACGGGACTAGAAAATTTGAGAAACGACGAGAAGCGTTCGAGAGATGCTAGAAAATAGATCTAGAGATGCTAGAATATACCTGGAATATTCGTTGGGTCTATAAAAGAAAAATAAACGGCCGATTAAGTTAGTCTTGTATAAGTTTTGTATTACAGTGTTGAATTCAAGTGTTTAGTTGGAGATATCAAAGTGATTTAGATAACGATTAATTAAATAAGTGTTTAGTTGAGTTCTAATTAGTGTTCAGTTAATAAAGAAGTAATTAATTAACGGATTGTGTTTTTCTGGCAATAGTAAAATTCGGATTGAGAAATCCGTGACAATATTAAATGTTACAATTATTTCAGTAGTGTAGCTATTTATAAAATTAACGTCATTATGAAAATATTGTAAAATTGCACCCCACGCTTTCTTTACTATAATTGAATTATTTTATTAATAATTTAATTTCTAATTTAATCTTATTCCCAATTAATTAGTCGTAATTGATTGTCAGAATTTTTTATTGGTGTAATAGAAACTCTTGATACTTTAAAATTATTTTCTTGGTTTGCTATTAAAGCGTGTTTTTTAGTTTTTTTAAACTATAATTTTTAGTCTCATTTCACGGCGCAGATTTCTGCGCAGGCCATTGCGCATGTGTGTACTTCATGCGCATAGGTATATGATGCGCATAACACATCAACTAACTACTGACACAATACGTGCAAACGCACTTTCCTACGTTGCGAAGTAGGAAATAGACCAAAATAAAAATGATTGACAGTATAATATTGATAGCGTTCAAAAATCTGTTTCTATAAAATATGCAAATTAAAATTGTTCTCAACGTTCTCGTATCAAAATCTTTTTCCGAATTATAAAATTTTTGAATTTTTTACTTTATAATTTTATAAAATTTTATAGATTCAAAACTTTCAAAATTTTTGCCGGTACTTGTTTTTAAAAATATTTATTCAATTTTTCATTCAATTCCAAAATCCAAAATTATTTACAAAATTTTGTATTTCGAATTTTTTTTAAATTTTGAATTCTGTATTTTTTTAATAAAAATTTATCGTTTCAAAAATTTTTGAATTTCAAAAATGTTTTTTAGTCGAAATAAAATTTTTTCTTGACAATTTTTCATTCTTTTTTTTTCAAAATGTTTAAATTCAAAATTTCTGTTAAAGTTCAGTTTCGTTTTGTTCCAAGTTTTGCAAAGTAATTTTTACAATTTATCTTGAAGTTTATTGACATTCTTTTTACTTATATCGTAAAAAGAATGTCATTTATCATCGTTCTATGGATTGTATACACTTAACCTGCAAACTAATCTAAATAGTTTTTTTTTATTTTGATGATCCTAGTCAGGACATTAGAACAAAGTTATTAAATAATTGTATTGTCATCAGTCCTTGACCCCTGTGTAAATTTTTAAGCTGATCAGATTTCTTGAAATTGGTGAAAATTACGTTGAAAGATTTCGTTACATACATACAGGTCAAGCTAATAAAAGCGTGTTAATAATAAAGGAGCACCTTTATATAGGGTGACTCGGTGGTACATGAGGAACACCTTATATTTCAGCTGGCATTATCTTATTCTTTTTACTAATTTAATGTTTTTTTATATATATAAAACGAGGGGGTGCTTTATAGTGATTCATTAAATGCCAAACATAAATAAATATAATGTCCCCTCACTGTTGGTTAATCGTTTGTCCTATTACTCCATGAATTATTGGGTGTGTGAAGTCAAGGAGCGTGCGATCCGCGTGATTGTGTATGTATTATTGCGGAGGGTGGCGCCAAAGACTTCTTCCGAACCATTACACCCTCAGTGCTACCCTCAGAAAATGCACTGTGCTCCCACAAACATATGTGACAAACGCTCCCATCAATAAGTCATGCGATAAATGATAAATTATATGTTCTATTTGGTAAGTTATGAGTATTAGAAATATAAAGAGAGTTTGGGATGTTTGTTCTTTTTTTATTGTTCTATCTTTTTAATTATAAATATCCATCATATTCGAATTTAAAACATATAAGTACTCTTATGGTCGTACATAAATTATATTCAGAATTATTCATTATCGTCATCATGCCCACCATTGTCCATTGTTATTGCAATAATTGCCCATAATATTATTACAGTTTTAGTTTACTGAACGGATTATATTCTAATTCAAATTAGTTCTAACATTTTTAATAAAATCTCCTCAAATAAAGTTATTACAATGTAATTCATGTTGTACTACACTAAAAGGAAAAATTTAACAATTTTAATTTTGAGAGGTCATTCTTCACAAGAAATTTTACTAATCAAAATAATTATATTACCATAGATTGTAAGTTGAGCTGTATAGGGTGGCCTAGAACTGATAATTGGCTGACATTACACGAAAATAGAATAAGAAAATAGAAAAACACCAGTCTTTATTCAATGATGTTATTTATGTATTTGACGTGAAATGTCATCTTTATGTTAAAAAGCTTAGTGTCGGAAGTGAAGTCATCAAAATTATTTTTCCTATATTATTATATAACGTGAAAGTTCTCTATTTCCTTAATACAAATTCTCAACCTGTGGGGTGCGTCATCCAATAGGAATGTGGTTACATTAAATAGGGAGTATCGAAAAGAGTACTATATTCAAAAAATGTTAATGTGTAATTTACTGAAGCATATTTTGAAATAATAAAATATTTGCACAGCACCATGAAAAAAGCTGTCTGTTTGACGGACTACACCTATATAGTCTTATATATTTTTATACGTGTAATCCAAATCTGGTTTCCGTTTAACTTCATCAGTTAATTAATATTCAAGGTCATTCAAGGTCCAATCCAAAATTTCAAATGGACCAGACCATGGTACACATATGTTTTTGGGGTCATTGAATCCGAATTTGGGGTTCGTCAGCTTCAAGGTCATTTCAGAATCAAATCGGTTAATACCGTTGTATATTTATTTTTTGAATAGCTTTTGAACACCCCATTTTCATAGAGCACTACGGAGCAAGTACTTCTTAAAAGAAGCGAAGAAGACTGTAAAGGAAACAAACCCTAGGTACATGTGACGTAGGAAACCCAGATGTACCTTGCTGTAGGCACCCACAACAAATACCTAAACAGGAGAATTTATACTAATATTACAGAAACGTAAATGTGAAAGCAGTGGTAATTATCATTATCAAACTGATAGATTCTTTTTGAAACTCTAAGGAAAGATTTAATTTTTAATATAGGATGGTTGTGTGCTGAATTAAGATGTCGTCGGATAGAAATGTCACGATTAAGTTCAAGATTTAAAAAGCAGTTAACTCAAACATTAGTTTTAAATGCAGTATTATCAAGTATCTAAATGTTAATAAAATTAATAGACTTTTTGTAACCACAATATATTGTGATGAATAAAAATGTACCCATAATGAAAAATAAGATTAGGATACCAAAGTAGAGAAATTCCGGTGACAAAATCAGGATTATTATAAAAATTTTATTAAACAGAAAAAATGTGCTTGAATCAATGCAGAAAATATCAGAGTAAACAAAGTGTAGATCCTGTGGGAAATAAAAATCAAAAAAGTCCCAAAAACAGTTTCGAAACTCATGAAACGTGAATTTTAGGAACACTATCCTTGGCGGCAAGAATTGAGACGAGGCGGGCAACCCCTATCAAAAGACAATAATACAGATGAATAAATTGACATTATATTTGAATACCCGAAGATAAAAGAAGCCGTCTTTCTTCTTGGCCAGAACTACAAGAGAAGCCCAAGGACTCTGAGATGGCTCTATGGTGCCTTGGTTTTGCATCTCAATTAACATCTTGTTAACTTCTTCTCGCTTGGCTAGTGGAAGTCCTTGTGGTGGCTGCTTTATCGGAGACGATGAACCAGTATCAATTCGATGCTTCACTACACTGGTTCTCCCAAAGTCGCCTGGTTTAAGCGCAAACATCTCTTCGTTTTCACTTAGCAACTCTTCCAGTTGTTCCACTTCCACTTCTGTTAATCTTTCCTTGACCCTATCCACGATGTCCCTGAGACATTCTGGTAGACTGGTCCTATTTGGTTCTTCCTCCGTTTCGTTGATTTCTTTGAGTGCTCCGACAATGGTAACAGGTTCACAGACTCCTACTTCAGTTCCCTTTGTAATTTTCTGTGGAAAGGTTTTTAGGTTAACTACCCGTACTATTGTCGTTTTCTCAGGTTTAATCAGGGTACGGCCGGTGACTATAGATTTATTGAACAAATCCGGATTACTGGGTTCCACCACTCCTACACTGTAAGACATTTCCCCATCCCTAACTGTAGCAACCAAGGTTTCGATCTGAGCAGGTAGTACCACATCTTATTTAACAACGAGTTTCCGTACAGCGTTACCCTCAGTGGTGTTCGTTAGCACTACTTCCTCACCCATTATCCGTAGCGTGCCAGCATTCAAATCTAAGGTCACCCCTTTGCTCGTAGTAAATCTTGTCCGAGTATGACATTGTCCGATATATCTGCTACCAGGGCTCTGTGTTTGAATTTGGCGTCACCTAATTCTATGTCAAGCTCGCATTCCCCCTTGACTGACAGTTGTTGTCCATTGGCTGTTGTGAGGACATAACGTTTGGCAGGGTTCTTAATACGCCAATCACCAATAATATCTGGCCGTACAATAGTTCTTGTCGCTCCAGTGTCGATTACCACAGGGAAAATACGACCAAAAATAATGCCTTCTACTAGCAAGGAGTCAGAGTCCTGGAGACGTGATAACGTTATTTCTTCTCGTGGGGCATGGTAGGAGGACGCAGCCGGCTTTTGCCCCGTCAAACCGGCTGAACCTAGTTTTTCTGTGTAGCTGCCGCCTGGGAGGCGCACTTTTGCTGATCTGCGGCTGGGGACTTACACTGTCTCTTCAGATGTCCCGTCTGCCCTCAGTTCCAACATTGAAGAGGGCGATCTCTTGGGCTACCAGGTTGTTCTCTCTTCAGCTTGGTAGTTGGGCTGAGTTTATCAATGACCTCCTTCAATGTTTTGATTATGTCTCCATTTCCCATATTATCGCTGTTATCACTGATGGCCCGAACTTTAAAATGTCTACTGGATGCCAACTTTGCTGCCTTGAATTTCAGTGCATGCGAGAGAGTGCCGTTCAGTGTTTTAGGTCTGGCGAGTCGTAGTGCCTGCTGAGTTTCACAATCTCTTAGGCCGTCGGTAAAAACTTGGATGGATAGCTGGTCTAAGAATTCGGACGGGACTGTTGGATAAGCCACTCGAACCAGTCGGGCAAAATCGGTCTCAAAATGTTGTAAATTCTCTCCACTCTGTTGGTGACGATTCTTTAATTGTGGCTGGTACACTTGCTGCACGTGCTTATCACCATATCTCATTTCCATATGCTGTTGTAGAATGGCGTAGTTATTCTGCTGCCGAGCAGGAACTCCTTGTAAGACGTCAAGAGCTTCCCCTAGTAGAGCAACTATCAGAGCAGTAGCTTTCTCACAATCGGACCACTCGTTTGCCGCAGCTGCTGCTTCAAACTGATGCAGATAGACATTCCAGGAGACCTTGCCGTCGAATTCAGGGGGTTTCGTTTTCTGAGTTCGGATGTCAGATCCTTCTGATTACGCCTTCCTTTGTTATGTTGTCTAGCTTATGTCGGTGTTCTTCGCAGATTTCTCTAACCAAGTTTATTTCTTCGTCTGTTTCCTTTTTTTGTGCCAACAGTTTCTCTTCTACTTGTGTTTCTACTTTATATGACTGCTCCTCTAGTTTTTCTTCTAGTGTATTCTCCAACTTTGCCTGCAGTTCTTTCGTCCGTTCTCTCATTTCCTGTTGTATTGTCTGTATCTGATCTTTCATTATATACCCCTGTTCTTCTAGTTTCTCTTCTAATATCTCCTTCATCATCCGTCCCTGTTCTTCTAATTTCTTTTCTAATTTCTCCTGCATCGTTTGGGACTGATCTTCCATTTTATGCCCTTGATCTTCAAATTTTTCTTGCATAGTCTTTGTCTGGTCTTCCATTTTATGTCTCTGCTCTTCTAATTTCTCTTGCATCGTCCGTCCCTGTTCTTTTAATTTTTCTTGCATCATCCGTCCCTGTTCTTGCATCGTTTTCATCATTTCTAACAGTTTCGCCAATTGTGCATCCACGTTGACTTGACTAGTTACAGGTATTCACTCTTTTCTCTTTGGAAACTTCTAGAATGTCCACGAATGTATTTCTAGATATCACCGTTGCCTTCCTCACAATGAAACGAGTGCAGTGATATGCCACACTTGGGTCTTTGCCTCACTCCCGTACAAAGTTCTAGAATGTTCGAGGCTGTTCTTCGCGAATACCACCGTTCACTTCCTTACGTTACGGCGAGTGCGGTGATATGCCACTCTTGGGTCTTTGTCTCACTCCCGTACAAAGTTCTAGAATATTCGAAATTGTCCTTCGCGAATACCACCGTTCACTTCCTTACGTCACGACAAGTGTGGTGATATATCACACTTGCGTCTTTTTTCCACCCACGCGCAGGGTTTTAGAAAGTTCTTCAAACTGCCAGTTAAATCCACTTCCGTCGGGTTTCCTACCCCGACTTTTTCTATTGCCCGAAAAACAATCCGTTAATTAATCACTTATCTTTAATAACTATTCTGTACACTAGTATCAAAAAGTCAGCCACAAAGTTTCATGATTTAATATGTCACCGTTTTTAAGTTGTTTAATAAAAACCATTTTCCGAGTCACCCCTTTCAGAGGTGGGAGTTGTTGAGAAAAATCTATACTAAGATTTTCGTCATCTTTTAACTTGTTATATCTACACTGAAATTAATACTTATTTTAACTTACTGAATACTTATTTTAACACCTTGTATAATAAAAGAAAACTTGAACGCTCTCATTGTAAATTTTAAGCTTATCTCAAAAGAGCCAATATTCTTTAAGGGTGCCGTATTCCTGAAACAGTGTTTTCTACAAATACAAATAATTTTAGACGTTTAAGACCTGAATAAAAGATCGCGCACATTGTGCCTGCACATACCAGCACGGACGTGCACAGTACGGACCTGCAAAGCCGGTTCATGAAGGTTCCCATGTAATGTAGCATCACTAACTAGACCAGCACCAGCAAAAACTGTTTTCAGGTAAAGTTCCTTTTTTTGCTGAAAATATAGTAAAATTTTGCTTGAAAAAGATGTTCAGAATTGTAAATTATGGAGACGTGCAAAATTTCAAGAAGATCGGCGAGGTTTGATGAAACCATTATCAAAGCTGGCCGACTTTTTAAAAATGTTGCACATCTCCATAATTTCCCGTTCTGAACAACTTTTTCAAGTAACATTTTGCTGTATTTTCAGTAGAAAAGGCACTTTAACTTAAACAATAACAGTTTTCAATCGGTGCACTGAATATTTCAAATAAGATTATTTCGAAAACTGTTACTCGTAACGACTTCAATAAGGTATATCTTTTTCAGATATAACAGGATAATTGATTGCTTCAATAGTCAGATGGACTAAGCAGCAAAAAAGTTCTGTCATTTAAAAAAACATGATGTGCCATAAGTGGCGCCCTCTACTAGCGACGTCAAAATTACAAACATATTTGATTCTCGTCCGCAAAAACCGCGGATTTACAAATTTTATGTAAATATTTGGATTTCTTAAGAAGTTATTTACAAATGTCGGAAATAAAATTTTAACTTTAACACCCTGTAACGCCGTTAATAATTAGTTTTGGAAAAAATGTTATAGAAAGAGGTAGCATTTATTTTCGGTCTAGAATTATCCCCTGAATTTTTTGCTCATCATTTCCGGATACCCTGTATATGTACAACTTGGTCAAATGCTTTGCTAAAATCCATATTTAGTACACCGATCTGTCCCTGACGATCGATATTCTTACAAATGTATTGAGAAATGCAGGCTAAGTTTGATACACATGAACTTATTAATGAAGCTTGACTGAGATAAAATATTTTTTGTTGAAGAATAAATATATTCATAAAGTAGTAAAACGAATATGTAACGACAGAAGGCGGTATAATCAACACATTTTTGGGTACAGAAATCTTTGAAAATACGTATTTAAAAAAAAATTAATGTAGATGTAAATATTGTTATAACATAAACTTATATAGTTCTGCATATAAGATTGTTCACTTTTCTTTATAAGTTTGTAAAAATAATAGTTACAATGTGAGGTTGGCATAGCAAAATAATGTGTCCTACAAAGTTATTATTTTATTTGGTGAGAATTGTATTTTTGATATTACTTTTGTTCTATGCATTTTCTTTTTCGAGATTTCTGTACCTAAAAACCTCTCAAATTTGATAATTTTACGACGAGAAATACGGTTACCTAAACTATATAAAACCTCCACCAATAGAGAGTTATTGGACGTCACATAGGGTTAAGCAGTATTTAAGTTTCCCTTATGCTAACATCATATGTGCTGTTTCATTAAGGCAACAGTAATAAGGATAGTGCTTGACCATATTTATGCATGATTAAGGTAACGTCGAACAATCCCTTATTTGTTGGATCGGGTCGTTCGGCCGTAATCGATCATACCCGTTGTGATATCCTTCTATCCTAAAATAAAAATAAAAGGTGTTTCACTTTTTGAATTAGTTTCCGTTGCATGTTTGAAGTAAACTTATCCTCATTTTTTCAAAATATTGTTTTATACTCTTTTTTTGGTTCACCACTGAACTATACTTTTGCGGACAAAATAAGAGAAAGCAGTATTTAAGCAGTTTAAGTCGCCCTGAATACTGTTCAGCATCAGCATTAAAGGGATTTCCAATAACTCTAATTACAAACCATTTATAATTCGGATTACACGCATGCGTACTAAATGATGATCTCAGCTTCTGCCTAGAGATGTGTTAACATACAAACATTTTGTAATTGTTCCTTAAAATTCATCGCTCTAGTATCATTCTTTAGTTGTTTTTTTTTTTTAATTTATTTAATATTTACAAATTTTAAACAAGTAACTCTTTGTGCTAAACTAATTACAACAGTGACAGGCAATATCTTTTTCTAAGATTTACTTTTAGATGAGCAATGCACAGCTTTATTAATAATATCAGCAACAATTTGGAAATTGTATTTAATTAATACTTACCTGCTAAAAGTTTTAATTAATCTATTTTGTTAAATATTTAATAACTATTAATTTTTTATATATTTTTAGGTATTAATGAAACTAACTACTCTGTGGACAGAAGCCCCAACCAGCGTTGAATTACACCCACAATATCTACCCATATATTCCTTATTATTAGCTTTTGTAACATTTTTTACTGTATTAGAAAGGTATTTTAAGCTAATATAAATCAAATCTCCTACAATTCCTATCAACGAAGTCATATGTATGTTCTCTGATACCAAACATCTAGGTATGTTAATGAACTGTTTTGTAACTATCATGTAATGTCTATATAAGATGACACCAGCCAAGTTTCATTAATCTAGAGACAGAAACATTTGCATAGATATGTTTATAAATGAAATATTTTTAAAACTTGAATACCGAAAAAAACGAAGATTTTAATTTCTTGTTTTATTGAGGATTTTGGACCTAAAACAATCTACGGAATGATATCCTGAAGTTGTGATATAAACAAAATACGCAGTAGGTATACTAGAAACACACCTTATATTATTGAAAAGAAATAAAGGCAATTTATTATTTTTATTATTATGTTCTACGTTTATCTGTTACGTTCGTAATATTAAGAAATTGTGGCATTATCGAAATATAGTATATCTATATTTATTTGCTCTGATATATTTTTTTGACTTACATTTGTTGAGATATAAGCTGGGATTACTGCTGGCAAAAGCAATTAATAAGAGCGAGGAGTTGAGCATTTTCATAAGCTACTTGACAATTGGTTTGACATGCTTAAGCAGGTGTCTAGAAAAAGTTTAAAGGCGTCAAGAGTAAGCCTCATAAATTTTAAGCAATGATATTACCATAATCTTTACATATGTTTATATTTAAACCTTCCATTGTATTATGATTAGGTCTATTTTAATATTAACAGGGTATCTGTAACTTAAAGCGCCCAAAATGTGATAAAGATTTTAGTACGCTTAAAACACAGTATTATGTTAACAATGTTTTATAGAAATGCTAATTTTTCGTTTCCTGTACAGAATAATACATTATGCAAAGGTGAACTAAATAATATAAATTTATATCAGACATTAAATGCAGCAGTTTTAATCAGTTTATTGATTTCGATATATGTGCAATAATTTACCCTTATTTTTTCTGTCAATGATTATTTAATTTGAATATGTATAATTGGTTGATAAACTGTGTTACGTTAGAAAAACGATGATTTATTTTAGATATAAAAACTCCATTGTATTGTAACGTTATAATGTCCTTTTCCACTCAAAATATTACTAGTCAGTAATTTTACATTTAAAGAGTTATTGTAAACCATCGCTTTGCTATTATTACTAAAGTTTCTATAACGTGTGTGCATCATAATTTGTTATTTTATATTAAAAAGAGTATTAAATAAACCGATTTGCTTTTTAATCATAATGTTTATTCTTCGATTTTTTAAAGCTGCAAACTTATTGATGATATTTTAAAATGGATAGAAGTCCTTGAATTACACATAAAAGTTTTAACTCTTTTTTTGGATAAGAAAAACTTTGTATTGTAATGATATTTACAACGTACACAAACGGGATCATAAAATAGAAACATTTTGACGAATTCATCTATTGATTTTTATAAATTATGCAATAAATATAAACAATGTATGTTTATCTAAAAAACAAGCAAAACATTTTTAAAATCGAAATATAAATTACAAAATTTATATTAGATCAAAAATAATTTTAAACAGTATGCACAACCGTCATCTGGTGAACCGTCACTGTAATGCACATATATATTTGTTACAGCTTCAGTTAAATATATATCGAAATGAATAAGTTTGATTGGCTGAAAATAAATTCCGTGATGCTTACTGCATTCTAGCATATACGTATTTCGGTAGTTGCGTCTCAGAAACAAGACTAAGCTTTGATTTTCTGTAAATGTAATTAACTTATCTGATGATGAGTGTAAGTAGTTGAACAATTTCCGAGTTGGATGCCACGTTGCCAGTTCTGTTAGTTTGACGTTTTCTGACAATCTTGTCGCTTTTTACTTCATAACGAATTCTGAAACTGGAGATTATGTCCTCTGTTCGGTGTCTATATAGATTTTTCTCTATTTCTATGACTTCCCTAAAAAGTCTTGACCAGAATCTTTTCTCTTTTACCAGAATCTTGGTTTCTCCCAAGCCTATAGTGTCCCGTGTTCTGCAACCGCCGATTTCTCAAAGTTATTGTTCTTGATGTGACTCTTCTGCTCATTCAACTGTAGACATCTTAACTCTGGAATGTGTTACTTCTGCTGTTGGTCTTAGGAAATGCTGCTTTTATTCTCTTCTAAGTGCTATAACCTGTATAATGTATTCTCAAATGGCGCCCTATTTTGTTCGTACATTCGTGTATGTGGGTCGTTGCTCGATAGGTTTCTTTTTCTTTCATCTTCGGGGTTTTCTTAATGACTTGTTCGATATTCCTTTTCGTGTATCTATTTCCTTTGAGAGCCGTTCGTAAATGGTGTAGTTCTTCTTCTAGGTATTCTGTTCAGCATGGTGATGAGATTCGGCATTCAAATATCTGTCAGTATACCACCCATACCACCGTAGCTGCTCTTTCTATTTATTCGGAAAACTGATCCTTGAAGGAAAAGAAGTGCATCTGGTGCATACTTTTGCTAAATCTACTAAATTCTCATTAAAGACTCCGATGAAGTTTTCTTAAAACTTCTCAAGTCCCAAAAAGATTCCCAATGCTTCTCGTTCTAAACACTCGTAACTCCATAATACTGTGTATTTTTTGTGAGGGGATTTCAAATTTTTATTCCATAAAATCAAATGTGATGCAATGAATAGTCGGAAAACTGGCCATTGATATTCATTTGGTAGGTCAGTTCTACAGTTTAGCAACGTTGAATGTGTCTTTGTCTCTTATTGACTGTTAATCCAATAATTTATTTATATCTTTCTTATTGTTGACCAGAGGAAACGTTTGCACTCTACGAACCTGTATATATTGATATTTTTATCATGTAGGAGTCTAAAAAATATTATTTCTAAAAGACACAAACACTTTCTTAACACAAATAGTTAAAATATTAATTAATAGAGTCGTCTACATGCAATAAACAGTGTGTTTAATGACGAATTGTACATACTGTAATTATAAAGAGGAGTAACCTAGGCAAGTTTTCATATACAGGATGTTTCAAAAAGACATGGCAATATTGCTAGGACTGATAGAATATTGAAAAAAAGGGTTTGTTTAATAAATGTAGGTCCTAGAGCCATTTATATTCATTTATGACAGGGCATGTATGATAATTTTAGAAACCCAATTTCATTTAAAGAGCAACATATTTTCATTATTAGCATGTAGTAGCGCGTTACAAACACAGAGCAACATAGGCGAAGTTAGGTCAAGCCCTGGGTGGACTATGTTTTAATTTCGGTTCTTGTGTGTGAATTGTTTACGAATATTATTTTGGGAGAGGGGGGAGGGGTCTAATTTCTAGCCCCCCTCCTTAAATTCACACAATGCAGAACAGAACAAAATCTTATAATATTCCCTAAAAGAACAAATTAGTTTCTATGAAGTTATATGATAAACAACTTATCGAAATTTTTCTTATATAAAATATGACAGACATATCAATGGAACAGTACGGGGTTTGACACATACACACTTGATAAATCAGTACTGTTACAGAGATTTCTCTCGAAAACCGTCATTATTCACAAATTTACTAATATCTTAATTTTTGTGTAAAATAAAATTTTACAGTATTATAAAGGTATTTTAAGCTAATGTAAATCAAATTTGCTACAATTCCTATCAATGAAGTCATATGTATGCTCTCTGATACCAAATATCTAGGTATGCTAATGAACAATTCCACAGACAAAGCTCTATTCAATAATTATCTAAAGAAATTAATCTATTTAAATTTACTAACCTGGTTTAATGAAAACACTAATATCTAACTTCCCTTTTGACAGTGTGGGAACTCGAAAATTCAACCACAATAGATGAGGTCTGACCTATTTCTGCATTTTTAGGATTGCTTCTCTGGCCTCCTCCTTTAAGTTGAGTCAAATATCTAACTATAAAATAACAAATTTTAATCAAGAGTGCCTTTTTTCCGTAAAATGAAAAATACTCTTTTCCACTTTAACCGTGTACATACTGTATAGCTTGCTCCATTTAAAATACGAAAGTTAACGATTGCTTCCGGAAGTAGCCGAAATTTCAAAATATTGTCTTTAAAGCACTCATATCTGAAATACCCTGTATACCTACCAATTTTCAGTTCTGGAGGTATCTCCCCTTGGGTCTCTAAATTACTACCTTTAGGTTAAAAATGTTTAAATATCACGCAGTACACGTATACTACTTAAATAGAAAATTTTTTATATAGGTAAACATATTTTTTCAAATTTAAAATTACCAGATACTTCGAATCCGACACTCGAGTTATCAGGTAGGTTGGTACTTTAGACACATCCTAATATTCTGTAGTTGTCTTATGACGTCACAATTCCAAATGGCGGATTTAATAGAAGGAAAATAAAATAAAATATTAAATTTTTTTTTGTTCCAAAAATTTCTATAAATATGCATATTTAGGAATGTACATATTGCAGTACAAGTGATTTAAGAGTTTTGTGAAGTGTGTAGTGCCGCAATTATGCAGCTTTCTGTGATGTGTAAAGTGTACTGGTTAGAATTTTGAAAAATTTTTTTCTCAAAAACTATAGGAGAGCCCCGCGATCTGACTTCAGATTCGTGATCAGCACCTTCGAAGATAGGGGGGTAGGAAAAATTTTGTGCATTTTGAGCTAATGTAAATAATTACCGAATTTTGTACATAAAAATTAATTAACAATTTTTTCTCAATTCGTATATTTGATTCCTACCGACTTTTCTTTGCCTTTATGATTTGGCACAATAATTGAGAAGATAAAATAAATACTGCTAAACAAACCGAGGATTCCAAAAGACATATTTTCTACATGCTTTAAAAAGTGAAAACACCTTCAATAAAACACAATATAAGTATTTAAAATTGACATACCATGAATCAAAATATTATTTACATTTCGTGTGGTCAAACTCGTGTAATTTCAGTCCTTCAATAAGCGCCGGTCACAGTTTTTTCAATAATTTAATAATAGTGTCTCATGTAAGATTGCATTTTCTCATTACATACAAATGTTGAGACAATTTTTATTCTCATTATTTGTCATAAAATTTTACTTTTCACAAATATACCGATATTTATTATTCTATTTAATTGTCTCTATAATAATTTACAGATTATTCATCTTACGTTCTATGAACAGAAAACACATAATGCTTTTCTTGAAAGCTCCATTTTACTAACACAAAGGGCTATGTTACATGTTTTTCTATAGAATTTTAGAAATTATTAATGTATACAAGTTCTATGTTATATAGAATATTGTCTTATACTTTTTAAGCCAATACAGCAGCGCACATAAAACTTGCAAAGCAATAAGGCTTGCTACAGACTATGCGTAAATTCGCGATTCGTAATGCGCGATGTGTGGTTTGTGATGAATTCGTGAATAGTGTATAGGGTCTTGTTTGTTTAAAATTCATCCATAAGAACCCTACACATCATGCATGAATAGTAAGCATAATATACAACGTGATTCAGAACTTATTTAAAAGAATTTGGGAATAACATGAAAAATGAAAAATGGTGTCAATATCTTAAAAAAATTTTTTGTAAAATCTTGAAGTTCTAGTAGTTTCAACATTTACATCGCTGGGCTACTGTAGTCTCTAGCCAGGCCATTTCAATTATCCTATTACTTATGGTATTAAGTTTTTGTGATGCAATTATTTATATTAGTTTTTCAAATTCAAATATGGCTTACGTCTATAGCCATTCGCAGTTGATGGATATCGTTTTAATTTATGGTGAAGTGGAAATGCTTTAGTAGAACGATTTCCTGGTAAATATGTTCCAAATGCAGCTATTTTTACAACGGTGTACGGTGGGTGCAAGTGTAGTGAAAACGCCGGCGTAACACGGGAAATTTGCACCCAAATCGTGGAAGACCAGGGCATCCACGGCATCTTGCAGCAGTGTGGCGTATCATACACAAAGCTCAATTATATCCGTACCAAGTACAGGGTATTAATATCAATAGATTAGACGGGGAGGACCGGTACCATGGTCACCACGATCTCCTAACTAAATCATTTGAAATTTTCTTTGTAGGGATATTTAAAAAATGAACTGTATCGCACTGAACGTAACGTATTATAGCTGCTGCCAATAACTTACACGTTCAAAACGAACACGAAACAGAAACATTTGTGTTAAGTTTGTGGTAAGACGGGCCCAAAATATTGTAACATCAGGTATGTCAAACTATTTTAGTAATTAAAACCATAAATTAATTCTATTAATAATTAATAACAATAGCAGCAAAAGCAATTGAATTTGCTGTAATAAAATCAGTGTTGCAAAATATAATTTATTTCTTAGGCTTGCTACAGACTATGCGTCTATTCGCGATTCGTTATGCATGATTCGTGATACGCGAAGAATTCGCGAATAGTGTGTAGGGGCTTGTTCATAAAAAAATCATTCATAAAAACTCTACACACGATGCACGAATTCCTTACAAACTACGCATCAAACATCGCGAATTGCGAATTCACGCATAGTTTGTAGTTGGCTTTTGAAATTTCTTTAAATTTTTTGTCCAGTCGCCGATTATACACATTATCAGGTTACAGTGGGACAGTTTCCGTTGCTGTGCGGAAATATAGTTTTAAATCATTTTTGAACTGCCCTTTTTGATTTTATTTGTACAATATTGTATTTTTAAGAGTCTGTACCTCTGTACATTCAAAAATTTTTTTAGATAAGTTCTAAATCACCCTGTACACATGCATCAAAGATCTGACTAAAAAGTTAGTTTTACTGCGAAAAAGTTTGTGATAGTAGTGAAGAGAAATATAGTTTATTTGTTTGTGTGAAGTTATCCACACATTATGACGTGGGGTATACTACTTTTGAGGAGTGTCTGATATACTATTTCAGGTGTGCGGCAAATCGACATTCTGTGTAACAGAACACACACCTCCTCTGTACCGAGTTACAAGGAATCGGTTTCGGAAATTTCCATCCACGGAATGATATTTTAATTTTTTTCATCCCCTCAAACAGGCAGGCAAACTGTTTCACCCATACTAGGATGTTACCCATCCAGAAAGACGTCATCCCTTAAAATTTCATTAATACACACCTCCCCTGTACCGAGTTATCGAGTTCGAAAATTTCCATCCACGAAATGATATTTTAATTTTTTTCACCCCTTCAAACGGGCAGGCGAACTGTTCCACCTATATACGTTCTTACCCATCCAGAAAGACATCATCCCTTAAAATTTCATTTTCGCACAATCGTTCTGAATGCATATGCACTGGAATAGAGTCAAATTCATTGTCACTGCCGCTGTTGGTATGTAAAATCTTATCAGCAAACTCTATTTTCTTTGTTAAAGACTCTGCAAAATATCCTTCAGCGACACCAGAAGACCTAAAATTACATTTTCTGTTAGTCAAATGATACATTAATATTATCACCAAAACCTCCAGCCCCCATGACGTTTGAGTGCCATAACATCAACTCCAGTATTTGCTAACAAAGTCACCGACGTCCTTCTAAAAGCATGTGCAGTATAGGATTTTGGATCTTGCAGTTTTAAATATTCGACAATTTTTTGTGGCATTTGTCCCAATGTATTTATACTCACAAGTTGATTTACACATTGTCTCTGACGAACTGAGTAGAAAAATCGACGAGAGTTAGACTCCTTAGTTCTTAAGCCTGTATATTTTCACAAAATCGTCAAAAAGGGATTTTTTCATTGGCCTTGTCAGTGATTGTGAAAATTCGACTAATATGTGTTTTAGTATCAGGCACTTTAACAATGACAACTGAACCTTCATCCGTAATGTCATCAACTGTCATCTTCATAAGTTCATCACGCCCATAGACCTTATAAATCGCCTAAGAGCCCCAGCGACTCCCATTATCATCACTGCTTTCATCATAATATAGGTTTCATCGGGGGCTTCCAGCAGGAATTTGTTCATCTCTTCTCTGGTAAATACCTTTGACTTTGTCGCATGATGTCCAATATTTTTCTTCTTTAGAAATGCTACTAACTTCTTAAATTGCGATATATCGACACCATTATTTAAGTTGATCGTACTTTTAAGCATAGAGTACTCTGCCCATAAGCTTCCCGGAGACTTAATCTTAAATTTCTCTGAACAAAATAAACCAGCAAAGTTTTTCCAGATATCTTCGCTTTCTTCTCATTCAACCATTTCCTGAAGGCATCATAGACGTTTTCATACCTCACCTTTGATTCTATGGGAATTAATGACCCACAACCTATTTGATACGATTCTTCAATGTCCGAATCTACCTCTGAATCGTCTCTATCAGCCATTGTAAGCACAGTTTTGATAACAAAACACAAAATTGTTCAAACTTCAAATTGTTTCTCCCCTTTAAACGAGCAGGCAAACTGTTCCACCTATACTAGGTTATTATCCATCCAGAAATACGTCATCCCTTAAAATTTCATTTATGCACACATACCCTGTATCGAGTTACACAGAGTCGGTTTAGAAAATTTCCATCCACGGAATCATATTTTATTTTATTTCACCCCTTCAAACGGGCAGGCGAACTGTTCCACCTATACTAGGTTATTACCCATCCAGGAAGACGTCATCCCTTAAAATTTCATTTACGCACACCTACCCTGTACCGAGTTACATAGAGTCGGTTTAGAAAATTTCCATCCACGGAATCATATTTTATTTTATTTCACCCCTTCAAACGGGCATGCGAACTGTTCCACCTATACTAGGTTATTACCCATCCAGAAAGACGTCATCCCTTAAAATTTCATTTACGCACACCTCTCCTGTACCGAGTTACACAGAATCGGTTTCGAAAATTTCCATCCACGGAATGATATTTTAATTTTTTTCACCCCCTCAAATGGAACGAAACGTCATCCCTTCTATTCGCTTATGAAAATTCACTTTAATTATATCACTTTTATTTGTTATAAACATATTTGTAGCATCGCAGACCAAGTGTCTTAAGTGTAGATGTGGATCACTCTGTTACACAGAATGTCGATTTGCCGCACACCTGAAATAGTATATCAGATACTCTATCTTAAAAGTAGTGTACCCCACGTCATAATGTGTGGATGGAAATGTGTGGATAACTTCACACAAACAGTTTATTTTACTAGTTTTTCCTAGAAGGAAGTTATGTACTTATTAACCATATACCAATAGGTTCTATGTAAACATCTGTTTATTTTCTTTCTCTAAAACAAAATTGAATGTTTTTTTTTTTAATAAAAAATTGATATTCTAACTTTTGTAATACCTCAAATTTTAAATCTGTTTTTCTCAGACGGTGTCTATGACGAACAATATAAAAAATTTGGTAAATAAAGATATATTGGAACATCCTATTTATTTTCGCAATCTTAATCTTTTATGTAAGCTGTTTACTTCATACAAGTTTAGTTAATAACTATAATAACTAATTCTAATAATTATATTTCCAGTTCAATTTCTTCCATATTATTTTAGTTTATGGTAATGTTCGAAATTGAGGTTTTCATTTAACCAACCCTGTATCTCTTTTACATTAGAAGATTCTATGGTGGATAATTTAAAAGTGACTAACTTGTGTATTTTGAATTATAATTTCATTTATATTACAATTTTTAGTATATTAGTAAAATATCCGACGATATGGGGTTCTTAAATCATTATAAAGAAGTATTACAGCATAGAAAATAAATTAAGTAACTAAGTGTTAAAAGTGCTGTATATATTCCTTCATAAGCGTGTATGAGTTCTCAAGCTTTGATCTCGAAATACACTTAGTGCCTGCTGGGCGGATAAGGGATGTTATTGGGGGAGGAGTGATAACATCGCAGGAAAACAGAAAATAAATAATAACGATCATACATTTTATTTTGTCCCTAACATGGAGTGTATAGGGAATTTTAGGTTTAATTTAGAACACATGTTATTCCTACATGAGTTATATAATAAAGGCTACTGCAGTAATTGGTGAAACAACTTTTCAAAATTAATAAAGAAGGACTGTTCTCATATTATCTTTTGGTAAAATAATATTAATTTTTAAGAACGCTATTTTATTTGTGGTAAATTACCAAAGCAAAAACCGGCAGAACTATATAATAAAAACAATAATAATAATAATATCTCTACCCCTAATTCTAATCACAGGGATTAGTCCAGAAGTCGGAGACTTGTGCGGGAGAGGGGGTGGCATATTATTATTAAGCAGGCCGCATTTGCGCCCAGGAACGACTTACGTTGGTAGACCCTAACCACTATTCAGTGCAGGAATGAGGGAAACCTGGAAAACCTCATTAATTAGGGGGGTAGTCAAATATCAACCGGTATCAATCTCTCACATTGACCCAAGCCAACATTCTTCCACCCTACCATACCCGCAGAGAGGGCGCCAAACCTCTCTACGAATATAGCTTATATACGGTCTACCGGCAGCTGGGCTCGAACCAACACCGATCAGTCACCTCGATTCAAGTACTGACGCCTTAAACCGCGCGACCACTGACCGACCAATATTTAAAATGTGCGATAGTGGATTAAATATATTTCTGTTTCATATAAATGCGATCACTTTTACTTATTTACTTTACAAATTAATTTCAAAATGTACTTAAATACTAAATACTATGGTATGTTACTAAAGAAATATAAAGGACGGTATTTTAAAGACAAATTCTGTCAGTAGATGCGATCACAAAAGTATGGCTTGTGACGGAAGTAATTACGGTAGCACATTTTAATGGATTGATAAAGAAGTAGACACCAGCTTCCTTTTGGTCTACATACTCGATGTTGAGGTCAACGTTATTTATTCATGGAAAGTAGATAGCAGTAAATAAGTTTCATAGTGCCATATATTTTAAATTATTAAATGTAACCGCGTGATTAATTTGTAAGTTTAAGACCTTGATTGCGGTTTTGAAGGTGGCCCACTGTTCACTTCGGAATATTTTCTATAAAGCGTTATTGTTACAGATAATCAATTATAAAAGAAAATCTTATAGTAAACATCTCACGAAGGATCGAGTTTAGACTGAAATTTCTGAGGCAAATTATCTAGATAGTAGGATAGTAGGATAGTATGAAAATGACTGAAGTCTGGTTACTCAACTCGTTAAAAAAATTGAAATGCCATTTTACCAGTGATATGGAAGCGCAGTTAATAATTTGAAAACGTTTGACCAACAGAGATACCAATAGCGGGCCTGCCCTCACAAAGCCTAGTCCGAGACAACAATGGCAGAAGAAATAATCCCAGCTAAGGCTAGGGATGTGCACATTAATTCTGTTGCTGGCAGCGATCAGTTACTGAGAACATGGCAACAACCCGGAAAATCACTGTATATCAGACAACGTTATTTATTAATTTTACAAGGATCAACAACTAAAAATGTTCCCTAATTAATATATTTGTTAACTGTAAAAAATTCTTTAATATTTGTGGAATAGTTTGATTTTGGAATAATCACATTAATTTTTATTTTGAAGATGAGAAAATGCTATATTTACAATATGTTAATGTGTAATTGTTTAATTTAGTTCCCTACTGGTATCGTAATTTTGTTGCGATAATGTCCAAATAAAAGAAGAAACGTTTCTTGAATAATAATTACCAGTAGTATCAGTGACCTAAATTTGTTAAATTACGAATATTTATCATAAATCGTTTAAGGCAGTATCTATTAAACTAGATACTTTATATCGAAAATGTTAAAGTAGCGCAGTGGTTGACATAAAATTAATTTCAATGGTTTATACAAAACGTTCTAAATGAATTTAAAAATAATATACTAATAAATACATAATATGATGTGCGATGAAAGCTTACTAGCCTCAATACAAATTTTTGTTAGGGTAAAAAAATGCAGTACCGACTAAAATAAATGAAACGTTGAAAAGAGTTACTTTTTAAATCATTAGATTCCTTTAGAAAAATTGTTTTTGTTATGACAGCAACGTAATTTTTCTTGGAGAGCTAAAACAATTAGCAATACCACGCTGATCGAAGATACTGAAAATCTCCGATTGAGAATAACAAAAGTGTGTCAAATTATTAGGGGGCAATTTTTCACCGAGTTAATATGCATTTTTTAAATAGTCTTATGAAATGCATTGAAAAAAATAGAGTATGTAGCATTGAAAATCATTTTCAGTGTTTTATTGTTTGCTAACTGTAAGTATTCAAAGTTTCTGTTAAAAATTGTAATAATAACTTAGGGTCAAGAAAAAAAGTTATGGCGATTTGCTTTAATTAGCACAACAGAGCTTAATCTACGCAATGCATGTATCAAGTATGAGACTGATAGCAATTATGCAAACGATGTTTTGTATTGCTGGGGGATAATCAATTTCTACTGGCATTTAAAGTACAAATTTATCTCGGTGTATAATAAAGTGTGTTTGCATAAAAAGTGTGGGTCGTTTTGTTACTGAATATTAAACCACATCATTGTTAAATAGACAAACAATTTTATAATACTTTATATATATATATATATATTTATTTTATTTTAAACAGTTTATACTATTGTCACCGACGTAAGAGACTGTGAAACGTTGTTCTATAGGTATCGCTTTTACCATACAGGGTGATTCAGTCATAATGTCATTTATTTTAACCACGTATACGGAAGGCCTAATAAAGAAAATCGAAAACAAATTTTTTACTCGACCTTTCAAAAGATAAATAAATCGTAAGCATAACAAGATGCTCCTGGTACGCTACAAATTTTTCTCAAGAGACAAACAGACCTGTCTTAATTGAAGTAATTTCTTATCAACTGAAGCGAGAAATTCTTAATAATTCAAAAAAAAAAATGCAAGGATCTGGCATATTCATTACTTTAGATTATTCTACTGAGGAGTATGCCAATAGCAAAGTATTTTGTTAAGAAATCAAAGAGAAGCTAGAAAAGTTAATTTAGAGGCAAAAATTAAAAATAATAATTTGGTAATAAAAGAAAAGAAATACACGATTGAAGATTTAAAGACAACACCAAAATGCATTACTGATAGACTGGAGGGAAATCTACTAGCAGGTACGGAAGTAGACGGAAGTAAATATGTTGCTAGATCGGACCATACTAATCTAGAAGAGAGAACAGGAACAAAAAGAAAACAAGAAACCACATTTGGGAACAAAGTAAAGCGTTCTGCGAGATTAAACGTACAGCAGCAATAAAATTTAATTTGTGTCTTTGTCACATTTTTATTACTTTATTTTTATATTTTATTATATTTTAAAGATATGCTGATCTACATTGCTTAAAATAAAAATAAATAATTAAATAAATAAATCAAATACTAAGTGGTCATCGTATTTGTTTTAAATCAATTTAATGTTTGTTGTAATTTTGTCTTGTGTTGAATTTATTTTATATTTTGCTTTATGGTTAGTGTTCTAGATGTACGACTGTTAATTAAGTTGATTATTTTTCCGCATAGATACATACATAGTATATGTGTTATGTCTCATGTTGCTATTTGGTCATTTGAATGTTCGTTCCTTATTGGGTGGTGTCAGAAGCTTGACTTTATCCTGATTTTGATCAGCAGCTCACTTTTATTCCTGCTTATCGCTTAGTACATGCTAACAGGTAGGGTAGGGGAAGTGGTTTAGAATTTTTTATACGAAATAATATCAATTATACAATAATCCTAAATGTTTGATAACTCCGTGGAGCAATTTTGGATTAGTACGCATTTGTTGGATAGATCTTGTGCATTTGGTGCTTTTTACCGGAACCTCTCCTCCCCGGCTCCAATGTTTTGCAGGCTTTAAACAGGTTGGAAAATAGCTTGTCAACTATTATACCTGCATATGATTATGTTTGTGTGGCAGGTGATTTTAATATAGACATGCTTGTGTTTGGTCGTCCAACGGAGTTACTTTGTGACCTTTTAGAGTGTTTTAATTTAACTCAAATTGTTAATGAACCTACGAGAGTCACTGACACGTCACAAGCGCTTATTGATATAACAATATAACTTGCATATCGGATCCGCGTATTTTTTTGCACTGTTTGCCGGGAATTTCAGATCACTTTCTTACGGTTTGTCAGTTAGGTAAAGTTAAAGTACTATTCACAAGTATGTTACTTATAGAGATTTTGTTCACTTGAATGACCACCAGTTTATAGTGATATAGCTGATGGGATCATATTTATTCCTTAGATGACGTGAATTTGCAGGTTGATTTTTTTAATTTCAATTTACTGACTGTATTAAACCCATGCTCCACGTAGAAAAGTTAGAGTAACTAAACCTCATTGCCCTTGGTTAAGTTATTAAAGATATGATACAATTACGTAACGATGCTTTTCGTAAATATAAACAGTCTAGGTATCAAATTAATTGGACTTATTACAAACAAATTTGCAATTATGTCACCGGTGCAATCAAGCGTCGCCATAAAATAGTAAAGCGCTATGGAATACTTTTCGATAGTTTACTATTGTTAATAATAAACAATCCTCGGATCTACCATCTACATTTAATGATGTGAATTCAATAAATTTATTTTTTAATACTGTCCCTAGTGCCGATAAAACTCAAGCTTGCATTAATTTGTCATCGAAATATGACCGACCTTTAAATATAGGGAATGATTTTAAGTTCTCCTTAGTTCAACGGTATGAAGTTGTTAGAGTTATCAATAAATTGAAAAGCAATACTGTTGGTTCGGATAGTATTTCGCTGAGAATAATTCGAATGATTTCATTTCATTTACTACACCATATAACCTATGTATTGAATACTGCAATATCAACTAATAGTTTTCTATCTAATTGGAAGCATACGTTTATCATACCTCTTGCCAATGTTTCGAACCCCACCGAATATTCGCACCTGAGACCAATCAGCATCCTACCTACGATTTCAAAAATTTTCAAATCTATTACAAAAGATCAAATCTATTCGTATGTATGTAACAGCAAAATAATACCCACTATACAGTCCGGATTCCGTGCTCAACATAGCACTACCACTGCCCTTTTAAATATTACAGATGACTTGTTTCGTGTTACTGATGTCCGTAAATTAACATATTAGATTATAGTAAGGCATTCGATACCTTGGAGCATGAGTTACTTTGCAAGAAACTTACTTATTTTGGATTTGATCTAAATGCCGTTTATTTAATACGTAATTATTTAAGCAATCGTGTTCATAGTGTTTCATTGAATTCCAATATTTCTAATAAGTTATCGCTTAGATTGGGGGTACTTCAAGATTCCATATTGGGTTCTTTGTTATTTTCTATTTATATATCTGATTTCCATACCTTCATAAATAGTTGTAATATACATCAATACGCTGATGACATGCAGGTGTTCTTTCCCCTTTGACCAGTATAATATTGCTGAACAATTGATTAATTCTGATCTGAACTGTTTGCTTAATGCATCACTTGCTCATAATTTAAAACATAATGTCAATAAATCTGCAATGATGATTTTTGGGTTCAAGGAAAAAGATATATAATTGGCAATAGAATGAATATCTGTTTGAGTAGCGAGGTGTTGCCTGTAGTTGATTGCTGTAAAAACTTAGGTATACGGATCGACCTGGATTTGAAATTTACTAAACACATTAATTATATATCCAAAACATGTTATAACATCCTTAAAAAACTTTTTTCCCAACGACACATTTTAGGCATTTGCTGCTGGACTGCGTAAATTTGATCATGTGAGTTGACGAGTTGGTTGGTGAGTCGGTTGGCTAAAACTTGATAAAATGCGTACTATTCATAGTCTTTACCTTGTGCATAAAGTTTTGGTTACGCGTGCACCTCAATATTTACTCAATAAACTTGTACGTCTGCACTCTAATAACACTAACACTAGAAAGAAACATTTTTTACGTATTCCTAAACACTCTTCTGCCAGCATGAAACGTAACTTCTCATATATATCTAGTAAGGGATATAACAAATTGCTTCCACATTTTAGAGAATATTCAATTTTTAATTAAAAAAAAAAAGAATAAAAGAATATGTTTGTATTTCGGATGGCTGATTGTATTATCGAGAAATTTCCTAAGTTTCGGATATCACTTGAGTTCGTTAGTTTTATAATTAAGTCTTAGTTATGTCATTTTGTAGTAGTTGTAATGTTTATCAATATGTATTAATGATGTAAACCAGGTTAAGTTGAAAAGCAACCTTGGCTGATACTTCACCTTTTCATTGTGTACTTTATTGGCAATGAATATGGTCCATTATTATTATTATTTATGATGACACGTACGAGTATTGAAGCTAAACAGCGTTGTCAAAACCACTTGCATTTTTAAGGCGTTCATTAAGCGTTTTGTCAAGGTCTGACGTAAAATTAATTCATCATGCCCTCGTAATGCAAGTTCAAAAGCTCCGCAAAATGTTATACATACGGTAGATCAAGACTCCGATTGGGGGATTGTTGATCACTGAATAGGTATGCAGACTGTTTTTTGTTGACAGTACGAGGGTTTTTTTATTAGTGTCTGTATTTAAGAGGCCTGTTACCAGTTTTCTTAGAAAAAAATCTATTTTTTTCGATGCCCTAAATCATATTTTTGACACAAGTAAACTAAGGTTTAAAACGTAAAGGAAACTAAATAAATGGACATCCTAGAAGCGGCGAATTATTTGACTAATTTATACACATTTTGTTTCTGAAAATAATTGATAATAACTGTAAATTTGGAACTAAGAAAGTTAAAGTCTGCTAAAGGAGCTCCTTACGTTCAAATAGTATCAGGCGGGAAATACGAGGTAGGCAAAGACAGAGGATGTAAGGGAAGTCGGACGGTTGCAATGTGCTTACCGGAACAGTCGAGTTGACTTGCATCTAGCGTTGTCCCTTAAATACAAAAAACGTTTCAGCCTCTCTTAATAATGTAACCTAGTGAGTATTGGATTTTTTTCATTATTTATGTAATGAAATGTGAATGATTTATTTTCATCCGTTGAAGTTTAGTAATTTCAATATTAAATATTTTTTTATGTTAATTGCACACTTTAGAAAAATAATTTATAGCATCAATTGCAATAACTATACACTACGGGACTACACTACTATAGGAAAATATTTATATTTGGTAACGTCGCGTCAGACCGACGCCGAGTTGAATTGCCACCAGCGGTCAGTGACAGTCTGATATAGGGGGTTTAAATATTGATTGAAAATATTTTTTCCCGGCTTAAATATGCATTTATTTTTTTTATCGCGTATTCGTATTATACTCATGTTTCCCTATCTTGTCCGAAAATTAATGACATTATGACTGAATCACCCTGTATAAAAGAAAATGCGCAATCATAAGAAATTTTAGTTGTACTCTTAAGCCGGTTACGTACGGTGAGCGATAATGACATTATTGAAAATTCCCGAAACAGGTCGATTTTTGATTTTAATTTACTTTTTTTCAAATAATAATTTAATACCTTCGAGTAATGACGTCATCACATTTTTTTTAATGGAACACCACATATTTTTCCAATATCCAAATTACCCTAGCTGAGCTGTTTCCAAAAACGTATCACAAGTTGCTCCTATTGTTACAGGGTGGGCAACAATATCCAAATTATTTACAAATACCAAAGTTATTTACAAATGAATAAACGTACTAAAAAATTGATTGAATTCATTCCTTGAGATCGTCAAGATTATTTGGCTTAGTGACGTATACTTTTTTTTACATATAGGTCCTCTTCTGCGGTCCAATCCAGCGATGAGGAAACACGTCATCTAAGTAGCAGCGAACAGCGATGGTAAATCTGGTTTTTCTTCATTGGGGAACAGTACAACCAAGGAAGGAACTAAATCAAATTGAAGAAAATCTAAATGTCTTGCGCCATCTAAATCTCCTTCAAATAAATACGGCCCCAAAATTCGATTATCAACAGTTTCGGCCCAAACATTGACCTTCTGGGAACGCTGAGTGTGTACTTCCATCGTCCAGTGTGGATTGTGATATAACCAGTACCGACAATTCTGTTTATTTACGGTGCCACTCAGATAAAAAGACGCCTCCCTCGTCTGAGTCAATTATGCGTTTGACAAAATCCGAATGTGCCTGACATTCTTCCATCATCATTTCGCAAAACCCTGTCCGTCTGTAAAAATCGTTAATTCTTGCACTAAGTGAACTTTGTAGGGATGGTACTTGCTTTTGTGAAAAAATCTACCCAATGTGCTTTTACTCACACTTAAATCACCTGCTAAGATTCTCATAGTTGAATGCGGGTTTTCATGAAGGGTCGAAAGGACTTGTTGCATGATTGTGTCATCAGTGATATAAATTCACGATCAAATTAGCTGAAGAGACGAATATCGCACAAATTAGTTTCTCTTAAATTACTCATCCTGGCTGATTTTTCACTTGATAAAAATTCAGTCAAAGAGTGACCGCAAAATCCGCCCGTTTTTGCGTAGTGTGTAGCAAGAACGGGGAAGGTTGTACAGAGATCTCCGTGGGGTTAAATTGATCGTCATGAAAAATCTAGGTGAGCATAATTCGATTTTTCCAATATTTGCCCGACTTACCCCTACTTAAGCCACCCTTGAAGTCGGGGAAAACTAGTCAGAATTTCGCAAAAGATCGAATTATGGGGCCCGTCTTTCATATCATTTGTCATTCACGCCTCCGCCATTTTTTACCAAGAATTGATCGATCATTTTCCACCCCTTAAGTAGGGGTAAGTCGGACAAAATTGACTGAGTTGATGGTAGAAATGGAGTAATTAGGTTATTATCTCCCAGAACTTACGTATCATCCTTGACTTCTTAGAGAACGTACTTATTATTTTTGACTAAACAACTCATCCTTTCAATTCAAATTATAGTCTTACATACTTCTTTCTCGATTGGAAAAATTAAAGTCAAATTTACTGACCGTACGCAAAAAACGGGGTAGTAAGTTTGTTATTATCAATTTGCCTATTATTTTTGGCTTAAAGAACTTAAATCATTCGTTAAAATTAATTTCAAATAATAAGAATCTAAGAATGAAATTCATAATACTGCCAGGTTCAAATTGTGGTCTTCTGTATTTCTTCCCCTACTTGATAAAAATTGACAGCTACATTTAATGAACCAATTTCAAGAAATGAGGTAAGGTACCATCCCTGAAGAGTACATATTATATTTGGCTAAACGGTTTATCTTGTTTGGTTTAAATTATCGTACCTCTTTCTCCACAAGAATATAGTGTAGATAGGTCATCATTCTACAGATGTTACGTATTACTTTTGGCTAAAGGAGTCATTCAAGTTCAAATGATAGTCTCGCATATTTTTCTTATTTAAAAAAGTCAAATTGAATGGTCTAATGAATGAAACTGGATAGTTAGGCTATCAATTTGGAGGGGGATATCTATTATTAATGGCTAAACGACTTTAAATAAAGACTAAGTCTAATCGATAGTTTATTATTAGTCTCGAAAACTTGCATCATTTCTGGTTAAATGGTTCGCCTCTTTAGATTCAAATTAACAGTTTAAGTTTATAAATTAACGATTTTCTTGCTTTAACCATATTGTGTAGTACCAGCGTTTATTTTACGGGTCGTGTCTACTGCAGCTAACAAGTCACTGTTACGTCAAATTTCTGGCAGTCAATGTGGGGCCACATAAGTATTTTTTTCCAGGTGTGAGTTTTGGACTTGTTTTTTAATACTTACCGTGCTCCTGTAATAAATAAATATAATTCAGCATGAGTGTGAAGATACTTCCATATCCTTGCAATTCTCGTTGGAAGATTTGATTGCGGTAAAGTGAGGAATTTCAAGACGCCAATGCAAGCATCTCAACTTTTAGAGATAGGAAAACCTGTGAAATGAGAAACAATGCTAAGTCATATTCTAGGCAAAGCAAAGCTAGTAAATATTTCAGACGGAGATCAGAAGAAATATAAGTAGTCAGAATTTCTTGCAACGATTTAGGACTTGAGAGCAAGACACTTTAGAATACAGAATATCTCCTACGCGATTGGCTGGGTCGTCGACAAGTGTTGAAAGCGAAAATAGAATAGTTCATAACGTTTCCAAGGCATGTAAAATCGCTATGTTCAGTTCTTTCACAATATTTCAGCAACGGCAGCAGATATCTGTATATTTTACGGTTTCCGTGATGCCAATGGTGAGCCATGAAAAACGGACAACCCTGTACAGTCTTAATTTTTGTTCCGTCTTAACATATCGGTAAACTAAGGTCGTTTTATTAGATTTACATAGTATTTAATTATACAGGGTGTCTGTGTAAGCTTGGGAAATCTCGGAGCTGGAGATACTGGTGACCAAAAAAAGTCGATTGAGCTAAATATGCCTTATCCGAATGTTGCTGGTTTCATAAATACAGGGCGTTCAATGCTAGAATTTTATTTTGAAATATCTCAATAACTTTGAAACCTGTCGGAGTATTAAAAAAAATTGGCACAATTATGTTTTTTGGCACGACAAATAAGAATTTTTAACTAATTTTGACGTCACTAGTAGAGGGCGCCACTTATGGCACAGCATGTTTCTTTTAAATGGCAGAACTTATTTGTTTATTGTATCCATCTGTCCATTAAAACAATCGATTCTTCTACCTGTTATATCTGACAAAGATATACCTTGTTGAAGTCATTAGAAGTAACCATTTTTGAAATAATTGTATTTGAAATATTCAGTGCAGCGATTGAAAACTGTTTTCGTTTCAGGTAAAGTGCCTTTGCTACTGAAAATACAGCAAAATGTTATTCAGAATGGTAAATTATGGAGACGTGCAAAATTTCAAAAATATCGGCCTGCTTTGATAAAATCTTGCCTACTTAAATAATGTTTACCCTTTATGTAATCGTATTTGTATTTGTCATGTTTAATTTAAAATTCATTGACAGGTTAAAGTCACTTTTGACATTGTCGATATTTAATTTCAAATAATTTTAACTTATTGGTATAATAATTTTTATAGTTACCTAGATATTTGACTCAACGTAAAGGAGGCCACCTGAAGAAACAATCCTAAAAATAGGTCAGATCTCATTGTGGTTGAATTTTTGAGTTCCCACAGTTTCAAAAGTGAACTTAGATATTTATAGTGTTTTCATTAAATCAGGTTAGTAAATTTAGCTAGGTTAATATTTTTTTAGATAATTATTGAACAGAACTTTGTCTGTGGAATTGTTCATTAGCATACCTAGATGTTTGGTATCAGAGAGCATACATATGACTTCATTGATAGAAATTGTAGGAGATTTAATTTATATTAGCTTAAAATACCTTTCTAATATAATAAAAAATGTTACAAAAGCTAATAATAAAGAATATATGGGTAGATATTGCGGGTGTAATTCAACGCTGGTCGGGGCTTTAGTCCACAGAGTAGTTAGTTTCACACAATATTGTTAATACCTAAAAATATATAAAAAATAGGGATGCAAGTTTTGTAATTTATATATTTCTCGACTAAATTTAAGACGCCTTTCTTTTTTTATCTACTCTACGAGGACCATAAACTCTCCAAAACTGACAAATTTTTGCCGACTCTATATAAAAAATTCTAATATTTATGATACAATGGAGTTAATATCTCCAATGAAGAAAGACGTTTTCGGGAACATTTTATTTTGATATATCTGTACATGGTATTATTTCAAATGGTTAATAAAATCATAAAAGCCAACTTCACTTATCTAGTTACGTACCTATATGAAAATGTATACAAAATAACATAAAGCAGACGTTCTTTTAACCTGGTTAATATCAAAAGTCTTGTATACAAAATAAGTATATTGCAATCGACACACATAAAATGTGTGGGTGCAACACCTGGAATAAGCTTACCATACACGTTCACATCTGCTTTAGATTTTTATTTGTAATATAATCTTTTATAATCAAAACTTGTGAAAGATACACATTGCTTAATTTTCAGGTATGTGTATATTTACATATTTTGTATTTATTTGATATAAGCTCTATCGAACCTGTTCTTAATTAAGAACGAGAAAAGATTGTATTACTTTTAATTTTTGTTAATAAAATGGATAATAATTATCATTATTACTAAATGAGGAATGTCAAAAACTTTACTTATTCGACGCCATACTTTGGTATGTGGATTTAGATACACAGGGTGATCGATTTAGCAGGAAAAATGAGTTTTTCTGGAAAACGGTAGAAAAAAAATTATTTTAAAAAGTATTTAACTGTTACTCTCTTTTATTAGAAGTTATAGTAGAAAATATAGAAATTATCTTTACGAAGTTTTAGGCGTTGCGGCCCTTCAAAAATATTTCTTTCAACAACATACATGATTTATTAGATCACTGCAAAGATCAAGCAGCAGTTTTTTTACTTATTTTTTAGGGTTCTCTAACTTTTAAGTCTCTCTAATCGACACTAATGACGCATATCATCAGTAGTTACATTTTTTTGTATAGATATAACCTAATCTAAGCAAGCACGAGTACAATATATACATTAATTACCCAAAAATGCGTACATATACATACATTTAAGTAAATAGAAATGCCAGGAAATGATTAATTAGAGAATTTTAAAATAGTCTTTGAGAATTCGAAAAATCTAAATTAGTAAAGACATTTATTGAGTTTGCTAGTCCGAGCATTGCAACAGGAGGGGCTCGGATGGAGGATCCTATACTGGAAATATGATGTTGGCTCCAAACCCGTCTTGTTGTTGAATTAAACAATATTATCTTCTTAGTGGACTATATTTTGGGTAGATACGTGAATTACAACATTATAACTTTTTTGTTATATGACATATATGTATTACAATTTGAGATGTATTAAAAACAACTGACTATTTCTTGACTACAAAACAAAGATTGCTCTATCTTTCCCCATAGATGGCGCTACTAAAACTAATGCGATATTAGTATACTGTGGTGATGCCAAACATGGCGTAATATTTTAAATACAAATAAGCACTTGGCGCGACACATGAAACATTAAAGACGAATGGGTACGAAATGGTGGTACATTAAAAGGTATTAATCGTAAAATACTTGGTTCATTTATAAGGTTATTGATAAGTTTATATAAAAACATGATAAGTGAAACTTTACGTCTATTCTTCTAATTATTTCATATTCAGTTCGAAGTAGTGCGATCTAATAATATTATAATCAAGACGTACATGATATTTTGTAAAGTAAAAGTATTTCAAATATTTATTTTGTATTTTTTCAATTGAGCTCAAATAATATTGGGGCTGTGTTTGCCAAATAATTGAAGCAAATTCAAATTTAGGTCTGACTAATGTAAAGTATAGAATTTTTAATGTTTGAATATTTGTAAAAGTTGCAGTTTGTCTGATAATAAATCTTAACATTCTGTTCGCGGAATTTATAATATGGTCTGCAAAAGAAAGATCACTGCTATATCTCAGATTAAGATCCTTAATACTAAAAATTCTGTTTAATAAGTTACCATTCATACTGTAGTCAAACACTATATGGCAAACTATATGGCATTTCTTCAAGTTAAAATGCAATTTATTACTAACACTCTAATCAACAATACTATCTATATCTCTCTGTAGTGCCACATAATCTCTAACAGTTTTAATTTTTTTTATAAAATATTAAGTCATCATCATAAAGTAAACATTTTCAAAAAAATAAATAACAAATACTAATGGTCCCAAATTTGAACTCTCAGGCACCCTAGAATAGGCATGATACTTGCCTGAAGTATTTCCATTGTGTTTAACAACAAAATGTCTGTTTTGGAGATACGTTTTGAATAAATTTAAAGTGTTTTGAGAAATCCAATGCTGTGTAACTTTTTCAATAGTAAATCATGATTAACATTGCCAAACCCTTTTGTAAAATTTGTATAAATTGCGTCAATTTGATGTTTTTCCTCAAATGCCTTATATATATCATTTAATAAATAAAAGTAGATTGGTATTAATTGACTTTGCAACAAATTCATGTCGTTGCTCTGAAATATATTTTTCTACATGTTGATAAAGTTTAAAATGTATAATGTGTTCAAATAATTTAGCTGGAGCACATAAAATTGCTATTCCTTTATAATTTGATTTATCCGATTTATCACCACTTTTGTAAATTGGAGTATATAGAGCTAACTTCAACAAGTCCGGAAATTTTCCTGATTCTATAATTAAATTAAAAATATGAGTCAACGGCAATCTTAACCATTCCTGACATCCTCTCAAAATATAGAGTGGTATACCATCACTACCAGATGCTTTTTTTGGTTTCAGTTTTTTTATTGCTAAACTATAATTTAAATAATCAATTTTATTTAAATTTAGAAAGTTATTATGATAAACCTTGATAGTCGCGGGAAAATTAGTAGAGTAAAGTCGGCATATAAGGAATACCCATTCTTTAGGGCGCTGTGAATAGAACAGCAAGGTGTTGAGGACTACAATATTTTAAGAAAAAATGCTTTATAGTGTCTTCTAATGGTATTACTTAATATATAGGAATCTAAATTATTTTAAACAATTTTTTTTAAGATAATAAAAAAAGTGCATATGTTTACTATGTTTAAATATGGAGGCTAATATGGAATAGTGCGGTAGGGTGATATGGAATAGAGCGAAAATACGAAATACTTTTTATTAATAAAGTATTTGTTAATATTTTAATACAAACAGAATATATACATATATTTGTTTGCAAAAATCGCGTACAAAAATATCTCCTTTGGCAGTCGTACATGTTTCGTGAGCCCAACCATGGCAGATAACGCGTATTACCCATATTCCTCTACATCGGCTCATAAGGAATTGTTATTGACAAAATATACATTCCGCATCATTATTGTATGGCTTTGTAATGTAATAACTTAATGGAAGGTCATCATCAGATGAATCATCAAATTCAAGGTTATTTTCAGATTCAGAAGAGCTAGAAGAAACCTGTTTTCTGGATTCTGCTTTTTTGTTTTCAATCCACTAACTTAGGTAATTTTCCGAGTAACTTTTTCTCGTGAACTATTATTAATTGATTGTTCAAGTTCTTCCTTGTTCGGTGTCGATGTAATGATTTCAAAGACGAAAGACGAAAAAGTGTAATTCTTGGAACATTAAATCGTTTTGATGCGGTTAAATAGTCCAAACTTTTGCTTCTCACTGCTTCTATAGCTTTTTGCATATCACAAGAACGCCAACATAGTTACATTTCTGTAAAATTAAATATTTGCAATAAATTAAAAACATATGGGTACGGGTAATATAGGATACCATTAAGACGGATAATATATAGCCGCCATAGTAAAAGTAAACAAATACCACTACAAAAAATGTTTGAATAAAATTATTGGGCTAAATTGTCAATAGCTAATCTAAATTATATTATAGCATACTCACCTTGTAATAAAAACAAATTCTTTACAACAAATTCAAACAAAATACGTTCTTCAGTAATGCTGCGCAGAAACATTCGTACATAAATACAGTAAAATCACAAACTCACGTTTTGCAACCATATGCAGTTTTACCTACTGGATATACTTATAATAGTGATCCACAATACCGATGGTCATGCTATTATTGCCATTACCCAACAGATGGAACATTTCTTTTAAAAAATAACGGATATTCCATATTACCCGGTATATTCCATATATGCCGACTTTACTCTAGCATAAGATGATTTATCAGTATCATAAACAGATGAAAAAAGTTGTGCAAAGCCTCTCCAATGCTGGATGGTAGGGGAAAGTCGGGTAATACCGATTTAATTATTTTACATTGCAGAACACTGCTTTAAGTTTCCAAACTTAGTTACGATTCTAAAACATAGATGTCGAAACTTTCTGAATGTAAACAGATACCGTACCAGTTTTAGTATGGCAACTGGTATAGCAAACGTGATTTTGTTGTTCCTTTTTTCAAGAAATATATTTGAAACAAATCGTAAGTACATGACACTGTCTAATTTTAGGTAAACGTAATTCACGTTATATGTTACTAAAGTCATAGCTGGTTTGTTGATTAATTGTTTGAATATTGCTTTTTAAACTAAATAATATGGCCACAGCTTAAATAACAATCAGCTCACAGACTCGTATGAGCTTCAAGGACAAATTATCAGGTTTTAATACTTCAAAGGTGCCGCCGTAGAGTCTGTGAGCTGATTGTTATTTAAGCTGTGATATGGCTGTGTTAATTCGGGTAATTCCGATCAGTTGAGTCCGCCAAAAAAAAGAAAAACTGCCATAAATCGAGCTAAGCAGGTAAAAAGAAACATTTCAAGTACCAAGGAAAAGGAAGCTCTACAAGCTGCCGACGTACCCTGTATACTTTGTGAAGAATTTGGCAAAGACAACGAATGGTGGATGACGTGTGATTGTTGAAAATCTTCTCATGCAGAATGTGCTGGAATATAATTATATATACAATTTATGTAAATAATTAAATGACACTTATTATTACCCATTAAGTACCTTTTTCACGTTAAAGAGTGACCGCAAAATCCGCCCGTTTTTGCATAGCATAGCATAGCAAGAACGGGGAAGGTTGTACAGAGGTCACCGTGGGCTTAAATTGATCGTCATGAAAAATCTAGGTGAGCATAATTCGATATTTCCAATATTTGCCCGACATATCCCTACTTAAGCCTACCTTGAAGTCGGGGAACACTGGTCAGAATTTCGCAAAAGATCGAAGTGGATATCATTCCCCGTCTGCTATTGGCAATAGGGGTGGTTTTACTCTCACGCGGGGGGTGTTTTTCACCTTGAGCATTTTTAGGAGGGCATTCTTGATGTTACCCTTGCCATGTGGAATTGCGCCAATTTTTACCCAGATTTTGCTGACCATTTTTTCTGTTTTCTTGTTTTAGGGGTGGTTTCCACCCTTTCAGTAGGGGTAACTGATCAGAATCCGGCAGAAGAACGAATTATGGGGGTATGTATTTCATATCATTTGGAGTTATAAGGAAGAGTGGCACAAAAAAGGCAATTCATGAAGGGAACATCATTTGCCGCCGGTTTTCGGCAATAGGGGTGGTTTTACCCCCACGCGGGGGGTATTTTTCACCTTGAGCATTTTTGGAAGAACATCTCTGATCTCTTGTCATTCACGTTACCGCCAATTTTTACCAAGAATTGATCGACCATTTTCCACCCCTTAAGTAGGGGTAAGTCGGACAAATATTGGAAAAATCGAATTATGCTCACCTAGATTTTTCATGACGATCAATTTAAGCCCACGAAGATTTCTGGACGACCTTCCCCGTTCTTACTACATATTACGCAAAAACGGGCGAAAAAAATGGGTTTTTTTGCGGTTACTTCTTATGATAAACAGAATAATTTCTTATTTAAATACAAATATTGGCATTACCCTACCCTATGGTTGGTATTATACGCCTAATCGGTCGAAATTTTTTAGTTCATTCCAAATCCCTATCGTATCTGAAAATATTGTAAATGTTAGTATCCAGTAATTCGCCATCCAACATATATCCACTCAACCATGTTTCAACAGCCATAATGATATCATAGTGATGATCAACAGAATTGTTATAAAAGCTATTAGTTTTAGTCCTTAAGCCTCTGGAATTTTGAAAATATATAGACAAGTTAATCAATTCCTCCTTAAACACCTACTAATTTAAAAACAAATTATAGACAAAAAAGAAAAGCAGGTGAATATAAAAAACAAGCATAGTTAACTCTGATGCATAATTATATATTAATATCTATTCTTAATTGGTGCCTACTTATTGCTTATTAATAGAACAAACAAATAAATTTGCATACGTAAATATAGGTATCTATGAAAAAATGTTTGATTTTCTGAGAACAGAAAATTTTAATACCTATTCAAATAATAGAAAAAATAACAAATGAAAAATAAGCAAACAATGTAAAATTATGTTGCTTCATCCCTATGGCTAACGGTTGGAGTTTCATTTTTATCCCTTGTATCCAGATTTCGAACTTGCTATTCTGAAGTTACAATTATTTTTCTTCTATTATGAAATAAATACATTTTGCCATTTTTCGTCCAACATGCTGCATTAACTTCCTGCGCCAACTTATAAATTTTGAGATTTTTTACAGATAGCATCTCGGTCATAAAAATTCCTCTCTTTTCCAACGATGCACAAATGCTACTACTAGCGATAGCAGTTACTGAGGTCCTGTTTTTCAATGTGTATTGACAACTTATTTGAAGTAATATCAATAGCATTTTGCAGTAATATATTAATACCACAATTTTCACTTTCTTTAACACCATCCATTAATAAAGCATTATTATTTAAATTTAATTTTTCACTATTATTGCAAAGTTCATCTGTTGTCAACTTTAACTGATTTAGGCTCAACTTTCGTTCAAGGAAAATCAGTTACAAAATAAATTGTTCTATAGGAAGGTTCCACAAAATATTAATAGTATATAACTAATTTTTATTTTCCGAGGAAATGTTTCGTTGTCCGGAAAACTCGAATTTTTCTTATATTACATTTTAACTGAAAATTGCCCCAAAAAAGTCTTTTTTAAATGTCTTTATATTATATGCTACTCTAGAAATACAAAATTAATAAAATTGCGGCGTTGATTTGATGTAAAAATTTATGGAAAATTTCCATTTTTCTTCGACTTTAGAATAAGGGAAATCTGTTATAGAAATGATAATTAGATGATTTGATTTGATTACTAATTTGCTCTTTAATGATACCTATATAATTTTATTTGCGGAAATTATTTTTAAGGAAAATATTGAGGAAAACCATTTATATATTCATGTTTTTTAGGGTTTTGTGAATAAACGAATGTTATTCAAGTTATAAAAAAGAAGTGGATTTGTAGCTTTTTGTTTTTAATTGAGAGCGCCCGGTCGACGTTTCGAAATTCGCGCTTCGCTCGCGTATATTAATTATATCCACATAGATGTTTGTTATATAAATATAAATGTTAAATAAAAAGCATGTGATTTTGTAAGAATTCTGTATGTATTTAAAAGTTAAGGTATCTTTTGTGGCAATATTGTGGCGGATATGTCAAAATAATGATTTTTATGTTGAAACTATTTATTTATTTGAAAAATCTCCATATTCTAATTTTATACAATTCATACATCGGATCTAGACTGTTTTTCTTACAATGGCGTCTCCACAAGTAAACGCAAATTCGTTCAGTGGAATATGTCTTAAATTTTTTTTGCAGTCGACCTCGACGACTCGATCCGTTGGGTACCGTCTTCAGCAACGAATTCAACACTATGGTTAACAGGTGTAATATCTGAATGGATAATAGATCTTTTTTTTACATGTTGTTCCAAAAGGGGAATTAACGTGTCTGCATCCTTTTTATTTTCGGGACAAATTATCATTCCTAAGTCTTCTGAGTTATCGGCAATCATTGCGAATGCCCAGTGACCTTCAATTACTCTTCCTCTGTTATATTTTCGTTTACCAAATTTGCATTTTTGTGTTAAGAAAAATATCTACAATTCACAGCAAAAAATATTTTTTATGTAACTGATTTCCCTTTTCTAAAGTCCACAAAATTTCCTTTATAATGGATATAACGCATTTCCGCGGGAAAATTTTAATATTTCTGTGTTCAGAGAGGCCTGTGAATGCTATTTATTATTATTATTTTTTTCATAGCTGATTTCCCTTAAACGAAACTTGACCCCTGATTTACTACAGTTTTTAAATGACTTAAGCTGGTTTCTACAGTAGCCTCAAATTTTGCGAACTTTTGTTGCAACACACTTAAAACACTGGAACTCACTGAAGTAGGTGTTAAAGTTAATGGTTTACAAAATTCTTTCATCTCATCTAAGCCACTTTTAAATTGCACTGCGAGTTCTTCCACTCGCGTATTTAGTTATTTAATGTTTTTCGCCATTTTACTTAGCATTTGTTGGTCCCTAATATACTATACACTACAGAATATTTGAACACTTATATGTTCTTCAATACATAAAGTACTTTAACCATAGTACATCAGAGCTATTTTATCGTGCTCACTCACTCAGCGCCATATTGACTATCTAAGTATATGCAGTTAAAAATGTGTAGGTATGCAACTATTTTGTCACGTAATATGTAACCCATAGAATGAAAGTCCGGCGCTTCCACCAAATGTCACGTAATGTGTCACTGTCCTGCACTGAACGTCCCGTCTTTATTGGTGGCAGTATGGCACCTTCCCCGAATATGTCACATCCACCTTTAAATATATAAAAATAATATCTGTATTATACAAACAAACCATGTCCTAGTCCAATCAGATTTTAATTTAAGACGTAATAAAAATTACTGTGCGTCTTATTAAATTTTGAAAATTACTATCATGTGTGAAAATTAAATTTTAAAATCATCAAACATTATTTTCTTGAAATTTTTGTTATGTAACACCATAATATTTCATGATGTATGTATGTAGAATGACACGCTCCTTCAAATGGCATGATTGGGGGGAATTGGGGGATGCTATTTAAAATAATTGTCGATGACGTCATATCTCGAACCACGATGACGTTACAAATGTGGGTCGTATGTCAAAATATGCCTTTTTTAAAAACAAAATCGACGTGCCAGGGGATTTTTTCGAAAACTTCTCAATTTCAAAAGTAATTACTTTATGCGTTACTTTTCGAAAGCACTGTATTTATTAACTAAGAAAAGTACATATTATTAAATAACTGCTTATACATTTGATATAATATACCAGTTAGTGATTAAAAATGCAAAATTATTTTTAGTTAATAGCTACATGTTCCTTATTAACATGTAATTAATAATTTAAAATAAATATATGATTCTAGCTTCTGAAATATATTTACCAATATTGAATAATAATATATTCTTTAAGAATATTCTTTTTTTTATCAGAAAACCTGTTTATATTAACAAGAATTATTAGTATTTCGACCATGAGTAAGTAAGCCCAGTTATACAGTATGCGCCAAAAGTATGGAATAAATTCAATAAAAACGAAACAATTATTTTTTGGGAAAAATCCTCGAACAGGTCGATTTTTAATTTAAAAAATACATATTTTAGCGTAAAATGCGATTTTCAAATGTCATTTATTTTCGGGTAATGACGTCATCGATTTTTTTTTAAATGGCAACACCATATTTTTTTCCTTGATTCTGAAAGATCGTTTAATTCTGTATCAGACAGTACTAAAATTTTGCTCTTACATAGAAAAGTTTTCGAGTGAACGTTAGAAAACGTAAATCAATTAAAATAAAGCAAAAACGTTATTTAATGAAAAATATCCAGATCGCCCTATCAGTCAATCAACAGTCAGTAAGGTAGAGTCTAAATTTAGAGGTTTCAGCAAGACGGTGCACCTCCGCACTATGCGCGCCCTGTACGAGATTTTTTGTACAACTGTTTTCCTGGGAGGTGGATCGGCAGTCGCGGACCGATAGAATGGCCTGCAAGATCGCCAGATCTTACACCTCTTGACTATTTTTTATAGGGATACTTGAAGTCAAAAGTGTACATTAATAAACCACCTAATTTAGAAGAACTTCAAAATCCCATTCGGGACGAAATACGCAGAGTTACCCCAGAAATCATTCATAATGTGCAAGAAGAATTTCTTCACAGACTTGCGCATTGTCACGAAGTTGGTGGATGGCAATTCGAACATTTAATTTAAGTATAAAATTTAATCAATTGTATTTTATTTTACATACCTCAGAATTGTTACTTTTTTATGGATAAAATTTACGTTTTCTAACATTCAATCGTCATTTACTCGAAAACTTTCCTATGTAAGAGGGCAAAATTACTACTGTCTGATAGAGAATTAAACGATCTTTCAGAATCAAGGAAAAAAATATAGTGTTGCCATTTAAAAAAAAATCTATGACGTCATTACTCGAAAACAAATGACATTTGAAAATCGCATTTTACGCTAAAATATGTATTTTTTAAATTAAAAATCGACCTGTTCGAGGATTTTTCCCAAAAAATAATTGTTTCGTTTTTATTGAATTTATTCCATACTTTTGGCGCATACTGTATTTTATTCGCGTAGCCACAAGACAAGATTTTACGTCATTTGCTTACACCAACCTGCGACCATCCCTTTAGCTCTAGCTTCTAGTTGCTTCTTGTCAGTTTTGTACTAGCCCAGGTTATGTAGTGTATCGATGGAAGGAGGTGTCTTGTGTGTTGTATAAATAAATTGCATAATAGAATGTATTAAAATGTAAGCAATGGTAGGCCTGTTCTATTTTGCAAGATCTTACATCATTAGATATTTAGGACCTATTTTCGGTATCAATGCAATTTATATGGAGGTATGCTTTCTACGAGTATTACCTACCATTATTATTTTTATATTTTTAATTGATAGGGTACATACTATGACTTTTTTGTATGATCTAAGACTTTTTAACTTATAGGTATAGTCAAATTTCTATGTCCATTGACCATGAGAAATTATAATTAATATTTGCAACATGCATGAAAATATCAATGTTTGACTTATATCATTTTATTTTTCCTGAAAAAAATTCATGTAAATGTTTTAAGGAAATTCTAACGTAGTAAAATAAGTATTATAACATTAAGCAAATAATGTTAATGTGAAATTAAGATAGGATATCTAAATACTTAAGTATTAATTCTATATTTTTTTAATTTTTTTTTTAGCAAATTGTATAGATGAGTTTGTCCTATTAAGATGTTTGACATCAAGTTGTTCAGAATTTAAAGCAGTATCAAAATTGAATTTTGGTCTTAGAAGCCTGTGAACCGATGATTTTTTCAACCCTAGGTTTTACAATTGTCTTATGTACACTGAATGTATTTATATCTGCAGATAACGAAACATATTTATAAGGTACATATTTTTAATGCATATGTAATATAATGTTTAATGTATGGTATGTGTATAATGTATATATAATATATGTAATAGAACATTATTAATTAAAAATATTTTTATTCTTAACATTGACCAAGAGAAATCGTAATAGAAAATATACATAACATATACATTTTAATAGTAATAACAATAATTTTATTATGACATACAAGTTATTCTTTAATAATGAAGCATCTAATACTCAAAAATAAGTTACACTACCTGCCATATACCAAATATTATTGCTACTAATATGTCTTTCCGTTTTTAGAATATATTTAAGGTATATAATAATATTTAATATTATTAATTATTAAATCAAATTTATCAAATGTAAATAATGATCATTCAAATATATACACAATTGATGATAAATAAATATATATTTCGCCATATTTCAATATATAGTAAATAGTGTTAATAAGCCTAATTCCTCAGAAATAAATTGTTTTTTCAGTGACAGTGACAAAAAAGCAGGTTATCCTGTTAACTGCGTATTTTTGGCGGCAAAATATGACGATTTGACCTTACTTACCTATATAGAAGAATGCCTCCCTTGAAAGATACAGGGTGTAAAGTTGAAATTTAAAAATTGTTTTTTTGTTATAATTTCTTCAGGACCACGGATCAGTTTGAAATTTTGTGGAGAAACTTCTTGTTATTAATTAAATCCTTAAGGGTAGGTAGGTAAACGATGCATAAAGAAAATGTAGAAAAAGGGGGGGGGGAAGGGTTATTTTATCCCCCCCCCATTTTATTCTGACGCATGCCTATGGACAATTTTTTATAATGTAGAATTTTGTTTAGAATATTGTATTACTCTTAATAGTTTTTCGTAAAACTCCTCATTTTCAAGATAAATTCAATATTTGAGCATGCAATGTTAGAAATAGTAGCATCAAAATACATATGCACTTAATAACATTTTAAATTTCATATTACAAAGGAACTATTTCTAATGTTATAAGTGTTGGAACTTATTTTATACAAATATATATTTTTTTCATCAATGTAAATATTATTATTAAGGAAAATATTATTATATTAAGGAAAAACAGAGATTTGAGAACCATATTAGTTATTAAACAGATTTACACTAAATGCATTAGATAATATTACAACCACAACCATAACCGATACCGACTTATAACGATAACGATAATAGCAATAGCAATATCAATATCAATAGCCATAGGATTATCCATAGTAATAAGAATGGCAGTAGCAATAGCAATAACGTTAACGTTGTTGTTGTTAACGTTAACCATAACCTTAACGTTAACGTTAACGCTAACACTAACAGCAACATTACCACTAGCATTAACAGCCTTTATGTGTGTCAGTGCTTTTATTTTATTGTATGATAAATTGCATCAAATGAAACATAATTGACTTAACAATTTTTTTTCTGGTCAACGGTGTTTCTACATAACAGTGACAACTTACCCTGAATGACTTCCTTTGAGATTTTCTCACAATACAGAATAAAGTTTAAAGTAATTATTATAGCTGTTCAAAATGATTATGTATGGTTGTAAATTACAGTGTTTAAGATTTTTGGAAAAATTCTATAGTTTAGTTCATTAATACGCATACAAAAAGCAGATTATGCACAAATAAATTACGTTAAAAGGGTTTTTGCTTAGTCTTAATTATATCTTAGTTTGCAATTTCATAACACAGTTTTGGGTTTTAGAGTAATTCTATTTCGTATTTATAAAAAAATATCGTTTTAGACATTTTTTCATAAGAGATTTTTGTTACTTTTGGACAGATATAGTACAGAATGCTGTACACCCTGTATATATTCTGTCTTTATTCAGTATTTACGACAATTTGGAAGATTTCAAACATAATCTCGACAGAAATCTCGACAAATAAAATACGTACAGCAAAAGTAATATCAAAAACAAATTCCTGATGTTTTTTTATCCACTTTACTATTTAAATTATCCTCAATTAAAATAATAACTTTTAAAAAATGTTTGTAAGACACACATTATTTTGCTATTCTAACCTCACATTTTAACAGTTATTTTCACATACATATAAACAAAAGTGAATAATCTTATATTCAGAACTATGTAAATTTATTGTTATAATAATATTTAAATCTACAGTTAAATTTACAAAAAAAAACGTATTTTGAAAGATTTCTATACCTAAAAATTTGTTGGTTAGACCGCTTTCTGTAGTTATATATTCGTTTTACTTCGGTACTTTTGAATATTCGCAGGTGGCATGAAATAACATTCCTGTCATTTGCTAAGTTCAGGTCTTAAATATGTATATCTGTAGAAAACACTATTTTAAGAATACGCTCTTAAATAAAAAAAATACTCTTACTCTTTTCCATCAGCACAATTTTACTAAGTGTTATTTAATTAAAAATATTTTCTGTACCTATAGCATCTAAGAATTTATCAATGCAACTGTAATTAAATAAAATTTAATTTTGCTCTCTCCTATTCTTTTAACTTGTAATATATGACTTTTTAATGTTAATGTTAACAATGTCGTGAAAACGCAGAATTTGTAGACATTCGTAAGATTTTTGTTCTTACTTTGAACACTCACACTCAATGATGATGCTTTATGATGCTTCTAAGTAAATTTATTTGTAATAGCATTAATTTTCATTATATGATAAAAAATTTGCAGCACATATTTTGTTACTGAGATCTATAAAAATAAGTTTTATTTTAGAATGACAGTTCGGTACTATATAAAAAACTTGAAATATAAAAACTAATTGTTACGTTCTTAAGAAACCGAAGTTAAATAAAATACATAATAATTATTGCTAGGACGCAATTTGTCAAAATGATCAGATTATAAACTGGATTCTCTGTTCAAAGTAGAATAACAAATCAAACATCACAGTATAGTGGTCTGGACAGTGTCTGAGAAAATACAGAACTGCATTCCCATACATCACGACCAACTTGTTCTCTGTAAATAATGTGCGGAATCTGTTCATAAAATAGTACCTCTTCTGCATTGTTCACAAGTTATATATAAAAACCTATTTTACATATCAGCATGTTAAAATATTTTCTGGTTGGTACAAATATAATTTTAACCTAATTATCAAAGCTTTGCAATTAATTTTCAAAAAACATACTTCCCATTGCGGACATAATAATTTATTTGCTAAGTAGGTATACACGTTTAGCATAAAAATGAGCTAAGTAAAATGTTCAGACCTTAGGAGATACAGGTCTCCTAAATATCTGGAATAGTGGCTGTAATTTGAAAACAAAAAAAGGTATATAGTCAATTTTTTACTTTCTCAGCAGTGTCAACATATTCACCATTAGTAAAATAATTAGCCATAATTTTTCCCATAAGTTATCGTAAAAAATACAATTTTTAAGTAACAGATCTAAGAAAGTACTGCTAAAGTCACAAAAGATCTAATGACAGAAATTAGCCTGACAACCGCCTACTTAAATAATTCTTAGTTGCAGTAGTGCGAATTGTAATACGAATGATAATGAATTTTATTTTTTTGCTAACAAACAGTTACTTTTGAAGAAAAAGTGTAAGAGAGGTAAAAGGTTTAAAATAAACTAGGCTATCTGATACCTACATATTTTTTAATACTCAATTTTTGTTAAACAAATAAGTTGTAGAAAAAAGTAACTTAGGGCATGCATATTTTGATCCCCTCCAAAGGACGGGTTGGTTTTCAAATTAATATTCTTTTGAAAAAAAAAAAGAAATTTTAGGGGGTGATAGAATACTTGATTTTGAGTCAATTGAAACAAGCATACTTATATACCAAGTGTTACAATATTTGTGATAATTAATTTTTTAATATTTTTTAGTTCAATCGTGCTTTTTTACAATTATTGAAGTGTACAAGAAAAACAAACCTTTTTATAGCAAATATTTCGACAAGTAGAACTGATGAAATATTGAAAAATTCGTCAAATTGTGCATCAAAATCACAGACTAACTGTATACAGTAAACATTGATAAAGGAGTAATATATTCTTCGATTCAGATTTCGACCTTCTAATATATTTTTTTAAATAGTTTCTTCACCGTATCACTATCTTTTTCTATCAGCGCACTCTTTCGATTTCGTTTTACAAAACGGAAATTTTCTGTTTTGCAGTTGAATGTTGTCCTATGGCACTCTGTACTGCACGATCTGCGCTACTCACGGACACTTGTTAATTGACAACATTCACACTCATATTTTGGTCCCGCGCCCTAATGCTTTCATCCTTTTTTTATCATCCGATGTTACTCATTGTTAGATTAGGGCATTTACGGTTTTGATAAAACGCTCTGGAGCTTGAATTATTACAATCACAATTAAATTAACGAAAAGAAATACTCGGACTTTTCTCGTACGCCCTTAGCAGCTGTGCAGATAGCACGCAGCCGAACTAACATGACGGCGTCATTACCAATTCATTCTGATATGTGTACGCATATTTGCTGCAGTAGAAACTGAGTAATCGGGTATCCTTTGCGAGGTATACAGAACATACAGGGTGATTCAGAACTTTTCCAAAAAAAATCCATTTCCACCGACGTGTAAACACATTTGGGCCCGTCTTACCCAGTTTCTACGAACTAACACAAATTTTTCTTATTATTGTCCTAGTCCAAGATCTCACCGCAAAGTACTTTCACCTGAAAGTTAATAGAACGAATCGCTTTTAAACAAGTGTTTCATGTAAGTCGTACCACGAATTGACTAGGTTGGCTAATCAAAGCCGAATTCTAGAGGCATTAATAATGCATTAAAAATATTAATTATGAAAGTGAAATTAGTTTTAATAAAATAAATAATGTACCATTTGGAAATTGACAACCGGATAAGTAAAAATGTATAAAGTTGGCACCTCATAGAAGGTTCTCAACATTGGTTGTATAAATATTAATCTTTATATTGTTGGCGTACAACTTCATCCGCTGTTTACAAAATATATGCGAATCGAAATCTCATAGTCTGTATTTTCAGATTATATAAAATTGTCTGCATATTTTCAGGTCTAAAGTGAGACAACTCTCCTCGAAAAGTTTAAATTTTGAGCACATGAATAAACTGAAGCTTGCCGCTGTGAGGTCAAGGCAGCGGCGCAGCGCAAAATCACATGCAAAAAAACATTGTTTTGTTGTTATAAGTTATAATCTCGCGATTTGAAATTAATTTCTAGTACTTATTTAATTTTAACGGTTCATTTTTGTATTTGCCTCTTTTATGGTGGTGGGTTGTTTGGGCTCGGGTCCTCAAGATGTCTGGGCCTCCCAGCTGTGCGGGAGTATACTTCACGCCTCTGGGTCAAGGACAGGCTCAGACCAATTTTAGATATACTCGTATTATCCATATTATGTTAATTGAAGAAAAAAACACTTTTACAGATCACAATTACAACTGGTGGAAATTGTAGGTGCCTGGACAGTAATGTTTACTGTATGAGATTTAAGGACAGAATGCGAACGCACTATGAGGTCGCGGTCTAGACCCATCGCAGACCGTCCCAGTCTCGTTCTCTTCTAGTGAAATTAAATGTACACGTTTGCACTAGTAAGTCGGGAGTTGGATCCGCTCGCGGCGCGATCTTGCTGAAAACTTTTTGAAAAATTTCGACCAGTTGCGTCAAATAAAAGAGCTAATAAAAATACATATTCCACATATCATATTTTGATACCTAAATAGTACAATAGAACAAGTCAGGAGCGCATAGCGGATGATATATGTAATTGATTTTGTAAAACTCCGTGATCAGTTCCGCATAGAGCGGTCCGCGATGCGCCTAGACCGTGACCTCAGAGTGCGTTCTTTCCTTTATAGCGGGTTTACACATGCATGGATTTAGTGGCACCAGTTGTTACTGGCGCGCCAGTAAAATAAAATTGCATATGTAAACCTCTACTGGCGTGCGTTTTTGTCAGTGCACGCACGAATGAAAAAAGTTAGAGCATTGCAACTTTTCTAAGCGCCAGTAACGACTCATCAGCTTGTGCTAAGAAAGTTTGCAAATGTAAAGGAGCGTTTACATATGCAATGATTTGCTGGCGCAAGTATTTACGCCAGTTGAACTTTTATGCCAGTAAAGGTTTACACATACATTAAGAAGCCAGATTAATACTGGCGCCAGCAAATCATTCCATATGTACACGCGCCTAAATTTATTCCAAATGTCAAATTCGCATTCGTAACTGTCAAGTTCCAGTCAACTCATTCCGAATATCTAGAATTAGTATTAATTTGTCTAATATTTTCATAATAAATACCTACATGTTCGTACTATGCCGCGGTATTTTACAAATAATAATTATGTATTCACTTTGTGTATGGCTTTTGTTATGGTAACGCTGATGCTGCTGTAAGAGAATACCAACGGAGAATCTCAGATTCAAGCTTCCAAGTGCCTTAGTTTTTATTACCATTCACAGACGATTTTAAGACTATGGATTTGGTAAACGAAATGATAGAGATATTAACCAAAATCTACGAGACGGCAATCGAGTACTCCAGTTGTTGACAATAATGATTTAAGTACAAGAAAAGCTGCTGTTCAGCTTCAACCAAGCTATTTAAAATCCTGAAACGTGGCCACCGTAAAGCTTTTCACCATAAGCCGGTACAAAATTTACTACCCGAGGACGCCGAAAAGAGAATTAATTTCTGCAGAAGGGTTTTAGAATCTTATGAAGAGGAAAATGATTTTCCTCATAAAATCTTATAGACCGATGAAGCAACATTTACGAAACGTGCGTCCCTCGTCATTCCAGAATGAATTTGGTTACAATATGTTGTTGGGTTTATTTTACAGCACCATTTGCGGACCCTACTTTTTGCCTCGAAGATTAAACGCTAATCTTTTTCATGATTTTCTTGAAAATTATTTTCAAAACTTACGAGACATACATTTGATGACGTGCCACTAAATTTACAAAATAATTGGAAACAGTTAGACGGAGCTCCTCCTCATTATGGCCGGCAAATTGCTTAGTGGTTGCAAGAAAACTATAACCAATGTTGGATAGGATAGTTGCCAACAAGATAATAAGCGAAAAATTCCTTGTCCAGGGTCAGTAAGATGGCCACCTCGTTCTCCTGATCTAAACTCTAGACTATCTTGCCTGAGGAAATCTAAAAGATAAAGTATATAGTGCACCACTGCAAACGCGAGATGAACTAAGACAGAGAAAAATAGAACATTGTAATAATCTTAGGACAAATCATGTAATAGTGAGTTCTTCCATTAATAGTTTAATTAAGTGATGTCATAAATGTGTCGAAACTGAGGGACTACATTTTGAGAAGCTCCTGTAAATTTAGTAAATATTATTACATTACGTATTAATTTGTCAATGTAATCTTGTAAAATTAAACAATTTATGTTTTTAACTACTAGATGTTAGTAGTACCCCTGACCGCATTTTTAAGGTAATTTCAATCCACTGGGAAGTATTGGAAACATTTAGAAAATTTCAATTTCTTGGCTTGCTGCAAAGCAAAAATGTTGCTGTAAATTTTATTGCAACATTTGAATTCAAAGAAAAATATCTCTTTTTTCATTCAGCACTACCGTTCCCATGAATTTAAATCTTACTAGTTCAAGAATTTCATGAACGCTGCGTAATGCGATAGGATAGGACTAATATTCTGTCAATTATGAGGTCCCCTAATACGCATAATATGTACCAAGTTTAAATCAAATCTAATAGTGGATAACCCGAGATGTGTCAAAAAATGTTTTTTTTTTAGAAACTTCAACGCCCTGTATCTCCAAAACAAAGGCTTACACAAACAAAATATAGGGCAAACTTCACTTATATTTTGATAGGGAATATATTCCTACATTTTTCAAATTTAAAGTGAAATCATCCTGTATGAGTGCACTCATAAAATATAAATAATGTAATAATAAACAATATTTGAGTCAATTTTCAAATTTTTATCATTAAAATTAAGATCATTAATTCAAAAATTCATTTTTCTTCAAAATTTTTGATACCCTGTATCTCGGAAACTAAGCATTTCCCGACTCATATTTATATGACCTTATTTTCTTACATTAAAAAGTTCTATCACCTGGTAAAGTTTGGTCCCTGCAATTCGGGACATCCTATGTAGGTATTTTTTTGTTATACAGAAATTCTAGACTGCCTATTCGACAGATAATTAATCACATTATTTAGTATACCTACCTCCCATTTCAAACTTAAAAGAGCCTTTTGACTATGTTGGCGGTTAAATAAAATTTTGCATCAATTTAAGAGCTTCATGGCCCAGGTGTGGACGAAACACGTGGATGACTATTTTTCTGAACATTCCAAACATGATTGGTATCTCAAAACAACATTATTCCTAATTTTAATTTAGACAGCAAGGTTTAACCGCTTCCTGGAGGTATCTATACCTTATGTGGGTCGGAATAGTCAGGCAAAATACCATAAAAATCATTTAAGACAACAAAAGATATATACAACAATTTATCATTTGTGAGATGCAGCTGTAATATATTTATTAATATACGTTTTAGAGATTTTATCCCTTATTATCTTTAGGTAGATAAACATCTTTATTTTAATTATATATAATGTTGACATTAAAACTTAGATATTGTTTTACCTTTCTATTAATATTCCTAAATTGAGAAGAGATAATGCATTAATGCGGTAACTTATAATAAAATTGCACACTTGTGTTTTTTTTAAATTGACATTTTTATCAACATTATATTGTGAAACATCTTAAATAGCAATATTTGTTTCAATATCAATCGAAATTAGCGAATAAATTTAATTCAAAATTATTTTTTCAACATCGAAAATTAAGCATTCTTCAATTTTCTGGCAATTAAGATTTTTTTTTCATGTTGTGTTAAATATATCTCAAATGTTCCTTCTTGCTGTTTTGTTAGGAAATAAATAACTAATCTTATATACAGAGTGCCCGGAAATTAAACCGACAAACGAAGACAGTAAATTCTAGAGATGATTTCATATCGATTTGACATAAATCGTCTTATCCAAACCTCCTAAAGGAGGTCAGGCCTCTTTGAAGGTGGGCCTTTGGCATTGGTTTTATTTTAATTATTATATCACTGTTTATCTAGAAGGATCAAAGTTAGGTTATCTCACTCTTACACGGCAGCCTTTTTTAATGTAAATTTGACCTTTTAATTGTAACCATAGATGTCACATTTGGGAGGTCAACTTATATTTGTAATTATATTTTTATTTATATATATTTATTTTTTTATTATATTTTTTATCTTCTACTTTTTGGAATTTTTAATATCAAAATCGAAACTTTAAAGTATTCTAGATTGAGATGATTCCTTTGTCTTGAGTGGCTAAGGTGTACCGTATGCGAGAAAAATGATTTGAAATGTTTGGTTTTTTTTACGATAATTACAAAACTACAAATTCTAAAATAGTTAATTATAATATTAATAGATCTGATGGAGAATATGCTTGAAGAGTTAATCTATTTCAAAATAAATTTATGGTCATTAGACACTTTTAAGGACAAAATTGTAAATGCGAGTACCTACGAGTATAATAGAAATGTATACCCCAAAAAAGAATGTAAATGGTAAATTGCCTCTTTACTTTGCAATAATGCTACATTACTCTGCTAATATGTACATATTTATTTAATATGTAACATAATATATGTATATATACAGGGTGTTAAAAAAGAGTGTAAATTATTTCAGGAGGTAATAGTGTGAACCAAAATAAGCAGAAAAGCCTTAATAAACATGGGTTCGCAAAGTAACGGTTGCGGAGATATTGACCACTATTCGTTTTTCTAACATTTTATTTTATTAGGAATAAACCGACAAAGGAAGCTTTTAACAAACAAAAAATAAAGTTACAGAATATGTTATAATTTCCAAGCAGGCACGACATCTTCGTCTCAACAATATTCGAATTCTTTCGAATATCCCTCCTTGGTTTGGATTTCTTGACACTTTTGATTAATCCGTAGCTGCAGCTCTTCCAGACTATTTGCAGGAGTACCATACACTAATGTCTTCAAATATGCCCAAACAAAGAAATCTAGAGGGTTCAGATCAGGCGATCTTGGAGGCCATAAAACAGGTCCTACCCATCTATGTGGCACGTTTTTCATTAAACATTTGGATGGATATTGTAGGTGACAGGTTTCTAGGTCTTGTTGTTTTACCAAACCGATTAACAGGCGCTGCTTCCCTCAACTTTCTGCAGAACACACTGTATGAGTTTTTGGAGGGCATTCCTTTGAATCAGAGGCAACAAATGTGGTTCCAGTATGATGGTGCTCCAGTTCATTTTTCCATGGCCGTTAGAGAGCATTTACACCAAACTTTTCCACATAGATGGGTAGGAAGGGTCGGACCTGTTTTATGGCCTCCAAGATCGCCTGATCTGAACCCTCTAGATTTCTTTGTTTGGGGATATTTGAAGTGTATGGTACTCCTGTAAATAGCCTGAAAGAGCTGCAGCTACGGATTAATTAAAAGTGTCAAGAAATCCAAACCAAGGAGGGTGCTTTCGAAAGAGTTCGAATATCGTTGAGACGAAGATGTCGTGCCTGCTTGGAAATGGACGGAGGGCACTTTGAACATCTTCTGTAACTTTGTTTTTTGTTTGTTACAAGCTTCCTTTGTCGGTTTATTCCTAATTAAATAAAATGTTTGAAAAACGAATAGTGATCCATATATCCGCATTCGTTACTTTGCGGACCCATGTTTATTAAGACTATTCTGCTTATTTTGGTTCATACTATTACCTCCTGAAATATTTTACACTCTTTTTTTATATTCAACTGCTGAACAGGTTTTAGAAATATACATTCTGGGGGTATAGGTATCGTCGTTTTTTGTTAAAAGATGTGCTGATAATTTATGTATTCACATATCATTTTTAAAAATGATATGTGAATACATAATGCAAATATAGCGACTAATTATAGGTCCATAACACCAATACTAATAATAGTGGAATGAAGTGATTTTTCATTTTAAATCTTATTAATAAAATTATCACCATGTGTTTAATTACCTAGCGCGCATCCGCTACTATTCTTGTAGAAACGAAACTCATCCCGGCATTACTGACCAGCGAGTCCTATCACGGTCGCCCGAGCGAACAGACCTGCCGCGCGACCTAACCAGTCCCAGCGCGAGAGCCCGAAATTTTTCAAAGTCGCTGACGAACTTCCACGCGCTGACCGCCGATTAAAATTATTTTGAGTCTCTGATCATCTTAGAATAATTTCGTGAGGACTACGAGCAAGGTAAGATTTTTACAAGGTCAAAACGGAGACCAGTGCGCCGCCGCCGATTTGTTTACTGCACCGAAGACTTCTAAATATCGCAGAAACGATTCAGTTCCTGGCCAGCCGTCCACGAGAGCAGTCCTGTATGTCCGTCACTCCAGTACCAGAGGAGCTGTTCGTGTTTTTTCTAAGTTGATGACGAACTTAGAAAAGTTTTGCCAGGACCACTTGCCGTAGCTGTTTGGTGAGACTTTTAAGTCTCGTCTGAGAACCACTGCGCAGCCGCCAACCCGTGACCAGCACTAAGGGCTTTCAAACACCGAGGAGGCACTTCAGTTCCTGGCCAGCCGTCCACGAGAGCAGTCCTGCCTGTCCATCACTTCAGTAGCTGAGGAGCTGTCCGAAACCACTAGCCGTAGTTGCTGTTGGTAAGAATTTAAGAGTCCAGTCCGAAGACCACTGCGCAGCCGCAAACCTGGTACTAGCATCGAGGGCTTCTATTTGACCAGTAGACGATTCAGTTCTTGGCCATCCGTCCACGAGGGGAGTTCTGTCTGTCCAGCCCACCAGAGAAGCCGCCTTTGGTGAGGGTTCTAAGTCGAGTCTGGGGACCAGTGCGCAGCCGCCTACTACCCAGGAGAGTTAGGTTAGGTGTTACACCGTCGAAGCCGCAGATTCAGTTCCGGACTAGCCAACACCAGCAGCGGACCAGTCCAGCACCACCAGGAGTCCAGTCCACCGTCAACCAGGATAGTAAGTAAATTGCGCACACGCTTACTGCGCATGTCTACCAAGCCAGAGGGCTTGACGACGTAACTACCGCCGTTGCTAGAGTCAGTACCGACCGACCGTTCAAGCTGTGCGGACGTGCCTGCCCGCAAGCAGAGGTAGTAAGTAGAAGGTTCGGGAAGACTTAGACACTGTTAACTTTGTGCTAATCATACCTTGCCTTTCAGATTTCCGTCCGTATTACGACAGGGTAGAGGCGCTGTTGCCCTTATCCGGCGTACTTCATCTCACCACGCGTTCGGTTCATAGGATGTTGTCCCAATCCATCCGTATGAGTTGAAACGTGGGTCGTAGTAAACCATACTTTCCTTTGCAGGCACTTAACCATATGTTACCTTTCAGATTTCCGTCCGTACTACGACAGGGTCAAGGCGCTGTTGCCCTTATCCCGCGTATTTCACCTCACCACGCGTTTGGCTCATAGGATGTTGTTTCCAATCCGTCTGTATGAGTTGAAACGTGGGTCGTAGCTAATCATACTTTACCTTGCTTTTCAGAGAACCGTCCGCATTACGACAGGGTAGAGGCGCTGTTGCCCTTATCCGGCGTACTTCACGTCACCACGTGTTCGACTCATAGGATGTTGTTTCCAATCCGTCTGTATGAGTTGAAACGTGGGTCGTAGCTAATCATACTTTCCTTTGCAGGCACTTAACCATACCTTGCTTTTCAGAGAACCGTCCGCATTACGACAGGGTAGAGGCGCTGTTGCCCTTATCCGGCGTACTTCACGTCACCACGTGCTCGACTCATAGGATGTTGTTTCCAATCCGTCTGTATGAGTTGAAACGTGGGTCGTAACTAACCATTCAGTTTCTTACAACTAGCCGCTTCGCAAGCCCCGCTGACAAATCGTGCAACCTGTGGAGAGAAGCCCCACTGTCAACGTTTGTTATTTCTTTATTTTTAGTAATAGTGGCCAAGTATATAATTTTGTAGGTTAACTTTGCTTTGTCGGCTTGATTGCTTCCTCTTGCCTGATTTTGCACGTAGCTTGTACCGTATCTGTTTACCTCGTAGATCAGAACCGTATTATTTGCCCCGTGATATTTTTACCTAGAGTAATAGTTAGAATTGTACATAGAGATTTGCACTCAGTAAATGTAAATATTTACCAAGTGTGACTTTTTTTACTGGACACCGAAAGTCTAACTCCTTCCTCACGACCCTCTGGACATACCGTGTCTTCACTGCAGCCGCCCAAGTAGTGGTGTTTCTGCACTGTAAACAGAAACTGGCGCCCGAGGTTACCGCCGCCACCGCTCAGACGTCATAAGGTCTGTTCTCACAAGAGTCAGGGATTAGTTTCAAACTGTTACAAATATTCGACCAATAAAGTGGTGATTGTATTTTCGGTGTATGTAATTCAAGAAGTAGATGGCTGAATGTTTCTGACAGTTTCAAACTAGTCCTTCACTGCTGTGTGAACAAACCTATAGTGACACTGTGTCGTATTGCAATCACGACGTAGGCACGTCACAATAGGAACCGAAATCAACATATAGGTGGCTCAGGGGTACTGATAGTGGTAGTGGTGATGATTTACATTAAAGTGTAGTCCAATTGAATATAGAGTGTGGACATGTATTCAGCCAGTCAATTTGGCTCTACATATCATTCAAGTAGATAAAGAGGTAAAGAGCTTGACAGGGTTAGTCTTTTAGACAAAAATAATATCTACGTTGTTGGGGATGATAGCCGTACCATCCCGAAACTTTTGTAGCGTCAGTGAATTTAGATGTATTTCTGTCATGTAGAATATAATAGTAATATTTTATGATTCTTATTGTGTCCGAAATTGGCGAACGCCTATGTTCATTCGGGCATTTCCGCCGATTTAGCTGCTAACTTTTGGCTGTCAATTTCACACCGATTGCAAATATTTCAGAAAATTTATACAGTATGCATAATATGCGTTTTCCATATTTGGATGATTCTAGGGATCACATTCAGAGTATGCTCAAATTTGACCTGGAACATTTCGATAACATTTAATGGACTGTGTGATTTGTTTTGCATATAGAGCTCTATTGAACTTAGCGAACATAGTACGCTCACAATATTCCAAGTCAATGGCGATTTTCTTCAAAAACATTAGAAATTTTTCTCCATAAATCTGATAAAGTAGCATAAACCCAATTCTTCCAAAATCTTAAATGCCCAAATCTTCGCTAATAACTTTTCTATAAAACAGTGAAGTGGCTTAAATAGGAAATACAATGATACACATGTAGGAGACTCTAAAAATGGAATACAATGGAATCTAAAAAGAACCAAAAGAATAATGAATACCTATAAGAAAAATTGTTTTAATCTTTTCATTTAATATCAAAGCCTCCTGACCGAACCAAAGCATATTTCCGATTTCAGCAACTGTTACAGGAATGTTTAAGGTTAAATTTGAAAACATTGGATCCACTAAGCGTTGTTTTTTGTACGGCTTATAGAAAACTGGAGTTTTCGGGAAATTCTGTTCTTATAGCTTTATTATAGAACATCGGCAATCCGGGTCATAAGGATAATGTTAAAAATAAAATTCGGGACAGTTTATAGATTTTTTAAAAACAAAATTTTTAAAATCTATTTTGAAATAGCGTTATGCTCTGTTTTTTTATGCGGATCTGGTACTGGATTAATTTTAATTGGTGAAAAATGTTTGTATAACCCAAAATAATTAACATTTCAGAATATTTACATATAAAAAGAGTATTTTTAATTTGCACCCCTGATCATATCATTCTGTTTTATTATTGTTGCTGCACAATTAAGTAGAATGTATTGAAAAGCGAATAACATTTTATACGAAATAATTTTTCTTTTAATATACAGGGTTTTTCAAAACGACATGGCAATATTGCTATGACTAATACAACAATGAAAAATAAGTGGGGTTTGCTTAATAAAGAAAAGATTAAAAAAGGAATTAAGTAATGATAATACACAGATTGTTTTCTATCACTCAAAAACAGTAGGCAACTTATATGATTCTATGAAAGATTTAAATTATCAGTCTGACGTAGTATATAAGATGCCTTGTAATGATTGCAATAAAATATATATAGGACAAACAAAACAAAATCTAAAAACAAGGTTATATGAGTACCAATTGTCATGCAAAGAAAAACATAAAAATAAAAATGAAAAGACGGCATTGGTTAGTTATATATATGTAGGTTATGATGTATTTTGATTGTATTTTAAATTTTATTGTGTGTTGAATGATTGTTTTTTCATATAATTGTTTTAAGCGATGATATGATAGGTATTATTGTTTTTAGTCCTGAAGTTTTTAAATAAAAAACGATTCGTCAACTTTATTTTAAAATCCAATAGTATTTGATTATCCTATACTGACACATTGGAATTAATAAAGATAATTTTAGAAAATTGAATTTTAGATGTACCTACTTGTTTAAAGCTCAACAGAGATATTTGAGGATTTGGTGTTGAATACGGTGGTGTTAACAGTTTTACTGTACAAAGTAGAGAATGCTAGTTACTACCGCTAATATTATATTCTGTAATTTTTTTAAGTTGCGTTTTTCCAGTAAAAATTACGTTTTTATGGAGAACTTCATTTTACACGCTTTTAATAAATTTGTTAATAACCCACCGTTTTCGAGGAAATTGCAAAAAACCGGGCTAAAGTCAACCAGACGATCTCTGTAATGGTAGATATTTATTTGTCAAGTGTGTATGTGACTTTCATTGCTATGTCATGTTTTGTATAACATAAGTTCTGGTATGTTGTTTATTCTGTAGTTTGAAAAGTAATTTATTCTTTTAATGAATATTGTAAACCCTTTTGTGTAAACTGAAGTCCTACACGAGACTTAGTATGGGATAAAATCTTAACTTAAAAAAAGTTGCAGAACACAATGTCAGCATAAGCAACTAGCACCCTCTACTTTTGTACAAAAAAAAATTATAACACCAGCGTGTTTGGCAGCAGGAAAAACGTACCTGTGTTAAATTTTGATGAAATATATTATGCTTTAAAAAATTTACTTCCTATACATCTAAAATTTGATTTTATAAAATTGCATCTGCATCTTAAAAATGAGTTGCTGTGGGATATAAGTACGTTTATTAAGCAAACCTCACTAATTTTTTCAATATTTTATCATACTGCCATGTCATTCTGAAATATTCTGTATAATAAATATTGATTACAAATATATCGTCATCTCTAATTATATTAATTTGATTGTTGATGTTTAGGATTTATAAAGATTCAACTGTTTCATTATTATTATAAAATAAATATAACTGATAAATTCCAGCAAAAATACTGTTTTAACTTTATAATTCGTCTCGTTTAACCTTTTCCCACATTCGGCGAAGCGATAGATAAAAACCTACTACTGTTTTGTCCTTTTATGGCACGAAATTGCACTTTTTTTAGGATGAGTTAAAGTGGACATAAAATTAAATTTGTTACCCAACAGGCATCATCGACATTGTAAAACATTTAATGGTATTACTTTTTAGACACAGGACTGTTTTAATATTTCATAAACTTGACCCATTAAAATAAAGTAACTTGCGCCTTTTGTTGGAAAAAAATTATACTAACACTGGTGCTTCATTATAAATACAAACATAAACTTTGTAAGTCTGCATTATACATGAATCAACATCGTTGATAAATGTAATGTGCTTGTGTTTTAAAATGCAGGTCTACTGTAATATTATTAGTCTATTCGCACTCTATTCAATTAATAACAGTTTACACAATAAATAAGACAGATCAAATTACATTAAAAAGAAAATATTACCATATTATTGATGGCAAATGCAAATAGTCAAGTTGCGCCACCAATGATTGTAGTAAACTTGAAGCACATCCCAAATTTCTTAACAACCTATACCTCCTTCATGGGCTATTCGAAAATCAGATAACGGTTGGATGACTGTATGATGAATATTTTTCAATGGTGCTTTATTTTTGGTTGATAGAAAACTATATTGAATTCTACATAACAGTTTTTCTTGATGGTCATCTTTCTTATTTGACGATGCCATTAAGTGAGTTTTGTAGTGAAAAGAATATCGAACTTCAATAACTTCGATTGGGGTATAGTACAATTACTATACCCCAATTGAACCCATTTCCTACAACTGATGGATGTATCCTTATTTCATCCCCTCAAATCAGCGTGGAAAAGAGAATTTTAAAAGTGAAGAATTTAATTTAAAATTAGTACACGTTTAAAAAGAGACAATTCTCCCTCCCTTCTTAAATAAAGTTTTTGAGTCAAGCTGTATAGTTAGGCTTTCCTATTTAACCCAGGTGCTATTATGTTTGAAACGAAACATGGTAGAGAACAAATAAACCCTATTATTTTAGATAAGGAGGCAAACTGTAATTTATTGATGACCATATATTAAACTCATATATCATATTAAAAAGTTATAAAACTGGTTTTAAATTCTGGTGATACATGTTTAGGAGACATTAAGAACACTTTATTTACTTTTTTTGTAATATTCAAAATCTAGATTTAGACGAAACACAAGATGAAAATAGAGATCAAATTGAGAAAATTGAACACCAGATGATGAAAACTACATTGTTATCGAAAAAGAAATCACTTTTCTCGAAGAACAAGATTCGCTGTAAGCGAATTAATAATAATAATCTTTTATTTTCCACTGAGATAATATTACACTTGTATGAGAATATTCATAAAAAGTAAGAAGTAAAAAAAAATATTCCAAAAAAGAAACAACAACAGTAAACATAGAACACCAACATGGTAAAATTACAAAAACAAATAAAAAATCAATATTTACATTATAGAAAATTAGTCTACAAAATTATAATATTCAGTTAATGAATAAAAAACATTTTCAACTAGGTAATTTCTCAAAATCCGTTTCAATTGTGTCTGATTCCGACATGACTTTATACCATCACGTAGTTTATTAAATATCTTCAGTCCAATGCAATTAGGTGAATACTTAGTTATATCTAAATTTGCAAATGGTACATAGAAGTTATGCTTTTGTCCTATGTTATAAGTGTGAATATTCTCATTCAAATTAAAATTACTTGATTTATTGAAAATATAATTACATATTTCAAAAATGTATAAAGAGGTCAACCATATACCATATTTACTGAAAAAGGTCTACATGTCTCCTTTTTATTTATATTAATAATACATCGGATAATGCTTTTTTGCGCAATAAAAACTTTCTGACTATTTGTAGAAATATCCCAAAAACATATTCCATATCTCAATATTGACTCAACTTTTGCATAATAAATATTCAATAATTGTCTTATGTCAAGAACACATCGTAAGTTAATAAAAACATACCTTAATTTATTCAAGTTAGATGTGACTTTATCACAGTGAGCCTTCCAATTTAAGTTTTTATCTAAATAGAGATCCAAGAAACATATGCAATCATCTGAATTAGTAAGTGGAGTATCATAAATTTTTAGAGATATATCTTCTACTTTTTTCTGGTAAGTATGAATACGCAACAATTCAGTTTTTTTAAATTAAAAAATAAATTGTGATGGCTAAAAAAATTAACGACATGATTTAATATATTAGTGCATTTCTCTGTTAAAACGTTATAATTTTTATCTGAAATAATTATAGATATATCATCTGCATAAGCACAATTTGACAAGACTGAATTAATTTGGATGATATAGAGTATAAACAATACCGGGCCCAGTATGGAGCCCTGGGGTACACCCTGCTTGACATTTAAAGAATTGGATCGATAATTTATCAAATTATCACTTCGCATATGTGGGAAACAAACGAATTGCCGACGATTATTTAAAAATGAATTCAACCAATCCAAAAAAACACTTCTGATACCATATTATTGAGAATCTCTAGCAGTTTTTCATGATTAACACAATCAAAAGCCATACTTAAATCACAGAATACTGCGACTGGGCTTTCTCCTGCGTCGATACATTCCATAATCTTATTATAAAAAGAAAACATGGCGGTAGTAGCTATGTGGACGAAAACCATGTTGATAATTTGTAATGATATTATGTATAAGTTTTTATATATTTTTAAGTATTAATAATATTGTGTGAAGCTAACTACTCAGTGGACAAAAACCCCAACCTGCGTTGAATTACACCCACAATATCTAGCCATATATTCCTTATCATAGTAGTAGTTAGTTTCACACAATATTAGTAATACCTAAAAATATATAAAAACGTTTACATAAAAGGTGAACATTACAAGTACATAGAATTATTATTATGGTAATTGTTATCAACATATGTACATAAACAATTATTCATAATAGAAGGAATATTTTTTACAAGTTCTGCAGACTTTTGTACAAAAAAAATTATTAAATTCATTTGCTATATCATGAGGATTTTTTAGTATATAATAATTTTTTTTAAATTTTGTGTTAATTTTATATTTCTGTTTTTTACCAGTCAAATCTGAAACTACATTCCGCAAAGTCTTGGTATTATTGTTACTTCTAGCAATTCTGTTTTGATAAATTTTTTTTAAGATAATAAATTTTGATGTTTTCTTTTTGCATTTTTATATAACGCAACAAGTTCGGGATGTTTCATTTTCATTCTATATAAGTCTTTTAGATTTTGACTTGATAAAATTATTTCGCTATCAATCCAATTCTTTTTATTTGCTATAGAACATATTATACGATTTGGAAAATATATATTAAAAAAGTATAAAAAGGAGTCGTACAAACATGCAATGCAATTTAAACTGTAAAGATGTGATCAATCCACAACACTCAACACATTTTCAAAACCTGCAATACTACAATCGGCATAAAGTCTTTTATAACTCTTACAGATTTGAGATATATTACCTGTATCATTAATTTAAAAAAAACAGATCTATGATCTGAAATTACATTATCAAATACACAACATAATCCATCGTTATTAAAATTTATAAAAATTTGGTCTGTTATTGTACACGAGTTATAAGTAACACGTGTTGGACAGTTTACTATATGTCTTAAATTAAAACAAGTTAATAAATTATACAATTTCTCAAAATATTTGTTTCTATACAAATCAAAATTAAAATCACCACATACAATTAAATTAGTGTTATATCTATAAATACGGTCTAAAATAATCAACATTATTTTTAAAAATAACTCCTCATTACCTTTTGGAGACCTGTAACAATTAACAACAGTGTACGAGTTGTTTGACCATTCAATCCTGCATTTACTTTTCTTTTACACTTTTACAGACAGAGCTAAAACTGTCGGTGTACTGCTCGTGGTAGCCATCTTTTGAATAAATTAAGACCCGAGAACAATATGATATATAATAATGAAGTGTACAAGTGACACCTCCAACAACACCCAAACCGCTCCGCGGCGGAGTATGGGCTGATTTTTTTTTTAATTTTCCATCAGTTTTCTCTAGATTTGATCCCCTGGAACCCATCTGCAGTCGCTCAAATTTTATGCGGATGATACTTAGAACCTCTGCAATGGACCTATCAGGTGAAAATGTATTCAGCGACTGATTATGGGCGATAATGAATTTTCTTTGAATTTTCCATCAGTTTTCTCTCGATTTCATCCTCGGGAACCCATCAGTGGCCGCTCAAAATTTATGTGGATAATGCTTAGGGCCTCTCTAATGGCTTAATATGCGAAAATGTGCTCCATGGCTGATTATGGGAGATATTGAAAATTTTCTTTGAATTCTCCATCAGTTAACTCTCGATTTCACCTCCTTACGTTCACAATATGAAATATGTTTAATAACGCTGTGTTCTGAAAAGTATTCATTTTTAATATCTTTGGTTGTTTAGCCATGTCATCCACAATGTTTACAATTGTTACAAAGTTTACTTTTATATTTTGTGTGGATCGCACATCTTAGTACGTACCTCTATCACCATTGGGGTAAGTTCGTAGATTTTAACACCTATTTTCTGTTGTTTTCACAACGGTAACATATGATGTCTCCATAACAAAAATTTTATAATGTTAACTCTTAACCTTCCTAATACTAACTGGGGTAATTTTGTACCCCAACTGGATATTTTTTACTAGATATTGAAGATACTTTGGCCTCGTCAATGATACGTGAAAATCCTCTTAGAAATGCTAATTATATGTGCTTCCTAATACAATGTGAGATTCTCAGGGTCATACGAAAATTATAATTTTTTTTCATGGTCGAAAGGGTCTGGGGTACAAAAATGCCCCGTAAACTGTGTAGGCGTTTTATACAATAGTTTATACAGGTCCTGTCGAAACTTGTTACCGGAGCCGTGCGATCGATGAAATTTTATTTCTGTTTTGTCTGTCGTCGGTGAAACATCGACTGTGTAAAGTGCTTCGCTAAAATTATTATTTTCAGTTGAAATCATAATAAGGCTTGGTAAGTTACATTCATATTTTATAATTTATTTTTACTTTGTGATTATTTTGAATATTTTAGAAAATGGCAAGTAGAAAAGTAAAAAAAACCCAACACATTAACGGATGAAGAATTACAAATGTATCACGAGGGAAATCTTGACCAAGATGAAGATTTGAGGAGTCATCAAGCCAGGAGGATTATGTTGAAGAAATTGATTCCGAATCGGATGTTATCGAATCAGTGGAACTTGAGAGTCAAGATGATCACAATGATATTGCTGATGCTTTGCCTACCTGTACTAGTAAAGATGGTACGATTTGGTATAAACGACCAATACGATCTACTAAGTGTACCAAAAAAAATATTATAAGATATGGTCTTGGGCTTACTGAATACAACAAACATTTTGAAACCATGATGGAGGTGTTCTCCCTTTTTGTATCGGATAGCATTATAGAGAATATAGTTGAAAAAACAAAAAAAAAGCTAATTTACTATATGAAGTGGAATGAAAAAAACTCGGAAAATAAGAAAACATGGATACCCACGGATTCTATTGAAATAAAAGCTTATATAGGTCTTCTCATTTCTCAAGGAGCTCAGAAAGCCACTAAGGAGCCAATTGAAATGTTGTGGATTTCAGTAGGCCCATTTTTCCTACGACTATGCCAAGAGACAGATTTATTGCACTTACAAAATGTATTCGTTTTGAAGACTTTGAAACGAAAGAAGAACGTAAAGTTGTGGATAAGTTAGCGCCAATTAGATGCGTATTTGATAATTTTGTCGAAAATTTCAAACGAATGATGTATCCAGGAACTCACATGACCGTCGACGAACAACTTCTCAGTTTTAGAGGTCGAGTGTCTTTTAGAGCGCAACCGTTACTTTGCGGACCCATGTCTATTAAGACTTTTCTGCTTATTTTGGTTCATACTATTACCTCCTGAAATATTTCACACTCTTTTTATAACACCCTGTATTACAATAGCACTAAAGGTGCTGTTGACACAGCGGATAAAGTGGTGTGAGAATATACTACACGACGAATAACAAACAGATGGTCAATGGTTATTTTTGGTCATCTTATTGATACCTCAGCCCTAAATTCTTTCATTCTATAGAGACTAAAGTATCCTGATTAGAATAAGTCATATTTGGATGCCAGGCGTAAATTTTTGTTATGTCTTGGAAAAAAACTTGTAAAAGCTCAAAGAATTAGAAGATATAAAAATACGGACAGAATCCAGCAACCAATTTGAGATCACATGATTACAGTAGTTCCCGAGTTAGGCACTTGTAACGTAAAACCAATTGAGGAAAATCCTCAGGTCGTTGTGTAATCTGTTCAAGCAAAAGAGATAGAAACACACGCAATAGATGTGAAGTCTGTGGAAATTTTGTCTGCTAAGAGCACAGCAAGAAACAAAAAATTTGCTGTCAATGTAAAACTTAGTTCATATTTTTATCATTCATGCATTGTAAGTTGCTATTTGGTAAAATCATTGTAAAATAAATATTTTTTATAAACATTTATTATTTGAGTTTGCTTTTACATCATTAATAAAGTATTTAACTTATTTTTGTAAAAATATGTAAAGATAAGATGGGGTGCAAAAATACCCCATTTAGTACTTCAAGGGGTACAAAGTCACTAGTATTAGGAAGGTTAAGATGACGACCATTGGTTCACTATCTTAATTATTTTCAATTACTAAGTCTAAATATCATGAGTGATGCCCATTTGTACCTTCAAATTAATAGATAATTTGGTGGGAAATTTTCTTACCGAATCTCCCACAAGCTTAAATTAAAGAGCCAGAAATAACCAGAAATTTTTCCTCGTTCGTGAATATTTTAAAATGTGCGGATCGCGATAATTTTCAATATCTTCATGATCTCGAAAAAACTTCCAGAAATAATTTTAAGTGCTAGGAATAGTGAAAATTCCATGAAAAACAGTTATACTCAGTTGCTTCTACATCTGCAGGAATATATCAAATTGCAAAGATCTACTCATGTTATAAACCTGCTCAAATTTATAGCAGCCAATACAAAAATATATATGCAGCCCGTATATTTTTGCTATAAAATCGTATGCCGCATATCTCTGAGAGCATACCCGATTACACAGCTTCTGCTGCAATAAGTACGTCATGGGCAAAATTTCGAGTACCTATATATTTTCACTAATTTAATTATTATGAATGTAATTAATCTTACTAATGATTTTGTGTTCTTAAGAGTGAAGAATAATTCAAGCTCTACATCGTATTCTCAAAATCGTCCTCATTTAACAAATGAGGAATATCGGATGATGACATGACATGTATGAAGAGTTTAGAGCGCGAGGTCAAAATATGAGTGTAAGTGATGTTGAAATATGTATTTCATTAACAAAATTGTGCGTGAGTAGCATATGTATGTATAGTGCAAATAAAAAAGTGGTAAAGAAGTACAACTGTGAAACGGAAAATGATGGATACTCGCGAAAGGAAGATGGCATTTTTAAAATGAGTTTTCGAAAAAAAAAATCGATTGTTACGTCTTAAAAGATAAAATAAATTAAATCGAAAAGAGTATACTGATAGAAAAAGACGAAATAGTGATATGGCGAAGAAACTATTTAAAATAAATGTTAAAAAATAAGAATCTGGATCGAAGAATATATTAAATTTTGACCAAACATGGACGTATGAAGGTCATACGGAGAGCGGTACGATATAATAATGATAATGATGACGATAATGATAATGATAATGATAATGATAATGATAATGATAATGATAATGATAATGATAATGATAATGATAATGATAATGATAATGATAATGATAATGATAATGATAATGATAATGATAATGATAATGATAATGATAATGATAATGATAATGATAATGATAATGATAATGATAATGATAATGATAATGATAATGATAATGATAATGATAATGATAATGATAATGATAATGATAATGATAATGATAATGATAATGATAATGATAATGATAATGATAATGATAATGATAATGATAATGATAATGATAATGATAATGATAATGATAATGATAATGATAATGATAATGATAATGATAATGATAATGATAATGATAATGATAATGATAATGATAATGATAATGATAATGATAATGATAATGATAATGATAATGATAATGATAATGATAATGATAATGATAATGATAATGATAATGATAATGATAATGATAATGATAATGATAATGATAATGATAATGATAATGATAATGATAATGATAATGATAATATTAAAAATAATAATAATGCTTCTATACCATATAAGTTAAACAAACATGTTAAATAATAAGTATATAGTAAAATTCAGAATTCAGAGATCTAAAAAAACCTCTGCTCTTCCACTCAACCTGTAGTGAGAGAAAAAAAATAAAACTATTACATATATGATCTATAAATATTTAACAACACGAGAATACAAGAAAAGTCACAGCAAAGAAAGTGGTTATTTAACACAAATTTAATATAAATTTAAACTATCGAATCTAAACCTTTTATAAGACAATTGCTTAAAAGAAGGCGGTAGCCCATTATACATAGAAGCAATTTTATATGAAAAACCAGAACGGAATCTACTAGTTTTATGTTTAGGAATTGTAAGAGTAGATTTATGCTTGATATTCAAATGGTGAACGTCAGTTCTATAAACAATTTTATGACAGAGATGAGGCGGAGATTTCGTTAATATAATTTTATGAAAGATACAACAACTTTGTAAATAATGTCGGTATTTAATATTAAGGCAACCAAGTTCCCTCAGAGACGAGGACACAGACTCATACTTTTTAAGTCCATAAATTAAACGAACGCAGCTATTTTATATAAATTGCAATCGTTTAACATCACATTGCTTTAGAAATGGATAATAAACAACACATGCATAATTTATATGAGATAATACTAAAGCTTCGCACAAATACTTCCTAGTTTGTTTATTTAACATATATCTACCAGAATAAATCAATTTTAGGTTAGAAAATTAACATGCTCTGTAAAATTAAGATTAGTATCAATAAATAAACCCAAATTTTTTTAAACAGTAGTTAAGTCAAGAACATCAACATTAATTTGAATACAGACATTATCAGTACACCTACTTTGTGAGCATTTTCTACTAAAAAGCATTACCTTGGATTTGGTTGAATTTATGGACAGTCCAAATTTATTAGATATAGCGATCCAATGTCATTATTAATAAGGTTACAAGCATGAAAAATAGTATCTCCCTTAAAAGAATAATATAGCTGCGTATCATCTGCATAAAAATGAGCATTGCAAGATTGTAAAACATGACAGAATTCTGACGGTAAAGAGTGAATAACAGCGGACCTAAAATAGAGCCCTGGAGTACACCAATATTAGTAACTAATGTATCGGAAAATTTACTATTAAGAATAACTATTTGGTACCTTCCAGTGAGGTATTGTTCTATTAATTTCGCTGAATTCTCATTAAAACTAAAATAATGCAAAAAAGCCAAAATCAGTCTATGATTAATCTTGTCAAATGCTTTGCTGTAATCCAGTAAGACTAAAATTTGTTATTATCTGAAGTCGCAACAATATCATCAGTTACTCCTAAAAGAGTAGTTATTGTGGCTGTAGCCACTGCGGAACTCAGACTAATTTACAGGTAAAATATTATTATTGTTTACATGTTTTCTAATTTGCAAATTTAAAATAATTTCTAATACTTTTGAAATGGCAGGTAAAATGCTAATGGGCCTCAATTCTTTAACATCATCAATATTATTTGTTTTATGCAAAGGAATAACATTAGCTTGTTTCCACACAGATGGAAAAACACTATTTTCTATACAATACAATGTTGTCAGCACCTAGGGCATTATTTTTAATCGAGTGCAATGCAGTGGATACATCATCAATTGTTGCTAACACAAAATTGAAAGAGTTAATATTATCTATAATGTTATTTTTATAAAATAAAATAGACTCCTCATCAACCATCAAATTTGTTAAGACAGAATTAATAAAATAGCTATTGATAATATTAGCATCAGCAATATAATCTGGAATAGTCAAAGTAGGATTTTTACAATAAACATTTAACAGTTTCAATTCAAGCCACACATTCTTGTCATCAGTTACCCTTAATTTTTGCTCGAGATATGCTTTCTTTTCTCTTTTAATTGCTGAACCTCGTTCTTTTAAATCTTAGTAAAACCTCATTTTTTAACTTAATCATTTGACACAATATATCAATATCATCCAAGGGGCCTTTTTTGCGAATTACAACGGTTTTTATAGGTGCATGAATATTATAAAGGCTAATAATGAAGTCATTAAACATATTAACTTTTTCATCAATATTTTCTAAGTAATAAAGATGCCAAACAAGTTGCCAAGTTTAGAAAAATCGTTTAACAAATTAGGAAGATTTAAATTTTTAAAATCTCTTTAAGTATATGTGAACGGTTCAGCTTTAGTTCTTTTATGACCTAATGTACAAGAGACCATTTGATGATCTGAAATTTGCGGTATATCAGTTGAAATGACATTGGAACAAATTATATAATGAAGAAGTGAAGATGTAGTTTCAGTTATACGTGTAGGTTGATCACTTATTTGCATCAAACCATAAATTTCTAAGATATCAGATAAAGATTTAACTAAATAATTTTGCATTTGAAAAAAATCACCACCACATAATAAATAGTCATACTTAGCCAACAGTATATTTAAGGTGTCCTCAAAGTCTGAGAGAAATCGGTTTACCTGAGAACTAGGTACTTGATATAGAGTACCTACTGAAATATTTTTATACTCATCAGACACTTCCAATCAAAGCTGCTCACATTTTCCATCCTAGTAACTGTCAATAACTTACATTATATATTTTTTCCTAATAAAAAGACAAACACCACCTCCCCTTCCATCTCTATCAGATCTAAAAATTTGATAATTGTCAACATTTATCACATTATCATTTACATTCCTAGTTAGCCAACTTTCAGATACCGCTACAATATCAAATTTATTATAATTAATAATATCTCTAAATGGAACAATATGAGCAATTAAGGAACGTGCATTTAAATGACAGAATGTTAAATTTTTGTTTTTCATTGACTGTGAACAATTTACTAATATGTGTATGAAATATACACAAGATTATTAAGTAATTGCAGAAGAAAAATCAAAATATGATATTATATAATAGAAAATAAAAATAAATAAATAAACTGAGGCAGACATATGTTCAATTAATTCCCGTCATAGAAAAATTTCAATATCAGTACAGTAACAAAATACTATATTAAATATGTCAATTTTCTACAGTTACATTTATTCCATCCAATTGGTCTATGCTGGATATCTGTTGTTTTGCATTTTCATTGTTTACACAGTAAACAGTTCCATTAAGCGTCCAGGTATTTTTTCCCAAATTTTTCTTGTGTCTTTTTAAACAGATTCAGATTATATGCAGCCAAATCATCTACGACAAAAATGCCAGAGCCTTTTAGATACTTTTTGTTTTGCATAACCAGACGTTTTTACTGATAATTGTAGAATTTCATAATTATTGATGCTTTATTGCTCATTCCTTTAGATTCATAAATATATTCTACGTCATTATTATTAAGACTTAATTTAAATTTTTCACTTAATATGTTTATTACAGAATCACACAAAGGACAATGTTAAAAATAGCCGATTTTTGGCTTATCCGGGGGAACGCATAAATCATAAAAAAATCAATTGATTATTGTTAATTAACATTAGAAAAGGCCAGAAATACGTCAGATAGCTGGGAAAATGTCGCTACTACCTCTAAACCTATATAAACTACCCTTAAATAGCTTTAAATGGATAATCATTAATTATTGTTATAAAATTCGTGTAAAATGAAAAAATGCTTGAAAATGATTTGAACAGACAGTATGTCAATATAAAAAGTTATAAATAACTGTAAAAATGTCCATTCCACCCTTAAAAATTAAGAAAACGACTTTCAAAAGCTAATGGTGAGCTTACTTCGACATCAAAAATAGGTAATGCTTAAATGTTCAAGGGAACGCCTATTGCTAGAAAAAAATTATAGATTACTGTAAAAAAATGCAAAAAATGATACTAGAGTACATTAAGTAAGTGGAGAAATATTAATTGCACCCCTAAATCTATATAAACTGCCTTTAAATAGCTTAAAATAGATAATCATTATTTATTGTTGTAAAATTCGTTTAGAATAAAAAAAATGCTTAAATCACTTTTAAGGTTCATTTATACTATTGCGACCTGAAAAATGGGCGCAAGGATAAATTCCATTTTTTCAGTACGCGCTCGCAAAGTGAGAACAATTGGTGCTATTTCGCCATTGAATGGGCACTTTTACAGTCATTTATCAGTTTTTATATTGACATACTGTTTGTTCAAATCATCTTCAATAATTTTTTTCATTTTACACGAATTTTATAACAATAATTAATGATTATCAATTTAAAGCTATTTAAGGGTAGTTTATATAGGTTTAGGGGTAGTTGCGACATTTCCCCAGCTATCTGCCGTATTTCTGGGCCATTTCTAATATTAATTAACAATAATCAATTGATTTTTTTATGATTTATGCGTTCCCCCGGATAAGCCAAAAATCGGCTATTTTTAACATTGTCCTTTCTCTGTATAATTTTATATCGAATAATCGTACATTAGATTTTTTGTTGTGTTGTTCTAAAACATTTACTTTTTGTTTCAAAGTAATGTTCTCCTCAGTAAGAGTTTTTGCACCAATTTCTAACGTTTTCAGTTGATCTTTCATCCCAACTTGAATTTGCTTCACGAGAGCACAAGCAATTGTTTGAATTAATTCCTCATTTTTTATCAACGTATCCCTTATTGTGGATATTATAATATCTCTAATTTCAGAGATTTCTTGCCTGGAAAACGGCATTTTGATTCACTTATATTAACAATATACTTGTAAATTATATGCTTGATATTTACTGTGAATAAAATCACTTAAAAAAAAGCGAGAGCAACTGAACCGGTGTCTATACTCTATAGAACATACTCTCTTTCTTTCTATGATATAAGTGTTAATATGTGACCGTTATAGTGACAGTGCTAGTAACCAATAGTAAATAGTGTATATGTATTCTAAAGCCTTTTGTCCTTTTGAATGCGAAATTCGCAAATATTTGCGCGATTTATTTAATGGTGGGAAAATATCTATTTGTAACAAATTTTGTCAACTATAACATTTTCTATCATTTTCATCATGAAACTGCCATGGTAGATTGTCAGAAGCTCAATACAAATTTATTAACACCACATAATAATAAAAGGAGCAATAATATTTGTAGTGTTTTAGAGTTTCGCAAATTTTGTCAAAAGTTGAAATTTTCCCGCCATAAATAATTAAAACAGAAGTTACAAAATTCGTGAAAAAATCAGTGAATTTCGCGTCCTTGAGGCTTATGTGTGATATCCGCCGAGTGCGCATCAGGTAAGTGGGTGGTGCGACCAAAAGGACGGCATTCTAATTTGCACAGAGGATGACACAGGTGACACATTTAAAATAAATTGTTAATGTGCTAGGATCAGTCGACGTCAACTTGTTTTTGATAATTGTGTGTGCTTTAAGTCTTCTCAAGTGGCACACTTAAGTAATCATGCCAGTCGTATCTACCGTACTCATCTCTGTGTTGTAAATTAGTCACTCTCTATTATTTTCGACCTTGGGTAATTTATATTACAAGATAAAAATTTAAAATTTGAAAATAATTCTTATCATTTTTATTATCTAACACCTCGAAATTGGCAAAAACTGTTATATCACTGTTTCTACTAAAAACAATGGATGTCATGTAATGCAATAATTTTTGTCATTTTTGTATATTTTTTATATCTGATCGCATTCAAATTTAGTAGGTACGCCTATGAAATGTTGCTCATCGCACGCTTCGCCCGTAGCGCTTGTCTACAAGCTAGCGATTAGTCACTCTGTAGATTTTTTGCCGACAACTATAATTAATTAATGTTTATAATAAGTAAAGTCTAATTTTTATTGTTTTCAATTAATAAATATTAATTATTGTAACAAATGAGTTCTAATTTAGTTCCAATTTGAATTAATATATAATTGTTAAGATTTTGTACTTCTTTCTAATGCACTAGTTTGGTAAAGTGACATTTTACCGAACTAGTATGTCATTATAACATTTAAATAAATATTGTAATGTTTGACGTTGCATATTGATAGATAGAAAATAGTTATTTATGCAACAAGTACAAAAAGTAAGTGTTTATTGCACGCGACGTGAAATTGTCGACAACACGTCGAGTGCAATAAGCACTATTTGTACGAGTTCATATAAAAACCAAAAAATGTTTTATTTAGATGACACTAAGTGTAGAAAAATAATGACGTCGATTTGAACGTTTATGTTTGTCATGATGACAAAACGCTGTAGTAGAATGACAGATTAATGCAATAAACATTTTACCACTTTTTCCACTAAATATAGTTCAATAAAGTTTAGTTTTTTGGCATAAACGTAGAAAAAAATATTTCATAATGTTCTCAAGTCGAAAATAAAAATATATAGGGCGATTCAGAACTTATCTAAAAAAATTTGAATGTACAAGGAACACTAACATATACAGGGTGAGTCAGTCATAATGTCATTAATTTTAACCACGTATTGGGAAGGCCTAATAAAGACATAAAATCGAAAACAAAATTTTTACTCAACCTTTAAACAAATAAACAAATCACCCTATAAAATTCGGTAACATGGCGCAGCCATACGACAATCGAATGCCGGAGGAAACATCGTTGCCACATCATGTTTACATACATAATATCGTCTTAACACTTCAGCGTGTTATTTAAATTTGCCACCATTTATTCGCACTTTCTGCATTTCCTGCATTTTCCCCCCCAGATTTGGAGATCTCACCACACATTTGGAGGGGGGATGGAGAGAATACAAGCACAAGCAGTAGTTTGTTTATTTCGGTCTCGTGTATTGGTTGTAATTTCACAATGCCTAATTATACAAATTTCTAATATGCGTTGGTAATTTTATACGGAGAATGCGGGAATGTTTGGGAAATGCATGCCGTAGCTGTTGAATATCAGAAACGTTTTCCTAACAGTGTACAAGTGCTTCAACGCCTTCGCGATACAGGTTCTGTGAAACCGCGTCTACTATTTCTATAAGAACCATTTCGATGATTGGAGATATTCCAAAGCAACGTCTGCAGAATATTACGTGAAAACTCACTGAACCCGTATCATTTTCAGAAAGTTCAGGTTTTTTAGCACCTGCTGGTTTCCCCAGCCGTCTTGAATTTTGCAATTGGCTGACCCTAATTTTATTAATAAAGTGCTATCGATGAGTGCAACTTTACTTGAACTGACATTTTAAACAGGTTAGTACCATACTACTTAAAAAACAATAAATTTCTAGGCTAGATGTACGTAACTACAAACTAAATAATTAATTGTACTTACGAGTAATAATAAAAATTCATATTCAATTGTAAAACGTAGGGAAAACGTAATATCAAAATAAAACTGTAATAACCTAACATTCGAAAACATTTATTTATTATCTAAATTTGTTTTTATTAATTATTATTTAAGGAAAATTTATTCATGTATGTAGATAAAAAAGTTAACTTTACTCCTTGTCGTTAAATAACGGTACAAAAACTAGGTAACTAGGTTATTGACCTAATAATACGGTAGGTCAAGATTCGATAACTTTTATGAGCATCGGATCAGAGGCGTGCCGTTTCAGTTTTGGACAGTTTTTTTACCGACAACACGAAGGTTTTTATTACTTAGTATTTAAACACAAAACACTTTTCATCTCTCATTCCTCCATTCCATTCATTTCTCTTAATAATTTACCCATTGGGTATATGTTTTTATTATTAAATACGTTGAAGTTTTGTAATTTCAATGTAAAATATTTTTTAAACGGTGATCAAGCAAATTTTTTTGCAGTCATAACAGCCACATTTGGTCGGACAAAAATTCACACGCTAGTCGTCGGTTAAGCTTTAAGAGGCGATTTGTCGTTACTTGCAATTTTGAATAGAATGATTTGATTATTATTATTTGATTTCATTGGATATTAACATTTTAAATTATTATTGGCTGAACTGAGCAAGAAAAAACATGAGATTCTAAAATAGTCAGTACTAGGAAAATATTTCAATATGGCAACGTAGTATCAGGTCACATCGAGTTGAACTGTGAGCTGTAAACGACCAAGGCTGTGAGCGGTCAGTGACAGTCTGAAAAGGGGGTTTACATGATGATTTGAAAATATTTATTTTCGGCGTAAATATGCATTTAGATTTTTTTTTAATCGCGTATCCGTATTATACTCATTATTCCCTATCTCCTCTTAAAATTAATGACATTATGACTGACACCCTATATAATTTTGTTAAAAAAAATCATAAAGAGCAGTTCGAAAATGATTTAAAAATACATTTCTGCACAGCCCTGGAAACTGGTCTACTGTAAAACCTGATAAGAAGGCAATTCATGCAATCGGTGACCGAACAAAATATGGATAGAAATTTCCAATCAAAGAAATAAAGAACTCCTATTTTATAAAGCAAATTGAACTGATTTTGCCGCTATTGTTATTAATTATTAATAAAATTAATTTGTGGTTTTAAGTAATAAAATAGTTTGACATACCTGATGTCACAACAAAATTTTGGGCCCGTCTTACCCAGTTTCTAAAAGCTAACACAAATGTTTCTGTTTCTTGTTCGTTTTGAACTCGTAAGTTATTGGCAGCAGCTATAATACGTTTGCGTAAATCATCAATAGTAAGTATCCACTTCGATGCGATACACTTCAATTTTTAAATATCCCCACAAAAAGAAATCCAAATGATTTAAAGTCAGAAAAAGGTGTAAAGGAGATCATGGCGACCATGGTACCGGCCCTCCTCGTCCAATCTCTTGGTATTGCTTGGACACGCTATATATGGTACGCATATAATTGAGCCTCGTGTATTATACGCACACTGCTGGAATACGCCGTGGATGTCTTGGACCTCCATCTCTTCCACGATTCGATTTCAAATTTTCCTCGCATTGCATTCACTGCACACCGTGGTAAAAGTAACTGCATTTGGCACATATTTACCGTTCTGCTAAAGCATTTTGACACCATAAATTAAAACGATATCCATCACCTCCGAGTTGCTATAGACTAAGTCATTTTTGATACTTGAACGCACAAAAAGGTTAATATCTACTATAAGTAATCGGATTTAAATATTTGGAATCGCCTGGCTAGAGACTACACTAACCCTATCTAAAGGTTAAAAATATTACAACTTCAGTAATTTTTTTCCGAAAACTATAAGGATTTTACAAAAAAAAAAACGATATTTATCCTATTTTTCATGACGCATCTATTTCCAAGTATTTTTAGTTAAGTTCTGAATTACCCTGCATAAATAAAATTTTGCGTTGGTGAATTTCGTATTTATAGACGTCTAGCTAACCGAGTAAACGATGTTGTGATTTACAATGCAGTTGCATAATGTGGACTGCTCTGCAATCGATCAGGTTAATTAGAAACTGAACCACACAGTGCCCCCCGTGGCGGTTCCACCCAACCCCTGCGGCTTTTGTGGCCCCCACTGCCCCACTGTACTAAACCAGAACCACGTACACTGCTCAGCACGCGTCCCTCTGTAATTAGTTGAATATGTTAATATTTCTACATTCCTATCATTGTTTGCATCCATTTTATTTCTACCATTTATTATTTATTACTAATGTTCACCCTTCTACGAAACACTTGTTTTAATGGTTTGCTTGGAAAGTATATAAAAAACTTTCTGGCTACAAAATGTTAACGATACATCTGCTTAGAAACTAGTAAAAATATACTACACGAAATAATCGGGATGAAATAAACATAAAATTTGAAACAAAATGAAATAACTTCTAAATGGACATTTTAGGTAAAATTGATGTAATTTACAAATACCTATAATTGTAGAAAACTAGTCTGTTTGCGAAATTGTATCTAGATTTAAAAATACGTTGTGCAAATCTCACTTAAAATACTAGTCTACACTAAAAAAGTATGAAAAAAGTTTTTTAAAATTCAACAAGAGTAAAAAAGTGTTTTAAATTAAATTTTGCATTGATATTATCATTTTTTTTAATCGATCAAAAAAGTTTGGTATAATTTTAGGGGTGATTTACCCTCAATGAACATCTTGTAATGTTTCAATTTACTGGAACTCATAGTCAAAGAAGACCAATAATAAACCTAAAACATGTACCAAATTTGATTATTCCAAGTTAAAGTAATTCAGAGATATTAATTTTTTTCGAAATATTTGGCCCCACTTTGAAGGCCTGCGACTCCACCTGTGTGTAACTTTGTATATAAGTGTGTTTGGTTAAAATGCAATATATTGAAACCCCCTACATGCACCTGCTCTGTGTCGGTTTTTATGCGGAACACCATGTATACTGTAATTTCTTTATGCTCTATTACGTAAAACCCATTATACATAAAATATAATCGGATACATTTTTTATTAGTAAAGTAAGGAAAGACTTAGTAATGACAACAGAGTAAATTATAAGTAGGTCTACGTTATATTGTATAAAAACTTAATATATAGCTACTATTTATTATTGCCAAATTGTTAATTTAAACATGCATGGTTTATATGGTATAGTAAAGTATTTTTTAGTCATCATTCAATTAAAATACATAGTAAATAAGCAAATTTAAGAACTTTAATTGCATATTCACATCTATTTTTTTTTATTTCAAATCAAACAAGCATTTGTAATACGAAATTTGAATTACACCTGAAAAACTTAAACAGGAGCCATTCATATGCGAAATGTACCAAGCTATGTGTAGTGGCCACTAGCTACTCCATGTCGGACCTGATAGGTCGAAGCTGGCATTAAATGCAGCTTGCTACATTTCGCGTACTTATGGCCCCTTTTATCTGGTTAAACGGACATAAAACAGCCTGTGTTATTTGTCAGTTACGTCATCTATGTCATGCTGATGATAGCTATTAAGCTCGAAACCGGTATATGTTTCGTGAGCCACTGACCAATGACTTTGGTTATTTGCTATAGGTTTTTTAGTGTAATTCAATGCTAGTCAGAGCATTAGCCCGCAGAGTAGTTGTTTCTTGAAATTCCACACACGACAAAGGTCGACGGCAGCATGGACGCTTCACTGCTTTGACCGGTCAGGTCCGGCATGGAGTAGCTAGTAGCCGCTAGATATAGCTTGTTACATTTCGCGTAAACATGTATTTTTCATATTTCAGTTCCCGTTCAAATCAAAGTAACTGCACGAAATAGCTTGGCAGTATTTCTGACATGGTATGTAGAAATGTTTGTGCATAAAATTCTTAAAATAATTATGTACTATTTTCAAACACTATGCTTTTAAAAATATTTATTGAGTGTACATACATTGTAAGTGTTCAATGAGTTAGGTACCAAATTTATTTTTTCAGTTTACTTAAAACCGGTGTAACCTACCTAATTATTTCCCAGCACAACCAACTAGTTTAAATCATGATTTTCTTATGTACTTTCACTAGTGTGAAAAACCTGTTACATTGATATTTTATATATATTTAATTAACATTCAATGTTTTGTATACAATTGTGTTTGACTATTTTTGGTAGGTCACTTAAGGATGTGCTGAACTAAAAGTTGCATGTAAAAGCCGTTTGTTATAATTTAGGATTCGCTGAATTATATGAACTAGTTGTTAGATGTACCAGTTTTTACAATTCCGGGACTAAAAACGAACTAGATCTAAGAGTTCCTCATCTCGCGTTGGAATTCATCCCCACTCTACTCCCTTTTAAATTTCAAATTTAAATTTTATTTATTTATTAAAAGCCTATATACTAAAACTGACATTTAATTTGATATTTTATAACTTAGTAAATGTACTGCTCTACTCAAATCATACAACTTTTCATCATATTCCTGCATAATAACTCCAAATTTAGTTATACAGTGTTTCAGGTGTGTACAATTCCAAGCACGCTTCAAGAATACGTTCATGCTATATTCATATAATATAAATATCCTAGCCGGAACGTTCTGAATTGGTGCACCAAAAAGAGCTATCGTATACCCTTTCTACACAATTGTATCTTCGACCCTCACGCTACACATAGGTATATCAACACATAACCTAACATTGTTGGTATTTGAGTTATGTACGACACAAAGCTGTAGATATGCATCTGTTTGGAATGGAATAGATAATGATAGAAGAGCAGTAACTTGAATTATTAGAAAAAAATCAGGTAAGTAGTAGGTACTTACTTATTTAATAGTTATTTATGTACCTAGGCAATAAGGTTCAACTTTAAGGGGGCATATTAAGTTTTTTTAAGTTAGGAAATTGCGAAATTAAAAAAAAAATTATTAACTCTAATGTTAAAACAATTACATATTTATTTGGCAATATTAATAGTGATGGTACAATTTTACTTGTCGTTGATTTGAATTAACAACAAATAGATACAGTTGTTAATGATAAAATTGATTTTGATGTCTCTTAAAATTACTAAATGAGTTGAATAACGCTACTGCATCAAATTTTGTCAAAAGCTTGGTTTTGGAGACGATGTTGTGGAAGTAACACAAACTAAGGAGTGGTTCAAACTGCTCGGAACACAGCTGTTGTTGAGAGAGTAGATAATCTAATAATGGGACATCGTCGTTTGATCGTATGAAATATTGCCGAAGAAGTTGATAGTAGTAAAAATCCGCATATGCAATTTTGCGTGATGACTTGAACATGCACAGTGGTTGTGAAATTTGTACCTAAGTTTTTGTCGGCGGAACAAAAAGAACTTAAAGTTGCACAGGACTTCCTGGATACTAACAACACTGAACCTGTGATTCCGAACACCGTTACAACTACAGATGATTCATTTGTGTATGGGTACGACCCGGAAACAAAAACAGCCATCGCAATGGAAGCATTCCGGGTCTCAAAGGCTGAAATAGCGCGACAGGTGAGAAGTAAAATCAAGATGATGATAACCGGGTTCTTTGATATCCGAGGAATTGTGCATCACGAATACGCACCAAAAGGACAAACAGTGACGAAAGAGTACTATCAAGAAGTTCTCCGCTGACTCCGACAGTCTGCGAAACTAAGGCCCGGCGCAAAATGAGACGCAGCGAGTTTTTGTGAATCTAAGTAATAATACGAGGGTTGTCCGTAATTTAAAGTCTTCAATGTTTTTTCAAATAGTAAACATATTTTTATTGCAAAACTAAGTACATACTCTGAAAGCTTGGACTTTTAGCTATTTTTCAACGTAGTCCCCGTCACAATCAATGCATTTTTGGAGTCGTTCTGGGAGCTTTTTCATACCCGCACCGTACCACTCACCCGCCGACTCGCGCAGGAAGGTATCGACGGCTGCCTTCAGCTCTTCGTCGCTGGAGAATTTCATTCCTCCTAAGTGTTGTTTCAGGTTGGGAAACAAATAGTAGTCACTAGGGGCCAAATCAGGGCTGTAAGGAGGATGGTCTATGATTTCCACAAGCAAATGCTCCTCAAATTTCGTCACTGACTCGTCCGAAACTGATGGACGCCCGCGGCCGGCCTCGTCATGCACGTTTATACGACCGGCTGCGAACTCTCTACACCACATTTTTTGTGCCCATACACTTTTCTCCATACACATCGGTCAACTGACGATGAATTTCAATGGGGAGTGACCCCTTAAACCACAAAAATCTAATCACCGAACGCAATTCACACTTGACAGGAGCGTCGATTTTTCCTTCCATCGTTAACGGCTGCTAAGCCAAGACCAGCGATGTTAACCTTTTAAAATTTGTCTCCCTACAACGAAGTATGAAATTCCCCTACTCTATTATAAATTTCCCTACGCTGCCTGCCCAAGCCATAGACCAAGCCCAAGTTAGAAATGTTAAAATTCTGTATAAAAGATAAAGCGTTGTTGGCATATTATTGTTTACAAACGAATAAGACCATATGATCCATAAAGTCTTATTTTCTTTTAAATGGTAAAATAGTAAGTATTTGCGAAACTTATTATTTTGTTAAAGTTCTTTTTCCCCTACAAAATAAGAATATTTTCCCTACCAACCGATTTATTGACAAATTTTTCCTACAAGTAGGGAATTTCCCTACGTGTTAACAACACTGGCCAAGATTCCAAGATTGACCGTCACAGCGAGGCAGTGACCAGCCAGATTAGTGATGGAGGAAGCAAGGAACACGGTGCTGTTGTCAGATTTAAGCTAGGGGAGTTTGTTGGAGACCTTAATTTACGGACAACCCTCGTAGTTATTCCGCATATTTCTTCGCAGCGTGACGTGACGCAGTTTTGGCTCAACGTGATCCTGCGGAACGCATTGTAGTTGCCGCAGTTTTAGAAATCACGGCGCGTGTTGGAAAACATGGAAAAAAAAATTAATCGAGACTGTACGAATTCGACAAGTTTTGTACGATACAAGCCATGTAGACTACATGAGAACAAAATCGTCACTAAATTCTTTAGTTAAGGCAAATTCTTTCACTGACTTTTTATTACTACCTATCTGGGTGATACACGATGCCATTTCGCACTCACACTCGTCTTCTGAATCAAATTCCAAACTAAATTGATAATCAATGAGTGCAGCAGCAGTTGCCATTTTTCAGTAATATGACTTGCCTGCGAAGTAAAAACTGCAAACGTATGTGCGCGGTACCCGCGCTAGCAGTTTCCTCCCGCATAAAACTCGCCGTGACTCACGCTGCGTCACGTCACCAAGCTGCGTCTCATTTTGCGACGGGCCTTACAGTTGCATCACGACAGTTTATTCATCGCACCTGATACTTTCTTGGTAAAACATGGAATTTCAGTCGTTCGTCAACCGTCCTACTCTCCAAACATTTCTCCATGCAACTTCTGGTTGTTTCCGAAATTGAAGAATAGGAAGGATTCCGTTTTCAGAGTACAGACTAGATAATGTAGAACGCGACGGCGGAGTTGAACATCGTTTCAAAAGCAGCCTTCCGGAATTGTTTTCGGCAGCGGAAGGAACGGTGGATTAAGTGTGTAAAAGCGCAAGAGGCCTACTTTCAAGCAGATTAAAGTATCAATCCCGTCATGCAAATAATATACGTATTTGCATTTGGTATTTTCAAATAAGTGGTAATTAGATTTGAAATCTTACCAAATGTGTGAATACCGATTGGTTGATTGAAGCATTTGCCTAAAAATGAATAGGAATATACGGCGCACAATAACTTTTCTATACTCATGATATGAATTCAGGTGTCTAACGTCACGTCTGACGTTACGCAATTGTTTTTAAAAACTGTCATAGTAAGCTTTGGTTATTTGAAAACAAATTGTATTATTTACAATTAGCTGATCGACAAGTAACTTATGTTAAATAGTATATTCTTTAAGTTTTTGTTTACAATTAATAATATCACGTGAAATATGCCTCGCCATAATTTATTTTCTAATGAAGAAATGCGAGATATGGTATGTATTTATGCAAAAGAAAATTTTAATGGACGTCGTGCGAGTCGCAGGTATTTAGAAAGTTACCCAAATAGATTACAACAAAATCACAAATTATTTAAACATCTTTATGACCGCTGACGAGATGCTGGCCGTCCAACAACTGTTACTCCAGAACAAGAGGAGAATACTTATTTTGCTTCGTGTAACAGAAAATCCTGAAATAAGTTTACGACGAATGTGTGCGGCTGTAGTGGTACCTAAATCATCTATTCATAGATTATTTCATAATGAAAAACTGTACCCATATCACTTTAGCCCAGTGCAGAATTTACTACCTGCAGATTTTCCAGATAGGGAACAATTTTGTCTTCGATTCTTAGACCGGCACAATGATGATCCACACTTTTTAAAAGGTGCTGTTTCAGACGAAGCCACATTTACTCGTCGGGGCGTTTTTAACTTCAGAAATAAACATAATGAAAACCCGCATGTATTAAGAGAACGTCATTTCCAACATGAATTTAAGATAAACATTTGGTGTGGTATTGTTGGAAATCATGTGTTGAACCCTGTTGAATTGCCATATAATCTGAATCGCCGTTCTTACTTACATTTCTTAGAACATGATTTTGAGGAACTTATTGATGATTCACCATTAAATGTGGGACACTATGTTTTTTATGTAAGACGGTGCCCCAGGCCATTTTTCACACACAACATAGACTTTGAAAACACCAAAACCGTAGTCTCCTTCTACTCATATAGATCACGAAATTATTACCTTTTAGGTTTTTGTCTACTACATTATTAGTTAAGAAACTTTTGAAGCTGAATAAGAATGATGCGTCATAGTTAACATTGGAAAAATGTAATAATTTCGAGATCTATGTGAGTAGAATGATACTATGGTTTTCGTGTTGAATCGGACAATTTTTGTTTTGACTACAACATAATACCTTTTTCAAAGATTAACGAGTTATTTGATGTATACTAACGACATCAAGTTAGCAGAAATGTGGACCCGATGCATCTTGATAAAAATTGTTTTCTACTGTGTGAAATTCTAAATTATTTTTCCAAAATCGGTTCGGTGAAATGAACACACATATCCCTGAAATGGATAGTAACAAGTTTGATAAAATTAATGTAGATTTCCAATTACTCCACATGACATATATGTCCAATTATTACATAATTTACATTGGTACCTACCAGTTTTGTTTCATTTTGATATAGTTGCCATTTGCAAATTGGGCAGATTGAGTTAATATTCACAATGGCCCTGAAGTTCTCTCTTGATCATTTATCGTGTTGATCATTTATCGAGTTTTCTTCTGTCTGAAACTGAGACAAATATTCTTCTAAATTTTTTGAAGAAGGGGAATCGTCATGAATAAAAATGTCATAATCAGTATCCGATTCACTGAAGGTCTCTTGAGACTGTTTCAATTTTCTTTTAAGCGTGTTAGCGACTTCCGCAGTTTTCTTTATTTTCATTTCTTTACTTCTTGTTTTTCTCCTCTTCAGCTTTTAAAAGTTCCTTTTTTCTAGAATATCTGTAATTATGGCGCATTTTACTTACTTCTTCTACTTTGGGTAATGTGCTTTCGAAGGGCAGCCTTAGGGTACGGTTTTATTATTCCTAGCTCACCAGGTCACTGTACTATATCTCTTCATCTGACTTCCTCATCCTCTTTGGCACTGCAGTGAATCTGTGAATTCAATTTTGTACGAGTAAAATAAAGCCAAAAGACTATCTTTTAAAATAGATGAACTAGACGTCCAATTCATAATCTTAATAAAAATACTTAATAAAAAAGCACTTAATAAAAAGAATAGACAATTTTTTTATCTAACCGTTTGAATTATGATGGTATTTACATACCTGACTAAGAAGCAGGCTATATGATTAAATATAAAACATAAACAAAACTGGCCTCTGATAGGAAAGTTATTCACTTAGTAAAACGACACCTTTATTTACTTTCGTACTCAAATAGCACAAGCAGCAAGCTTCCACAATGATCAAAACTGCAAACGGGGATCATCCCGTTTCTACGTTTGCAATAGACGTCGTTTACAATAGTACCCTTGAGGATTTAGTTAATAATAATTAGTTTATAAAAGTGATAGGTGAAAATCTAAAGACCTTAAGCGACAAATCAATTTTAAAAGTTCAACTTTAACATCCTGTATCTTCTAAGGGAGGAATTTTTGTATATAGGTAAGTAGGGTTAAATCGTCATATTTTGTCACTAAAAATACGCAGTTAACGGGATGACCTGCTTTTTTGTTACACCCTGTATGATTAATGGTAACGGCATTTATGAGTTTCGCTATAGAATAGTTATGATGTTTATAGGCCGTTAATATCCAGGCTGAAATTCAATAGTGTATAAGATCAATAACTTTGACATTAAACTATTGTATTTAAAATGGTTCAGTATACGAATGTAGATGATAATATTATAATATGGATTACTGTAGACTTGATCAGAAAATATTTTAAAATCGAAATGATGACTACCATACAGCTGAAATGTTACGCAAGTAAAAGATCAAATTTCAATAAGAAATATTGCATGAGAAATTGTTGTATCTCTTCCGTTCTGTCAGATAATCGTTTCCATTTCTTAACGTCGTAATTAGCAGTAAATTTATTATGCATTAGAGATTGGAAGTGACAATTTATTTGTCAAACTGGGAATAAAACAGTAGTGTGGTAGGTGAGTGTAACTGAAGCCACCATTAATTTTTAAATTTCACCGTTTGGCTTAAGTGCAAATGAGAAACGCTTGATTTGCTAGCATAGTTTTTCAATTTTATTGCTTTGAATAAGTGAAGACTAAGTATTAGTAGCTAATAAGCTTCCCATGTGGCATCAATTTAGAAAATCAACAAATGATCCTCCCTTTTTTCAGTTAATATTTCTTCGGGAGTAGTAATTACACTAATCTAATAACTATCCTCGTTATTAGTGAGCTTCCACACGCCCACTAAACGAGGTACGGTCGACCGTCTCGACCAACATTCCACCCAGCGATGGATAAATTGAAACGCTACAGAGACCATAAATAATCTCCGAAATTCAGACACGATCCTTCTCATTATAATAAATATAGGACCCGTCTCAAACCATAAATTCATTAGTTTGGGAACGATTTTAATTTTAATAAAATATTTATAGTCTGTTATTTGTTAAGCCCGAAGAGGAATTAAAAATTATACTATTTCACATTGTGATGTGTATTTCACATCAAACTGAATGTTAATTTGACCACTAAAATATTATTAAAGAACATATTTCAGGTGCCTACAACTGTTCTAATAAGAACTACAATTAAGTCGAATAAAGATAAAGATATAAGTTCCAGTTACTAAATAATTCGTCATCAACATTGTAGTATCTACTTATGTTTTACTAATTTTGGAGGCATTTCATATCCTACTTATACAGGGTGTCCGGAAATGATGAGCAAAAAATTCAGAGGATAATTCTAAAATAAGGGTGTTAAAGTTAAAATTTTATTTTCGATATTTGAAAATAACTTCTTAAGAAATCCAAATATTTACATAAAATTTGTAAATTGGGGGTTTTTGCGGGCGATAAATTCAAATATGTTTCTAATTTTGACATCACTATATAGTATAGTTTTCGAAATAATAAGATTATTTGAAATATTCAGTGCACCGATTGAAAACTGTTATCGTTTCAGTTAAAGTGCCTTTTATACTGAAAATACAGCAAAGTGTTACTTGAAAAAGTTGTTCAGAACGGAAAATTATGGAGATGTGCAAATTTTTTAAAAAATCGGCGTGATTTGATAAAATCTTTATGCTTTGTTGAAAAATGATTTCATCAAACCTCGCCGATCTTGTTGAAATTTTACACGTCCCCATAATTTACGATTCTGAACAACTTTTTCAAGTAACATTTTGCTGTATTTTCAGCAGAAAATGCACTTTACCGGAAACCAAAACAATTTTTACTCGGTGCACTGAGCATTTCAAATAGGATTATTTAAAAAATGGTTACGCCTACCGACTTCAGCAAGGTATACCGTTTTCAAATAAAACAGGTAGGAGATTTGATTGTTTCGATAGTCAGATGGATACATTAAGATACAAAAAAGTTCTGCCATTTAAAAGAAACATGGTGTGCCACAAGTGCGCCCTCTACTAGTGACGTCAAAATTAGAAATATATTTGAATTTCTCGTCCGCAAAATCCCCTGATTTACAAATTTTATGTAAATATTTGGATTTCTTAGTGGTGTATACAATATGTGTATTATAAATGAAGCAATTGATATGAATTTTGTAACTAAGTTAAAGTTAGTAATCGAGATAAGTATTCACATTGTTCTATTTAATTTCAACCACTTTCATAATAAGGCTATATAATTATTGTCAAAGTAATCAATTTATTGTATTTTTTTAAAACTCATTACCCACCTATAAATTTCTGAAAACAATATGTGGATATAAGATTACAAAAAAGTATATCAGTGAAATAGTCTTGAACAGGTCGACTAATATTTTTAAAAACTAATATGTGTGTTTCATTGGACGTTTTCATTTTTTTTTCGCCATTGGTATAATTACATTAATGAAGTTCCATAGACTGAAAAACGGTCAATATTTTGGTGAAATTAACCACTTCTTTCATTTAAAATTTAAAAATATTCGTCATTATAGAGGGTGCACCGAAATTAGGGAGCAATATTTCTCTAGAGTCTTCTATGCTGAAAAGATTAATTTTTCTTTATATAAATGTGTCCAAAAATTCCTAAGGAATTTATAGCCACTTAAAGGGGCCAGTCTGATGATTTTTCTAAATAACTCCGAAACCAGTTGAGATAAATTTATGAAATTTACATCAACGCATTAGGGATAAAGAGTTGAAGTAATAACGTAGGTATAAATTCTAAGCAATGTAATTTTGTTTCAATTCTTTATCACTAGTGTGGTGACGATATTTATGGTAAAAAGAAGAAAAGCAAAGAAATTACATCGTAAAATATGAGGAACTGATTATAACACCTATTATGAATGCTGTAGATTATGAGAATATTTTCCACAAGCCCTCAAAAAATACAGGGTGCTCCACTTTTTGAAAAAAAAACCAAAATGTTTGCCTTTGATAAAGATAACATTTGGTACGATTTTGGAAACAACCTGTAGATATTTATAAACAGCGACCATTACAGAATTTACGGTAAACCTAATACAACATGTGTGACGATTGTTTAGATTGCATCTTAAAGAACGAGTATATCAACAATACATGCATGTAGTTACGTCCATTTCTTGCCCCCTCATCCAATCTTATTTGACCCAATTATATTTTAGCGAAAAATCAACATTGCTGTAGCGTTGGCTCACTCTGTATATAAGTATTTAGTTTAATTAAAAACTCATTATTCCTGAGCAGCATGTTTTTTTAAATAAATCAATCGAGACAAATTTATTAACCTACTCGGAGTATCTTTATTGCTGCTTGGATGACCTTTTGTTTACATCGACTTCAGTAGAGCATTTGATAAAATAGATAACGATATACCTACTCTTATTTAGACCTGCCGTGTCAATGTGACTGCGGTGGATTGATCACAGTTTGTGGTAGTAAATGGTTGCAAGTCTACATTATTTGGTCCGGCCTGAAGTGTCCCGCGGGGATCCCATCTGGAGCCACTACTGTTCATTACACAGCCACATTGTTTTCTGACCTGGGGATCTGACAATGGTTAGTATATATTTTTGGGGTCGCTGAATCCGAATCTGTCACATCAGGATTTTGCCACAATCTAAAAAACCCATAATTCAAGTTATTAAACGCATATAACCCTACGAATGAAGTTGTAATCTGAAAACTCAAGCTCTTAAACCACATATCTCCATAACCCAATTAATTTCATAACCACATAACACATTTAGCCACATTATTCCGTAACCCACTTAGCTCCATGACCCATTTAACTCCACAACACATTTAAACCCATAACTCAATGTATATTAAATCCAATGACCACTTAACACATTCAGCTTAATCTCTACGCGAATCTGTCAGGTTTCTTAAAAATAAACTTATAAATAATAACTGCTGCTAATAATTACTGGATGTTCAAAAGAAAAACACTTGTACAAAACAAAAAGCGTGAAAGAAATCCTTTGGATAGGTCTTTTGAAGAGAAAAGAACTCGATACAACTCAAAAAAGACAATTGAAATAATATTCCCTTTGTCTACAGTTTTATCAAACAGCCCTTTTAAGGGCTGCATGATGTACAAAACCCGATCTTGCAACCTCCCCGCGGTGTACATCGGGTAACGGTAATGCCGACGGCCCAATAATTTGAAGAACGAATAGGAATACAGACTTTTAGGGTAAAGGAATTTTTAGGATACGGCAGTATGTTTCGTGTGCTTGAGAAGAAAAAATTGATCGAGAAATGGTGTAATGACCGGAGTTATACGGTTATTAAAATAACGTATATAACAAGTTAAATATCTAATATACGTGGTTATCATGAGTTAATAAATCTTTAAGTGGGTTATAGGGTTGTGGAGTTATTTTTAAGAAACCTGTCAGATTCGCGTAGAGATTAAGCTGAATGTCTTAAGTACGTCATTGGATTTAATATACATTGAGTTATGGGTTTAAATGTGTTGTGGAGTTAAATGGGTCATGGAGCTAAGTGGGTTACAGAATTATGGGGTTAAATGTGTTATGTGGTTATGAAATTAACTGGGTTATGGAGTTATGTGGTTTAAGAACCTGAGTTTGCAGATTACAACTTAATTCGTAGGGTTATATGCGTTTAATAACTTGAATTATGTTTTTTTAGGTTGTGGCAAAATCCTGATGTGATGGGGTTAAATAGATCTCCGATTCGGATTCAGCGACCCCAAAAATATATAGTAACCACAGTCAGATCCCCAGGTGACAAAACATTTTTTTTGTGTGTGGCTGTGTAATTTATATATATAATATAAAAAATTGTTTTAGACACTGTAAATTTCTGTTGCACGTTGATGTTTTTAAGGTGTACTCCAGAATCAAATCTATAGATGAATAATTGCTTATATAGTCAGATATAAATAATCTATATAGCTCCTAGTTTTTGATTTTTTCTAAATGTCACACTATTTCGTGTAGACGTAATATTAACCATATTGTGTATATTTATAATACTTCTGATTAAAATACGAACGAAGTTAATATGATAAGAGATCAGTGTGCTGTTTGATTCGAAGCGAATATTTATGGCGCTTCAAATAATCTAGGCAATTATTCAGCGATTCAGCATATGTATTTACTAAAATAAATTTTACTTCAGTACAAAATTTACATTAACCGTTTGGAGAGTTTACAAAATAAATTTTAGATTTTTGTCCTTTAAAACTCACTTTAACCAGTAATATCTCTTGAGTCTCTCGAGTCGTAAGTGATATACTAATTTTACATAAAATAGTAAATAATGGTATTAACTGTCCTGATCCCTGATCGCTTGTCCATATTAATCTTTAAAGTTAAGACATCAGAAACTGTTTAATTTACCCTTTCGAATAACTAATTATATGGGCAATTCACCCATTTGTAGAATAATAAGTTCCTCTAATATTTGTTTTACCGTTTCGGTTATATTACAAATTTAAATTAAAAAAACATATTTTAGGTCCGGTTGTACATTCAGACTTTAAACTAAGCTTAACCTTAAACTGATATTAAACCATAAAATTAGTATTTTCCAGTTATTCAATAACAGTTTATTTTTAAGGGGAGTTTAGTGTATACCTTTATAAAGGCCCAATTGTATAAAAAACAGTTTATGGCTTAACCTTATACTAATATTGAGCTGTAGTTATTTGAAAACTGTACATCTTAAATGAAAAAAAAACTACTTTATACTTTGATGTTAAATTCCATAAGAATCCTGGTAAAGCTTGGCTTTAATTAAAGGGCAGCTCATTAAAGCTACTGTTAAACAAATTGTACAACCCGCCTAAAGGTTATAACATGCATGCTGTTTACAGGTTAATCCCGTTTGTGTTTCTAAATGTTTAAATAAATTAATTAATTCATTTTACAATGATAATACTTCTAATTTAACGGAGAAAGCAGCGTTAACCAATACGTGCTAAGTACCTTGTTTCGCTCCTGCATTATATTTTTAAAGAGGGACTACTAACTAAACTATAATTTGTTTATGGCAGAGAGCGCATGGTCGCTTTTTAATGGGTTGTTGATGCAAAGCTGGTTGCCGATGGAATGTTTCGCGACGTAATTGACTGAAATTATGGCAAAGTTTTGCAATTTGGTGCTCACTGTTACTAGTTGTCTCATTGCTATATTTTCTCTTCTACAAAATACTATTATCATTATTTAGACACATGTGCAATCACTTTCTTAACTAAAGCATTCGAATATTTCAGTTACAACGCGGTTAACTCTATTTTTTGATGAATCGTATGACTAAATTATCAAACAATAATATATCTATCGCGTGGTATTACAAGAAGACAGATCTATAACAAAGTTAAGGTGGTAAGGTAATTTTGATCTTGTAAGGCATTTTAATCCTGACAAAGCAACTGAAGAGGCGATACCATGTAGCGTGGTATTTTCTTTTCCCTTGACGCCTTGTGTTGTTTTTCATCTATGGGTGAGCACATTTAGAAAAATTGAAGCTTCGCGAAGAAAAGTGTTACTTTGTGACATTGAAAGCCTATAGATAAATTATGTACAATTGTTTGCAATAATAAAGGCACTCTTTAAAATTAATTTTACGGTTTCTTTTGAACTGCTGACGTTTTTATAATAAAATCTGCTTTCAATTTTTAACATTAGTTCTTCGTTGTTTCACTCACCAATAGAGATTTAATGAAATTTCTACTCAGAACTTCCAGAAGTTCAGGTCAAAAACTGTTTTGAGGGAGCGTCATTATTATTGCAAAAGCATGTACATATCAATTAAACACTGTGATTTATGAACCAACCGCAGCTTCATTTATGGCTGTAAGATGTTTTAAGAAACCGGCAAAATAGTATACATTTAAATTTGTCTCATATATTTGATACTGATAACGCCTTTTATTTGGACAATCTCTTCTCTGGAATACAGTAACTGAAACTTTAAGTAAGGACAACAAACCTTCACCAGATACCGATTTTGGTCTATAGAGCATTTACATTAACTCAGTGTCATTAAATTCCGCTAGGGGCGCTACCGTCAAAGTTAGGTATTAAATTAATGTTCTATGGTCTAGTTTATGATTTGACAATTTTTGATTTGAATTTGTGTAAGTCAAATAGTGATTGTAAATCTAATTTGCATACGTATTATCAAAATAAAACTTATAATAAATCAATAAAATATTTGTAAACACACAGACAACAGGAAAAAAGTCACTTGAAAAGATATATTAAATATTATTTATATTAACCTCACATAACCTTGTTTATTTGCATTTTACATTAGCAATAAAACGTTATTTAACACAGAAATTGTTAACGCTGGAGTGCCTAAAGAATTTCCTGGTAATTCTTAATTTAAACCTCTTTGTTTTGAAAGAATTGAAATTTTGTATATTACGAATCGATAAAAAAATGGTTAGTTGTCGCTCAGATTGCAAAAATGTTGCATGTAATATGCCTAGTAAATAAAGAAATACATTGAAAACCCAGTTCCTGAAAAAAAAAAAAAAAATACAAATATATAAAAAAATCGGTGTTTTAAATAATGTACATGTGACATAAATAAATAATAAACATATGCAGTTTTTATTTGGTATTTTTATTATAAGTACAATACAGAAAAAGTTGAAAACCCTGATAGGTGTTTTAAATGGTTTTCATTTAAAAATTTCAGTGATATTAGTTGTGCCCTTTTGTAACTAATAACATTTTGAATCGCCATATCGTAAAATAACTTGCTACTACTAGATGCACTTGCTATACTCTCAGGATTACCGACGTTATTATCATTCAAGTAATTTTCAATTTGGGGTATCGTATTATCACATTTAACTCGTGCTAGTTTAGAAATCTATGAACTCGTGTCACATTTCTACTTTTTTCCATCTGCAAGTTTGTCTACATTTTCATCCTGTTTTTGCCTTTTCAAGTACCTTTTCATGCGTTCATTATTTTTTACAATATTGGTATCGTATTTTTGTGTACGGGTAAGTATAATGTTAAAACAGCTATTTTTTGAGAATTTTCCATTGTCCTAAAAATAAGAATGAAACCTTATCAAATAAGGAAAAATATACACCGAAAATAGATGATGTATGCTTGTACTTACTCATACTAGTAATAGTATAACAATTTTCTGTAAAATGTTTTGAGCAGATCTTTGTGTACTGGGTTGATTTCTTGCTGGATCCTATTAACCATTTTTTTCAGCATTATTACACAAATTGAAACACAACAAAAATTAAATAACAAATATTTGTGAGGTTAGATTTAACACCTAACATTGATCGCCGCGCCGCCTGCATGTAAATGCTCTATTGAAACTACAAACACTCTAGATTTGATTTGGTCACGATAATCGGATAACATCGGGTACAAAATAAACTTCTATAAAGGTATAACAAAGCATTTATATTAAACTTGTCATTTAAATGGGCTCAAAATCTTCTATTTTTGCAGTAAGTATTAGCAGGTAATAAGAGCTGAAATAAAAGGAATTATTGGAACCGCAACTACTTTGATTTAATAAGTAAATTTTCTATAAGAGCTTATAGTTTGCATTTTAAAAATAATTGTTTATTTTCAAAATGTATTGAAACATTAACTATAAAGGACTTCAGGTTGATAAATAGCAAATAGCTATTTATGATATACGTGTTAAAAGTAAGATTTTATTTTGTGAGTGAAGATGATTAAAAAACGAGCGTAGCGCGTTAAAAGTAACCTACTTTTAACACGCGTCTCAAAAAATGACATTTTTAACATCAAAAATGACAATTAAAAAGCAATTATACCTAGTGTAACTAGAACACAGTATATATGTTCATGTTTGCGAAAACCGCAAGTCTCGATCTATAAAAGTGAAGAGCTGAAATGTATTCACTGTACAGTATTTAGAATATTAGTCGCCAAAGAATTAATCGGAACAAGCATTTTCGTTTATCATTGTCTATTAAACAAATTAACAAACAGTATGACATTTTCAATTATAGTTGTAGTAAGACTAATTATGTTCCTACTCATTTTGTCTTTTACTTCTGAAATATACCTGGTTATTTTGTTTATACTTATATAAAAAATTTGACAGTAATATCCAGTTTATATGACTTTCTATTTTGACAAATTATGTATTCTGGCAAATAGATAAAATGACAATTTTAAAAAAATATTTTTGCAAATCGCGCAATCATTTCAGTTCCATTGGCATATATTTATAATCTTATAATGATCCAAAAGTTAAAATGTTTCTGTTTAAAATCAGATAAAATTGAAACACACTACAAAAAGTGAATGACAAAGATTTAACAGAGGTTCATTTGTAGTAACCCAACTGAATGAAACAAATAGTACATAACATAATCATTGAGAGAAGTTTTAAAACATATTTTTAAAATATGACAATGTTGTTGGCCATCCGAGACTTTGGAATGCAGCCTGGCGTCTGGGCGAGTCTAAACAACGTGCACCTCTGCTATCTAAAGTTGATCAAAAGTTGGTTTGTATATATATATATGCTTATATATAAGCTCACAAAACAAATCGAATACTCGTATATATAAGGTATTTCAGAACATCGGGATTTTTTCTCATAAATTGCTATATATAGTGAGAAAAAAGAAATGTGGTATAAATACATATTAGATATTGAACAAAATTGTTACCCAGTCACTTAACTAATATTTGATTAATTTTTGCCAAGGTAATGTTTAGTTAATTCTGGAATTTCATTTCACGTTGCAATGATTTTATATTTTTTGTCCGCTATTTAAAAATACCTAAAACTATTTCAGAGATCTTTAAAACCTTGAGAAGGGACATTTCTTTTACTCAATATCTAATGGAATAATGAAATATATCATCCGATTTTAAAAAATGGTTTAATAAGAATAAACGAGGTATATTTTTCCTATTCTTATTTTCTTAAGGACGCCGTATTCTTGAAATAATGTTTTGTACAATTATAAATAGTTTAAGACATTTAAGAACTGAATAATATAGATCTTAACAAATAACAGGAATGATCTCATGTCACCTGCGAATAATCAAAAGTACCGAAGTAAAACGAACGGCTTTGTTTTGAATTAGTGGCATACAAGTCAATTTGATAATTTTAAAAATTTTAGTTATATCACAACCAAGCATTTATGGACAATTTTTTCTTGTTCTGTGTCGTAGAATATACCCTCCAAGTTTGATGGCGATTTTTTGTTACACCTCGTATAATATTCAATGATCCTCTCATTTAATGCTTTTTATCTTTTCATAATTAGTTAAAAACTATAAATTTTATATTAATTACAATCGACCAATCAAACTGATCAATACAAAAATTCGTTAATAATGTGAATAATTCAAAGTAATTATTTTATTTCATATATATAAAATCACTATTTTTATACTTACTTTATCATTATTATAACTTACGTAGGCACTGCCTATTAGTATAAGAGACTCTTTTTATCCAGAATATGTTTGTTTGCCGGTTATCTAATACAAGAGATGTCGTGTAAATCGCTAGTTAATAAAAATCTCAAATATAAAAGGCCATATATAGCAAGGGCTCGCTACGTGTATAATAAATAGCAGATATTTCAGCCGAAAATTAGGTCCTCCATCTTTATTGCCTGCCAACAGAACGGATAAAAAACTGATATAAGTTTGAGAGCGTATTGTCCAGACGCGATTCCCGCTGCGAGGAGATGTTCTTGTGGAGGCGGGGAATAAAAGAGGATGGCAGGAATGATTCACTGATACCAACAAAATAATATACACATGAAGTATGGTTTTGGGAGTTTTAAACTTATTACAACTCTTCGATTCTATAATCCGAGGAGCCAAATATTAATTTGGTTACTTGTTTGTCAGACACTGGTTTTATTCGAACGAGATAATTTACTACTGTTAATGTTTTTAAGATGCAACACATTTATCTGTATGTAAAATAAAATAATTCTCAGTTCATAGTACAAAATTATCAATGAACCTACAAAACTTTATAAAAAATTATATTTTTTTTACAGATATCTATATCTATTAAACATTTAAATAACAATCATTATATTAATGTTATTAAAATATAACTTATTTACTCAGATTTAGGATTTGTATACATAATTAGCAATAGTATATTAACTATCAAGTTTAGAAAAGCAAAGGATGTAGTTTTTGAGTACGAGCGGGCGGGCGAGTAACTTAAAAGCTATATTTGTGTCATTATCATAATTATGATTGTATGTATTCTATTGTATTATATAGTCCTAGCAATCTAGAGTATAGTGCTCTATGGTATGGCATCCCTGGTAGCGGGAGTCTGTCAGGTAGGTTCTTAGATAAATCAGGTTGGTTTGACAGTAGTTACTTACAGGAAATAAAAAAGCAATCTAGTATAGCTGCTTGTTTTAATGAATACAATTACTTCCCAAATCACTCCAGAACAATACATGGTGGCAGGTATTTGTTTAATATACAATGTGGAAGAAAAGTATGGAATAAATTCATTATTTCATCATTGGATATTTTTTAAAATAGAACCTCTATACTCTTTCAACGGATTCTTGTAGAGCTTAACTTGCTGAATTCAAAAATGTGTAATTTCAACACTATATTTCTTCAACTTTCGGAGAAAAAATAATCACTAACGATTTCTTACAATCACATAAACGCTCCAGTTGACAGATGTCAATTCTGATTAGACTTTGTTTAGCTGCCGGAAACAGTTTCTGAGGTGACTTGATTTAATTTGTTGTTTTTGCTATCAAAAGTTGTAATATTCTAACATACAATCTAATAAAACAAAATAATAAATCAGGGGTTAAATACGATTGAGACAACCAGAATTTTATTATTAATTAATTAATTAGTTGCTTATTGTTAAATTGGTTTAAAAATAGAGTCCTTATTTTGTGATACTGCCGATTAATTCATTATATATCCATTTAACTCTTAACCAGCCCATCACAGACACAAATGGGAATATTCACATTTTTTTCAAGCCGATTTTATTGGATCAGTTTTTTTTTTTTTCTCGGAAAGTTGAAGGAATAAAGTATTGAAATTATACATTTTTGAATTCAGCAACTTAAGCTCTACAAGAATCCGTCGAAAAAATATAGGGGGTTCTATTTAAAAAAATATTCGATGACGTCATCACACAAAAACAAATGAACGTCGGAAATACGTTAGTATAGAAAAAAGAGTCTTTTTAAAAAGCAAACTCGACGTGTCCGCGGAAATTTCATGAAATCTCGTTGTTTTAGAAATAATGAATTTATTCCATACTTTTCTTCCACACTATATGTATATCCAAGCTAGAGTTTGTAAATAAATAGTACTCGTGGACGATTGTGCCAGTTCAGATATTTAGAAAATGAAGTAAATTTGAAGAATACTGTTCGTCTAAGAAGAACATAATATTTTAAAGAGGTTTGATATTTTAAAATGGTTTGATAGTTTCTTGACAGAATTGAGAAAAACAGTAAAAACCACAGAGTATTCACAGTTTGATGAAATCGTTAGTGACAGAGTTGTGATGGGCATTCTAGATAAATTAGTGCAAGAAAGGTTGTTACGAGAACCCAACCTTACATTAACTAAATTGATAGATAATTGTAGATCGTCTGAAGCTAGTAAATCTCAGTCCAAAGTGTTACAGAATGAAGTTCCAGTAAGTGCTTTGAAATACAAAGTATTCTATAATGCTAACAAAGTACTATGCAAGTTTTGTGAATACAAACACAGTAAGAAAGGCAAGTGCCCTGCTTTTGGCACAACTTGCACGAATTGTCAAAGAAAAAATCACTTTACAAATGTTTGCAAACGAGAAGCCAAAGAGAAAGAGAAGTTGAATCAGAAGACAGAAAAGAAGAAAATACCCAGGTAACGGAGGAGAATACAGAAGATGATGCAGAGAGTTCGTCTGAAAATTAGTTCTTCATCCACACAGTTCGTCTGATTAAGATGGAAAGAGGACCACTAAAGAAAAAAAATAGAAATCCGAAAGAGTGGACCCAAGGAATATGTCTTGGAGGTAAAGAAATCTTATTTAAATTGGATACGGGTGCAGAAGTAAGTATTGTGCCTATCTGTGTAGTTGATAGTTTAAATGCTAAGTCTAAAATGAAAGAAACCAAGGCTATACTTGTATCATATGGTAGTTGAAATTTTAAAATAAAGTCTCTTGGTGAAATAACCTTATTGTGTAAAGCAAATCAAAATATAGTAAATGTAAGTTTTGTAGTAGTAGACTCAAATGATCAATTAGATTGTTAGGTTTACAAGATTGTACCAGCTTGAATCTAATCAAAAGATTAGCCAGTATTAGTGCAAATGTGTCAACTTTAGAAAGTATTTTTAAATATTATGCTAAGGTTTAGGGGAATTTCCTAGTGAACACCACATAACCCTAAAGCCTAATTTAATTCCTCGTATTCAACCACTTACTATACCTCATGCACTTTACGATCGTTTAAAAACTAAATTAAGTCAGTTAGCATCGCAACCAACTGAATGGCTAAATCCATTAGTTATTGTTGAAACGAGAAATTCTGAATTACGTCAAACGTGATCAAACAAGAAAGTGCAATTTAAGTCAAAATTTGTCAAGTATGTGGGCCAAACATCTTCAAAAAATGCCATTCAAGCCAATAAAGGCCTTGTTAAATCTATAGTAAATATGCCTTTTCCTACTAGTAAAATAGATTTGATAAGAATTCTAGGAATTGTACATAGGCAAATTTGTGCCTAATATGTCTAAAGTAACTGCTGCTTTAAGGAATTTAACAAGGCGATGTTGCATGGGAATGGTCCGAATCACATAACAAGTCATTAAAACAACTCAAACATTTGTTAATCACAGCTCCTGTTCTGATCTTTTCAAATCCATCAAAAACATTTGAAATAGAAACGGATGCTTCTAAAAGTGGCCTTGGAGCTTGTTTACTTCAAGATGGTCATCCAGTTACTTTTGCTTCTAGAAGAATGACTTCTGCAGAACAAAACTATGCTCAAATAGAAAAGGAAATGTTAGGTATTTGCTTTGTAGCAGAAAAATTTCATTTCTTTATTTATGGGTTAGCAAATGTTCCTGTTAAAATGAATCGCAAATCTTTAGTTGCAATTTTTCAAAAAAGTCTTGCTGATGTTAGTACGAGATTATAGGCAATGCGACTTGTCTTAAAATATAATCTTACAGTTGAATATAAGCCGGGAAAATACTTGTATATGGCAGACACTTTATGTTGTGCATATATTTAACAGAAAGTTCTGTTAAACCCGATTTAGAACTAGAATATGTAGCACATGCTTTAGAAAAAAATATTCCAATGTCAGAAGAACGTAAAACTCAATTCAAAAATAGTAAATTAAACGATTCACAATTAAAATTAATGTTAAAATATTGTCAAATAGGTTGGTCTACAAACAAACATCAAATTCCTGATAGTATCAAATAATCTTATATTTTTCTTAAATAAAATTGTTGTGCTATATGCTCTATGCCAAGAAATGTTAAAATTACTTAACGGTACGTCTTGGAATCGAAAAAACAAAAGCAAAAGTGCGACAAATTTTCCACTGGGCGAACATATCAAGTGATATTGAAAATGTGGTGGTATGTGATTTTGTTCCGTTCAATAGTTGTAAGTTTAAAGAATTTGCGCAAGAATAAGTAAATAAACATTATTATTATTATTTATTATTATTATTATTATGGAATTTTGGTATTATAACACGTAGTCCTAACTATCCGCGTTCTAGTGGTCTTGCTGAAAACGGGGTAGCAATAGGTAAAAATATAATTAAAAAATCATTGCAGAGTGCCGTTGATGTTGAGTACTGAAATACTCCTCTCAAATATTTAGATTACAGTCCTTCACAATTACTTATGAATAGGATGTGTAAAACTAAAATTCAAATAGTGTTTTATTAGAACCAAACTTGTGTAAAAATGTATGTAATAAATTAAGGAATAGACAAGAAATGTATAAGAAATATTATAATAGGCATTCTAAAGATTTAAAACCCCTTAAACCAGAAACCGATGTGATTGTATATGTTCATGTTCATAAGAAGTGGAATTCAGGTCAAATTATATCGGAACATAATAGTTCAAGATCATACATGTTGAGAGATGATCAAGGAAACGTCGTAATCGTATAGATTTTAAAAAATCATTGAATATATACAAAGTAACTTCTTATGAAGATGATCTTCAGAATAATGACAATTGTGAAAATAGTCATAGTACTGATTGTAAACTTGAGACAGATCAGTCATTAGAAATTTCATGTCAACTGAATCAAAATTGTTCACCTGAAAAACATATTAATACCTCGCCAGCAGACAGGAGACCTTTGATGACTAGATCTGGTCGTATCATTAAAGGGCCAAATAAATATGATTGAATTTATTATATTGTCATAGCAATCTAGATTATAGTGGTCTATGGTATGGCATCTCTGGCAGCGGGAGCCTTTAATGAATACAATTACTTCCCAAATCACTCTAGAATAATACAATATTCGTTTAGCAAAACTGCTTTTCTTACGAAATTTGTTGATAAGCAAATAGTGATAGATATAAAAGCATTACAAAGTTAGAAATTTAAAAAATTTCATACTAGGTACTTGTTGTTATAAAAATGGGTATTGCTACTGAAAACAATTTAGAAAATTGTTCTGAAGACATATCCCTTAAAATCCACGGAAAAATATGAGAAGGTATATGAAATATGTTTGTGTGGAGTATGACGTATAAAGAACTGGTGAAAGTGTAATGCGTATTTGTTGAGAAGGTAAGCTATTTTTATACATATTTTAGTGTTTTTCATACAATGTCTTTGGTTTTTTTTGGGCAAAATTTCTTAAGGCATCCAGTTTATTGTCTACATATTCCTTTTTTTTTTACTGTTTTAGAAAGGTATTTTAAGCTAATATAAATCAAATCTCCTACAATTCCTATCAATGAAGTCATATGTATGCTCTCTGATACCAAACATCTAGGTATGCTAATGAACAATTCCACAGACAAAGCTCTATTTAATAATTATCTAAAAAAATAATCTAATTTACTCACTCTATAAAAATCTAACTTCACTTTTTTGGCAGTGGGAACACGACAAATTCAACCACAATAGATGAGATCTGACCTATTTCTGCATTTTTAGGATTGCTTCTTCAGGTGGTCTCTTTTAAGTTGAATCAAATATCTGACTATAAAAATTATTATAAAAATTAAAATTATTTGAAGTTAAATATCGACAATGACAAAAAAGTGACATCCTGTCAATGAATTAAATAAGACAATACCTACTTGAAAAATGTTCACCTTTTATGTAAAAGTTTTTATATATTTTTAGGTATTAATTAATAATATTGTGTGAAACTAACTACTCAGTGGACAAAAGCCCCAACCTGCGTTGAATTACACCCACAATATCTACCCATATATTCCTTATTATTAGCTTTTATAACATTTTTATAATAATTTTTATAGTCAGATATTTGATTCAACTTAAAAGAGACCACCTGAAGAAGCAATCCTAAAAATGCAGAAATAGGTCAGATCTCATCTATTGTGGTTGAATTTGTCGTGTTCCCACTGCCAAAAAAGTGAAGTTAGATTTTTATAGAGTGAGTAAATTAGATTATTTTTTTAGATAATTATTAAATAGAGCTTTGTCTGTGGAATTGTTCATTAGCATACCTAGATGTTTGGTATCAGAGAGCATACATATGACTTCATTGATAGGAATTGTAGGAGATTTGATTTATATTAGCTTAAAATACCTTTCTAAAACAGTAAAAAAATGTTATAAAAGCTAATAATAAGGAATATATGGGTAGATATTGTGGGTGTAATTCAACGCAGGTTGGGGCTTTTGTCCACTGAGTAGTTAGTTTCACACAATATTATTAATTAATACCTAAAAATATATAAAATACATATTCCTTGTTGAAAAGTCTATATAAAAAAAACTAAAATATGGATATATCACAATATACAGGGTGATTTTAAACGAAGTAGCAAAAATGAGACCACAGATTCCTTAGATGAAAATAAATCAATTTAACCTAGCATATCTGTATCCGAAGTCGCTTAGTAACAAAGATACAGAGTGTCAAAGTTAAAATTTTATTTTCGATATTTGTATATAACTTAAAAATTCAAATATTTACATAAAATTTGTAAACCAGAGGTTTTTTCGGGTGAGAAATTCAAATTTGTTTCTAATTTTGACGTCACTAGTAGAGGGAGCCACCCTCCATCTGACTATTAAAACAATCGATTCTCCTACCTGTTATATCTGAAAAAGATATACCTTGTTGAAGTCGTTAGGAGTAACAGTTTTCGACATAATCCTATTTGAAATAATCAGTGCACCGATTGAAAACTGTTATCGTTTCAGGCAAATTGACTTTTCTACTGAAAATATAGCAAATTTTACTTGAAAAAGTTGTTCAGAACGGTAAATTATGGAGATGTGCAAAATTTCAAGAAGATCGGCCTGGTTTAATAAAATCTTTGTGCTTTGTTGAAAACTGGTTTCATGAAACCTCGCCGATCTTCTTAAAATTTTGCACGCCTCCATAATTTACCATTCTGAACAACTTTTTCAAGTAATATTTTGCTATATCTTCAGCAGAAAAGGCACTTTACCTCAAACCAAAATAGTTTTTACTCGGTGCACTGAGCATTTCAAATAAGATTATTTCAAAAATGGTTACTCCTACCGACTTTAGCAAGGTATACCTTTTTCAAATATAACAGATAGGAGAGGCGATAATTTCAATAGTCAGATGGATACACTAAGCAGTAAAAAAGTTCTGCTATTTAAAAGAAACATAATATTCCATAGGTGGCGCCCTCTACTAGTGACATCAAAATTAGAAACAAATTTGAATTTCTCACCCGCAAAAACCCCTGCTTTACAAATTTTAAGAATATATTTGGATATTTTAAGAAGTTATCTCCAAACATCTAAAATAAAATTTTAACTTTTGACACTCCGTATCTTTTTTATTAAGCGACTTGGGATATAGATATGTTAGGTTAAATCGAGGGGTAAACCACTGCTTGAAATTTGTACAATGAAAGACCATTTTTTAAAAATATTACCCGTAAATACCCAAAAAAAATACGTAATCAAATAAGCAAATACCTCAAAAATACCCAAAAATCACGAATTACCTCCAAATGCCCAAAGAATACCTATGACTATTACCCAATAATATCCTTAAGTACCTAAACATATCGTTAAATACTCAGAAATACCGAATAGTACATACATTAAATGGCTCACGAGTTCACTTAACATACCTTTTTTTCCAAAACTGTCTCATATTTCTTTAGAAATTATTCCATCTACAGATCTACCACTGTCCAAGTTGGTAGGATATTGTGGATTATCATATTGCGACTGATCGTGGAATTGATAGTTAGATCGATCCCTCAACTCGATCTGAAAATAACATTTTGGATTACATAAACTGTATTATAAACCCATTGGCGCACCCAAGAAGGATGCCAATACCTACCCTATGCCCACTTCAAGCTAACTAAAAACAAACTTCATCCTCACCTATGAAATCATAATATTCGATCTAAACAGGGTGTCCCTAAAATTATTGTCCGGATTCCAAATACTCATCGGGTACAACAACAAATTCTTTTATGGACAAGTTATAAATGGATGGTATAGAGGGAGAATTCAATTTTCGTCATCTATCACTAGAATTAAATAATTGTTGTTTACATAAAAAGGCTTCTTTTTTCTTAAATAGAATATGAATATGATAGGAAAGCCTAATTTTTCTACAAAACTGTTAAAAGTGGGCTTTTTAATTGTCATTTTTGATGTTAAAAATGTCAATTTTTGACACGCATGTTAAAAGTAAGTTACTTTTAACACTAGTGTTAAAAGTAAATCAAAGTTTATTTAAATTTTGTTTTGAAAATTAATAAACCGTTTTAACAAACACATGAGCAACTTTTTATTTTAAACAAGTACAAACCAACATTTTAACAAGTTATTACTATTAACATTTATAGTAAAATTAGAAAAATTTGAAATTGTAATTTCCTGCGGAGTTATCATACTTAAGTTGGTTTTACTATCAACATGTGTGACACATCTATTTTCTGTAGAAATACTACTGGTAGTACTGGTGGTCTTGCTAGTAGTTGCAGCAGTAGGAAGTATTTGGCACGCAATTTCCTTCTTCTGTTCCAGTGAATTTTCAATGTAGCCTTCAGGTACCGTCGAAGATTTCCATCCTCCATGTCTCTTGATGGTAGTAAGATTTGCACCAGAATCTGCTAACAATATCGCCGATGAACGACGAAAACAGTGTCCGGTGTAGAGTTGAGGATTTCGTAGATTCAAGAACTCTGCAATGTCGGCAGGCATTTTACCAAACATGTTAATTCCGACTAGATTCTTCACTCATTTATTCTTCATACATTTAAGAAAAAGTCGTCTATGGTCAGCGTTGGGTGGCCGGAGTGCCATACACTTTCTAAAAAAGTTTAAATAGAATTCACCAACAACAAGTGCCCAAATATTCGATATTGTCGATGGTCATCTGACACAATTCCTCCCGGCGACACGCCCCGAAGACACCCCCTATTGCTTCGACTTTCATCATCAGATACTTTTCGTCTTCTGCTTCTGTGAGAAATGTGTCGATATGCGTCTTCGTCAAAACTTTTGACTTTTTTGCTTGATATCATTCACCCTTCCGTTTTAAAAAAGCAATAAGTTTATAATTGCTTATATCTTGATCTTGCTTTATTTTTAACATAGTTTTGATCATGGAATAATTTGACTACAGCATTGACGATTTCCATATCTTGGCTTTTTCCTCAAAATATGCCAGTAAAACACTTTCGTTACATTTCCCAGGGACCTCTTTAATGTTGCACCATTCCGAAAAGCGTCTATAAGCGATTTCGTACTCTTCCTTTGATTTCGCCGGCAATAATTCCAATGTTGCTCGACTGGCGGTTTCTTCGATTTCAGCAGGGATGAATTCGTTACGCTCATTATCGAGATTATTCATTATACTTATAATATTACTAGAAAATGCTGTCAATATTTTTGTGTTTTTTCCGTAACTAACAACAGCACTGGTTGCTATGAAAATTTTGGTTCATAAACATTGCGATCTGTGTGGTATTTTTTGATTTCTTATTTTTATTGAGTTTAAAGTTCTTCCGATTGTTTTGTAGAAAAAATAGTGTATGATATACGTGTTAAAAGTGATTTTATTTTGTTCGCGAAGTTAAAAAATCATCTTCACTCACAAAATAAAATCTTACTTTTAACACCTATATCATAAATAGCTATTAGCAATTTTTTAATTTTTATTATTGACTTCCATTCACTTTTTATCACATATTTTTTATCAATAGAATATGTCGGTGAAGTTTGACCAAACGTATCATTAACACGTCGTATCGCACCTATAATATGTAATACATTAATTTAAAGATAAAGTTTAACAAATTATACCATATTAAAATTTGTTAACAGAAGAGAGGAATGTGCTAGTATGTGAGTGGATATTTTTTGCATAAATGCCGTATAAAACATTCATATATGCTTATATAGGGTACTGTACTGTACAATCTATTGCAATAATAATTGCACTGTTTAATTGGCGATTTATTTCGAACTGAATTCGCAATTAAATTTACTTTCAATTTTAAACATTAGTTCTTAGTTCTACATCCAGTAGTCAAAAAACTGATTTGAGGAAGTGGCATTACTTTTGCAATAGATTGTATCTAATTCGAATCATCCTATATTATTTTCTAAACTAAAGGCTTACGAAGACAGTAAAGGGCCACATAGTGGTTTAACAGTGCCTCAGAAAAAATTTACAGACTATTTAATATCTAGAAAATATTTCTGTATATATTTTTAATAATTTTTATATTTGCCATTGGTCAGTTGTATTCAAACTGTGCCATCGTCATAACGCATGCGCGATCGCCATTGTATTTAAAAATTGGCGGGAAATGCTAATTTTCTTCAAAAATACCCATTAATTACCTTCATAATACCCATTAAATACCCAGTAAATACCCATTATTGCCTTCATAGTACCCAACAATACACAGAGTACCTAATAATACTGGAAAAATACCTATAAATACGCACAAATACCCAAAAAATTCAAAAAGTACCTTTAATTACCTTCAGTTTGTACAGTAAAATATTCCAGTGGTTTCCCCCTCGGGTTAAATCGATTTATTTTCGCCTAAGGAATCTGTGGTATTATTTTTGATACTTCATTTAAAATCACCCTGTAGAAAGCTACATGCTTTTTTGTAAACGGTAAAATAACATATACTATACGTCTGCTAAATTGCGTCGCCTTTGTAATATTTGTCTGTCGAATCACCTGAATTTCCATATATAATTATGTAATCTACTGCGACTCCAATGTTAGTTTTTGGAAACACATATATCAGGCTCTAAATGTCAGAATTTGACATATAATATTGACACTGTAATAGCTCATCTTTTAATTATATCTACTTATCTACTTTGGTTTATTTAAAAAGTATGTATTTTATATCTAGGTACTTTATTTTAAAACTTTAAAAATATGCGACATTAATACCATTCTTGTACACACAACGTGCTTCTGTCCACATATTGTATATAGTTAGTACCTAGATAAAATACCTACACGATAATGAACTGCTACTTCACATTCACCATACTTCATTATTTTAAGTTGTATCAATTTATAAATTTAAAAATAATGCGTATACTTCAACGTATATTTCACGTTTGTCATAATTTTTAAGAAACATCAAATTACTGATGCAAACAATTGATAACTATAAACTATAACATATGTACTGTAGAGTCACAGCAAACGGACAATGGAACAGACTATAGATAAAAAATTAATTAGTGGCATCTGAAGATCATTCAGGAATGATAGAGAATCATAATAGTTTTCAGGAAGAACAAGTATAATTGAATAAATTTCGTGTTATTAACTTTTCAAATTTTGGATAATTGTACTTTTAATATATATAACAATGTTTCAAATATTTAAATAAACAATTTTTAAACTGTTTTTATTGTGACATTACTATATAGTAAAGTGAGATTTCAATGTGGTAAAGTGCCACTTTAGTAAATGATTTTGAATTTAGTAAAATAGCATATTAGTAGTATTAGTAGTTTTCGCATAGCAATAATGCGAAAAAATATATTTTGTTGTCTGTATAATTTTATCACATAAATTATTTATTATAAACTCTTTTCTATTTTTTATTATTTTATTCAACGCAATTATATGTTTACCTATTATCTTCATAAATGTATAAATACATACAGGGTGTCCCGAATATAAGTAGTGATACTAAAGGAGCTTGAATATGTGACCAAGACCAACAAAAAAACTTTTATGAAATAGATGTCTAAAACAAATAGTTTTTCTACAAATAAGTACATTCAATGCAAAAGAGCTCTAAGAAAATCATTCACAGTAAGTATGTTTGTGTATTTCTAATTATTATGTACAAACACTACAACGAGCAATCCTGACATTGTATGTGAGCGATGTGAGCGACATATTCAAGATCTGTTTTCTGTCATAATTCTGTTACCGTTGGTCAGAGAAAAAATATATCAAGTAAAATATGTTTTGTTTGGTACAATTTATCATTCAGCAAAATAAAGGCAGTCATAATCCGGACACCCTGTATATATTATTAGCAACTGGTTAAATGATTTAAATAAATTGAAGAAAATCTATTAAAATAACAGATCAAAAGTAATTTAAAAATAATTGTGTACACTTCACAATAAATACAAATAGAGACAACTAATTTATTAAAGACTACATTTTTAAACTCTGATCTTAGAATAAGAATTTAACAAGCTTGTGTTTTACACTTGTATAATCATTTATTTATGCAATCTGCTTTGAAAAATAAACATGTGTCAAGTGTTGACACAAGAATGCGATGGAAGCGGGGCTGTCGCGTGCGGACCATTTGAGGATGTCAGAAAGATCAGATGAAAACACGAAGGAAATACTCATCATGATAATCACAATTTAAATAACAACGTAGCTCTTTTTAAAATTTTGCTCTAGGAATTTTAATAGGGTTATAAGTTAATGATTGATTCAGTACAATGAAGTTTAAAATCACTAATGGATCCTTTAATTTATGCATTGTAATTTTCTGTAATTGTTTTCTGTTCAACATTTTTTATGAACTTATGTCCCAAATCTAATTTATTTTAATAGATGATCGTTTATTAATAAACATTACAGTAATATTTTCTCGTGATTTTATTTAATTCTAAATGAAAACCGGAATAATATAATAATTCTCTTAAATCTAACACAATAAAGCTATACATTAAATTTCATTCCGCCTGTGATAAAACAATTTGAAAGTAATAATTGAAGGATCTGAAAAAAAAAATTGACTAAAAATTTAAATCAATAGAACTAGTCTAGTAGAATAATTAGATAGTTATCTTAATTTACTGCTTTAAGTCTATTATTATAGCTCTTGTTATATATAACATATTTAATATTTTTACATATTTATTATTTTAACATTATTGACCTGGTTAGGTTTTAATATACGTTTCCTTCTGATATGTATAATTTACCTACTTGATTTTATCTGTTGCTTTTATTGTTTTAACATATCATTTTAACATACTATTTTGATACATTAGATATTTGTTTTGTTTGTTTGTTTGTTTGTTTAAGTACAGGCATGTTTGTAATTTACTTTTATTGTTTAAGTTTTATCGGTCTTTTGTTTCTGTAATTGCTTTATTCTTTGTACTATTTTGTTTTTTCCCTTATCCTGTAACTGGGCAACTTGCTCGTTGGTTGTTGTACTGATAAATAAATAAATAGAAAATCAACAGCATGCCTTTAATGAAAGGAGTCGTGTAGCTTTAAGGAAATAACACAATTGATTTAATATCCGTAACATATATTAAGGGATTAGATCCAAAAAGCCTACTGACTTTAAAAAATATCACATTTTTTCAATACTCTCTGATATTGTTTGATTAAACTTGAAATTATATAATTAACTGAATAAAATAATTCGGTACATTTATTTATACAGGGTTAACTACGAGTAAGTACAAAACTTTTAAGACGTAAATTGATTCACCCGGTGACCTGACCTGTGACATTGGCTGAATATACCTAACCTCGCGGTTGACAAAATGCCAGTAACGGTGATAAATAAGGGTTTAATATAGTTTTGAAAAATTTTTTTTCGTTTTACAAATAAGTTTGGAAATTTTTTAATCGACGATTCCGTTAATTCTTATTTTCCCTATCCGCTCTTAAAATATTTGTACCAGTAATAGTTAACTCTGTATGTAAATCTATCAACCAGTGGCGAAGATTCAAGGAAGTTTTGTCGTTAAAACCCTCAGAAAAATTAAGTCACTAATTTTTCAGAAACATTAAGTTCATTTAATTTTCTGATAATATTTCTAACAAAAAAAATCTTCATTTAATTTTTTAAAAAAGTTCTAGCACATATGTGATGGTTTTGAACAGTGATCTTCTTGTTATTTGTTACTTAACGTCATATCTTGACAAAAGGTGATTCAATTATTATTCAACAAATATGTTCCATTTACCTTTCGAAGAGTTTGAAATCATCTATGCCAATTTATAAATGGAAGATAGGTATGCATTTTAATTTATAGTAAAGAAAATTTAAATGCAAACAGAGCTAAAAATCTATATCAGGAAACATTTCCTAACTGAAGAGTTCCAAGAGTTTTGCAGAAAATGGATCATTTTCACATCAACAAAGATGCGGGCATCCCATTCCATCAGAACACCAGAATAATAAAGGCTATATTAGTAGAGATCGAAGATAATCCTCAGACAAGCACAAGAAACATTGCACGTAATATTTGTGAGTGAACAACAATTTGGAGTGAACAGCATTTTTAACAAGTAATTCTTCCTCGTGGTTTTCCCCCCCGAATAGAATCATTATCCTTTAGTATGATATTATTTACAGATCAGTGCAACTTTTCAAAAGATGCTATTTTAAATTACTATAATAATCACTTTTATGCAGTTGAAAATTCTCACATGATAATTCAAAGTACGAACCTGTAGGTATCAGTTTTCAGTAAATATTTGGGTAGGCATTTTAGGCGTTTTCTTAATTGGCCCTATTTTGTACCATTAAGACTTAGTAGCGACATTTATATAAAATTCTTACAAAATCAGATGAATGAACTCTTAAGAGATGTTTTAAAGCTATTATTTTTTTTATGCACGACGGAGTGCCATGCCATTCCAGTAGATTTGCCAATAACTGATTGAATGAAAATATTTCCAACCGATGGATTGAGCGAAATGGATCCTACCTTTGACCTGTTTCATATCCTGACTTAAATTCGCCTGATATATTTTTATAGGGTCATTTCAAATCCACTGTTAGTGAAACAGCAATAACAACATAGTATAATAAAAAAAACTTGCCTTTAAATATATTGTGGACGTGGGTTAGGCTCTCAGTTGTAGTAGGAGATTCTGGAGAGGTTTAGAGTCCATCAAAAATAATGTGTGATAGAGCAGCATGTGGGCGAAGCTCGTCCGAGACTTTGACAGGTATGCCAGGTTGTCAAGTAGCTGATTCTTGAAATAATTGGATAGGGACAGCGGTAAGTAAAAAAAGTTAATTTTTATTAAAACACAACCAAGTTACGAAGGGAATATTGGTTAAAATTTTGTATCTACGTCTAAGGCCAGTGGTCGAGCGGTTTAAGGTGTCCATACTTGAATCGATGTGGGCGGTCTGCCAGAGGTTCGAATCCCGAGACCTGTAGACCGTAGATCAGCTATACTTGCGGATAGGGTTAGCACCTTCTCTATGGATATGGGTAGAGTGGAATAATGTTTGCTTGGGTCAATGTCAGAGATCCGTAGAGCAATACGTACGCAAATTAGATACTTTTATCCTTCTTCTTACAACGATAATGAAGAGAGACAGAACTATGTAATTCCCAGTCGAATTCATATCATTATTGTTATTACCTTGTTATTGAACAGTGGTTGTCTGACATCGATACACGGCTACTACTGGAAATTATAAAACAATTTATATTTTTATAAGAATCAGTCTATGCTCTGAATGCTAGGTATCTCTACTGTTCGATGGTGGCATCTCTAACAGCATATTGATTGAAAAAGGGTGCCAGTGTCGCTAAGAGACATAGCACAACTCCGGTAATCCAAATATCCGTTAATCAGGAATTGTGGTAATTCGAATTTCATCCCATTTCTTGATAATGGGAAATAATTACATCATATTTTGATCATTCAAAAGGCATGCACAAACCATCATACGTAACATGAAACTTACCACAAATTTCATGGAAATATAAAGTAATTAATATTCAGCTACAATATTCCTAGGACATTGATAACGTAGGTACGAGATAATTTTATGACAATTAACGTGCATTAACAAGCAACGTGCTTCAGAAATTTGACATACAATTAAGAGCCATTTGTCAATGTCGGAGGGATACTGGGTCAGAAATTAAAAAAAAAAAATCAGATAACACAACAAAACAACTATTTATTAAACGTGCAGGTGGTAAAGATACAGTTATTAAAATGTAATTCAATATTGGACGGCTATTTTTTCTACTATAAGATCTATTCCCACACATAATATTTATGATCTTATTGTGGTGTTCTTGGTCGATGTTTAAGTACAATTTTGTAGAATTTGCATTGTTATGACCAGTAATTTTCAAGCAATTGCTGTTCTTGCACACCATTTTTTGCCATGTCCCTAATAACAGTTGACTGTTCGAATGGTTTGTTATCTTGTTGTCCTTTATATTCAGGCCAATAACCTCACCAGATGATTTAGCCTATCTATTAATAGTATCTATTTTTTCAAACAGAGACGATATCGTACCAGTTATCGGTTTCCGTTTTCCAGTCAGTTTATGAAAAAGGCATGCAGGGCAGCTTTAACTTTCAGTTTTTACAATCACCATTGACTATTTGTATAGCTTTTAGAACCACCTTGGCAAGTTTTGCTGAACACCGGATTATATTCAATGCGATTTTTTGGAGAGCTATTGTTATTTTTCCCGATTAAAAAAAACCAAGAGGCAGGCAACTGCGTCACCTCCTCTACACATTAATTCTACAGCAGCAATATGGTAGAATTTATGCATAAGATCTTCAAAAGTATTTTCATCCCAGAACAATATTATTCGGTTTACTTCTGACATACTTAATGAAACTGAAATGGCCTTACGTTTACATGGATCTGTTTGCAGTTTTTTCCTGGTTGCATCGCGGGCATCTTGGACAGGTTTAAATATGATACTGTTAAATGGGTCAATCATAATTTTGCACGAAACGTTCCACATAGTCCTTACTGTTGCTTCTTTGAATTTTGTCCCCTCTTTCTTCATATTGACCGTTATTCAATCTTTTAGTAGCAATGCCAGTTCTTCTACGCTTCTATGCTCATTTAATTTGTATTTTCGTTCACAGAAAAATTCCATGTTTGTTTGTGGTATTTTTTCTTTAATTGTCGCGTTAATATATTGAAAATTCGCATTGCCAAAACGTGGCATTGTGAAATTTATTTGAAATATGAAGCTGTCGAACTTAAACAATCTTGGTTTCATAGTTATTGGATACATCCCTGAATGCTGTTATCAGTTAAATGTTTAAATTATTGGTTCATTGGACATGGCAAAAAATAACGAAATGTAATGGCTGTTAAAACAGTCAAAACATTTTCAAGTAAATGTAAGTGAAATAGCTACATCTTGTAGCATTTATAAGCTCAAACTAAAGGAAGTAGCAAAATCACCTCATTTTTGTAGGGGCTAAATGTTTCATAGGAATTTGTAGTGGCTTTGGAGTAATTCTGAATAGGATAGTGAATGGTAAAATTACCACAGTCTCTAGCCAGACTATTTCAAATATGTATTACTACATAGTTTTTCAAATATCAAAAATGACTTACATCTATAGCAACTCGTAGTTGATGAATATCATCTTAATTTATGATGAAGTGAAAATGCTTTAGCAGAACGATTTCCCGGTAAACATGTTCCAAATGCAGCCACTTTTACAACGGTGTGCAGTGAGTGCAAGTGTAGTGCAATCGCTAGCGTGGCACAGAAAATTTGCAACCGAATCGTGGAAGAGATGGAGGTCCAGGGGTCCATGTCGTATTGCAACAGTGTGACGTATCATACACGAGGGTCAATTATTTCAAGAATTAATACCAAGAGATTGGACGGGGAAGACCGGTACCATGGCCGCCACAAACTCCTGACATTAAATCATTTGGACTTATTTTTGTGGGGATATATCAAAAATGAAATGTATCGCACCGAAGTGGATATCTACTATTAATGGTTTACGCAAACGTATCATAACTGTTGCCAATAACTTACGATTTCAAAACGGACAAGAAGTGAAACATTTGTGTTAGTTTGTAGAAACTGTATCATGTATGTCAAACTATTTTATTAATTAAAACCATAAAGTAATTTTATTAATAATTAATAAAAATAGCATCAAAATCAGTTGAATTTGCTGCATAGAATAGGTGTTATAAAATGTTATTTATTTCTTTTCTTGGGAATTTCTGTCCATTTTTTTGTCCGGTCGCCAATTCATGCTTTGCCGCCTTATTAAGTTTTCCAGTAAACCAGTTTTCCAGAAGCGAATTTTTAAATCATTTTCGAACAGCCCTTTTTGATTTTATTTAACAAAATTGTATTTGTTGTAGGGGTCCCCTGTGCAATCAAAAATTTTTTTAGATAAGTTCCAAATCACCCTATATAAAATGAATAAGGAAAAGGATAAAATTAATGTTTTTCTTTCTCACACTTGGCGTTTCATCTATTTTTGCTGAGAAAACCTTGGTGACAGTAATAACTTCAAATATTTTTTTTAAGCATTAATAACTAGTCAAATTAATAAGTGTAACATTAAATAAACTTATGTTTCTTCTTCTTGAAACTTTAGCATGTACTTTAGTACACATATTTTCAATATATCAATGTACTTAGATTGTATATCTATTTTTTATATTTTAATGTGGACACAGACATTCTTTATCCGGGTTCATAATGTAGGTAATAAGAAAATATACCTCATCTTAAAACGTATGACAGAAGTGATGCATAAAAGTATATAGTTCAAAATCTATACTATAGTGGCAATGCATTTTATTTTTTATATATATTAGACATATTTCTGTCAAATTAATATGTTGTCTTATTTAATAGGCACATAATTTTAGTTTACAATTTATCGTGGGTCATATTTGAATATATATTAAGGAACTCGTTTCTTCTCCACTCGATTACCTGTCCCATTCTATACATATTTCCATGTGTTTAGAATGTAAAGAATGTGAGCATCGTTTAGAACCATATCAATAATCCAAGTCATGGCAAGGCGCCAGACCCTAGCAATAATTTAGAAAATTTGAGAAAAAAATATGGTCAAAATACTTATTTTTATTTATAAATTTGAAACTTTGGAACTATGTAATTTTTCAAAATAAGACTAGGCATCTATTATGAATTTGTTGTGCAAATTATGTACTCCCAAATAGACTATGATTTCTTACAATAAACTATTTGTTTTTTTAAAGAAGCATTCTTAAAATAAAATTTATATAAATTAATAGTACCTACATACCTAGTGACTAATTGTAACGAAATCATATATAAAATACCATTTTCATAATTATTTTTATTTTGTACCCATTTGGGTAGGATATACTCAAACCCTTTACCAAAACCTCTTAAATTTTTAATTCTCAAGCAAATTTTTATTGAAGTCATCTGATATAAAAAATACCTTCAGGTATTGATATTACAATTAGGTATGTTACATTTAGAGAGCTTGTAGGTACTAAGATTTTTTAAAATTTAAAACAATGGTTGTTGTCTTTCTAAAATTTACACCAGTACATACATATTTTAGTTCTTTCCACTTTTAGAAAATATCTATTTACTTATATTTGTAATAATTTTCGCACAAAAGCAGAAAGGCAGTTTATTATGTTGAATTGTTGAAATGCCTTTGGCGTCGATTGCAGATAACGCAGCTGACTTATCGACACAGGCTTACACGATTTATTCGTTTCTATAGGAAATGGCATCAGCTGATATGCTATTATGATTGTGAACACAAGTAGTTTAGGCAAGTTCGCTGTTATTCTATCAGTAAATATTATATTTTTTACGATCTAAGTTAACTTATAAACTGTATTATATAGATTACGCAAGAAAGTGCGTAAATTTCAACACGTCAACATAATAAAAAAATGCATAAAACTCCGTCAGGAAGTACGCCGCTTCCGATTGTATATTTAATTAAATATATGTTTTGAAAAATAAATACCTAATATAAAATATTTTTATAGAACTTGATATAACAAAACCTACAACTAGTTATCCACTTTATAAAATGTTTAATTTTCGTGTTGTCCTACTCGGCCTGAAGACCTCGTTGTACAATTTCACGTCGCGTGCAATAAACACTTACTTTTTGTACTTGTTGCATAAATAACTATTAATTCTTGAGTTTTTAATGGTCTATATGTAAACTAAAACAATCAAAAACAGTATGTTGTGGCAGTTGATCCCGATTTCTACCTTCAAATTATTGATAGTTTGGTGTGATATTTTCTTATCGAATAGCCCTCGAGCTTAAATTAATAACTGGAAAATATTCCACGTTAATTAATATTTTTTAGAAAATAATTTTCTAAATATTCATAATTCCGAATTTTGCTTATCATTACCCGTTTTACTTATACCTATATACTTAAAGCAAAAAAAAAGTAGTTGTAATTTATTTACACACATACACACAAAATAAAACTGATGATTTTGCATTTCATTTACTATGCCTACTTTTAAATTAAGAGGAGTAAGCGAAGACGTCATATATACACAGAGAAAAGTAACTATATTATTTTGGAGAGTAATTCGCGGGATGCAGAGGCGTATGTTGGCCAATTAATTGAAAAAAGATGCAATCACACAGACTATTAAGTTTTGCTTTTGTCACCACATAATATTTTTTTTTCAAAAATAAAAAATGTTTACCTTAAAATTTGTTCACATTTTTTGTTATTTGTTTTATTCTGCATTATTTCCTCCGAGTGACGCATAAGTAATGGGATCACTCCCACTCTTGCATAGTTATCAGGCAACCTAATCATTTTTAATAATATTGCTCCACGGCTACATTGTTTTATTAACAAGTTAATTATCGCAGGATAACTTTCCGTAACAGATTTTTTTCTAATTTCAGACTGGAATGATTCTTAGGATTCTTATACTGCCGTGTTAAGCTGAGGAGTGCTAACTGATTTATGAATTTTGGAATAAAGTGAGATATTGACTAACTATTGATAAAATCCCACATGCCTCAATAAACACTTACGATCTATGAAGAAAGCAGGTAGAACGATTTTAGTTCATAAAGTAGGTAGTAAATCCATCAAATGCATTGCCGTCCCGAAAAACCATATCATATCATACCAGCAAAATACGAGAAAATTTATATACGAACCTAAATAGTTATTAAAGACGTATTGTCGGTGACAGTCACTACAGATTGCTGGACGTCCTGTAAAAATGAATCTTACATTGCCGTTACAACACATTTTATCAGCTCAGATTTCAAAATTAAATCTGCTTTATTAGAACTTCTTCTTCCTTCGATGAACACCACAATAGGACTGCTTTAGAAAATGCATTAAAAAGCATAATTTCAGAATGGTATGATGGTAATTTTATTGACGGTATCAGATAACTCCGCAAATTTAAAAGAGCTAGAAAAGACGACCTCAAATGGAAACATTTTCCCTGTTTAGCTCATACGATTAACCTTATTGTTAGAGACGAATTGCAGTATATTGTATATTCAACCTTTAATAAACAAAGTTAAAGATATTAGCTTTTTTCCAACACGGCACCTGACTGGTTAGAAACCTGTCACAAGTCATAGTCAAATCGTTCACCGACTTACTGCAGCGGAGTTGTATATAATATTAAACTGACTGACGGCTTTGGACAGGTTTCAAACTAGTCAGGCCGTGTTGGAAAAGAGCTACTGTATTTCATTTTAAAAAAATAAATGCGGCAACAGTTTGACTAGAATTTTCTCAAAAACAAAATAGAACTCAATTTTCAATGTATTTCAAACGATGTTGGAATTAAAGGAGGAAGTGCGAACATCTTTAGCTGCTTTAGGAGAAAAGAACTGGCCAATGTTATCAAATGATCAGTTTGGTACAATAAAGTTGTTAAAATCACTAGAATCAATAACAAAACTAATGAGTGGAGAAACTTTGTCGTCTCTTATTGATATATGTAATGGTTTAAAACAGGAAGTATAGGTAGAGGAATATACAATAGGTTGAGCAATTTAGAAAATAGCACAACACCGCTTGTATCCACATTTCTCAACCCACCTTATAAAAGTGTTGGACTTTCAGAAGAATCTATAGCTGAGAGGACGAAGAGTTATGTCACAAACTTTTTAACAACTTTAATAGAATCAAAATCTGGTCAAAATACAGAATTTGCTACAATGCAGGAAGAAGTGACCAAAGAAAAGATCAATAAGCAGATGAAGCATTTTAATTTTGTGATTTTTCCAATGAAAAGGCATCTCAGTTTCAACCATCAGGATTATCTCGTTCACGTGCCATTATACGAGTGTAACGGTACCTAGAAGAACTGCTTTCGAAAAAGATCCATTTGATTGGTAGAAATGTCGAGCATATTACTATCCTTACCTTAGTGAAGTGTTCAAATTACAATTTGGAACAGTGGCTACATCAGTTCCCTGTGAATGAATATTTTCAAGCACAGGACAAATAATATCTGACCGTCGCGTCGGACTCATGTGGACTTCAAGCGTGTGAAACAAATATTTTTTTTAATCGCAGTACTGATGGTAAATAATTAGTTATACGGAGTTTACACACTTACACTATGTATATTTCATTTAATAATAGTTGTAGTTAACGTCTTATTATTGTTACGATTCTGTTTATTTTTTATGTTTAATAATGAATCTACGTTACCGCTTTTACAGTTTTTGATATACTTATTCGAAATTAAATAATTATATACGCATACATCTGTCTATGACCTACCTATGTTAATACATACCAAAGCAAATTTATCATTAATATTATAATTTAATATTTTTATTTCCGAGTACCTATATCAATCATTATTTGTATTCTGTTAAGAAAGTTTTTTTTATAATACTATCCAATTTATGACTTCTGCATTCCCTTTTATTCTTTAATATGTTATTTTCCGATTGCTCGTAACTTACAGTAAGTTAAAAAGTACCACTATAGCAATATAGCATGTTCAATTATTACTGCATTACAGTCAACTAACCTTTAATTGTCCACTTGTCCTCAATGTATCAGAAGTACATTTATAGTGTCTGCTGAAAGCACTGCCAGCACTAATTTTGCATTCCGAAAATAGATTTTGGTAAATGGAATAAGATTAACTGCCTCTTTTCTTTAGTTACAAATTAAACATATTTGGTATTTCAGAAAAATGAAGGATTTGCGAGTAACTGATGTGTTAGAAAATTGTCAATACGAATTGAAAGTTGAACAATATGAATGGACTATATCCGGTACGTACCTAAATAAAAAAAATTGAAATATACCACTGTACAGGTAATTACAAACAGTACAATATTTACAGCTTTAAATTATGCAACAAAATTTTTGGAAGATCTGAAGGCTAGGACAGAAATTGACATATCTTATGATAATTCTTTACCATCTGAATGTATTGATGCACAACCTGGACCGTCAGGAGTTAATAACAAAAATTCAAATTCAAATAATGTATTGGACGACTCAAATGCAGACGATTCAGAACCTCAAAATTCATTTATTTGGAATGAAGAGGCCACTAAATTATTTATACAATCGTACAAATAATTATATAATGAAAATATGCTACTCAGAAATACAATATAAAAAATTTCAAAGGAAATGCGGAAGTATAATTATAGCCTTTCTGCAAAACGGTGTGGTACTAAATTAAAGTCACTAAAGAGATCATATAAGAACATTAAAGATCACAATAACATCACAAGGAAACTGGAAATGATAAAAAATGACCTTATTTTGAATTAAATTTAATGAAAATGCAGTGCTCATTCATATTAATAGTTTTTGTAGATATTAGATGAGATTTTTGTAAAGCAGCCTTGGGTGACACCACTATCATCCATTTCGTCATGCACTGAATAAGAAAGCTAAACAACAGCGAATGTTCTTCTATCAAAAGAAGGCAAACGTGAGAAATTTTTAAAGTTTTATATATTTCAATATATTAATATCAATTTACATTACTTTAAGACAAAATTATTTTACATATAATTTGTTGTCATTTCCACAACAGTTTAAAACTAAATACCTATTTTCTTTTTACAGCAAAATAAAAAAAGATATATTTCAAATGAAGAAAAAACAACAGGCAGAGAGACTAATTCAACATAATGAAAAAATGAAAAGAATAGATAGAATGAACGATTTATTGCAAAAACTTATTAAATATAGACATCTATGAAGCTGGCCAAAAAAATCAAAAAGGAGGAAAAAAAATGTGTGGCCAACATAATATTTAGGCAAGAATGATTTTTTATTTTTATTATGATACTAGAGTGTAGTCAATAGTTTTTAATTAGCTAATAAATAGTACAGAATTCCACATATTGTTTATTTTTAATATACAATTTTGCACAAATAATAATAGGTAAATAGGGTGTTCAACGAGAATGAAACAGTGCAATATCTAGAGCCAAAGAACCAAAACCAAAGAAACCAAAAACTAAAATTTTCCTCAGAAATAATATTTATGAAATACGATACACAAATTGATGCAAAATCAAATTTATGAAAAAGAAACTAGCGGCAGTAATTACTTTCAACGTTTCTATATTGTTTGATATACACTATTCAAACAACTTGATTAATTACATCTAGTTATTGATCTTAGAGTTTCTAGGAGAATGCACATGCAAGTCTAATGTTATAACATTTTTAGATGGCACTATATTTTGCACTTTTTAAATATTAAAAAATAATCTGGGAAACTATGGGTTTTAGTTGTTATTTTATTTGAGAATTTAAATAGTAAAAGTGGATATACAAAATATCAAGGATTTTAGTATGGATATAACTTTTGCTCTACGTGTTTTATTTTTCAAGATGTATGTACCTAAAAACACCACAATTTTTTTAAGTTTACGGCGTGAAATACGGCGACCTTAACATCTCATTCAAAATTTTAAAATATTTTTTGGTGTCACAGATAATCTACACTGATAAATATTATATTCTTAATTGCAAAATATTCATAATATTTAATCGCTTTCTCTCAGCCATTCTTCTCATTGCATTAATTTGCTGATTTTGTACTGGTTCCGGATTGTTTAATAAAAGTGGAGCTATAAAATTGTTAGAATCTATACAAATATTGTGTAATATACAGCATGCCATAATATAATATGGAATTAAATCCGTTCATTTCACGTCTAACTTATCCAACAGACTTCTAAACTGACCAATGGCCCTTTCAACGGTCATTCTTGTCGATGATAAACAGTCGTTGTAGTTTTTTTTGCAAAGTATTAAGATGGATTTTATCTTTAAACGGAACTAGTAGATGATTATGCATTACATAGGCAGTATCTCCTATTAAATGTGTATTTTCGGGAAAATATTCATCATTGTTATGTAATATCTGCATCAAAGGTGAAATCCTAAATACTCTGATCATAAATGAGCCTGGCTGCCTTACGTAACAACGAGTGAATTTTCTTCTATGATCACATACTACCTAAAATATTGGTTAAGTAACTATGATATAAACGTATTTTATACCTATATTTTCAAAATTTACCTCCGTTTATATAAACATTTGCGTTGTCTTTAGGTGGACAATATCAATTACTTTAGGGAACCCTGAAATGCCTTCAAATATTTCAGCACTAACTAAAGCTTGCTGATGATTTGGCCATCTAATAAAAGTTGATTTTAATAAGTGCTGTAATAACCCTTCTTACAGTTCGTATAGCTGTAGCTCTCCCTGTATTAAATGGATTACAAACGGACCTGTAATTAAAATATATAAGCATTGAATTGTCACAATCACTCTATAATTATATGAAAATACCAGAAGTTGCAATACTGAAACAATTTATGATTTGTTACCTACCTATAAGAATCAGGTGTACTAAATGCCCATAGTGTGAAAAGGAAGTTCCGGGTTTATTGTTTCACGTCCTTGCCTTCTTTCACGACATTTTGGAAATCAAGTAATATCAATTCAAAAATGCTTTTGAAAGTTTGTTCATGACAAACAATTTTTACTTCGTTACACTTTAAAAATGTCAAATAAATATAAAAGCATGTACAAACCGAAAATGAGATTTAAATTCATCATCAGCACACAAACGTATAACATTATCAATATAATTATTTATTCTATGTCTCACAACATTTATGGACTCTTGTTTTGTAACATAATTAATTAAAATGTCATCGTCTTCATCCTCATCTTCAGAACTTGAAGAGTCCATTCCGTTTCAGCCTATTTCGCAGTGCAGTCTATTAGTTAAAAGTTTTAATAACTGTAGCTACACAGTTCAGATGCTCCAGCAAGAAATTTAAGTCATTCTTTTAGCCACAGTTAGATGTTTCACTTGTGACTGGTTTTCTGAAAACTTGATTTAATAATAATAATGTTTATTATCGGAAAAAAATTTGCAACTGACAAAATAAGCTGCTACAATTGAATTGTTTATCTGTCCTCTATTTTATACAAGTTGCTGGGCAAGTATATTTTTACCTACTACTAGTGATTTTTTTCCTCAGTGTATACCACCATAAAATATGTCGTCCTCAAAAAAACGAAGAAAACTTGGATAGCAAGTTTTCGGTGGTCCACACTGTACGTGTATCGCGCAATGGATACAGATGTATCGAAGTACTTGCATGTAATAAGGAATGATATACGATGCAAAAATAAGATCCGTTAACTGATCAAGATATTATAATTAAGCACGGCTATTGTAGTTCAATGCAAGTAAATGTGCAGCGGTCCTCCCACGCATGATATGATAATGAAGAGACTGTAATTAATTACAGAAAGCGTGAAACGGACGCACCTGTAACCATAGACAGACATATTTACACCTTGAAGGAAAGTACTGCGGAAGAAAAACGCTTATTAATTAACTAAGCGATACTTTATGATATTTGACGACAGTTTTGAGAACTGGGAACAAGTGAACTAAACACAGTTTAATTTTTTTTTACGAGATTATGACATTACTTGCTAATGACAGAGGCTTTGCTTGTATTTGATATTTCTGGGCCTTTGTAGGAATAATAAAGCGTTTCGTGACCCTGAATTAGTAATTTTCTACCATTCAGAGAATTACAATAGGAAAACTTGAAATTCAAATAATGGTTAATATCAGTGCAGTTATTTAGATACTTAATTCTTTTTTATTTTAAGTATTGTATGCCATGGACATTGCAACTATTTGGTCGCTATGCATAATATGAGTATTATACATTATAACTAAAACACTGCATAAATATTTATAAATTTATCACATTCACCTGACACTATTGCCTCATTTTCTTTGAGCAGCATGACACAAAAATAATTTCTGATGTCATTATAGTTATATAAGTATGGATTGAATTAGGGTAAATCAGTACACATTAAAATATCATATTGTGTATACCCAAGATTGAAAATAGTAGAGTGACAAATTTATAACACTTAATGAGTAAGAGAGATGAGGGTTGCAGGGGACATGATTCCATAAGCGTTCTAGTTGAAGGGTTCGAAGAATACAAAATTACCAAAAATATGTTGACCTTGAAACTTAGCACTTAACTTTAAAAAGGTATCTCACTCACCCGTGTAATTTTCTCCACAATTGTAGAATGCTCACCTTATGGACGTTGGTGGTTCAGCACCACTCACTTACACTACCTGATCACAAATATACTACTGGCTGCTAGCACTGCTATTATAATGGTCATACATTAACACTTACATTGAACTACTATTCGCCGATTCGTTGATATTTATCGGAAGGTCATTTTTAAAGTCGCATATTTTATGTCGTCATCAAATTCTACCTTCTTCTTTCCGCGAGTTTCCTATATTTTCCGTATGTTCTTTCTTTGCCACTTTTTATTGCGCGATATACCTACACTGCTCACAGATACTTTTGTTAATGAACTACATATTTTAGTCGCATCGCATCTCTTTACATTTAATTCTTCGTAAACGTTTTTTTGTCATTCGATATTCTGCACTTTTTAGATTAGGGCGTTTACGATTTTGAGAACACTCTGTGAAGCATGATTTATTATTCATTTTTAGAACACTAAATTAATGACAACCACAATTAAAATAGAGGAAAGATATACAAAGGCTTTTTTCGCGCGTACGTTATTGGTAGCCGAGCGGATGGTATAGTTGGATTCGAAACAACATAGTCTAATTGACGTCACGGCATTACCAATATAAGTCGAGCATTCGAGTATGCACATGCGTATTTGCTGCAGCAGAAGGAATAGCCGGTGCCCGAAAACGAAACCGAAGCGGCTCGTAACTCTATTTGTGTTGACTGCTATAAATCATAAGCATAATCATATAGAAATAGTTGAACTTGATGCCCAGTACCCAGTTAATGTTATAATTTGTCACTCTGGCCTCCAGTCATTACGCATAATACTTGGGTATAAAAATCAAATACTTTGTTCACAGCATAACAACCAAGAGTGCTTAGATCTACTTTAGGCAAGTTTTATGTCGATTAACTATTTAAGGTCACCATATTTCACGCCGTAAAATAATCAAATGTTTGATGTTTTTTAGGTACAGAAATCCCGAAAAATAAAACAAACAGAACAATAGTAATATCAAAAATAAAATTATTGATGGTTTGTTTATCCACTTTTGCTATTTCAATTCTCCTCAAATAATAAATAACTTTTAAAATGCGTTTGTAAGTCGCACATTATTTTGCTAGAATAATGTGTTATAAACAAAAGTGAATAATCTTATTTGCAGAACTATGTAAGTTTATGTTATCACAATATTTACATCTACAGTTGAGTTTAAAAAATACGTATTTTGAAAGATTTCTGTACCTAAAATTTGTTGGTTGGACCACTTTCTGTCGTTATATATTCCTTTTATTTCGGTAACTTTGAATATTCGCAGGTGGCATAAGATAACATTCCTGTTATTTGCGGAACTCTATATTATTCTGTTCTTAAATGCCTAAAATTACTTGTATTTGCAGAAAACACTATTTCAAGAATACGGCGCTCTTAATAGGAATATAACCATTTCTATTAAAATTATTATATTCCTATTATTATTGGTATGTAGACAGTATATAAATTGTCGATGAAAAGTTGCAAATTCAGTTTATTCTCTTAACTATTACATGCTTAGAGAGTCAGTTTTAACGTTATATACAACAATATGATTGTTGAAAATAAAAGGTGTTTTTCATACGAAAATATTCCGTTACAATATCAATCATTGCAAAAAATACACTTTTTTATATTCTCTCAATTAGTCGAAACTTGCAAATATGTTGGTTTTCTAAAGACGCGTTTTTCGAAAACGGAGTTCAAACAAAAAAATATTGGATATTTATTTCCTGCCAAATTGCCTATATAATTTTAATATTAAATAAAAAGTAATTTCATATATCGCCACTGTGTTTCTAGGGTAATTGATAGTGATAAAATTAGTGGTTTTTAGGCTTTTACGGCCGGTGCTATCATTTGATACATAGTGATTTTCCGGGTTATTATGCCGTAACCTCGGTAATTGGTCGATACCAGAAACAGAGTTAAAATGCACATCTTTAGCATTAGCCGGGATTATTTTACCTGCCCTGGCTGTTCTCGGGCTAGGCTCTGTGGGGACCCGCTGTCGGTGTCTCTGTGCCCGCCCATATATGATTTCGGTTCCTATTGTTGGTATTACGACTGCTACGGTCGGAACCGTTCCTCGGATAATGGTGGTCCTCCGAGACGTTCCGTAGTCGCCGCTGTAACTGGTCACATCCCATGTTTCCAAACGCTTCGCCGCTTTTGCTCGAAGCTTTTGCGGAGTCACCATTGAAGATGCCGAAAGTGGAAGATGCTAGGGATGTGCATTTTAACTCTGTTTCTAGCAGCGACCAGTTACCTAGGTCACGGCATAACAACCCGGAAAATCATTATGTATCAAAAAGTTATTACAATATTTCTCTGTGCAGATTATGATTTTTTCTTAAAGAAACTTTTTTCGTTTTTATTCTATTTTTAAAAAATTATCTGAAGGTGGATTTGATTAATAACAAGTGTCTTTACACAATTTCAAAGTGATATATAAATAACTAAACAAATGGTAGTGAGGAAAAAATTTTAAAAGTTCCACTTTAGCACCCCGTATCGTTTAAGGGAGGCATTTTTGTATATAGGTAAGTAGGGTGAAATCTTCATATTTTGCCGCCAAACATGCACAGTTAACGGGACGACCTGATTTTTTGTTACACCCTATATAGACACGTGTCTCACTTTTTGATTTTTATTACTTGCCATGATAAAAACATAGATGCACGTAAAAATTATGAATTAACTGATACACATTATTGGAATAAATAAAATGAGAAAAATATAAACACTTTCCCATCCGTAAGCCTATGACGCATCGCAGGTGTAAAGATAGAGATGTCCATATCTCGATGCAGCCTCGACCTTCTCTCATTTTGTACATAAACAAATACAAAAATAGTAATAGTAGCATACAGTCATCTGCAATAACTGCAACATAAATATTTCCAGTAAAAATTGTGGCTTGATTTATTTATGGCCTCATTAAGTGAGTCAGGTAAATAAATATGATACACAATAACTATTACTTTCCTCTGAAAAAAAAAAACAAAAATCATCAATGAATTTTTCTCCAATACGAGTCACTTTGTATACATGTATAAAAAATGGATATTAAAAATAAAATACATTTTTTTGGTGATTTTGAAATTAATACATTTATTTTAAGCAACATCTGGGGCAGTAATTAAGCAATAAATCGTATTCAACTTATCACAAACTCAAAAAACACAAATACTGACGTTACACCCTTGAGTATTTGCGGAATATTTTTAAATCGATTGACTTCAATGTAACGGTTATAAGCTGAACATATGCCTTATCTTACAAATTCACATATTGGCTCTTATACTATTTTCTAGCAAACCAGAGAGATATTACAAAAAATGATGTAGTTTCGAGTCCTTACAGTAGTTGGTTATTAGTAATTTTTAAGTTTTGTGTACCCGGTTTTCTACAAAACGAAAATATCAAAACTAAATATTGAATGGAAGTTTGGTTGACTTTATGAAAATATTTTCTGAACCGGTATATTTTTGATTTACTGTAGTAGTCAAATACATATCCAAGGTGTCCGGAAATTATGCGTCAAGACTTCACGAGGTGATTCCTCACAAGAAATTAGAGTCACAAAGTTCTATAACAAATTTTCGAAAACTCAATATTAACGGAGATACAAGGTGTTAAAGTTAAAATTTTGTTTTTGATATTTGTAAATAACTTCTTAAGAAATCCAAATATTTACATAAAATTTGTAAATCGTGGGTTTTTGCAGACGAGAAATTCAAATATGTTTCTAATTTTGACGTCACTAGTAGAGGGCGCCACTTATGGCACATCATGTTTCTTTCAAATGACAGAACTTTTTTGCTGCTTAGTGTATCCATCTGACTATTGAAACAATCGATTCTCCTACCTGTTATATCTGTTATTGAAGTCGTTAGGAGTAACAATTTTCGAAATAATCTTATTTGAAATATTCAGTGCACCGAGTAAAAATTGTTTTGGTTTCAGTTAAAGTGCCTTTTCCACTGAAAATACAGCAAAATGTTACTTGAAACAGTTGTTCAGAACGATAAATCATGGAGATGTGCAAAATTTTTTAAAAATCGGCCTGCTTTGATAAAATCTGTGCTTTGTTGAAAAATAGTTTCATCAAATCTCGCCAATCTTCTTGAAATTTTACACTTCTCCATAATTTACGATTCTGAACAACTTTTTCAAGTAATATTTTGCTGTATTTTCAGCAGAAAAGGCACTTTACCTGAAACCAAAACAGTTTTTACTCAGTGCACTGAGCATTTCAAATAGGATTACATATTTCAAAAATGGTTACGCCTACCGACTTCAGCAAGGTATGCCTTTTTCAAATAAAACGGGTAGGAGAATCGACTGGTTCGACAGTCAGATGGATACATTAAGATGCAAAAAAGTTCTGTCATTTAAAAGAAACATGATGTGCCACAAGTGGCGCCCTCTATTAGCAACGTCAAAATTAGAAACATATTTGATTTTTTCGTCTGCAAAAACCCCCGATTTACAAATTTTATGTAAATATTTGGAAGAAGTTATTTACAAATATCGAAACTAAAATTTTAAGTTTTCGAAAAATTGTCATTGGACTTTATGACACCAATTTTTTATGGGATTTGACATATTTGTATCACGAAATGACAAATAAGTTTGAATTATTCTAAACACTTTTACGTAACTCTTAATTTTATAACTTCTGTTTTACCTACTTTCGGAATTAAACCGCACGTGCAATATAGACTCTGGGTTGGAACCACAGTCCGAATCTCGTTAATCAAGTAAAGAATTTGATTTACCCTTACATAATGAAATTGACTTTAAATCACACCCTTTATTCTTTTAATTTCTCCTAGAACACCCCCACATGAAACAGGTAAACATTTACTCATTAAAATTGTAATTTGAAAGACATTTATTTATTTATTTGAGAAGAAACTACATATATATTTGCATAGGAAGGCAGAAGAATGAAGACAATGTCTTAATAAATATGAATAAACATGTATCTCTTTAAGGAGGTATCTGATATATTGATTAAGATTTTTTGTGCTCATTTTTCATGTACTTGAAGTTGTCCACGGTTTTTTTAGTCATCCTGTTATAAAATGTTCACAAATTTGAATATATATTTTTTTATATATTAATAATACCTAAAAATATATAAAAAAACGGTAAAGTAAAGGGTAAAAATTGGTTTATTAATTAAGTAGATAGTTATCATATTTAATTTAAATTCATTGACAGATTAAAATCACTTTTGACATTGTCGATATTTAATTTCAAATAATTTTAATTTATTGGTATAATAATTTTTAAAGCTAGATATTTGATTCAACTTAAAGGAGGCCACCTGAAGAAGCAATCCTAAAAATGCAGAAATAGGTCAGATCTCATCTATTGTGGTTGAATTTTCGAGTACCCACAGTTTCAAAAGTGAACTTAGATATTTATAGAATGTTTTCATTAAACCAGGTTAGCAAATTTTTTTTAGATAATTATTGAATAGAGCTTTGTCTGTGGAATGTTCATTAGCATACCTAGATATTTGGTATCAGAGAGCATACATATAACTTCATTGATAGGAATTGTAGGAGATTTGATATATATTAGCTTAAAATACCTTTGTAAAATAGCTTTTTTTTTGAAAACTTCTTTTTATTTTTTTTCTATCAAGTAAAATTTTCTTGAAATATGAATGACAATAAATTTTATTACGTAATTAACAGTCTAGTTGTTAAATTAAATCTAATATCCGTTAAAATATTAATGACTTGATTGCTTTTACACTTAATTTTAACATGGAATAAAACTATTACATTAATATTATTACTGTAGGGATGACTGAGAACATACCTGATGTATTAATACTCGAATATCCCAAGTAGCATTATATTATAGTACCAGAAACTAGTACCGCAACTTTAATTAAGTGGCTATTACATAGTAAGCAATAAATCTACCACCATATAGCAAAAATAACTCCAATTATGTTAGCATAGTTTAAATCCGTAATCCTCACCAGTGAAAATCACTTCACATGGTTTTGTCATTTTTGGAGAGGCAGTTTGGTGTCGGGAACATTGTGAAAACTCAGCAGAAGCACTTTAAAGTTACCCAAACTTTAAAGTGGATATGAAAGTTAACGGTAACCAATATTACATATTACTTAGAAGTGAGTAGCTTTAAAATGTTTGTAATAGTTTTGACGATGTGGACCTTTAACAAACCTTTAATGTAGCGGCACTTGACTACAAAATTGTGGCAGTTGTCGCCACTTTATTGCTCCATCCATAAGTGATTTCCACATTTTAAATGGGATACAAATTTCTACAAGTTGCTACTACCTTAAAAATCCACTATGGAGTGAACTGGTTCCTACATGATCTTCTAACGCTAGAGAAAATGCGTTAGTTTATTACTAGCTTCATCCTGTGTGTGTGCTAGATGGGTAGCAACAAAAAACCTGGCACAAAGAATATTTCCGACATTCGACTATGTTTTGTAGAAAACAAAAACAACAAACAGAAAGTGGTACAACCTTTAAAACATTATACATCATTGTTTTTCGAGTTCAAGGGCATCTTTAAAATTTCTTAGTTCTGAGAATTTTAAAATGCACCTAAAACCGGCCACTGACCTCGTGATTTTTCATCGGTCATAGGTGATCGTGACAAGTGATCGCGACAAAACCGAAGTGTGTGGGGTGGAAAGTGTCAGGATACCCTGTCATAATGACAATCTGCCAATGAAAAATCACGAGGTCTATGGCCGGCTTAAGTGAAGACCAAGTGTCTTCGGGAGCACTTGTTGGAATATATTTAGTTTCTGCTAAGTATACATTTTAGGTGAAATACATTATTTTATCTGCGAAAAAGGTGATTATATTGCAAAATGGATGAAAAATCATTTATACAAATAATAAACAAACGTGGTCCCAAGTTAGGCCCTTGTGGTGCCCCTGAAGTAGCTATGAAAATATTAGAACAATATCCATTATATGTCACGACGCTCAAGATAAGATTTTGTAAGGAGTAGCAAGGAATCATCAAATCCAAATGATTTCAATTTCTGTAATAATAAAGAGTAGTTTACCTTGTCAAAAGCCTTCTCAAAATCTGTATAAATTACATCTAATTGCCCTTTGCTATCAATACGATTTGAGACAAACGGAATAAATTCAACTAAGTGAGATACAGTAGAACGACGTGCGATGAACCCATATTGATTAGAAGAAATACAGGTACTGACTTTGTTATAGATATATGTATATAATGACATTTCAAAAATCTTAGCAAAGTAGGTCGATAGTTCTTGATGTTAGAAGGATTACCACTTTTCAAAACAGAGCAACCTCTTGTCATCTTCCACATGGCAGGAAAAGTGGTTGTTGACAACATGAGATTAAATAAGATGAGAAGTGGAGTACATAATACACCAGAACAGTCTTTAATTTGGATCCTAGGAATTAAATCACCGCAAGTCATTTTATTTTTCAATTTCTTGATAGAATTACGAATACATCTCGGTAAATTTTTCCACATTAAAAACTTGAATGTTATTATATGGTATATCTAAATTATTGGCTAGATCAGTAGAGTATACACTAGAAAAGTAAGTAGCAAAATTATTTACTATTTGAATAGGATTATCAAAATTCTTATCATTTAGGAATATTTTGATACGTGCCGAATTCAAATAATTTTTTATATGCAGTAGTTAATTGCAAAAATAAATTGTCCTGCGATTTTTTAAAATTATTATGGTAATAAGCTTTTAGTTTTATGTTACTAATGATATCAGCAGTGTACCAAGTTGGATATCTCCATTTATACATTTTATATACAGGAACGTATTGATCTAAAATGGTATAAATAACTTCGTAAAAAACACTACAGGCAGAAGCAATATCATAAAAGTTGCTTAAGAATTCCCAGTTTGTATGAAATAAAGCTTCATAAACACCAATAAAATTTGCTTTTTTAAATTCTAAGATATATTATAACTATTTGTGGAGAAATTGTTTAATTTACTGCTTATATTGATTGATATCGATAGCGAAGGGCGCTAATCATCCTTTTCTACAATTGGTTCGAATCACAAGATACCTACATTACATTTCATATAAGAAATCTAATACCCTATTATAAGCATTAAGAGCTGTATTGTATTGTTGGAAGTTATGAAACTAAAAAGTTTAAAACTATTTAAGAAAGTTTTAAAGTCAGCTATATCTAAATCAATAAACTTGGAAACGTTGATATCGCCCACTATAATACACTTACTAACATCGATAAAGCTTCATTCACATAAGATTAGTGCGGTTGCATTGGTACTGCAGAAAAGTTATTAAAAAGGTGGCCGTATTCTTGAAATGGTGTTTTCTACAAAATACAAATAATTTTACACATTTAATAACTGAATAATCTAGGGTTTAACAAATAATAGGAATGTTAACTCATCCCACCTGCAAATATTCAAAGATACTGAAGTAAAACGGCGAGAAATACGGGTGACTTTTGTAACGTTCAGATAAACTTAACAGTAACGCCTTTGTACTGCAGTTGTATGGCAGAAGCTAAAAGCATTTTAGCTTTTACCAATCCTTTTCCAACAATCATACAAGGACCAATCAGAAAACTGTTTTTTTTACAGTAAACAGAAGATTCACATTTTTGCAGGTTAAGTTTTTAAATTAGATTCTAATTTAGATATTTAGTTTAGAATTGATTTGTTTCTAAAAAAATGTATGAAGAGGACTGTTTGGTTTTGAAACAGTTACTTTTGCTGCTCTTATTCGCAGCGACGTCAATATGTATAAAAACTATACATGCAAAAAAAATGAAAAGAAGAACTCGGAGATGGTGGGTGCGACCTATTAACCGCAGATAGCACATGCAAGGTGATTTCCATAATTTATATAAAGAAATGCGAAATGAGAATGCCGATTATTTTTTCATTTCACCCGAATGACAGTGGTAGTGTTTGATGACTTGCTGAAATTAGTGTGGCCTCATTTAACCCACAGTATACTAGTTCACTGTGATTTAACCAAACATTCAAATAGACCATCTATTCCTGCAGATTGTAGGCTTATATTTTATCTAGGGTAGGCTTTTAATTATTATTCGGCAAATGATAAAAACCAACAATTTCTGTAGATAGGGACGTAGTTGACAAAACATAAACATAACCTCTCTGAAGGTCAAGAATCTTGAGTTTTTGCATGTCGCCAACTTACAGCGGATAAATTCCCCAACTTCTTAAGTTTACAGTAATTTTATGTGAACAGAGTAAATAATATTTAACACCATACAATTACAATACAACAGTACAACTGCAGTGCCATTGCACTAACGTTTATCTGAACGTTACTTAAGACATCTACTAGCTCTAAATTATTGGAGGTGGAGGTGGAGTATATATCACAAAAATCATAATTCTGGATTAACAACCAAAAGAACACCACCGCCACGGAAAATGTTAGTTGATTCAAAATCTCTATTTTATCGTAAAAAATTATAAGATTCGGAAAATATTTCATTAACCGAAACGTCAATCACGTTTCAACTAAAGCAATACAATCATAGTTAACGTCACAAGATGTTGTATCGTGGATCTCTCAAGTCCTTTAATTTAAAGGCTTTACGTATAATGTAATGTAATGCAGAAGAAGAAAGCGTTATTTTTAGCGAACGAGGATTGAATTCAGTGGCATCAGATTTACCTAACCTTATCGGTTTGGTCGATAAATCAGATCTAAATTCAGGTAACACAAAATTTAATACTTTAGTCACTTGTTGCTGATCTTTCATTATGATCTGTGGACAGACATTCGGGCATACCATAAGATTCTTCTTGTGAGCATTCCTATCCAAATTCTCTTGAATAATAGCCTCAAAATCAACAACAGAATTACATTCACATACAGATACTGTTTTAATTGATTTAAGATTCTCAATCTCTCTTTGTAGAGACACGGTCAAAGCTTTCATCTTGACAAAACCAATTCAAATTTTTCTTGAACTTGAGACTTCTTAGTTCAGCGACAGTTAGATCTACACATAAATGAAGATAATTTGCTTTACATACACAGCACGTAATAATTTTATGATCCTCACAGGCTCTATTGCATCATGAACATTTAAACTGCGGCATGTTGTTGGTTCTAACAAAAAACTAAAGCTGGCAACGCTGTTTGTATACAATTGCGGAACTTGGTAATATAACCAGTCGATGGAAAACAAATAAAAATAATGCCAACTTGCCTGATTATAAAGAATTGGATACCAAAAAACAGGCAAAACACAAGATACCACTTATTTACTACACACTACTATACGAAAGATAATTTAATTTGAAAATTTCCAAGACAAAATTGCCTTTGAAACTAAGAGAGTAAAATACATGTATGGCACACTGCTGCCATTAACACTTATCACACTCACAACTTATCGATGAGGTGAAATTGAGTTGGTTAACCTATTAGGGTAGGCTAGAGTTACAGAGTGGGCTTCAAAATTTGCAATAACTTTAAACTCAGTTATCTTGGTTGTTAAAAAACATTTATTAAAGCAAGTTTCGTAAAATGATCTAATGCCTACAGCCAATTAAAATTAATACCCCACTTAAAAACCACCTGTGTGTAGTTACTAATATTTTTTCTTTAATCTTCTTTTTGTTCATAATTTGTCTAATCGAGAATTAAATATGTTTTTCAGGTTCATAATAATTTGAAAATAATTTAAAAGCATTAATCTATATATTTATTCAAAAACAAAATGTATTGATTTTATGAAAACTCTAAAATTCATTTAGTACACAATTATGATCTACATACATATTTTCTTTAAAACACCGTATTGTATAACAATGTTAAATTGTATTAATTGCGTCGCTGCAACGCCGTCAGAGCACTCGAAGAATTTTATATTTTTTATTTATACTCAAGAAGTCTTATTGAAATATGAAATGAGGCACTACTAGTGCCCATACCACTCAATATTTTATGCGAATCTGGAATGTTTAAGTAGTACATGATTGCTATTAAAATAAAAATGTAGAAATTAAGAATTTCGAGGCAGGCCTTACCGGCGCCATTTCTCTCATTTTTTTATATCTACAACAATATTTATTGAGCTACATCATAATAAAGTAAAACCAAATTAAACAACCTATACCTATCTACTAAAGTGGAAGGCTATAAAAATCCGAGGAATGCTGTAGCTTCACATTTTCTGTATATTCTACAGATCTACCTTACATTTTATTAGTATTGTGTGTTTAGCTACCATACCTTACCATATGATTAATTTTATAGCAGGCCATTTTATCAAAAGATAATTACTTGCTCATCTGAACACGCGAGACAACGTTGCTATATGGAAATTTTGATTGATATGGAAATGCTCCTATACTTTTTAAAATATTAAGAGCTGAAAGCTAACCCTTTCCTCGAAATTGAATTTATATGTACATACAGTGTGTCTACTTTTATTTGCGTATAAATACTTTATTGTTCAATAATAAAACTTCGTCTGCTGATCCTACCACAGTTTTAAGATGCCGATCCAAGGTTTGCTAGAATTTTTTATACCACGTAATATAAACACTTAACGATTTTTTTATTTAAAATCTGATAAGGTGATGTTAATCAAGATCTCTCAATACTCTTATGTATGAAATTTGAACAAATGCGTAAAATGTTCTATAATTCAACAAATATTGCATATTTCTTTAAATGGCTCAAATATTCTTTTGTTTTAAATGGTATCGAAAACCGCTCTTTCTGATCCTACAGCGGGTTTTAACATGGTGATGCAAATGTGCTATGATTTTTATTATACCCCCAAATTCTTTAATGATTATTTTATTGTTTTCTTTTAACAGTTTAAAAGCTGAACAAAATAATGATGTGAACGATACTAAATCAAATTTATTTTTCAGTTCTATAGTTTTTTGTGTCTAGAAATAACATTCCTGTCTTTTGTACATGTAACCCTTTTTTAATGTTTTTAATAAGATGAGTTCATTTGATATATAGTGATTTTCCGGGTTGTTATGCCGTGACTTCGGTAAATGACCGCTGCCAGTATCATAATTAAAGTGCACATCTCTAGCTTTAGCTTGGATTCTTTGAGCTGCCCTTATAGTTCTAGGGCTAGACTCGTTGGGGGCAGACCCGTTATCGATATCTCTGGGCCCACCCATATATTGATTTCGGTTCCTGTTGTTCTCGGGCTAGGCTCTGCGAGGGAGGGGAGTGTAGCAGCCGTAATACCAACAACAGGAACCGAAATCAATATATGGGTGGGCCCAGAGATATCGATAACGGGTCTGCCTCCAACGTATCTAGCCCTAGATATATAAGGGCAGGTCAAAGAATGCTAACTAAAGCTAGGGATGTGCACTATAATTCTGTTACTGACAGTTACGGAGGTCACTATAACATCTCGGAAAATCACTATACCAGGTTCTTTCGCTTATCCTTTTTGGTGTCTGACGTTATGAATCGTTTTGTTTCAATGTAATTTGTGGCACTAGACACACATATCTGAAAGATAAAACAATAATTACAAATTACTATCTAGCTTTAAGTGACTTCTTCCTAGCAAACACCAGTTGCTTAGTTCTGTACCATATGAAATACAGAAATTGTAGTACATTGTTTCCTATTTTACAGATATATAGTCTTTCTTAAACATACTTTATTCATCAGAAACATAAATAAAGTGCGGACACAACAAACATCAATCATTTCTAGGTTATGCTTTAGTGATATTTCTTTTGTGTAGCAAGTTCAGTTCTGACGTGGTTCTGACTTTCAGGTCAAGGACAAACACGTTCACATTATAATCAAAAAAGTTTTAGGAGTCGTTTTGTTCGAATTTATTTGTTATTAAATAACTAATCAATAATTAAAGCAGCAGTTGGAAAAAAGGAATATTCTTTAGGTACTTGCACCACACATTTGTAAATTATTTTATGATAAAAAATACGGGTACCAAATTATTATGTACGCTGTAGTAACATAAAAAAAATAATTTACTGAAGTTTTATTATATTATAATGGAATGATTTAAAAATATCCACATATACAAAATGCTCAACTTAAGTCTAAACTTGACAAGTCTTAATAACACCATTGTGTAAATTCCATTCAATACATTATTTATCGTTATTTATTTGTAATAATAGTTATTTATAGAACAAGTACAAAAAGTAAGTGTTTATTGCACGCGACGTGAAACACATCTAGTGCAATAAACACTTTTTGTACGAGTTGCATACAGTATTTTTTCTAAAATCAAAAAATGTTTTATTTAGATGACACTAAGTGTAGGAAAATATGACGATTTGAATGTTTATGTTTGTCATGATGACAAAACGCTGTAGTAAAATGTAAGATGAATACAATAGACATTTTATTGCACTAGTGCAAAAAAGAACTACTTTTTCCACTAAATATAGTTCAATAAAGTTTTGTTTTTGCATGAACGTAGAAAAAATGCTTTATGTCATTAATATTTGACAATTCATAGTTTTAACGTTTACCGATGTTAGTTTCTTCTGTGTAAGTCTGGCTCATAGCTATACACATTTTACATGACAAAACAATGAAATTTAGGTACTTTTTGCAGGCATCATTTTGTGTTAAATTTTAAACAAATTTTATGTTTATTTTTTAGAATGTGTTCATAATTAAGTATATTTCAATTTAAACATAAGTCTTAGCGGGGTTGACTACCAAAAAATCAAAATTAAATCGATTTTCTGAAAAATTTAATACCCTATAAAAGAATTGATGTTATCATCAGATTCTACGCGCCATCTAGTGTCTGTATGCCAAATTTGGTCGCGCTGGCTATGATGGTTTCTGAGATATAAGCACTGAATGTCTTAGAAGGAACACCAGGTATATCAAATAATAGCACCGGTCGTGAAAGCCTAAAAACCACTAAGAATAAGTTGAGTCCCTCTATTTTCATATTATGCTGTCTTGTTATTTTGAGACTGCTAGTATTCAAAAATAATAAGTTACATGAAAGTATTGAAATAAAAATATTATGACATTAAACTTGACGTTGATATTAATAATTGACTGTGTCCGTGGAAAGTAAATAATTTGGGACTATAAAAAATCAAAGCAGGCATTGAATCACCTTCTTAAAAACTGTAATAGGATCAGAAGAAAAGGTTTTTTATGTCATTTAAAATAAAAAAATATTTGTTCGATTATTTTGAAGAGTAAAGGTTTTACAGATTTATTACATTTATTATTTTACAAATAAAACTGTGATCGTGTAGAAGAAAACACTTTGTATAGTTTTTGTTAAAATTTCACAGATAGGGGTTTTGAGGGCTCCCGATAAAGTGGTATTACCTCATCAGGTTTTAAATAAAAAAATCGCTAACCGTTTATATTGAATTTTGGGGGTATAAAAAAATCCGTGGTAGGATCAGAAGTGGTTTTCAATGCCATTTAAAACATAATTATTTAAGATAATTCAATAATGAATACACAACAATAGATACATTTTTTTTTCTAGAAAAAATAAACGAACTGGAATGAGATAAAAAAATGTATTCTTAAGATATGATTATCAATAATTAAAAATACTACAAAAAAGACAGTGACAATAAAGTGATCATTACTTGGTTTGGAGATGAAGTTGACTTGGTAACAGCAAAACAATTGTTGCAAAAGTCAGTGTGACGTCAACTAAATTAAAATGCAATATCTTAGTAGTTTTACAATGTTTCACCGTATCCCTTTCGTTATTCAACGTTTGTGACACCGAGCAAGATCAAAGAAGAAAGTCACCCAAAATTAAGATCGGTTTCTAATCCTTTCATCCTTATGTAATCGTGCCCTAACAGTAAATGGTATTGGTCTCAGGTCGATTCTTAGACTTGATGTTAAAAGTTGTTTAAGGTTAACTTGAGAGCTAGGAACACGTACTGTTTTAGCAGGGCATCACAAAATAAGCACATTAAATTTTCCATAGAACATTGATAGGTAACTTCCATACTGGTCTAGTAATTTTCACCGATGAGTTAAAATTCCACCTTACACGTTGTGACGACCAAATACGTGTTTACACACGTCCTGGCAAACACTATTCTCTCTGCGTTACGAGACGTTTTGGTAATTCTTTAATGGTTTGAAGCGGAATAAATCTCGAAGAAGAAACCGACCTTGTGATGAAAAAAACCTAAATGCTTAATGTTACGTCGATAATAGATTAGAAGAATATATTATTCCTGCAGTTTATGGTGCAGGTCCAAATTTGATACTGATACAAAATAATTCAAAAATACCTATTGCAGCCATCACCATAACGACGTATTCATACTTTGAATTGCTTGCTTGGATAGTCCCAACTTTCGAACAGGTTCGATTTATTGAATAGACGTTTTCGAAAGCATCTCAATGTACCTTAAACCTTCTAGTAACAAAAAAAAAACAAATGAAAAATGTACGTTAGGAAAATATGAAATATGATTTTGATAATTTATATTAATACAAAACATCTGTAAATGTTATCATGTGAGTATCTCCCATTCCAGGCGTCAACCGAAATTGTTATTCTTTTGTATGCATTACCTCTAACTTGTGGCATAGCCATATGGAACAGTTTTTGCAAAATCAGAGTGCTCAAACATTTCGTATTATGATAATGTAACGAAACGAATTTTTCGTTTTTAATATTATTAATAAAATATCACTTGACCGCCGATATGTGTTTAATTACCGTCCAAGACGAGTGCAAGAATGAACACGCAGTCGCTACATCCTTGCAGTAGCAAGCAGTCCTATAGCGCTCCAACTTTTCCAAGTCGCTGACGAACTTCGACGCGCTGACTGGCGACTGAAATTTATCGGCGGTCGAGTCGCTGATCGACTTAAAAAATTCGTAAGGACTACGAGCAGGGTAACATTTTTATAAGTCTAAAAAGGAGACCAGTGCGCCGCCGCCGATTTGTAACCAGCACTGAAGACTTTCAAACACCGAGGAGGCAATTCAGTTTCTGGCCAGCCGTCGTTGAAAGCAGTCCTGCCTGTCCGGTACTCGAGTACCTGAGGAGCTGTTCCAGATTTTTCTGCGGTTGTTGACGAACTTAAAATAGTTTTGCCAGGACCACTTGCCGTAGGTGCTTGGTGAGATTTTTACAAGTCTCGTCTGAGGACTACTGCGCAACCGTCAATCTGTGACCAGCACTGAATGCTTTCAAACACCTAGGAGACGATTCAGTTCCTGGCCAGCCATCCACGAAGGTAGTCCTGCCTGTCCAGCACACCAGAGAAGTCGCTTTTTGGTGAGAGTTCCAAGTCGAGTCTGGGGACCAGTACGCAGCCGTCGACTGTCCAGCAGCGTTAGGTGTTCCACCGTCGAGGCCGTAGATTCAGTCCTGACTAGCCAGCACCACCAGCAGACCAGTCCAGCACAGCCAAGAGACCTGTCTAGCACCGCCAGGAGACCTGTTCAGCACCGCCAACCAGCATGGTAAGTAAATTGCGCACAAGCTTACTGCGCATGTCCGCCAAGCCAAACGAGGGCTTGAGAGAACTACCGTTTGTCCCGTAAAAGTTACAATTGTACATATAGGTTTACGCTGAATAAATATAAATATTTACTAAATGTGATTTGTTTTATTGGACACTGAAAGTCTAACTCCTCCCTCACGACTCTCTGGACATACCGTGTCTTCACTGTAGCCGCCCGAGTAGTGGTGTTTCTGCACTGTAAACAGAAACTGGCGCCCGAGGTTACCGCCGCCACAGCTCAGGCGTCATAGTGACACTGCGTCGCATCGCAATCGCGACGTAGGTACGTCACAATAAATATTTCGAAATTATTAAACCCATAATTTTAAAGTTTAATTCTTAAGATTAAATTTATATTAAAGACAATCAGTAACAATTTGACAGTGAATAAATTTAAAGAAAATATCATGCACATTTCTTATATAGTTCTGATGTGAGTGCTAATAACCGCAGTAGTCATTAAGTTATTATTTTACTTAATGGGGGTGGACGATGAGGAGGTGCTCCAGAAGAGATGATAGGACTAGTGAGAAGATGAAGAGTAAGAGGAAGAGAAAAAAATGAGGGGGATGAGAAAGGAGCGTAAGGAATGCTGTGAAAGGATTGAAGGGAGAACAAGGTTACATTGAACTTGACGCTGTTCCTGTATTATCAGCAACTTTTGAGGGAGAAGGAGTAGGTATAGAAGAAATTACTTTTGTCAGAGTGGGTGAGGTGCACAGCAGAGTTAGGTGGGAGTAAGGGATATAGTGGAAATGAAGATTAAGCAGTTTAATAGAGTTTCTCTCACCTGACTACTGCAATTACTGACACTCACATGTTACTGCTTTTTATAGTTCAAAATCTAGCCATTTTCGAACCTGTGCCTATAACAGTCCTGTGCAGAATAGGAGAATTGTTGGGGACGATTTAAATTCGCACTATTGAATATCTAAAGTAATAAAAATCTAGATTATATGAATGTTTGTTTTATTAGTGAATGTCTTCATGATAAATAAGCATGTGGCTTCAAAACGTATATTGTTACCTTAGTAAATACAGAAAGTTCATTTTCAAAATATAGTCCCAATAGTTCAACACGCAACGGTCAGTTAACATATTTTACATTCTTTTTATGTCTATATAAATGCTCAAATCATCGCATTTTTTGTGATTATAGAAAGAAATTTATGCAATTACGATTTATATCCAGTATTTGTTTATCAAACTTAAATCCCATAAAATGACTGCCAGAATTCGGTAATTTAACGTTTACAATATTTTGATTATTTTCTTAAAATAAATAAATCTTTTCGTTTACTATTTCTTATCGGTTACATTTCAATCAGCTAAATCAAAGTATTAGGGATTAAAAGTTATTATATTGGAAATATATTTAATCATCATTTACATAAGATTAATTAAGTAACTTAATTAAATTAACAACAAATTTAATAACAAATAAAACTAAAATACAAAAATACAATATAAATTTAAAACGAGCATTTCCTATACTTTACGGATAGATGTAGGAAACATGATAATTTATACCTTGTTTTGGATTATGGTGAAAATCAATGACGGCACGTGTTGAAAGAAAAATAGTGTCGTAAATAAGCTTTACATGAATCGCTTCCAAATAACAATATTATTCTTGCCTGTCCTGCAAATTTGATCTTGTTCCTGGACTTGATTCATTCATATTGATCTCCATCTTCTTATACTTCTACCTGACAAGACCGACCATTCATTATATTGGGAAAAAATACATTGCGTTATGCATGCTAGAATATTTGAATAAGAAATGTCACAGTTGATTTATTTAATTTTTAGATGTATTTTTTAGTTTACCTTAAACATCCTTAAGAATACAGTGTGCAACAGAGGCAAGTATAAATATTTCAGGAATTCATTCATTTAATTTAATATTTTTTTGTATCAAAAAAGAGCTTAGAGTTATTTTAGACTTATACCTGTTTGTATCTATCAGGAGATTATGCAAAAAATATTTTGCAGATACTTATACAGGATGTCCGAAAATTATGAGCAAATATTTCAGGGAGTGATTCAACGTCAAAATATGAGAAGAAAACTTCATATAAACATATGTCCAAAAATGGACCCTAAGCGAGATAGATCCTTTTAAAAAGTCGGCCCTGAAAATGGTTTTTGTTTAACAAAGGATACAAGATAAAGTAATTAAGTTTGGAACAATAAGTGAGATTTTTATGCTGAATTCGAAATTTTACACGAAATTTAGACAATTTATTCAGAAGTGTATTAAACAAGATCGGCTTAGGTTATTTTCAGTCCTAACTTTTTTGTTAGAAATTATTTTTACCATTGAACCACAGGAACAAAATGTATCGTGTTTCACATTGAAAACATATTCTTTTCCGGCTTCGATAAAATGCACCGTTTTCGAGTAAATAGGATTTAAAGTGGTACATACAGATTGGTATGTAACGGAAAAAATCTTTAATGAGCATATTTTATTGTTACCAGATATACCAAGTTTCATTAAAAGAGGATGCAGGAAACTATTTTTGACGTATTAGAATTGTTCGTAGACCAGTTGGGACAAACAAAGCAGTAATAATAATTTAAGAATACGGTGTTCTTAAACAGTCGCCGCAGATCAAATTAGAATTAAACAGTCGCCGCGGATCATAAGGCGTGACGTAATTGCCTCCTACATCTTCTTGGTATTCGTCCGCCCCGAATTCGAGCAACGCTCTTTCTATGTTAAATTAAAACAGATTAGTAAAAGCCAACTACTTTTAAAATTCACAATATTAAAAACATATTCGTTTAATCTACTAACGGTAGATTTGATAACGATGATGAACTGTTTTAATACAACACCACATCACCAATTTGTAAGTGCTAAAATGAGAGGTGTAAAAATGCAAAATGTTATGTAATAACAGTAAGGTAAAATGAAATCGTTAATAGCAGCTAGATTTTTCAAATAATGTAGATAGATGCTCAAGTAACTAAAAAGCATGTATTCATGTTAACAAAATTAATAATGGCATGTTTTGGTTTTTAAAAAAGAGTTTTATGTTGATACCCATAACAAAACAAATGTTGTGTTATATAGGTACCTACCTATTAGCCAGCCTTTTTAAATGTTAGTTAATTTTAAGTTTGGTTAATAATTGTAGAGAGTGTGTAAACAAACTTTCAGATTTATTCTTTTTGACTTATCTAAAATTTGGCATAAAAATATAAAATGTATAAAAAATTATTCTATCTAAGACCTTCATAAAAAAGCTAAGGAGACGCAGAGCAGTTTCACAAATTTTAAAAAATATGAATATCTAGTAGGAAAAATATCTAGTCGGTCGGAAAGAAATAATCATGTATTGTTGTACAAAACATCTTATGTCAAACAAGAAAAACTACGAAGTCGAATATAACCAGAATTGCAACATATACTACTATAGTCTATATATCAGCAAACCTAGAATATGTGAAAAGAAAAATGTCAGTAAGTAAGGTATGAATTTTATTAAATGCATTATTACAAAAATTTATAGCAAAAAAATTGTAATTTGTAAAAAAAAGTTTAAAACAAAAATTAAATTAGGTTCTGTAAACAAAAATAATACCTACTGATTTCATTATAAGTATTTAGCCAATATTTTGTCTTCCATATAACAGCATCATATAATAAATGTGTCACAAGTCGAATAAAGGTTGTTTACTTCACTTTATTTAGGCAATACACTCAGATAAATACTTTATGCAATGAAATTATAGCATTTTTTAAAATCAGAAAATACATTCTAATTGTGAAAATGACTTATACAGTAGGTAATTATAATTTGTACACTTAATTTCTCTAGTTTTGTCAGAAATGGTTTTTAATAATTTTCTATCAAATTTATAGATTGTATGTTTATTAAAGTTAAAGTTACTAATACATATACCATTTTATTTCTATTTGATTTTAGTGACTGTTTAAATAATTGACATAAATTGTATGAAATAATATGAAAAAAAAGTGGAAAATTGGAATTTAAATTTCTGTATTGTCTATGAGGTAATTTAACATAATTTGTTCGCACAATTTATACCTATTTACCTTTGTTTTGGCAATTTACGTAAACAGTATTATATAAAAATTACCTCTAATTACTTCTGTGTTACTGACTACAATTCTATAACTTGTCTGCTGACCTCGACTCATTTCTGGCAATGGCAGATAAAGGTTCCTGAATGTAGGCGCAGTGTACAAGAAGTAAATATTTGGATATCTGCTATTACATTATTATAGTCGTGTTTCAAAATAATAGAAAGTGACTCATGTTATAAACCCGATTACAATTTATAGCAGTCAACACAAAGAGATATACGAGTGGCAGTAAATTTTTTGTGCAAAATTGTGTTCTGCATACCTCTCACAGCATGTCCGAATTACACAGCTCCTGTTGCAACAAATACGCATGTGCCACATCAAAATGCACAATTTCTATTGGTAATCACGATGGATCCATCTGTTCCATCTGTAGTGCTTCCATGGATGTGCACGTAGGAAAATGCGGGTATATCTTTCCTTCTAATTGCTACTGCAATTTATTTATTAGTGATTTTGCGTTTGTGTTCTACAGCGTGTTCTCAAATAGTAAACGCCCTTATCTAAAACGTAAGGAATATCGGATGATATAAAAATGTATGAACGGATGAAGGAATTAGGACTCGAGACCAAAATATGAGGTGATGCGGTTAAAATATGTAACTCATCGACAAGAGTATCTGTAGTGTAGGTATATTGTGCAGTAAAGAGTGGCAAAGAAAAATAATCAACTGCGAAACGAAAAATTCTGAAAACTCGCAAATAATATGGCGAAGAAACTATTTAAGACAAATATTAGAAGGTCGAAATCTGAATCAAAGAATATATTAGACCTTGAAACATAGACAAATGAAGGCCATGTGATAAGAATCTTGAAGGATTTTCGACTGAATAAAAGTCACCTTCTCGAAGAGGATTGTTGGAGCAGGGTTTACTTGTTTTTGAATCACAATGAACAGGAGATTATAACGATATGAATAGTGAATTATTTGAAAAATGGTTTGAATCTATTTTACCACATATGGAACCTGGGGCTGTGGTTAGATAATGCATCCTATCTCAGCCGACCATAAGTGTTAATGTGTCACTGTTATAGTAATAGTGGTTGTAACCAGTAGTGTATGTATAGTGCACTGCATTATTATAAGTGCTAAAGTGTGATATCCGCGGAGTGTGCGTTAGGTATGTGTAAGTGTGTGGTGGTGGGCCATCGCCGTCCAAACGACGGCATTCTGCGTGTGAGTTTATACATTGTTTAGAGAAAACTAGTAAAGTTTACTCAACGCCAACTTCTTTTGGTTTTATGTTTTTTGAACCACTCTCAAGTGCCACGTTTATGGATTTTCTCTCCTGCAACCCTCACCTCCCATAATGATCTAAGTGCTGTGAATCAATCACTTTAAACTATTTTGTAAATGTTGTACCCTATGAAAAGTACACAACAAGAAATCGACTCTACATGCTACTATTTTGGAAGTAGTAAAATAATATAGTGTAAAATTTTACATGATTTTTACAAGAATCTTAAAGGGTAAAATCTAGAATTTTAATTATTTGAACAAATGTACACCAACATAAGTAATTAACCAAATCGAGTTTAAGATTTAAACGAGAGCGAGTAAATCTGTTGTGATCACGTGACTAGTGAACACTTGTTATAGTTGTTTATTACACTTCATACGAGTCTCAATTCGCCTTCATAGTGTTAGCGGTTAAAAATAAATCAAATTTTATAATTTATTGTGTAATAGTGAATGTTTGTGCCTGTGATATATTTCTTTTCGTGGATGATATCACAGGAAACGATATCATTAAACTAATAATGGAAAAGGACAAAACAAATATGGTTGAATGTAAGAATGAGAAATACATACACCTACATAGTTGTACCAGTCATTACGATATATACGAGGTATAAAGTTTATTACAAGAATTAGAAATAAAAAAGTTATTCCTATATCACCTTTTGGAATAATTTAAACAAATAAATGTTAAAAAGCATAGGGGCATTTGCAATTGTTTATTTTAAGGAGAATACTAAATTAAGTTATAATAAATCTTCCACCTGAATATCAACATATGAAAGAAAGAACATCCTGTACATTTTGATTAAAATTTATACCAGGCAGTGTAGTTTTTAACGACACCACATATAGTAACTGATTTACACTATTGCAAGTAAATTCTATCAAATATTTGTTAAAATACATTACTCAAGAAGCATTTCTGTAAAATTTACCAAATCGTGATCTGATAAAATTAACTCTTTTTCCGTGAAGACGTCCCTGGACCAAAAATATTATAAATTCTGTGTAAAGTTTTACCCCTTTGTATTTGTAAAGAATAAATTAGAGGAATGAGGTTTTCATAACCTTATTGAAAATGATAGTACCTGTCTACGTATGTAATAATTTGTACAAGCGATAAGGGAGTGAAATAAACTATCCCTTCCATATTTTTCCTCAAAAATTTGCTATACTTTTATATTACTTAATCGAAATGAAATTTTGAGATAACTTTGTATATTCAGAGCTCTAATTTTTGCGAAAAAAGTTATAATAGAATGATGCAAAATACGATATCGTTAACTTTTGAACTTTTGTGCAACTTATTATTAGTAGGCTGCTGTCACTAAAATTACTTTTCGGTAAATGTCAAACAATTACAATAATGTCCAAGTTTTAAATTACTGTACATAATTATTGTAGACAATCAGCAATTGTCATAATAATCAGTGAAGTTTGTTTTCAAGATTGGTACATTGTTTGAATAATGCCACAATAAAAAAATATTTTATCAATGAAAAAGATGTATAAAGATAATAAAGAATTAAAATGTTGCACCGAAAAACAGTTTTTATCTCTTTCTACAAGAAAATCTCTCGCTAAAAGTAGATCTAAAACAAATCGCACTATAAACACTTTTCGTCCGGTCATGGGCGTGGTAATATTTCGTTTCAGGTAATTATCGAGTAACACTAATGCTAACAGGCAATGGGTGTACGTTAGTATATTTTACTGGATACATCATAGGGCAGGAGCCAGTGTATTGTGACAGATCAATCCAGTCTTAGAGCTGAATATACGAAGACGTGCTAGTGCAGTAGAGTAAAATCCGACTTGTTGTTTAGTGACTATTGTGCCAGTGGATATAATATTGTTTGAGCAAAATGTCGAGCTTATCAGATTACGTACTTGCTAAACGCGTGAAAAGATGTGCGCTGTCTCAGAATGAGAAGATTATTATATTAAATGTATTTACCTAATGCATTGAAACACCAAAATCCTACCAACAGTGTCGACGAAATCGTGGAAAAGTGTTCCAAAATGATAAGGATTGGAAAATCTACAGACGTTTAAAGGAAACAAAAAATGAACAAGATACTGTAAAACCCCCAAAATCATCTACAGGGAGGTCAAAAGTCGTTATAGATGATTTCTTCAAAAATGTCATTCGCAGAAAAGTACACTCATTTTATTTTAAAAAAGAAATACCAACGCTAAACAAAATTTTAAGTGAACTTTCAGAGGACAACGATTTGCCAAAAATCAGTAGAAGCAAATTATGGGCCGTCTTCCGAGAGTTGAATTTTTTGCTGGGAAAAGCATTATTTGAATCTAAAAATACAGGTGACTATCACGAAGACATGAACGCAGATGTTTTCGAAGAGTATTTTACACAGAACTTGGATATTATTCCTCCGGGGTCTGTAATTGTCATGGATAATGCCAGTTATCATTCACGGCAGACCGAGCGGACGCCTACGACTGCTTGGAGGAAAACCGATATAATTCAATGGTTATCCGGAAAAAACATTTCTTTTGAAACAAATATGGTGAAAAAGGAACTTTTGACACTTGTCAATCTTAATAAAGATCAGAAAAAATATGTTATCGATGAAATGGCAACAAATCGCCAAATAACGGTAGTACGGTTACCACCTTATCACTGTGAACTTAACCCAATCGAATTAGTCTGGGCGCAGGTAAAAGGAGAAAGCGCGAAATAATACGACGTTCAAATTAAGTGACGTGATAATTTTGTTAAAAAATTCCTTGGAACGAGTAACTGCAGATAACTGGCAAAGATGTATACATCATGTATAAAAAGAAGAGGAGAAAATGTGGGAACTCGATAATTTAATTGACATTACTGTGGAACCTATCAATCTAGGAGACGAAGATAATTCATCAGAATATTCAGAGGATGAATTTTAATATACCTACTTTTTTATTTTCTTTATTGTACATTTATCAACACTACATTTACTCACCATAATTAAAATTTTCAAAATACATATATTTTTGTGTGGAATAAAAGTCTATTCATTAAATTTAAATAAATATTTTGATAATAATATTGAACAATGTTATTTGAATTACTAAAAACCCTCTTAACCCGGTTATGATACTTAAAGTAGCCTCATGTTTTGAAATGCTGTTTTTATACTGTTTACTTATAAGAGAAATGGACCAAGAAATTGAAGCGGCATAGACAAAGACCGATTGACGGAGATTAAATTTTAGCTACCTGCTACAATTTAGTACAACCCGGTCACACAAAGTTTTTTTAAAAGTACACCTCATCTATACCGATAATACATAATATAAAAATATTGAATATAAGCACCAGTACTACATTTATTTACGATTTGCATACATAATAAGCTTTTATTACTCTCTTTCATTTCAAAATAATTTTAAACAATTGGCAAAGTCACTACCATTTCGTAAAGTTAAAAACTAAAAAACTAAAATGCAAGTTTTTTTTAGTTTTGTTTTTAAAATATTGTCTGCTTATAAGCAGTGAGTAGGTATTACTGATTTGATATTTAAATGACAATATAAGTATATTAAAAACTATGATACAAATAATTGAGATATAATTAACAATTAATACTAGTGGACAATACTTCTATGATTTTTTTGGTCAAGTATTACAGATAAATTATTGAATAATGTAAATGGCGACCATAGTAAAAAAAAGTAAACAAAATCTCAAAACTGAAACTCCAAATATTATTAACTCAATTAAAATCTTTTTCTGGTACAATAGGTGGTTATTTATACATACATCTTTTTAGTTAACAAATATTTTGTTCATACTATTATGTTGTTGATTTTATAAATTATAAATAGTTTTATACATTTTACCTAAGATTTTCTTAGTACCTAATAGGCGTAATGATTTCCCTCTATAATTATGTGGTTGGTGAGTGTAGAATCTATCTATAATATACTTTTATATATGACTTCATATAGGGTACCTAAATAAATAAGACACAAATATATATCAGTCAAAAGATTTTTAATAATTTCAAGGTAATAATTTTTATAATTATATAGATATACAGAGATCCCTGATAAGACAATATTTACAGTACGTTTCTTTATACAGTTGTGGTCCTACATATCATTTTAATTTATACAAATTTACAGCAACTATATCAATAGTTATATTAATTACACAATGAAGACATATTCTTCAATTTTCATTATCACTATAGTATACAAGCAAATCAGATAAAATTGCACGGGAAATAAAAATATTCTTAATTTAAGTATATTCACAGACAAGAATTATAAATACAAATATTTAGCAACATATTCTTGATTAACAACAAATACAACTCTCTCTTAGGCCAGTCAACATTATTACAAAATATCCCTAATATACATTTTGTTCCCTTTCCGATTCATACTGTTTCTTGTGCCATATGAAAATAATTTTCAACATGGTTACACTTCTTAGACAGAGAATCTGAAAAAATATTCCAACATTACTATCTATTCTGCTTTTTAAAATCGTTTGCTAGGTAAACTTAAAAACACAAATTTACTGTATACCTGGTGAGTAGACAGTAAAGTGTGTACCTGTAGTTAAGATGAAATATTTTTTCCAGGATCAATACTACAGCTAAAATTTCATATATATTTTAAACTAAAATTGACTAGTTTCAATACAAAATACTATAGTATAATTGACCCGAAGGATAAAGTGAGCTCCTGTTTTTGAAATTTCTTTAATAACTGAGTTCAAATCATCACTTTAATTCTTCATATTAAGTAGAGTAATAACATATATATATATATATATATATATATATATATATATATATATATATATATATATATATATATATATATATATATATATATATATTACTTTTTTATCTAATTGGGTACGCCTGCCACGTTAAAAAATATAAAAAAACAAGTGAGCAAATAGTTTTAATATGTAATGGCTTTCCGGGTTGTTGTGCCGTGACCTCGATAACTGGTTGCTGGTAGCTTTAGCTAAAATTCTTCGAACTAAGCTTGTTGCTCTCGGACTAGGCTCTGTGGTGGCAGACCCGCTATCTCGCTCAGTCTCAGTGAAGCTTTTGCGGAGTCACCACTAAAGATACCCACAGTGAAGAGAGTCAAAACTTTTGGAATACCTCCATTATTCGAGGAACTGTTCCGACTATAGCAGTCGTAATGCCAACAACAGAAACCGAAATCAATTTATATGTGGGCTCTGGGATATTGACAGTAGATCCGCCTCTCACAGAGCTTAGTTAAGAACAACAAGGGCAGGTTAAAGACTAAGGCTAGAGATGTACACTTTAAAATAACCCCATGCATAAAATAGATCAGTTAAATGTTGAATGTTTGTGGTAAGGCAAAACTGAAGGGATCGCATTAGTGTGACGTTAAAACTATGTAATCTGCGATGCTTTATGTCATTAGAATTATATTTCAATAAAGTGTTGCTATAACGATCCTTATCAAATCTATATGTAAGGGCCAAATTATTTGATTGAGAAGAGGAGTTAATTTATCTGTCAATAGAGCATTTAATAATTTTTTTTAATTGAATTGGATAGACGAATGTTATTTGGTAGTTTTAGCCAACAATCTTAAGATAGTAGTTATTTTTTCTATTATTAAATATGTGCTTTGTGGCATTAATTATACAGGGTTAACTATGACTAAGTACAAAAATTTTAACCACGTACTCAGGAATATTGACAGTGGGTCCGCTTCTCGCAGAGCTAAGAACCACAAGGGCAGATTAAAGAATACCAAGTAAGGCTAGAAATGTACACTTTAAAACAACTCCATGCGTAAAAAAGACAATAAAAAAATCCTGCGGAAAGTCGGCACCTATGATAAGAATCGCCTGAGATAGCTTAGATCCAGAGATAAAAGTTACATCTGTCAACAATGTCAACCACCATGCGGTCGTTTTTTGCAGCGTTTCTAAATGCAGAAACGACAGAAATTAACATTCTAGTAATAATACCTCATAGATAGGTAACAGTTAACCTAGTTAGCTGCAGTATTTTGCATTCGTTTTTCATTATTTCATTACAAACTGGCAAAACTACATTTACAACCATTCACTGCCAATAGAACACACTTCCCAGATATAGTTTGATAAAATGCCTATTTATTATAAGAAAAACGAACGAAAGTGATAGGTAGGTTCTAATAGATAATAAAACTTTTAATGCACCCGCGACAGTTTTATCTCATAGCCTAGAAAAACAAACCGGCGACCTATATTGTGGGAAAATATCTGTACCCGATACAAATTCCTTTAGTTAATAACCATAAAATGTTTAAAATAAAGGAACTAAAAACTGAAGAAGACAACAAAACTACAACATAAACACAGCAATTGAGTTATGACATGACAGCAAAGTTTACCGATGTGTTTCTGGTTGTCTACTCTGACTGTAAATGTGAAACGTGCGGTGAACGGACTGCATAGGCGGCGATAAATAAAGATTTAATATGATATTGAGAAACAATTTTTTTTTGCTTTATAAATAAGTTTGGAATTTTTTTGAAGGGTGATTCCATTAACTCTTAATTTTCTCAATCCCCTCTTCAAATATTTGTACTTAGTCATAGTTAACCCTGTATAGTTGTCTTGCTCAACTTTTATCTTAAGTTAATATATTAAAATCGATACCAAATTTAGCTTAATCTTTTATACATATATGATCTACTAAAATATATTTTTTGAATAAGTGTGACCATTGGATAAAAACAATAGGCATTATTTTTTTTCTAATTTTAAGTTACCTTTCCGTAACGTTGAATTTTGCAGATTAAGTTTAGCGCCAATTTACTTTTGATATCTGTAATGCTGGCTGCAAAATTTGCGACGTCACCACTAATGCGGTCCATTTATAAGGTTAATTATTGACGCAGGAGTACCTATTTAGACGAAAAACACAAATAATCAAAAATGCCACAAATAGATAATTACAGACACAGATGCCAATTATTTTCCTGTTAATAGCCTCCATTTTTTTTTGTTATTAAAAATCAGACTTTTATGAACATCAGAAATGTTGCTAAAATTTGCGGTTTCAAATAAATATTCACAATAGTATCATTATAGTCAGTAAGCTGTAGCCGCTCCACTATGATGTATACTACCGAAGGGGCCCAAGCTCCCCAAGGGGTCAGATGTAGGGGGCGTAGGTTGACATGCAACATACCACTCACTGAGGGCAGTAGCACCAGGTACTTGTGGTCCAGATACATGAGGGCTAGCAGCGACCGAAATGCTACCGGCAGAAGAAGAGTTAGACTCCTCTCCATCGCTATCGTAATGGGGAGGTGATCTTCCTGAGCAACCGTGCACTTTCATATGCTTCCTCAAGGATGATGGATGAGTGTACGATTTATCACAACCAGAAACACGGCAGTTGTAAGGTTTGTCCGAGGTGTGAACATGGGAATGTTTCTTCCGATCAGAGGAATTGGCAAAACGTCGATCACAACCTTCATATTCACACTTGAAGGGTTTTTCACCTAAAAAGAAATATATCTATAAGTTTTTATACTGGTGAAAAATATTTTGTTATACATTTTGTAATATTCTTATTTAACTATTTGACCAAACACAGTGAAATATGAGATGCTCTGGAAAACATATTGGATGCGGTAAAATATTTTATTGTGTTCTTTTACATTCAAGTGAATAAAATTATCATAAGGAATAGTTATCTTTAAATGTCTGGAGTATAATTTATTACTAACATATTGAATTACTGTTTTACAGGTTGCTTGATTTTCGATAGTTTTATAGGATACAGCCAAAACGGCGATAAAAAAATCTGATATCGATGTCCCGTCCTCTTTTTCTGAGTTTACTTTGTTGGTACCAAAAGATCTTGGCTCGATTAATTTAAATATACAGTAGGGTTTTCCTTTGAAAAATCACCCATTTACATTAACCTCTCTATCTCCGTTGTCATTAAATTTAGAAAAAAAAAGTTTGCACATTATTTGGTCTATTTTTTGAGGAAGTCATTGACGTACTCAGATTTTTAACAAATCTCACAGTTTTTCTGGCTATCCCATTACTTAGCAATTATTTTTACCTTTTCAGTCATATACAGGGTGAGTCAGTCATAATGTCATTAATTTTAACCACTTATTCGGAAGACCTGTAAAAACAGAAAATCGAAAAAAAATTTTTACTCGACCTTTAAAAAAATAAACAAATTACCCTATAAAAATCGGTAATATGACGCTCCTGGTACGCTACAAACTTTCTGATGGTGCAGCCATATGACAATCGGATGTCGAAGGAAACATCGTTGCCACATCATGTTTACGTACATTATATCGTCTAACACTTCAGCGTGTTATTCAAATTTACCACCATTTAGTCGCTCTTTCTGTATTTCCCGCATTTCTTTCCCCTCGAATTTGGAGATCACACCACACGTTTGGAGGGGGGATGGAGAGAATACAAGCAGTAGTTTGTTTATTTCGGTCTCGTGTATTGGTCGTAAATTCATAATACCTAGTTTTACAAATTTCAAATATGCGTCAATGGTAGTTTTATACGGAGAATGTTTGCAGACATTTTCCAAGTGCGCGAACGTTTGTGCTTCAACGCCTTCGCGATACGGGTTCTGTGAAACTGCGTCCGAAATTTGCGGGACACCGGCAAAATGATTTAAATGTGATAGTTTTAAATTTAGTTGAGGAGCAGCCTACTGTTTCTATAAGAACCATTTCAAGGCGATTGGAGATATCCCAAAGCAAGGTCTGCAGAATATTACGAGAAAATCCGTATCATTTTTAGAAAGTTCAAGCTTTAGAACCTGCTGATTTCCCCAGCCGTCTTGAATTTTGCAATTGCCATCAAACTCAAATTGCAGCTGACCCTAACTTTATTAATAAAGTGCTATGGACGGATGAGTGCAACTTTAATAGAACTGGCATTTTAAACAGGTTAGTACCATACTACTTAAAAAACAATAAATTTCTAGGCTAGATGTACGTAACTACAAACTGAATAATTGATTGTCCTTACGAGTAATACTAAAAATTCATATTCAATTAATTGTAAAACGTAATGAATACGTAATATCAAAATTATTAAACTGTAATAACCTAACATTTGAAAATATTTGTTTTTATTATCAAATAGATCAATATTTAAGTAAAATTCATTCATGTATCTAGATAAAAAAAAGTTAGTTTTACTCCGTGTCGTTAAATAACAGTACAAAAACCAGGTAACTAGGTTATTGATCTAATAACACAGTAGGTCAAGATTCACTCTCGATAACTTTTATGAGCATCAGATCAGAGGCGTGCCGTTTCGGTCTTAGACAGTTTTTTGTCGACAACACAAGGATTTTTTATTACTTAGTAGGTATTTAAACACGAAACACTTTTCTTAATAATTTACACATTGGGTATAGGTTTTTATGTAATGTACCTAAATGGTTTATTACTCGGTTTATTCTTAGATACGTTGGAGTTGCGTAATTTCAATGTTAAATATTTTTTAAACTGTAACCGAGCTAATTTTTTTGGAGTCATATCAACCACATTTGGTCGGACAAAAATCCACATGCTACTCGTCGGATTAGCTTTCAGAGGCGATTTGTTGTCAAGGTATGGGCAGTATTGTACGGGGATCGTTTGATTGGACCGTATTTTCTACCGGAAAACTTGACCGCGTTACTTGCAATTTTTAATAGAATTATTTGATTTCATTGGATATTAATATTTTAAATTATTATTATTGGCTCAACTGAGCAAGAAAAAATATGAGATTCTAAAATCGTCAGTACAACCGTTTATTTATGATGTCTAATACCTAGGTACTAGGAAAATATTTCAACATAGGAACGTCGCATCCAGTTGAACCGTGAGATGTAAACGACCAAGGCTGTGAGCGGTCAGTGACTGCCTGAAAAGGGACTTTAAATAATGATTTGAAAATATTTTTTCGGTGTAAATATGCATTTAGATTTTTTTTTAATCACGTATTCGTATTATACTCATTATTCCCTATCTCCTCTTAAAATTAATGACATTATGACTGACTCACCCTGTATAACAATAGATCTATAGATATTTTTTCAGTTAGCCATATGATTTCTTTAGTATTCGTCTTTTGTTGTTTAATATTGACAGTTACTTTATTTTTGACTGATTGAAAGCTTGTTGAACGATTATTACTTGGTTTTAACCTTGGTTTAATTTTGAAAGGTATACAAATGGTGTATGTACGAAAATCTTTACAAAGTTCAAATGTTGGAATGTTACACTAAAAGTGAAAAAAATAGTGACGCAGCTTTAAACTTATATTTTTAAAAGACTATGATGATAACTTATGTGTGTTTGGTTCTTTTAAAAAATCTAGAGTTAAATCTTATAATATACAGTCCATCATTTGCATCCAGCAGACGCGGCATTTTCTGTCAATGTTTTTTGCAGCAAACTTATGTAGATTCCAATTGTTTTTCCAAATGTTATTTGAACCGACGAGACTCTCATAACCAACGAAGGTATATTCAACCTGCATAATGCGCATTATTGGTCAGACATAAATCATCACCAAACTGTGGCCAGAATTCAACAAGGGCGGTTTGGTTTTCATATATGGATAGCTCTTTTCCAAAATAGAGTGTTAGCTTACGAAATGTACGATGAAACTCTCAACGTTCAGAAATATGTGTGTTTACAAGAAAATATTGTCTTTCTTTCTTCTACCAGAAAACAAACAGTTAATTTTTACTGATATTTATTAACTACTCTGTACACTACTGAATCCTAATTATAACTCAACTAAACATTATTTAATTAATCACTATCTAAATCGCTCTGAACTACCAGTAAATTTTCAACTAAACACTCCAATTCAAGACTGACTGATTCGGCCGTTTATTCTTCTTTTATAGACCAAACGAATATTCCAAGTATTTTCTAGCATCTCTAGATCCATTTCTCGATTCGAACGATTCTTGTCGATTCTCAATATTCCAGTCGCGCCTCAATATCACATGTTCTTTTAGCATGATGGTGCGCCTGCACACAATTCCCAAATAGAGAATTATTAAATGATAATTTTGGGGACAAATGAATAGGTACGAACCAATCAGGTGGCCGCCTAGGTCACCAGGGCTAACCCCTATAGATTTTTATTTTTTAGCTAAGGGAACCTTTTGAAAATTATATTCAACGAGCCTCAAATATCCACGTTCACATATGTGTGTTTAGTTTATTTTTAATAGTTATGTGTACTTAATTAAACCTACGAAGTAAATATAGACGGATAATCTAATTTATTTTTTCGCGTATTTTTTTTGTGTGTAAGTTAGGTGCCCAATATAAAAGCAATAATAGAAAACGAAGTAGGCAACTAAAAAAATCACATGGCCAAATGAAAAATACCTATACATTTTTTGCATTTTTCTTTTTTATTTAGGCAAATAAAAAGTATCTACTGTTATATATGACCGAAAAGGTAAAAGTAATTGCTATCCAAAGGGATGTCCAATAGCTTCCCAGAAAAAAATAGACCAAATGATGTTAAAACTTTTTAACTAACCCTAAGAATCAATTTCAATTGCATGTACTTGCACAAAATATTAAGATACAGTTAAAAAACTTATTAAGTATTTACTTTTCCAGAGAATTAGGAGATTAAATGAATGCAACTTAGTTGCGACTTTATTCCTAGCTAACTATAGTAGTTAACTATAATAGCAGCATTGCATTTCGCACTTGTGCACTTAACGGAGAATTGTCATACCTTACTATTGCGCTTCTAAAGTCGCGTTTACACAGGTCAAGTTGCGAGTCCAGTAACCTACCTTCACATTTGTGTGATGTTTTGCTACTTAACTTGATTCAACTATAGTTTGAGAAAGTAAGCGGTCAAGTAGGCGATTAACTGATAATATCTATGACGTAGGTGGCAGTCAAGTCCAGATACTTGCCCACCATACAAAACCACTTGACCTGCATCATTATATGACGCAAGTCAGTATTTCACTTGGTCGGAACTATTTACATGATGCAAGAATAATATTTTACTTGACTTTACTGCTTCACGTAACCGTTTACTTGACCCGTGTAAACTGGTCTTTTGAGTCAGGATCAAATTCATTTATTTGGTCAAGCTGTATAGGTAAATTAAACAAATAAATCTGAGCCACTTTTTAATTAGTTTAGATTATTATCTTTGTAAATATTTATGTACAAATATTTTGTTTCATATAAAATCAATATAGATTAATGATTGTTACAAATTTAAAAATTTGCAACTTGCAACGATTTTATGAATTTCTATTAGTTCATAGGATTTCAATAGACTAAAATATGTAAATTACTTTCAACTCTAAGATTAATAGCACTGTAATGTTTAAGGTTTTGTATTTGTATAGAAAGAGGACCGGTCGTTTATCAAATTTTGTTCGCATCGACGATTCTTCTACCAAAATTTGTGAATAATAGAGTCGGTTGCGGTTCCAGTCGGTAACAAAAACGTAATAAAAAGAAAATTTACTACAGTTTTTTGTCTGAAGTGGGCATTGACTTGACATCTGAAGAACTCAGCCAACTGTTTTATTTATGTCTGTTTACCTGGAGACCTCTGTCCGTCAAATTTTATGTAAATATACATGTGTTTTTTGAAATATTGCGTGATGTTAGCTTGACTGATTATGTTTATTTGTTTTGTGGCGTGCCTCTACTAAAATAACGCAGATTCATTAGAAGTTCATTTACATCTTGGATTTAAATTAAAATTAACTTACGCCTTGCTGCACGCTAGAAAGTTAATAGAACGGGATAGGCCTAGTTTATACACACCTTCATGTATATTATGATTGATAACTGACTATTTTTTAGTTTCCTGTATATTTGGAAGTATTTTATTACTTAAATATATTAGAGGATCTCGTTATGGTATCTCTAGGTATGTGTTTACTGTTATTAATACATTTAGAGAAAGATACATTCTACTAAAAAAAAAAAAAAAATAAAACACATTTTAAATATCAATTAATAATAATAAATACCTTATGTAGAGTTTATAAAATATGTATGGTTTGAAATAAAAACTAGAAAATGTTCTCAAGCATTTGGCTTTTAAACAACCCTCCGCTTGCAGCTTTCAGCTGTTGCCAAACAACATGCTTTCGATTATTATCATAGGTTATTATACCTGATACATAACTTCCATAAGTGCTGTTTCAATTGCTAAGTTGCCAAACTGCGATTAACATCTCTGATTGATACGAGTTTGAAATTTGATTTCGTTTCAATACTTAAAATTTTACATATTAAAAATTTACCACTATATAGCTTATACAAGATTTTTCTAAATTATAAGTAAAATGCGTAGAAGTAAAAAAATGGCTAATAAATCTTCTCCACTAGAAACAAATACTTCGCCTATATGCTCATTTAACTTCAGCAATTGTAAATATAGTATATAACTTTAATAAATAAATGCATTTGGATATCTAGGTTTCATGATGTGTTCTGATTTAATAACCCTGAGCGTTGAATAGCCTAATAAATTTATCACAAATTCTCGTACTGTAATTAGATTTTCCTATTATCAATGTTCTGTAAGTTACCGTTACGTTTGACACGAGATAAATGTTTCATTTCAGTTCAATGTTTAAAAAGTCAAGCATTGAATTTAGAAAAAAAAACATTTGATTAATCTATTGAGAAGTTAGAAGTATAATAAATAATATACGTGAATATAATGTTATAAATATTAATAATAGTAAGTTTTATTCGGTACAAATATTTCCCCCAATTCTTCATTTAACGTCAGAAATATAACTAAATTTAATATTTGAAAATCTTAAAAAAATGTAACCAAATAATTCGTGAGCACTGATAAATAATATGTTTGGTAAAATATTACATTATTCTGAAAATAAAAGGCAAAAAACGTATTCTTATTTGATATTTAGGTTCGATGAATATTTAAAAAAAAATGACATCAAAATTCTCATGGATACTTTGTTTTATTTAAATAAACCCTCAGATCAGGACAATATACCCGATTATTGCGATCGATAATTTACAAACCTAAACAACTGAATTTTATTTGGAACCATTGTGAAATCATTTAAGGAAATATAGGTTTTTGGACTCATTACCATTAAAAACTTTTTTCTTAAAATTACATTTTCTTGTTTGTGTTTGGCACCGTTATTTTAGAAACATCCTATATAATAAGTACCTACATTTCTCTAAAGTTGAAAGGAAGATACTGACAAACATTTAAAGGTACACAGAAAGACGTGAAATCACACTAAAAATAAAATTGTGAAACTTTAGCTTACTTGTATGAAGCCGGTAGGTATTATACAGGGTGTTTCAAAAAGACATGGTAATATTGTTGGCCTAGGAAGAACATTGAAAAATAAGTGTACTTAATAAACGTATAATCCTAGAGCCACTCCTTTTTGTGATACAGGACGTAAGTATAAGAAAATCTTGGATGTAATTTTTTTAAAGAACATATTTGATCCAAACTTAACACATGTCCGTTTTTGGTGGTGTCGAACACGCTGGTGTTATTATTATTTTTTATACAAAGTAGACGGCACAAATTGCTAGCATTTCCGTTGACAATTTTTTGACAAAACCGGTTCGTCGGTCGCCTCACCTATGGCATACTGATGAGAGCTAATAAGCTCGGAACCGGTGAATGTCTGGTGGGTTGCCGACGAATGACTTTTGCTGCTACTAGAGGTTTTCCAGGTGTAATTTAATGCTGGTCGGGGCATTAGCCCACAGAGCTGGAATTTTGTATTTACAACATAACGTTATCGCCGTTTCGCGATATAGGTCGCTAGCTTTCAATAGTTTCTAGGCGATGTAGAACTCTTAGTGCCTGTGACTTATCACAGCAACTTTATTTTGCTGTAATGTCTAATGTGTCAATAAAATTGGAATTCAATTCATGATACTTTTGATTGTCAGAATCTGTATCATCAAAGGACAAAAACAACAAATGCCACGAAAATGCTATCGATATCAAACGAGAATACTTTTCTGTGTCTTAAAGACATTTTTTTATTAGATAAATGTAGGATTTTTTTACGGGTGATTTTATTTTAGTTAGTCTTTGCCACTGCGTATGAACAAAAAGGTATTCCTCCGTGACACTACTAGGTTTAAACACCATTCATTTGATTTTACAGGTAAATAATACTGTATCAGTTCATATCAACGTGTCTAGAAGGTCCGCATGTTCAGCATAGCAAATATTTTTTAAAAATAATCCGAACTGTGTCAAAATTAAATTAGTTTTGACAAATATATCTTTGTTAAACGAACCAAATCATCCTTCTCATTGTAATATACCCCACTTTGTTATTAATGTAGTAGCAAGTTTTTTCTTTCTTAGTTGGACATATGTTTTTAGTTTTATTTATGTATTGAAATCACCAAATTTGGTTCTAAGGAATGACATTGATTTATGGTTAAGTTTTGCTTTTTCCTTCGTCGAAGAGATCAATAAACCAGTCAAGTACAATAAAGAAAATTAATGATTGTTAAGGAGTGTTGCAAATTAAGGATGACCTGAAAAATATCTCAGGTTGTTATATTAAAGCTAGACAGCAGAACGTGCAGGTAGAGTTTAATTTTACACGACATGAATTTAAATATTAATTTCTTATGCAATAGATCATTTCAATTACTAATTTAAAAACTAAACCATTATTTTCAATACACATTTAACAATAACGTAAGAGAATCTAATAAAATGTATTCAAATATTTGAAATGTTAATGAAACAATCATTAATGCTTTTATATTTTATGATAAAACATAGGTAATGATAAAAACAATTTATTATTAGATTGTTGATAGAGACAGAAATATCTCTAAGTCGATTGTTAAACGCGAAGCTTATTTGAGTTATAGCAGTACATATTATAACAGACGTGCAGAGGGTCAGACAGGGGTTACAGGTCAAAGCTGTCGTCCCAGTATACCCATACCTCCTCTAGAAGGCAATGGAATGCATCGCATCCTGAAGCGAGCCCGAAAATCTCATGTGAATATTTTCTCAAACTCATCACTTGCTTGAGGCTAATTCTTTGTTTTCTTTCAGATATAAATACTTATAGATACTAATAAATACTACTTAATAGGATCGCTTTCCATTGAATAATTTTGTGTTCAGAATATCTGCGTAAATTATTAAACAGAAACATTGTATACAAAATATAAGGAAGTTTTATATTTATGATAAATAATAATCGTAATATTCCCATATACGGTAGTGGAAACTCCCTTCCACCTTCTTATTGTTGTACTAATTACAGATCCGGCGACGGCAACGCATTAGATATGGTTATATATAGAGTGTTTCTTAAGTAGAGGTAAAAAATCTAGGGGCGTATTCTGTGGGAAAAAAATAAATGCGGAGTCTTAGGACAGCCATTGTCCAGCTACAACGTGTCAAAAATTAAAAAGAAGTCAACCATTAATTTCTAAACTGCTTGAGATAATTTAACCAAATTCGGTGTGCATATTTAGTACGACAGTAGGTATGAAACATAACATTACCAGTTTTAGAAACTTACCAGTGGCGGAGGTGTGGGTATCATTGATCATTATTTGTCAAAAAAAATATACCATCCTGTATAATATTACAAATAAAATAGGTCATCATATACGCCATTCTATTATCTTCAATGATGATTTATTTAATCAAGCGAATTTTTACAGTTACTTAAATTACTTCAGCATATCATAGGGAGGCCATGCCAAACAATAATAATAAGAAGCCGTCATCTTATTTAATATTGTGTATTGTCAATTAAGCTTATTTTTAAAAGGACTAAGTTTTAATAATGACTTATGCATATTCAAATGCTGAAATGGCCAATACGGTTTACATTTACGGCCTTGCAGATGTAAATGGTACTGATGCTAGGCGAATTTATACGAAAAGATTTCTAAATCATCCAACTCCAAATTCAAAAATGTTCATAAATGTTTTTCAACGGCATTCGGAGTCCGGCTCATTTCAGGAAGGTCCAATTCCTGGAAGACCTTTGAATGTTAGAACGCCTGAGTTGGAAAAAGCTATTCTATACGAAATTGAAGAAGACCCAAATACTAGAACTAGGAAGATAGGTGCAAATCTAATGTGAATCATAAATTTGTTTGGTCCGTTCTGAAGTATCAACAGTTATACCCGTATCACAGGGTGCAAGTCTTATTGCTGCAAGACTATCCTGCTCGGCTGCAATTTTGCGACTGGATTTTGCAAAAAATTTAACAAAATTTTGACTTTACCGCTGGCATATTGTCTACCGACGGAGCTATTTTTTCCAGAGATACTATAATGAATTTCCACAATAAACAAGTCTGATGAAAATTCTAATGCCATGATGGAATCTCGATTTCAACATCAATTTTCTTTGAATGGTGGTGGGTGGTGGGTATTATTGAAAAAAAACTTTAACCGCTGTCTCCTACAGACATTTTCTTGAAAACGTTTTACTTAAACTAATTGACGATTTTTTCTATGCGCTAAGACAAAGAAAGTGGTTTATGCTCGACGGGGCTCTCCCACGTTTTTGTTTGACTGCTCGTGAATTTTTAAATGAAAGATATTAATAATAATAGCTTGCAAGGTTCATATTGAATTTGAGGAGCACTTACGTCAACAAATTATAGTTGGTTCTGATGTGATAAAAGTTACTAATGAATTTTTTACACGAGTCCGAATTGCAATTTCAAGAAGATCTGAAGCATGTATTTTGGCTGAAGGTAGCCATTTTCAACATTTGTTGTCAAGTCATAGTAAAGTAATTTCATTTTTAATTAATTATTTTGTTATGCATGCAAAAATGCACTTAATCAAATAAATATTTTTTTAGTTAATCGGTTTAGAAGACAAAAAAGTGTAAAGAAACAAAAAGTGAAAGATGATGCATATGATGACTTATTTTATTTGGAATGTCCTCCGCCACTGGTAAATTTCTAAAACTGGTAATTTTTTGTTTCATACCTACTGTCATATTAAATATGCACACCGAATTTGGTTAAACTCTCTCAAGCGGTTTAGAAATTAAAAACTGATTTTTTTAATTTTTGACGTGCTGTGGCAGGACAATGACTGTCCTAATAACTCACATTTGTATAATAAAAAAAAACATTATTTTTGGCCACAGAATACGCTTCTGAAATTTTGGCCTCTACTTAAGAGACACCCAGTATATTAACGGCATTGTTTATATTATGATATCAATTTAACATACGATGCTTTCTATGTTATTTGACCAAAATTCCAGTAAACAACATTATTTAAAGTATTATTTTTAGCAATTTATTGCATAAGGCATGATATTTTAAAGTCGCAATTAAAAGTGAAATTAAAATACCTTCAATTTAATTAGTTTAAGCCAAAATTATTTACAACTGACCATCTACACTGCAGTGCGACAGCGATAGAAATATTAAACTGCATCCAGAACAAATAATCGAGCAAGAACAAGAACATATTTTCTACGAATGCTCACGTGATGTAGACAGATCATCAAGTGAGCGAAAACTTGCTCGCTCGCATTCTATTTTGATCCACGAGGTGAAAAAAATATTTGCTCTGTTTCATGTTCCATCTGGAAGAGGTATTTATTGTTTACGTACGTTGAAATTTTGTATATGTGTGTCTAAGCCTAATTTGAAGATTTCATAATCGATGAGTGACATTCGGTAAAAATTCTTAACTTTGCCTAAACTGGTTGCATATAGTAGTAAACTATTGTTATTATGAAAATATCAATGTTGATGTTCCACCATCACCTTTAGTGTTGTTTTTTTATTATTATATACTTTTCAATATTTACATATAAGAAACACAAGGAACTATTTTGTTCAACACGTTTATTTACGGTACGATTACCCAAACAAAGAAAATATTCCATTTACAGAGTAGTAGTAGTCAATAATGGTAACATTATACATTAACTTGAAAGATAAAATTGTTAAAAAAAAAACAAACAAATAAAATCGATTTCTGACGTAGAGAAACAATTAAGGTAAAATATAACCTCACTTTCTAACATGTTTATATGATTAAAAGTTACATATGTTTTGCATTTGCAGTTTAGGCAAAAATATTTAAGTATGAAGAATTATGTTTCTTTTTGCCTAATCAAGTATTTAGTACTAAAAATAAGCATTATTTTAGTTCACTGTTATAATAGAAAAACTCATCAAAGGCTTTTGACAGCGTTAATTACGAATTATTACCTAATATATAAACTTTATCACTTGAGTTTTAGGTGTAGCTTGGTTATTCCTATGTTTATAAAATCCTTATAGTTTACGAGTAAAAACGAAGTTGTAGTATTTTCAACGTTTACATCGCTGGGCCACTGTAGTCTCTAGACAGGCGATTCCGAATATATGAATGAGTATGAATTACTTTTTGTAGGCACTAAAGTTTTTATGACGCCAGTGTTACATTAATTTTTCATGTATCAAAAATGACTTACGTGTATAGTAACAACTCGGAGTTGATGGATACCGTTTTAATTTATTATGCTGCGAAAATGCTTTAGCAACATGATTTCCCGATAAAAATGTGCCAAATGCAGCTACTTTGACAGCGGGTGCAGTGAGTGCAAGTGTAGTACAGCGCAAGGGAAATTTGAAACCGAATCGTGAAGGAGATGGAGGTCTAGGACTTCCACGACCTATTGCAGCAGTGTGACGTATCATACTCGAGGCTCAATTATATCCGTACCATGTACAGCATGTCCAAGAATTAACACCAAGAGATTGGACGAGGATGACCGGTATCATAGCCGCCACGATATCCTGATTAAATTATTTGGACTTCTTTTTAAGGGGATATTTAAAAAATGAAGTGTTTTAGACCGAAGTGGGTACATACTATTGATGATTTACAGAAACGTATCCTAGTTGCTGGCTATAACTTACGACTTCAAAATGGGCAAGAAGCAGAAACATTTGTGTTAGTTTGTAGAAACTGGGTAAGACGAGCCCAACATATTTTAATATCAGGTATGTCAAACTATTTTATCAATTAAAACCACAAATTAAATCTATTATTAACACAAGTTTACAAATTCGGGTCAACTTTTGGACCCGAGTAGATGAGAACGATTATTAACGTATTTGATGCCGTGAACTCAGATCTTCCATCCATGTGTCAAGATTGGTTCTAGTTTTCGAGTTCGCATGGTGGCAGTACTGCGCTCTTGTAACGGTTATTAGCTGACCACGTTGCATCGAACATCTTTTGGAACTTGTTTTTGTACTGTAATTGTGCTACGGACCGTGTGAAAATTCAGAGGAAACGTTGCTGCATCAATTCAAAGTGTTTTTGTTACGTTTGTGGATGTTATATGCTCGGAAAACGTGGAAAAATCATAACAAATGCATTTTTTGCAAAATTACCACAGGATTAGAGCTCGAATAATAATAATAATAATAAATAGTAAGTGGAAGAATTGTGCGGGAGAGGCGGCATATTATTATTAAGCAGGCCGCATTTGCGCCCAGGAACGACTTACGTTGGTAGACCCTAACCACCATTCAGTGCAGGAATGAGGGAAACCTGGAAAACGTCATTAATTAGGGGGGTAGTCAAACGTCAACCGGTATCAATCTCTCACATTGAACCAAGTCAACATTCTTCCACCCTATCATACCCGCAGAAAGGGTGCCAATCCTCTCCACAAATATAGCTTATATACGGTCTACCGGCTGCGGGTAATCTAGTCACCTCAATTCAAGTATTAACGCCTTAAACCGCTCAACCACTAACCGATCTAATGTCTCTAAATGTTTCTCAAGATACATTTTCTGCATTCATATCTTGATTTTTGCCCACAAAACTTGGGCGACACGAGCGACGAGCATGGAGAGCGGCTACAACAAGATATAGCGAAAATCTAAAGGCAGTACCAAGGATTTTGGGACGAAGGCATGATGAGCAACTACTGTTGAACCCTAATGCGTGAAACAGATCCCAAGCAATATAAAAGATTCAGTTCAACCTCTGCTCATTTCTGATTTATACCTTTTAATTCAATAAATGGCCGTTAATGGTCAAAAATAGTAAAATAGTTAATGTATTAAATATTTCGAAAACCAATTTTAAAAACGGCCTGCTGATTTGGATTCAGCCCCCAAATTTACCTTATAAACAGCTTTTGGTTGCTCAGGTCCAAAACCGTGTATACTTGTGTAATTAATAACAATAGCAGCAAAAGCAGATACATTTGCTGTATAAAATCGGCGTTAGAAAATGTTATTTATTTCTTTCCTTGAGCATTTCTTTCAATTTTTTTTATTTAGTACGACCGAAACTTGAATATTGCAGCATTATTTGGTACCCTTTAGACATTGATGATTTTATTTGTGATTGTTGTAAGGCATGCGCATTTTCTTTAAGAACATACAGAGTGATTCAGAACTTATCTAAAAGAATTTGGGAATAGATGCGGCATAAAAATTGAAGCGAAATCGTATTTTTTTTTATAAAATCCGAGTAAAATATTATTGTAGTATTTTCAACGTTTATATCGCTGGGCTACTGTAGTCTCTAGCCAGACGATTCCGAATATGAATATGAATTACTTTTTGTACACACTAAAGTTTTTATCACGCTAGTGTTTACATTAGTTTAGTGTCAAAAATAACTTACGTGTATAGTAACAACTCGGAATTGATGGATACACAGAAGTGTATTTTTAAATTATTTTCGAACTGCCCTTTTTGATTTTTTCTTTACAAAATTGTATTTGTAAGTCTCTTGTATATTCAGAATTTTTATTTTTAGATAAGTTCTAAATCAAACTGAACAAAAATTTCAGTATATAAAACATTAATAAATAAATATTTATTTTTATATTGTCACGGAATTTGCCCCACTCACACCTAAATCAACGACTTTGGTACCGCGAATTGCTAAGATTGCCCCGATCGCCCCTACACGCTTCTGTTAAACAAACAAAAAGCCGTGGATCGAGACGGGACTAGAAAATTAGAGAAACGACGAGAAGCGTTCGAGAGATGCTAGAAAATAGATCTAGAGACGCTAGAATATACCTGGAATATTCGTTGGGTCTATAAAAGAAAAATAAACGGCCGATTTAGTTAGTCTTGTATAAGTCTTGTATAAGTCTTGTATTACAGTCTGAATTGAAGTGTTTAGTTGGAGATATCAAAGTGATTTAGATAGCGATTAATTAAATAAGTGTTTAGTTGAGTTCTAATTAGTGTTCAGTAGTGTACTGAGTGTAGTTAATAAAGAAGTAGTTAATTAACGGATTGTTTTTCTGGCAATAAGAAAATTCGGATTGGGAAATCCGTGACAATTTGGTGTCGGAAGTGGATTTAACTGGAAGTTTTAAAGAGCTTTCTGGAACCCTGTCCACAAAGTAGGATTTAACTGAAAGTTTGAGGAGCTTTCTGGAACCCTGTGCGTGAGTGGGTTTAAGTGGAAGTTGGAAGAACTTTCTGGAACCCTGTGCGTGGGTGGAATAAAGACCCAAGTGTGACATATCACCGTACTCGTTGTGACTTTAGGAAGTGAACGGTGGTATTCGCGAAGGACAATCTCGAACATTCTAGAACTTTGTACGCGAGTGAGACAAAGACCCAAGTGTGACATATCACCGCACTCGTCGTGACTTAAGGAAGTGAACGGTGCTATTTGCGAAGGACATTCTCGAACATTCTAGAACTTTGTACGCGAGTAAGAGAAAGACCCAAGTGTGACATATCACCGCACTCGTCGTGACTTAAGGAAGTGAACGGTGCTATTTGCGAAGGACATTCTCGAACATTCTAGAACTTTGTACGCGAGTGAGACAAAGACCCAAGTGTGACATATCACCGCACTCGTCGTGACTTAAGGAAGTGAACGGTGTTATTTTCGAAGGACATTCTCGAACATTCTAGAACTTTGTACGCGAGTGAGACAAAGACCCAAGTGTGACATATCACCGCACTCGTCGTGACTTAAGGAAGTGAACGGTACTATTTGCGAAGGACATTCTCGAACATTCTAGAACTTTGTACGCGAGTGAGACAAAGACTCAAGTGTGACATATCACCGTACTCGTCGTGACTTAAGAAAGTGAACGGTGCTATTTGCGAAGGACATTATCGAACATTCTAGAACTTTGTACGCGAGTGAGACAAAGACCCAAGTGTGGCATATCACTGCACTCGTTTCATTGTAAGGAAGTCAACGGTGACATTTACAAACACATTCCTGAACATTCTAGAATATTCCAAAGAAAATAGAGTGAATGCCTGTAACTAGAAGTCAAGTCAACATGGATGCACAACTGGCGAAACTATTGGAAATGATGCAAACGATGCAGGAGAAATTAGAAAAGAAATTAGAAGAACAGGGACAGGCGATGCAAGAAAAATTTGAAGAACAAGGGCATAAAATGGAAGATCAGTCCCAGACGATGCAGGAGAAATTAGAAGAACAAGGGCATAAAATTGAAGATCAGTCCCAAATGATGCAGCAGAAATTAGAAGAACAAGGGTATAAAATGAAAGATCAGATACAGGCAATACAACAAGAAATGAGGGATCAGACAAAAGAAATGCAGACAAAATTAGAAAAATTGGAGAATTCACTAGAAGAAAAACTAGAGGAGCAGTCATATAAAGTGGAAAAACAAGTAGAAGAGAAACTGTTAGAACAAAGAAAAGAAATGAACGAAGAACTGTTGGTACACAAAAAGGAAATAGACGAAGAAATAAACCAGGTTAGAGAAGAACTTAGACATAAATTAGACAAGATAACAAAGGAAGGCGTAATCAAATCAGAAGGACCTGTTATCCGAACTCAGAAAACGAAACCCCCTGAATTCGACGGCAAGGTCTCCTGGAATGTCTATCTGCGTCAGTTTGAAGCAGCAGCTGCAGCAAACGAATGGTCTGATTATGAGAAAGCTACTGCTCTGATAGTTGCTCTACGAGGGGAAGCTCTTGACGTCCTGCAAGGAGTTCCTGCTGGGCAGCAGAATAACTACGACATTCTAAAACAGCATATGGAAATGAGATATGGGGATAAGCACCTGCAGCAAGTTTACCAAGCACAATTGAAAAATCGTCACCAACAGAATGGAGAGAATTTACAGCATTTTGAGACCGATGTTGCCCGACTGGTTCGATTGGCTTATCCAACAGCCCCGTCCGAATTCTTAGACCAGCTGTCCATCCAAGTTTTTACCGATGGCCTAAGAGATTGCGAAACCCAGCAGGCATTACGACTCGCCAGACCTAAAACGTTGAACGACGCTCTTTCGCATGCACTGGAATTCGAGGCAGCAAAGATGGCATCTGGTAGGCATGTTAAAGTTCGGGCCATCAGTGATAACAGCGATAGTATGGCAAATGGAGACATAATAAAAACGCTAAAGGAGATTATTGAGAAATTCAGTCCATCTACTAGGACAAAGAAGGAACAACCTGATAGTCGAAGGGATCGCCTTCTCAAATGCTGGAACTGTGGACAGACAGGACATCTAAAAAGACAGTGTAGGGCCCCAGTCGCAGATCAGCAAAAGCGCGACTCCCAGGCTGCGCAGGAAAACTAGGTTCAGCCGGCTTGACGGGGCAAAAGCCGGCTGCGTCCTCCTACCATGCCCCACGAGAAGAAATTACGTTGTCACGTCTCCAGGACTCTGACTCCTTGCTAGTAGAAGGCAGTATTTTTGGTCGTACGTTCCCTATGGTAATCGATACTGGAGCAGCAAGAACTATTGTTCGGCCAGATATTATTCATGCTTGGCGTATTAAAAACCCTGCCAAACGTTATGTCCTTACAACAGCCAATGGACAACAACTGCCAGTCAAGGGGGAATGCGAGCTTGAAGTAGAATTAGGAGACGTCAAGTTCAAACACAGAGCCCTGGTAGCAGATATATCGGACAATGTCATACTCGGACTAGACTTACTACGAGCAAAGGGGGTGAACTTAGATTTGAATGTTGGCACGCTACGGATAATGGGTGAGGAAGTAGTGCTAACGAACACCACGGAGAATAACACTGTACGGAGACTCGTTGTTAAAGAAGATGTGGTACTACCTGCTCAGACCGAAACCTTGGTTGCCACTGTAATGGATGGGGAAATGCCTTGCAGTGTAGGAGTGGTGGAACCCAGTAATCCGGATTTGTTTAATAAATCTATAGTCACCGGCCGCACCCTGATTAAACCTAAGAAAACCACAATGGTACGGGTAGTGAACCTGAAAACCTTTCCACAGAAAATTACAAAGGGAACTGAAGTAGGAGTCTGTGAACCTGTTACCATCGTGAGAGCACTCAAGGAAATCAACGAAACGGAGAAGAAACCAAATAAGACCAGTCTACCAGAATGTCTAAGGGACATCGTGGATAGGGCCAGGGAAAGATTAACAGAGGTGGAGGTGGAACAACTCGAAGAGCTGCTAAGTGAAAATGAAGATGTGTTTGCACTTAAACCAGGCGACTTTGGGAGAACCAATGTAGTGAAGCATCGAATCGATACTGGTTCATCGTCTCCTATAAAGCAGCCACCACGAGGACTTCCACTAGCCAAGCGAGAAGAAGTTAACAAGATGTTAATTGAAATGCAAAACGAGGGCACCATAGAGCCATCTCAAAGTCCTTGGGCTTCTCCTGTAGTCCTGGTCAAGAAGAAAGACGGCTCCACCCGATTTTGTGTGGACTACAGAAAATTAAATGACGTCACCAAGAAAGACAGTTACCCACTACCAAGAATTGACGATACTCTGGACACCTTGGCTGGTGCGCAATGGTTTTCCACTTTGGATTTAAAGAGTGGATATTGGCAAGTCGAGGTCAGCCCAGAAGACAAGGAAAAGACAGCGTTCACTACCGGAAATGGATTGTGGCAGTTCAATGTAATGCCATTTGGTCTATGTAATGCCCCTGCCACTTTTGAGCGACTGATGGAAACTGTACTTCATGGCCTGCATTGGGAGACCTGCTTGATTTACTTGGACGACGTGGTGGTGCTGGGACGCTCTTTCCAGGAGCACCTGAAGAACGTGTCCGAAGTGTTCAAGAAGTTGAAAGCAGCGAACCTGAAGTTGAACCCGAAGAAATGCAGCCTATTCCAAAAGGAGGTTAGGTACCTAGGCCACATTATTACTCCAAACGGTGTGAAAACAGATCCGGAGAAGACAGAGTGCATAAAGAACTGGCCGATTCCTAAAGACAAACATCAAGTTCGAAGTTTTCTCGGCTTATGCACATACTACCGACGGTTTGTCCAAGGATTCTCTGATATTGCCAAACCTCTTCATAAACTGACAGAAGACAACATCCCGTTCGAATGGACTACGAGATGCCAGCAAGCCTTTGAGACGCTGAAAGAGGCTCTCTGCACTACCCCGATTTTGACATACCCAATACCTGGACGACCATTTATAGTGGACACGGACGCAAGCAACATTGGAATTGGCGGAGTTCTTTCTCAAGTACAAGATGGCCAAGAGCGAGTAGTGGGCTACTTCAGCAAAGTCCTATCAAAAGCTGAAAAGAACTATTGTGTGACTCGGAAAGAATTACTTGCAATCGTCAAGAGCCTAGAACACTTTCATAAATATCTGTATGGCCAAGAATTTCTCCTAAGAACGGAACACGCTTCCCTTAAATGGCTGCTACAGTTTAAAAACCCTGAAGGACAGATGGCAAGATGGCTGGAACGGCTGCAAGAATATCACTTTGTTGTTGAACATCGAGCCGGCAGGAAACACGGAAATGCAGATGCCCTTTCTAGGAGACCCTGTCCTGTTAACTGCAAACACTGCAGTAGTCTTGAAAGGAAAGAGAACATCTCATCAGTTTCTTGCAAGGTAGTAGCAGCCCAACCTGAAGACCGATGGAGTTCAGCAGTGATTCGGGAAGACCAGCAAGCTGACTGTGACATCAAGCCTTTACTAGACTGGAAAGAAGCCAACAACCGACCATCTTGGGCTGAAGTCAGTAGTAAAAGCCCAGCATTAAAGAGCTATTGGGCTCAATGGAATTCCCTGGTGTTGGAAGACGGTGTCCTAAAAAGAGCATGGGAGAACAATGACGGAACGGAGGTCAAGAAACAAATACTACTCCCGAGGTCCCGGGTCAAGGAAGTGCTGCAGGAAGTACATGGAGGTACTGGGGGTGGACATTTCGGTATCAATAGGACTCTACAGAAGATTAGGGAGCGTTTCTACTGGTTGAGCTGTAGGACGGATGTAGAAGATTGGTGCCGCAAATGTGACATATGTGCAGCAAGCAAGGGACCGAAGACCCGTTCCAGAGGCAAAATGCGCCAGTACATCGTAGGAGCGCCGTTTGAGAGGATTGCCATTGATATCGCTGGCCCCTTTCCGAAAACCCAAAGTGGGAACCGATATCTGCTAGTAGCCATGGACTACTTCAGCAAATGGCCGGAAGTATACCCCCTTCCCAATCAAGAGACCACAACCGTAGCAGAAGCGCTAGTCAATAACCTGTTCTGCAGATTTGGTGTGCCCATGGAACTACATTCAGATCAGGGCAGAAATTTCGAATCAGGTGTGTTCCGAAAGGTCTGCGAGCTTATGGGAATCCGGAAAACCAGGACCACCCCACTGCATCCCCAGTCAGATGGTATGGTGGAACGCTTCAACGCCACACTAGAAACCAATCTGAGGATGTTTGTGAACGAGAACCAGACAGACTGGGACAAGCTCATTCCACTCTTCCTGTTAGCTTACCGCTCAGCTGTCCATGAAACAACAGGGAAGACTCCCGCAAGGATCATCTTTGGAAGAGAGCTTCGACTTCCAGCAGATTTGGTATTTGGTCGTCCTGCGGAACAGCCCACAGATCCAGACACTTATATCCATGACCTAGAACAAAGACTAGCAGCCGTACACGACCAAGTCAGATCTCGAATGCGACTAGAGAGCGATCGCATGAAGACTCGATACGACGTCCGGGCCAATACAGTCGGATTCCAACAAGGTGACCTGGTGTGGCTGTACAACCCCACGCGGAAGAAAGGAAAATCGCCTAAACTACAGAACCGTTGGGAGGGCCCCTATACCGTGATTAAAAGAATCAATGACGTCGTCTACCGGATACAGAGGACTCCCAGGAGTAAGATGAAGGTCGTCCATCTGGAGCGTCTGTCCCCGTATAGAGGTGTATCCGATCGGGACGATCGGTCCTAAGGAGGGGGCAGTGTCACGGAATTTGCCCCACTCACACCTAAATCAACGACTTTGGTACCGCGAATTGCTAAGATTGCCCCGATCGCCCCTACACGCTTCTGTTAAACAAACAAAAAGCCGTGGATCGAGACGGGACTAGAAAATTAGAGAAACGACGAGAAGCGTTCGAGAGATGCTAGAAAATAGATCTAGAGACGCTAGAATATACCTGGAATATTCGTTGGGTCTATAAAAGAAAAATAAACGGCCGATTTAGTTAGTCTTGTATAAGTCTTGTATAAGTCTTGTATTACAGTCTGAATTGAAGTGTTTAGTTGGAGATATCAAAGTGATTTAGATAGCGATTAATTAAATAAGTGTTTAGTTGAGTTCTAATTAGTGTTCAGTAGTGTACTGAGTGTAGTTAATAAAGAAGTAGTTAATTAACGGATTGTTTTTCTGGCAATAAGAAAATTCGGATTGGGAAATCCGTGACAATATATTTGTATTTAAAAATTGTTGTACTCTCAAATATATATTATTTAATTATAAAATTTTTAATTTGCGATTTTCTTTTTTCAACTTTAAAATTTTATTTTTCTGTAAATAAATTTAAGGGAAATTTTGACGTAATATGTACAAATAATTATGCAAATAAGTGAAAAGAAAAAAAATTAAAATAGTATGTTCGTTAAGAAACTTCTAATATAGTTATACTATTGCTTTATGTATTTTTTTTTTTTGGAAATGGACAACATTTGTACTATATTTATGGTATATCAAATAAGTACACTTACCCTTTACAAATATTACACTTAGATTCGTTTTCAGTTCGTTGCTAATAAAACCTTTGTGCTCATAAGCTAGGATTATATAAAAGGGAGTGAAAGGAATCAAATAGCAGGCTAAAATGATATTGTTGACTTAGGATAATCTGCTTTTTGTCCTTAATAGTCTTTTGAAACGAGACTGATTTATATTCGACTTTCAGTCTACTTAATAAAGACATATATCACCTTTAGGCTTTATTGAAAAATTGTTTCATTTACGATACTCTATAAAACTTGATAAATGTCAGCATAGCTAAGTTGCTTTATTATTAATTTTATTTCAAATTTATTTATTCGCTTTTATCAAGAATTTAGAAATTTGTAGAGTGCACCGGATGGCGAATTTCACAACAACACCATGACAAATGACAACCCATACATCAGAATAATAAATGAATAATGATAATGGGCCACTTGGATCTGGCACACGTTGAATTGATGGTAGGACGTTATACCTACTACAAAAGTTCTTTACAGTCAAGATCTTAGAAAGAATTATTTGAATATATCTCTGGAGCCTGATTTGAAAGTAACGAAACGTAATTTATCTTCCATCTATGTTTTTCAGATATTTCTTAATTTAAAAGAAGTCAGTTGACAGGACATACAAGAATTTAACATTTTGTATAGAGTATTATTTTTTTTAGTTTTTAAAATCAGTGGCGGCTGGTGACATTTTAAACTGATGAGGCAGGCAGGCTGAAATATCTGTATGCTGCTCCAAATATGAATATAATGTTTAAGATTTTTTAGAGACTTCTTAAATTATTAATCATTGACAATTCAGTGAATGCAAATTCATTATTTGAAATTGCTCTACTTTGTTAGCCAAATAATTTTAATTTTACGCGCATCTTTTATCGCCGTTGTAGTACCTACTTAATTTCCCACGCTTCCCAATTTGTAATTTGAACAAATTTAAACATAAACTTCGCGATATATTTTTAAATCGGAATATCCATCTCTTAACTGCATCTATCATCACTTCTATTATCAGTAAACAAAACACATGAAAATATTCATTTAATTTTGCGTTATCGGTAAGCCATATATATTGTTTTATAGTTGTTGTTAAAGGTACGATTTGGTTAACCGCAGGAAACGATGTTTAAGTTAGAGTTTAACTTAAATTTGGAGATTCTTTGTCTCGAATAATTTATTATCATGCATATGCACACATTTTTTAAATTAAATTTCGTAATATGTCTAGTACTATTTCGCCCGTTTTCTCGTTCTTCGGTGATGGCACCGTCGATATAGCACTTGAACTTGAAGCTCTGGCATTACAATATCACATTTAATACACCCGAAATGTAACGAAAATGAAACAATTAAAATCTGAATTATAACAGAACGAGAAATCACGAACCGACCGTACATTTTTACAGATTTTATTAGATTCTCATTCTCATCTCTCATAGAAGCGTGCCTGCAAGGATCGTTTTCTCACACATTTGGCTTACTGGTTATAATACAGGGTGATTCAGAACTTTAAAAAAATTTGAAAATAGATGCGCCATGAAAAATAGAGTCGATATCGTAAGAACATTTTTTGTAAAATCCTTATAGTTTCTGAGTAAAAAATTATTGAATATTTTCAACCTTTACATCACTGGATTACCGTAGTCTCTAGCCAGGCGATTCCGAATATTGAACTACAATTACTTTTTGTAGGTAATAAAGTTTTTATGATGCCATGCTCTGCATTAGTTTTTCAAGTGTCAAAAATAGCTTAGGTGTATAGCAACTTGATTTAGTAGAACGATTTCTCGGTAAACATGTGCCAAATGCAGCTACTTTTACCGCGACGTGCAGTGAGTGCAAGTGTATGCAACGCGAAGGAAACCGAATTGTAAAAGAGATGGAGGTCCAGGGCGTCTACGGCGTATTGCAGCAGTGTGGCGTATCATACACGAGGCTCAATTATGTCCGTACCATGTACAGCGTGTCCAAGTATTAATATCAATAGATTGAACGAGGAGGACCGGTACCATAGCCCACGATCTCCTGACTAAATCATTTGGAATTATGTTTGTGGGGATATTTAAAACATTAATTGTATAGCATCGAAGTGAATACCTACTATTGATGATATACGCAAACGTATCATAGCTGCTGCCAGTAACTTACACTTTCAAAATGGGCAAGAAATAGAAACATTTGTGTTAGTTTGTAGAAACTGGGTAAGACGGGCCCAAAATGTCGTTGTAACATCAGATATGTCTAATTATTTTATTAATTAAAACCACAGTTTAATTCTATTAATGATTAATAACAATAGCGGCAAAAGCAGTTGAATTTGCTCTATAAAATAGGTGCCATAAAATGTTATTTATATCTTTCCTTGGGAATTTCTTTTTTGTCCGGTGGACGAAGTATTTGAGGCCAGAGACCATTCTTGTTTAATTATCTTAATTTTGATAAATTTTTTATATTAAAATGATGGGAGAAATTATATACGTAATTATCCAAAGAATTTTTTAAAAAGTTATTAAAATTTTTGCTGCTTATATTAATCACATTGAATACATAAATCTACATTTTAATATAGGGTGTGTTCAGAAATTAAAAAATTGTGGAAATGTCATTATCTTCAGTTAAACTCAAACATTCATTTCGTTATTCACAGCAATAATTTTATTTTTAAATAATGGCCATAGAAAATAAAACAATATGTAACCTACACCCATAGTTCAAACTCTTTTAGAAATTGTCTGTGACAGTTCCGCATCTCATCTAGTGATATTTTGACAATATGCTGTATCTAATTAATAAAATGATGAAATTGAATGCGCGCGTGATGTGAGGTTCAGAAATAAGCAGATGTTAAAACAATAATATTTGCTGTCATAAAACAGTCAACAGTCTTGAGGATGAATTTTTATCTAAATGTACAGGTACCTAAGTATATTCAGTAGCAGGAAAGATATCTAAAATTACCATTATATTTTATACCTATTATTTGAACTAAAAAACATAGGTATTCCTTAAAGAAGGTACGTAGGTTTCATATTGTTTCTCATGACATTTTCACCTGATTCAAACTAGTAATGAAATTTTAGGCAGGTCTATATTGGATGATCATGATAGGCTAACGCCCCACCGTCTGAATTCTTTGCTTGATGAGGGTAAGGCAGTCGTTCAGCGCATGTTTAACCACCCCATTTTGTTGTTTACACCCCAACAACGAAATATCATTTATTCCTATAATCTCTTGCTGATATATATTACAATCAGTAACTTTCCTTTCATGATGCTTGAAAATTCTTTCTATAAGTACCTTATGTTAAGTTTAAATTATTTTTTTGTTTATATTTTTGTCATTATTAAGGTTGGCCTTCTAAATGATAGGTAAACGTTTAAATTTGGTGTTCGGCTGCTCATGACTGCGTTTGCATCATGAAAATAACTTAAAAATAATGGTGGCAAAGAATTGTTTCTTTAAATATATAAAAATAGTTACCTATCATTTCCTTTTTGTCTAAAACTGTTTTGTTAGCAAGCTGTGTTTGAGTTAGAGGAAGAGTAAAGCCCTTTTCTGCCATTATAAAAAACGATATACGTATGAAATTTTCTGCTACTAGTCAATGTCTTAGTTATTAGGCACTATAACTCATTTCCACATCATTATAAATTACAAGGTCCAAGTGATGCTAATCCACAAGCATTATTGACTTGACATATTGTTATCTTTTTAAAGATATTGATGAAAATTACAGTCATCTTCATCTGTATTTGGTTCAGACTGATTTCTTCTGTTGCAATTTTGTCACATATCAGCAAAATTCAAACTGCCCATAACCTTTTATAGTGTAAGTAACTATACAAACGTCCTGTAGTAGTTTATGCCTGGTTGAATTCCATGCTTCCTTTTCAATGTTGGCATCTTCAGTGGTGACATAGCTTCACCGCGACAGATATTTAAGTCGCGACGATAGAAAAAAGCATTAAGTAGATTAATTTTCATTTTGAGAAGCTTGTGGTTTCTTTTAATTTCTGTATCACGAATAATAGTTTAACACTTTTGTTTCCTTAATATTTTTTGACTAAAACTGATCCAATCTTCTAAATTTAAAAATGATAATTTTTAAAGCAGTAGTATCTTTAGATATATTATTAATTATGTATTAATTAGGAAATACATATGTATAATTATACAGTTGCACAAATTCTAACTGTTTACCATATGCAAATGTCGTGCAATAATCATATTTGTGTGTTAAGATAAAAACAGTGTTTGGCATATTTTATTGAAAATAGCACGGAAACTTAAATCAGTTAAAATTCATACATGTAAGCAGCAAAAATACTACTTATTTTGATACATCCTGTATATAACTTCAAGTACACAAGTTGAAATACCCCACAGTTTTTTTTAGTTACTATTTAAAGCAAAACAAAGAACTACTCCGCATAGTAATAAAGCAGAAAACGAACTACAATCAATCTAAACACGTCGTGATTTGTCTGCGCTGATGAAATGAGATGGATGATCGAATATTCATTGTGTGTCAGCCTGTCAAAACGTAAAAAATGAGAAAGGATCCTAAGTTGATTATTATCTTTTATCTACAAAAAAAATATATTCAGCGAATTATGTATTCATTGTAGTAAGCTCTTGTGCCAAAAGAGATTCATAGAAACCATCCACATCCAAATAAATATGTAAGAAAATACGTTACAAATTCAAAATTGAAATATTTTACAAGGTGTTCATGAAAATGATTATATGTATACAGATTGAATCTTAAATAGGGATTTTTCTTTTGACACAACACACCTTAAAATACCAAGCAATATCGGTCAAATATTTATTAAAGAAAATACCTAACTGTTTCTATAGCCCATCATACGTGTGTATTTCGAAAATACATTTAGTAAAATTATCTATTGTGACTGTTTTCCTGTAAAAGTCACTCGCAAAAGTGTACTTTTGGGGGATGGTTTTATGGCATTAACTTTTGAACTCATTGCACGTGATAGGGATGAAGCTGATTCTTCTTCTTAAATTAAAAGTTGCAGGTTATTCTCGCTCCCACACCCGGGTCCGAATTGCATCTAATGGATTTTTTTGTGGTGATATTATAGCTTCAAATCTTAATACGAATATTCAAAAGTTTTGTTTACTTTTATGAAGAACTATACACGGAAACACCCAAATGATTTTTTTTAAATAGGTGCTTTTATGAGATCCATTATAGTTGGAGCAGAATATTAGAAACTTAATTTCACAACTTTTTCAAACCAATTTTTTTTCATCTTCATCCAACAAACTCACCTTGGAGATCTTTCACTTTTTTATATGGCAAGATGTTTTATAAAATAGTTATTAATTATATACGGATATTAATAAGCATTTTTTCGAGATGATTAAATTGTTGGTTAATTTCCCGAATATAATTCAACGTTTTATTCACGACCACGACCAAAACCGGTCAATTAGGAGAGGGAAAGCCATGTGAGAGTAGATGAAAAATTATGGTTTTGAGAATGGTGAGAATGCTGGAAATTTCTTCATTCCGGCTAAAATCCAGCAACAAGCAACATTACATCTGTTACCAGCGAAAAGCAAAAGTATTCGCAGGTGCTTGTCGATGCCATGAATTAACCTTTGTGGATATCACCCATGTCCAAAGCAAAGGCAGTTACCTATACGTACTCATTCCGGATACGAAAATAAATATTTCAAGAATTCTCACGATCATGGAAGAAGCTTTTTCAGTCAACGCTGTAGAAATGTGTCGAAAATACATCTGTCAATCAATTTGCGACCTAAACATGCCGGTGGGAGATTTTTCTTGCAATATGTGGCTGGAAAATGTACTACACAACATGTAGGCATCAACACAATTTCGAAAATGTTTTCAAAAGTGACTGCATTCTTGGGCTCTCTAATCCAGAAAGTTTTACCGAACATGGATTGAGACGTTCTTCGGAAACATTTAGTACTGATCAATGCTGGGGGTGATATTGTCACTGTGAAGCGTCATAATGGTTGGAAATTGACTACGGTAGCGGTTATAATGAAGATTCACTGTCCAAGATGGCAATTTCTGAACAAATGTGAAGTCCTTCAGAAACTCTTTATCGAGTGAATTTCAATAATCCCGGTCAAAATGACATGATCGTTCTTGAGATAAATGTTAATGTTAATATTAATAATTTTAAATGAGATGCTATAAAATCGAAGCGTGGTATTATGAATTCTAATCCAGTAGTGTGCTAAAAGCCCTTTAATCCACGGAAAACAGATGTATTAAATCTCAATATAATGATCGTAGATAAATATATGTAATATATCAGTACATATACGTTAGAATATTCTCTTCAAGTGTTAATAGTGGGTCCTAAGTATTACACATACAGAAAATAAAAATGGCGGAAAAACTCTTATATTGCAAACACGGACAGTAGTTTTACATGAAACAACCACACCGCTTATAGGTCGACTATTGTATATCGTAGTTTCCATCTAGATGCAATACAGAGCCATAGTTGATGCTCCAATCAAACGTGCATCTCCGATCTCGCCGAACGCGACAAAGGTTGATAGCTTTCAATGGTATCTACTGATATGTAGAACTCTTCGTGTCTGTGGCTTTTAAGTCCAGCATGGAATAGCGAAAGGCCGCTAGATGTAGCTTGCATACACCGCGTACACTTATGTTATTACTAGAGTTTGAACTTTTCATATAATAGTTTGTCACTATAGATGTAAAGCGTTGAGACAAGACCATTGTATTCTCATTGTTAAAGCATTCTTAAATGCTTTGCCGCTTTAGCAACAGTATACAGCCCAATAATTCATCATACACGTCTTTATGAGGCAGGTAGGTATTTGACTAATACATCGAATGCATGAACGCAGTTTGAGAAGGACTAAAAAGAAAATGAAAACGTTTGATTTTGCTGAAAGGACATATCTATCATACTGGATATTTCTGAATAAATCTTAAACTAGGCGCAGCTAAGTAAAAGTGATTGATGTGCATAAATACAGAATATTTTTATAAAAACATTACTCACCTCTTTTACCCATTTGTGGTGTTATCTATACCTACTATTATTTACTAAAAGTTCAGGCATTTATTATGTTTTCCTTAATCGTAATCTTTACATTTAGGAGATCCTATCTACTTATATCTGAATGCAATTTGAACAAATAACGGCAAGTATTTATGAGAAAGACAAGTGTTAGGAATTAAAACAAAAATTTAAATTGTTTTATAAAATAGGTCCCTTTTTGAGAGCATTCAATAGAAATTTGACCAGTGTGGAATAAGATGAACACCAAAGAGGCTAGGAAATCAAACCGCTGCATTATACTACGTAACTTGATATATTGTGAACTGCGGCCTAAATGCCTCCTTCATACAATTTCTATTCATAGCGTATAAAAGATCCATTTTTTATATGAACTGTATCGTGATTTGTTTTTAGCCGTATTCTTGTCCCGTAAAATACCCATATCCGCTTTATTTTTTAGAACTTGTAGAATGATACCGTCAACTCTATTGTCAGCAGATTTTCTAATGTTTGTTGTAAGTTGAAACTGTCAATTGTGCGGGATTAGTTGTATCATCATTGTGACAATTCTGTATGAGGTATGGGGCGATGTAGCAAATATAATGGCGGATTAAGTTTAATATCAACATAATCGCTTTATATTATAAATACGTTCAAGGGATTGCTAGGGTCGTCTATGGTTGGTTGATTAAAATTTAACAGCTGCAGATCGCCATGTTACGAACTATACAATATGGTTGCCAAAGCGGACTCTAATGCAGTGCATAATCAAGACGAACCGTTCGAAGTCGAATATTTAATACGTTTTACCTTAAATTTTGCTCGTAATTTTTAAAGCGACAATATGAAAACATTGGAAAAAGGAGTATCTAAACTTAATATATGAACAGCATTATTTAGTTTTTATTATCAAATAAGCATTGTTGATAATATAATGAAAACCGATAGATACACAATGCAGAATCCGCAAAAAAATATAAGCATATTTTGCTGACATTAAAATTTCCATTTCATTAAACATATTACAAAGCGTTTTATAGTAATATTTACAAAAAAACTACAAACTTTGACAGCTTTAACGCCTTTTAATGGCTAAATGACGCAACTTTGGATAGAGGTAAGTTTAGTTAAATAGTATTGATTTATTCTCAAGATGAGTCAAAATATTGGGATACCTGTATATGTAAGAGTAAAATAGGTAGTACAATTTTATACCCCTTCTCCCCTTTTTGAATTTCTTATTATACTCAACCGCTGAAAATCTAGAGAATGACACATGTTATAAACCCACTCACAATGTATAGTAGTCGACACAAAGAAACATACATGCAGGCCGTATATTTTTCCTATGACATTGTGTACCGCATATCTCTGAGAGTTCTATACCCGATTACACAGGTTCTGCAAATACTCATGCGTTGCAAAACCATGGATATATGAAGGTCATACGGAAGGCGATACGTTATGATTTAAGAAGTGTTAATGAGTGACCGTTATAGTGACAGTGCTAGTAACCAATAGTGAATAGTGTGTATATTATATAGTGCAATATTTGAGCGATTTATTTAGTAATAGGAAAGTCTCTACTTTTAACGAATTTTGTTAATTATAACATTTTCTGTCATTTTTATTGTGAAATTGTCATAGTAAATTGTCAGAAGCTCAAAACAGCCACACAATAATGAAAGTAGCAATAATATTTGTATATACTGTTTTGCAAAATTTGTCAAAAGTTGAGAATTTCCCGTCATAAATAATTAAAACAAAAGTCGCGAAATTCGTGCAAAAATTCGTGAATGTGTGATATCCGCGGAGTGTGCATCAGGTAGGTATAAATGGGTGGTGGTGGGCCATCGCCGTCCAAAAGGACGTCAATTTGTGAAGAGGATGGCACGGGGGAACATTTAAAGTAAACTGATGTATTAGGTTCACTCGACGTCAACTTATTTTTGATAATTTTGTGTGCTTTGAACCCTCCTCAAGTGGCACGCATAGGTAATCATATCCCTTGCAACCCTCACCTCCCGTATTCATCTAGGTACTGTGAATTAGTCACTCTCTATTATTTTCGACCTTGGTTAATTGATAATACAAGATAAAAACTTTAAATTTGGAAATAACTCATCATTTTATATAACGAATCGAAATTAGCAAAAACTTATATCACTGTTTGTATTCAAAATAATGGATGTTATTTTTGTCATTTTTGTATATTATTCATATCTGATCGTCTTTAGTACGCCCATAAACTGTTGTTCCTCGCACACTTCGCCCGTCGCGTTAGTCAGCAAACTAGCGATGAATCACTTTCTAGATTTTCAGCGGTTGGGTATAGGTATCTGTTTCAACACTTTAATTCGTAAATTTTTTTCACATTTAAGTAAGTGCAAGGGATACCGTGTGTCTCCATTTTATAGATTTAAGCCATTAACATAATAATTAATAAGTATTCGAACTACAATGTACAATGACAACATTGTATAGTTTACAAACAAATGCATACGAAATTAATGGTAAATCTTATATAGAAAACAAACATTTTAAAATAATTTCAAACATCTCGTAATATATTATTTGCCAGATGGTGTGATATGTTAGTCATATCACATTATCTATACTCGCGTCAAGAATTTAGACGTCTTACGTCATGGTTGACATTAAGCAATTATCTTTATTGTCAACGTAATTTTCGATATTTGGTCGCGTTAAAAACAACAATTTTTTTGCAATTTAGTGTAATATATAATGCAAACATTTAGTATAGTATATAGTTTTATTACTCTCAGTTGCAATTTCTTAAATATTTTGATAAAAATATAATGAATTATTCATTTGTTCATATGACGTAAGTCATCTGAATTCTTGACGCGGGTATATACAATTATTGTTTGCCACCTGGAAGAAAATGCATTGATGTATATACTTATGACCTATTTTTAGCAAATGCATAGAATACGATATTTTCAATTTTGCCTTCTCACCTATTATTTTGAGAAATCTTAATTTTTAAATACCAGACATATTCTACAGATTGGGGGATTGATTCTGGTAGCCAAAGATATCAAATTTCAGTAGATTTACCTGGCTCCCTAACACATATATGTAGTAATTTAACGTGTTTCCATAGATGAATGACCAAGATTATGTTAAGAATGTTCTCGTGTAGGTGTTTTACGAATGTATAATTTAAGCATAAGGCTTATAAAATAGTTAAACAATGACAGGCCTTGCCAGGCAGACGCTTTTATTAAAATATATTCCAAGTAATTTGAAACTGAAATCCACATATCAACATTAATTACGAAAGATGAACAGACAGATAAATGAAAAATTTATATTTGTTTGGTAAAATTCAAATGAGTCATTCGTATTTTATATATTTTTTTTTATTATTATAGCAGTAAGCATCGATTTTTTATATCACCCCCATATTTAATATAGGTACATCTAATACAGGGTTCTCCATATTAAACTACCCACTTTAATATTCGAATAAAACCGTTCGAAGTCAAATACAAAATATTTTATTACACTAATGCATAGCCAACTCGGTGTGGTTCATTATATACTTCAATATTAATCTAATTTTAAAAAAACATGTAGGTATTATAAGTGCCCTTCATCAACTTTCAATTCTTAATGCAAAATAGTGCATTACCCGGCCAATCAAATCACTATCAATTCTTGTGATTTCTTCTCGAATGAGGTATTTTAGCTCCCCAATTGTTGTGGGACGACTTGCAAAGACATTTTCGGGTGCTATTAAGTCGGAAATCAAGGCAAATTTCCAAATCGGGAAATTATTACGCATAATTCTCATGCTATTTCTGACTGTGTGAGCTATTGCTCCATTTTGTTGGATTACCAGAACAGATTTAAATCTCAATTTAATCAGTTCTGGTATGAGAAACAGTTGTAACATGTTTATGTAGCTCTTGGGATTGACTGTTACAGAACGGTTATTTTCATCCCTCAAACAAATAAGGGCCAATGATACCAAATGATCCTACCACACTAAGCAACGACTTTTGGACTATGGAGATTTTTTGTAAACATTTCTTGAGGATTTTCAGCTTATTTAAAATGTTTGTTAATCTTGCGTCTCTATCTCGATTTGTTAGATGCGATTTGGTATTTCTAAGGATAACATTTTAAATCATGATAAAGGATTTTGTGAAAACTTCCCTTGGTTATTTCTAGAGCAACTGATGGCCTATTAGCATGCAAGCCTATTACTTGTGAAAGCAGCTCTCATTTGTTCAATATTCGTAGGAAACGTCCAGGTTTTTGAATACTCTGCACAGAATCATTTTTACGCCAGTGTCAAACCCATAACATAACTGTTTTGCACATTACCCCTATTATTGTTCCCAAATTGTCGCCGAAATACACGCCGAACTTCTTCTACTGAACCAGTTTTAATATATACTTCCACGGAAAACACACGTTGTTGCACTGAATAATCCATAATATGCACAAAATTTTATAAATTTGTCAAAAAAAAATTTTTGTTGAATAAATTACCGTTTGTGGCTCTTACACGAATTTATGACAGTGACAATTAATTCACTGTTTAGAGAAACACCTACTCCATAAACTGTAATCATCAGAGACTACTTACTAATCATGACCTACTAAGAAAATAATAATCATATATTGCATTTGATATATAGTGATTTTTCGGATTGTTATACCGTGACCTTGGTAACTGGTCACTGCCATTAACAGAATGAAAGTGCATGTGTCCTAGCATTCTCTGTGGAGACAGACTGCTATCGGTATCTCTGGGCCCGCCTCTGGTCGCATCCAATGCTTCCAAACGTTTTGGTGGGGTTTGTTCATATCTTCCACGACCTTCATAAGCTTTCTGTTATCACGGGTTTGACGAATCGAAGATAGCATCTTGACAATATTCTCTTAAATTAAAACCATCAAGTGCACCAGTCACTACTCAATATAAATAGAATTCAAAAAATTTGTTACGAAACTAACAAGCCTTCACTAGCAACAAAACCTCAGCAGAACTCAATCTAAAATTTAAAACAAAAGCGATTGTTAAAATACTAGAATCCTTCGAATCAACACGGGCACGGCAACCACGCGTAAAGTACGAATAACGGAAAAACTATTTTATTCACACTAACGTAGATAATGCGGCAATGCGGGTATTGGAATGACAACCAGACATACAGTCGTACTACGTTTCTTTGTTGTTTTTAAATTCAAGATTTTGTAAATCATATAAAACTGGATAATTTTTCTTGACTCGATTAGTGTTTCCGTAAACGAAACCATGACACTTTCGTACGATATTCCGACTTCCCATACGACAGATATCCCATACTGTTCTCTGTCAGTCAACTTCACTAAGATCACGGATCACACGAATGTTCGCCTTATTGGTGTTTGTCCGGGGTTGGCGTGCATGACTCCTGTTGGCCATTCATTCTCGACAACTTAAAAATTTGTTATGCTAGTCATAGACTTGGAATTTTGAGAGCTTTGGCGGGAAGCTGTATAGTCGTCGAAAAATTTCGGCGGGTGTTACGAGCACGAAAAAAATTTAATAATAATGCATTGCTCCACGTACGTGTGTACCTTTTGCTCCTTGACATGTCCATCGTACACTCTAAGAAAATGTCTGTAAAATTTCAAAGAAGTTATTTATATTTATATAATATTTCCCATATTAGTTACGGTAATTTTACAGTTTTCTCCTATAAAGCTTGTAATAGTCCTATTATTCACATAATATATAGTAATCGTTTTATTTCACTTTGTAATTTTAACAGCAAATCGTGTAAAGTTCTGTAAATTTCATAAAAATTACTAATATTATATATTTACAGAGATAGTTATTAGTGAAAAGGTGATAGGTGAAATAAGTGCTGAGAACATTAGTAATGTAAGTGAAGAAATTTATAGTAAACCTGAGATACCTCAGCCGAATTTTGAAAATGATTCTATAGAAATACGTAGAGGTACACGTATAAGGAAAAATCTTAATAGATTTCATTATTAAATGATTTTCAAAATGAGGAGAAATATGTATTACATTTGTAAATAATGTAAATATTTTAAATGTAGCGCCTAGCCAAAAGAGGAAATAGTTTTTTTTTGTATATATTGTTACTTATAAATACTCTTTTGTTATATTCGAATAGTTAGTTCATGTACAGATGTATGAAGGTAAGTTGATGCGTTTAATATATGGTGTCGGTAATAAAGTGTTAACTAAACTTAATAATCTTTTAATAACCGAACCCAAAAACATTACAAACACATTCCATCGCATGCACCTACAGCGTTCAGATCCAGTAATGGTCGGCTTGTCTATACAATCATGTGCGCTATAGATATTGTAATACAGTTGAAATTGGTACGAGACATCAAGTGTGTGTACAGTCTAGTTGTGCTGTAAAATAGTGTACGAGAGGCTCTCTGACGGTGATTTAAAAAATACATGTTTAAATGCACATTGTGTGGTGCTCGATTTATAGCTGCCCGAAAATACATCATGAATATTTATCACCGAAATTCTCAAAAAATATGTAAATGTATTTCATGCTTTATGCAACTTTCTACATATTAAGTATTTATATTTAATAAGTATTTCTACTTACTTCAAAATATTGTTTATATACTTATTCATTTTTGTCTTTCACTAACTTTTCTCATATACTGCATCTTTTAATAATGTCTATATTAATATTGTAATACATATAACTTATACAGTAGTATTTAAGAAGACAAACTCGATAATAAATCAATCGAAAAATTAACTAATTTTTCTTCTTGTCCCTACTGCCTCGCCCATAACTAATTCACAAAGGCATCTAACGAATTGATATTAAAATCATAATACCTAGATTATTGATGATTTATTACTAAGTTTGTCTTTTCTTCCGTCGACCATACTTATGACTTACATATTATGTCAATATTTCAGAAAATTTAAAAAAATCTAAATTTATTTCTCTTAACTTCTTAAAGCTATTACATGGTAAAAAATTAACAGTAAGTTCACTCATTTATGAGTGAATATTAATTTGGTGTTGAATTTTGAGCAAATTTAACATTTTAACAAAGAAATTACCTTAATAACCAAAATATGCGTGAGTGAGAACATATTGTGTAAAAATAACATCAACCGTTGTAGATACTCGTATTACACATTGTTTAGTAAGTAGAAGGGGGACAACAAAGTTGGGTACGAGCAGGTACCGATGCGCAGTGGTAGTTTTGCTATGTATGATACAAGTCTAACCGGATCATGGACCATGGACCGCAATTGTAAATACATTTTCAAATTACAATGAATTACAATTTGCATAAAAAAGTATGCTTTAAACTGGAAAGTGAGAATTTCTGTCATGAAGATGTGGTAGAAATGGGTAAGTGACAATGGTCGTCTTCATCCGCCACAAAAAATTGTTAATTTGCTTCTTATTACAGAAAACCTATCTTGTGTGTGTGTTATTCCATGATTACCATTTTATTTGATCCTCAACTACTTAGCTATAAATTTTTTGAAAATGGATCAGATATATTAAAAATAATAATAATAAGTACCTACTGTGATTTACTTAACACAGTTAAGTTATTCTAAATTTTAGTGACGCTACTGACCGCATATTAATATCAAGCTCGTTATTTATAATGAAGTCATGAAAAATTAAATTAGTTGCGGAGGTTTTTTTTTATCAAAAACCAAATGTATAGCAATCATTCTCTCAGATAATGAGTTATCCTAAATTAATGAATACTTTCATAACATTAATAAAGCAATGCAATTATTAACTACCATAACCATTCCCAAAACAACCAATAGACATGTTTAAACTACTTTATGATCTGTAGTTTCTCAAGCAACTAACTAAAATCGAAAGCTGTGAGCATTAAAGATGTACTTATTTACCATATTCTCAACGCGCAAATAGCTGTCAATCATATGGAGGCAAAATAGCCTATGAAATTTGAGACAAAATCAATGTTATTTCAACTTGTATATTTTACACAGGCCACAGCTGTTAGTACATCTTCGTATATTTATAAGAGGCATGTTAATATTTCTAATATAAAATGTTTAATAATGTTCTTAACTATGAATTACATTTAGATATACCAGCCAAACAAAATTAAAATTATTATTATTGAAAAACAGACGAAAAATTAAAAATAAAAAACAAATTCAATGAAAATTGAGAATGATTAAAATGCAATTTGGTTTCGCCAAATAAGTTGCGTACACAAACAGAAATCTTTCCTTTTCAAGATGTCCCAAACACATAAAAAGCTATTTATCAAGTATTCTTCGTGTGACAAGTTTTATATTTTATCTAAGTTGATGCTATTGTGAACAGGAATTCATTCTGCTACTTCTATATAATTGTCACGTTATATGGGCGTCGTAAATATAAATAGGTGTAGGTATAGCTCTTTACGCATTTTCAGATTTAGGGTTCCTTTCACCGGTCTTGTCTCTGTTATGGAATGAAGCTATTTTGATTCCTTTTATGATTTTATTTTTATTTTATAACTGAAATTTTATTATAACTAATTAATATCTTTATATATTTATAGACCTATTGTTATCGATAACCATAAACATAATTTCAATTAAATTTATGAAAGTGTTGAATCATTTAAACTGATACAGTTAGAAAGTAGAAGTCAGAAATAATTAATGTCTATTCGCAGAGGCAAGGTTACAATTTAAATTTTACAGAATTGAAATTTCTAAAACGTGATTTAGCTGAGCCCTTTTCTTAAACTTGTTCATGCTAAGCGTGGACAGCTTAGAATGGATGTATTTTACTTAATAATTTACCTAATATCTCTCGTCATTTTGAGACTACAACTGAAGCAGCCTACGTAAAAAGAAATAAATTATTATTTTAGTAAAGTTTATTACAAATTTTATACATGGTGTCCCAAAATAGAAGGTCATACTATTAACCACATATTCTTTGGACAAAAATAATGTGACTTTCCCATTTTTTATTTGCGCGTCCCTGTTTCAATATACAGGGTGTTAAAGTTACATTTTAAAAAACTATTGTTGTCAATAATCCCATTGTTTTGTAAGATACACACTTGAAATTTTGCACGTACTTTTATATTATTCCGGCATACTTATCATGTAATTTTGGTGAAAAAAACGAAGGACGAATGGAGGTAACTGAGGGGTGCAGTACCCTTTATCCCCTCTAATTATTTCTAAGTACGCCTATGCAGCTTTTTTTTTATAATAATTGCTAATTAAAACAGAATGGATAATTTTTAATTTTATAAAATGGAGGAATACTTTATGAATTGAAAAAATAATATGGCATTAAAATCTATAATACAGTTCTCTTATCAACCAAAAAGTCTTATTTAGTAATAGTAATAATGTATCAACATAATGACTTTTTATCTAAATAACAATAAATAAACTAATTAATTAATTACTACTAATTTAACAAACGTTCTACTTGCCCACCCTCCTCTTTAACACATGTACGTGCTCTTTTAAGTAACGAAAACCTTATCTTTTGAAAGATATTCTTATTTTGTTTTAATTAGCATATATTCATTCAGTAAGTATTACAATTTGCTAAGTTGATAAGGCATTGTAATAATAGGTATATCCACAAAAGTTCAGTTTCACTTGAAAATGATAGTGAATGATAGATTTATGGGCACTACAAATTGGCGTTTTTCTCCAAAACGGAACATTTAAACAAAAAATTACAAAAGATGTAAAATGATCAGAAGAAAATTCTACGTTTGAAAAAATGCATAGGCGTACTTAGAAATAATTAGAGGGGATAAAGAGTACATCCCTCAGTTACCTCCATTCGCCCTTCGATTTTTTTCACCAAAATTACATGATAAGTATGCCGGAATAAATTAAAAGTACGTGCAAAATTTCAAGTGTGTATCTTACAAAACAATGGGATTATTAACAAAAATAGTTTTTTAAAATGTAACTTTAACACCCTGTATATTGAAACAGGGACGCCCAAATAAAAAATGGCATAAAGAAAGTCGCATTATTTTTGTCCAAAGAATATGTGGTTAATGGTATGGCCTTCTATTTTGGGACACCCTGTATAGTGCCTAAAGTAACACATACATTCTACAGGGGATTCACAACTTATCTAAAAAAAATTGGAAATAGATGACTCAATAATTTTTTTTTTGTAAAATCCTTATAGTTTCCAATAAAAAATTATTGTTGTAGTATTTTGTAGTGTTTGTAGTAATGTATATTGAAATCTGATTCATTATCTTAAAATGCCTTACGTATATAGCAACTCGGAGCTGATGGATATCGTTTTAATTTACGGTGAAGTGAAAAAGCTTTAACAGATTAACCAGGTAAACATGTGCTAAATGCAGATACTTTTACCGCGGTGTGCAGTGCAACGGGAGCGTGACACGGAAAATTTGAAACCGAATCGTGGAAGAGATGATCCAAGGTATCCTCGGCGTATTACAGCAGCGTAGGGTATCATACACGAGGCTCAATTATATCCCTAACATGTACAACGTGGCCAAGCATTAATACTAATAAATTGGACGAGGAGGACCGGTATCATGGCCACCACGATCTTTTGACTTTAAAACATCTTTTTGTGGGGATATGTAAAAAATGTAGTGTATCGCACCGAAGTGCTATTGATGATTTACGCAAACGTATCATAGCTGCTACCAATAACTTACGAGACCAAAACGGACAAAAAGCAGACACATTTAGTTAGTTAGTTTGTAGAAATTGGGCAAGACGGGCCCAAAATTTTGTTGTTATAACATCAGGTAAAGCCACAAATTAATCATTAATAACAATAGCGGCAAAAGTAGTTGAATTTGCTGTATAAAATAGGTGTTATAAAATGTTATTTATTTCTTTTGTTCAATTTTTTGTCCTGTCCCCGATTGCATGCTTTGCCTTGTGGTTTTACAGTGGACCAGTTTCCAATGTCGTGCAGAAGTGTATTTTTAAATAATTTTCCAAATGCCCTTTTTGTTTTCTTTACAAAATTGTATTTTGTAAGAGTCCTCTGTACATTCAATTTTTTATATATAAATTCTTAGTCACCCTGTATACGATGATGCACCGTACCACGATTAGCTTCATTTATACATAGATTTAGAGCAAAATGAAAATTATTCCATTTTACGATTCCAAATTTAAAACTAAATGGTAATGCTATTTCAGTAGTACCTCCAATTATTCTCTTGATTAAGCTTGTATTAAACTAATATAATCGAATGTCAATAAAATGCCCACAAATTGACATATTGCATCAGTGCTGCAATTGATGATCCTTTGTTGTAAACAATAAAAAGTGGTGTAATAAAAGCATTAGAGAAAATTGTTTCTAAAATAATTTATAATTTTATTTCAGTATTATTTGTATTAATAATTCGTATTAATCAAGGCTATATGATTCCATTAACACATATTTTAAGTAAATGAACAATTGTAAAGGTTGTTGGAAATCGAACATTAAATATAACTTCAACTAAAAGAACTCGTAATACGTAGGTACCTAGTAAGTACGGAAATTATAAATAAAATATGAAAGAAAACCTGTAATAAAGCAGTCATAAAGACGCAATTTCATATTTATTGAGCATGAAGACTGGAAAGATATATGCATTCAAGTATTTGTAGTTATGTATTTCAAAAAACAAAATTAATGGTCGCGTAGTTTCTGTGAAATATACAGATTGTTTACGAGTTTCGCTGCCATACATTACCTGCTGCAATTTTTAGCAGTGTCTAATAGAACTTAAGAAAACACTGTTTATTACGTAAGTTTATATCAACAATTTTTTTTCCATACAATGGTCGATTATTAGGTACACTATGGAAGAATGACATTAATTTAAAACTGTTTTTCATTGGACAACCATTTTGATACAATGCCAATATACAAAGAGGTTCTTAATAAGTTAAAGTTATAAATTTAAGAGCTATGCTTAGTTTAATTTTGTTTTTTTTTTATGTGAAGCCAATTGCCTCAGAATAAAGTTAACGATATACTTATTAGGAATTGCCAATATTTGAAGCTGGGCCGTTCTTGTCAAGCTTCAAGAGAGGTGAGGATAAATTATTAAAGGTCAATCATAAACGAGGAAATATATGATCTAGTTACTTTTGTATCAATATATCCCTTAGACAGTATAACTATGAATTAACTACAAAGATATGTCCAGACAATAATTTAAGAATATCTGAGAATTAAGAAGTGGCGAATTAACGAAATTAGTGAATTATCATGACAAGCTAAAAGGATCTGTATCAGTAAATTGAAATTACCTGTCGAAGAAGACAACTGATATCGATAGATATTATTACCTTCTATGGATTCCATTCAAATTGAAGCTAATTTTGAAAGAAAAACAAGAATTATCTTAGAGAGAAAGAATGAGAATATAACACTTTTGGCAAAACTGTGACAACAAAAGTAGGTAACATAATTTTAGAGATTTGCAGATTAAGCAAATTTTTTACCTCCAGTATTCTTTCAAAGAAAATCTAAATGTGATAATTAGATCAATCCAAATATAGACTGACTGAGAAAGATAACGAAGCATTATGGTGGGCTTCAAAATTAAGATATATCTCAGTAATGTTAACTATACAGGTTGTATGTATATTAAGTACTTAATTTAATAATATAACTATTCATAACTTAATGGGGTGATTCCTTGGATTATTTTAGGTACGAAAGCGTTAATAAACCATTGGCCTAAAGTCACTTGTTTGCTAGAGAGAAGACGTTATTGTTTTTGAAAAATATACTTACTTTTTATTTAAAGTTGTTTAACGTAGGTTGACACAATTAACCAATTAAACGGATTCATTCGATATTTTTCTATGTAAATGTCATTAAACGTCCTTAAAAAGTTACGTCACTGGGTTTTCAGAAAAATTAGTAGGCGCATTTTCTGTCATATTTCTAATAAAAAAGGTTTCTTGCATTTTTTTATGATGCGCAGTGTTTCTGAAATTCTATCTACAGTGGTATGAATTAATTAGTTACATCATTTCGTCAATCTTCGTGAAACAACTTTACAGAAAATATATTTTTCAAAAACCTTCTCTCTTGGAAGGGCCTAAAATGATCCAAGAGGAATGATATAGAGCTAAAACACAATACTATATAGAAGCCATGACCGAATATAAATGTACAATATTTATATCAAGAATGAGAAACAATACAATTAATGTATGTTATAGTGCCTCAGCTTTCTGAAATCTAAACGTGCAAATATTTGCATTGTACCACGTATATCAACCAAAATCTACGTTGCTCAGTGGTAGACACATTATCACCCTATAAATAGGTGTGTTGAGTAAATTAAAAATTCTTAAACATCAAGCAATTTTTATCCAATTTCCGACAAATCTATTATTTGTTTAGAAAATAGAAAAGACAAAATAATGTAAAAGTATAAAATAAATTTAAGAAATTCATTGATATAAATTGGAAAATTATGTCAGATGACTACTTCTTTAGAAAGAGCTCCTCATCTCTAAATGTCAAATGAATTAGTTCATATTAAACCGTGAATCAGCTATAAGACATCATCAATTTATCGACAGTACTTTCAGGTACCTCTATGCCAATTATTCATCATCTCACTATCTCCGAAAATAAAGCAATATCAAAATTTTAGAGAAAATTTCTCCTGTTCCAAATACAAGCGAATTTTAAAGATTTTCTAGAATGACAGCTACATACCCAGAGTAGCTACCAAAAAAGTTAGTAAAGTTACTAAATAAAATGAACTTTAATGACTCCAAAATGAAACAGAAACCGGCAATAACTGCAGCTACAGGAAATATAAAAAGAAGGAAATCTTGAAAGATAGACAGGATGAAGAGAGAGATTATTCAGTTTTCATACCAAAATGTCACAAGACCTTTGATGAAAATTAGATAAAAAGTGATAAATGCCAAAGTGAGTGCGAGAGAAATATACGAATACAGAAATCACATTCCTGATTTATTTAAACATAAAGTTTCTAGCAAAGCAAACATGGTTTGATTACCTGAATCCTGCAAAAATTAAATACAAAAATATAAACAAATATTGTATAATGCTCTATACGTAGACATATATTATTTAATTTCTCGATTAAAATCTTAATTTACTGTGTAGGTATAGGTTAATTATTAGTTTTCAGTTTATATTTCAGACCTTTAGTTTTTTATAAAAAGAAAAGAAGCTTTAGTGCCGCATACTACCTAACGTTTCCCTATATTAGACAAAAAGAGGTTTAAATTTACATAAAACTGAAAATAAATTAGTAGTAAACGTTTTGTTTGAAATTGGCACAATGAAAAAAAATAAAACACATGGTAGGTATATGATTTTGACCCTACATTGATTAAAAGTGGTGTATTTATCTGCCAAGCCAAAAAAAATCTGGAGAAAATGTTAAATTTCTCCCACACGATTGGATATATGTCCCTTCAGAGTATATATATATATATCTAAAGAATGAAGTTGCATTTATCAATATCTAAAAAAATATTAAATATTATTTTAGATTTAGAAATATTTATATTTAAAACAAAGAATGTTTTGTATGAGATTTTCTTTCGCTTAAATGCATTTTAACAGCCTCTTAGAAACACCCCAAACCACAGTTTCACCCCTCGGAAGGCTATATTTGAATAGATTTTTATTTCCGCCACGAAACTCACACATAATGAGAGTATTATTCAGATTACATTCAAGTTAGCTCTGCTATTTGCCGCCGATGTTCGTTTGTCCAACAAAACGTACTTGAATGCTCGTCCTACTCACAAAATATTTACCTGGTACAGTGAATGAAAGCAAAATGCGGCCACTAGATTATCCCAGCTTACTGCACTCACTCCACTACTGGTTCGAGTATGAACTTTTAAGTTGAATTTGTTCCCTTTTACACCAAAGAGATTCTATTTTGCACAGGCTGTTGCTTCTTTCATCTTCCCGCAGCTAACATAGAATATAAAACTACTATCACACTTCACTACTTCATTGATCAGTTTATTTGTAAACAGGGAATGCAAGCAGATTTTGAATTCTATACATATTTTTATATTAAAGTTGTAACATGTTAAATATTTCCTTTCGAATGTTGTATCCTCATAAAGATTTTTCTGGGTACATCAAATATCAAAATTACGGGCGATAATTACAAAATTAAATATATTAAAATTAAAAAATTGTGGCAATGATGATTGCCATCTATGACAATATATTTAGACATTTAGACCTTATAAATTGTTAAACTGACAAAAAAAATTTCTATAATTCAGGTCATGTGACAAGATCCATCCAATCATGAAACGATTACAGTGATAATAACCTATGGGGTATCAAAACTCTTGTTGTATTATAAGTGAAAATATTATGCTGACGTATTTTAACGAGAAATCAAAAAATTACAAATTATCTACGTTATGGATGCAATAGGTACTCCATAATAAGATCATGTCTACTAGTTAACGACAGCTTTGACATAAATAAACATACAAGACCAAAAAAAAAGGTAAAGTCTTAATGACGAGATAGAGACCTGCAAACACGGAGTTTTAGGAAACAACTACTTTGCGGGTTAATACTCCGACCAGCATTGAATTACACCTGAAAAACCTATAGCAACAGCAGTCATTCGTTGGCCATCCACGAAACATATACTGATTTCGAGCTTATTAGCTCTCATCAATATGCCACAGGTGAAGTGATCGACGAACAACTTTAGCTGTTTTAAGTCTGTCTAATCCGACAGTAGAGACCATGAGTAACGCGTAGTAGCACTACACTGTAAAAAATAATTACAGTAAAAATAGATGGCAATTTATTTACCACTCATTATTGCTGTAATTTTCTTATCGATTGTGACTTTACAAATAAAATGTAAAATTACGTTGTAAATTTCTTTTGCGGGGTAATTTTAGTTTTTGCAATTGTAATATTACTTTGTAATTTTACATTACAAAAAGTATTTTTACAATGTAACTTACCCAATTACTTGTAAAATTGCAAAGTAACTTTACAGGCAGTTGTGTAGTTACATTGTAATAATACATTTTATATTATGACTACAATGTGATTTCTTTATTTATTGTACAGGATGGTCCAATTTGGGCCCTTAGGTATAGTAGGCTTCTTCTATTTCCCGAAAAGACAGAAAAAAGTAGCCAAGATATTTGGAGCTTAATTTTTTAGAAAAGTTGAATAGAATAGAAAAACATTATGTTTTTAAATTTTGGTCGTTTTCTATGGTAACTTTTCTACTTATTATATTAATATTTCTTTATAACTTCTAGTTTTCCGTTACTATAACAAATATATATATTTTTAATGAAACATCATACATATGTAATATGGGGTATCTTAGAAAAGGCCTAAAATTAAAAAATGCCAATTGCTACTAATGTTAACAAACACCCTTAATTTTTGATATGATATCGCCAGTGAAGTCAAACATTTCCATTTGCTTTTCAAATTTATGTACAAAAAATTAAGTACTTCGGAATTTATGACTGATTTAGATTGAGAATAATACTTATTTCTATTATAGTCCCCATGTACCTTAAAATCAGCAGAATAATCCTTTTTAAATTTATAATTAACATTTTTTGACAAATTGTGTGAAAAACATTTGTTACACAAAACCGTACTTTTCCTAACTGATTATATAAATAGCTATTTTGTACTTCGATTACGGCTTTAATATATTAACTGCTCTTTGCTAATTTTTTTACCTTAGAAATACATGTACATACATACAGGTACTGAAGTAATAAAATATTATGGTTTTACGGCAATTTTTTTATTAAAATTTGGTATCTGCACATTTAGGTTATTTGCACAAAACAGAACACTTAACGTTATACAAAACATATATAACAATGTAAAAATATGGTCATAGAACCAAAGTTAACATTTTGTAATATTCAAACGAGATCTATGATGGTCTTATACTAATTATTACAAAGTAATATTAATTATATAAATGTGCATAGATAAGTAGGTATCCAGAACTTAAATCATGCTAATCCTCCAGAAGCCCCTGTTCTTCAAATATGTATAAAATATAATTTTTTGTAGATGCAAGAGTACCAATGTTTCTTTCCTTCAATAATTATGTATAACTTACACCTATTACTTCTTAATCTCATTTAGGTTATGTTAAAACCAGCACTAGACAAAACTATTTATAGTACTAAAAACACTCACTTGTCACTCTAGATATGATTATATTGCTAGTCACTACTCACTAAATTAATTATGTAAGTACCCAGGTCTTAGGTACACGCTGCATTCATCTAAATGAAGCAAAACATAATGACCGTCACCACCCAACGCTCTCAACGGTTAGTGGTAGTGCATTTTAAAATTAGTAGTACCTTCACACATACATTAGGCATATTTTTACAGTCAATTATATAGTAAATTTGGTATGTTCAGTAATTTTACAATGTAAAAATGGATTTCATATTGCTAACTGTAAATATATATATATATATATATATATATATATATATATATATATATATATATATATATATATATATATATATATATTCTATAAATGTACACATTATATTATAATTACATACGAAGTTTACGGTTTTATTGTATATTGGCAGTTTTCTTATAAAATTACAAGTGTCAGTGTAATATCATCATTATTTTTAGAATTATTTTAAGACGATTATAAGGATATTCTTACAAAGTACCTATATTTGTAAAGTTATTGGCTTTTTTTCAGTATACCTCTAGTGACCATTTCCTACTCCATGCCGGACTGAAAGCCATAGACAAGAAGCGTTCTACATCGCCGTAGAAACCATTGAAATGTAGCGACCTATCGCGACTCGGCGATAACGATATGTTGCAAACATAGAATTCTAGGAAACAACTACTCTGCGGGCTAATGCCCCGACCGCAATTTCCACTTTACTTGCACACTCAGGGGCTAATATTACGACTATAAAAATAAATGTGGAGTGTAAATCAACAGTAGTAGCTCAAATTTATATAGAAAAATCCTTGCAGGTACAAAACCAATATTGCAAACCAGGTTCTCCTACGTGTAATACAATCCAGAAAACTGAAAACTTCACTTGGGATCAGAATATTTTGAGCGACTTGCCTGCTATAATTAATATTAACAATTGTTCACTGTGTCATTTACTGTAAATGTATATGTTTATTTTGTATTATAAGCTGTCAAAACATAATAAAAACTCCCTAGAGGAATATTTTGTCACTATTCTCTTATTCTGTCAAGATTTTGTCTACAGAGAAAATGATTTCTACTCCCGGTCGTTGAAAAGATATAGTTGTCAACCTCTCAAATGCTATATTCAAAAATGAAAATGAATTTATAATCTTAAAATGAATATACCTAAAGGTTTTACTTTACTTTGGATTAATTAAAAAATGAAACAAACTAAATGAAAATATATGTTGAGATATTACGTCATGATTAATGTGGATTTCATATAATATAATCGATATTTTATATAAGCAATTCAAAGAGCAGATTCCGGTTATTTTAAATCCCTGACTGACGCTCATAATGTGCTCTTGGAGCGCAGTAAAGACAACTAGCAGATGGGCAGATACTTCCCTCGGTTTCATGAATATAAACCCCAACCCCAAACAATGTTAAACGCTTTGTATACAACACCATCGCCATCATCTAAGCCGTTTCATTTTTAAATAAAAATAATAAAAACGGTGTTTCAAGGCATTTCATATAATTACGGAAAATGTAATAGATAAAGTGGATTCGCAGTTTAGTTAAGCAATGTAGACGAAGCAAGCCAGGACGAGGGAATGAATTTATCACTTAGTTCACTTATAATGGGGTGCGGTATAGTAGAGGTTGTTGGCAAAACTGAATTACTTCATTTAGGGGTCGTAATTACAGTTTGTTAAGCTGTTGTACCAACATGGTTATTTACACTGATGATTTTATTATGATGTTATTATTTCAATACGACTGGTTCGTATTAATTGCTAGCAAATGCGATGTAATCATTATTCTTGTTAATTTATTTACAAATAGATCCGGGAAACATTATACGTTAAAATTTAAGTCAGATATCTAATTTCTTACATTTTTGCCTTAATACTTGTAAATAAATTTTAAATACGACTTGTAGAAAATATCTTCAACAGTTTCAGATTTTTTTTCGATTTCATTGTTGAAATTTTAATTTGAAGACCTAATGCTTATAGGTATATGAAGACAGAAAATACAATTTAAATCTATTCTCAATCTTTTATTCGAATGTATTGCAATACAACTTTTTTCAATTGCTGTCATAATTGAAGAATACATACCGAAGATACTTAAGCTTTTTCTTAATTTTTGGTACAGAAAAATTGTAAATGATAACAGACCCTCATGAATTAAAATATATATCTATCTATATCATTTTCATATCAAATTGTAAGTACCTACATTTTGACATCAAAATTGCTTAAGTCGAATAAATTATTAAAAAGTTAAAAATCAGTTATTAAGAAGAGTTTAATAGCGACTTCCTATAGGTATAGGTAGATTTTATTTAGATACATTACATATCGAAATATATTTACATATTTAAGTAGATATTGGATTTCAGTAAGTATCTGTACTTACAGTGTTGGGGGGCATGAAGAAAGTTATTCTAAACCTGACTTTTTGTTATTAACAGTAATAAAATGTTTTGATTAGGTATATCTTATAAGTAATTAGTTAATATTTACTTTATTACAGGTAAAGCAATATATACTTGTACAATAACTACTTTCCAACTATATTCTAACTATCAGAATGTTTCAGACTACGGTATAGGAGCTTTTAGCATTATTTTATGTTAGTTTTAAATCATTAGCATCGTTGAATGCGATACAAGTATTAAAAAAATACGTAGTCACTTCTTAAAAACATTAACTACAATTTGTTTTTGATACTGTACCATATGAAAGGTAACTCTAAACATTCATAAAAAATATTCGGATTAAATATTTATAAAAAGTGTTAACCAGTTCATGCTTTAAACTTATCTGTTAAACGTCAAAGACTAATCTTTATAAATAGCAGGTAGATATTACCACATGGCTGATGTATTAGACATCTTCTATTTATAATCAATAATCGGTTGATTTTAGATACACACTTACCTATATATTTGTTTTATCCATCATAGATATATAAAAAATGCATTTTTGTTCATACAGCTTAAATTTTCCAAAGTATAAACGTTATTTCTACTATACCTAAATTATACTCCTGTAGGATTTATCATTGCTTTATTCCGTTGTGACGTAGCATCCTTATACAATTGTATCCGCCATTTTGCCCGGTGGTGGAGACATGTGACGATCGATGCGCTTAGGGGGACCGTCCTAAAGGGAAATAAACGCTATCGCCTCGATTTTGCTTTCTAATTCAATCGAGGTTCATTTGTCTTCATCTTGTTTAAATGCAACCCTAATTGTAAACGTTTATTTTGTTCGGAAAACAAATGCAAACAAGAAGGGAAACACATATTTACTGAAAAGACTTCGACGTCGGAATATCATTAAAGAACCGTTCCCTTTCTTAAATTGTCTTTTAACTATGTTTCTAATTATAAGTATACCTTCCATAATGTTTTGATAATTATGTTTAAGTTGGATTTTTCTTTAATGACAGGTATCTACCTTATCTACTTATATAAATCAAATATATCTGCTCGTATACACAATGTTTATTTTTTATTATAAAGTATTTTGAAACGAAATTTAAGATAATATTAGGATATCAAAGATTATGTAAAGTATAGAGGTATATTGTAGATATAGGTACCTACGTATACCTACATACATAACAAAATCAGAACACAATTTTAATTACATTTAGGTACTTCTAGATATCTGATATTAGAATATTAGTTATTATACTAGGCGTCTATAAACTTTAGTTCACATATGTTTAGAAAAAAGCATTTTTTTCAAAATTGTTTTGGTAGTCTTGAAATTGCCATAGCAACTGTGAATATCGTTCAAAAATGCAGGGTGTTACAAACATAAGAAAATGTAAAATTGTGTCAAGACTTTTTTGAGAAGAAATTAAAATAATTATAGAGAAAAAGAAAATGTCTAATGCCAATATAGGTAACCTCAGATATGAATTTTGAACATTGTATAAATTTTAATTTTTGGTTTTATCATTAAGATTGAATATATAATGGGAACACTGAAAACTATAACACTTAACTTTTAGTCTATGTGGTCTATTTCTTCCCTATTTTTTCTTTCCTTTAATATCTACGTTATAGATACCGTACTTTTTGCTTCAAATATATCAATAAATGAAAATTGGGAGGACTAAGATTAGGATATCGTTGTGGCCACCCTATAGGCCTCTTCATTTTTAGCATGACGCGACGCGACGATTCGTGGCTAAATAGAAATTTTAATAATATAATAAATGGATTGGATGGTTAGGTCCATACGATAGGACCTATATGATGGCCACAACGATCTTCTGGTCTTAACCCACTTGATTTTTATTTATGGGGATATTTAAAGTAAAAAATATACCTATAACTACACATTTTTACGCCATAACATAGATATTTTAGACGATAATATGAAGGAAATAGACTATATAAATCAAAATACATGCACTTCATTTAGTTTATGGACAATTTAGGAAAAGGTTACAAAAAAGAAATGTGTGTTAGAAATGTGTAGCGATTGTTTTACTTAAAGTAGTTTGACTTAGGTGTTCTACTCTAGTATTCTGTGTTTATATTATCTACATAATAATTATGAGTTCAATCTTAATAAAACCAAAAATAAAAAATTTTCGTATATAATATTCAAAGTTTATATCTGAGGCTATATTGGCATTAGAAACAACTTTTCTCTATAACATTTTTAATTCCTTAAAAAAGTGGCACTTTACTCTTGACACAATTTTGCATTTTCTTATTTTTGACACCCTATATTTATCAACGTATTTTTCACTGTTGTTTTGTACATTTCAAGACATGCAAAATATTTTGAAATATTTACTTTTTTCGAAAAAATGTAAAATGAAAGTTTTATATGTATACCTATAGTTACGAGTATAAACACCCCTTTCAAAAATGAAATAATATAGTGTTTGATTTGAATTAAAAATGTTTATAGCTGCTTCCGGTATTTCCAGAATACCGAAATTCCCATAATAGCAATTTTGTAATTTTATTAATAATTTTAGTTTTCAAATCTATCTCATCGCCCATAGGTACAATCGTTTGCAATAATAATGACACTCTTTAAAATTAACTTTGCGATTTCTTTTGAATTGCTGACGTATTTGTAATGAAACTACTTTCAACTTTTAACATTGGTCCTTAGTTGTTTCACTCACCAATAAAGATTTAATAAAATTTCTACTCAGAACTTTCAGAAGTTCAAAAACTATTTTGAAGGAGTGTGATTATTATTGCAAAAGCATGTAGGTACCTATATCTTTAGTCTAAGGTCGCTATGAATGACCTTTACTTTATTTTATTTAAAAATGTCTCATTCAAATCTACAATTAACGTATAATAACAAAGATACCATTTAAATGCCATTATCTTGAAAATAAATGGAAAAGCTCTGTAAAGAGAACGGACAGATCCTATATATTTACGATATTTTAAAAGTTAGAGCTATCTTATTTGTATTTTCTAAACTTTCTAAATCCTGAAGGTGCTTCTCATTGTTTCATCTCTAAATTTTTTATTTTTATCCTCTTTATAAAAAAAATGATATTCTAGTGCAATTTCGATAATTCGGACTATTTTACAAAAAAATCAGGAGTACATCTTCATTATTAAAAAGTTTATATAAAAAGGTATATCGATTTTTGTATAGGTATTAATATCGGAAGAAAATTTTGGACCATTCCGTATAGATAGGTAGATATTTAGATGTGCTTTAGTTTGAATTATTTTAAATAAAATTAGTCATTGAACTGCATACCCGACGACGTATTTTAAATCCATGTTGTAAAGTAAGGAGGAGATTCCTTGGGTTAAAAAGTTATTATAGTTAGGTATATATTAATGTCATTATTATAAAACAGCATGAAACACAACACAGAGAAATATGGCTACATAAAAGAAAGACAACATTTAAAAAATAATAAAATAACAAAAAAAAATAACCACCTAAACTTAAACGCAATAGCACAAACAAAATCGTTATTTAAATACGTTCAATGCAGTTTTCTCTAAAATGGTGCACTTTGGCGACACACAATAATTAGGTAATTTTAAAACTAATCGAAGGCTTTTTCGAAATAGATAACTAATTGTTAAATATCTATCTTTGAAAAAAATCTAAAAGGAATAATACTGTGGCACAAACCTTCAAAATGCCCTATACATTTAACTCAAAAATCGTGTTTATCTCACAAGAAAAATCTTTTTCAAATTTTGAGTACAACTACTCAACAAATAAATAATTTATCATAAAAAAAATTAGTACTACCTTCTCAGGCCTATAAGTTATTAAGGAAGCAAAATTGTACCAAGGTAAATTAATTTAAAACACTTATTTTTGTCAAAGGAAGCTAACTTTAAAGTCCTGAACACTTTGTATAATTTTAAAATAAATATAGGTAGGCAGATGTAGATTGTTAAATTATTGTAGGTATTAAATTATTTGTTTTATATCAGTTGCACTTTAGTGCTTAGTCATAATTAATAGATAATTATTACAATGTGAATATGCAAAATAGGTATAGGTGCTCCAGTTTCTATGGGGCAATTTGAAATTTGATAATTAAAATTATACACCGTAAACCATTTCACTCAAAATCAACACAATCCATTGAGTAATGTTCACTCAGTTATTATTTGTTAACTAAATGAATCTTTTAAGGGTAACACTGAACAATTTTTGAGTTAACTTACTATGTGCTATTCCAAACACAAATATGAGTTAATTATCAATTTATTTCGTTATTTTTTCACAATATGTATAGAATTTAAATCAGTAATGAGTTATTTTATATAATTTGTGTTGTGATAAACTCAAACTAGTGATGATTTTTCATTATACGGTGTTGGTTCTTACACAGTTTTTATGGACATTATACCTATTGTGTACATATCTATTAAACGTATTTAATTTTATATGGATTGTAAATTATTACTTTACAAATATTTATTATTATTATTATTATTATTATTATTATTATTATTATTATTATTATTATTATTATTATTATTATTATTATTATTATTATTATTATTATTATTATTATTATTATTATTATCATCATCATCATCATCATTATCATTATTATTATTACTATTAATAACTATATATAATAACTTATGATTAATACTATTTTATTACATCATACTTTTTTATGCATATTATCATCCACAGACAGTAGTTACTTGTGTTATACATAGCAAAACTACAATTGCGCATCTTTATCTGCTCATACCTAACTTTATTTTCCCCCTTCCGCGTACTAGACAATATAATATCTACGGCGGTTGGTGTTATTTTTACACAATCACTCACATATATTTTGATTTCTCCACAAATATTGTGTAGATAATATGCTCATTTCTATACTCCATAAAAACTGCATCATTCTGTCTAATAATTACAAAATAATGTATGGCACTTAAGGCCCGTAGTTTCACTACGATTTAACTAAATTGTAAATAAATAAATAAATAAATTATAACTGTATGATTCCGTCGAAAATGAAATATTTCTTACATACCTACATTATAAAACAACTTCCAATGAAACTGATCCATAAGCTAATTATGAGAAGAAACATAGGCGTTTCTGATGAGCAACTATAATTCAATGACTCAAATGGACGAGAAGTTGGGTGCAACAAGGCGTACCTTGGCAATCACCCGAGGCCCTCAGTAGCAGGTCCATTAGAGAACTTAAGAGCCAATATAAATATTAGCCTCTCTCTGTTTCATTTAATTTGCTGGCAATTCGTTTGTATTTAGATACCTATTAGGGCGAGTATTATGTTAAAACCATCCATGTTTTCTACTTGAATACAACTTGATTTAGGGTGATCGCAACTATACCTATGTCAATATATTTGTTTTCGATAAGTTTCGTATAAACAAAACTATGTGCAAAGTATAACAGTTGTCGCCCTTAGTGAATCAAATTCTAAAATTGTAAACATGTGTAATAGGTACTGATATTTTTTATAAATACCTCTATTCATATTAAAAATGATATTATTTTAAGTTATGATATAGGTACCTAAACCGCAAAGTGATGAGTAAGTTACTGTACCTAGGTACCTATACGGATGTTATAAAAATTTTAAAAAAATCAAATATCAAAATGACTAAAAATTAATTACCAGTTTTCTAATTTGTTTTGTTAGCATAAGATCGCAAACAAATTGAGAACATTTTAACACAACATCAACACAACTGCACTGATAAAGATGGATAGTAATTTCCATGTTTTGTTATGTATTTGTATTTTTACGTTACGTTAATTATAGATTTACTGAAAATTTGAGATAAAAATATTTATTTTTAAACAGATATACGTATATGTACATATATTCGCAAAAACCAAGAAATATAATATACTGATGTTTCAAGAATAATTATGTAGTTTTACAGGGAAAATATTCAACATATTTTCCAATGCGAAAGAAATACCTACATTAAAATTCATTTTTAGATGATGGGTGAGGAATATACTTTTACTGATAAGAATGAATAATTCACATTTAGAGGATGGATGGATAAATTCCACTAAAAAAATCTTCCTACACAGAAATTGTTTCTGCTACTGAATAATTTTTACTGTATTTCTAATAATTTGTTACTAATAGATATTATACTGACTAGTTTAAACCTGTACTTTTGTACATTTTAACAAGCAGACATTAAAAATAAAAACTTTTTCTTCTTTTCAACTTCATCTGCCAATACACTCTCCATATGGCTAGAAAAAATATATAAGACACTTTTAAATTGGCTATTTGAACTGATTGATGAACTCTTTCCTATATACATTTTTTTAACATGTGTGTAATGTTCAATTTTTCGCACACTAGTATTCAGTCATATATGTGAAATAATATTAGTTATTGACAAAGTTTTCTCTATGAATATTTTTCAATGTTAATTATAAAGGTATACAAAAAAGTATATATAAAATATACGAAAATTTAAATTATTTACTCAGTAAAATTACATATCTATATTTTACAATTCCAACCTAAAAATTACAATGTATAAATAATCAATACACATTATAGTGACGCAAATTTACGATGGAACTTAGCATAATATCGTCACATAATATAATATGGAATTGTATCCATGTTTATTTCTGTAATATTACAGTGTACCTGCTTAGTTCATTTACAAAATTATTATATAATTTTACATAGCTGGTCACAAATTGCCAACGTAAAGTTATGTGAAATTGCAGACAAATTTTTGTCAGTGTGGTTACTAAAATGAGTCCACACCCGATTGAATTAAAATAATTACTCAATTCGTTGAGTTAGTGAATACATCTTTTATGTAAGTAACACTGAATAACATTTTTGTTAGCTTACTAAATTGTGTGTTATTTCAAACAGAAAATTGAATTATAAGTATTATTAAGCTGTTTTGATATTTTTTCCACAAAACAACTCTCTAGGTTCGTCTGTAGCCTAAAATATATGTTAATAGACTCAATCTTTATTATTTCTTTATATTAAAGTGGTAATTCATCAAAATAACATCACTCATAAATGATTTTGAATTTGCATAATTTTATTTTTTTTCTGTGATAGCTGTAACTATATGTACCGAATATCACTACAAAAATTTTCTATTTCCTTTTACAAGTGTTCTGTGATGTCCATATTAATATCTGTACTAATTAAATTGGTTAAAACATTACTATCATTCTTTAAATCAAGCTTCTTAAATATTTTGTATATAATCAAATGTCCGCAAAATTGTATATAGGGCTTACCGAATTATGTTTTGATATGCCTGAAAGTAACCTAGACATTGTTTAAAATCTATGTTAAGTACATAGATTTTAAGCATGGTGATAGATGAGGCATGTATCACCATGCTGCAGAGATGCCTTGCAGAATTCTAAAATATTTTAAACATCACACCACATGCATGACAGTCATAGGTACTTATGATCCAGGGGAAGTAACCGGTTGTACTGTTGAAAATGAGGATAGGTAGGTATGTATAATATGTAGACATATTGTATAGATGACAACATTTCTGTTTTTTATTTCTGAGGATCTGTCACAGATGGTTAAAAAATGGATGTTCCAAAAATAATTACGGGATGAAAACCAGTATTTTGCAAGGACAATTAAGTGCAAATCAAACAGAATAGACATTTTTAAATTTCGAGTAACATGTAAAATGTAGAATGAACGCTATTTAATTTATTACGCTATTTCTTTAGTTTTATTGAGTTTTTGCCTACTTCTAAAAAAATAATAAAGATTAATTAAATAAGCCCTTGCGCCAAACGGATCAGTCAAGGGTTATTTTTTTAAAACTAAGTTTGCCTAACCAAAAAATCTCACACTCAGAAGTGTGGCAAAAACCCAATAAAACTAAAGAAAAACTAAAACTGTGCCAGAAATAAATAGATTTAGACAATATTATTACGCTATGTCGTGAAGGAAGAAGAAACTGAAAAAATAAGATACCTTGAACAGAGGTTGAGAGAATGAATACAAAATAACTGATTTCAGTGCACAGACATATTTTAAATTCAACCAATGAGTTCTTTGATTTCAGATGTTAATCTGGAAATCTTGGCCAAATAATTTAGAAACTTAGATTAGAATTATTCATATTATTTAGATATTACCGTTTTCCATTTATATTTATGATATTTTTGCTTAGGTGCCACAATCTCTACAAAATCAAAGTTAAGAAATTTGTCAAAACCATTGACATTCGCTATTTGTGGGCGGTTTAATAACTATAGATATATATTGTACAAAATATAGAATAAAATTTCACACAAAATCAACACAATTGGTTGTTAAAACGAGACCACACTCCACACCCAATTGTGGAAAAATAATAGCACGATTTGTTGAGTAATGTTCACTTAGTTATTTGTTAGCTAAATAAATCAGTAACATTAACAATAACAAATAACATTAAATAACTTTTGAGTTAGTTTATTGAACTATTTGTTACTACAACCACAAAATTGAGTTATAAGTATATCAATATATTTCGTGTTTTTTTCACAAATCATCTCTATGACCAAAAATTGTGTTAATAAGCTCATTTCTTTGACAAATTTTTAATTCATTATCAAAATAATTTCACTCAAATTAATTTGGGGTTACTCAATGTTATTCTTTACTGTGTAAACATAGGTAATATTTTACTACTATGATACTATTTAATTGCAATGTATGTATGTAAAGAATTTATAGACTTAGGTATAAAAAAGTCTATAAGAAATTCAAAATATTTACTTTTAAATTTATTTTTTTTTTCGGGACCTAGTCAGTAAAAATAAATACCCACTCCTTTGAATTCACATCGAAATATGTATTACATAAGAAGTGAATTTACACTTTACTGTGATAATACAAAAGAGATAAGAAACAAAATTTGGCACACATGGCATGCTACAAAATCTGTTTCATCAATGCATGAATTAAAATAAATATTTAATTTCCCTCATAAATATCCACTTATCACATCGCAAAAGTACGTAACAATAGACTAACGACTATTTTGACATGGGAATGATTTGGTATTGTATGACAAAAGCAAAGGGCACACATGTGCACACCCTCAACGTTTCAACAATGTGTTAAACGGCCGGCGGCTTAGTCAAGTAGGCTACACGATTGGTCCCTGAAGGACTCTTGAATCTCCTGTAATTCAGCAGTTAGTGTGGAAAATTAGCTCAATCATGAACGATTTTGTGATCCCCGATTAGTTAAAATTCTCAGGGCTACATTAGATACCTACTAACTATTTAGAAGTTTAGTATTAATTTTATTGAAAACATCCTAGAAGAATTCCTACATCTATTTGTTTATTTTTAATAGTGAGAGGTAATATATCTGTAACTATAATTCATTATTATTACTATTATTTATTATACCTAGATATATTGAGCTTACTGAGTAAATAACATGTAAATATATAGTTTATAATATTTTATAACTACGAAGTAATTTTGTAAAAGGTAAGATCAACCTTAAATATTTGTAGCTTCTCAGAAACTTATAGAATGGACAAAATTTAAATAAATCTGGTAGAGATTAGTTTCAAGTACAGGACTCAAACTATTGTCATTCCGTTTGCCTGGATAGTTTGTAAACGCCCCTAAACTTTAGGTCAAATGGTTAAAAATCAATTTATATGGTATTTTTTTGAAATGAAGAGACTGTTAGTAGGTAGAAGGTAAATGTATTGTTATCCTTTCCAAGAAGTATAAATGTGTCAGGAAGATATATTTTCTTTAACAGCAAACACTTTTGAAACCGCACACAAAACCGGAGTTGTATAGATTTATATTTATTGAATCTCATCAAATATATTATGTATTTACTATTTTTTAATCATAAGTGGTAGGTAATAGGATAAAATATCAAATAATATAGGTATTGTCTATAGATTGTAACTATCTGTAAGTAGTTTAATAGGTATATCTACTTAAGTAGGTGCAACATTTTTCAGAAAAGTGGTAGGTATGACATTAAGTAGGATAGATAACCCATTATACATGATATATCCACCTATGTATAGCATTTTATTTTAAAGATATACCTAAGACCTACTTCCAGGTTTTGCAAGGAAATTGCTCAAATACATGTTCGTAAAAGATGTTGAAACGTAATTAATAAATATGGGTATCTATTAATATATTTAGGTAACTGTTTCGCGTTCGTTAAAGAAATAGAAATATTTAATATTCCTTCTCATACAATAGAAATAAAAAATTATTACCTGTATGAGTCCTTTTATGAATCTTCAAATTTTCACTTCTCGCAAAAACTTTTCCACAGCCAGGGAAAGGGCAGGGAAAAGGTTTTTCTCCTGTATGTACCCGTATATGGTTCACCAACTTATATTTAGCCTTAAATGGCCTGCCGTTTCTTGAACAGTTTTGCCAAAAACAAGCGTGCGTTGTACATTCTGGTCCTCCAACATGTTCCACAGTTAAATGAGTCACAATTTCATGCATACTAGTAAAGTGTTTCCCGCAAGTCTTTCTGGGTGGAGGCTGATCGGGATCAATCCAAAGACACTGCATTTCTTGTTTAATAGGTTGCCGCATATATCTAAAAAATGCGCCATGCACATTGGTAGGGTGATGAGGCATACCCATGTGTGGGTTAAGATATTGATGATGATTTGGCTGGGGATGGTATGCAGCATGGTGATCTGTCCTCGAATATAACATTTGATGGTGAGGGGCTAAATGAGGATTATGGTGAGGGGGCATTTCTGAATGGTGATGAAACAATACGGGGTCAGTAGGTGCTGTCTGAGCCGTCGGAAAGTCGTGGTGTTCGCGACGCAGTAAAAAGTCTCTCGCGGCGTATCCCGCATGGGGATTTAAGTGTCCCATGTGACCGTAGTTTGCTTGAAAATGATGATTTTGATGTCCTGGGCCTACCTCTGGGGCAGTCATAGCTGCAGCCGGATTCTGATGCGGTGAAGGAATCGATGCAGCACCCCCATTGTGACCTGGAGACATTTTAATGCCATACGTCGCAAGATGATGATGACTACTGTCCATAAAGGCATTAATCATTTTTATGATTTTTAGAAGCACTTCTTTGTTTTATGACAGAAGCTATTTTTCAGAAAAACCGCACAAAACACATATTTAAATTTCATGGGTCACATTTATATGTAAAAAAGTACTTTTTTCGCTCATTAATGCTCGGAATATTGCAGTTTCCTATAAGACACGGTATCTCACTAGGGTGACTAGTCCACCCGGTGTTCACAGCTTGACTGAACACGCCAGTGAGCCATTCTTAGGGTTCTGAAAAAGGGCGGGGAATGCTTTTCCCCTATTGGCAGAAATGAGAACCCCTGCTATTGGCGTTAGAAGCTTCCACTGCCCACTGGAAGAAACCGTTGGTTCATACAGATCCAATAGCGAAAAGAGGTGTAATTTGAGCCAGAATTTACTTGTTGAGCTCCAATTTTTTTAAGAATGTTTATTTTTAAATGGTGTTAACACTTCTTGGTGTAATTATTATGAGTGATATATCTAGTTTGTATCATAGGAGACGGAATTATTTCTTACGTTACGCAAGGTAGATATTTATTTCCAATATAAATAGGTACTTAGGTAATACCTGATATCTACCTTTCCATTAATAATAGTATACCTACCTACCAGCTTACTTATTCTTAAAGTATTGTATTATTAAAAGTTTTTGTAAATATGTAATAAGATACTTAATTGCAGGTCATTCAAGTTATTTGTATCACAACTTATTAACATTTACAACACTTCATACAGGAAGTGAATGGACCACATTCTACCTAAGTATTTTTTGTAACTACTATAGGGCAGCTTCATTGGAAAAATTTTACCGATTTAGATCAACCGACCTTTAAAAAGTTATTAGAGTAGACTTAATTTTTATGTATTATTTTTACATTTAATTATTTATTTAGATAATATAATAACTGTTACTTTTAAATTTATTTTTTATTGAAAGAACATACTCGATTGTCCATAACTGATTGCTACAGTAAAAAGCTGATCTATGTTTTCCTCTAAAATGGTGCATTTTAACGATACGCAACAAGTAGGTGTAGGTATACATACCTCTTTCAAAGTAAATACCTATCTACATTTTCAAAAGTGTCTACATTATTTCAACATTTCTACTATCCAAAAGGCTCACATACCACACGCTTCCATCTAATTAACATTAATAAAGAGTCGCATATAAAGTTCACAAGATAAATGTATAAGTAGGGTAACAGCACCTAAGGGTACGTATCCCTTAAGAGTACGCATTTGTTTTTTTTTTCAGTAATTGGCAAAAAGTTGGTGCAGTGTTTAGATTGTTATGACTGCGGCAGTTTCTGATGGTTAGAATTGGAAGCCGGTGCCGGTATTTGCAGTTTAAATATTATAAAATGTTCAACCTCGTTAGTAAGTTGTTATAATTACTAAGTTCTAACTTTTTAAATCATGTATTGGGGGTTATGTGGCGGATGCAACATACCTAGGTTTGCTATGATGTGGTATTCAGTTTAAGGTTTAGTTTTGAGTTTTGTAAGAGTACGCACCCAAAGAGTATGCATATATACCCTTTGGCACCTTGCATACTCTTTGGTAACTGCGTGTATTTACATTTACACTTTTTAATTTGTAATAGATATGTAGGTATCAGCATTCTCACGTTTAAATAATTACTCTAACAACTTATAAGGAATTTTTACCCTTTGAAAAATTCATTTGAAATTTTTTTCAGGCACAAAGTAGTTCCTTGTTAGTTTAGGAATCGAAAACGTGGCACAGTGAATAATTCCATTTATCCAGGAATCTAATAATCCAATTTAATTTAATTTAATTAATAATTTTAACTATTCCAGGCTATGGTTATTCAACCAGACATGTACAACAAGAAAATATAGTTATGCCATTGTTTCATAAATCACATAGCCAAAAATCATTATTTTATTATGGACCAAAACTTTATAATATGTTACCAGTTACTATAAAATTGAAGGATAGAAGGAAGATAAAAGTAGCTATTCATAATTACGTAAAAGAAAATTTTTACATCATAAGAAGTATTTATCTGTAAAAAAATATACATATTTTTTTATATTCATCTTCACCTCTAGTCTCATGGAATATATATTTAAATCGTTCCTGGAATTAAGCACACAACCTGTACAAGGTTAGGCTACAAACCAGGAAGGAATACCTACTACGTTGTACTACCTGTTATAAAAATAGAGATAAAAAGGATGTTTATTATGTAATTATTATTATGTAAAAACTATTGTAATTTTACACCTGAGAAAATATATATTATTACTTATTTACTTATTTAATTGGAAAGACTGCCACAATTAAGTAGCATTTGAAGTACTACTATAATGGGTATTGTTTTATGTCAGAAAAAACATTTTTTGTTTATTCTTTATATATAGTATTTTTGGTTTTAGAAACGGCAAAACTGAACTTCTCAGCTAATGAGAGGTTGAAACATTCCCCTGCCAGAATGAGCCAAGGCAGCAAGAACAAATAGGTACTATGTTTATCTTCTAAATAGATAACAGGTAATTTTTTATTATTGGAAAACCTATTTTTATATTATTTTTGATGTAGGTCCATGGTTTTATGTCAGAAAAAAACATTATTTGTTTATTCTTTATACATGGTATTTTTGGTTTTAGAAAAGGCAAAACTGAACTTCTCAGCAACCAAGGCAGCAAGAACAAATAGGTAGGTACTATATTTATATTCTAAATAGATAGATAACAGGTAATTTTTGATTATTGGAAAACCTATTTTTATATTATTTTTGACGTAACTATGTATTCAATTTCTGAAAATAAATTTTATTATGTGGTAATGGTGTGTTAGGTACTGCTACTAATAAAGTATATTTGCTATAAATATTTATACAGGGTAGGTATAACATACCTATATACGAAGCGTTACAATATTTGTGATACCTAATTAATTTTTTAATATTTTTTAATTTAACTGTGCTTTTCTACAATTATTGAAGTGTAGAAGAAAAACAAACCTTTTTATAACAAATATTTCTATTTTTTTTATTAGGAATGAATGGATTATTTACCAATAAAATCCAAAGTGGCTTTGTTATATTTAACTAGAACTTAATAGACATGGTCTTTCTACTTTGTAAAAGCGAATAGTCAAATTTAAACCTTTGTATGTAGTAGGTTTATTCCAATATTATTAAAATGTATCTGAGCAATGCTCTTTCAGTCCTTAGGAAAAGTTTCTTGATAAACATTCTAAAAACTAGGGAAATTAATCTTAACACTTTTTTTACTGTATTCGAAAGGTATTTTAAGCTAATATAAATCAAATCTCCTATAATTCCTATCAATGAAGTCATATGTATGTTCTCTGATACCAAACATCTCGATATGCTACGAACAATTCCACAGACAAAGTTCTATTCAATAATTATCTAAAGAAATTAATCTATCTAAATTTACTAACCTGATTTAATGAAAACACTCTATAAATATCTAACTTCACTTTTGCCAGTGGGAACACGAAATTCAACCACAATAGATAAGATCTGACCTATTTCTGCATTTTTTAGGATTGCTTCTTCAGGTGGCCTCCTTTAAGTTGAGTCAAATATCTAATTATAAAAATTATTATATAAATTAAAATTATTTGAATTTAAATATCGACAATGACAAAAGTGACAGTCTGTCAATGAATTAAATATGACAATACTTGAATAATGTTTACCCTTTATGTAAAAGTTTTTATATATTTTTAGGTATTAATAATATTGTGTGAAACTAACTACTCTGTGGACAAAAGCCTCAACCAGCGTTGAATTACACCCACAATATCTACCCATATATTCCTTATTATTGGCTTTTGTAACATTTTTTACTGTATTACAAAGGTATTTTAAGCTAATATAAATCAAATCTCCTACAATTTCTATCAATGAAGTCATATGTTTGTTCTCTGATACCAAACATCTAGGTATGCTAATGAACAATTCCACAGACAAAGCTCTATTCAATAATTATCTAAATAAATTAATCTATCTAAATTTACTAACCTGCTTTAATGAAAACACTCTATAAATATCTAACTTCACTTTTGGCAGTGGTTGAATTTCGTGTTCCCACTGCCCTTTATATATTTTGAAATATGTTTGTTTGTGTTTAACAATAAATCTAAGTTTTTAGATGAAATGATTTGCGTGTTCCTTACTCTAGAGTAAATATTTCTTTTAAGGCTCCAAGCCGGATGGGTGCTAAAGTGGTCAACAAGCTTCCAGAAAATATAAAAATTATTAAAAAAGTAAATGCCTTTAAACTCAATTTAAAATTATATCTTGTTGAAAAGTGCTTATATAGTACCGCAGACTTTTATACTTAGCCGGACATTAACTATATTGCTTATGTGTTCTTTTTATATTATCTTTTATATAGATATTGCATGTTATTATACATTGTGTATGTTTGAATATTTGTTAGTCTGTTTGTAACAGTTATGACGTTTCTTATACATTTTTTATGTCTTAAAGAATACAATATTTTTGAGTTTTGACTTAATACTTGATTTTCTTAAAATGGCACTAAGTTTAGGTAAGATTTACAAAAGTAATAATATTTTGTTAAAATATGGATATAATATTATTAACTATAGAATAGGTTATTCTTCCAGATTTGCACGTATTACAATTATTAATATTTTGTAATAAATATCATACTGTAAAATTTAAAATGCGACTATAGTGCAAAATAATAATATTTATAGGTAATATTATTACAACACTTATGGTGATCATTACCAAAACTATAGAGACCACGGTTGCAGTATTATTTACTACAAATTGTATTAAAGTTGTGTGTGCAGGTGAACAGCCAGATTCAGCATGTGGCCACAAGACATGTTGTATCACGTCTACTCAGGTTCCCTTCTGTCAGATAAACCATCGATTGCCTCGCCTCCTATGTCATATTGAGGAGAGCTAACTAACTCAAAAGCGGTATATATCTGGTGTGCCGCTAATGAATGACTTGGTAAGTTAATTCAAAAGTTAATCTAAGTATAACCGTAACAATATTAAAATACACAATCCTAGCCTTAGCTGTCACTATCCATAGATCCGCCCATAATATTGATTTCGGTTTCTGTTGTTGGTCTGGTCGCCACGTCGTTGGCTTAGTTTCCTTGGCGTTTCCAGAGAGATATGATAAGGTTAAAGTAAAGTTTCCAAGTTACTTCCGAGGAATAAAAGCGATATGATAAGATGCAACAAATATTTCGTTCGGGACAAAACTACCTACCTAAGTATTGTAGAAACTAGGATAAGGGTTAAATATTACAACTCAGTGCTCAAGTTTACTTCTAGCAAGTGCACAGAAACGTGTTTACAAATTGCTTTATTACTCTTTCTTATTAGAAAACTTAACATGTTCAATGCATTATGTCTAGTTTATATTAAATCTTATTCTTAAAAGTTAATTTTGCGTCAAAAATAACTCTTAGATCTATAGTTTCGAATACCTGAATCCGCGGCATATTATTAATACTATAATTAAAAGTAAAAATATGTTTTCTCTAATAACTCATAGCCTTATATTTACTGATATTCAAAAGTAATTTATTGTTTGTGTACCATATTTTAAGGCTATTAGATCATTTTGCAGCAAAAAAAAAGGAATCTGACAGTCAATGTATTTCTTTACATATTTTTATGTCGTTTGAAAAAAGAAGATAAGAAAATAGCAGAACACTACATACATCGGAAATAAATAACGAGAACAATTATGGTCCCAGATTTAACCCTTGCGGGATACCAGAACTAGCAATAAACTCAAATGATTTCCTACTTTAATTTCAAGAATTAGCTTTCTCTTAGATAAATAAGATATGAGCAAACTTATTTCACAGTTAAAATTTCCAAGTGCACGTTGTTTTTTGAATAATTTGACTTGCGAAACGCGATCAAAAACTTTACTAAAATCAGCCGATCTTTTTATAAATTGCATTAGAACAAAATTCAGTGAAAATGAAGAAGTTACTTTCCATCCTACATTTTTTAGCAAAACGCTATTAAGGTATCATGTTTCTTACGTGGGCATATCTCCAAGCTATTACAAATATAAATATATTTATTTAAATGAAACGGATACCTACATACAAAAAATACTCAATTTTAAAATATATTCAGATTGCAAATTATTATTCTGTTTATTTTGTAACAATTTATGCAAAAATATATTTTTTAATTTCGTGTCACTGTAACAGATTTTTCGTGCTGCCAATTTTTACATTTAAGTTATTGTATCATGTATCATTTTCAAGTATTGTACTATTAATATTCCAATATGAGCTGCATCACGTTTTCTACATTTTACTTTCTACCTTATCTAATCTCGTCTTATTTGTCTGGTGGTACATAGCTATTCCACTAGAAAGGTTAAATTACTGCTGAAATTCATTGTTTTTTTTTTTGTTTTTCTCTTTACTTTATCGTTATTCGGATCAAAACAATGTAGTCTTAAATTAGATTGATAGTATTAATTATTGTTTTTTTGCAATCTATGTAGTTTGGTTTCTACTGAAGATGCAGAATAATTAATATCTTCTTTGCGAACATTTTTATTCTCCATGCCTATTTGCACGCACTCTGTCATAGTTATTGCATTTTTTTTTCGTTTTGGTCTTTTGTATAGGTACCTATGGTAATTCAGTTTATTTGTTTCTGTATTTCAGCATTATCGTCTTTGTCGTTGTGGATTTGTTTCATTTTCATTCACAATACTTGCAGAATCTTTATTTTAATGTTATAGGTTGTCACTTTTATATTGGTGCTGTTATCTAAAGCTTCCAGAACAAAGTCAGTTGAATCTATCTTCCTATTAGCGAAACAGTCACCAATTCAAAATGAAACAAATCTCCATCATTTAAATAAATTATTATTTTTATAACAATGCACGTATCTCATTTTTCGCAGGAGCAGTAACCTCTGCTTTGCCTCTTTTCCTAAAAATGAAACAATCTTTTATGATTAGAATAATCCGAATCCTTTCTTCAATTAATATAAAGACTGTTAACTAACTGAAAATACTCTTTTCTTTAAAAGTTTCTTCAGATGCATTACCATTGAAAGCTAGCGACCTCTATTGCGAAACGGCGATAACGATATGTTGCAAACACGGAATTCCAGGAAACAATTACTGTGTGGGCTAATGCTCCGACCAGAATTGAATAGCAACAACTAATGATTCACCAGCCATATACCGGTTTTGAGCTTATTAGCGCTCATCAGTATGCCATAGGCGAGGTGATCAACAAACAACTTTAGCTGTTTTAAGTCTGTCTAACCCGACAGTAGGGACCATGAGTAACGCGTAGTAGCAGAGCTACCTCTAGTGACCATTCGCTACTCCATGCCGAACTGAAAAGCCCCAGACAAGACGCGTTCTACATCGCCGTAGAAACCATTGAAAATTAGCTACCTCTACCATGAAACGGCGATAAAAATATGTTGCAAACCTGGAATTTCAGGAAACAACTACTCTGCGGGCTAATACCCTGACCAGCTGCTAATAAACTGCCAGTCATTCATTAGCGGCACACCCAACATTTACCGCTTTCGAGCTTATTAGTTCTCGTCACTATGACATAGATGACCAACGAGTTATCCGACAGAAGGGAACCCGAGTATACGTGATGTAGCACGTAACTACATCTTGTAGCCACATGATGCACCTGGCGGGACCCTACAAAAAAATATGTGATCGCATTCGACCACTTGGAAACACTACTTTAATACAATTTGTAGTAAATAATACTACTACTTGTGTCTATGGTTTTGGTAATAATCACCTACAATATGACATTTATTACAAGATATAGTAAAGAATGCTAAAATTAAATTAAAATTTGCAATAATCAAATTTCTATAACACTTTTGCATTTATAACGACAATGAAACTGTATGATTTACAATATGTGTATTCTACTACAAAATTTTAAGCACAAATTTGAAGTAATTGTTTCACTAGTAGTTATTTCAGCATAATATTTATTTTATTTCTGTACAATGTAAAAATCCGTCTAATAAATTTCTTTTCATCATCATTCATTAGATTACTGTCGATTCGGCATTGAGGTGATTTATTGTTATTTAACAATACTTTATGTAAAAATACAATTAATTTATAATTCCATCAATTAACCTATACAAAATTTCATGTCTACTTGTATAAATTACTATGTACTTGTAGATATATTTTTAATTAATATGAATAATAAAATAATTTCTAGACAATTAAATTTCTAGACATCTAGTCTTCGTTCTAGCTCATGGGTATAAGTGTCTGGCTCTGTGGGCTGCTCCGCAGGACGACCAAATACCAAATCTGCTGGAAGGCGAAGCTCTCTTCCAAAGATGATTCTTACGGGAGTCTTCCCAGTAATTTCATGGACAGCTGAGCGCTAAGCTAACAGGAAGAGTGGAATGAACTTGTCCCAGTCTGTCTGGTTCTCGTTCACAAACATCCTCAGATTGATTTCTAGTGTGGCGTTGAAGCGTTTTACCATACCATCTGACTGGGAATTCAGTGGGGTGGTGCTGGTTTCCAGGATTCCCATACATTTTTGAACACTTCGGACATAATTTTCAGGTACTCTTGGAAATAGCGTCTCAACACCACCCCATCGTCCAAGTAAATCAAGCAGGTCTCCCAATGCAGGCCATGAAGTACAGTCTCCATCAATCGTTCAAAAGTGGCAGGAGCATTGCATAGACCAAGTGAAATTACATTGATCTGCCACAATCAATTTCCAGAAGTGAACGCTGTCTTTTCCTTGTCTTCTGGGCTGATCTTGATGTCATTAAATTTTCTGTAGTCCACACAAAATCGGATGGAGCCGTCTTTCTTCTTGACCAGGACTACAGAATAAGCCCAAAAGGTCTCTGAGATGGCTCTATGGTGCCTTGGTTTTACATCTCAGTTAACATCTGGTTAACTTCTTCCTGCTTGGCTAGTGGAAGTCCTCGTGGTGGCTGCTTTATAGGAGACGATGAACCAGTATCGATTCTATGCTTCACTACATTGGTTCTCCCACAGTCGTCTGGTTTAAGTGCAAATGCCTCTTTATTTTCACTTAGTAACTCTTTTTCGATATATCTGCTACCAGGGCTCTGTGTTTGAACTTGACATCTCCTAATTCTACTTCGAGCTCGCATTCCTCCTTGACTGGCAGTTGTTGTCCATTGGCTATTGTAAGGACATAACGTTTGGCAGGGTTCTTAATACGCCAGTCACCAATAATATCCGGCCGTACAATAGTTCTTGTCGCTCCAGTGTTAATTACCATAGGGAACATACGACCAAAAATAATGCCTTCTAATAGCAAAGAGTCAGAGTCCTGCAGACATGATAACGTAACTTCTTCTAGTGGGGCATGGTAGGACGCCGCAACCGGCTTTTGCCCCGTCAAGACGGCTGACCCTAGTTTTCCTGTGCTGATCTGCGACTGTCTCTTTAGATGTCCTGTCTGTCCACAGTTCCAACATTGAAAAAGGCGATCTCTTCGACTATCAGATTGTTGTTTCTCCTCCAGCGTCTGTATTATGTCTCCATTTGGCATACTATCGCTGTTATTACTGATGGCTCGCACGTTAACATATCTACCGGATGCCATTTTTGCTGCATCGAATTCCAGTGCATACGAGAGGGCATCATTCAAACTTTTAGGTCTAGCGAGTCGCAGTGCCTGCTGGGTTTCACAATCTCTAAGACCATCAGTAAAAACTTGGATGGAGATCTGGTCTAAGAATTCGGATTTGGATAAGCCAATCGAACCAGTCGGGCAACATCGGTCTCAAAATGTTGTAAATTCTCTCCACTCTGTTGCTGACGATTTTCAATTGTGCCTGGTACACTTGCTGCAGGTGCTTATCCCCATATATCATTTCCATATGCTGATTAAGAATGTCATAGTTATTTTGCTGCCCAGCAGGAACTCCCTGCAGGACGTCAAGAGCTTCCCCTCGTAGAGCAACTACCAAAGCAGTTGCTTTCTCACTATCAGACCATTCGTTTGCTGCAGTCGCTGCTTCAAACTGACGCAGATAAACATTCCAGGAGACCTTGCCATCGAATTCAGGAGGCTTCGTTTTCTGAGTTCGGATAACAGGTCCTTCTGTTTCCTGTTTTTGTGCTAACAGTTTCTCTTCTACTTGTGTTTCCACTTTATGTAACTGCTCCTCTAGTTTTTCCAACTTCGTCTGCATTTCTTTCGTCTGATCTCTCATTTACTGTTGTATTGTATGTATCTGTTCTTTAATTTTATACTCGTTCTTCTAATTTCTTTTCTATTTTCTCCTGCATCGTTTGTCCCTGTTCTTTTAATTTCTTTTGCATCGTCTGTCCCTGTTCTTCTAATTTCTTTTATAATTTCTCCTGCATCGTTTGGGACTGATCTTCGATTTTATGCCTTGTTCTTCAAATTTGTCTTGCATTGACTTCGTCTGGTCTTCCATTTTATGCCCTTGTTCTTCTAATTTTTCTTGCATTGTTTGCACCATTTCTAACAGTTTCGCCTATTGTGCATCCATATTGACTTGACTTCTAGTTACAGGCATAGCCTTTATGCAATGATATGCCATACTTATATCTTTGTCGTACTCCCGTATAAAGTTCTAGATTGTTCGAGATTGTCCTTTGCAAATAACACCGTTCAATTCCTTAAGTCATGGCGAGTGCGGTGATATGTCACGCTTGGGTCTTCGTCTCACTCCCGTATAAAGTTCTAGAATGTTCGAGATTGTCCTACGCAAATAACACCGTTCACTTCCTTACATCACGACGAGTGCGGTGATATGTCACACTTGGGTCTTTGTTCCACCCATGCACATGATTCCAGAAAGTTTTTCTAATTTCCACTTAAATCCACCCGACCTTTTCTTTTACCAGAAAAGCAAACAGTTAATTTTTACTAATATCCATTACACACTCTGTACACTACTGAATACCAATTACAACTCAACTAAACACTATTTAATTAATCACTATCTAAATTGTTCTGAATTCTAATTGATCTCTCCGAAATTTCCACCTACATTCCAATTCAAGACAGACTAACTCGGCCGTTTATTCTTCTTTTATAGACCAAACGAATATTCCAGGTATTTTCTAGCATATCTAGATCCATTTCTCGAACGACTCTCGAACGCTTCTCGTCGATTCCCAATTTTTCCAGTCTCGCCTCGATACATGGCATTATTTGTTTGTTTACAAGAATCGCGTAGGGGCGATCGGGGCAATCTAACGTTTCGCGATACCACAGTCGTCGAATTGGGTGCGAGCGGGACAAATTCTGTGACAATACAAAAAACCGTCTTCGAGTTTTTATATGTATAGAGGTAATTTTGTTGAATATGATCCAACAGTTAATTATTCGCGACGACAGGCTCCAAAATGTCAATTATCATAGCAAGCTTCAATATGTTTCATCATCTGCAGTACCTACTTAGAAACTTATATACTTCTTCCTTAGTAAACATTCTGGACTTTTCAAAAATGCTTTAGTTGAGAGAATCTGCTTATTATATTGATATTTCTAACTGAAATCATAGTTCTCAATATTGAGTAGTGAGTCCATAGTGTAGATGGTTTCTGGGTGCGTTGCTTTCCGAAAAAAGAAGTCAAAAGGATTCTCTCAGACATCTCCTTTATTTTGTTATCTTTGCACCAATCTTCAAACCTTTGGTACTCCAACTCATACCGAGCCTTGGATTTGGTCGGAACTAATTTTGATATCACTCCATTTGCCAATGCTTCTATATCAGAGTGTCCAACATCCATTAGAATCACCCATTTTAAAAAGCGCTTTTTATATTTATGGGTTTGTTTGACAAATTTTTGGCAGTAAACATGTGAAAGGTAACTTAAGAAAACTTATAAATCTCATAGCATGTACGTTTTTCTGCTCATATAAAATACACCAGCTTCTTGTCGCATCATTTGACACTTTTTTGTCAAATATATTTTCGTGTTATTAAATAAAAGTAAATAAAATTTTGTACAATTGTTGCAAATTCATATTACTACACTCGATGTTTTATCAAACCTGGTACTTGGCCACAATTAAAAATATTAAATTTGTAATATTTGTGTTGTTTCTTTGTTCGGTTGCTATTTGTTTTCACTTTTATGGCAATTTTTGACCTGCTTATTATAACTTTTAATTCTGATTTTTCGAAGATTGGCATTCCATAAAATAACACTCAATAGACATTTGTGTGTTGAATAGTCCGGTAATATTATCTTTTTTAATAAAAAATGCCTAATACCACTTTCTGGAAAAACAACCCTTTTGAAAAATCGTAGCAGGCCAGGCCATCAACAAAATGGTTAGCAGAATATAACCTCCTTTCAAAGTACCAATTGTAAAAAAAAATCGCTTGCATACCACTTTCTGGAAAAACGACACCTTAGAAAAATCATGGTAGACAAGGCTTTCGTCATATCAATAAAATAGTTAGCAGAATATAACCTCCCTTCAGGGTACTAACTGTAAAAAAAATTGGCTTGCATACCACTTTCTGGAAAAACGACCTTTTTGAAAAATCATAGTAGACTAGGCTTTTGTCACATCAATAAAATGGTTAGCAGAATATAACCTCCCTTCAGGGTACTAATTGTAAAAAAATTGGCTTGCATAAATTCCACAGCCTTCTCACATTTCCAGAGATGAAAAACGGGAAAAAATAAATGAAAGACATAATAAACTTAATACTTACCACTATATGTCTGATCCAAGTTTATTGTTGTTGATTTAGGGCACACATTGGTTATCAACTGCTATCTAGAATGAATAATTGGTCAACCATTTAAAAAAAATGCAAGATTTGTGCCCTACATTTTGAAATAGGATGTACCTAGGTATGCAAATAATTTAATAAATAGGTTAATGTCAGCAGCTTGCCTACAATTTTCTATTTCGAAGTTACGCATACAATACATATTAGCATTATCAACAATAAATGTCGTACCAACAACAAATAGTTCGATACCTAGCACTAGGACACTAACGCACAGATATTGCTATTGCTAGATAAAATCAGGAAAAAAAAACATGAGGGTGTGCACAAATGCGATTTTTATCTCGCAGGAAAATAAAGTGTATGTATGTATAGTAATGTAAATTACATTTGTTTTCTTGTGAATTACACTTTTGAATTAAGTAATTCAAAAGTGGTAACAATATTTATTCTGTTTCTAAATAACATACATACATATAGTAATGTAAATCACATTTGTTTTCTTGTGAATTCCACTTTTAAATTATTGAAATATTAAAATTATTTATAAAAAAATGTTATAAAAACTGGTTTCATATAAAATATATCGTCGCCTTTCTCACGACGCGACCTAACTAGCATTTAGTAAATTTGTAGGAGAGCTAAAAAATGAAAAAGGGATAAGGTTAAATCAGCGCAGTCAGCTTAATTTTAAAGCAATTTATTTCTAGTTTTTTTATCTAGTTAGGTAATTTAGTTCACTTTATGTATATAATGGTGGCCTTTGTAAAAATTTAAAGATAGTTTGCATTTTTATAATTACATGTAGATAAGCCACTACGTGAGACTTTTTTTTGTGTTATGCCACTTAGGCCTTAGTTTTGATACATTTCTGATTTTTTAGGTAAAAAAAATTATAAAGCGACAGTTATATTGTATTAAATTTTAATGAAGATAAAGTAAATAATGAGGCATAAAATGTTGGATATACACAACTACAAAACCTTTTTCATTTTACTTTGGTTATAATCTAAAAGTAATAGTAATACAAAACAACATTCTTAGCTAATCTATTCCGTTATAAGTACATAATACATTACCTACCTTTAGTTTCGGTTACACCACAAAATTAAAAATACTAATTAAAAGCCACGGAAATAAAACACTTCTTTCTTGCCTGATGACTGTTATCAACTGACTCACTTGATTTATTTCTCTCAGGAATAGACCTGTCTGAAGATTAACCTGTTCGTGTCAATATTATTGTGACAATGTGGTAGGAACTTAGCACACGAAGCGACCTATCTTCAGATAAGTCGCTTCGTGTGAATATTTTTTGGGTATCTGCAGTTAGACCAAAAGTGTTTTTATTAACCAAGTCTGAACTATTAGTAATACAGATATGCCACTTCGTGCGACCAAAGAGTTGCATGAGAACAGTTAGACCACAAAATATTTCAATTTTTATGATTTAGGTCACTTCGTGAGAAAGACGACGATATTATCATTAGCAAAAAATTTTTTAATTTCAAGATCTGAATCGAGTCCCTCCACATCTACACAATCTCCAATGATGGCGACTACGAATACCCAAGGAAAAGAGAATTGAAAAACAAACTAAAAAAAACTTAAAGGAAAAAAGAATATCACTATCGCAAAGTCATATGTACATAACATTGACAACTGAACAATTATGTAATCAGTTTTTACAGTTTGTTAAAATTCAGGCACATTTACATTTAAAACAGCTTCAAGAAAAATATACTCCACAGCATATAAAGAGTATGCTTTAGTAATATATTTTTAAGATCCAGACCATCCAAGCGTGTCCTCCAGTCCATGACCCATAAAATTATTTAGCAACCAGGTCTGAAAAATTAACTTTTATATAGGACTCTGGCAATAAATACAATGTTAACCCGTGTAAAAACAGTAGCCAAAGATAGCAAACCTGAACGCACGAAGATGCTAGAGGAATCAGTAGTGTACGTTGCATTAGTTACCGGTGAAAGCGAGAGACGAGAAGTCAGAGACCACAATGACGTTAAAAATAATTAAGAAAACCTTAATGACATAGTGGTTATGTCACAATTCTATGAGTGGGACGGATTAAAATGTCTAATTTAATATAAACAATTATCAATTAACAAAATATTACTGAATTTACCAATTTATCGACTTCTTGTGGCTTTTAGGGGTTAAAACAGGTAATCTTTAATAACAAATAATTCTTATAAATGTAACCCAAATTGAAATTAGTCATTATACTGTCACTATATTCAAAATCGATCATCGATTCAGCAATTTCTATAGAGAGTGTGGTTTTGGAAATGACCATAATTTATATTTAATATTATGTTATTACACACATTTAATGTTAATATTTAATGATTTGTAAAGGGAGCGCGGGATGGAAAATTACCATTATATTTATTTTATTGATAACTATACCTTCTGAATGAAGAGGCGGCCAGGATTTCTTTGACTTGGGAAGGTGTAAGGGTAAGATGTGCAGGTTTTTATCCCCATTTTTGATAATAATGGTTTGTAATTGTTTTAAGTGGTTGGAATTTTTTGTTAATTATCAAAAATTTATATATCATTTTTTTTCAAAATTAAGCATCTGGATCTATATGTGGCGTTAAAGGGTTTTATTGTTTCTTCTATAGTCATTACTCATTGACAGAACTGTTAGCTACAATATTGGATGTTTTTCTTTAGTTTTATTGGGTTTTTGCCACACTTCTGAAAAATAATAAAAATTAATTAAATAAGCCCTTGCGTCAAACGGAACAGTCAAGGATTATTTTTGAAACTAAGTTTGCCTAACCAAAAAATCTCACACTGAAAAAAGCAGATAAGTAAAAAATAACAAAAATCACATCACTATCGCGCACTTCCGTATTATTGACGTTTCGAAAAACTCTCTGTTTTGGTTTTCAAAATAGTAGTAAAAATATTAAACTGTCAAACTTGACATACGTTTAATATATTTTTTTTTCAACTTGCCCCACCAAGAGGCAATAAAAAAAGCTGCAAAAAATGCCGCCTTGGATTGGCTAAAATCGCCATAAGACCATAGAAATCATAAAATATATAGAACGCCAAAAGGGGTACCTACCGAAAATAGTCAACGTATGGAGAAAACAGGAGTCTGGTAACTAACTCTAACTCTTGCTCTCTTGCTTTCTTGCTTTAACTTAGATTTTATGAGTTGGTTGCCCTAACGGGATAACTTCACACTAATGGGCAGGAATTTCAAAAAATGAAAAATTTGCGTCCAATTCATAGAAACATATGATTTCTATAGTCCAATTACAAACATTCTGTTTTGGTTTTAATTGTATGCTGAGATTAAAATGTATAATCAACATTACATTAAGTTACTAGACCTATGTTAACATGACTATTCCTATACAATAATTAATATTGTCATAAAGGAAAGTAAATAAATAAATAAATAAAAGTTTTCCCTAGATGGCTGCTTTCTAATTTCTATTTTTGAGTGCCTAATGTAAAGAATTCTGGTGTTCTATATATTTTATAATTTCTATACATAAGACGTGATCAGTAGGAAAAAACAAATTACAGATTTTGATACATCATCATTCATCATCATTATTTTTTATTTTAATGTTCATTTACAGTAAAAGTCATTTATAACTCCGTCGCTTATAACAAAAAGTTGCTTATAACAGCGAAATATTTCGATTTTGGTTGAACTTACATATATTCTAGGACTGCATTTAGCGTCGCCGGTTATAACATCGGAGTCGCAAATAGCGGCTAGATTTTATTGCATTTAGCCCTAGAGTCGGCTAATACGACAATGACAAGTTGACAAGTCAGTTCGTATCTGTCTGTAGCATGTTACGGTCTATTTGTAAATAGTATTGAAGCTTTAAATATACGAAATGGCTGCAAATAAACGAAAGGTACTCTCAATAGAAGAAAAAGGTGCAATTATTGCCTGACTAGAAAATGGTAAATCTAATGCCACTATTTTGGAATTTAATCTGTCATATTAATCGGTAACTACAATATGGAAAAATCGAGAGAAAATTAAAACTGTGTTTAATGTAATTTACTGAACAAGAAATCTAAATAAGCGATTATTTAAAAAATACATAAATATTTTTAAAACATCTACATATTACATACCTATGCATATACATATTATGTATATATGTAGTATATACAGGGTATTTATTAATTGAATGCCGATACTTAAGGGTATAAATCCTTCGGTCATTTTAAGAAGAAAACTTAATATAAACATATGTCCTAAACCTCTTAATTTTTGAGCTACAGGGTGTTACAGTTTTAAGAAAAAATGTACTTTTTTATTATAATTTTCTTATCACTCCAGATATTTTTATGAAATTTTGTACACACCTATTAATCATTAAAAAGCATTGTTTGATGTAAAAAATGTTTTAAAATATTTGCCAATGACATCCGTACGAGGTTTGAACTAAACATTTTTGAAGAAAAAAATGGTACACTACTGCTTTTTCTAAAAACTAAAATTATTTTTAAAATCTCCATTTATTTTACAGCACATTCGGTCCCTAGACTTACTCTCGTACGATGCACCATTTTCACCAAAAAAGTTTTTTCCCCAAGTTCATTGAGACTGCTTTTGATATTTTGTTGCCATTTTGTAGACACCCACCATGCGTGGAAACACTTTTTTTAGGACAAAAATTAATTTTCTACTTTAACCAGTGACCTCCACGTAGGCATAATATTAAATGTTTGGATAGAAAAAAACGGTACGCCTTTGATTTTTTAAATTTTATTTTAAAAATCGAGATTTATTTAGTAAAACGATAAATTCAAAATCTTAAACCTAAAATGAAACGACAAGACAAAAAATACAAACAAAATAAAGAACCTAAATTATGTATTTACAGTAGTTGTTGAAAGTGTCCTCCACCCACACGTATGCAAGCATAGACTGACGTACATTTTCAAAAATTCCTGGGGTGTCTCTTATATTTGGCAGCATACTATTATACGATTTCGTAACTCTTCTTCGGCTTGAATCGGCACTGCGTACACTAAGCTTTTCAGATGACCCCAGAAAAAATAGTCTAAACTATTAAGGTCGGGAGATCTGGACGGCCATGACTGCGTTCCTCCGCGACCTATCCACCGATCGCGAAAGTTGTGATTTAAAAATTCACGCATCCGTAAGCTAAAATGTGTAGGCGCACCATCGTGCATTAACCACATCTGGTTTCTTAATAAAAGAGGAAGGTCTACAAGCATTGGCGGCAGATCTTCTTCAAGAAAGTGTAAATACGATTCTAATCTTCTTGGGAGAAAAAAAGGGCCTATCAAATAATCGTCAATAATACCAGCCCAAACATTTAATGAAAACTGTTCTTGATGATTTGATTCAACAATTGCAAAAGGGTTTTCATCCGCCCAGAAATGGTTATTATGGAAATTTCGTATTGAGTTTCGAGAGAAACTACCTTCATCGGTAAAAAGAATGTACTTGTCAAATAACGGATGTTCCAGCAGCTTTTGAAGAAACCACTTAGAGAAATTAATGCGCAACGGGAAATCTCTAGGGAGCCTGAACTCTTTGAATGTAATATGGATATAACAAATTTTCGATAAGAATTTTCCAAACAAGTACGTGTAAAACATTAAATGCCGCGATTTTCCTGGTACTAGTTTCGGGGTTCTCCTCAATTTCATGTAAAATTCCTTCTTCAAGTTCCGGTGTTCTTACGATTTCAGGAACTCCTTTAGCACTGCGGTCTACTTTTAAATTTCCGCTTTCGTGAAGACGTCTATGAATCCCAGAAAATGTTCTCGGATCGGGTAGTACGCGATTTGGATACCGCTTTTAGTATATCCTCCTGGCTTTATAAGCATTTCCGTCGGCAACCCCATAAGTAAAATGCATGTCAGCTAATTCACCATTTGTAAAATTTACCATTTTTTATAAAATTTTACCTCTTACTCTAATAATAACTTTTTAATAATGAAAAATCAATGTCAAGTTTATTGCGAAAAGAAGCGTCAAAAATTATGACACTTTACCTAGCCTACTAATTTTTATTTCATTTGCTTTAAGGGGGCATTTAATGAGCTTACCGTTTTTTCTATTCAAATATTCAATATCATGCCTACGTGAGCGTTATTTGTGAAAGTAGAAAATTAATTTTTGCCCCACAAAAAGTGTTTCCACGCATGGTGGAAGTTTACAAAATGGCAACAAAATATCAAAAGCAGTCTCAATGAACTTGGAGGAAGTCTACAAAATGGCAACAAAATATCAAAAGCAGTCTAAATGAACTTGGAGAAAAAACTTTTTTTGGTTTTAATTTTTTTTACGTAAAAATAGTGCGTCGTACGAGAGTAAGTTTAGGGACCGAATTTGCTGTAAAATATATGGAGATTTTTAAAATAATTTTAGTTTTTAGAAAAAGCAGTGGCGTATCATTTTTTTCTTCAAAAAAGTTTAGTTCAAACCTCGTATGGACGTCGTTGGCAAAGATTTTAAAACTTTTTTTATATCAAACAATGCTTCTTAATAATTGATAGGTGTGTACAAAATTTCATAAAAATATCTGGAGTGATAAGAAAATTATAATAAAAAAGTAAAGAGGTTTAGAACATATGTTGATATTAAGTTTTCTTCTTAAAATGACCGAAGGATTCACACCCTTAAGTATCGGCATTCAATAAACACCCTATATGTATGAACATGCGACTTTTTTGTTTTTCTCTGAATACGCGTATGTGATTATCTAACTTGTTTTATTTACAAATAAATGTTTTATGTTTTATTTTTAAATAAATGTTAATTTATTTTAAATACATATATATATATATATATATTGGTAAACAAAATTGTGTCGTTTTCTTGATTTTAATTTCTACTTTTCTTTCCGCCGGATTTAACATCTGACCGGATCTAACATTTTACCTGTCTCTTCAGGGCCGTTATATCCGACTTTCACTGTATATGCTCTACAGCTAACACCTAGTGAACTGATCCAAACTAAATTAATAAATGGTAAAAGTAAAAACGCAAAATGAAGTATTCTGGTGCAGTGCAATAACTGCAGTGTTTTTAATAAAAAAGGTATGATTTTGTTTTTTAAAAATCAAAAGTTTATGTTTGACGCAACAAATGAGTATTTTGTGTTTTCTTTTTTAAATTAGAAATGTGTGTCGGCACAAGAAAAAAATTGTCTAGAACTCGATAATTTAAAATCGTTGTTTCCAAATTTATTTATAGGTTTAATAATAGTTATATATTTGCCTATATCAGTGCCTTCGAGAGAAATAAATATTCCAAAATTAAAGAATTAAAAATTGCTGCAAATTAAAAACTTATATGCTGCAAGAGCGTATATCACATCTAGCTATTATTTCAATTGAAATCCAAAGTTATGAAGTCAACGATCATAATAAAATGATAAATGAGTTTGCGTCTTCAAAGACCAGACGTATTCCATTATAATTTTTGTTTGTATGTATTTACGTTTATTAGTTTTAGGATTTTCAGTTCTTTTATTTTGTTACTTTATCTTTCTTTAAAACAAACTATAAAAACGGTGCATACTTTATTTATGTTAAAAAAATTGTTTAAAATTAATACTTTAAACATATAAGAGGCGGAAAAAATATCGTGCACGTAGGCGCGTGATCCCCCAGGAACGGGCCTGATAGCGACTATTATTTCCAAATATAAGGCTTACTAGAAATAACGGATCGATATTGCTGCGATGTTATCATATACACTTTCAAAGGAATTAAAACAGTTACAGTAACCAAACATACCTAATGAATTTTGGTTGAACGTGATGCTACCTAAATTAAAGTCGTTTTATTATTTTTATTTATTACCAGATATTATTATTCCCGCACACACTTATTTGTTTTTAAGAGAAGAGGAAGTGGAGAACAGCAAAATATTTTGAATTATTATCACACGGATTAATAGATAAACATTAATTATATACGCCATTGTATTATCTTCACCGATGAACACAACCAAATTGATTTATTTGATGAAGTGCATTTTTATGATACTCATTAGATAACATAATTGATTAAAAATGGAATTACTTTACTATGATTTATTGTAACAAATATTGGAATGACCACCTCCAGCCAAATACATTAATATCTTGAAATTGCAGCTCGAACACGTGCAAAAATTCCAGGAATAGCTTTTATTACGTCACAACCAACTCTAATTTGTTGACATAAGTGCTCCTCAGGGAAAAAGTGAAGATAATACAATGGCACATACGATTCCTATTTTATTAATAATATTATACAGGGTGATATATATCTATTTTTTTGGCAAATAACGATCGATTATATCCACACCTCCACCACTGGTAAGTTTCTAAAGCTGGTATTTTTTTGTTTCATATCTACTGTCATGCTAAATACGCACACCAAATTTGGTTAAATTATCTCAAACGGTTTAGAAATTAAAAGCTAAACTGTTTTTTTTTATTTTTGCCACGCTGTAGTTGGACAATGGCTGTCCTAAGACTCCACATCTCATCAGTAAAGAAATTCCAAATTTCAGGGCTGTATTCTAACGATTTAACCCAACTTACCTCAGGTCAAAAGTTGCCGACATACAGGGTGTCAAATATAAATTAATTTTTGTTTTTTTTTTGCTAATATTTCAAACAGCTTCCGAGATATTTGCTTAAAAATTGGCACTAGGGTTTTTTTTGAGATAACAAAAATTATTTTGGCTGAAATTATGTTCGTAAAAATTTGTGAGAGTAGGTATATACCTTCTAGGGGACGCTGTGTGCAGTCTTTGTGTGTTAATAATCGCAAACCCAAACCCAAACCCAACTCTTTTGTGAATCGAAGTGTGCAAATATCGGACTCTTTGTATACTCGCGACAAGAATTCAGACAACTGCAGTCATACGAACAAATGAATAATTCACAATATTTTCATCAAAATATTTAAGAAACTGCAACTGATAGTAATAAAACTATATACTACATTAAAAGTTTGCATTATATATTGCACTAAATTGCAAAAAATAATTGTTTTTAACGCGACCAAATATCGAAAATTACGTTGACAATAAAAACAAATGTGTAACGTCAGCCGTGACGTAAGACGTCTGAATTCTTGACGCGAGTATAGTAACCCTAGAAGTATTATCATTAAAAACCCATACCTCATTCATTACTCTAAATTCAACCGTTTACGAGAAACTCGCATTTTCAGTTTTAGAGGTACATGTCAGGTAGGACGTTACAAAATTATGAAAATGAGCTATAAAAAATATGTAAATCCTTGGCAATGAATGTCAATAGACAGTAACAAATGCTAAACAGCATCCCTTTCTTAATTTCTCTTAATAAACGATGCCGAGACATAACTTATTTTCCAATATCAGCGATATGATATACATATAAATGATACTGCAGAAAACAACTACTCCGCGAACTGATGCCCCGACCGGCATTGAATTAAACCTGCAGTATCTGTGTGAACAGCCAAGAACCCTTGTTGACCACACCACCAGACATAGACCGATTTCGGGCTTAGCTCTCATCAGTATACCATAGGTGAGATGACCAGCAATTGAACTGGCTGCTCCTATGTATGTTCACATACTAACTGAGTGCAGGTGAGATATAAGTGGTCTGCTACTTCCTACTCAGCATATGTGGTGGGGTGTTAATTAAACAACAAAAATATTTACATTTGCAAGCAAAACAAAATATTAGCAGAAAGTGGTAGGCATATATATGATCTTACAACAATTTTCAGATATAATTTACGTACTAGGGATATTATAAGTGACAATTCTCTAATGGCTAACCTTAGTTAAATAATATCATTAAATAGCATGATGTTTATTATTCTCAATAATAATAATAAATCTATTCCTCATTGTAATCGCCAGAATTAGCACAGAAGTCTTAGACTTCTACGAGGAAGGGGCGGCATATTATTAACCAGGCTGCATTTGCGCCTAAGAACAGCACTATTCAGTGCAGGAATGAGTTAAACCTGAAAAACCTCATTAATTAGGGAGAGCTGTCAAACACCGATCGGTATCAATCTCTCACATTGACCCAAATCAACGTTCAATCCAACCAATTCGGAACCCGAGGAATATGAAACACGATTCAAGTACTAACGCTTTAAACCACGCGGCCACCGACCATATTATGAATATCTACATAAAACAATTAAGGATGTATTTAATGCATATTAAAAATTTGAAAGTTTTATCATAAAAATAGTTTTTTTATATTTGACACATTTATATAGATTTGCTATATTTTATAGTCGAGAAAAGGAATAAGATTTAATAATTTTGTATGTTATAATAAAATATGATTAATTCTCACAGCCAGATAGTTGACATTATTCAAAATCTATTTCTTAAAGAAATAGTGCTTTAAATAAATAGAACTTTCTATCTGAAATATTTGAATTAACATTTAAACGATGTCACACTAGTAGAAATGGACCTGCTAATGCAGAAATAGGTCAGATCTCATCTATTGTGGTTGAATTTGTCGTGTTCCCACTGCCAAAAAGTGAAGTTAGATATTTATAGAGTGTTTCATTAGCAGGTCAGTAAATTAAATTATTTTCTTTAGATAATTATTGATTAGAGCTTTGTCTGTGGAATTGTTCATTAGCATACCTAGATGTTTGGTATCAGGAACATACATATGACTTCATTGATAGGAATTGTAGGATATTTGATTTATATTAGCTTAAAATACCTTTCTAAAACAGTAAAAAAATGTTACAAAAGCTAATAATAAGGAATATATGAGTAGATATTGTGGGTGTAATTCAACGCAGGTTGGGGCTTTTGTCCACTGAGTAGTTAGCTTCACACAATATTATTAATACCTAAAAATATATAAAAATCCGACCCGTCCGTTTTGCAAATGAGTAGTTTATTGTCTTCATATTTTAGGAAACATGCAGTAGATGATCATTGAGTGTAAAAATTATAATAATAAAAGTTTATTACTTTATAAATATAATTTTATATCTCATAATGTTTATTGTTTTAATTAAATCAGTTTAAATAACAACAAACAAAAATATGATTTTTAGATATACAGCGGCTGCAATATAAGGGTTATCGTCCTAACACTAACTATTAATAAAACTTTTGAGAGGCATCAATGATTAAGGGCGCCGTATTCTCGAAATAGTGTTTTCTACAAATACAAATAATTTTAGACATTTAAAAATTGAATAATATAAACCTTAGCAAATAACAGGAATGTTATCTCATACCACCCTTTTTAGATACAGAAATCTTTCAAATTACATTTCGTACGTAAGTCATGCCACTATGAGTGAACAATTGTTTTATCTAGACACATGTATGACTAGCAAGCAGTTAAGCTGCTCATTCGGATTGGAAATCCATGTTGAGGCGAGTGTCATATAATCAATTAAATTACATTTTAAATAATTTCTTTCTACGTTCATGCAAAAAACAAAAATTTATTGAACTATATTTAGTGGAAAAAGTATTGCACTAGTACTTGTTACTTTTTATACTTGTTCCATAAATAACTATTTCTTGAAAGTTATATTTTATTTACTTATTTTAGCCAGTAGCAGACCTCCGAAATATATTTATTGGTACCTACATACTAAGTAGATAGATACTATCTTGTAGGTAGTAACTGTATAGGTACTATAGGGGCTGACATAACTAGGAAAGCATTATTATTAGATCTCTATTTCTCTGAAGCAATATATTCCATAAAGTTAAACAAGCTTAACTCTATCCAAATAACAAGCCAGGTATTGTAATCCGGATTAAGATTGTAGCCGATAAGAGACGTAGACACATAATATAAGCTTATTACACAGATCAGTTCAGACATCAGTTAAAATATTTTTGTTCGAATAATAGACCTATTAGAACAATTTTATAAACATCAAAATATATTTGTTTATAAAGAAAAATAATGAATGTTAAATGTTGTAGGTCCCGTTATTGACACTTTTTAATGGCCCAATATTTAGAAAAGTACTTTACACTTTTGGAAAAACAGATATTTATTTGATGTAGTTTATATATCTACACTGTAAATAATTTTTCGTAAATTTTCTCTGAAAATCAACACAATTGGTTGTTAAAAGGAGTCCACACTGGATTAGTGTTGAAATAATAACACAATTCGTTGAGTAATATTCATTCAGTTATTTACTCACTAAATTATTTTTTTATGAGTTAGCTTACTAAGTTATGTGTTATTGCAAACACAAAAATAAATTTAATCGTTAATATATTTCGTTGTCATTTTCACAAACCAATTAACCAAGAGACCGTAATGTGTTGAATAGTTAATTTTTTTGTTAAAATAATAAATCATTCCAACATTCAACACTAAAATAATTTAACTTGTTTTAGGTTTTTACCTACTAGGTAATTATCGTAAAGTTCGTTTTCTTACAAGTGTCTCTTTGTATAAAAATAGTTAAACAGTTGAAAATTTAATTGAAATTAATCAAATTTCTAATGTATGTATAAAAAAAATTATTCATGATATTGTTGAGCCACTTACATACATCCTAAATAAATGTTTCGAAATTGGTTTATTTCCTACTTCCTTTAAAACAGCAGTTATAAAACCACTATATAAATCCGGGGACAAGTCTGAGATTAGTAACTATAGACCTGTATCTCTTTTATCAACTTTAAGTAAAATTTTTGAAAAAGTTTTGAAAATCAGAATCTTGAAATTTGTTGAAAAGTATAACTTAATATCGGATAAGCAATATGGTTTCAGGCGTGCCAAGTCGACTGAGGACGCTATAGAAGATCTTTTAAATAAAGTATACAAAACTGTGGATAAATGTGAGCCAGCATTATGCGTTTTTGTCGACTTGGCTAAAGCCTTTGATACGGTATGTCACAAAAAGTTTTTAAAAACGCTTGAAAATATAGGGTTCCGAGATAAGGCTTATGACATATTAAAAAGTTATTTGCAAGACAGAAAGCAGCGTGTTAAGATAGGTAACACACTGAGTGTAGAAGAAACCGTCACGTATGGAGTACCACAAGGAACTGTTTTCGGCCCACTGTTGTTTTGTCTGTATGTTAATGATCTTTTTAGTCTTCAAACGTCTGGGGAAATTGTCAGCTTTGCGGACGATACCGTTATATCTTATAAAGAAGCAAACTGGGAATCTCTCAAAACTAAGGTCGAATCGGATTTTAAAAAAATCATCAATTTTTTTTAATATAAGTTACTCATAAATGAAAAAAAGACTGTATTTCTTCCTTTTACTTCATTAGTAAATAACTTGCCAGCGTTTAATAAAATATATATTAATAAGTTAAGTGGAGAACAGATGGAAATCTCGTCTGCAAATAAGATAAAATATTTAGATATCATAATAGACAGCCATTTAAAATGGGACATGCACATAAAAGAATTAATAAAAAAGTTAAGAGGTCTTGTAGCAAAATTTAAACATTTTAAACAAATTTTTGATATTGATAATTTAACGACCATGTACTTTGCACTAGTTCAGTCGCTAATTATCTATGGTATAATTGCTTGGGGAGGCCAACTGTTACGTAAAAAATTTAGATGTTATGCAAAAATGGCTATTAAAAATTATATATAATAAACCCCGAAACTATCCAAGCGACAACGTTTTTAGAGAAACTAAATTATTCGATATTAGACAGTTATATTGTCGAACTCTGCTAATACATATATTTAAAAATAGAGCTGCCTATCCTAATATTGAGCATACTTACTCAACACGAATCAAAGATGATTCATTACAATGTCCGTCTGTTAATAAGTCCATAAGCCAAAAAAGTTTTTGTTACCTTTCTCCTACGGTATTTAACAGGTTGAAATAAAGAAAATAAATTATTTCAAAAAATTGGACCAAACCAGTGGATAAACGAACTATCGCGTATGATTATTCATAATATGATCAATGGAAAATTTTATTAGTGCCTAATTAAAAAAAATAAATAAAAATAAATAAATAAAGAGAAAAGAGTTAACAAATAAGAATAAGAAATAATGACGTTTTGATATACTTACTCTTCAATTAAAATTACTAAGCACATTACATATGTTCATCCGTTTTCCTTTCTTTCAATTTTCTATTTAAACAGTTGTATTGATAGATACTGGCTTATATTCATTCCTGCGCACAAGGATCAATAGGTTCTTTTGCAGGAGAGTACTGTTATTGTATCTGATCTTGTGTTTTGTATTTGGTGAAATGACAATAAATTATGTTATGTTATGTTATGTATGAATTTTATATAGAGTTTACTTAAATATATCATAAATGGTTAAGTATGTATTGATTGGTGTATTTTAATAGCATACCAATAAAAACACATAAGCGAAGAAAACGTGTATTATGTACATATTAAAGATTGATGCTTTTATAAAACATAATTAATATCTAAGTGGCGCTAAATTAAAACGTTATATCTATATGTACACTTATGTACCTATATGTACACGAATACATAAACAATAACAATTTTTTGTTTCAAAATATATTTTAAAACATTTAAAAACATGACGTCAATATCAAATACTTATATGATATACAAAACACAACATATAAATATCTCGACTATATATATACTCATATACAGGGTCAACTATGACTAAGTACAAATATTTTAAGATGGGACAGAAAAAAATAAGAATTAACGGAATCGCAGTTTAAAAAAATTCCAAACTTATTTATAAAGCGAGAAAATTTTGTTTTCGATATTATATTAAATCCTTAGTTAACGCCGCCAATGCGAGAATCAGAGTAGGCAACCAACAAGCAACGGTCGCTGTCGCTGTCACGTCATGATTCAATTCCTGTGTTTACGTTGTAGTTTTGTGTTCTTCTTCAGTTTATAGTGCCTTATTTTAAATTTAAACGTTTTATAGTTGTTGTTAAATAAAGGAATACGTGTCGGGTACAGATATTTTCCCACAAAATAATTCGCCGGTTTGTTTTTCTAGGTTATGGAACAAGAAGGCTGCGGCGGGTCATTTCGTTTCGTCTTATAATAAATACCTAGGCATTTTATCTAACTGTGCCTACGGGAAATGTGTGTTATTGGTAGTGAGTGGTTGTAATTAGCGAAAATGTAGTTTTCCAGTTTGTAACGAAATAATGAAAAACCAGTGTAAAATACTGGAGCTAACTAGATTAACTGTTACCTATCTATCAGGTATTATTACTATTAAGATTAATTTTTGTCGTTTCTGCATTTAGAAACGCTGCGAAAAGACGGCCGCAGTTGACATTGTTGACAGATGTAAGCTTTATCTATGGATCTAAGCCATCTCAGTCGATGTTTATCATAGGCGTCGACAAAAGGGTTTTGCCCCATTTTTTTAATATCGAGCTAAAATTATATTGGAATAATTTTTTTTACTGTCTTTAAAGCATTCCAGAGCACGTGGTTAAAATGTTTGTACTTAGTCATAGTTAACCCTGTATAAAATTATTTGCACTTGTTACTTTGGTTGAACTTGACGGAATAATGCAATTTAATCATTATCTTACTATTCTGATGCTGCTTCTGGACAAATACGTATTGCTTTTCCTTGGTAGTAGCCAGTGGAGCACCAGGTCAGTATTGACAAGTCCCCCCCCCCCCTGGAGAAAAATATAAACATATTTGGAATATTGAAAAAACAGATCGTCACGTTCAAAAACGATAATATGTCCTAATATGTTTTAAAGCCTATGATTCACTTAGCCCAACCCCGTTGACAAACGTCAAAGTAATGATTTGACAGTTGTGAATTTGTATGAAGGATATTTGTTGTGTAATTAAGTGGTAATTATAAAGTTGTTTTTTCAACGTGACATATTTCAAGGTTAAGTCAACGTAGAGGTTACATTACATTTGGATTTTTGCTACACCTTCCTTTAACTTTTGAATAAAAATAAAATTCTGGTAACACATTTTTTAATAGGTATATTTGTATACATATATCACAAATTTTAAGTAGACATTCTATAACTTAGGTTACAAGTTCGTCATGAAACACTCTGCAAAATATATCTACTGAGTTTTATCAAATTTACGAAGTGTCTTAATTAATATTTTATCTCCATGTGTCATGAAATCACTTATAAATAATACCAGTGATATAGATACGTAACAAAACTTTGAAATCATCATCGCATACCTACTCCTACATATCTAACTTTTTTCGAGGCATATAGATTAATTACATTAGCATAAAAATGTGAAATACATGAAATATAATAATAAAATTTGTATACTTACTGCGTAAATAACAGAAATAAAGAGATACTTATGTTGCACAAACTGATAACTTTAATTATGTTTATTTACTACCTACATATTTGTAATAAAACTGATAATTATTCTCATATATAACAATTTAAATATGTACTTACTCTACAAAACTCATACTTGGTACAGTTGTACCTAAATCTGAATGAATATTTGCGATACTATTAGTTCTTTATTCCATCCCATTGAATGCGTGTATCTGTCATTTTCATTTCTAGACCATTTCCTATCAAGCACATTCAAAATAATAAGGTGATTATAATAGGGTTATATCTAGGGTTGAAAATATTTATCAATATATCGATAATTATCGGTAATATCAATATTATCGACAAGCCATGAATATTATCGAAAATTTATTGATAATAATAATAATAATTAATAATAATAATGATAATGACAATGACAATGACAATGACACTGACAATGACAGTGACAGTGACAGTGACAGTGACAGTGACAGTGACAGTGACAGTGACAGTGACAGTGACAGTCACAGTGACAGTGACAGTGACAGTGACAGTGACAGTGACAGTGACAGTGACAGTGACAGTGACAGTGACAGTGACAGTGACAGTGACAGTGACAGTGACAGTGACAGTGACAGTGACAGTGACAGTGACAGTGACAGTGACAGTGACAGTGACAGTGACAATGACAATGACAATGACAATGACAATGGCAATGACAATGACAATGACAATGACAATGACAATAACAATAACAATAACAATAACAATAACAATAACAATAACAATAACAATAACAATAACAATAACAATAACAATAACAATAACAATAACAATAACAATAACAATAACAATAACAATAACAATAACAATAACAATAACAATAACAATAACAATAACAATAACAATAACAATAACAATAACAATAACAATAACAATAACAATAACAATAACAATAACAATAACAATAACAATAACAATAACAATAACAATAACAATAATAATAATAGAAAGGTATTTTAAGCTAATATAAATCAAATCTCCTACAATTCCTATCAATGAAGTCATATGTATGTTCTCTGATACCAAACATCTAGGTATGATAATGAACAATTCCACAGACAAAGCTCTAATCAATAATTATCTAAAGAAAATACTTTAATTTACTGACATTCTAATGAAACACTCTATAAATATCTAACTTCACTTTTTGGCAGTGGGAACAGGATAAATTCAACCACAATAGATGAGATCTGACCTATTTCTGCATTTTTAGGATTGCTTCTTCAGGTATCAGAGAACATACATATGACTTCATTGATAGGAATTGTAGGAGATTTGATTTATATTAGCTTAAAATACCTTTCTAAAACAGTAAAAAAAATGTTACAAAAGCTAATAATAAGGAATATATGGGTAGATATTGTGGATGTAATTCAACGCAGGTTGGGGCTTTTGTCCACTGAATAGTTAGTTTCACACAATATTATTAATACCTAAGAATATATAAAAACTTTTACATGAAAAGTGAACATTTTTCAAGTAGGTATTGTCATATTTAATTCATTGACAGGATGCCACTTTTTGTCATTGTCGATATTTAACTTCAAATAATTTTAATTTTTATAATAATTTTTATATATTTGATTCAACTTAAAGGAGACCACCAATCAATCAATCCTAAAAATGCAGAAATAGGTCAGATCTCATCTATTGTGGTTGAATTTGTCGTGGTCCCACTGCCAAAAAGTGAAGTTAGATATTTATAGAGTGTTTCACTAGATTAGAAGGTCAGTAAATTAAATTATTTTCTTTAGATAATTATTGATTAGAGCTTTGTCTGTGGAATTGTTCATTGGCATACCTAGATGTTTGGTATTAGAGAATATACATATGACTTCATTGATAGGAATTGTAGGAGATTTGATTTATATTAGCTTAAAATACCTTTCTAAAACAGTAAAAAAATTTTTACAAAGGCTAATAATGAGGAATATATGGGTAGATATTGTGGGCGTAATTCAACGCAGGTTGGTGCTTTTGTCCACTGAGTAGTTAGTTTCACACAATATTATTAAAACCTAAAAATATATATAATTTAAATATTAGCAATATACAAATAAATACAAAACATAAAGTTTGTCTTTTTCTAATAACGCGGGCCAGTACACTATTGATTTTATACGTATTATTTCCTCAATAATAATTGTAATGACCAGGAGAAATGAGCTGAAGAAATGTATATTATCAATAGAAACGGTTGAAACCAAACAACAGCGGTTTTCACAGCCGTTACTATACGAACATTGACAACGGCTATGAAATTGGATTTTAAGGCCGCTAAACATACGTGAAGTGAATACTTAACGGTGTTTGAACAAAAAAAATATAATATGTGTCAGAAAGAAGTAAAATATTAAATAGTGGTCCTAGGTCACACACATTATGGTATCAGATACTGTAATGTTCCATTTCCCGGCCGCAAATAACTCCGGGAAAGAGTCATTTTGCGGACAGTATGTAATAAAATATCAAGTTTAACATTACCTACGTCAGTTTATCTATTATCGTGGCATTTTTGCTAAAGTAAGATGATTTTGTAGTATTATTTTGATATTTATCTTTTGAGAATGCCAATTGAGTATGGTTTTAATGAACAAACCGTTATGATTTTGGGTTATTGTTTGGGAAATTACTGTTCAAGTTAAGTTAGAACTAGACAATTAAGACCACCCAAGAGAAGTTCTTGCATTCACTTCATTTGATACCAATGCAAAATGTTTACCGACTGATTTTACATCGCGTTTAAGATTTTGTCATTTTGTTTTGGAGAATACACGATGTTAAAAATTCTTTACACTGACGAAGCGCAATTTATACGAAGAAGTGTTACAAATCTTAATGACAAATACATGTATTCTGAAAAAAATCCTCATGTTAGAAACACATTTTCAGCGTGCCTCCAGGATTAACACAGTTATTTCGTTGGATTAATTCTGCCACACACTCTGAATAGTGTTTTTTTTTGCAAAATCGATTTCCAAAACTACTGGAAGAATTACCTCTGCAATTATGGTAAGAAATGTGGTTCATGCACGATGGGGCTCCACTCCAATATGCACTAAACGTCAGATTCTATGTCGAAGAAAAGTATCCTGGTAAATGGATAAGTTGAGAAAACAATACTCCTACACCATGGTCTTCCCATTTGCCGGATATAAAATCATGCAATTTTTTTCTATAGAATGTGTTGAAAAACCAAATTTATGCTGTAAATACTCCGCAAGAACTACGGAGCAGAATTGTACATACATCAAATTCAATTCATAATCAAGTGGATGCACTTCCTAATGAACAGGGTCCCCGCTCAATTTCTATGTTTTTATAGGCTCGTTAACTATAGGAGATAGAAAAAAATGACCCCTCTACTATCGATCTCTTTTTTAAGAGAAAATTAATGGTCAATATTAAAATAACCTACCTATCGTCTTTTGTTTTCGAGTAATAAAAAAAATTTAAAATTTTCCACTTTTCGATGCGTCTGTAACTTGGTTGTTTGTAAAGTGAGAAAAAAATAATTAATACGTTTTTCAGACACTTATTTGAGTTAGAGTCCAGCGGCGTGCATAATTTTGTAGCTTTATTAATTTATGAATTATAACCTAAAGTTGTTTTTTTTTTAATATAAACAATGGTGTACATGGGCCATTTGAAATCGTTATTTTTTTCTCTTTCCATTAATATAAAATATGTAGGCCTAAAAAAACATCTAAATTTGCTCACCCTGTACATCACGATTTTTTTAAACGAGTGGCACTTTCTTTAGAAGAAAATGGTTGATACTTCCAACACCTATTATAGTTAGCCATGATTTGTTTACTATTAGATTATATGTGTACTTGATGGAGCTTTGTTTCATCCGCTCTTCCTGTAAGCGTCGTGGCGACGAATCTAAATGGCACTACATAAAAAATAGTATATTAAGTATCAAGAGCAGTAAGGAGAGTTTACCGATCGACGACAATGTTCACTCAGTCCCCAATATCGGAGGAGATTGGAAAACTCTCTACTGTTCGAGATGCTTATACTATTTTTTGTACGGTCATTATATGAATACAAAGGTGTTAAATAATAAAATATTTCGAAAATATTAAAATTGTTTTCGTCTTGTGTCTCGTATATCCACTAAACTAAGTAGGTTTTGTCTTTACCATGGATACGCTTGTAAATTTATTTTTAAACGTAATATATTTGTCAAACTAGTGAGTATGAGCATGAATGAATCGGAAGACGAAAATAATTCAGATATTAAAGGGGCCTGGAATACAAAATGTTTCTGAAAAATCTAAAGAACGTTACGAAAAGACATATAATAGTTTCAAAAAGTGGTAAAAGGAATAATGGAAATAATAAATAAATGAAAAATTGAGAAACCAAAAATATCTCCTAGCAGTTTACGGGCTTAGAATTCTATGTTAAAAGCAACAATTTTTTTATATGATTCTATTGATGTTTCTAAATTTTCTATGGTAATTGCATTTCTTAAGAGAAAACAATGATATTAGGCGTTTTAGGAGCTGATAGGAGGGACGATCTGTATAATATGAGCATTCAAGATATTGAAAATCGTGATTCATATATAATTGAGAAAATTTCGAATACCTAAACACATGTGAGCCGCTCATTATTTGCAAATAATTCAAAATTATATAAAACTTCGTACATGAACTATGTACTAAATTTTCGAATTTGTTTTTAAACTATCGTAATGGCAAATTATGTAATCAGGTGGTGGGTAAAGGTATGATAGGATTTCCAATGAAAATTGCGAGTATATAAAATTGCAAGATGTGACCTGTTATACCGGTCATTCTTTTCGCCGCACTTCAGCTATACTTTTAGCCAATAAAGTTGTAGATATTTTAGGGTTAAAAAGACATGGTGGTTGGATATCTTCGGCTATAGCTGAAAGCTATGGTGACGATTCTATTCAAAATAAATTAAATTTTTCTGAAAAAACAATTACATGATAAGCCATCGGCCAACATTGCTTCTGGTTCTGCTGTCTCGCATTCTGCATGTTCTGTCAATACGCTTAATACAAACGATAGTGACCATAAGTCTGCTTTTCCTGTTAGTATTAATAATGTACGTTTCATTTTAATATAAATAATAGCATCGTTGCTATTATTTATCGGGTATGTTTTCACAACAAATAATATAATTTATTTACCGTCCAGTCCTGTCAAAACCAGAACAGTAACTAATTACTGACGCGTTTTTGCTTGGAAACCAGCAAATATAACATACTGTTCTAAAACTAAGTATGGTAAACAATCGGAAATAGAATGGCCGTACAAAAAAGGATTTTTTTATTTGGGATAGCTATTGATAATTGATGACTTTGATACGTTGAAAAATATAGTTTTTTGCAATTCCGGTCTATATATTTTATTCAAAATCGTTCACAATACAAAAAATTTCAGTGGCGTACCTATAAATTTGTTCTCCATTCAAAGGGCTGTTTCTCGGAAGGATAGAGGTGAATCGTCATATTTTTGGGTCAGGAGTCTGTGGTCTAGCGTTGTCCATACATTTTATAGACATCCTGTATACTGTGGATAGTAACTAAAATATTATGATGCATATGATATTCTATATGATATTCTATTGCTTCTTTATTCATTTATTATTTCATTTTTTATTTTCCCAAATGCTAATTTTTGAGGGCCCTGGGTTCCCTTGAAATTTAACCTAAAATTTGGTTTTTACTATATCTTCTGAACCGCTAAGCAAACTAGCAGTTTTATAATAAAACATTATTCAAAATAGAGTATTAATATGTTAGAGACATATTAGATATCTACCCATTTTCAAAAGTATCCTTAAAATATAAGATAATAAGGTAAGAAGTAGAACTAGTAAGTATTTATGTAAGAAACATATATCATCGTTTAAAACGGAGATATATTATAAAACTAGCAGTTTTATAATCTATAATAAAAACATTATTCAAAATAGGGTATTAAAATGACGAAGAGGTATTAGATACCTACCCCATTTTCAAATGTATCCATAAAATATAATTAGATAATAAGGCAAGAAGTATAACTAATAAGTTTATATGTAAGAAATATCCCTTACGTGAAGAACCGTACTATTTTATCATCTACATCTTTGATTGAACATGAAATATATACGACTTTTATAGAATTTGAACCGAGGAAGAGACCAAGACCTGGAGATATACCTCCTTCCGTTGTATTTCAAAGATTGCTTCTTGGTATATGGACGGAAAGGTGAAATGACCAACTAGAAGCGGGAAAGAAGCATAATGAGACCAATGGAACAATAGTAGAAAATGTGACGTCAGCGTATTGGAAAATAACAAATTTCAACTGGACACGATAATGATAAGTCTTTAACCAGACACAACTACTAAAATTCAAAATTAATAACTTTTAATTATGATTTTTATTAATTGGAATAATTGGAAGCCGATTAACATTAGACACTATGACATACAGAAAAGACAGATAAGAACGTGGAGGAGGGATAACTATCCTTATAAGTAAAAATATTCCGCAGATTCTGCTTCCCAATATATACTCCGGGGTAGAAATAAAATATTGCAATACGCTAACCGTAATTGACATTGCTATATGCAAAAACTACAAATATGACTTGAATCTGCTAAGTTCTCCTCTCTTCAGACCATGACCCTATCAGAATGGACATTAGTAGTATGGCCCGAATTTCATCCACAATAAACATATTTCTAAACAAAACTAGACAAGATTCAGATTAATGGACACCCCATGACTATGACTCTAAAGACAGAGACCGAACTCCAGAGAATGAGAAATGCGATAAGTGACGTACGTAATAGAGCCGCCTCTAGAGTTAATCAAAAACCCAAAGAAGTGATGTTTCCAGAAATACTATGTACTTAATTAAATTAAAAAATAAAAATTAAAAATATATGAAACAGGAGGCACAGATCCATTGTTAGAGACAGACCAACGGAACTACAAAACACTATTAAAGGAAGACTAGCTCAATACAGGAAAACCTCTTAGAACAACAAAAATCAAAATTTGAACAAGCGACAACCTCTGCGAGGGCCATGGCAGACTCTGCGAGGGTGTGATCGTTGCTGACCACGATGACCAATGACCAAAATCAACGATGACGTTGCAGACCTGTCCTCTAGGATTAACATCAGACCGTACAGCAACGGCCACTTTGAGGAAAAGAAACATCATATACACCACTGAACAATAAAGCATTCAGACCTGACAATACATGTAACATTATTTTGAAAAATTTCTCTAGAAAAATCGATTCTTTCTCTTATTAAAATTATGTTCATTTAAACTTTAGCACCTACTTCTCTAACACCTAACACCCTAACACCTTCAAATCCGCTATAGTATTCTATTCTATTGTCCCTGGAAAATATCGGCTCTCTAGTGACAGCTATCGTCCTATTTCCTTTCTCAACACAAAATCTAAGGTAACGTAACGATAATTGACTCGAGAATCCAACGTTATATAGACTAGAACCGTACCACTTCCAACCTTTTAGTTTCCGGACGGGTCATTCGACAGTACATAACGAGATTAAGCGCGGTTTTACACAACACGATATTAACGGTATCAGTGACGGTACGTACAGTAGATACAATAAAACCTTTTTCATTATAATTATTATTTAACGATATAATGTTTAACTAGCAAATGTGTTAAATCTGCAGGATCAATTATAAACAGACTAATTGTCGTTATGCGTGAATATCAGATACCAATATACGATATCGTCCTATGTAAAATCTCGCTAATGCCCGATTTACACTGGGCTGGTTTTACAAGCTAGAATAGCAAGTTAGTATTTATTATGATATTCTATTTTGGTTTACTGGCTTGGCACAATGCTAGAGCGGTACACATGATGCTGGAAATTTTAAGTCAATGCTAGTACGTTTGTAGTCTACCGTGGTGAAAAGTAAACAAAAGAAATACAATTTTAGATTGAAATATTTATTTGCGAAATTATTAGAAGAGTTGCTAGAGGAACGAAATTCTATGTAACGATTAATCACGCATGTTTGTCTTTGTAACAGGGAATAGTGACATTTCGCTTAAAATTAATTTCATTTATATATATACACAGAAAATGCAAAACGCAATTTCACACGAAGCTAATACACAAAGCCATAATACTAAATTTGATGGTGGGAGGAGCTACCAACACAAATAATAGAACCCCATCCTATTGAAACTATCCTGGTTTAGATGCTGGTTCCGTTTACATAGAGCTAGAGTTGCTAGATTGCTAACTTACTAGCACTAGTTTGCTTTCTTAGTTTAAAAAACTAGCCTCGTATAGACCAAGCATAACATAGGATAAATACAACAGATTATGACAGCGCTGTTACTTGATTTGACCAAAGAGTATTACACAACAAGGCCTCGTCCACAAAATTCCTTTAGATTTAATTTTGCTAATTAAGAATTATTATTACTTACAGACAGGAAATTTTCCATTCAGATTAATGACACTACTCGATGTTGAGGACGATAAATGCGGGAGGGTAACTCTGACGATTCTCAGCCACTGCTTAGCTACTGCATGTTAGACCTACTGACTTGTATGACGACAAATACTCTACAGTATGCAAACGATACATTAATATACGCAACCTCGTTTGCGGCATATACAACTTCTCAAAATATTAAGTACAATCTAGAGAATTTTGCTAAAGCTGTTCATAAACGAGAGCAAAACTGAACTAAACTTTACGAAAAAAAAATTAGCAACAATCAAAATCTAGAACAAAGCTAAAATTAACGGAAAGTGATTGAAGATAAAAATAAAATACCTAGGGGTTACTTTAGACAAAAGACATCATGCAACGAACATGTACAACAAATCGTACGCGGTGACCAGTAAGTTACATCTCCTCGTCAACTGACGTTCTATATTACCGACCATCCTGGTCAGTGGTCGGGCGGTTTAAGGCGTCAGTAACTTGAATCGAGGTGACTAGTTCGGTGTGGGTTCGCGTCTCGCTGCCGGTAGACCGCATATAAGCTATATTCGTAGAGAGGATTGGCACCCTCTCTGCGGGTATGGTAAGGTGGAAGATTGTTATTGTTATTTTCATTCTCATTGTCATTGCATTGTCATTGTCATTGTCATTGTCATTGTCATTGTCACTGTCGCTGTCGCTGTCACTGTCACTGTCACTGTCACTGTCACTGTCACTGTCACTGTCACTGTCACTGTCACTGTCACTGTCACTGTCACTGTCACTGTCACTGTCACTGTCACTGTCACTGTCACTGTCACTGTCACTGTCACTGTCACTGTCACTGTCACTGTCACTGTCACTGTCACTGTCACTGTCACTGTCACTGTCACTGTCACTGTCACTGTCACTGTCACTGTCACTGTCACTGTCACTGTCACTGTCACTGTCACTGTCACTGTCACTGTCACTGTCACTGTCACTGTCACTGTCACTGTCACTGTCACTGTCACTGTCACTGTCACTGTCACTGTCACTGTCACTGTCACTGTCACTGTCACTGTCACTGTCACTGTCACTGTCACTGTCACTGTCACTGTCACTATCACTATCACTATCACTATCACCATCAGCATTATCATTATCATTATCATTATCATTATCATTATCATTATCATTATCATTATCATTATCATTATCATTATCATTATCATTATCATTATCATTATCATTATCATTATCATTATCATTATCATTATCATTATCATTATCATTATCATTATCATTATCATTATCATTATCATTATCATTATCATTATCATTATCATTATTATTATTTTCCTAGCTATACAGCGCAACTACAACGAACACAAAACAAATTATTCAAAAAAATTTTTATAAACTCAACTTAATGGCTACATCGACCTGGAGCAGCTTCATAAAGAACATAAAATTAGTAGTCAAGAATTATGAAAAAGTAATGGATTGTAAATTTTGTACTAACAAAATAGAGACGACACAACTAACCGGACGTAAGACCTAACTATAAATTTAAATATATACATGAAGGACTACTATACTAACCGACAACTGCAACAATATATTAACAATTATATTTGCCAGGTTTTCCAAATTTTTTTTACAAAATACAGATAAATACTGACGCGACACACAAACATAGACAAAGTAATTATAATATTGCTCAGTGGTTTACCCAATGTTTTGGATATTTGAATATTACAGGCAAGTTGTCTATGTAACTCTAATCATAATCTTGTTAGAGCAAGCCATTCCATCGGAAAGGAGTGAATGGCTATTTACTCCTTTCCGACTGCGTCCACTAATCAACTCAAAAACAAAACTTGAAATAATGCTTGAAATATATCTTACTGTCTTGATCATAAAACATAAATAAAGAGATTAGAAGAGTATCTGTATCGATATCTGCTACAACGGCCAGTAGACCGTACGTAGTACTATACTTAGTACTTACTAAGGAGAATTGGCACCTTCTTTGCCGGTATAGTAGATTAGCAGATTAATACATATCGGAGTTTGACCACTCCCCTATTTAATCAGGTTTCCTTCATTCCTGAAATAAATGGTGGCTATGACTTACCAACCTAAGTTGGACCTGAGCGCAGATGCGGCCATGATTAATAATATGCCGCCCCATCTCCCGCATAAGTGTTCTACTTCTGAGCTAATCTTCGTGATTAGAAAGAGGGTAGATATATTATAATTATCATTATGTAAATTACCTAAGAAATCTACAGGAGTAATATAAAACAATTTATTAAATACCATGATAAATCTATTATGTTGTAACAACATCTTTAATACTATCTTAAAGCAGCCTTTAGTACAAGAGAGCACACCCTTATGAAGGTGAGCCTTTGGACCTTTTCTAAATCATCTCTTAAAACTTATTACTGTACGGTACTGCTCTTAAAAAACGTTGTCACTTCCTTTTTAAGTAATTAATTTCTTACATAAGTAGCTATTAATTAACAGAAATATCCTGAATATATTAACATTTGGCTATCTTTTAGAATCGGGTGCAGGTCACTTATCATTGCCTTCAACCTTTCTCAGCATCTGCAACAGAGCAACAGCAACGGTAATCAAATCTATTTACTATACTAGGGCATTGAATAATAAATAAGTCGTTATTACTCAATGATTATGGTTATCAGAATCATTAAAGAGTGCCGTTCATGTAAGTTTTGAGAATTTATCAGCGAATAATTAGAACGTTTATCTCATTATGTTTTATACTTTAGCAAAACATATACCTACTATAATGAAGTTATCAGTGCTGTGAAAACATAAAAATTATATTTAAAAAAATTGAATTGAAGTTATATATTTTGATTTGTAGTCCTGTTTGCGTGGCTACTTGTTCATTTTCACTTTTGGAAAATGTGGTAAAAAATTGGTAGTTCATTTATAAAGATAGTAATATATAAAGTAAGATTGAAAATACAGTTGGTCAAATATCTGAAACATTTCTGAAACAACTCATTATCTTCAACGTTATCATTAACAAGTAGTAGTACCTTTTTATGTAAGGTATCAAAAAAATATATTTTATAACACAAGTTCATAACTATGCATTTCTACTAAATGTTGAATAAGTTGGTACCCAAAAACAATAAACAGAATAAAATTATTTATTTATTTATTCATTATATACACTGTTCTACAGGTTTGCACCCAATTACAGAACAGGTGGGTACAGCATGTGAAAAAATATTAATAATAATATTATGTTGTAGCGGTTGTAACAAGATAAAAAAAAGAAACAAAAAACTATTTAACATAAACTATTGAAATCCATTGAAATATGACTTCAGATTATTAAGGCTGGTGTTAAAAATATCGATGTTACTGCAGATCCTATTATGGATTCTACACATAAAATGCAGTGGTGAATTTTGTAGCAAATTCGTCCGTGCAACCTCTAGGTGAAAGGTTCTAGTTTGTCTGGAATTCTCTCGTAGGACTGATAGATTCAGTTTAGTCAGAATAGGTGGGCAATCTAAATTATTATGTATAATTTTGTAAAGAAAAATCTGCGAAAAGTATTCACGTCTAGCATTGAATGACAAAAATGCAAATTCATTGAGTAAATCGAAATGTGGATACCCCACAGGTGGATAAACACCATGAGACCTAAAATACAAAAGTTTCAAAAATCTTCTTTGTATATTTTCTAACGTATTTATATGAATATTATAATTGGGGCACCAAACAAGCGACGCATACTCAAGTTTACTTCTAACAAAGGAGCAGTAAAGAATTTTTAGAGTCTTTACACTAATAAAATCACGACTGTTACGTATAATGAATCCCAACGTTCGTAGGGCTTCTCCAGCAATAGTTTGAATATGCGATGAAAACGTCAATTTTGGATCAAAGACTATACCGAGATCTCGGAATGTGGCTGGTCTCTCTAATTTTATACCATCTATATCGTAATCAAAAGTAATACAAGACAAATTTCTTGTAAACGACATGACATTGCATTTAGCAACATTAAGGGGTAGTTTATTAATTGTGTACCATCTAGATAAATTACATAAATTATTCTGAAGTCGCCAACAGTCTTCTATGGTTTTGACAGTTGTAAAGATCTTCAAATCGTCTGCGTAAAGTAAACAGGGCACATCTAATACCTCAGGTAAGCTGTTAACAAATATATTAAATAATAGTGGTCCCAGAACCGAACCCTGTGGTACCCCAGAAGAAGCTAAAAATTTGTATGATTTAAAACCGTTGTAGACAACATATTGACTACGAGAAGTCAAGAAAGACTGAAACAAATTTAAAAGTGAGTCAGTAAAGCCAAATTCATGTAACCTGTGTAATAATAGTGTATGACTCATTCTGTCGAACGCTTTTGAGAAATCTGTATAAATTATGACCGCCTGTCTCTGCATATCCAAGGAAAGGAACTGAGTAATGCAAAGTAAATTAGTGTTCGTCGATCGGCCTTTTGTAAATCCATGTTGATAGATAGATAGTTGGTTTTTAACACTAAAGTAGATATTATCGTGTAATAATATTTCAAGAACCTTTGCAAAGTTACATATTATAGAAACTGGCCTAAAATTAGAAATGTCAGATTTATCACCTTTTTTATATATTGGACAAACTTTAGATTCCCTCCAAACTTTGGGAAAAGTACAAGTAGATAGACACAAATTATACAGAGCTGTTAATGAATAGAAAAAAATATGGACGTAATCTCTAATCAGAAAAGAAGGGACACCATCAGGTCCCGTAGTCATTTTGTTCTTAAGCTTCTTTATTGCACGCTTGACATCTATTTCATTAAAATGCAATACCTGAACATTCGAATTATTACAATGAATATTATTATTATTATTATTATTATTATTATTATTATTATTATTATTATTATTATTATTATTATTATTATTATTATTATTATTAAAAATTCAATAAGGGCAGAGGACAAAGTCCTATTATGCCCATTACAAGAAAAAAAAAACAACAAATAATATGCCTGTGACAAGTAAGTACATACAATTAAATTACATTTACATTTACAATTAATCGGTGTGAGCACTGACAAACAGTAACAAAATGACCAATAAACACTTAAACTTACAAATAGTAGACAAATGCACAAATTTAATTGAGAAACCAATCTAGCCAAAAGCGATCATATAATTGTCAATCTTATTTTTAAAAGAATTAATTGATTGAGCATCTAATACATCAAAGGGCAGATTATTCCAAAAGTCAAAGTTCCTGTTACTAAGAAAATACTGTCTAGCCCGTGTCTTGAATGATTCCTTTTTTAATTTATACTGATGTCCACGCAGGCGAGCATCTGTGTTGAGTGGAAAAATTGAAGCTAGGCCGCCAAAGTTGTACTTCATAATGCGGAACGTTAGAATCAGGTCGCCTCTGAGACGTCGTTGCTGAAACGTTGTAAGATTGGCTAAGTCCAATCTCTCTTCATATGACGGCCTAACAGGGCCAAAACAAAGTCTGGTGGCACGGCGTTGAACTTTCTCCAACATTTCTCGGTCGCGAACAAGTTCAGGGTACCATACTGGACCGGCGTATTCGAGAATCGGACGAACATACGATTTATACAGTCGGCAACACGTATCAAACGACAATTTGGAGAAAGATTTTTGTAACAAAAACAGTCTAGCGTTGGCACGTTTGCACACTGCAGCGATATGATCACTCCACGTTAGATTAATGTTCACTGTGAGTCCGAGATCGTTATGTGATAATACGCTCCTGAGCGACTGACCGTTAATGGAGTATGGAAAGTTAGGATTGTTTTTGCCCAGGTGGAGAACAACACACTTATCAGTATTCAACGGAAGCAGCCAATCCTTGCACCACACCGTCAGGGAGTCCAGATCTTTTTGAAGACTTAAATAATTGCTAGATGGATTAGCATATAATTTCGTATCGTCAGCTTAGAATGACAAAGAGCTCGACAAATGATATGGTATATCGCTTACATATATAATAAATAACAGGGGACCAAGAACCGAGCCCTGAGGAACTCCACTGATCACTGGCCAAATATCGGAAAAGGCTTGGCCGACTCTAACTTTGAAAGGTCTTTTGTCCAAAAAATCAGCTATCCATGAACAGAGTTTGCCCCGAAAACCAAAGTGATCCAATTTGTGCAAACGGGGGACTCTGTCGAAAGCCCTAGAGAAGTCAAGATATATTATGTCCATTGGATCTTTCTCGTCAAAGGCTTTAGTCCAGGCGTTGACAAAACCGTGCTGCTGCGCAGGGATAATATTCCTATCTATCATGAACTGGCTCATTTGTTTAGCAATAATCGATTCCATTACCTTGCAGACAACCGGTAGCAAACTAATAGGACGATAATTATTCGCATCAAGCTTATTTCCCTTCTTAAATATGGGCGTGACAGAGGCAAGTTTCCACATCGAAGGTACATAACCCTGCTCAAAACAGGCGTTCATTAATTTGGCTAAGGGGTGAGATATCGATTCCGCACATTTCTTCAATAGGAAAGGAGATAAACCGTCAAGGCCAGGTGAAGAGTCACTACGGAGGTCCAATAGACGAGCTTTTATTTCATCCGCCGAGAAGTGAGTGTCATTAAGCGAGAGCTGAGTACGTGGCGTAATTGGCTGGGGAAGGTTATTGTGTAACGGTTCATTGGTAAAAGCTCTTGAGAAACACATAGCTAGATTTTCAGCAATTTCGGCATTAGATGTACATAGGCGACCGTCGGACTTTTGAAGTAAAGGTATTGACACCTTAGAGGAGAGAGTAGACCGAATGTATTTGAAGAATTTTTTGCTATTGCCACTACTTGCTATTGACTCTTCGTATGTCTGGCGTGATGTAGCCAGAAGTTGTTTGACTGTATTAGAGAATCTTCGATACGCCAAAAAATTATCATACTGATTAGACAGCTTATACCTTCTCCACAGATTTCTTTTATGATTTATCATCTGCAAAACTTCGAAACTAATCCAGGGTTTCAAACTGTTGCGATAAACCTTACGTTGCGTGGTATTATCACGTAAACATTCGGTCACCACTCTGTGAAAGCTATCCCACATTGTTAAACAGTTGTCACCCATAACGTAGTCCCAATCAGTTAATGAGAAAAAGTGATTTATTTTTGCAAAATCGGTAACATCGTAACTGCGATAATTGGAATAACTATGAGATGGTAGTAAGTTCATCTGAATATGTCCTGTGACCACTGCGTGATATTCCGATAGGGGAAGAAACTTCTACCGACGAAACAAGCTGTTCATCATTGACAAAAACAAGGTCAAGAAGTGACGGTTCGTTATTCACACGAAAGCGAGTGGGCTCCTTCATTAATTGTATTAAATTTGAATTCTGAATGATTTTAGATTAGATTAGATTATATGTAGTGTTATCATTCATATCATCATCGTTTGTAAAAAAACCACTAAAAAAGTTTGCAAAAGCATTCAAAATTTCATCTGAAGAGTTTAGAGACCTTCCGTTATAATGCATCAGATTTGAGATATTGGTTAAACCCTTTTTATTATTAATAAACGCCCAAAAATTAGCAGGATCGCTTGTTATGTTGTTTTCAACAGTGCGTACAAAATTTTTATATGAAGTGTTAATTTGATTTTTTATGTTAGCTCTAAGAACTTTAAATTCTGTTAGTGCGTTAATATCCCCTTTTTATATCTCCGCCAGATTTTATGTTTAAGACGAATATTATTAATAATACTGCGATTGAACCATGGCGGATATGTTAAGTTAGGAATTGGTTTATATTTTCGAACATGAGCTGCAAAGGCGGAGTTTAATTTAGCATAGAATTCCTCACATGCAATATTGACATCATCATAGTGTGAAATAAAAGACCAGTCGATATTTAATAGAGTTTCATACAATTGAAAAAAATTGACTTTTCTAAAATTATAATAACTAGTTAAGTCTTTAAGAAACCTATTCTTACAGTCAAATACTAAAGGTAAAATTATAGAAAGAGCAGGATGATGCTTGTCTTCCTTTGTAATAGGATCCATACATTTTTCAACGTTATATCCATTTGTGCACAACACTAAGTCAAGAATTTTGTTAATGTGATTATATTCAAAATTTTGTAATAACAAATATTAGTAAAATTCAAAAAAGACAAAATTTGACGATTTGTCGCGAAGATAAGATGCATAATTACTAATATTAAAATCGCCAACTACAATAACGTTGTTTTTATGGACACAATCTAGGGTACTTAATATATCAAAAAAAAATTCGGTGGTATATAAACTACAAGAACAAATATTGACTGATTGTTAAAAAAAAACGTTAGCGCCTACTATATCCACAGTTGGTATAATATCGAGTCCAGCATGATCCAGATTAATGCTTGTTGATTGAAAATAATTATTGATTGCAATAAGAACACCCCCTCCCCTAGAACGACCTATAGCCGTGAAATTTCGATCCGATCTATAAATGGTATAATTGGAACTAAATACCTCAGCGTCGTAAACTGTCGCGTCCAGCCAAGTCTCAGTAAGAGCCAAAATAGGATAATTGAAGCCAACAGAAGCATTATAAATATCAACAGTTTTGGTTTTAAGACCACGTGTATTTTGATAATAAATTATACACTCTTTACTACAATCCCCTGCGATAGCAGTATGAGAACGAGTGGAACACAAATTGATTTCCGATATATGATTATCAGATGACTCTGATTGCTATTTTACAGCCAGAATATCGTTACGCAGTTTATCTCTCGCGCGAATATATGCTGTGCATTTGTTTATATCCCAAGCAGCAGGATCCGTCGGAACATCCCTTAACTTTGAACAATTAGAACAGCAAAGAAGATCTTCTTGGCAAGCACTTACCTCATGGTTTTTACCACACCTAGGACATGAAACAGCTTTATCACAATTTTTCTTTAAATGATGAAATTCGTTACAGTTAAAGCAGCGAGAAATATCAATTGCATCAAACACGGAACAATTATCATAACCAATGAATATATTACCAGCCTTAATAATCCTATCATATGTTAGTCTATCAAGTTCTACAATTGTTTGATAAATATTTTTATTTCTTTTTGTAGAGATAAATTTAATTAATTTACAGTGGCTGTTCAGAGAGAATATATTAGTATTCAGCTTCATGATGTAATCCACAAGCTCCTCTTCCTGATATCTGCTGGTAATACCAACTATTCACACTCGAGGATTCAGTCCAAGTATTTCTTTGACCTCGTACTGGTCTGATAAATTGTCCTCTGCAATTTTCTTAAGTTTAGCGTTGTCCTCCTTGTCTCTGCATCCAATTAAAATACCACCATTTTTAATATTCTTCACTTTAGATAACTTAATATCTGCTTCGACAGGGTTGATTTTGCTATTTATATCAGCTTTAGTTTGTGTATTACTTTGTTCTTGATTTTTTGGACACACACAATATACTTTTTCTTTTCAGACATCACGCTTTCACACCTCTCTTTTACACCCGCTTTCAATAAAAACTCAGCAGCCAGTTTTATATGACGTATCCAGACACACAATATTTTTAGATAGTGTGCTTAGCAGTATACAGCAGTGATGATGATAAATAGTGCCAACGAATCCTATAAAGTGGTATATCAAGAACAAAAAACAGCAAAAGAAAGTAGTGAAGAGATCACTGCATTATAAAAAACAGGAATTAATAATATACAGATTAGTTAAGGTGGAGACCTCTATCAATAAATTGGCATCTCTAATCAGTGATAGTAGTACAAATATTGAGACCATGTCATCTGTAAGTGGCAAAACGGGACAGTAAAATGACATAGACTGCTGCTACAAATTAATCGACTATTTTATTAAAAGGGACTTCGTAACAAAATGTTCCTGGTCAGGGAATACTCGTTTAGGAGGCCATTTAAGTTTTTTAAAAACTTTAGAAGTGGTTTTTTAAAAATAATTTTAAAATCGATCAGTTTTTTAAAAGAATTATAAAAAAACAGCCAGCAAAGAAATGAATCCAAAAAAATTGCTTCGACGCATAAGAGTAGACCATGTAACTTAAAATATAAAAAGTAAATAATACAATAAAAAATAATTATAGGGAACAAATTAAAAGAGTAGATAACTAGAATAGTGACCACTGTAATAATGAGGAGACCAATACAAACCGATAAAGCGTTTGTTTTTAAGTTCTATCCCTAATACAAAATCTTTGAGTTAGAAAAAAGTAGTCCCTTCTTGAAATTCTAAAACAATATCTGAGTTTCAAATTAATAATATATATCTACCGTTTTGGTCAATATTGCTGAATTAATATTTCTTCTACTGGCGTTTTCAGTTTGAGCTAATTCGGTCCCTCTTTTTGTAACTTGAAGTAGTGGTTTATTACCCGCATGTATCATATTCTTGATATGAAAGAATTTGCTGTCGAAAATATATGCTCTGAGTGAAGATGAAATTCCAAAGTTTTTAACATTGACCATTGTTGGTAATATAGTTTGGACCCTATGTACCTAGTAGTCTACATAGTACTCTAACAAAGAGTTATCTAAATCAAGGCATGTTTCGTACGTTTTAGATGAACATAATGTAATAGTGCAGAAAAACATCAGACTGTGTTTGTACGCATCAGACGGTAAGGTATTATTAGTGAATATTGTGTAGGGGTTCTAGCCTATTTATGTTCCTGCTTCAATAAATAAATAAATTCCAGTGTGCTAAACAGTCAAGTTCTCTTACAGTCAGATGTATTTCAGAAGATAGTTTACATATTGGTAAAAATTTTGAGACATTTTCAATGTTTCTTGCGCGCCATTTTGTCCTATAGCTGCCCAAAATTCCGTCTCTCCAACCCACCAAATACATAAGTTAACCAAATGAAAAAGATCAGCTACTGGAAAATACTGAATCATGTATATAGGAAGTTCTAATAGAGGTGAGTCACATTTATGGTGAAAACCATAGATTTTGGCTCGGAATCCTGCATCGGCTCTTTTGGGGCAATCGCTACGAGGAAAATAATTACACCGTGAAATATAGGAATATTCACCTACTGTTGCCTACTACTGTTTGCCTACCTACTGTTGTTGTCAGATGCACTTCTGACGTTTTGACTATTCACCTGAAACAAAATAAATATGCAAGGTTGTTTAATGCTTCAGAGTAATTTGAATCGAATTAACGAGTGATGTCTTCAAAACAACTTACCTCTGAACGCTCAGAAGTGTAATGTTATGTCCTACACAAAAGAAAATACTATTCGATTACACTCTGGGCAATATTACATTTAATAGGCCTGCGTTTGTCAAGGATCTTGGTGTGTTGTTTGATGAAAAGCTATCATTCAATGAGCATATGTCTTGTACAATCAAATCTGTTTATAGAAGAATGGGATTTGATCTTCGCAATTCTAAGAATTTTATAAACATGGAAACGTTTAAATTGCTGTATTGCTCATTTATACGCTCCAAGCTCGAGTATGCAGCTATTGTTTGGTCACCTATTTATAATAACTATCAGACTGCGATTGAAAAGGTTCAGCGAAGATTCATAAAATCTGCGCTTTACTTTATTGATGGTGAGTATGTTCCCACTGGAATAGCAAACAACATTTTGCTGCAGCGTACTAAACTTTGCAGTCTCTCTTCAAGAAGAATAACCTCTTCAATTATTCACTTACACACAATTCTGTATAGCCCCATTAAGTCAGAAGAACTTCTATCTCAGATCGCCTTTAAAATACCATCTTTTAATTAGCGAAACAGTGCTGCTTTTAAGTTGCCTCAAGCACGGACAAATTCTATGATCGCATCCTCATTGTATCAAATGATCACGCATTATACAAACATAGAGAATTCGCTTGATATATTTGTCTATTCTATTGAGCATATTAAGCGAATATATTCTGTTTAGGTATTTTTATTTATTTTTTTTTCTCCATATTTTTATATCTTTGTATTCTCTATTTATGTTTTTTTTTAATTTCTAACTTTGTAATATGTAGGTAGCTTTGTGAGTTTATATATATATTATTATGTACAATTTTTATTGATGTTGATTTGTGTATTTCTTTTTAGATTATTTTATTGTACTCACTTTATGTATTTTACTCTATGATTCCTCATCCCGTAACTGGGTAGATATTGTGGGTGTAATTCAACGCTGGTTGGGGCTTTAGTCCACAGAGTAGTTAGTTTCACACAATATTGTGATATTGTGTAATACCTAAAAATATATAAAAAAATAAATTAATTAATTACTTAAATCTTTTTTTTGAGCCATGTTATTTATCTTTAATAAGTTATCGGGCTTTGAATCACATATGAAACATCGAATTGTTAAATTTATTTGCTAATGACCTATAGATATTCCATTAATCCTATTTCTTGCACAGATAATGTCATAAATGCATTTAAATTATCAGGCTTTGATTTTCCATAATAAATACCAATCACCATTGGTTAATTTCTGGTAATTCATAAATGCGGCATAATATGGCCCAGAATGCATCCCTTGAACTTTTATGAATTGGTAAACCGTCGACATTAATCAGGGAAATGGTGCTTGGTTTCAATATTCATGTGGTAAGTTCTTGGTGCCAATATTCACCATTTCCCATTTTCCGGAATTTTATTACCTGGGGAGAGTCTAAAGGCGGCTTAGTATCTTGTGGCACAATGTTGGGAATTCTGTTATTAACAATTTTCATCAATTGTCTCAAAGCTTTTTGTTTAATATTGTAACTAGTACACCACTCCCGTAAATCTTTGCAACTCCATGTTTTTTAACAATTCATCTATCACTTTTCTCATCATCCATGTAAAGCAGTTCTACTAACCATTATTTTTGTCAGAATCATTATTGTTGTTTATCAAATTTTCATATTCAGTTTTCTGATGTTTCGGTACTAGAAAATGATGGGTTTGTTGTTATCGGCCTCTAATGGTGATAGAAAAACCATCATGAGACTGATAAATAACTTTCACCCAGCTTTTTTTACTTTTATCTTGAAATGTCCACTTTTCTTCACTTTTAACCGTTTTTCGAGAAAACTAGGCATATAGACATTGCTAATTGCTGACTTTTTAACTTGACGTACATTATCAATGTCTTATAGAGGTATTGAAAAAAGTCTCATAGAATTATTATACACCTTTTAGATTTTAAAGCTGCTTTTATAACGATTTTATGGAGACGATTATGAAGATTGGTTTTAGAACGTAGTTTTTTAATGGTTTTTAATAAATCCAATAGTCACCAAATTACAGGGTTTAATTGGGTTATAGGTTTTGTATGTATACAACATGATAAAACTATATTAGTAATAATTCAGACCTTATTAAATGTAAATGAAACCAAGAGACCATTAAAACTAATTAGTTTTATGATGGAAATTTTATATAAGTTACAACAAAGTGGTTGTAAGGGCAAAATATCTTAACGACAAATAACCTTTTTCTCTTGGTCTTATAGGTGCTTTACAATTTATCTAATAAGAGTAAATATACTTAAAGCATATTAGACGATAATCATAGCATCTATAAGACTAAAAACTATTTCGTAGTCCTATCAGTTTTACATTGTTACTTAGGTGGTACTGGTACTAGTATTGGCATTGTTATTGTTATGTTTTTTAATTTGTATTGTCTAGACAGATTATCCTCTGACATCTGACTCTGTTGTTTTAAAATTTAATTTTTCAAATTATTGTTTTATATATTAATATTTATTTAAATTTAGATTTTTTAATATTTAAAAACGAACCCATCTGAATAAGCAAGCCTGAAATGCTGAAATAGATCTCATCTGTTGTGGTTGATTGTGTTCCAATACATGTCCAGTGGCAGTTATTATTTATTCGTAAATCAGATAATACAGGATTATTTGAAATTGCTCTACTTTGCGAATAAATTCATTAAGTACGATTTTTTTTAACTATTTGACGATTATCTTGACCTTTCAAATTAATTAATGTTTGATTTATAATTTACGCGCACCGTCCAGTATTGTTCTAATATTTTATTTACTTGTACTTATCAGGTTAATTTACAGTTTGAAAAATTCCATTAATGAGTAATTGTGAAATATTAATAAATCTTGCGACAATTTTTTAATTCGGAATATACTTTTTTGCTAATGTTGAATGAGCGTGCTTATATTGAATAATTAATAATATCGTCAGCATATGCCTTACAATTGTCTGTTCTTCGGCAATGGTGTCAAAATTTTAACTACAGTGCACTATAGCAAACTGAGGCACTGCCTCGTCCTACTGGCCACTGTATAATGTCCAAAAATGAACTTGAATTTTATAAATCAAGTTTTTTGTGTATACAGTAATGGTAACATTACAATAGCGTGAAGTAAACTTACTCTGCAAAATAATTTTACGATGGAACTTTACACCTTACTTACAAGTAATTTGTCATCAGTCTTTACTAAACTGTAACGTTTTATCAGTATACGTAATATTTAATTTATAACGGGCAAGACAAATCTATATAAAAAAAGTACGTTAAGTTATTCCACCCTTATAAAATCTTTTTGAAGTCTCTTACTTGAGTAACGATCATGAAAGTCAAAGAGCAAAGGTACGTCGCATTTTGTTTTGTACGTCTTTAAAATCAACGTCAAAGCACATAATTATAATGCAATATCTCGCTGAGCTTTAGGAAAAATCAAACATCGCACTCACAATAGTCATAGCTTTAGTGAATGAGCATTACAATACATGTTACCCCTCAATTGATTTCTTTATTACAATAATAATTACATACCAAAACTACAATCGCACGTGTAACTTCCGGTTCAAAGGGGCGACATAATTACGTACCGGACATCTTAGATTCGTGGGAAATAAGACGGCAATATGTGTTGACTTAATTCTTAACTTTACAGTGAATTTGAATGACTTGAATAGTAATAATAGGCTTTCGAATTTCAACGCTCGTTATGTGCCATTTCTTGACTTGTTGGGTGTAGTGTTTGACTAGCAATTCGTATTAGGCTTAAAAATGTAGATATACTTTTAAAATGATTAAAATAGCTGATCGTTTTAGAAAACAAAAATATCTTAGTACTTTACCTACTGAAAAACAAAAACTTTCCATTATTATACATTTTGTACTTAAAAGTGAAATAACCTTATAATAAATACCCAATAGGTAGGTACTTTATTTTTTTTTATATTTATTTTTACATGAAAAATTTCGAAATGACGGCTTTCGTAGTTCAAAAATATTTATCTAGCTCTTCATTGTATACCTAAACAGCTATATTCAAAAAGCTATTATAAATTTTAATTAATATCCACATATTTCATAAAGAGTGTCTTTAAATGCATGTCACAGTTTCAAGCTTTAAAAGTTAAAGGCCTAAAACTACTAACTTTTAGAGATAGACTGAAATGGTTTTAAAATTATCATAATTAATCCCTCAGAATTATTTATATAGATTGTCAATTGTTTTTGTGTAAAATAAAACAAATTAAAGATGAATGGTGGAAAAGAACTTGTAGTCATTGATAAAGATAATGTATTTTTAACACAATTTCGATGCCGAAGATATTTGCTGTACTCATAATTTAAAGCAAACAATAAAATATCAAATATCATTAGAAACAAAAAATTAAAAATATATATTTTGAATCAGAAAATGTAAATTAGATAGCCATTGGGGGTACGTCGGAATAAATTATGGAAGGAGTGGAGAACCTAAGAAAATAACATCCTGTACAAAGCGATTCAGAAGTACTAGAAAAATAATTGGAGACAGGAAAAGCGCCAAATATTTTTTCTTTCCCGTATAATAAATCAGTTTTTGGCAATAAAATTTATTAATACCTTTTAAAGGATAGGGTATTGCTTTCTCTATTGAGCCCTTATGTTCAAAATTGATCTCATTAAATTAATTTTTTTATTAAAAATCTAAAAGATTATATTAAAGAAAATATGGAACAAGATATGTTGTGAAATATAAGAGGAAAGTAATTGACAAATTGATTAAAATGGACATATTGTATTAAAAGCTAAAAAAAGACAAAACCATATATTTTTTAATATTTTAGGTAATATACAATGATCGAATATGTTTTTAAAATTTTACATAGACAGGAATTAATGATTAACAATCTCAAATTGCTAACGAAAATTTATAGCTTATATCCTGGACAAACTAATTTCAAAACGGGAAATTTTTACGTTATTTCTAGGCAAATATATTTAAGTCTCACTTACTACAAAAAATTGGATTACCATAATATATTAGAGAGTTGTTTAGGGAAAAACAAACTATTTGCAATAAATGTCCGTCGTGACTGAGGCTATAAATGCAAGTTGACGTTGCGACAGCTAATAGATTCTTCAATTCTGTTGTATGCCATAATAAGGACATATTCCATATTTGGCGCTTTCTCTACATAATAGGCGTAAGAGTCTTTTTTTTTGTTATTCCGAATTCTATTTTTCTTTTTGATACGGGATTGTAGATAGTCTGTGTGAACATTATTAATTACGTAGTTTTGTCAAGCATCACAGAGCACTAGTTATGCTACAGTTTATTTATAAATCGTTTACTAATTCTAGAATATGCTGATTCCGTTTGATCCTCTGATCTTATCCGAGATTAATAATTCCTAGAAAGTGTTCAATGTACTGCGACTAGGCTTTCCTTTGGACGAGTTAGGCAATCTTACAGAACGGCAAGACTCACAGACTTTCAACTTCGCCGGCTACGAAGAGATCTAATTTTAACATTTAAAATTAAATATTATTTTGGTAACCTGTATTCAGTTTATTCGTTGAGCACTGATGGTCGCCGAAAAAAAATTTAAAACTAGAGTAAAATAGTTTTTCTACAAAACTGTTACAAGTGGGCTTTTTAATTGTCATTTTTGATGTTAAAAATGTCATTTTTGACACGCGTGTTAAATGTAAGTTACTTTTAACACTAGTGTTAAAAGTAAATCAAAGTTTATTTAAATTTTGTTTTGAAAATTAATAAAACGTTTTAACAAACACATGAACAACTTTTTATTTTAAATAAGTACAAACCAACATTTTAACTAGTTATTACTATTAACATTTATAGTAAAATTAGAACAATTTGAAATTGTAATTCCCTGCGGAGTCATCATACTTAAGTTGGTTTTACTGTCAACATGTGTGACACATCTATTTTCTGTAGAAATACTACTGGTAGTACTGGTGGTCTTGCTAGTAGTTGCAGCCTTCAGCTACCGTCGAAGATTTCCATCCTCCATGTATCTTGATCGTAGTAAGATTTGCACCAGAATCTGCTAACAATGTCGCCGATGAACGACGAAAACAGTGTCCTGTGTAGAGTTGAGGATTTGGTAGATTCAAGAACTCTGCAATGTCGGCAGGCATTTTACCAAACATGTTAATTCCGACTGGATTCTTCACACATTTATTCTTCATATATTTAACAAAAAGTCGTCTATGGTCAGCGTTGGGTGGCCGGAGTGCCATATACTTTCTAAAAAAGTTTAAATAGAATTCACCAACAACACTGAAAGTCCGAGGCACTTTCGTTTTAGTATCTGGTATGGTCACAACAACCGAAGTGCCCAAATATTCGATATTGTCGATGGTCATCTGACACCCACTATTGCTGCGACTTTCATCATCAGATACTTTTCGTCTTCTGCTTCTGTTAGAAATTTGTCGATATGCGTCTTCGTCAAAACTTTTGACTTTTTTGCTTGATATCCTTCACCCTTCCGTTTTAAAAAAGCAATAAGTTTATAATGTTTGCTTATATCTTGATCTTGCTTTATTTTTAACATAGTTTTGATCATGGAATAATTTGACCACAGCGTTGACGATTTCCATATCTTGGCTTTTTCCTCAAAATATGCCAGTAAAACACTTTCGTTACATTTCCCAGGGACCTTTTTAATGTTGCACCATTCTGAAAAGCGTCTATAAGCGATTTCGTACTGTTCCTTTGATTTCGCCGGCAATAATTCCAATGTTGCTCGACTGGCGGCTTCTTCGATTTCAGCAGGGATGGGGTAACTAACAACAGCACTGGTTGCTACGAAAATTTTGGTTCATAAACATTGCGATCTGTGTGGTATTTTTTGATTTCTTATTTTTATTGAGTTTAAAGTTCTTCCGATTGTTTTGTAGAAGTTAAAAAACTCGCTACGCTCGTTTCACTCACAAAATAAAATCTTACTTTTAACACGTATATCATAAATAACTATTTTTATTTCTAATAGAATTTTTACAATTTGGCATCTTCCACCATTTCTAATTGGCGCACCAACAATGAACTCCTTAAAAAATAGGCTGGATGCTCATAAACTGTGTTTTTTAATTATTAACTAAATGTATTTCTGATACATCTGAAATACAAATGAACTCTACATTAAAGGCAAGTTGACTGCAATACAGTAATAATTGAATATGCTATATTTCTACAGTACTTACAGTAGTACCTACTCTTTATCTTCTAAGTTAGTTAAAGAATAAATTAAGTATAAATTTTGTACTTGCCATAAAATGTATGCTCACTTAACATAAATAAAAACGATAATTAGATTACCATTCCAAAGAGTAGAGAAGTAGAGAGAAGTATATTATGCAATGTATAATGCAAAATACAGGTAAGGCATTATTGAAACATATTTTTATATACAAAATGACACTTTTTACTAGTTTTTTTTTGAAAACTAGACGAGCATGCATTTTTCTTGACAATATGAATCTATTAGGTACATTATAGTTTAGTTTTTGTTTAGTTTAATTGAGTTTTTGTCACACTGAAAAAGTAAACATTAATTAAATAAGCCCTTGCACCAAACAGATCAGTCAAGGGTTATTTTTGAAACTAAGTTTGCCTAACCAAAAAATCTCACACAGAAAAAAGCAGATAAGTAAAAAATACCAAAAATCACATCACTATCGCGCACTTTCGTATTTTTGACGCTTCGAAAAACTCTCTGTTTTCGTTCTCAAAATACTAAATATACTCCCGTCAAGAATTCACATGTCTGACGTCGCAGCTGACGTTACACATTTTACATGTTTTTTATTGTCAACGTAATTTTAGGATATTTGATGGCGTTAAAAACAATTTTTTGCAATTTAGTGCAATATATAATGCAAACTTTTAGTGTAGTATATAGTTTTATTACTATCAGTTGCAGTTTCTTAAATATTTTGATCAAAATATAATGAATTATTCATTTATTCGTATGACGTAAGTCGTCTGAATTCTTGTCGCGAGTATATATCTAAACTATGTCAAGTTTAACAGTTTAAAATTTGTTTATCTGCTTCCATAGAGATGTTAAATGATTTTTATTTTATTGTTACTTACTTCTTCTTGTAGCCAACAATGATCAATGTTTACTGAACAGTTTAACACACACTTATCTCCGTTCAACAAAATAATCGCAGTCTATTTTATTTTTCTTTTTGTTGCGTTATCTTCCTTCTCTAAAATTTTTGCCGAACCCCATTGAATCAAATGACCGTTTTCCCAAGTGTTTTCGCAAATGTTGGATTTTTCAAATTCTCGCCTTTATATAATTTTTATGTTCCTCAACTCTAACATTCATAGGCCGAGACGTTTCTCCAACATAATGTTTATTGCATTCACGAGGTATACTGTAGATGGAATTTTTTGAATTTTGTATATCATTTTTTAGACGCGTTTTAGACAAAAATGATCGTAAAGTATTAGTTGTCAGAAAAACTGTTCGAATATCAAATTTATTACCGATTCTTTTTAACCTTTCTGATAATGTATGGAATTTTTATTGTATAATTAGTTTCTTTTATTTGTCTTAAGGTGTTCGTTTTATCTGTAATATTTTTTAATGTTCTATCAACAAAATTTAGAGGGTATTTATTATTTATTAAATTATTTTTTATAAATTTTAGTTCGTTATTAAAAATATCATTGTTTGATGAAATTAATTTTGCTCTATCATATAAACATTTAACAATACCTTTCTTAATATCAATGTGATGGTTAGATCTAAAATTTAAAAATCTATTGGTGTGAGTTTGTTATCTATAAACACTTGTTTCTACAGAATTTCATGTTTTTTAATTGAAATATCTAAAAATGGTAGTATATTATTATTTTCTGTTTCCAAAGTGAATTTTATTGTTGGTTCTTTATTGTTAATATCATTTAAAAATTCATTTAATTCTGTAACAGTGTAAAAATGTCATCTACATATCTCCACCAGATAGTTGATTTTATATTTATATTTTGAATATAATTTTCTTCAAAAAAATCCATAAAAATATTACTTAAAATTGATGATAATTGATGAGTCCATTGCCATTCCGAAATTTTGTTGACAAAATACATTGTTTAGTCGAAAATATGTTGTCTTTATGCATAGACTTAGTAATTCCATTATACATCATATGTTTAATTTGGCAAAAACCCAATCAAACTAAAGAAAAACTAAAATTATGCCACAAATAAATAGCTTCAGACAATATTATAGTTTAGATTCCTGAAATAACTTTTAGCAAATTTTTTTGCAAACTTATCTATACAAATCACAAGATAGGAAGGTATATTTCCAATAAAGACACAATAAGTCCACAACGGTTTATTTTACAATAAAAACGTAACATTTTACATGTCGAATGAACTGTGAAACTAGCAAACACAAAATATGTTTTATAATCTCGACTTTACTCGTTATAGACTAACACTTTCAGTTCTTACCTCGTTGTAAAACAAACTCATTAATATGACTAATAATATGTTATGCAGTGAAATAATGTTTTTATTAACATGTTATAAGGGCATAGACAAAGTTTACTACCTGTGCCCAATATAGGTAAATGCAAATATAGCTTAATTGCTAATGTGAAAACAAACGACAATCAAAAAGTACATACCTAGTTGTATAATGAGACAATCCATAAATAATTCGAAGACACAGTAAAATAGATTAAATAATAAAAAAAATCGAAACACGTCATACCTGCACACGGATAATGAACAAACTTGTGCACTTACACATGGAATGGAGCATGGAGACGGTCATAACCATTCTTAAATGAATTATGCAGCAACAACAGAGTATATAATTATTGGTTAACAAATAAAAACATAGTATTTTCAAATCGTTCATTTAAGTGCTTCAAGTTGAATTCCAGTGATGCAATAGTAATGTTTGGTATTCCATAGTTATTAAAATTACATAAAACACAAACTATACTGCTTCAAAATGGGAAGATCTTTGGCTTCGAAGTACACACCATAACCTCACAAAACTTAATGATGCCGCCGACATAAAATGGTGTAAGATATCCTTGGGTATATTTCGCCATTATAACGTAACTGGTGGTACCAAATAGTCTTCCTTTGACCTCAGGAGTCTGGATGAACTACTATTCTAACATATTTATTTAAGTGAAGATATAATTTAACTAACGAAACGCACAAATTCGACAACATAGTATATAAATTCGACTGGAAGCTCTAGAATGTTTTATACCACGGAGTAATTTCCTAATGGTATTACAAAAATAATCCATTTTCAGTTAACTATTTTTTAATTTAAAATAAGTTGTAATATTTATAAAGCTATTTGTTTCACAAAAAATATATCTATAGAAATTTCTTATTGGAAGTACTATTTTAACTCAGTCTAATCTGCAATTCTAGGAACATTTATTGGACATCACAGTCAAGAAGATATAGGTTCATATACCGTAAATTTCATTACTTTACATCAAACATTTTCAGAAATGTAGATAATAAATGTAATATACCTAATTTTTCATTTTTGTATTTGCCGCATTTCACAAACATTAGTAGTTTAGACCTTTCTCTGGTTCATCACGAATTTTAGGTCTGAAACAATAAAAAAAACCTCCACAAGGTATAACCTACAACAGTAACTAACTACGATTTAAATAATGAGGCCTAAATTTAATACAACCTATCTACTACTATTCATGAAATAAATGGACCAAAGTTTACTATTGGTATTAATGAACCGGGAGAATACATTATCACTAATTGACAAAAATAAGGCGAATAATGAACCTAAGTAATGTAATTTATCGTATTGTTTGCGAGAAAATGAAACGCGATCAAAGTGGCTCGGTAGAGCACTCTCACCCCCACTGATAGCATTTGCGGAATTGTAATTGAATGGCCAATTACAGCCCCCTCAAAGACCATTAGTGGTATACAGGGCAAATGTAATTAATGTTATTATCCTTACTTAAACCACTTCCTCTGATCGTGATCTCCAGTGCAAATCAGCAGGATGTACTACGATGGTGTGCAGCATTTTCTCAGTTTTTTAATATTCATGAAAAAATTGACATATTAATTGATACTATTCTCCAAAATTTCTTGAAAGTCTATTTATACAGTATGCGCCAAAAGTATGGAATAAATTCAATAAAAACGAAACAATTATTTTTTGGGAAAAATCCTAGAACAGGTCGATTTTTAATTTAAAAAATACATATTTTAGCGTAAAAGGAGATTTTCAAATGTCATTTGTTTTCGAGTAATGACGTCATCGATTTTTTTTTAAATGGCAACACCATATTTTTTTTTCCTTGATTCTGAAAGACCGTTTAATTCTCTATCAGACAGTACTAAAATTTTGCCCCTTACATAGGAAAGTTTTCGAGTAAATGACGATTGTATGTTAGAAAACGTAAATCAATTAAAATAAAGCAAAAACGTTATCAAGTTTAGTTTTTCGAATTCCATAGTTCTTTTATGGATCACGTAGGTGAAAATCTTTGCAAAGTGTCATTGTCACACCGACTTTCTAATAAGTATTGTAAGCGACATAGAAATTATTATTCAATTGAAAGTATTATGGCACATTTAACTGTTACTCAAAGAATTGAAATTTTAATTCTTATCGGATGCGGGAATATGACTAGAACTCAGCAGGAAGTTTGCGATTTATTTAATGAAAAATATCCAGATCGCCCTATTAGCCAATCAACAGTCAGTAAGGTAGAGTCTAAATTTAGAGAAACTGGCAATGCTGTAAATATTCCAAAACATGGACGTCCAAGCATTAATGAAAATCAGAAACAGAACATTTTGATAAGTATGGTGGATAATCCTTATAATTCTTCACGATTGGTTGTATTAAACAATGACACTAGTCAGAGCACAGTGCTACGTATCTTGAAGAAGGAAAAATATCATCCCTACAAAATTCATCTTGTGCAGGAACTCAATGAAGATGATCCCGATCGCCGCTTACACTTTTGCGAAATTCTAATGGATTTATGTCAAGGAAATAGAAATTTACACCGGCAAATATTTTTTTCAGATGAGGCCACATTTTGTCTGAATGGTACAGTAAACCGTCAAACTTGCAGATACTGGAGTCGGGAAAATCTTCATTGAATGGCAGAGGCACACACCCAACACCTTCAGAAATTAAATGTGTGGGATGGAATAGTTGACGACAGAATAGTAGGGCCTTTGTTCTTTGAAGGCACCCTTACAGGACAAAGATATTTAGAGTTTCTAGAAAATGACCTTGTTCCAGCCCTTGCAGTAATTTTTCCTAACGATAATGACCCTGACATTCCTGACGATACCATACGGTTTCAGCAAGACGGTGCACCTCCGCACTACGCGCGCCCTGTACGAGATTTTTTGGACAACTGTTTTCCTGGGAGGTGGATCGGCAGACGCGGACCGATAGAATGGCCTGCAAGATCGCCAGATCTTACACCTCTTGACTATTTTTTATGGGGATACTTGAAGTCAAAAGTGTACATTAATAAACCACGTAATTTAGAAGAACTTGAAAATCGCATTCGGGACGAAATACGCAGAGTTACCCCAGAAATCATTCATAATGTGGAAGAAGAATTTCTTCACAGACTTGCGGATTGTCAACAAGTTGGTGGATGGCAATTCGAACATTTAATTTAAGTATAAAATTTAATCAATTGTATTTTATTTTACATACCTCAGAATTGTTACTTTTTTATGGATAAAATTTACGTTTTCTAACATTCAATCGTCATTTGTCATTTACTCGAAAACTTTCCTATGTAAGAGGGCAAAATTTTAGTACTGCCTGATAGAGAATTAAACGATCTTGCCATTTAAAAAAAATCGATGACGTCATTACTCGAAAACAAATGATATTTGAAAAACGCATTTTACGCTAAAATATGTATTTTTTAAATTAAAAATCGACCTGTTTGAGGATTTTTCCCAAAAAATAATTGTTTTGTTTTTATTGAATTTATTCCATACTTTTGGCGCATACTGTATAGGGTGAACCTTAAATAAGTACAAATATTTTAACCAGCCGTACAGTTCACTGTATATGACACATAATTAATAGTTTTATATAAATGAAAAAAAAACGGGAATAAAAAGTCAAATTTTCAATAAATTTAGTTATTTTTCAGTAGGAAACTTGTTGAGGATTACTGATCCGACTCCGATATTAAGATTTGGTTAAGTCATGGTGGATGTGTATTCCACAACGTTGCCAGTGTTATACTAATGTCTTGGAATAGGCTTAAAGAAAGTTAATAACTAGAATTATTAGACATATGAAAGATTAATTGATTGGTTATTTATAAAAATATTGATGGCCACCTCCTACCCTTTGCCATTCCTATACCTCACCAATAAAGTATGACCATTGTCCATGTATCAAAGTAATTGTAATTGAAAATTGTAAGATTAATCAACTTACCTTAAGGAAGATTATCTGAATTTTCTGAGCTTGTCCGAGTATATAATTAAATTGTAGTTACCGATAAACCTACCTGTCAGTACGCATTGTACAAATAAAAAAAGGTTGGATAACCGAGCTCTCTCGGATAATCATTCCGTCGTAGTGGTTGTCTATCAAATTCGGTACTATTATGGGAAAAAAGGGAGGGTAGGTAATTATATACTCAGACAAACTCAGAAAATTTAGATTAATCTTCCTTAAGGTAAGTCTTAATCTTATAATTTTCCTTCGCTTGTCCTCGATATAATTACATTGTAGATGTTCAGAGTAACCGAATTTGACCTTGTGCACATTAATTTTGAGAAAAAATATGACATTAACAACTCCTATTTATGCATACTACACTACACGATAGGCATTTCAAAAATAGTTATTTTATATAAACTTTATTCCCGATAACTTGGATAAATATTTAGGTATCTAGTCTGTTATAACAATTGAAGCACACTTTAGATGCATCATCCTGTAGCATTTATTTTTTTAAATTTTTTCTAGCTTGATTATTCGGCTATGATCAGCTGAAAACACTTATGAATCATAACTCTGAATGCTAAGATTAAATGTATTTTTGATCTCTACTTATTATTTGTGATAATGCAGCCTGTATGAAATCTTTATGAGTAACTATAAGGTTTAGATTACTACCATGAAATTTTATTTTAATATAGTAGTGTGCGCCACACACATAACGCTAATTTATTTATTTTTTATTACTTATTATCTTCAATAATAATTATTTACGAAAAAATTTGTACTGGTTATGTTGTTTTTATATTTTCAGATTTTCTTATTTCAAATTTATATCTAATTTTTGAGATATGACCAATATTTATGTGTTTGTACTCAACTAGTTAATATTAGGGATTTTTATTCCGAAATAAGCGCTAGACATGCCATTTCTTTTTTTGTATTATTCAATTTTGAATCAATTTCTAAAATTTAAATTTATCTTCTTGACACAGCCAACGATGTATTGAAACTAAAATAACTAAGTACCTCTGAACTAATTAAGTCTCCTGAACAATAAATATTATTTAATAATTTATATTAAGTGAAATTTGGCAACTAAAGGAGGGAAGCACAGAAGCTCTGTAAGGACTGTCCTTCTGAAATAAGAACAGAAAGCAACTTTGGTCATGAGTGCAGCCAGTTTCAAATCCAAATTTGAATATTGATTTTGAATTTGATTTTTTTATTCTCAATATGACAAAAGTGAGTTCGAGGTATTAAGTAAATAATTGTTTAGATTTGGAGGACGAAAATAAACGCTTTTCGGCAACCTATTTGTTATTTTTTCATCGTTATTACATATTAAGTTTACCGCTAATTTATAAGAATTTAATACTGAGTCGTCCTTTAACGTTTAGAAAGATATCCAAATACTTTTCTTACTACCAGGGTCTTTTTTATAAAAAGGAGGAAATCTGTAAAAAGTATTTGCCTAACTTATAGTGAAATGATAGGTAGTGTATTTCTTAGGATCTGGAGACCATATAATATATTTTCTACATTTTTGGCTTTGGCTTCCCAATTTTGTAATTTTTATATAAAAAAAAAATTTCTTAAATTTGTCTCAATGTACAGAGACATTGATTTTTTGCTGCCCCGTATAGATAGATATAAATACTGTAATGAAGTGATTTTTAACTGCCCCGTATGTATTTATTTTATTATTAAAAAAATCCGTTAAACCAGTTTACCAGTATTTGAAAGTATCCACGTTGAGAGCCTGTCGACGCTCGCACTCCAGCCAGCGAGAGGTAGACCGCGTGAACCGAACGCGCATCCATCACCGGTCAGATGCGGCCACCACTACGGAAGGTATGACGTGATATGCGCGCTCGATACAGCGGGCGATTCCGAATGAAGCCCAACATTTTCAAATATACGAAAATTCAGTACTTGTCCTGGCCCACATCGAGCAGCTGCGTGGTCTCTAGCCGTCTACAGACCGAATCTACGAGTACTGTACTTAGCCAAAAACCGACCAGCGCGCAGCCGCCACCTCCGCATCAATGTTAGGGCTTTCAAATGCCGATTTGGATGTTTAACAGTTTAGCTCCTGTCCTGCTGTCACCTTGAGAAGTCCTGTCTGTTCACACCAGCACCAGAAGACCTGCCAGACCGTGGAGAAGTCGTATTTGGTGAGAATTTTCAAAGTTCAGATTGGCGACTAGTGCGCAGCCGTCAAGCTCACAGGCGCATTAGGTCTTCCAACTACTGGCCGAGCAGTCCTGTCCGCAGACCAGCACAGCAGACGTACCAGCGAGCAGCGGTAGTAAGTCCAACACATCGCCAGTGCGGAAGCCTCCGAATTCCGCCGGGTGAACTGGTAAGAGAGCGGTACCGAGAGTTAGTTCCGTCCTGCCGTTCCTAGAAGGAAGACGTGTCCGACCACGAGCACTGGAAGTAAGTAGTTGTAAGTAACACTTGGCTACTCTTAAATCTCGCTCGTCTTACCTGTCTTGTGCTTTGTCTGTCTTACGGCGTGGTGACGCACACGGTTGCCTATATCACGTATGTCGATCCTAACTGGGCGTTTGGAGGAAAGAGGTACCTCTTTACTCTGAAACGTAGGCCGTTCTCCGTCTATCCTACCTGACCTGTTTTCTGTCTGTTTTACGGCGCGGTGACGCACACGGTTGCCTTGATCACGTGTGTCGATACTAACTGCGCGTTTGCAGAAAGGAGGTTGCCTTGAGCACTCGTTGCTTTGAAACGTAGGTCGTAGACTGACTTGTCTTATCGTATTTCTTTCAGCGCAACAGTTAGCCGTCCTACCAACCTGCTCGAGGGATCATCATCTGTCTTTAACTTGCTATTAATTGTTCTCTTTTAGGAGTGATTGTAGCCAAGTGTATTAATCAGTAGTAATTGCTTCTGCTTATTGCTTGTTTGCTTCCTCCCTTGTGGTATTTAGTCCATAGCTTCCAACCGCTTGTTTACTATCGACCGGCTAACTCAGTAACTTTCTTTCCAGGAACACCAATAACCGCAACCGCAACTGTCCCGCATTTAGCGTTTGTACCGCCAGTTTAACTTGTTTTTGATTGCAATTCCGTTTTTAGTTTTAAGTTAGTATTGTAAAGTTAGGTTTGATATTTAATATATAGATAGTGATATATATTGTGCCTTTTTATTCCGTTCGTGAAGTCTAACTGTTTTCCCTAGACCCGCTGGACATACCGTATCTTCACTGTAGCTGCCTGAGTAGTGGTGTTTTTACACTTTAAAACAGAAACTGGCGCCCGAGGAACCCGACCGTCGAAGCGACGTAGGTGCGTCACAATACTGTCATGGAATTTGCCCCGCTCGCACCCAAATCGACGAATGTGGTATCGCAAGAAGCTAGATTGACCCGATCGCCCCTACGCGATGGTGGTAAACAAACAAAATAATGCCGTGTATCGAGACGCGACTGGAATATGGAGAATCGACGAGAATCGTTCGAGAAATGGATCTAGAGATGCTAGAAAATACCTGAAATATTCGTTTGGTCTATAAAAGAAGAATAAACGGTCGAGTGTCAGTCTTGAACTACAGTCTTGAATTTGAGTGTTTAATTGGAAATTTCCTGGATATTCAGAGCAATTTAGATAGTGATTAATTAAATAGTGTTTAGTTGGGTTAGGAAATCCGGACAATACTATATACAGGATTTTTTCCCTTTTCATACCAATGCCACGGTTCACAGTAGCTCGATTTATATCAGAAATCACTATCTGGTTGTCTATTCTTAATAAATAAAAAGCGTATTCAAACATGTTAGGCATTTTAAGTTTGCTTTTCATAGTTATTTCAAAATTCTTCTCACTTAGATTGTTTCTGAAAATAATCTTTCTCGTTTCTTATTTTATATTTTGATCTGTACCTACCTATAAATTTTCAACTACCCTTGTAATTTGTGTTCTATATTATATGCAATTACATTTATTTATTTTATTTATTTAACAAAGAGAGAGAACAAAGAGACTTGGGGCAGAAGCCCAAAATTCATAGAGAACTTTTTTCTACATCAACGTTTTGACGTTTATTAAGTCATCACCAGGATGTGAAAATTGTCGTTTTTGTCAATCATATGTAATACAATATTTGTGTGAAAGAAAACTAAACAGTAGACAACTGTTAAGATATAAATAGCAATTTTTTGATATACAATTATTTATCATAATATTTTAGTATCGATGGGAGAATCGTATTGATTTTTGTAATTTTGATAATACCCATTTTGTGACAATTATTTTATTTTCTTTCAAATAAGTTTAATTTATTTTTAAATATAAACATAAGGTTTTTACATCCCTGAGTCGTTCTTCTGGCAGTGATATCGACTTTTTTACAGGAACATTATTAAAAACAAAATTAAATGCTATTCAGGCTTTCAGGCACTCGTATGAGGTATATTATTAAATTCAACTTCATTGGACATTAAAAAAATTGTGTTGAACCAACAATTTATCTATTTGAGCTAAGTTATTTAGAATTTGGTCATTATCCATTTTTAGTACACTCCAACTGATTTATCACAATATATGCTATCGTTATCACTATCACAGACTATCACTACTTAAGGTCGTCGTATTTCAAGGTAAGAAATCTCGAAACATAAAACACGTAGAACAAAACTAATATCAAAAATAAGATTCTTGATGCTTTGTTTATTCACTTTTTGCTATTTAAATTCTCCTCGAATAACATAATAACTTTTAAAAAGTGTTTGTAAGATATACATTATTTAGCTATCCTCCATATTTAAACAATTAGTTTCACATACTTATAAACAAAAGTGAACAATCTTATATGCAGAACTGTGTAAGTTTATATATATAGTTAAATTGAAAAAAAATACGTATTTTAAAATATTTCTATACCTAAAAATCTGTTGGTTACACCGCTTTCTGTCATTATAAATTTGTTTTGCTTCGGAATCTTTGAATATTCGCAGATGGCATGAGGTAGCATTCCTGTTTTTTGCTAAGCTCTATATTATTCGGTTTCTAAATGTCTAAAATTATTTGTATTTGTAGAAAACATTATTTCAAGGATGCGGCACCCTTAACAAATATGCTTTTATTTAGCATGTCAACCTTTTCACCGTCTGAATAATGCTATATTTTACTTAATTATACTATATTTAAATATATTAATTAACTACACAAGACACGTAAAGGGCGCTGTATTCTTAAAATAGTATTTTCTAAAAATACAAATAATTTTTAACATTTAAGAACTCAATAATACAAAGTTTAGCAAATAACAGGAATGTTATCTCATGCCACCTACGAATATTCAAAGGTACACAGAAAAAAATAACAATGAGTAAGTTTAAACTCATTTATGAGTGAATTGATTTGGTGTTGAAGTTTGAGTAAATTTAACATTTAGCAAAGAAAGGAGCTTATCTATAAAATATTTGGTTAGAGAAATCAATATATGTGTGAGTGAGAACATCTTGTGTAAAAATAACACCAACCGTTGTAGATATTACACATTGTTTAGTTAAGTGGAAGGGGGACAACAAAGTTGGGTACGAGCAGGGTCGCCAATTTAGTGGTTTCCCCACTAGAACTGGTGATTTGAGACATTCGTATAGTGTCTTTTTTTGTCATTTGGTTGCTGGTGGGTTTTTTTTTAGATATTTTTGTATACTTCTGTGGTTTTTATGGTGGTTTTGTACATATTATGTTATTGTCATGGTACTTAAAACTTGTGTAAAATTAAATATATTCATTATTAATCATGCGAAAAATTGCCTAATCGATCTACTGCACACAGCGCATGCTCATCTATAGCCAAAGGCCATAGCTAAAAATTGCAAATAATTGCCATGAATGCCATGGCCCATGGTCCTTGGTGCCTGACTGAGTACTGACGTAGATGTCTGTTCATGGTATATGGTCTGATAGGTGACACTTGACAGGTGATAGAACTATTTTGTAGGTGATAGGTTCGAATGGTTAGATTTGGATTTGGATATTATATTCCATTTTTATCTTAGCCAATCGTAACTGTAATATATTCACATCGTCATCAAATCTAACAGTAGGAGGGAAATAAGTGCTGTGAAAAAGGCTATTTTATATTTTACTGTATGCCTTGTGTCTACGGTTGTTGTATGTTTTATTTTGTATTATAATATTTTGCTGCACAAGGTAAAACTTTTTGTAAACTAAAATACGTAAGTACCTATTTACAAAACTCTTTTTCACAGATGCAGATGTACACTGCATTAAATCTACTTTAAACAAATATCACTTACCTCTTGACAAAATGATGGGATTGGGGTGTGATAATGCATCCGTTATGACTGGAGTCAACAATGGCGTTTATAAAAAATTGAAAGATGAAATTCCATATCTAATTTTAGTGCGATGTGTCTGTCACTCATTGGAATTAGCCGTGTCTGCGGCAACTAAAGATTTTTTACCTAGAAACTTGGAGTTCTTAATTCAACAGACCTACAACTGGTTCAGTTGTTTTAGTCAGAGATAGTTTACTTATAAACAACTTTACAACACTCTTAACGACGACCATGATCCTCTGAAAATAGTCCAGGCTTGTAAAACAAGGTGGTTATCTATTGAGTCAGCAGTAAGCAGGATTTTGGATCAGTGGATTGAACTGAAAACCCATTTCGAGATTTCTTTTGGTCTTGAAAGTAAAATTAGAGAACTCCGAAATAGTTCTAAAATTTCTGTTCAAGATGAAGAAGATATAAGACAGAGATGTATTCAATTTAATCAAGCAAATAAAAAACGGATTACGTGAAAACTTAAAAGTTTTACAAAAAATAAATTGTATTAATGTCGATAAAACACTAAAACACAATAAAATTAAATTAACTGAGATACTACTAGAATTTGGAAAGACTGTAAAAGAAATTGAAGTTATAGAACAACAATGGGCAAATATCAATTTATTAAAATGGTCAAAAGCTAAAGACACAAAATTATTTTGGTATGAAGTATCCATATTTAAAGATGCTGCAGGAAATAATCCTTTCAAAGACTTGGCAGATTTTGCATTACATTTGCTGGTAATCCACACTCTACTTACAGTGTTATATATTTATAAGTATGTGTATAAGTATGTGGTGAGTCAGCTTTAATATTAGACCCTGGTAAATATGATCCCAAAACTAAAATTAAATTCTACAAATACTTTGTTGGTTTAAACATTTATTGATAAAATTTACAATTTACAACACTAAAAAATTATTGGACTTTATCTTTGAGACTTTTGAATGACTATAACGCCGGACATTAGGCTTTGATTGAACTTCAAAGACGAATAGTTATAATTAACAAAAAAACAACCACTTACCTTCATTAGCTTAAGAGATGCCTGACCTAGAATTGGGCGCCAGTTTTATAGACAAATTTTCATAATTATAAATGGATCTTGTCCAAAGTTTCTTAACCTACCCTACGAAACCTGCGCTTATTTCTTAATACTAAGTATAACAAATAATGCAGACACGTACAGAAAAATAATGCAGAGAGGATACATTTTTTGCAATAGAGAGTATTTTTATTTTGTTGGTTTATTTTTGATTTGAAAAGTGAGATATTCGGAGTTTCTAACACTTATTTTTAAAATTCGTAGGGACACATATTTCAGCGTGTCTTCTCCCTTGAGATTTCAAAATCAACTTAACTCTTTTATTTTTTCCCATTACTAGGATACCAAACAGAGGAAGATAATTTTGTGAGTATTTTAAAACTTAAATTACTTATTACTAAATTGTATTTTATTTCACAATTCAGATAAATATACTTTTCTATTTTAATTTTAAATTTTAATTTACTCATTTTTTTTCTTCTTATTATCATGTTTTGTTTATGCCTCACAATTAGTGTTTACTACATTAAAATAATATTTTCAAAATTTCTGATTTCTTCAGCGATTGCGATTAGTCTATGTCTATGTCTATGGACATCCTTTCAGAGTTAACATGAATTTTCGTAACGTGCAAGTTAATATCGGTGTTACAGACCGAAATTTTAAATAGGTAAACAATATCAGATTTGTATAAAAATAAATTTTGAAAACTATTGTGGTACTTCATTTAGCTGAAAGACGAAACTACAAACGCATACTTATTAATTTATTTTATACAAAATGTATTAAAAATGGACAGAAAAATTTACGGTGTTAAAAAAAACCTAAAAAACTAGGTAGACAAATCTTAAAAAACGCGAAACATTAATCATGGAAATCAATAAGCATGGAAACATTACAATCTAAATATAACTACTGCATAAATCATCGTCTATGAAACCTCTGAGGCATTCATCACAAATGCATTTCACATGTTCCAAGCATAAAAAATTTGTGACAGTTCTGGCAACAGTATTTTGTCTTTCTATTCTTCTTGCTACTGCAATAAGAACATCGGCCGAAGGTTTCCGTATTTGGTTGTACATTTTCTGTGTCTATATTACATATTTTTCTAATTCGTAATTTAATTTGTCGGGGTATATTTTGCTCAATGGCACGGCGACGAATATGATCATCTAGTAGCTGCATTCCAAGTTGTTCAAGAAAAATACGCCTAGGCATTTTACAAGGCACGTTATTTGAAGTGAATGAGTTGCACTTGAATATAATATAGGAATTGATTCCTGCAACATTCATTGTTGAATATAAAACTACCATTGGCCAACGGCATGTCGGCCTTGCGCAGTTGTACGCTGCACACATCTTGTCAACAGTGTCGACCCCTCCTTTAGTTTGATTATATTCGATTATCATTTCAGGTTTTCCGGTAGTTTCGTCAATAGCGTCACCGTGATGAGCAATGGACATAAGAATCACATTTTTCCCTTTTCTGGGAATGTACGACACAATTGTACATTTGTCTTGAAAGCCAAATATACTTGTTTTTTCAGGTCTTTTTGGCTCAGTGAAGTAAGTACTTTCTTATTTTTTCTCATTGTTCCCAGGACCGTGAGTTTATGTTGATTTAAAAGCGTGTCCGCAAGCTCCTTGCTCATGAAAAATTTGTCCATGATGACATTTCTGTTTGTTCCACAAATTGGTGTACACAGACGTGTCACTAAACTTTTGTTATTGTTATCCACCGCATAAGGCCCAGGGGGTTGCCGTCCAACGTATATTTCCATATTTGCAGTATAGAATATGTTAGCATCTGTCAAAGCATATATTTTAATTTCATAACGGTTTGGTTTGTTTGGAATATATACTCTGAAACCACACCTTCCTCTGAAGGCCTCCAACTTCTCATCCACGGTTGCGGATTCAGAAAGGCAAAAATACTTAGGCTAATTTGAATTGAACGCATCGAAAAAATCACGAATTGATGCTAGTTTATCATAACCTTGTCTTTCTTGACGAGTTCGTTTGTCGTCAAAGCGAATGTATCTTAGTAAAAACTTAAATCGAGCTAGAGACATCGTTAGTCGAACAATTTCCATTGACGTACCATTCGTTCTAAACAAGTCCTCTTCGTATGATTATTTTTTGACATCCTGCAATATATAAAAGGCTTATAAATTCTCTTATTTCCAACATATCTGTTTTTCTAGCAGCTCTATTACTAGGATCATTTGCAGTTATATCTATGTATATATTTGTTACAATATTTTGCAACATATTGCTTGTGAATTAACAAAACAAGGAATCCTTACCATCGTTTCATCAGTTTCTTGGAATTCTTCCTGTATATCTTGTTCAGCGTCAGTATTATAGTTTTATTCCTCCTCATTGTCTTCATCCAACTTTCGTTTCCATCACCTAATTCAATCTCCGGATCAGTTGCCACTTCATCCAACATCTTTTAAAGATATTCTTGTTTTCTTTCATAGTTCATGGTTAGATCTAAATGCAAAAATCGAACATTATTGCCTGTGTGCCTATTGTCTGTGAGACCGCGTGTTAACTCTGGAAGGATATACAGTGAATCTTAAAAGTTTACATATATTTTAAACAGCGGTCCAGTTTATTTTATAAATATGCATAATATTTAATAGAAAACAGTATTTTCAGTACTATACAGATCTGTTTTTATGTAAAATAGGAAGAAACAAAATAACAATTAGGAATCTTGAAGATTTTTTGTGAATGTAATTAATTGATACACTAATTATAAAAATTATTTTATATAGCAAATAATAATATGACCGTGGCCGAATTACAATGACTAAACTGGGGGTATTATACAGGGTGAATCAGAAGTAGGTATAAAAAAAAAATAAGTGAAGATTCGCCTAGCCAAAACAAAATTTTATCCAAATAAATTTTTGTTCTATCATGTCTCCTTATACAAGGTGTTGAAAATGTAATCATCACTATGGTGAACCTTTTTTCAAAACCTATGTTGCGCTATTGATTAATATTAAAGCTAATCAGTTTTTTAAACTATTCTCTTTACTACAAAAAGGTATTCTTACACAATTTCAGTAAATAGCTCACTTTTGGAATTAATCAATTTTTTATAATATGCACATAAGTATATGTATTTTCAGTAACTATATTGAATATTCAACAAATTAAAGCTGTTTCTGTCATTAAAATTCATTCTTTGTTAAATCTAGTAAATAATCGTACTTTACTTCCCTACATTTTTTATGGTTTTTGTAATGAAAATGGTCTGGCAGTCGTGAAAGAATACTATTGCAGATTTCCTTCTAGAAGAGTCCCAAATTGAATTGAATAGACCTTTGTCTGTGGAATTGTTCATTAGCATACCTAGATGCTTGGTATCAGAGAGCATACATATGACTTCATTGATAGGAATTGTAGGAGATTTGATTTATATTCGTTTAAAATACCTTTCTAATACAGTAAAAAATGCTACAAAAGCTAATAATAAAGAATATATGGGTAGATATTGTGTGTGTAATTCAACACTAGTTGGGGCTCTGGTCCACAGAGTAGTTACTTTCACACAATATTATTAATACTTAAAAATAATTTATTGTAACCTGCAATAAATATGTGAAAATTTCTAATTATACATATACATTTCCATGATAATGTTTAACTTCAAATTTTTGGTAGTTATGTATTGTTTAGTGGTCAATGATTAATTGAATGGTGTACCCAACTAACTAGCAAGTGTTCTAATTCTTATATTATCATGATAATGATAATCCCTATTGTTTCGTCTTTTTTAAGATGAAGCCATTTTTGCGAGAGACCGCATTACAAATTTTCGAGACTTGCATCATTATTCATTGAATAAGCCACATGTTAAAAGAAGTAGAAGATTCCAGCGCCGATGTGTCAATCAATATTTGAAGAGCAATTTTCAATTGTCATTTATTGAAGCTTGGGTCGCTTTGGTCCTGTGAGGTGGCCTCCAAGAAGTTCCGATTTAAACCAGCTAGATTTTAGACAACAATTGCAATAATGCATTACAATAACTGCAAATGATATTCGTGGTAATTCAAATATGTATCTGTATTATTTTTTAATTTTAAGATCATTTCAGAACTAAGATTTATTTGTATATTTTTAGGTATTAATAATATTGTGTGAAACTAACTACTCAGTGGACAAAAGCCCCAACCTGCGTTGAATTACACCCACTGCCAAAAAGTGAAGTTAGATATTTATAGAGTGTTTCATTAGCAGGTCAGTAAATTAAATTATTTTCTTTAGATAATTATTGAATAGAGCTTTGTCTGTGGAATTGTTCATTAGCATACCTAGATGTTTGGTATCAGAGAACATACATATGACTTCATTGATAGGAATTGTAGGAGATTTGATTTATATTAGCTTAAAATACCTTTCTAAAACAGTAAAAAAATGTTACAAAAGCTAATAATAAGGAATATATGGGTAGATAATGTGGGTGTAATTCAACGCAGGTTGAGGCTTTTGTCCACTGAGTAGTTAGTTTCACACAATATTATTAATACCTAAAAGTATATAAAAACTATTACATAAAAGGTGAACATTTTTTAAGTAGGTATTGTCATATTTAATTCATTGACAGGATGTCACTTTTTGTCATTGTCGATATTTAACTTCAAATAATTTTAATTTTTATAATAATTTTTACAGTTAGATATTTGATTCAACTTAAAGGAGACCACCTGAAGAAGCAATCCTAAAAATGCAGAAATAGGTCAGATCTCATCTATTGTGGTTGAATTTGTCGTGTTCCCACTGTCAAAAAGTGAAGTTAGATATTTATAGAGTGTTTCATTAGCAGGTCAGTAAATTAAATTATTTTTTTTAGATAATTATTGATTAGAGCTTTGTCTGGTGGAATTGTTCATTAGCATACCTAGATGTTTGGTATCAGAGAACATACATATGACTTCATTGATAGGAATTGTAGGAGATTTGATTTATATTAGCTTAAAATACCTTTCTAAAACAGTGAAAAAATAAGATTTATTTGATTGATAAATTTGCTTTGGTATTTTTTTTCTGTTGAATGTTTTACACATAACTATGGTTTACTCCGGTCACAACTTTTAGCTTCAAAAGGAAACTATTTATTGAAATTATGTAATAATACTTTTTGCAGAAAAACAATGGTTTAATTAAAAAATATATTAGTTTTAATATTAGTCAGTGACGCAATATAGTTTTTTTTAAAAGGTTCGCCATAGTGATGATTCCATTTTTTAAATTTGGCATGTTGGATCAAACATTTATCTTAGTTTTGTTATGGCGAGAAGAATCTTGAGCTAAATTTTTTACACCTACTTCTGATTCACCCTGTATAATATGGAAAAATAATTTAAAACCGGTAAACATTAAACGCGACTCAACCGCAATTCTAATAATACACTTGCGGTTGAACCGCGCGGTTAAACCGCAAATATGTTACTGGGCTTACAAAGGCAAGCAATTATAATAAAGGTCATTGTAATGTTGCTCAAGAAACTTATATAATCATTAAGAAAAACGTGTATTCCTATATATTTTGTACAAATTACTAAAAATATATTTATGTATTCAGTATTTAATATGTTAGTATCCTCATGAATGAGCATTTCTGTAGAACCATAAAATTTAACTGCTTTTTTTATTCATAAGTGGTCAGCAGGCATATACAAATAAAGGACCTTTTTATACTTTAATATTTACGACCACGAAGACGTACCGGAATATTTATATGTTTTTCTTGTTAATTTTACTTCATAGCATTTTTATTTTTCACAATCTCATTTATTATTAAAACAAACATGTAAAGATACAAATATTATTTAATACTGTTGGTGTCGATTTAGGTTAATTATTATTACAGTAATTTATAAATAGACGAGTCAAATTATTATTTCCGATCATTTTACAACTACTTTTTATAGTTCTAATTACAATGTAAATCATCAAGTTGTGAAAATATAGTGATACTGATAAATGTTAATTTAGTTCAAATAAACAATATTCTAGTGTCACATATCCTAAAGAAACTATTTACCATAATGTTAAATGGTTTCCTGACAGTTTTCTTAACAAATTTCGCATTTACGGTGCGCTATAAATCTTGTTTCAAATATTCAAAACACTCCATTTACATAATCGAAACATTCCTGAAAGTTCTCCAAGACATTATTTATGACCTGAGATGCATTTAAACGATCTTTATGATGAAGTGATCTGCATTAGTTTCTAGGTTTCGTGACTAAGATCATTTTTTAATTGATAAGAGCTGTAATTAATTGTTATAATTATCTCTTAAATATTTAAAATAATATTATTCCGTGTCAGGTATTTTGTTTATCAAAATATAAAACCAAAAACAATTTCAATGATTCGAAATTATAAAAATGTTGATTTGTAAATAATTAGGTGGCTACAAAATTGTCTGTATGCTAATAGTTATTCATTTTTAAATAATTACAAATATTATATTTTATGTTGATGGCAAATCTTGCATTTTAGAAATTTTGAAATTAACATGTATATTCCTCTTAGGTATGTCATTAAATGCATATATCTGTTCAGTGAGATTAAAATAGTTAGGTGACTGCACAAAGAGCATACTCATGTATGTAAAACCAATAATTGTGCATAACAGCAATTCAAATTGAGACTAAAGTCGTGACACATTAACAACTTATGAAAATACACAAAATACATATTTAGAGTAGTATCATTGTTCATTTTGTAACGTGATTATTTCTTACAAATTTAAGCATTACTTAACGTTGCTTTAGTGTGGAAACATGTCACGTAGACAAACAAACTTTATTATCACTCTTAAAACCGGCTTGAGAGAACGACGTAGTGTTGCCAGCAACACTAAGTCACGAGACTATCAGCCAATGAAATTTATTGTATTCGTTGTTGAAGTAGAGTGAAGTTCAAAATTTCCAACTTCAAATATCTGGAGAAGCAACATTTGTACATAACATAATCAACAAAAACAAAACCAACTTCATAAAATCTTTATTTCACTGAAATTAAACTGGTGGTGGGGATGTTGTTGCCAGCAACACTACCTTGTTCTCTGAACAGGCTTTATTTGCACATGAAATATCCTTCAACGAATTCACAACTGTCAAATTTTTTACTCTGACGTTTCAGTCATTCGCGTCTAACTGCTCAATATAAACTGATTGTGTCAGTGAAACCGATCCGCTTATATAGGTTTTTAGAGTTCTAGAAGTTTTCCGCGGTCTCGAGATTCAAATAGAATGTGGTCGGGAATGTTTCAGAAAACGTCAAAATAAAGGCATCACAAAAATTATAAATTCTAACGCAGACAGGAACATAATTAACAAACTAAAAAGGTAGGTGAGCTTCCGTAACATTACCCCCCTCTTAGAACTGATCGTCCCGATCAGGTTACTCCACTGCATAATTTTCTTTACTTAACATGCAAGTACTACAATGTCGACACTATTCTTCCGCATCAGTACGACTTCCAAGCCTATATAATCGTTCTCTGACTTTATTCAAAGTTTTATTTATTCCTAAATGCACGTCACCTATACCACTATGAAGAGTTGTCTTCACCATTAGGACTTTCCAGTACTTTCTTTCAATACGCCATTCTGTATTACTAAATAATCTTATAGGGTCCAGTAATTTTCCAGTTAGGTCTATCCAAGTTTTTAATCTTCCACTGGTATATAGCTCCGAAGTATGAATCTTCACCCTGTTCTTTAGCAAGAGTTCTATTATTCCATTCATTCGGACTCTGCAACTTAGTTCTTTGACACACAAGTTTGTCCTTTTCATTCAGTTCAGTTGTTAAAGTTACAATGCTACTTTGTACTTCTTTCACTGATGATTTAGCTCTTTCTATTTCTTTCAACTTGTTTTTATCGATATTTAACTTCCGCAGCAACTGATATCTATATTTTAATTTTTTCGACAGTTCCTCTTTTTCTTTAACCCACGGAGCTTCTTTTTGTTTCATTTTATCCTGAATTAATTTTATCTGCTTGAAGAGTTTGGCATTAGTAGCTTCCAAAGTTTTATTCTGGTTGTTCAGATCAGTTACTGTTTTCTTCTCCTTCTCCAAATCCTGTCTCAATTTTAATAATTGATTCTTCTGTGTCTCAACATTAGAACTCAGTTCTGTTTGGACTCTTTTGCTGCTTGTTCTCATTGTGTCAGGCTCTTCTCGATTTCGATATTCCTAGGGCATTGATTCCTGAGATGTTCCTTCGCTCCACAGTTCCAACACAGGATGGGTCTTCGTCTACTGTATACCGTAGAATCGGTACGAACTTGGTCTGTCTGGTAGGTGTTCAATAAATTTCTCAAGTTATTTATCAATCCTTCGTTGTCCTTCTCGGCTTCACGTCGTCCTTCCATCCTGAATGTTAGTTGTCTTGTTCTGCCTTGACTACTTCTAGAGGCCTGCCGTGCGACTTCGATTTCCAGGGCCAGGGCTAGAGCTTCGGATATATTCTTGTGTCTGACTAACCTTAATGCTTGACTGATCTCAGGGTCTTGCAGGCCATCGATGAAGCTACTCACTGCTAACTGTTCTTGGATCTCTGTCGGTGTGGTGGGGTAGGCTAGCTTCACCATACGTGCTATATCTGTCTCAAATTGCTGCAAATTGTCTTGGAAGCGTTGTCTCTATCTCTCAGTTATGCTTGGTAAACGTGTTGTAAATGAGTCTCACGATACCTCATTTCTAAAGCACTTTTCAACGTTTGATAATGTTTTTGTTCATCCTCGGCTAGTGTTCTTAAAATCTATGAGGCAGTCTTTCCATGCCTATAACTATAAAATTCCTATGAAAGAATTAATTACCGTGTTTCCATTGTCACCTATAATTGACTCCTCTCCTTAATTATCAACTAGTATTTACAGTATCACAAAACGTTTTTCTGTTGTTAAGCTATCTTGCCAGGAATCACACAATAGGAATTTGACTCACATATTTCTATATTCGTATCGTTACAGGAGATTCAAGCTAAAGATGGCGTTCTCTTATAACAAATATTTAAACTATATCTAGAGAGTCGTTGTTTTGCGTGATTTGAAATAAAACTAATCCTGTGTGTTGTTTATTCAGTTGTTTTTGTGAATGATTAATAATTATTTTATAGTGTTGGAATCATTAGCCCTCAAACTTTAACATAATGCAAAACTAGCTTAAAAATGACTACTGGTTAAGATTTCTATGTTAACAGACAACAAAAAATGCTTTAAAAAGTTGTAAAATGTTACCGTCTTTTATTTAAAGTGGTAATGATTATTTTCGATTTTATCTCTTTTACCAGTTTTTTTAAGAAAATTGCCTTGCCTCTGTCAAATAGCCTTCTGATTCCGCAAATATAAAATCGGAAACTATCTGGAAACTTCTACTCATTGTATCGTAAATCGAAATCGTAAAGTAAAGGTTAATTTAATAGCATCAAATTGTCGCCATAATTTTAGTCCAATAATTTATTTCTCTTCATTTTTAGCAACATTAAATGTTCGTATCAAATAAATAGCGCTTTTAAGCCTCAATATTCTTCATACCAAAGTTGAATTAAATATCTTAACTAATTTTTGAGGTATAAAAAAAGTAATAAAAATTCCTTATATCTCAAAAACGAAGAGTTTGCAGACTCATGTTTTATTTTTCTTTTATATTTTACGATGTAATAATCCGTCTTTAAAGTTTTTGTACAGTATTTTATTAAAAGTCTGTATATTTTTATAAAATTATTATTAAGAAACGGTGGCTAAATTAGACAACATAATATAAAATCCATATTATGTTATTAACGTAAAGAGACATTTCTACTTAACAGTTTAATATAACATACTAATGGAATTGTACACATAAAATAAATGAATCATATATATTTTTTGTTATTTTATAGGTACAAGCAGTGACAATGGCGTCCATGCATTAACTGTAATGGCTTCCAGAAATTACACTATTAATCTTAGTCGTTCGGCCTGCCAGGTAAAATATCGACTGAACATTTCGGTTTTATTAAATTATAGAAGTTTTTTATTTTATTATGCGGGTTATTTTTCATAGTCCATTTCGTTGAAGATTTATAGGTGGGTAAATATTTATATATTTTCTCTCTGGTAAAAATAAAAAATAATTAAACAAGTTGTTCTTAATCATATTTTATGACATTGAAAACTGAGACTCCTAATACCTCCTTTAAATTACAACCATTGGTTAGGTTGTGCTATCATATAAGTATTTTTAAACTTTTACAAATACAGAAGGGATTGTTAAACACCATACTACATCATCCAGAAGACCGGTATTGATTTTAACAAAAATTATACTAATCATCTTGGGAGCCTAAAGAATTTGAAATACTTTTTCGTAAATTTCACATAGACGTATAAGCTTGTCCATTATTTTTACATAATCGACACCGGTCCGGCTACACTAATCATTAGATTTGACAAGCGGTTATAAATGCATACATATGCGTATATGCTCATTAAACCTACATTTGACTTTGAGTCTGCTAAATAGATGAAGAGATATGATTACAATGTGTCAAAATACGGTTGTGACAGACCGTAAAAAGTAAAAAAGTAGCTAATATTTAAAAAAACAGCATTAATTCCAAAGAAATAATATAGGGCAAAGTTGAGTTACGTATGACGTAACGGCTTACGAAATACTCTATAGGTTTTACTAAATGCAACATTTCTCTAAACTAATGTATACACTGTAAAGAGAGCTGTTTTAGAAATGTTTTTCAGTCTGTACCTACCTAATATACGATTTACACAAAATGTGTCAAAGTTACTTGTAACATAATAAACTATAGTGAGTGTTTAATATGTACCAATAATGTGTAGTATCGTGTACCTATTCTAAGTGAAGTTAACACCTCTGTCTTCTATAACCCTAGCTACTCTTGACTATACCCCAATTTCAAAATAGTATAGTGATTCAATTACAGCACTTGGATGCGTAAAGGAGGTGAGGGTTGCGGGAGACAATATTCCATAGACTTAAGAAAGGTTCAAACAACACCAAATTAACATGTTACTAGGACTATCACTATAACGGCCACCCATTAACACTTATCATCATCATAGGGTGCATTATCCAGTACAAACACAACATGAGGTTCCATACATGGCAAAACAGTGCCACACTTTTGCCGCCGTATGGTATTCTCCTGGTTTCGTCAGTGTAATATATTCTTCGATTCCGATTTCGGATTTCATCTAATATTTGTCTTAAATAGTTTCTTTGTCGTATCTTTTTCTATCAGAATAGTCTTTCAATTTCGTTTTATAAAACTAAAATTTATGTTCCGCATAATTTGCAAGTTTTATCCTGCGAGATAGCAACTTAACTTTTCTATTGTCGGAAGTTAGTTTTTGCAATACCTGCCATGAATTGTTCTACGAATCGCGTAATTTGTATCATTATTGTATCATCAGCCTCTAAACAACTTCCTTCCGCTTCCCTCACCATTTTTCGTTTCGTAGTTGTATATTTTTCTTTGTCATTCTTTATTGCACTTACACTTATATTTTAGTTCCGATCCCTAATTCCTTTATACAAGTGTTTTATCATCCGATATTCCTCACTTGTTAGATTAGAGCGTTTACGATTTTGAGAACACGCTATAGAGTTTGAATTATTCTCCATTCTTAAGAACACAAACACAAAATTAGTAATAAATTAATTACAATCACCATTAAATTAACGAAAAGATATCCACTCTAACAGGTGCATCCATCAATTCGTTATAAACAATAGAAATTGCTATCTGATGTGGCGCATGCGTATTTGCTACAGGAAAAGCTATGTAATCGGATATGCTCTAACAGATATGTGGAATATACAATTCAATACAGTTTTATAGAAAAATATACGGACAGCATGTATGTATGTTTCTTTGTGCTCACTGCTATAAATTGTGAGCGGGTTGCAGTACTTCCGCTATATCACCACACATCACGTCATTTCGTTGGCGTCTCTTTGTTGTATTTAGTTAATTCTTGTATAATTTGAAAAATATTAGAGATTAGAGGCTTAAAAATTTAGTCTGAATGTTTACATAGCGAGAACAATATGTAATACGAGTTAATTTTCACAAGCTCCTATTACGTGTATGTATTTAGGTACATCTTTATTTCATGTTATTTTGTCTTATTTTTATGATGTTCTAGAATGTTATTTGATATTAAATTCTTTATTAAAATATGTTAAACTAAAACTGATTTTGTTAAATATTTTCTTAGAAACTTGTTGTAATAAAAGCATGAAAAGTAAAATGTCTTTTTTTATTTCTTTATCACCTTTATTCTGTAAATACTATACACACTAAAATTAACACTGCGATGTGCTAAAGTTGCAAATATCATTTGATATATAAAAAATATGTATTGTGTTAAACCTTTAATACACAATAGAGAAATACATAAATAAATAAATACAGGTAACAATATTATCAAAAACATATTCATGTGTGACAATAAAAGAGTACGATATATTTTAAATACCTAAGTGACAGGAATAAAATGAACTGAACTAAACACAAGTTGTGTTGAACCATTGTCACATTATTGAAATTAATCTTAAGAAATATTGGGAATGGGGTTTAAAGTTAAAGAAAACCAATTTGTTGGCAAGTCTACGTTTCGGCTGTATTTAAGCCATCTTCAGGGCAATCTATTATGTGAATGAATGGATGAATCATTATTATTCTGAACATTGTTAAGTTATGTACTAGTGTGTCTTCTATAATATGTTAAATTACCTATTTTCTTCCCCATTTTATATATCTGTATTTTACATGGAAAACTTCTATTGGATTGCTCTGAAGAAGGCTTAAATACAGCAGAAACGTAGACTTGCCAACAAATTTGTTTCCTTAAACTTTAAACCCCATTCCCAATATGTTTCTGAAGATTAAACCATTGGGTCATAAATATACTTAGAAAGAGTATTGCAATTAAAGTCTGTAATGTAATTTTCTTAGTGGTTTTTTGTGTAGGATAAATCATGTAATGTCCGAGTAAAGCTAATACTAGCAAATTTAGTAGGAAATTAAAGAGACAACTAAAATTTTTAAATTGGAAAACTTGAAAATGGTCATAATGATTTTTTATATTTTTGATTATAAAATTTCATTATTTCCATTTTCATGTTTTATTATTATTTCATTTAGGTAATTTATTAAATGTTCATAAATCAAAGAAGAATGGCTACTAATTTTCGTGTTCCTAAAAAATATTTAAACCACTAATTTAAGTACGATTACCTAATATTTGAAATGGTAAATGTAAATAATATGAACTTAGCTTTGTCATCGGAAACAAGTGGTCATTGTGCAATATCTGGTGTAATATCAAGATTCCGAAAAGAGAACTAAAAACATCAAATAACTCGTTGTAAAAATCTTAATACAAATTACAACAGCGGTCCTTGAATATAATGACATAGATAGGTCTAAAAAGCTGGCAAAACATCAGTTTTCATCTGTGTCCTTTATGTAGATCTGATAACTCTCCGTAGGGATTCTACCTATTTCAGCCGCCCTAGTGTTCAACTGTTTCGTACCGAAAACGATCGTTTGTTTTTAAAGAATGATCTCCTCCACAGTGACCAATATTGTCCTTTTTAATGACTTTTTAGAAAATTTATGGTTCTGTCTATGAAATTGTCCCATCATTTATGTTGAAGACGTGTCTTTTAACATTAATATTGTATTCGGCTCGTTTTGATTCAACGAGATAAAAATCTGTGGGTTTTTGTTAATCATCTTCATAAATTATGAATAGCTGAATTGAAATTTTATGATAATAAGGTGGATGTTTACATTTTCTTAGTTGCATAATTCAACTTTTGATGTAAAATAACATGTCGTTAAACTTTAGATGTTAGTATATCTCATACTTTTTACAATAAAATTATGGGTATAACAATTATATTAACTAACATACCAAAGCCTTCCATTAGTATCACATACAATTATTATTATATTTTATTTGACACGTCATCTAGTTTAGACATATTTTTATCCTTAATTTTTGCTGAGGAAAGCAATTTTGAAAACATTCATTTATTTATTTTCAGTTGTAGCAGACACCTATGTACCTAAATTTAACAATATTCAATATTTGCAATTCCGAATAGTGACTTTTTCGTTATGTACCACTTATTTTCATGTTACATGATGAAAATTATACGAGCAATTAAATTTCATAATAATAGAGAAAATATATACCATTTGATCACTGTCACTGAATTAATACACATATTTTTGATAATATGAAATTTATATTTTTTCCAGAAAAAATCACATTAAAACAATTTTCTTCTATCGGACTAAGAATTTAAACAAAATCCAAACAAATTGAAATTTCAGCAGATAAACAATTACACAATAATTTGCACTCTTAACTTGTTTAAGCTATAAATTTAATACACAGTAAAAAATAAAATTGAGTAACTCATTTGTGAGTGAAATTATTTTGGCAATGAATTTTGAGTAATTAAAAATTTATCAAAGAAATGAGCTTATCAACACAATTTTTGGGCATAGAGGTGGTTTGTGAAAAAAAAACCGGAATATATTGATAATATAACTCAAAGTTGTGTGTAGCTCATTAAACTAAATCAAAAGTTATTCAATGTTACTCATAAAATATTTATTTAGCTAACAAATAACTGAGTGAACATTACTCAACGAATTGTGCTATTATTTTAGCACTATCGGGTGTGGACCCATTTTAACAACCAATTGTGTTGATTTTGAGTGAAATTTGACTCTAATTTTTGCACGGTGTAGTTTTCGAAATAGCTGCAGTCCCTATTAATTAAATTTATAGAATGTATCTACACTGTAACCGAGAACTGTGTATCTATCTAAACTAGTATAGCTAACTTCCACAGTTTCGAGAACAGAAAAAAAATGGTTTTAGTGAATTGTATTATATGCTTTAAGTATGTTTGAAACAATAATAGTTATATTGCTAGAAAATGTAAAAATCGTGTTTTCCACGTACCTAACCCCCACTTTACGAAAATCATATTTTTCTTCAATGTGCTAAATTGTGCTAATTATTCTGAATACTGAATATTAAGACAGAGCTGAGAAAAATTTGATGGTGGAAATGGTGTTTTGCGCTGTTAAACATAATTCATATGAAATTATATTTATATATTACGTCCGAAAAAACAACAAATATTGGCTTTCTTTTATTCGGATAGTTTGCTTTAATTGCCTAATTTTTATGGCTGCAAAGCAGGTTCGTAGCTAAAATTTACGTTGAGATAGGGCATCAGAAATTTGAAGTAGGGTAGTGAATGTTTTAATAGATATAAAGAAGAACCCAAGAATATAAATAAATACAGGACACACACCGAAAAAAATAGTGTCTTGCATAGGGCCAAACAAATATTTATTTCTTGATACCAATTCTTTTTTTTTTTTTGAAAAAGCAAATATACAGTTAGTTTGTGTACACATTATTTTCTTTTCAATGATAAACTTCTGGTGTTGATTTAATTATATTCTGTGATAAAACAATATTTGTATGTTTCAAATACTTTTTTTCTAATTAAACTAGAACTTATTTAGATTAACTTACTGCTAAGGAACTTCAGGAACCAACTGCGGGTTAATGCCCCGCCCCAACTAACATAGAATTGCACCTGAAAAATCTTTAGCAAATAGTCAACACATACCTGTTTCGAGCTTATTAGCCTCATCAGTACGCCATAGGTGAGCGGTGAGTTAATTGATTACTAATCCTGGTGTTTATATCTCTCAAACCCGACATACCTGAGTACGTGAAATATAGCACAGCTACATCTAGCGGCCATCTATTGACTATTACTTTTTGTTTACAGGAAATTAAGTTTTTTCAATTTATTTTTCGAAAGATTATACAACGTAATAAAATTTCATTTAAAAACTTTACAAAAACAATTGAAATATTACATATTTTTTCACATCTCTCAATTATTAAAAATGTATGCATTTTTGAATTAAATAAACACATTATTTGATTCGAAATGCACATTCATTGCAATTTTTTTTTAATTTGTCAAAGAAATGAAATTTTCTTACCAAGTAAATCAATTTATTTTTGACAAAAAAGTGATCATTAATAAGAAAAAGATTTGTTTCCCGATAATAAAATATTTTTTAATAAATTGAATTGTTTGCTGAAAACATTTTTTTTTCGATGTAAGTATTCAATATAACTGAAATCTCTGATTTCCCATACTGGAATTTTCTTAGTATTTTATCTGTTCTTATTCGTTCAAATGCAAAAAACGCCAAACCTGCTATTCTCTGGTGAGCCATTGACATTCCTTGAGGCTTTTGAACAACAGTTAAGTTCAAACGGTAATTATAAATTTATTAAGATCGATTTACATTTATTCGTTTCGACTGCGGGTTCAGTCTTCGTCAAAACCTCAAAACTTTTCAATACACTTGTGCGTTTTGAGTCTTATGAAAAATCCTTAAAATTAGAGTATGCATTCGTTATATACTTTTTTGCTGTGCGGATTTTTCTTGAAAAGTCTCTAGATTTGTGGATTGGTGACACTGCTCTTGACACATACTAGAGATTCAAAACTATACAAAAAACTCCTAAATGGCAATCGGCCTTAACGTGATGGATTTACTATATTTTAAGATAGGTCATGGATATTTTAAGGTAGGACATTATGCCTCCATGTCCTCCCCTAGCTACGACCCTGCTGCAAAGTTAGTACAAGGGAAGACAAACTAATTCATATCTAAGATATAATTGGAGAGACAGGCAGCCAAAGATAAAAATATCTATTTAAACTGATAGAACTATAGCAATAAATTCAAATGAATTAGAACACAATTTTCACAGCTTCTTCTCAATTAAGGGATTTACTCGGGATCAATATTTGTATATATTTTTACTGAATTTTGTATAAGTTATTGACAATTTTTCTCATTTATAGCAATAGGTATTTATAAAAAAATAAACTTAATACAGTTGCAATTATACCTGATCGTATTAACAACAGCAAAATTTAAGTCGGGTGTTTGACAGAAACTGAAATATTATTGGTACGATTTGCGTGAAATTTCAGTCATATTCTTTTATAAAGCAAGGGGGACGTAGCTTATCTATTTTTTAGTGTAACAGGTTTTTTTCATCAAACGCATTATAAATAATTATATCTCTATATTTTCCGTGATCGTCACCACCTTGCTTGTCCATTCCGTATACCTTGTAAAATATGTAAAAAAAAAACAAAATACTCTCAGAAGTATCAGTTGATAAGCGTTTATTCAAAAAGGGTCATGTCCATGTCTTGTGAAAATTGAACTTAGTATTCTTATGCTTCTCTGTTAACTTTTAAATAATCTACAAAAACAAGCAAAACTAGTTATCTCTAACGTATACAGGGTGATTCAGGTTTAATCTTGATAACTTCAAGAATCGATAGAGCAGGTTAAAATATTATTCATTTGTGATATAAACTTATTTCCTAAAACGCATCGTTTCCGAGATAGAGGGCGTTGAAGTAGGAATTTTTTTCTCGTTTTTCCCTCATAACTTTTGAACCACTTATCCGATTTAAGTGAAATTCTGAACACAAACACTCCTTATGATCTTACATAAGCTTCTACTTGAACTACCTACACCTCTTAGAAGTGTATTTTGTATGCTCTTACTTTATTTCAAAACTACAAAAAAAAAAATTTCAATAAAACATCTACACACCACTTTGACCTGATTAATTTCGAAACTTTTTTGTCTCCTGTTTTTTTTTCGACGTTTGGTATTGTTTCTGAGATATTCAAAGAAATTGGTGACAGTGTAGCGCACCAGCCGCGTAAATTTTATTTAACGTTATAGCAACCCATGAAAACAAAACTCAGTGATTTGTGTAAACTGACGTTTGTGAAAATCATTGTCAAAAGTATTATTTAAAGAGCATTTTTAATGCTAAGAAAAAATGCCAAGAACGTTTACAAATGCTGAATATGCCGATATACGTTATGTTTATGGTTTCTGTGTCGAAAATTCCAACGCGCCAGTTCGAGAGTACCGAACACGCTTCCCTAATAGAAGAATTCCAAATGCACAAGTTTTTGTAGATGTACATCGTCGATTTTCGGAATATGGTTTGCGTCGCTACAATGATCATAATCGTAATGTACCGCCAAGAAATAATCAGCGATATTCTTAATCTTTTTTATATCGATAGAACTTTAAGCACACGTCGAGCAACTCGGCAACTTCATTTATCTCATTAAAAGTACTGAGAGCACTCAAACAAGATCATCGAAGGGCTTTCCATCTCCAACCAGTTCAAAGTTTGTTGCCAGGAGATGCTGAAAAACGTTTAAATTTTTGTAGATGGGTTTTAGATTCAACAGAAATTAATCCACAATTTCTGCATAAGTTTTATGGACAGACGAACCTAATTTCACAAAAGCTGGAATTGTGAATTACCACAACACTCACGTTTGGAGTGAAGTCAATCCTCGATGTGTCAGACAATCTTCATTTCAGCAACAGTTTAGTGTAAATGTGTGGATAGGTGTTTTAAGTAATAACCTCTGTGGGCCGCATATTTTGCCTCCTCGTTTAAATGGGGATTTATTTCATCCAATCCATTATTGAAGACGTCAGGTATAAATATTTCAATATTCGAGGATCTCACTAGAGAAAAATATACTGCTTTGAAATCTGCAAAGGAAAAACATGGGAATGACAAGGTTTGCACATCTGGAGGCAAAATATATTTCATAAAGGATGGCAAGAAAACGCTTTATGGCATTGATGTTTAATTTACTGTCGCGGTAGACCTAAAATTAAATTTAAAATTGTATCGTTTGCCTTAGTAGTTTTGAGCTCTTTTTTTATTGTTTGCCTTATTGCGTTAGAATTACTTTTTCTCGCATGTTGCGGAACTATGTTCATACTTTAAATTTATTATATGGAACCAACATTTATATTTAGTTTCTATACTACGATCGTATTTCAGTGGTTATTGATTAATATTTGGAAATAATTTATTTTGGTCTTGTTTGGTTCAGGGGCTCACTTAATGACCTTAGTTATCTCTGTATGCAAAACAATAATTTTGTGATTTCACATTTTAATATTCAATCAATTCGTACTGGATTTGATCTATTTACAGATTTAATTGTTAGGGAAAAATACTCTGTAATTGGCTTGTCTGAAACTTGGTTAGATGCTAAAACGCCAAGTGATATTTCTAAACTTGCTGGTTATAATTTTATTAGGAGAGATCGTGAGGGGAGAGGTGATGGTGTTGCTTTTTTTTGTTGATAAATTGATAAACTTGAAAACAGTGCCTTCATAAATGATTGCAAACCACATGATCAAGGTCGAGATTCTCAAATCAATCGCAGAGCAATTCATATGCGAAAATCCTTTTCCTCACTACGACAATTGAGAGAGACAAGAAATCTATTTGCATACGAGTTGTTCTTCGAGAATCACAGTCCTGGTCACGTGGCTTGTAATCATTTATGAAGGCACTGTACCAAATGGTGATTATTATTGAACAACTGTGGATTTCTTTCAAATTGTGCAGTAAAAAAAAATTGCCTGGGCACTTTATATAGACCACCGCGCTATAATTTATCTGACAGTCTTGTTCAGCTTGAGGATGCAATAACTTAATCTATTACCTTACTTTGATATGGTTTTATTTGGGGGTGAGCTTAATGTAGATTTTTTGGATAAACAAAGCCTAGATTATATTGAGTTAAATAATCTATTTAATAAGTATGGTTTGCAACAACATATATCTTCTCCTACTCGTGTGACGGCAACGAGTAAGACTCTTATTGATCTTATTGTGTCTTCTAATTTAAATTTAACGATAAATACCGAGGTTATAAATATGCAAGGCATTTCGGATCATCGTTTGGTTAGAGGCAAATTTGATTTAAAAAACCCAATGTTTCGGGCTTTTCGCGACTTTAACTTTAATTATATTACTTTTTTACAAGATTTACATTTAATTAATTTTGATCACATTTATCATTTAAACAATCTTGATGAAATGGTTAATTACTTTAATGAAAATATCCTGTTTCTATTTGATAGACATGCACCCTACAAAAGTGTAAAAATAACCAAACCTCCTGTCCCTTGACTTACAACCAATGTTAAATTAATGATGCGTTTAAAAGATAAAGCTTATTTAAAGTATAAAAAGTATAAGTCGGAGATTAACTGGCGGGAGTACAAAGAAATAAGAAATTTTGTAAATGTAGCCGTTAAATCCGAAATGAGAGGTTATCTGCAACATAAATTTTTAACGGATTCAAAGAATTTTTGGACGACATTGAAATTTCTCAATGTTCACAGTAGCTTCTCAAGTCATACCTTTTTCCTTGTAAATGCCCATGAGTTCAATGGTTTTTTTGTTAATAAGTTACCACCGGTAAACATTGATTTGTATTTTGTTAATAATACCTATAGAGACAAAACTTTGCCTAATATTACTGCAAAATATAATTTTACAAATCTCTACTCAAAAGGTGTTGGAGGTACTCCTACTATAAAGTCTATTGCGCGAGGTGTAGATGATATTAACTGCAAAATGTTGAATTTCGTCATGCCTCATTTGCTTAATCATGTTACCTTTATTATTAATAAATGTTTAACAACGTCACAATACTGAAAATGATATTCATTATGTAAAAAATCGACTAAATTAAATTTCAAATTGTGCACTTTTGGCTGCCTGACAGTAGCCAAGACGATTAATAAATTCTTTTTAGACATTATCAATAACTTCAGGAGGTATACAATGTATCTTGTGACGAATTCTTGCTTTTAAATCTTCTAAATTAACGGGTCTAGTGTTGTATACTTTGCTTTTTAAGTATCCCCACAAGAAATAATGTAGGAGTGTCAAATCAGGCGATCTGGCTGATCACTCAATCGACCCCCTTCTCCCTATCCAACGATTCGGGAACAGCTCATCTAAATAAGCACGGGCAGGTGTTGGATGATGGAGAGGTGCAAAGTATTGTGAAAATTAAATTTTAAAATCATCAAACATTATTTTCTTGAAATTTTTGTTATGTACCACCATAATTTTTCATGATTTATGTATGTAGAATGACACGCTCTTTAAATGACGTCAAAATTGTTTACTTCTTCTTTTTGGTAGATAGCTTATGTATAAACTAACATTGATTATATTTATTGTTTCAATGCAACGGACGGTTAAATGGAAGAGCAACCTTGTTGATTCTCGCCGTTTTTTTCAACTCTGTCATTTGTATTAATAATTTTATCATTCATTAAAGATACTATTATTGTTATTATTATTATGGTTATTGGTGTTGGTGTTGGTATTTTATTATTACTATTACTATTGCTATTGCTATTGCTATTGCTATTGCTATTACTATTACTATTACTATTACTATTACTATTACTATTACTATTACTATTACTATTACTATTACTATTACTATTACTATTACTATTACTATTACTATTACTATTACTATTACTATTACTATTACTATTACTATTACTATTACTATTACTATTACTATTACTATTACTATTACTATTACTATTACTATTATTATTACTATTACTATTACTATTACTATTACTATTACTATTACTATTACTATTACTATTACTATTACTATTACTATTACTATTACTATTACTATTACTATTACTATTACTATTACTATTACTATTACTATTACTATTACTATTACTATTACTATTACTATTACTATTACTATTACTATTACTATTACTATTACCATTATTATTATTATTATTATTAAATAACTGTACGTGAAGTGGCTTCATTTATAATTTTGCAGAAAAACAAATAAATTGTTTGTAATTGCCACTGCTGTCTCAAATTTTCATTAATATTATTACCGAAGTGAGCAGCTAAATTTTGTTGCAAACAGCTTCATAAATACCCATAATGGTCAAATCAGGATTCGGAGGTGGTCAGTCTTATATCTTCCTATCCATAGAAAGGGCAACATCATGTTAAAAATATATTTGTATCCTTTCACCTGCTTATCGTCTAAGGAGTTCTTTAGAAAGTATATCCTTTCTATTAAATTCGTCTCATTTGTCAAAAAAATATATATAAAGATGATTACGAAAATAATAAAAATATACAATACTGTCAGCATTCCACAATATGCAGTGATACATGCACAAATAAAGAATTTGAAAACAGTTTTAAACTGTGCGTAAGGTCAGTGGAAGAATGTTAACATGATTCTTTAATTAGTAGTTTTAGTTTAGTTTAACTAATTTCAAGTATTCATGTGTGGGTTTAACTATAGCTGAAGTAAAATCTATCTCCACAAAAGCGGGTCTAACCTGGAACTGTGCAAATTGTGCAGCTATTGGAGGTGATATATTGGAATTGAAAGCCGCTATTGTTGAACTCAGAAATGAGGTGGTTCAATTAAAAGACGGCAGATCTACTAAATTTAATAATAAATTTACAGAAAAAAATATTCAGGAGGTTCATGAACGTCAGAAGCGTCGAAACAATATCATCCTTTATGGTATTGCCGAAAGCCAGAATAATCGTGCAGAGGATAACAAGTTAAAATTTACTTCTGTTTTTCGATTTCCTAAATATCAGTTATGAGACCTTCAACCTAAAGCCGTTGCATTTGGGAAGACTAATACTCGAAGACCTAGACCCATTAAACTATCCCTCCCAAATGAAAATGACGTTCACAATATTCTTCGTAAGACTAAGCAGTTAATTGGATAAGAGTTTAATGAAGTACACATATCCCAGGATAGAATATTACAAAACACTCAGGTCTGAATTGAATGAAAGAGTATCTAAAGGAGAAACAAATCTTAAGATTAAGTAAGAAAAAGGAATTCCGGTTATTCATCATTTAAACTAAATACGCCCAAGGATTTCTTTAGTTTGTCTCTTTATTTTCAAAATATGCGTAGTATCAGAATGAAATGTGATGATATTTTTTGATCTACTAGTGATAGTGAGTTTGACTTCATCTGTCTATGTGAAACTTAGCTTCCCAGTGAAATACTAAGCTCTGAATATTGTTCAAAAGATTACATTGTCTTCCGGTGCGATAGAAGATTTGACGATATCAACAAAACCTGCGGTGGTGGTGTTTTATTAGCATGTAGATGTAGTTATAATGTTGTACAATTAGATCTTTCTCACATTATTTTATTAGTTCCCGGGATTGACGTTGTTGTGGCTAAATGCATTATTAATTCGTTCACTTTATATATACACAGTGTATGTGCCTCCATCAACGCCCATTTCGGAGCTCGAAATGTTTTTTGATTTACTTGGGAATGTCGTATCACAAAACAGTAATGCTTTGATAGTTGGAGATTTTAATATTACTAATTTCAACAATACTCTAGTTAACGATGGTCGTACTCAATTAATTAACAATTTATTGGAATTTTTTGTGGTTTCGCGCAATTAAATAGTGTAGTTAATCGAGATGGAAGACTTTCTGACTGATCAGTAATATTGAATGTAGTGTTATTCGTGATCAAAATCCTCTTACTAGAATATATTCTTTTCATCCCCCGTTATCAGTAGATATTAAAATAAGTTCCAAAACTAAACCAAAATTTTCTTGTAATACTAGCAGTAGAGCTTACAACTTCCGACGAGCTGATTTCTGCAAACTATATCAAGCACTGCTTGACATTGATTGGAACTTCTTGCATCAGTATACTGACATTAATGTAGCTTGTTCTGAATTTTATGTTATTTTCTATTTTTGATATTTATGTTCCTCTGTTTAAAAGTAGAAAGGATAAGTACCCTTCGTGGTATACTAAGAACATCATTGATCTTATAAAATCGAAAATCATGTATCATCGTAAGTTCAACGAAAAATTTAAGGAAACAAGAACTATATTAAAGCAACATATTAAAGTAGCATATCAGGCATACCTTAATAGTATTCAATCTTCAATTATAACAAATAGTAGAGTTCTGGAAATTCATACAAGACAAAAAAAATACCTCAAGGATTCCCGGAGAACTTTTTGACCATAATACAATTTATACCTGAGGTGATCGTTGACGGTTTTAGTAAATATTTCAGTAGTGTCTACAATGCTAAAATTAATTATGTTCCGAATTTTAATTTTAATTTTAATTTATTTTCGGGTTTGATGATAAATCATATATCGGTTGAGAATATAATATCATCTATAGATAAATTGAAAAATAAGCCAACTGCTGGGGATGATCAGATTCCCAGTTATTTAGTGAAAGATTGTAAATACATTTTTGTATATCCATTATTAATATTATTTGATTTGTCTTTAAAAACATCAACGTTTCCTGACGTATGGAAGATAGGCAGAGTTTGCCCTATTTTGAAGTCTGGAGATCCATCATTACTAAGCAACTATCGACCTATCACAATTTTGAACCTCTTTGCCAAGTTTGGCAAAGAGGTCATTGTATAACATCATCTATCCATATGCATGTAATCGTATTTCTCCAAATGAACATGGATTTATTGAGAAAAGGTCAACTTCTACAAATTTGGTTCATCTCACGCAGCATATATCGGAGGTTCTAGATGAGCAAGAACAGGTAGATGTGATATACACGGACTTCGCTAAAGCTTTTGACCGTATTGATCACAGCATTTTGATTGAAAAGTTAGAAATATTTGGTTTTAGTCTACCACTTCTGAATTTGTTTGTATTGTACCTCTCTGATAGGGTGCAATTTGTGGCTTATAATGGTTTTAAATCATATAACTTTTTAGGTACCTCTGGTGTACCTCAAGGATCGAATTTGGGCCCCCTGCTGCCAGTGGTGCCTGGAAAACAACCTAAATATGAACGTTTCTAAGTGTAAAGTTTATGACCTACACTCGGAAACGTGTTCCTATTTTGTATGATTACACATATGATTCACATGTATTGCAACGCTGTGATGTCACTAAAGATTTAGTGACATCAGAGAGTCACTTTTGATAAACAATTCACATTCTCGAATCACATACCGAAACATCAGCGTACAAAATGTTAGGATTTATTATTAGGAATTGCAGTAGATTCGATAATATTAGTGCATTAGAAACTCTTTACTATTCATATGTCAGATCAAGACTTGAATATTGTAGTATTGTTTGGTATATATATGATATATAAAATTAAAAATGGGTAGGTACATAGTCTGAAATAGCAGATTTTTCGAATTTTAGAATGGTCCATATTGAATACAATATTTATTAAACTCATGAATTTATTTTTACTCTGCGAATAAATTTAATAAAAATGAATACCTTTTTATGTATAAAAATTGTAACTATGTTCATTTTAGATTATACTATTATTACTAAAATATTTGGAAATACGTTCATTTTAATGAATTTGTAAGTTACTATCCTCACATATTTCATCTCTACCATGGCCCATATTAGGAACGTATTTCATTCCGTATTTGGTACAAATTGTCAATTTCTTTGATTTTTCATTAAAAAAAATTATTTCAATGACTGATCCATTTTTATTGATAGTCGCCGCGACTGAGGAGAGTCAGTCCGCCAACTTTTTCGGAATCACCACTGAATATGTTGACAGTGAAGAACAGCGGAACGTTTGGAAGCATGGTAACTGGTCGTAATCAGTTACAGAGGCGGCAACGGGACGCTTCGGAAGACCACCATTATCCAAGGAACGAGTCTGACCGTAGCAGTCGTAATACCAACAATAGGACCCTAGCCCGAGAACAGCCAGGGCAGGTTAAAAAATAGCGGCTAATGCTAGGGATCTGCACTTTAATTCTGTTTCTGGCAGCGACCAGTTTCCGAGGTCACGTCATAACAACTTGGAAAATCATTATGTATCAAATGATACCATTTGTAATTTAATAGCTTAATAGAGAAAACAATAATCTATAAATTTTATTGTCAAAAGCTATTGGACATCCATATTTGATTACTCCTCTACAATTAGAAAGCTTAAATTTATTAAAGCTTTGCGGTGTTGCAGCTAATAAATTGTTCGATGTTATTATATTTTGGACATATTCCATATTTGGCGTTTTTTCCTATATTGTTTGAAAATAAATTTTAATGTGGTTACTGCTCACATTTTTTTAAAGTTAAAAATAAAATCACCTTACTCTTCGATATATATATATATATATATATATATATATATATATATATATATATATATATATATATATATATATATATATATAGTGATTTTCGGGGTTGTTATGCCGTAGCCTCGGTAACTAGTCGCTGCTAGTAACAAAATTAAAGTGCACATCTCTAGCTTTAGCTGGTATTCTTTGACCTGCCCTTGTTGTTCTCCGGCTAGGCTGTGGAGGCGCAAACCCGTTATTGGCATCTCTAATGGGCCCTCGGCTCCAGTTGTTGGTATTACGACTCCTACGGTCGGAACCGTTACTAGGATAATGGTGGTTTTCCGAGACGTCTCGTAGCCGCATCTGTAACTAATCGCATCCCATGCTCCCAAACGTTTCGCTGCTCTTCAATGTCAGCAGCTTCAATGGTGATCCCGCAAAAGCTTTTTACCAACAGGATCCTAAATCAATATATGGGTGAAGTTAAAGATAGCAGGTCTGCCCCCACAAAGTCTAGCCTGAGAACAACAATGGCACGTCAAAAAATCTCAGCTAAGGCTAGGGATGTACACTCTAATTCTGTTACTGGCAGTGACCAGTTACTGAGATCACGCTAAAACAACCCGGAAAATCACTATACCTATATCAAATAATAGCACCGACCGTGAAAGCTTAATGACCATTATACGCCTCACTCTTTAACTATACATGTTCTTATTTCTAGATAAAATTTATCTATGGTCATGCGATTCTCAAAAAATCAGTTTCACTTCTATGGGCAGTAGTAAGTGTATATACATAAGGTGACCCCCAATTTTTGTTTTTTGACATTGTCATTACTTTTAATTTTAATATTTATTTTCAAGCATTGCAACTGGTTTAAATATTTTATCCCCGAGACAAATATAAATAAATATTACATTGCTCCCGGTAAAAGATAAAGAGTTACAGTAGCTAATGAGTCGTATCCTTAAGACTTAAAAGGATAGGTATATTTATCTGCTTCGCATATAAATTGTTTTATCTAAATAAATACTTACGTAGGTATACAAAAATACCTTGCATTTTATTAAAACAATTTTCAAGACGCTTGGTAAACAAATTAAATTAGTGGTAGACCTACCCACATTTAAGTACGTTGGTATCTACCATTTATAACATGCGATTTTCTAACAAAATAAAGTAAATAAACTAATTATTATTATTTTAAAAACATCAAATTTATTTCAGGGAACAATTTATTTTACTCGGTATCCATATTTGCATAAAGTCGTTAAATAAGCGAATGAAAATAATCCTTCGATTAGGAAGATGAAAAAAATAACCCATTATGATTTCTGTCAAGGTATTAGAGAATACCGATGAAACTTTATTGTTTACGAGGAGCTGTCGTTTTATTGGCTTATTAAATTCTACACCCTTCAATAAAAAGAACATGACGGCATAATACAATTTAATAAAAGCCTGTACCGTTTTGACGTTGCAGAGGAAAATTATTAGCCAATTATTTCATTAATAAGAAGCCCCGACGGTTGTGTCTAACAGTTTATAATAAAGAGGACATAATATTTTGTTATGGCCGTGACATTTACTGTAATATTAAAATTATAGCTACATCCACATTTAAGTAACATGTAAATTAATTTTCATACCTAATTACGTGCATATTTTTGAGTTTATAGTGAAAGACTTCAATCCTGTGACAATTCTGAATTGTTTTAAATTTTATTAATGCTAATATGTACTGCACAAAATTGTATGTGCATCCATAACGGAATGTTTCAAAATGAACCATTTTTAAGCAGACCACTCACTAGGGAGCCCGTTGGGCAACATCTTGGTCAACGAATTTGTCGTCAACAAGTTTCCTAGTATTGTGATGGTTAGTCAACATGCTGCTAAGTTACAGAGTTCGAGAACGAGACCGAAAAGCCGCGATGTACATGTTGCCTGTGTGTGGTTCCACACACAAGTTGACAAGCTTTTTATTTAGGCAATAAAGCAAATAATAATAGCAAAAAAACTGATCTCTGATGTAATTTTCTCTGGAAAACTACATACAGTCTGCTGTATTAGCAAAGCCACCTATCACTATGGCTGTGCCTGCAACCTTCTACTATGCTCCACATCTACCACATTATTGATTTAAATTTCAAATTTTTCGCCGTTATCACGAATTCAGCAAGAAACTAGTCCTTATCCGGAAGTTAACGCCATTGTATTTCATTTCATGTTTTTGGAATCAGCTGCCTCAATAGCAGTGGAAAAATGATGGTACTAATTTAAGATCTCCGTAATTTCTTCCGGTAGCCCAATATCTCAGTCTCAATATCTTTTGGTTCTTTAGTTTTCAACCCTTGCAACAGATTTTTGTGAGAGTATTATTGCTGTTTGAAAGCCATGCCTTTACCCATACTTATCTTTCCTTTCTCTTATTGTCTATGGCTATTATCAAACTTACTGCAATGCCACTTTTCTTACTTTGACAGGACCTTCATTAACCCACTCGTTAACTCGCGTTTTATCAACTGAAGTTACCCAATATGTTTCCTGATGTGTGAGCTTGGTGGTTTTTGTTGACAAGTATGTTGAGAAGCATGTTGTCCAATATGCTCTCTAGTAAGTGGCCTACTTTAGAACAATTTACATCAGACTATACGAATATTCTTCGATTGCCTATCATTATGACTACAGTGCGCACTGCTTTTAGTAAATAAAAAGAGATAGACAACATCATAGGCGGGCAAGAGGAAAATATCGTATGTAGTTCAATGAATCGTCGTTATCTAGGTGCAGTTGGTTCTAGATTTATTAATAAATTAATAATATTTAATCTGGAATGTAAGTGTCAACAACGGAGATTTCTTAATTTTCTTATAGCCTCTATTGAACTGCGTCAATATGTAGCTAAGCTTAAGCATACATTTAGGATCGAAATACCTACAATAGTCACACGTAATGGTCGTAGTGCCGGCCAGATAATGAATGGATCGCAAACCATTACATAATACACATTACACGCATCTGGAACCGGCATTATACATGTATTTTTTACGTACAGATAGAAAGGATAGTTAAGACACAGTTCCAAAAAGTAAGCGTATTAGACGTGTATTTCAATCATCATTATCAACAAATATTTTGTAACCAAAAATTTAACTAAAATATTATTAGAATCTAAGCTTTTCGACTAAACAAGTTAACTAAGATTAAAAGTTGCTTATAACTTTCGTATCGAAATATACAGGGTGATTCAGGTTTAATCTTGATAACTTCAGGAATCAATAGAACAGGTTAAAATAATGTTCATTTGTGATATATACTTATTTCCTAAAACGCATCGTTTCCGAGATAGAGGGCGTTGAAGTAGGAACTTTTTTTTCGTTTTCCCTCATAACTTTTGAACTACTTATCCGATTTTAGTGAAATTCGGAACACAAACACTTCTTATGATCTTACATAAGCTTCTAAAGTTTGAACTACCTACCCCTCTTAGAAGTGTATTTTGTATGCTACCCCCCTCTTACTTTATTTCAAAACTACAAAAAAAAATAATTTCAATAAAACATCTACACACCACCTTGACCTGATTAATTTCGAAACCTTTTCGTCTCTTGTTTTTTTTCGACGTTTGGTCTTGTTTCTGAGATATTCAAAGAAATTGGTTCTTAGCACTAAAATGCTCTTTAAATAATATTTTTGACAATGATTTTCACAAACGTCAGTTTACACAAATCACTGAGTTTTGTTTTCATAGGTTGCTATAACGTTAAATGAAATTTACGCGGCTGGTGCGCTACACTACACTCACCAATTTCATTGAATATCTCAGAAACAAGACCAAACGTCGAAAAAGAACAAGAGACGAAAAAGTTTCGATATTAATCAGGTCAAAGTGTGTAGATGTTTTATTGAAATTATTATTATTTTTTTTTTGTAATTTTGAAATAAAGTAAGAGGGGGGTAGCATACAAAATATACTTCTAAGAGGGGTAGGTAGAAGCCTATGTAAGATCATAAGGAGTGTTTGTGTTCCGAATTTCACTTAAATCGGATAAGTGGTTTAAAAGTTATGAGAGAAAAACGAGAAAAAAATTCCTACTTCAACGCCCTCTATCTCTGAAACGATGCGTTTTAGGAAATAAGTTTATATCACAAATGAACATTATTTTAACCTGTTCTATCGATTCCTAAAGTTATCAAGATTAAACCTGAATCACCCTGTATAACGTAAAAACAAAGGTTTTATTTTGAAAATCAGTGCAAGTAAGGTTTGAAACATATATTGTCAAACACATCACATGCTAAATTGACACTGTTTAAAAGTTATATTTTCTTTGAAAACTAGAGGAACATTTTTTGACAACACGAGTTTATTACATTATAGTTTATAAATCTGAACTATTTTTTTTTTGTATACTTATAACACAACCTTAAAATGTGTTTTATAATAACTTATTTCATTATATATGTGGACAAACTTCATTAATGTAAAAATAATGATTAAATGTTTATGTTAATATTATAAAACAAAAACTCTTTTGTGAGTAATAATTAGGATATAGGAATATCGTCAAAATTTTTTATTAAATAATGCGGAAGGATTTATTCATCTTTAAGTATATAAGTAGGTACAGTATTTTGAGTGCTTAGAGTTGGATTACACTGATGCAATAATCTATACAAAACAAATAAAATGTACTGCTTCAAAGTGCATACCATAACTACAAAATGCTTAACGACGAATTGAAACGATGCTGTAAGATGTTCACCTTCGGCACATTTCGTCTTTATTGGAAAGGACAAGTATTACAATAACAAAATTATCAATCCGTACGTACCACTGTGACAATGAAATATTTAATTGTGACAGTAATATGTATTTTAGTTAATCATATCTACCAACTAGAGTTAGGTAACTGCAAATTAGTTACAGATAAACTAATGACCACACATGATGTAACCGCTTATCAGTGGCATACATAATGTATACAGAAATGTTATTTTGCTTGTGGGTAATATGTATGACTTACACCAGATAAAAAATACTTGCTATAATAAATTTATTTCAGCAACATACTTTACTTGGGTTCTTCTCAATGTATATTTTAATTAATTAACTTTAAGTTTAATAACATGTTACCTACAGTGTGCAACATATTATAATACTTTAAAAATCTTGAGAGATTTCACAGTCCACTGCGACGGCGACGGTTCTTCTATCAGCACTCTTCAACATAGGTTTCGTGAGTGGGAGCAATAATTAGAGCCTTCTGCATATGTAGGCGCGACTGTAACGCCCTCGGAACGCCTCGCTTTACGTTGAGTACATCGAAGTTATCAATCATTCCGTCACTTTATATTCATATTAAACATTTCGTATTATTTATGATATTTCATTTTGCATGTCTACCATTATTTCTTTCGTAGATCTAGTAAGTGATGAGATTTTGATTTTTGCATCCAATTGTTACATCTGTAGTAACAGTTTACAAGGTGTTGGATACATATAAGGTGTAAGTACATTTAAGTACTTAGGTTTGTAAGAATGGACATTATTAGCCAATGACAAAAGATGAATACTTATTCAAAATTGTTAAGATCTTTACTGAAGAGTTTACTTCAGATCTATTTTATTAGGACTAATAAATAAGACTAGAAAGGTCTGATCAGCTCATGTCAATTATTCAGAAAGTATTTTGGTAGAGAGAATTTTAGTTTCATATTCGTGTGCAGTAGCGTGCTGAAGATATTTAAAAACACGTAAGTTAAATGTGTTACATATAATGCCATGGAATATTTGTCAGCACGATTAAATGAAATAACACCTGGATACACATTTATGTCAAAGTAAGCTACGAAAACAATTGTTAATGTTTATTATGTTATGGCATAATTTGATTCAAAAGCGTATCTCTCATTATTGAGTGACGAGATCGGTCACCTAATCTTACCTCTAGATTTCTTTCTCCATATTCTAATTGTTACAATTTGTTTGTTTTTTTCTGTATTTATTTTGTCGTATTTGTTTCATTATTGTAATTAAGTGACGTTGTTTCTATATTGTCATTAGTTCCATTTTATTGAATTGTTATTTAGATATTTATTATTATTTATTTTTAAGTGCATACTTCTTTACTTTGATAGGGGTAAGGTAGGTATACAACATTCATTTGTTTAATATAAGTAGACAAATATTCCATGGCAACTTCGATATTCAATTGCGCATTTTGAAACATTAAAGGCTCATATCTTGTAAAGAATTTCAAGGCGAATCGGAATTCGTAACAAAAAATATTGGTTGCCGTTTAAAAAAAATGATCACATCACAGTGGGAAAATGGGTGGGTGGTAAAAAAGTTTTCATTACCGGACATGATGTCTGATCGTTTTGCATTTAGATAAACATGGGATTATATATTTAGAACGTTGTACAGACGGCGTTCGCGCTATATAAAATACGCTTACACACATTTTGTCCACAAATGAAAAATAGACCTTAAGATATAGGTATCTGTAACAATAAACTAGCTGATGTAGTAATTATTTATCCTTCAAATGCATACGTTTATTAGCCAGAAGAGCATTTTTCTTCATCAGGTATTCGCGCTTAAATCGTTATTTTTTATTTTGTAATTTCGCACACAGTTTTTATCTAATCTAACAAAATATTTTCACAGAAACATTTTATTACTGCTTCATCACAGCGTCAATGACTAAAACATTTATTAATTTCCATCACAGCGTCAATGACCAAATAAATCATTTAATCAATTTATTAATTTAATAGGCATAGATGCTGAATTTTGAGTGAATTTAAAATTTTACAAAGAAATGAGCTTAGTAACTCAATTTTTGATTAGATAAACCAAAACATATATGAGTGATAACATATTGTGAAAAAATAACGAAATATAAGTCAATGTGTTTGTAATAACACATACAGAGTTTAATAATCTAACTAAAAGATTGTGATATTCTTTTCGATTTTTAGTAAATTTATTAATTGTTTCTAATTTTATAGTATACGGGACATCCTACAAGGACTTGAGGACTTTATGATGTTTAAATAATTCATCTGTTATTTTGGACTATTGTTTGTAAAACAATTGTTAAAAAATTCTTGCTTTATGTGAAGCAAAATTTTTGTTTCGTGAAGCCGACCGCAAATTGTTTAAAACTAATGTTAAGGAGTTAACAAACTTTTATCATTTTCTTGTCATTTTATTTTAATATGGATCACTCACATAGGACTTACCTACGTTTTACTATCTATCTTTTTATCCATTTTTTCTTAGGTAATCATAATATTGCGGGAAACTAACTGCTCTGCAGACTAATGCTTCGACCAACCAACCAACCTTTTCAGTACAATAAAAATATTCTACTTTTCGCACTAGAGTAAAGATTTCTACAGCAGTTATGGGGTTTCCATTCTAGGATGTTTAATTTTATATGAAAACAACACTGAAAAAAATTTGTATGTATTTTCATATAAGTTTACGTTCGCAATTTGTGATCAGCATAAAGTTATGTAAAATTACATAATAATGAAATAAGTACGTTGTACTACAGAAATAAACATGGATAAATTTCCACATTATTTTATGTGATTTTACAACTATTATGCTAAAGTAATGTAAATTTTCTAATATTTTATAAGTATACAGGGTTAACTATGACTAAGTACAAAAATGTTAACCACGTGCTCAGGGAAGCCTAAAAGACAATAAAAAATTTATTTCGGAATTCTAGCTCGATGTTAAAAAAATGGGGCAAAACCCTCTTTTCCTACGGAAAGTCGGCGCCTATGTCATCAGTCATCGTCCAAGATGGCTACATATGTCAACTAGGCATATGTTCTGTGCAACTAGGTACTATGCGGTCGTTTCTCACAACGTTCCAACGTTGCCGAATGTAGAAACAAGGAAAGTAAACATTTTTATTAATAATAATACCTAAGTACCTGATAGATAACAGTTAATCCGGTTAGCTACAGTATTTTGCATTCGTTTTTCGTTCCTTCGTTCCAAACTGCCAAAACTTCATTTTCACTCATTACAGGTCCGTCAGAATTACTCGCCACTAAATACATACTTCGCGTAGATGCAGTTAATAAAAGTGCCCATTTATTTTAAGAAAATTGATTGAAAGAAATACTAACAGAAAACTTCGAATACACCCGTGGCAGTTTTTAATTTATAAAATTTTGTCCGATAACGGTCACTCCACTGCATTGCTCTCAACTCTAGGAAATATCTTCACGTACGTTTAAAGAAAATTGTGGAAAACTACACATGTCCCAATATATCGCAACCATCCATTATTTAATAAATAAAAAGTTTAAAACTGAAACTGTCACTAAAAACGGAAAACAAAAATTACAATGTCAACGCCACCGTTCAGTCTTCGGTCCGCCTACACCGAGAACTTAATATTCTTCAGATAAATATTCTTATGGCAATCAATATAATCAATATTATCTTCTTTTATGTACGATCGTGGGTTTCTTCATTCTAGTATTGTTTTGACACTTCCTCCTTGACATGGGGTTACACGCACATAGCACTTGTCAGTCGATATAAACCTATACTGTGTTGTTGGTTGCATTGTTTCTAATACTCTACAAATGTCAAACAGCAGTAGTGGTCAGAAAATAATATTACAGAGCACTGCAAACGCCTCGGGAAATTTAAAATAATAATACTAGAATACTATATTATATGCAAACATGGTCGATTATTGTGTGGACAATTATTTTGTTAATAAAAATATCTTAGTTTAAACTGTAGTAAAGTAGGCATAAATATATGTTTTGTAAAATGTAGATCAGAAAGAATGTAAGAAGAAGAAGAAGAGGTGTGTCAGAGTTGAGTTGTTGTGAAGATAGAAAGTGCGAAATAAAGAAAGTAGTAAAACGTTATTGGGTATTTATTTAATTACCAAAGAAAATATTACCCTAACAATTGTTAATATCGTTACTATTATTAGTTTTCAGTATTTGCTTTTCGCACATTCAAATTCGTGTAATCGCGGAAATTACGGATATGGTACTAATTTATGGGAAGTGCGACGAAAGTGCATATCGTGCAGCAGCAGAATATCAAATACGTTTTCCAAATAGACAGAATATGTCAAATCCTCGTACATTTGTACGAATTGTACAACGTCCACGAATGTTGTTTTACACGTGCTGGAATACGCATGTACCTACCTAACTTGAAAATAAAAAAGAACCAATTTCATACTTTTTAAAATTCCTTGAAACTTCTTTTTTACTTAGTGATATAAAAATAAAGCATTTTTAAACTACAATAGATATACTTACAGAAAAAAAGTATTCTTTTATTTATGAAATGGTCGAGGGAAACCAAGAGGTCCCCAGCAAGTACAACAATTTTTACAACGGCAAGTTATAATGTTAGAAAACAGAAAATAATTTAACTTTCTTGAAATCTCCAAATATTAGTTCTGGAAGTATCAGTAAGGTAGGTTTTACTCTCAGTGCTATACTCGCGTCAAGAATTCAGACGTCTTACGTCACGGCTGACGTTACGCATTTGTCTTTACTGTCAACGTAATTTTCGATATTTAGTCGCGTTAAAAACAATTAGTTTTTGCAATTTAGTGCAATATATAATGTAAACTTTTAGTGTAGTATATAATTTTTTTACTATCAGTTGCAGTTTCTTAAATATTTTGATGAAAATATAATGAATTATTCATTTGTTCGTATGACGTAAGTCGTCTGAATTCTTGTCGCGAGTATACCATATCGTGTTTCTCATTATATAATCTAATATTTTCATTTTGTAAACAAAATTTTTTCTTTAAAAGCGCCGTAAATCGTTACACGTGGTACCGCGGTGCTCTGTCACTACCATTGACAACTTTGACTTTGACAGAATATACCTAACCTCGCAGCTGACAGGCGGCATAGTCGCCGAGAAATTAGGGGTTAATAAGGTTTTGAAAAAAAATTTTTTTCGCATTATGAATAAGTTTGGAATTTTTTTGAAGGGTAATTCTGAATTTTCCCTATCCCCTCTTAAAATATTTGTACTAAGTCATAGTTAACCCTGTATATTTACCTTCATAACTACAACTGAAATATATGCAGAGACAAAACTTTTTCAATAATACATTATTTCACATATATGGAGTGTGTACATATTTTTAATAACGAAAATGTTTAAAAAGTGAATGTATCAAAGAGGACATCGATCAATTCAAATATTCATTTTGTTTAACCTGAAGTCAATTTAAAAATGTATGAATATTATTTTTGTGGTCATAGAAAGTGTGTCGACAGCTCGAGTTGAAAAGACGGAAAACTTTTAATATCATGGAAAAAACTTGCTCGGGTTAAATAATGCTGCTTGTTAAAATGTACAAAAATACAGGTTTGAGTAAGTCAATATAATATGCGGGATGTCTTTCAGTAACAAATTATTAGAAACAGTAGATTTTATTATTAGAATTCAATAATAAATACACTATGCGAGTTTGGAAATACATATACCTACAGCTACATTTTTGTTTCTAAATAGATGAGAAGGCCTTGTTAGCAGCAGAAATAACTTGTGTAGGAAAATTTTTTTAGTAGAATTTATGTCCATCGATTCTTTAAATGTGTAGTATCTATCTCTTTCTCTAAAAGTATATTGTCCATCCATCACTTAAAAATATATTGCAATATATCTCATTACACATATTCATTAGAAGACGTGATGAAATGTTTTCGCCGAAAATGATATCTTATTCTTGAAACATTAATATATATTCCTTATACGTCTATCTGAGTGAAAATAAATATTTTTAGCTCTTTTTCAGTTACAGTAAATTTATAATTAACGTAACTACAACTAATATTAATATCTGGTAAAGGTAAAGGTAAATATATTGCTTGAAAAGAGTATTTGTTTGCCAAGTGTTTAAATTTTGATGTTTCTGTTATATTTATGAATAATTGAATAACATTTAAATTGACATAAGCTGCAAGTGTACACGTTACAAATTATAATTTTATACTTCTCTATTCCGAATATCCCACCTAACACAACTAAAGCACATTAGGTTAGATTGATGACGTTAGATTGATGTGCATATGCAACAGATATCACATAAAACAACTCTGTAAAATTGCATACTAAATTGAGTAGAAATAAATAATTTCAAAGTAGTACATTGTATCATATTATTTCTCAAACATGCTAATTTGTAAATTTTAATAAAAAACAGCCGCGGGTGCATTCAAAGTTTTCTGTTATTTTTATTAATTAATATTCCTTTCATTCGATTATCTTAGCACAAAAGGACATTTTATTTAACTGTATGCAAATGTGTGTTTTAGTGTGTAACCCTGACGGACCTGTAATGAGTGAATATGCAGTTTTGACAGTTTTGAACGAAACACAAATAAAAAGCTGCAGCTAACAGGATTAAATGTTACCTATCAAGTATTATTATTATTCATGTTCATTTTCGATTTTCCAGAAGAAATTATGGTTTTGCTACATTTTTTAAACATCAGCCTATAATTCCGAAATAATTTTGCTTATTGTCTTTTAGGTCTTCATGAACAAGTGGTTAAGATTTTTGTACTTAGTAATGGTTAACCCTGTATAATGTAAATTAAAAATTACCCGTAAATATTATGTAAAAAGAACATAACAAAACATGAAAATTTCTACCCAGTTTTATCAGTGAAGCTTTATTTTTTCTAAATAAGTAATTTTTAAACACTAGAATGTGCTTGGGATTGGTTCAGTTGTCACCTTTTATTTAATATTTAGAAGGATAAAAAACACGATTGTTAAAACAAGCCCATAAAGCCAATATACAGGTTGTCTCACATAAGAGGGCCACTCCCATGTATCTCGCTTAATATGCGAGACACATAAAAAATCTTTAAATATTTTTTGTTGCATTTTTGGAGGCCTTTATGTTCGTAGAAATATATTTGAGATACATGGCCAACTTTATGAGTAATAACAAAAATAACCTGTAAAGTGCCCAAGCTTTAAGGCTGTCTAACTTGTTTATTTTAAGAGATAGAGTAAACTTATTGGTAATAAATTTTTATTGCAAAATTGATACCTTTCACTTGATGTAAACAGATTTTTGAAATATCGTATGTGGTTCGCTGCGCCCTCTAGACAACAAAAATTCTATCGAAGCAGGCTATGACCACAACAAATTATCGTCTTTCATCCAATATACTACATGTCGCCCTTATCTTTTATATTTGTTAGTGTTTTCAATTTTAGTATAAAAAAATGTATACCTAAATATTTTCGTATTGCTCAAGATAATGTAGAACCTGTTTTAAAGACGCCAACTGAAAAAAAATTAATAAACAGAATGCACTTCTTATGCAAAATACAGATTTTTTTATGTATTGGTTTTCACATTAGAAGCAATTGAGAAGAATTTTTCTAACACAGACAATGCAGCTTACACTAAATGTTGCAAGCTGTGAAAATAAATGTATTACCTCAGTTAAATCACCATTTGACAAATTCTTTGTTCTTATCATAATATTTATACTCGATAGTCATAATTTATACATAATCATTAGTTTGAAAATTGTTAAAGTTTATTGTGGTTTGAGAAACTATCATTTTGAATGTGTTATCACTTCAGGGAGAGAATTACAGATGAATTAAAATTCTCCATAGCGATTTTACGTTTGAGTTGAGATGCTCTTAATTCTCGAAACATTACTTTAATCGATTCAGTGATTTAGTTGAGTACTAAAATAAGCAGTGCTGAATTAGAAACAAATTTTTATTTTAATTTAAGAAAAGATAAGCTTGAAACTAGAAAATCAGAAAATATTAACAACATCAGCTAATACTAGTGCCTATAACTAATACAGACAAATAATAATGAATTAGGTAAGATGCTCAAATTGAAAACCTCAATTTCTGACGCATAGTCGGACCCTCCTTGGTACAGAATTTATTACATTCCTTAGGGTTTCAGGAGGCACCAAAGCACAAGCTTCTCTTATTTTTAACTTTAGATCCTCTACATTTTCTGATACCGTTTGGAAAACTTTATCTTTTACATAACCCCAAAAGAAAAAATCAAGAGGTGACATATCGGGTGAACGGGCTGACCATTCAATGGGACCATGTGTACCCAACCAGCGATGTGGAAATTGCTGATTAAGGTAATTCTGAACAGTTTCCGAATTGTGTGGGGGTGCTCCATCTTACTGAAAATAGATGAAGTCTCGCCTATTTTCCAGTGACAAGTCATCTATCAGCTTAATTGTTTGCAGTTGACGTCTTTAAAACAGATTCAACAATATCTTCAACAACACGAAAATATTTAGGTACATTTTTTATACTAAAATTGAACAAACTGTAATAAATACGAAAGATAAGGGCTGCATGTAGTATATTGCATGAAAGACGACAAAACGGACTTGTGACTGTAGTCTGCTTCGGTAGAATTTTTTTTTTGGTCGCCTAGAGGGCGCAGTGAACTACATACGATATTTCAAAAATCTGTTTTTATCAGGTGAAAGTTATCAATTTTGCAATACAAATTTATTACCAATAAGTTTTCTCTATCTCTTAAAATAAAAAAGTTAGACAGCCTTAAAGTTTGGGCACTTTACAGTTTTTTTTGTTATTACTCATAAAGTTGGCCATGGATCTCAAATTTGTTTATACGAGCATAAAGACCTCCAAAAATGCAACAAAAAATATTTAAAGATTTTTCACGTGTCTCGCATATTAAGCGAAATACATGGGAGTGACCCTCTTATGGAGACAGCCTGTATATATATATATATATATATATATATATATATATATATATATATATATAGCTAATGTTGAAATTGACTCACTTTTGGAAGAAAACTCCATTAGAGAACATGAAAGTGAATTGTATCTTTTTACCTTGTGCATTACGCCTTAAAAAATACATAATTAATAATTTACATCAATTCAAATCTCTTTTTTAATTCTGTGGACTGAGCTATTGTTTATAATGTACAATTTTCTCGATGTGCAGTGGGCGTATAAAGTTCTAAAAACTTTACGATGAAACATTTTACTCTAAATTATGTAAACTGTTATCCATCGTGGAGAAAACTTGTACTCATAATGCAGAGTGAAGAGATATTTTTTCTAACTTGCTTAGATTTTTTTAGACTGCATCTAAAAACAGTCCTTATGTGAAACTGAGGAGTAAACGTTCTCTATGCATTTTGTCCATTATCTGAAATTTTCAATTAAAGGTGGCAAGAGAAACTATGTAGATCTCCCAGAATTAAAGACAAACTAACAGCAGTTTGTGGACCAGTCGATATTTGATTAGTTGGCTCAAGACCGAATTAATTTACAGAAATGACGACTCCACACCAATTGATTACAACCAATTTTCGCAAATAATAGTTATCACCAAATTGAACAAAAATACTAAAAAAAAATAAAGATATTGAAGAGGGTGACATAATCTGCGACTCTAATAATGACGAGAGGAATTGCATGGCATATAATGTTCGATGATATTTTCAATATCAATGCCATATGTACTCGTAATAATTCAAGTTACTTAGTGTAGCCAAACAAAATTCTATTTGCTCCATAGTGACAAACTAAATGCAGTTTGTTTGCATAATGTTTATGGTTTGCTTTGGAAAATGGTTAAAGTTAGATTTTTGTAACTATTTATTATAATTATGTGATTATTTGTTTCATTTTTAATACGCGTTTGACAAAACCTATTTCATCGATGAAAATTTGATCTTTAGTAGAAGAAATTAATTTTGCTCTGTCATATAAACATTATATTTAGAGACTTCTAGACCTTTAAATTATTTTCAACGACGAGATAAATAACAACAGAATAAATATTATATGACATCTTATATCACTATGGAACGTAGATAAACAGACAAAATCACCAAAAATTACATATTTGACAAATTTTGATAACGAAAACAGTATTTTCGAAATGCTAACTAATCTATTTAATGTTAAGTGCAATTATCTACTTTCTTAGTGTGAGATATTTTATATTTTTTACGTAAAACAAAATTTGTAAAACCAACCCCTCCCTTGACTGATCCTTTAGGCGCAAAGGATTATTTGTTAATATTTTTATATTTCAGTGGCAGGAATACCCAAAACAACAAAAGTAACAAATATTACATAATTAACAGAATGCAAACATGGTTTTGGAGGAAATTATTCTACAAATGAAACTACTAGTAGGTAATCAGTTTATTGCAGTGTATGATTAATTTCTGATAAAAAATGCATTCGAATTGTGACGTTCCTACGTCGCTTCAGCGGTGCGACGCGGTGTCACTATGACACCTGAGTTGCACTGGCGGTAACCTCGAGCGCCAGTTTCTGTTTATAGTGCAGAAACACCAGTACTTGGACGGCTACAGTGAAGACACGGTATGTCCAGAGGGTCGTGAGGGAGAAATTAGACTTTTCCAGGAATAAAAATCAGAATAAAGTATTACACATATATTACAATACACGTAGTTTACAAAACTAATACGGTAGGTCGCGGAATACGCAGCTACAAAGTCAGCTGAACAATACAAGCGGTTAATCTACGCTAAATGCGAAACCAAGTAAGAGGAAGCGATCAAGCGAGCAAAGCAAAAAAAACTAAAACTAAAGACTTTGCCACTATTTAAAATATATACATATGTAAAAAACAAAATATGATGATACAGCTCCTCTCCTGGAATGCACGGCCAGACAGCTGAAAAGAAACAAGTACTTATTAGTTACGACAAAGGCAAAGTTATCGGATAATGCGACAGCAACTCTACCCATGTCGTGGTACAGGTAGCAATCGTAACTTACGGTCCACGTTTCAATTCATAGGATATACGCCCATAAACCGAACGCGTGGTGAGGTAGTCACCAGATAATGCAACAGCGACTCTACCCACGCCGTAGCACCATACACAAACTGGAAAACAAAGTATGGTTAGTACACAACTAATAGCGGTCAAGTTTTCCCTAACAAGCTCTTACTCACTTCCTCTGCTGGTCACGTCTAACTGGCACGAGCGGTCGGCTGGTACTGACTCTGCAATGCTCACCTTGCTAGGTCTTAACTTCGTGGCACTGAAGTAGCGGAAGACTTGCGCAGAAGGCTGCTACCTCGCTACGGATGGCTGGTGCGGAACAGGACTGGTCTCGATGCTGGCGGTTTAGGAACTAAATCTTCCACTCCAAGTTGGGAAGGCCTAATGCTGGTTCGGAAGTGGCGGTTGCGCACTGAACGGTTTTCGGAGTTTACTATTTTACTCAAACGCCACTTTTGAACTTCGACTTTTTGAAAATCAGCGCAGTTCAAATTTGTGGATTTATAAAATTTACGGTTCGTCCACTTAGCGACTTATAGTATAATTTTCGAGCGGTTAACTTACTCAGGAACACTGGAGACACGACTGCTTCGTCTGGCGGCTTTACTAATTTTGGTGGATAGCAAGCCTTTCCTGGTGAAACGGTGTCGCTTGCGCACTGGACGGTCGGCTGGACTGGCTGGATACGACGCAGCTACTTGGTGTGGGCTAGGACAGTTATTGAATCTTCTTAGTTTCAAAATATCGCTGTTGACTTAGAATCGGACGCGCTAGATCGAGCGCGCATCCTACATCACATCTCCGCAGCGGTAGTGGTGCGAGATTCGATGCGCGTTCGGTTCTCGCGGTTTCCCTCGCGCTGGCTGGAGTTCGAGCGTTGGCCGGCTTTCAACGTCTCATACGGAGCATAGAAAAAGACAAATATAGAACGCGTTTAGACGAGTGTGCATCCATATTTTCAGCAATTTTATAGGCGCCGCCATATATGTTTTAGTGGCTGCCATTTTGAGCCATGGTTATTTGTTTAGTGTGTTTATTTACATTCTATATACATGTTTGTTGTTTATTCTGTCCTAATTTGTGTTTAGGTTCTATTATTGTGATATTAATTGTTATTAAAGACTTTTCATTCATTCCATAGCGTAGTACCTACTTAATAACATATATAATATGTTGTTTCTCTTTTTTAGATCGAGGGAAGTTAATGGTTTATTATTGGCATTGTGTATACAAAGAATCATGTTTATTTGTTTCTAGTTTTGAGCAGAACATGGCTTGTTCTGTTCCCAGATGTAAGAACGTTAACTTGTTAAACAGTCCAGAAAGTGGTATAACATTCCACAGATAAATAATTTAAACGTAGAGATCTTAATTATATGACACATTAAATTCAGTAATAAGTACTTCTTACTGCATGTAGTTTTATTATTAGTTAATAACAACATCACTAAATAATTGCAAATATTTTATTTTTGAGAAAGCATATTTAAGACTGATTTACTTCGCAGGTTACCTAAATGTGAACGCTTGGGAATGGTGCCCAAGAAATATATTTGTTCCGACAATTTTTTGGACACCGATTTTTACCCAAGTGCATCAAAAGCAACAAAAACGCTGTTATGAAAAAAATGTCTAAAACCAATAGTTCTTCTCCAGTTACGTTTCAAAAATAGAAATATAACTACAATAAAGTGCAAAACTGTGTTACGAAATTGCAAAGAAATTACAATTAAGACTAAGCAAAAGCACTTTTTCCTAATGTAATTTGTTCACTCGGTATTAATGAAGTAGACAATAGAAGCTCTCTTAAAAATTCTTCAAACTCTAGCGAACTGTAACGTACGACAACATTGCAATCCATTAATTATTGTTTTTCACTTCAAAATAGATATAATTCGTATTTTCTTACTTGAGATGCGTTTCGTTTTTTGTACCTAGTGTTTACCTGATGATGATAAGCCTACATAAACAAAAATTGAACATTTTAGTATCCAATTTTTATTTACTGCGAACTGGACAAAATGTTCTGGCTATGACTTTGTAGGCTGAACGTTGTCTGCAAGCAACATTTTGAACACTTTTAATTATTTCAAACTTTATTTTATGCTGTGAGAAGTTTTATAAGAAAACAATTCACGGTAAGTATAGTGTGAGTATTATCTAGAAACACCTGACATGGTAACTGTGTACATCTTCAAAATCTGTTTGCTGTCGTTATTTTTCTACCGTTGGTCAGAGAAAAAAAAATAATAATTGTTAATCAATTGTTGTCAATGGGGTAATTTTTTATTTTTTTAATTTCACTAATCGAAACTTCTATAACAGAAAAGCCTATGTAAAGAAAATTAGATTTTTCTGTCTTCAACGTCATAGGAAGCAGGACATGGCTAAGTGTTACGTCCAACGATTCCACCACATATTTCCAGTTCGTTCATACTAGATTTAGTACGTTTTACACAACTTTAATACAGTACAGTCAGTATGCCGCTGATAAATCTAGTACGTTTTTGCTGGCTCTGATTTCTTTGTAGAAGCAATGTAGTTGCCATCCTTTTTTTGCTTGCCTGATATGCATCGTTTTATTAAACATTTTTAACAGTTTGGAACCAGGTTGGATTCCTTGCTTGAACAGATCCTATACAGGGTGAATCTTAAATAAGTACAAATATTTTAACCAACAGTATAGTTTGGTGTGTAGAATACATAATTAATAGTATTTTTACAAACAAATCAGTAATAAAAAAGTAAAATTTTAAATAAATTTCGTAATTTTTCAGCAGAAAACTTGTTGAGGACCGCTGGCCTAGACAGACCCTTTCATACTTTTATAAGTCATAGTGCTGCAGACTGAACGTGTGGTTCACAGTGTTGCCAGTGTTACACAAATGTCTTTGCTTCAAGGGAATTTTAAAATCTTGTCCTTATGGACGCAAAATTTGCGAATATTGGCTCGAATTATTTGATGGTGGGAAAAAATCTCAACTTTTAGCGAATTTCGTCAACTGTAACATTTTATATTATTTTTATTATCAAACTGTCATTGACTGTCATGACAGATTATCGGAAGCCCAAGTCAAACTTGCTAACCCCACATAATGCATGAAAATAGCAATAATAAAATTTGCTAAAAGTTGACACTTTTCCATTTTAAATAAAAAACGCATGCATTTTCGCGAATTTCGTGTTCATGAAGACAAGGCTTAACTAGAATTTTTAGACATGTCAAATAATGACTGTTTATAAAAAATGTGTATGGCCACCTCCTCCCCTCATTGCCATACCTATACCTCACCAATAAAGTACGTCTATGTACAAACATGAAACTGAAAACAAAACAGATTCTCTACTCACAGATCCAGAATGTGATCTATAATCATTTTTTTTACACTCCAACTGATTTCTCACAAGACTAATATCATTATCACTGAACTCATCACTGCACTCCACTGTTACTGCACTCCACTGTCACTGCACTGCACTGTCACTGCACTCCACTGTCACTGCACTCCACTGTCACTACACTCCACTGTCACTACACTCCACTGTCACTATCACTGCACTTCACTAAGAATGCACATCACTGTCACTGCACTGTCAGTATCACATTTTCAATTTCTATATTGATTTTAGTGCCAAACATATGATCTATGATTTGATCATTGATTTGAGTGACGTTTCCAGATTTTTTGCATTTCTGGCACTAATACCAAGTATGTTCTAGGTTCTAACATTACGTAAAATATTAATGGTTGTACAAGTTTTAGTGTTAGTTGGTTAGTCACAAATGCTGCTATCCAGTTACTACAGGCATCAACTATAATTAGCATAAACTTACTATGAAATAGTCCAAGTTAATCGATATGTAAAGGTTCCCAAGCAATCTTAGGAAATTTTCATAGTATTAATTGAGCTTTTGGTGGGCTATTTTTGTGAGAAAGACAATCTTTACAAGTATTAACAATATTAGAAATTATTTTTGTACAAAACAAAGCTAAAAAAACTTTTTCGGCCATCCATCATTTACAAATTTCATTACTTGCCTTACTAAAACATCTATTTTTTTGTTAATTTTTAATTTGTTTTACATCAATATCTCATTAAAATAGTCTTTAATGGGTAATAAGTCACATATTTAATATCATCATTTTAATGGGTTAAAAATAGTTCTTAAAGGTTTATGATTCCAAAAATAATAGCTAAAGTATCTCCTATTTGTGAATATTGCTGTTGTGTTTTATTATATCTCCGAGACACATAGGCAATCGGCCTTTCTGAGTTATCCCTTAACATGTGAAATTACAGCCCCGAGGTAAATTAGGGTTATGATGTACTAATACTTGAAATGAACACAAAACAATATAAATGAAAGCTGTTTGATTTTTCTTACAAATTCCAATAAATATATTTTTTTAACAAATTTTATAGGTTGCAAAATAATTAAACTATTTGGTATAAATTTATGATAATACCTCGGATAATACTTAACCAAACGCTTTAAGTTGTGTTTGATTAATCGGTATTGGATTATTACTAACCGCTAATCTAATCCAAATCTATTAAATTTATGATCTAAATAAACTACCAATTCTTTAAAAAAATCAATTTCACTTAATAAAGTAGTTAATCAGACAATCTGCATACAATTTTTTCTACATTAAAACCATGTTCATCTCTACTGGTTTTCGTAATAAGTATATCTAAAAATACTAATACTCTTCTTAGACAAATTTAGAAAGAATACACGATAAACCATAAGAAAGTCTGGTGTACTTAAACAGACCTTTGTGTTTGTCTTATTACAGTTAGTTTACATGAATCGCTATCTAATAAAATTTGTCGATAGAAGAATTCCATATCTGCTTGAACCTTAATTCCGTAAGGAAACGGCTATGCTTTAAAAAATTTGGGTACAATTGTATCCTTAGCTGCCAGATGTACAGTATCTCTACAAAACACCTAATTTAGTCGAAAATTCATTTTTATATTAACTGACTACATTTTAAATAATACATCACTTTACTTAATCTTACCTCAGATTTTACCAACATCTGGTATATCGTCGTCAGTACTGTAACTGTGTTGAAGTGAATGAATACTTAAAACCATAATAAAAATTTCTTCCTAATAAGGGTAGTCCACCACCACTTTTCAGCACATTAACATTGATCATCCTGGTAAGTCACTAGATTATTGGAATTTTAATGTATCCTAGTGGATAACTAGTTGAGCTAGTAAATCGAACGTCTTCTCAGTGCTCTGTAAAATATATTTATATAAACATCCAATATTCTTATATTTACATGTAGTGGAATTATGAAATCACTTACCATAAATATTAGATGTCTTTGCACTTCGTCTTGTGTTTCTTTTATCGGTATCAACATAACCTCATCGCAATCTCACTGACTGTCAATCCTTAGGCATAGTTTTGCTTGCTCGACGTTTCCACCTACTGCCCGTGATACCTACCTGTCGAGGCACATTACTGAAAACTTACATTGATGGTTTTTCTGACCAGCTTTTTTTATATGCGATATACACCTTTTTTAAACATCTTCATGAAATCTGTCTCGAGCTGCGCCTTTTGAAAAGCCCATAATAAATCGACCTCTTAATAATTCGTCCAGCACATTTCCCTTTCCCATTTGTACCGGCAACCCACAACACATTTCATTAGAGAGAAAATATTTTACTTTGCTGGATCTGCCGTCTAAATGTATGCATTTTATACATTTTTTCTTGATATTAAACGCATACGTCAAGCTGCTTATTTTGTTATTTAATATTGTGATTGTGTGTACCTTTATTTTTAAAAATTTTTTCACTGATTAAAGTGCGATGTCACTTATGGTTCTGTATTCGAAATAGTTAATATTGACTCATTTCGGGTTATGTGGCGAAAATTAAATTTAATGTGTGAAAATCATAGTTTTACGTTATTCTTCATAAAATAACTTAAGGAAATTGTGTTTTGTGTCCCTTTCTAACAGTGTACAATGACATTTAACTTGTGAAATGTGGATTACTGATTAAATAGTTAATTTTTTAACAAACAGGTAAGCTTGTGTGCACGTTTATGTATAATTTTTGAACATTGCACATAGTAATATCACGTAATATCTTCCTAAATATTTTACGGTAGTATTGAACTTGCGGAAATTCATTTTTAATCGTTTAAGTATTTTAAGGTTAGTTCAGATGTTAAAATTTTTGTTAATATTGCTGCGTATCATACTACATACCCAATTTTACTGTACTTATGCTTAAAACAAGTATTTTTTAAATAGAACTATTACGTTAAAGGAAACGTAATATTTATATTGGAGGAGATATGGCAACCTCGCAACAAATCATATGTTTCATTAGGTTGTTGGATGAGATATCAGCCAGCGGTCCTCAAAATGTGGGTATTTTTTTTAAAAATTAATATCTCCGTAAATATTAGAATTTTTTAAAAATGGCTTTCACTAGACTGATTTAAATGACGAACTACACCAGCAGTTAAAATATTTGTACTTATTTAAGATTCACCCTGTATAGACATATTTTAGTACGAAAAAAATGATAGACGTGACGACACTGGCTATGTCATAAGATCCTAATGACCGCACGCTCACTGGCTGCATTGCAAGTGTGCGGGCTGCTTTAAAGTGTCCACTATTGCAGACTTTTACTTGGTCAAAATATAAAGGCTGCAAAATCATAACATTTTTAATAGATGACCGCTTAATTTGTTTTATTTCAATAGGATTTGGTGGTCGTACAACAGACAAAATGACTTGAAAAATCCGGATTTTTAAACGTAATAGAACCGAATGCGTAAATAATGGCTGATTTAAAAGAACAGTTAGTATGATCAAATTTTAGGTACGTTAGGCCACCTACTAAAAATGATAGCCAGTTCAAAAATACATTTGAAATGGGCGATTTTTAGAGTTTAAGAATTTGTTATTATTCAGCCTCATTCGCTTAGTACCTGAAATAGTTTATATCCGATTAATATTCAAAAGGATCTTGTTAAGTAGTAAGAAATTTGTAATAAACGTCCAGATGATAAAAACAAAAATTGTATTTGTTTTTAAAATGTAATTATCAGATAAATATTTTCACTGTGTAAATGAATTTTGCAGAAAACATATATTTTTTTTATTTTAATTTTATGCTGGGTTGATTTTCACCTTCAGTTCACAAGAGCAAGAATCTTCTTTTATTTAAATATAGTGGCTATGGCATTATCCCCATAACTCGGAATTTGATACCTCTATTTTAAAGTGAATCATATATTTATTTTAAATGCTACCAACACAATACAAATATTTATGTTTTTAGATAGGTACCATATACAGGGTGTTTGGTGTATCGTTTGCCAAATTGGATTGGCCGAAAGGAGGGGAGATTTGTAATAACTTCAGCCGTATAAACTCACTCTTGGCCCCATGGGTTTTTTATTTCAACTTTTTCATTGTTGTTCTGAAAAATCTCAAGATTCAGAATTTAAACTTAAATTTAAAAAAAGTTATTGGTATAGCCACCAAATTTTATATGAATTTTTATGTGTACTGTTGTATGATTCTATCAAATTCAAAATTACTTCCAAGTAACATCTAGTTTTCATTTTATTAACTCACAAAGTTTTTGGAAGAGGTGAAAAAAATTTAAAGCTTAACTTAACGTTGCAATAAATAAAAAAAGTCTCTAGTCTATCCCTTTACAACGGTATGCAACATGCATATAAAAACCTTTTAATAATTTCACTAATTCGCTAAATTTGTGTGAACACATTGGGCTGTAAATACTGTTATCTCACTCTTGCGCAGTAGAATTCATCATCTCTTCCTTTCATAGGGTACTAACGTTGCTCGAACCTATATTTTTCTCTATTTATGTACCTATCGCATAAAAACGCCCTTTAACAAAACCATAGACCATTGTGCAGATACAAATTAATAAAATAAAAAACGTTACGAGAAATGAATGCACCGACTCCACACAAAACGTCAATGGCGGCTATGTTAACATTAACAGTAGGATTATTATGTGACGTCACATTGAGGGCAGGGGAAACTAGGCATAAATATCTTCTTTGTTTCTAGGTTAATTATTCTTTTTTACATATGCTTAAATTGATTATCGACAAAGTCTGATAAAATCTGATTATATTAAATTACTGTATTATTTTGTATTTGGTACAATTTACCATACCAAAATAGAGGCACTCATATCATGGATATCTTGTATAATAAATCTTAAAAAAGAACAGATAGATACCTATCTATCGATATGTACCTACCTAAACTGTCTGCGATTCATAAAATCTTAACCTAAAAAGTCAATAAATTCTATGAAACATGTTTAAACTAATTTTTATAACCGTAATGAGACTAAAAAGAGGAAATAATGAAAAGTAAAATATTTATGTTATTTGACAGACGCTTATGCAACATAATATTGATTCAAATCATTTTTACATTTAATAAAACATAATTTATATAATTTATTATTTCCGTATAAAAATTTAATATCTTTGTACCGACTCATATTTATGCCAAACACTATATATAACCTTGCATTTATTTTCTTTTCTCGCCCTTATGAATTTTTCTAATTAAAACAGGCAACTGTAACTTAATTAGAGCTGTGCGTCATTTAATCCCGCTCATAAATTAATTAATTCTACTACTTATTTACGAACGGGAAGTTTTGATTAAACTTTTAATTTAAACTTTATTATGATGTTAAATTGCAAACTAACGATAATAAATATAACTGAAATCATAACGCAAAAAAGTTGCGGAGTAAATTAATTTTAAAGAAAATGTGAATGGAGCATTTTGTTTCAAATCTTAATCTTTTGTTTCATGGCGATTTTTAACCTATACGCATAAACTTCGGAAATTTTTGCTGAAGACAAATGATAATTGTGAAAAAATATAGTAAAATATTTTTAGTTTCGGAAGTTTTCAAAAAAATTGTCAGGTGAGATTTTTTGTTTGTAAAAACTAAGAAGTAAACATTTCCACACATTAAATATTGATTGACGTCAAAATTGTTTCTTTTCTTTCATTTAAAAGTCAACTATTTTCAAGTTGATATAACGAACATCGACTTTCGACCATTTTTATTAAAAATCCTGAGAGGTTTCATTTTTGCTATGAAATTATCAAAAAAATATACACAAAGAAGTTTGTGTCTTTTTGAAGCACTACTCCCTTCTTTTACCCACCCCTGGACGCATTGTATTGATATGACTAACTACATAGACTCTTCGTCTTTAGAAAATGTAGTTAAATTTATGCATTTAGATTAAGAATCATCCTGTACATATTTTACTTACAAGTTTAAATAATTACTGATAAGACAATATAGATTTATTTAATGAAATTATGAGTAGCCAGGAGAATTGAATCAGCAAGAGAGACCACTAGTAACAATGACCAACCATAACATATACAGAGTTATTCACAATTTCCCCTACCCAATAATTTGATAATAAAATCTGATTTTTTTATTATATTTATAAATACATAATATTAAAAACTTATTTATATATATACCTACACTGCATTAAGTTAAAGTTGCAATATAACGCCTTTGCTATCTTCATCTCACGTCACACTATTGTCAAAATATAGGCGTTATATTGCAACTTCAGTCCAATGTAATGTATACACAAATATATACACAGAGGTTACCATTTTGATTTTTTTTCGAAAACTGGACTCGAGCAGACAAAATTAATTTTAGATTCGTCTTCAGCACTCTCTAAAAAAGGGGTTAGAAATTTTTTAATTAAAATTGGAGAGGTTTCCGGTAATGTAAGAAATCACTAAGAACTTTTTAGCTATTTGACGATTTTGTCGAACATACAAATTAATTAATTTTATATTTCTATTTTACGCGATTCGTCTAATGTCGTTTTAGTATTTTATTTACTTGTACAATTCAAAATTAATTTGCAGTTTGAAAAATGCAATGAGTAATATTTTATTATTAAATATTAATAAATATCTTAATAATATCGTCTGCATATTTCTCATGTTTTCCTGTTCTTCGATAGTACCTTAGTACTTGAGGCTCTGATCATTGCCATTTCACGTTACACAGTTACAGTACACACATCTGAAACTTAACTAAAAGAAATCAAAAATGACAATATAATTTTAATTAAAGTGCACCGAAATTTTAAGCGGAAAAGGAACCACGAAACGACCGTGCAATATAGCAAATTATGTTAGACTGTCTCTGTTGCACACTCATAGAGACGAGGCATGCCTCTAAAGGGCCTCTCACCCGCAATTGACTGCCAACGAATTCCATGCTCTCCATCTCTTTCTTTCCTATATGTTTATTGGCATGAGACATGCCTCAGATGCGTCGTTATTCATCTCATTGTGTGCATTAATGTATTGAAGATTGCCTATACACATTATTGCATATTAGTTATTACCTTAATACGATACACAGAGGTAAATTCAAAAGTGCCTCAACATCGCTGTTTACAAATCGCACCGCCGTTAATGCTTGTTGGTGCAACATTTATGTATTTACAGTAATTTATAGATATACATTATTATAGTATTACATAGCCAATATATTCCAATGTTACTGGATGTAAGAAATTGGTTAGAGGATTAGTGATTTTTATTTATTATTTTTACTGAGGCACTGCCTTACCTGCTTCATGGTACTGACCCACTGGTACACCATTGACTAAACTTTAGCAAATGTGTTAAATCTGCAGAACCAACCATAACAAACAGATTGACGGCATGTGTGAACACTGTATCCTATACTGATACTGAAACCAACACCGATCATATGGTGAAACCACAGTATAGGGAGGAGACCAGTAGAATCACTTTAACCGAAATAATAAGTCGCGCATAGCAGCTCGAGCATCTATTTCAGGCTGCAGAGACCTCAATTTACATCCAACTCTGGGAGTGCGAACATCAGTTATACAGAGCCGTATTAAAGCAATATTTTGAGTCTGTATCGAGGAACGAGTCGCTGCGCAGCAGTTAGGGCCTTTACCCACGAGGCACCGGTGTTTGGAACACGTGTGTCCGACACCGTGTCTCAGTCTAGCAGAACGTGTGCGACACGGCCACTGTGTCTTGCAAGTATTTTGCTCCGCCACAAATTGAAAACAGAGCGACTGTGTCTTTCTTTTCCAAAGCATTGTTTTCAATTATGCTTCAACAGAAGGGAGACACCAGTGTCCCAGTTATAGTTCGCGTGTTGTGATCGTATGTCAAAATGAATACGGAGGATTTCCTATCCGAAATAGAAAATGGCCTTTGATATGCATATGTAAAATAGATAATAATTCACCGAATGATTTTACAGACATGCGGAAGTACTGGAAAAATTTTGTCGAGTGATTCCGTAAATCCCAGTATTAGGTTGGATACAGCCCTTTTTGATACCTTTCGGCAAATAAAGGGTGCACTCTATATTTTCTTTTGCTGATGCATTTTCTTTTTTTACGTAGCCTCTTTCTTAATAAGAGAGCTAGCAAAACCAATGTGTCGCTGTCTATTGTCTTCATAATACTAAAAATAATTTTTAGAAAACTTTTAACATAACGGTGTCTTCTACGAACACTGTGTCCGGACACACGTGTCCCAGACACCAGTGTCTCGTGGGTAAAGGCCCTTAGATATTTAAACACATCATCTAATAGTAATTTAAGTTTCTTTAAATTTCCTAAAGACATAAATAAGTAAGGAATCTAAAATATACTGTAAAAACCATAAATGATATTTTACTGCTATTAACTTATTTCTAAGTATAACATTGGAATATAAATACATATACAAAAAATAAAATATACATATTTATATTTATGACAAATACAAATTTTTATTTTAGAGCAAAGTTCTGTGCAGTGGCTTCTAATAGAGAAGATTTATTAGAAGAGCTGCTCGGGATTAGTAATAGTTCATACAAACTGTGTCAAATACATTTTGAAAATAATATGTTTTCTAATGATTCGCGCAATAGATTACGCAATGAGACCGTTCCAACGTTTCCTGCACAAGACGGTTCATCTTCAAATTGTGTAGATGATCATATTTCTTGTAGTCACTATAATGACAGTATGTCTCAAAACAAAATAATAAAAAATATAAATATTTAGGTATTAATATTTTTCCAAATTTACATTTTACTACACTTCAATCCCCAATTTAACATTTTTCAAAGTTAAGTAAACATATTTTTTCTGTTCTAAAAAATACTTATCTTCTGGCTTACGTAGACCATTTAAGACAAACAAAAAATTATAATAAATTATTTTTCCACTAAACTTCAAACGTCAAATTTTAAATTAAAAAAATTCCCAAAAAAAAATGTAATCATTAATAACCATAAACCTTATAAATCATGGACGCGCCCGAAACCGTTTTCTGCCTATACAAATCGTTGATGCTCAGATGTATGCGACAGAGATAGAGCTAGTCCGGGTAATAACCCACAGATCATTGGCCGAAAAAAAAAACCGTAAATGACAGACGTGTGACAGACCGAATTATATTGGATATTTGCTCATTTATTCAGAAATTTAATTTATAATTACATTTTGATAATAACAATTTGTAAGGAAGGTTTTAATTATTTAGGAAAGGTTTTGTCAGGTTATGTTTCTGTCATAGAACATCTGTTTTTGCCCGGACTAGCTTCATCCCTCTTGTACACATCAGGACAGCGGACCTCTCTTTCTCGTTCCGGTCCATGATTTATAAGGTATACATGTTGAATTACCTATTCATAACTGTATAATAAATTATTACATAATGTGGATACATATAACGTAAACTTTCATGTGGAATAAATTACCACTTTTACGTGCAAATAAAAAAATCTTTTTCGGTCCTGATCACCGATTCTGTAAATTCCATCGGATGCACTATCGCACTCACATTTCGAGGTCACCGCAGAAAACTGAAGGCAGTTCAATGTGCCGACAACAGAGTGAAATTGCTGGTCTACCTATGCTATGGTGAAACCGTGCTAATAAAATATAAAATTTCTACGCTAACGAATTTTCTGATATTTTCAGATATGTCCTGAAAAATAAACGAATTTAGAACATAATTATAATTATTTTAAAAAAGCAAATAAATAGAAAAAGCAGATAACATAATAATAAAATATAAACAATATAATTCATAACAAATACTACAATTTTTGTAAACCTCAAGACAAAATTCAGAAGTGTGCTCTACCACTTAACCCTTGGATACCGTAGTAAGTATTAGGTATACATATTTATGAATAATTGCAGTAGTATTGCTAATAATTAGTAACCGAAAACAAAATTAAATTACATTAAACACTACAGAAGGTATTTCTAATTAAGTCACGCTGAGGTTTTTCTTGTCCATAACCTTCATAATTTGGGTTCGCTCTACTGGTGAACTTGATTCAGTGAAGTTATGCAAGACGGCTTAAGTTGCGTGTAATAATCCTTATTTAATTTCCCATAACACGTGATTAGGCCTCATGTTACTTACTAAAAATTGTGTATTTTCACTTCGTCTATTATTCCATAGAAAGAATACCCCTGAATGTGTTTATAGTAACTTTGCTATTGTTTTGGGGTCTTCATCCCTTAATGTTTAGTGCATATATTATGAAACACCTTGTTTATTTATTTTTATCCAAATTTTTATTTCGATGTGACATCAGAAATATATTTGCTAATAAATTTTGTATATTATTGTTTCCATATAATATTTTTATATAATGACAGACCATTTTTGATTTTAAAGAAGATAACCTGGCAATAAATTAAGGTATTGTATAACTTATAATAACAATATTAATAACAATACGGGCCTTTGTCAAATCTAACAATAAAAAACACCCTTACCCGCTACGGGAGGCCAACACCGGACACACAGTGACATAACATCTGCTATAGCCCTGCAAATTATTACAAATGCTTCCAATAACAAAAGTAAAATTAATTTAAAACACGAAACCTTCCAAATCATATTTGATATGCTTCTCTCATGTGTCTAATAATTATTCCATTCTGCAATGTTTCTTTCCTACATTTTGTTAACAAAAAAACAGAATAGATGTCAAGTGATTTTAGCATTTGAATAGATTTCTCATAAACACTGTTAAAATCTTGTTTTAATAAATGCAGCTTTCTTGAAAATCACAAAAATATTTAGAATTTAACAAGAATAAAAAAAAATAAATTGTGCAGAAGGGATAATAACATTATTTTTAAATTCGTCCATAAAAAAAGAATTGGTACAATTTTAAGGGTGAGTCATCCCCAATCAGTACTTTGTAGAGCTTCAATTAACTGTAACCCATAATAGTCAATGAAGACCAGTAATAATTATGTACGTACCAATTTGGTTCTTCCATGGTAAAGTGTCCCATAAATACAATATATTTTTTTCCATAATTTAATGATCCATTCTGGCGGCTAATAATTCCTAAGAGGTGCAACTTTGTATATATACCTCAGTTTGGTCACATTACAATATCTGATACCCCTACATACACCTACCTGCTCCATGTCGGCTCTTATGCGAAACACTCGGTATATTATTTTTAATTTGTATTCCAATTTAAAATAAAATGTTTTCTTGATAAACCTCTTTCGATATCCAAAACTAATCTATTTTTTTACAAAGTATTAAATTATAAAAACTATGGTGGAACTACAGTTTCTGTGCTGTGAATGTTTCATTATATAGTATATATTTATTTCTTCATATTTAAATATTAGATAGGTCAATTATAATTTACTTTACAAATTATTAAGTATAGGTTAAATCAACAGTAAGATATCTCGAAAAAATGATACATTTTTCTGTTTCTTATGATAAACATTAGAACTTATTTTTAAAAAATTCAATGTACAGAGATTCTTACAAATACAATTTTGTAAAAATAAAATCAAAAAGAGCAGTTCAAAAATAATTTAAAAATATACTTCCGCACGGCACTGGAGACTGGTCCACTGTAAAACCTGTTAAGGCCTATAATCGGCGACCGGACAAAACATTGAAAGAAATTCCCAAGGAAATAACCTATTTTTATACAGCAAATTCAACTGCTTTTGTCGCTGCTGTTAATTATTATTAATAGAATTAATTTATGGTTTTAATTAATAAAATAGTTTGACATATCTGATGTTGCAACAACATTTTGGGCTCGTGTTATCCAGTTTTTACAAACTAACACAAATGTTCCTGCTTCTTGTTCGTTTTGAACTTGTAAATCATTAATAGTGTCCACTTCGGTACAATATATTCATTTTTTAAATACATGGTACGGATATAATTGAGTATATGATACGCCGCACTGCTGCAATACGCCGTGAACGCTTTGGATCTCTTCCACGATTCGATTGCAAATTTCCCGTGTCACGCCAGCGTTTGCACTACACTTGCACTCACTGCATGCCGTTGCAAAAGTAGCTGCATTTGAAACATGTATACCGGGAAATCGTTCTGCTAAAGCATTTTCACTTCACCATAAATTAAAACGATATCCATTAACTGCGAGTTGCAATAAACGTAAGGCATTTTTGATATTTGTAATGTAAATACTTGCATCACAAAAAAGTTATTGCGATAAGTAATTGGACATTTGAAATTGTTTGGCTAGAGACTACAATAGCCCAGCGATGTAAAGGTAAAACTACTAGAACTTCATTTTTTTTCTCGGAAACTATTTTACAAAAATTTCTTTTACGATATTGACTCTATTTTTTCTGATGCATCTATTTCCAAATTTTGTCAGATAAGTTCTGAAGCGCCCTGTATTTGAAATGAAACCTACAAAATTATACAGTATGCGCCAAAAGTATGGAATAAATTCAATAAAAACGAAACAATTATTTTTTGGGAAGAATCCTCGAACAGGTCGATTTTTAATTTAAAAAATACATATTCTAGCGTAAAATGCGATTTTCAAATGTCATTTGTTTTCGAGTAATGACGTCATCGATTTTTTTTTAAATGGCAACACCATATTTTTTTCCTTGATTCTGAAAAATCGTTTAATTCTCTATCAGACAGAACTAAAATTTTGCCCTCTTACATAGGAAAGTTTTCGAGTAAATGATGATTGAATGTTAGAAAACGTAAATCAATTAAAATAAAGCAAAAACGTTATCAAGTTTAGTTTTTCGAATTCCATAGTTCTTTTATGGATCACGTAGGTGAAAATATTTGCAAAGTGTCATTGTCATACCGACTTTCTAATAAGTATTGCAAGCGACATAGAAATTATTATTCAATTTAAAGTATTATGGCACATTTAACTGTTACTCAAAGAATTGAAATTTTAATTCTTATCAGATGCGGGAATATGACTAGAACTAAGCAGGAAGTTTGCGATTTATTTAATGAAAAATATCCAGATCGCCCTATCAGCCAATCAACAGTCAGTAAGGTAGAGTCTAAATTTAGAGAAACTGGCAATGTTGTAAATATTCCAAAACCTGGACGTCCAAGCATTAATGAAAATCAGAAATAGAACATTTTGATAAGTATGGTGGATAATCCTCATAATTCTTCACGATTGGTTGCATTAAACAATGACACTAGTCAGAGCACAGTGCTATGTATCTTGAGGAAGGAAAAATATCATCCCTACAAAATTTAACTTGTGCAGGAACTCAATGAAGATGATCCCGATCGCCGCTTACACTTTTGCGAAATTTACACCGCCAAATACTTTTTTCAGATGAGGCCACATTTTGTCTGAATGGTACAATAAACCGTCAAACTTGCAGATACACAGACAAAAGACATTTGAAAATCGCCTTTTACTCTAAAATATGTATTTTTTAAATTAAAAATCGACCTGTTCGAGGATTTTTTCCAAAAAATAATTGTTTCGTTTTTATTGAATTTATTCCATACTTTTGGCGCATACTGTATTTAACACTTTTTCTCATTTCTGAATTTTTCAAACTATCTCACCGTTGCTCTACTGAATCTACTGAATCGTCATACACAAATAAATTCATTTATTCAGCTAAGTAAAATATATTATGTCCATATCTGTAACAGACGCAGACATTCAGAATAACCAACTTCATTTTCTAAACAAATTTACTCACGTTTGATGCATGCAAAAAAACTTTATTTAATGCTATATAATGTTTATGTTGAATGGCTGCTTCCAGATCTTCAAGTGTGGACACAATTTTTGAATTAATATTTTATTTTTGACTTGATGCGGCTAAACAAATATAAATCCAGTGGTGTAAGATCAGGATTTCGTGTGGATCAATCCCCTAATTATCATAACATTCGTGCACATATTTGATGGTTTCTGTGCTGCGCTTCATTGGTCGTATGCAGCACGCAGTAGCGATCAGTACGAGTATGCGATCGGTTATCATGAGCAGTATCGTACTGACTGGTATTGAAATATCATGTCAGTTCATAAAAATTATTTTATGGTACATAAAATGACCGATAATCACAAGAAGTACCTATTAGATTTTATACTGTTGCGTGAAGATGGCCGACAAAAAATTTTAATACAACAAACTGAAGTTTAACATTCTATATTTTTGTTAAGGAAGGCGTTTTTGTATAATATAAGTACGTAAGTGGCGTTAAATCATTTTGTCGCTGAAAATGCGCAGTTAACAGGACCTGCTTTTTGTTACTCTCTGTACATAAACTATCCTTTCGCAAGTTTATCCGTATATGTATCACCCTATGAAAATTTAGTACATTTTACCTTATACAGTTAAATCATTGACCCGTCTCATCAATTTACACCTAATATATTATATTTAGAGCTTTCGATAATTGAACTATTTGAGATATATTTATAGATTGTTTCATGAAGCAATGAGTATTGTTATCAAAATTTATTAAAAACTAAGGAAATTATGAAACTAAACAAAAAATGTGTTTTGGACTAATTTCATTACTCACAACTAAACTTAAATCAATTTATAATCTTTCGAGGCATATTTATGATATAAGTAATTAAGAATAAATACAGCTAAATAATTCAACTTCACCTATAATACCTATAAAATAATTAATAGTTTGTCTTAAGAATAGCTATTGTCATAAGATATCTAGGAACGTTTAATTATTTCAGTAATTGTTACAAAAGTTTCTAAAGTGAGATGAATGTATGACAGCAACAACACTTCTTTCCAGGAAAGACAAACTGTCTTTGTGAGGTACAATTACAAAGGCTATAAAATCTCCTATAATCCTCTTTCTCTAAATGAAAGATATCCGTTGCAGACTCTTAAAGGAACTTACAAACTTGTTCTGCAAATCATCTGCTCACATAATTATTACCCTTGACGTCTCCATCGATCCACAAATCTCTCAGATCGTCTTTACACACAATTTCACGGTAAATAATTCTGTGGCACACATATTTCACAAATACTACAACAAAACCAGAGCAACGCGTCTGCAGTACAGGAGGTCCATTTTGTCAACATAGGGGGTTGAACACTTTTGACTTTAAACAAAACATCAGCAAATACAATCACGGAAAACCCTAAATGCTTGTTTGGGGGTCAGCGTGGGGGGTCTTAATGTAGAGCAAATGTACAAAGCGGAAAAAAGCAAGACCGTTGGGGGCACGGGCCAGAAGAGACCCACAGAGTTAGTACTTTTGTATACTGTGGTGGTGTGGTGAAAGAACATATGCCCTTATTTATCGAGTCTACAATTTGTTGAACTTTATTTTCAAGACAAAGGTCTAAATATACAGTGATTCAGAATAACGTACGATAAATTTGAAGGGTTATATAATATTTAAAATATTTTGTTCCTATCATATTTTGTGTTCAAGGCACATACAGGGTGAATCTTAAATAAGTAAAAATATTTTGACTGCAGATGTAGTTCGTCATATAGATGAGTCTAGTGAGTCATTTTTAAAAATTTAAGATATTTACGGATATTATTTTTTTTAATACCCACGTTTTGAAGTCCGCTGACCAGATAGACCACTGACGTAAAATAATAAACCATATAATTTACTGAAGAGATTGCCATATCGTCTGTAAGATAAATATTTTTTTAACGTAAACTCAATTTTTGCAGTTGATGCTAATTTAAAAATACTTGTTTTTAGCAATAGGTAAAGTAAAATTGGGTAGGTAGTATGCTACGCAATAATATTAACCCAAACTATAACTTCTTAACTGGGCTTACTATAAACAATTAAAAAATGAATTGGCCTAAGTTCGATACTATCAATTAAAGTATTTAGGAAGTTATTTTGTTAAATGATTCCAAAGATTATCCAAAAACGTGCATCAAAGCTTACCTACTTGCTGAAAAACCAACTATTTATTCACATTTCTCAAGTTAATACAGTGTTAGAAAAGTACACAAATTTTCACCTTAAATTATTTTGTGTACAATAATAAACAAAAAAACAATGATTTTCACACAACACCTTATAGTTAATTGCTTATAAAATTTAAATATTTCTCATGAAAATTACTTAACAATATTTGTAACATTCCCGCACATACGGGAATGCAATTTACTCCTACTTTTTTGCTTGGTCGCCTACGGTACGGTTTACAAAGGCGACCTACTTATTAGATTCATATCAGGGTGACCGGAAATGATGCGTTAATATTCCTATTCAAAAAAATTGATACCATTGATACCATCATGTCCTATAGCATTCTTTAGAAAATTTAAACTTAGCAGAGTTACAGGGCATCAAACACACGATTTCAGAGGGAGGCTTACATAAAATTATTATTTGTCAAAAGTAGGTAATTTCATGTAAAATTGTTTAAGGAAACTAAAATGTTTCCTTTTAAGGCTCTGTTGTGGTTTTTTTCGGACACAGTTTACTTTTACATAATACAAAAAGAGGGACAATTTTAAATATTTGTTAATGGTATCTAATTATGTACTGTCCAAATTTATAAAAAGGGTCATACAAACAGACAAACAAATAAGTCATTGATCTGAGGCCGAGGTTAATTCAACAAGTCCTTTGACATTGGCGGACATACGTCAAATTAAGAACGTTAATATCAAGTAATACTAGATAAGTGTGCAAATTTTAAAGGAAATTGCTACACTCATGAAAAAAAACTTATTAAATTAACTAACTACTTAAGTAGGTAAATTTTTTGTCACTCTGTAACTCAGTTAATGTTGAGTTTTCAAAAATATATAACTTTGAGGCATTGATTTTTCGTGTAGAATGCAAGTCCCCCCGGAATATTGAGGGACACTTTATATGCACATTTAGTTTTACATTTTATGATTTGGCTACAAGTAGGTACCTACTTAACTAAAATGTTAATATTTGCATGTCAAATTTTGATGAGTTGCTCATCTCTCTACGGTTTATGCTGTTTGAATTCTTGCAGAGGAGTACTTGTATATATGTTAACAGTTTTATTTATATTGAAATATGTATAAATAAAATGCTCGATAGGTAAAAAAATAACACAGATGGATTACCTAACCTAATATTTATTATAAAATGAGGTGGAGTACCATCGTGTATGACTACAGTCCCTTCTTATAAGTAGGGATATATTTCCTAGTTCAGTGGATAAATTATTTTTAAGAAAGCGATTTATTCAGTACACAGGTTGTCCGGGAAATTGTGAGACATCTCTCCGGTACAGGTAGAACATGAAAAATAAGATGACAAGTTCTTATATATTATATAAAAAATTTTCCAACCGGCTCTCCTTACGGAGATATGTGTCCCTGAAGGACGCCGCTGGAAATCGGTTTTTCTAGAATAACTGTTAAAGTACTTAATATAATTTTATGAAAATTTAATGTGATCGACACTAGTAAAGATCTCTCAAAATAGTGCCCTAGAAAGATATTTAGCTTTTTTAGTTTATCAGGGACGGGCTAAGCGTTACAGCTTAATGCCTAGATTTTTAACAATCTGATAAATACTTTAAAACAATAAATCTAGGTAGCTTCAACCTTAGACTAAAAAAAGGTGCTCTTGTTTATTGTCGATAAAATTAACCGTTTACGAGAAAAAGTTTGACCTATGTTCGCATGTTAAACCCTCTTATGACATTTTTCAATAATTTCGTTAAGGTACCTCCTGGGATTCCACTGCGTTTTTTTTTAATGTATTTTTTCGAATTATACATTTTACAATGAAACTTTCCTGTTGTTCGAATGACTCGTATCGCACTTTGTTGTCAAGAAAAAAATATATATATAAATCATGGCTGTTTCTATTAAAAATAAGACATTAATTCGTTTATTATTCTTTTTCTCGTAAACGGTTCATTTTATCGACAAGAGTACCTTTTTTTAGTCTAAGGTTGAATCTACCCAGATTTATTATTCTAAAATCTTTATCAAACAGGTTTTTAAAAATATAGGCATTAAGCTGTAAAGCTTAGACCATCCCTGATAAACTAAAAAAGCTAAATATGTTTTAAGGACATTATTTTAAGAGGTCCTTACTAGTGTCTATCACATTAAATTTATATTAAATCATATTGAGTACTTTAAAAGTTATTCCGAAGAAAAAAGAAAAACCGATTTCCAGTCCTTTAGGGACTCATACCTCCGTAGGGAGTGCCTATAGGAAAATTACTTATCTTATTTTTTCGTGTTCTATGTGAACCCGAGAGATTTCCCACATTTTCCTAGACACCCGGTATATTTGGGTATAATTTTATTTTTTAAATTTCCTCTTGCTAGTCCAACAATAAAAGAAATTACCTACTGTAAAATAATAATTACCGAATACTAAAACTTTACATTCAATTCATGACCATATTAAGTATACTAATTAAAATTACCTATAGCTACATTACTATGGAAATATAAGTTTGGTCAATTAACCCTTAAACGTCCCGTATATATTATTTATAAATTTCCCGTTTCACTGTAGAAATTAGGTAGGTACCTAGTACCTACTGCTAAATATTATTATTATAATAAATATTACAAATACAGATCATTTGTTGTTTACATATTTTGTATTAAAAGTGTTATTAAAACTTAATATAATATAATATAGTAGTCATAAATGTTAATAACAATCTTGGCAATTATTTCTTTAATTAATGTTTAACAAATCAAAAATAGTACATAACACAGGTGCAACACCGTTATATATATCTGAAGTTTTGTTATTAATTTAGGTAGGTATATCTTTTAATTAATTATATAACACTTGGCCTTACCGACACCTTCTCTTTGATGAATAGCCGTCGACATGTAACCCCCCAGTGACACAATCGTTATTAAATAATAGAAACAAGAACCAACTGTTCATCCTTTAATGATTTGCACATTTGTGTTATTATTATCTGTATTATTGCCACGTACAACATCGCCTCATTCATACGGAATTACTCCCAAATTCAATCCTTTGTCGGCTAGTAATTGGTTACCAACACAAAATGGTTCTAAATTATACTATATAAAATTCTCACACCATAACACTTCAGTCATTTAAATTGACTATGTGTATCATTTGTTATTCCCTCTGTTCCTTTTGTTACGTTTCTAGCATTTCATTGACACCGCCCAAGTTTTTGTACAAGTAAATTAACATCAAATTAATAGTTAATTACTAGCGGGCATTGGTAGTAAAAAACATTTTCTAAATGTATCAGAGGCAGACAACTACATTCGTCTATATTCAGAAAAAATAAGTACACTGATCAAAATGAACGGAAATTTTCATGTTTTATGTTCTTTTTACATAATATTTACTGGTAATTTTTAATTTACATTAGGTATATAAGTAATGGCCCATGGAGAGATACTAGATTTTTTACTTACAAAATATTACGATATAAGCCAATATGCCTTAATAAAATGTTGATAATAAAAAGATACAGGAAATCAAAGTTGTAATTTAAAAAGTGTTTTTTTTTTTGTAATAATTACACTGTATTTGACTGTATCAAGTTAAAAATTTGGGATTAGACGTTTTTGGATATGAGAAATTATACTATAGTCTGTTGTCTATTTCAACGTATTCCCTAGAGGGCGCCACAGCCACCATATTTATAACGTAAATGAAGGTGTAACTTTTTTGAATATTAAACCTACATTGTTTTCGAGGACCGTTTTTGACCGTTTTTTTTTCTAGATAATAGCTGCATAGTTCCTTGTACAATATTTTAACGTCTATACAATGATTAAATTTTGATTAGAATAAATGTCAAAACTCAATAGTCCAATAGAAGTGCCGACATTTCCAAAATCAACTTTCCCAGAAGTAGGCACCTATTTTAAATATTGTAATTCTCTGTATTGATCTTTATTTATTTATAATTTTGAATGAACAAATACAATTATCGTCTTATGTGTATTAGTTCCTGTTGATGTTGGTTTTGAAGTCGATCTTATAAAAGCTTTTAATAAAGTCTTGAATTTATCTATCGATCAATCGGTAATTACAGTGGGATATACAGATTATTTAGCCCTTATAATCAGTGGAAAAATGGTGAGATAAAATTTAGAAGTAGCTCTTTAGAAGAGGTTTGAAATTGGTTGCATACGTACGATGTTTTCTTGGTGGGAAGAAGCAAACCTATTGAATTGCATATAGAGGCGGCTGGGAGAAACATCACAACCAGGGAAGAGTGTCGAGTCTTAGGTTTAATTATCGGAAGATATAGCCCTGAAAGTGCAGAACAACATCAATTGCTGCTGTAAAAGCAAACGGCAGTAAGAGGATGGCAAGATAAGTTATAACCAGCTGAAAGGATAAATAGAGGACAATATTTATAAAGGATGTAAATTTATGATCTAACAGGCAACATGATCACGTAAGTTACTCAACATAACTCAATTATGGGTGGATCATGAGAATTTTAGGAGTTATTTAAAATCCACGAAGCGCTGCACAACCCATATGCTGAAGATCCAGATGCAAGAAGACAGTAAAGTACTTAATAAAACTTTGATGCAAGAAAGAGGAATTAATTTTTTACTTGAAGAACTTCTACCCAGCTTGATCCATTCAATAAAGAATCGTTTTTTGACCATTTCTTTGAGTTAGCAGGATTTATGTTTAAATTATTAGCTAGATGGGTTATGTAAGCGTATATTTAGCCCAATTACACGCATATATTATGGTAAGTTACCAAATCTTTTCTGAGGGACTTGTCACGTGATGGTAAGAGATGTTATCAGACCCTTCAAGAAGATTCTAGATCAAAATGTTGGTTTAAGTAGTCTCAACTCTATGGATTGTGTCGGCCTCTCAGACCAGAGAGAGCATGAGTGAGACGTAAAAAGTAAAAACGACTCAACTTCAGAATATCATCATCAGATAGCAAGGGAATTGGAGCACTTGAGGATACAAGCTATGTGTGAGCTGTGCCACTCATAGGCTTAATACCACAGACCATCCTTAATACCGTAATTCTCGACTGTTCTAATAAATAATAATAAAAGATTTTTTATAAATAAATCATTTGCAAAGAAGATTTATATCGTATTCTAAAGACCAGCAGCAGTAAAATTCACTTGATAGTTGTGAGAAAATAATTGTAATTGTACCTTTCTTTACTAAAAGTAGTAAATATTAAATTATTATTAGATATGTAACGTAAAGCAGAATATCAATACATTTTTAATATTTTAATTGAATAAAATGCCAAAAATACTCAGTCTTGTAACTACAACAAAAAAAATTATCGTTAAACTTGAAAGCTATTGTATGTGAAGGTTAAAGCATTAAGATATAACGCAGCGAGATAAAATAAGTTAAGTATCGTAAAAATTGGTAAATGAAAAAAGATATATCTATCGGAGAAGTAGAAACCACCTATATTTTTTGCAAATCATCTCAGTCTTTTGAAAACATTTCAAAAGCCTACTGAAATTATTACAAATGTAACATACAACAGGTAACATTATATGCTATAAGTTATGAGTTTTGTCGAGGTATATATAATGTTAGTACAATAAATTTGTTACTGGATTGTGATTGCCATATCTCAGTATAAAATGATAAACATTGAAGTAGCTATGAATCATGAATTTGTAGTGAAACATTGGTTGTTATCGGTAATAACATGTAATGATGGTGCATTAAGGAAATCATGTCTTTTAAGAATTTGGATAAACGTCATTAATACAGGTATTAAAAATTATGCAATTTGAAAAAATACCAACAGTGACTCTTCGTTTTAAGGGCTGGATTCAAACTATAAGCAGATGTGTGATGTTCAATCTAAATAAGGAAATTTTTGGGTAGATTATGCAAACAGCCTAAGAAATATAAATTTGACAAGTATTTTAAGTCATTATCTATAAAAAAATCACACTGATTTTGAAAATATTATGAATTGTAAAAATTGTTGTTGAGATAATAATAGATTATATAGAAATTGCTGCTTTGTTGATATGTTAATAAATTTACTGCAAAGCAGATAACAAGTCAGTATAGTTCAGTCCGTATTTTTGTCATCTACTGAACTTATATACTGCTAAGACTCCGTAAGTTTTCAGTCTACACAAATTTGGGTGGAGACTAGGCAGTTGAAAGCATTCCTAGTGATAGAATCTTAACAAAAGCCATGCCCTTGTACTTCTTTGAAAGTTGTGAAAAATTAGTATAAGAATAACGCACAAGTGATTTGAGTGGAGGCGATGTGGAGAATTGTCTCCTAATTTTGTTGTAATCCTAAAAGTAGTAATTACATTAGATAGTGATTGTCAGCAATTGTTTGTTTTTACTTGCTTATTTTATTTTTACAAAATCAGATACATTTATTTTATGTTCTGTTTCCTCTTTGAAACAATTTTTATTAGAAATAAATGAATATATTAAAATTTCCATAATTTCTAGAAACGAGTCTCAGGGGAAGAAACTAAATATCTATTTTTCAAGAAGGAGAAAGCAGTTCAGAACTTGTCTTTTCACAAATTTCTAAGAAAAATTCTAAACCTTCAAATAAGAAACACCAGATTCGTCTAAAATTGGTGTAAGAATTTATTGACCATATATTACGGCCTTTTGTTAGAAGTCAGGGATGACATCTATTCAAGGTTGTTTACACCACTAACCTTTAGGAATTTCACGGGTGGTCATTTGGAAATTTACAATGCTTATATTTCTATTAGTTTTACTGCACTTATTGTATTCTTTGAATGCCACAAGCAAAAAGTTAATGGAGTCATAAAATTATTGTGGCGTTATTATACTAGTGAAATACACGTTTTTTAAATCACTTCCTTATATAAATGTATAGTTAAGTACTCACAAAACTTGCGTAAACCATAATATTTCCATCAATAAATCTATTAACCTCTTATTTCACATTATTCATTGTTGATTAATTCAAATTGGTTCTAAAATTCTTACCAGATGAATATCTACTCATTTTTTCTTTTATATCACATAATCTATATGGTAAAGAAATCTCGAATAACAAATTAATAATCAACAATTATTTAAAATAAAAAATAATCTAATCAAATAGTAGTAATGAAATCATGTACCTGGCAATTGAAATCATAAATAACCTTCGCCATGATAGAAGAGATATAACCTTATTTTTGCATTTTAAGGATTGCTTCTTCAACTGACCGGTAGACTGTTTTTGAAAATTATCTACCAAATTTTTGATCCTTGGCATAAATGTCAAGGAAAAAAAATAACCCGTAGGTAACTATTTCTTTATATTTCAAAAATTATCTGACTAATGTAATTTACTTATCAAATGTAACAAAAGAAGCAACACAAGCTTTATTTAGGTACTTAAACATTATACGAGAAAACTAAACTTTACCTATCTGACCAAAAATGAATAGTCTCTCTAGAAATACAAATTCAACTACCATAAACTGCAAAACTATTACAAAATTGTAAACTAAGTACAATAATTAAGACTAAGCAAAAACTCTCTTATCATAATTTGTTTGTAATTTTAATTTTTTTAAATTTTTGTATAATTCATTCCTTTTGATGTTGTTTAGTTAGAATGAGAACCATATAAACGAAATATTTCATAAAACCTCAGAAACTAAAGTTCAATGGGTTGAGGTCGGGGATGGCCATTTAAGTTTTGACAAACTGCCATAGGCAAACCATCAAGTCAGTGAAAGGGTTTTGTAAAAAATAAACACTGATTAGAACGATTTTTTTATATGGTTCCCGTACTAGGTAAACAACGCAACAAATTGTACAAGATGGAGAGCTCTTTAGGCCAAAATCACATATTTTTCAGAATATTCGTTAACCTCTAATTAAAAGAACCCCAGGTGAAGGTCAAGTTGGTATCCATATTGAACATTTAGTACAATTGAATTAAATTTTTGTTTTTTATTACTGTTTGCTGTCACTTGTACTGAATATTTATTTAAATTTACTGAATAACATGGAAATGACCATTTAATACTTAACGGTATTTACATTGTGCCACACCTAGCACACGCATCAAAATCTTATGAGTGAAAAAATTAAATAAAAACACCAAACATATATCTAAAAAAGATATTCTGAAACATAGGCGGACTTAAAAAAATTGGGACGGGCCCGTAGGTACTATAACCTATAACTTTGATATTTTAGTACAAAATTACACAGAAAGTGTACCAACTAATAATAAAAATATGTGCCAAATTTCAAACAAATATCTCTAAAACCACTGGAGCTATCAAATAATTTAAATATTTATTTTGACGCCCTGTATTTTGAAAATGTAGCTCCAAAATGAAAAGCGGCATAAGAAAGGTGCCATTATTTTGATTAAAAAAATATGTAGTTCGGCTTGAAATACTAATTTGTAACACTCTGTATATAGAAAAATAATAAACGTACAGCTTAAAAAGAATATAGAGTGTTGTATCCAAATCATTGAACACCATCAATAAGTACATAAGAATGTGTCTCTCGAAAGATAAATAGTACATTTAGTAATTAGATAGAAGTTAGGTACTCCAAAACTTAACGAATGCAACTACAAATCGACATTTAGCAGTTTCATAAAAGAAAACAGCTGTTTGCTGCCAGATGATTCGAAAATTAAACGAAGATCCTGATTATTTCAATAAAATACTATAAACAGATGAGTCTTCGTTTTCCTGTTTGATAGAAAAAATCAAATCAACGCTTCTATGGGGAAAAAACAAAAGAAAAATATTGATTCAACAAATAAAAAAATCCGGCAAAAAATACTTTATTTTAAATCGTGCTATATATCTAGAAGAAATTCTCCTAGAAGTTGAAAATATTGAACTTGATAATATGATTTGGATGCAGGACGGAGCAACTCCACATAGTACGATAGAATCGAGAGCATTTCAAGTATGAATTGGGAATAATGGAACTATTAAATGGATATCTAATAGTCCCGATCTTAATCCACTATTTTTGTGGGAATCTTTAAAGGATGTGTTAATAAAAATAATAATCACAGTATTCGTGCATTAGAGAAGCGATTCAGAATGAAATAAATAGTCTTAACATTGACCATCTTGAGCAATTTTTGAAATTTATATGTATCGAAAATAATAGTGTCCATATCAAACACCTTTTATAATTCATTATTTGTATTTGTTGTTGTTTTGTTAATATTATATATTTAGAATGAGATATTTGAAATAAATATTTTGTATTTTCCTCAAATCATTTATTGATTTTATATTCAATAACTAATAACTCCAACTGTCCTTCTTCGTTTGCCCTACGAGAACCTTATTAAAACAGGAGGTATTGTACATATTCAAACGTTCTTACTGATGGCGTTCAACGATGTTATTATTATTTTTTATATAACAAGTGAATATTTACACTTTTTCTACGTTACTGTATCTCATTTTGATTTGATTAAATACTTGTCATTTTCATAAACTAATTTGATTGTTTAAAACTCGAAAAGGATAAAAGATAGGAATATAAAAAAAATTGGGTTTTTATATTGATTCGGACTTAAGATTTACAGAGCTTGTTAATTATATTTTTCAAAAATATTTTGGTAACTTAAAATTAATTTATTCTAATAGAAATATGTTGATTAAGAAAACTAAAACTTTACTTGGTGAATCTCTATCTTTACTTTCTCATATAAATTACGCATCTGTGGTATACTATCCTTTTTTACGTCAAGTTGATGTCATCCGATTACAGAGATTGCAAAATAGTTGTATAAGATTAATTTGTGGAAGTAGGAGTATGATTTTATATCGTCCCCAACAAACATTTAAAGTTAAAATTACGTTAACTTGACCTCTGAATTGGTCAAAAACTTTTCATGACCAATTCCGCATAAGGAAAGTATACCTATATTCGTCGGTCTTTTTCCTTATGTGGGGAAAAAAACTAAAGTAATATAGAACTTAATAATTGGTCGGCAAGGATTTTATTCCAATAAGACAACTGGACCTAAAAGAAATACGGACCAATTTTATGTTAAAATTTCAACACATTATTACCAAAATATACCCTAATTATGCCCTTTATATGACCTACTTTTGCTAGAGAGAGACATTATATGTTTGCATTCTAATAGCGAACAGGGATAGGAAGAGAAAGAAAGAATATCAGGCTACAAAGCTACAAGTAGAGTAGGAGTTAATATATGAATATTTATAGATATTTAGATTTTAATATAATATAAAGTCTGTATTTTTGGTTTCTATTCAACAAATTGTACAACCCAGGAAATTTTTGCGTATAATGTGATGACCAAACTTTCATAAAAATAACGCGCTTTATAAATATACATTTTTACTATTGCTTCTTAATAATATTATTATCCTGAAAAATAACCTAAAATAAAAACTGGATGTATTTCGTGATAAAATGTGTTTAATAATTTTTCGTCATAAATGTATTAAATAATATTATCTGTATTAACGTAATTTTAATGAGTAATCAATTAGAAATAATAAATAAAACATCTAGCATTTGTTACAACATGGCCGCTCAAATAAAATCAACTTTGAAGTCAATTTGTCTGAAGTTTAACCTATAGGGCAGATTGCCTATACCAATATTGACGTCACAGCAAAATATTAACTTTGTGGTTGAAATTTCCTCCAAATAAAGACATTTTATGGTAATTTATTACCAACTAAATTATTACTAGGTACCTACATATAAAATTCTACTCTTGGATTTATTTGTGATTGAAAATTCAAATTAAAGTCAATAATATTATGTGTGTGTAATAACAAAAACAAAATAAATATTTTCGAACGGAATTCAATTCAAATTTCAATTCATATGCACTACTGAATTTATTTGAGACGATAACAGTGTCATATGGAATACTTATGATGTGTTTATCGATATAATATTATCATTAGCTTGATTTATATAATCTGCAATGTTGGCTTCGATTTTGGTAGGCGAAATATGAACCCAATAATTATTTTTTAAATTGTTTTTCGCAACTCTGAAATATTGTGTGGTAAGCCGCCTGTTGGGCTTTATCTTTTGAATTACTCGTACGACAGAATTAGGTTTTTATTGCAGATCATCAAAACACAAAACAACTTCAACACCCTATTGCATGAAAATATCTATCTGAATACATATAACAAGAAGCTTGCTCCCTAAAAGATCCTCTTAAGAAACATTTACGTCGAAGTATTATTAATAAGTAAATTTGTACCATAATATAGAACAATATTTCTATTAGGTTAATTGAAATGATCAAATATTTAAGTTATCAACAAAGTTGAATATATTTTATATTGTAATAAAAATAGAACTTATTAAATTGAAGGATTTAATATGGCAAAAATAACTATTTATTACCTTATTCTTAACCACTATAGTTGAAGATAAAATAAGTTTTACAATTTTGTAATAAATATGTAAATATTTGCCTATTATAATTATTTAAAAAATCCTTAGATATTGAAGACAGATTTCAAGGCGAAATTAAGTAAATTATAACTTCGTCTTACACGTTATTGGAATGTTAGCATTTGAAAACACAGAAAAGGTAAACAATATGTAATTTCGAACTGTATAAATTGACATATATTTCATTTTACTTGGAAGTCATTATATTACTCTTAGTTAACAAATTTCTGACTAAAATTTTGGTATTATAAGATTTTGTAACATTGAAGACTATTTTTATGGCGAAATGTAGTAAATCTCGATCAATTTAGGTTAATTTTTCTTGTGCAGTAGTCTGTTATACTTAAATGTTAGTTGGGTCAGGTCAGAGAGAAGTTGGATAGCTGAATGTCAACAAAATAACTCATTACTTTTCTTGCTCCTTACTTGTACAATAAAATTACTTATAGAACTGATATTAATAACTTAAATATCAGACACAGAGCTACTATCCCTATTCCCAAACATACTACTTCTAAATTTCGTTATGGATTTTCTTATCATGTAGCTTCTATTTATAATGCTATTCCCAATAATCTCAAACAGCTACCTAGTACCAAATTTAAAAAACGTATTAAAACACTACTTCTTAATAATAGTACGTAGATTTCCTTTCTCATACTGATTGACAATTTATGTTATGTTGTATTCTAATTGATTGGTTACTGTTGAACCACTATAATAATTTATTCTTCTCCGTTCTTGGGTTGAGTGGAAAAGCAGAGGTTTCCACTTGTGGAAAACCGCTGAACTCTACCCATTATAATAATAAATTTCCTTCTATATATTATGAATATTTCTTTGAACAAATCAATATTATTATAATAAAATTATTATTATTATTATTATTATTATTATTATTATTATTATTATTATTATTATTATTATTATTATTATTATTATTATATATCATATTTTTGAAATCAGAAAAAAAAGAATAATTTAAAAATTCAACAATATAGAGCGTTCCATTAAAATATATATTATTTCTTCTTATATCCCTCGATTTGTGTACGCTACTGTACTTCCATTAACTTATTAAAAGAGTTCAATTGCAGTCCTACAACTTTTATTCGATTTTATTTTATATCTCTAATAATAATGGTAATAAAGGGTGGTCTAAATACAATGAATAACCCTGTGCATGCTTGCTTGGTATTGTAACGTAGTGTGTTTCGTTTTGCTTGTACCTAGTGTTTACTTGATATTTGTAAGTGTACATAAACAAAAATTGAACTTTTGGTGCATGACATTACTTTACGGTGAAACTGGACAAAATTCTCTAGCTATGAGACGTTTTCCGCAAGCAATGACAGTTAGCTTGATCACTTTATAACACACGAGCGAATGAAGGAATTTTTCAAACACTGCTTTCTTTGCATGAACGATAATGTTATGTACCCATCTTTCACATTACACCAATGAAAATGAAATAAATCTTCACTGACATTAAATTTACGAGATTTAAAACAATTGTTAAGTCAATTTTTTTTTGTTTGGTGCCACTTATCATACAGCAAAATAAAGGTACCTACTTATTTTCCAGACACCCTGTATAACAATAATATTGCGACCAATTTTCGGAATTGACTTCTATCTTCAGAAATGCTTAAATAAGATACAAGAGCAGGATTCTCCTAAAACAATATCAAAATACATACAGCATCGGATATTTCATGTATTTCCATTGCTTTTACGTAAAATGAAAATATGTCAATAGGCATCTGTATAATAGACATTGGCGATTATAGTTGCGACATTGGAACGGTTCACGATCTAAAAAAATCCGTACAATTGTAGTAAATACATTTCAGTGTATATAAAATTAAGCAAACGGGCTCTCCAAAGTCTGGTAACCATGGAAATGTCAATTTCTCTGTCGATGTTTGGCAATGACGAAAAACTTCTTTTACAAACTTAGAATATTTGCAAAGCTGTTGTTCCTTTTAGCATTATTAAGGAAGTTTTGTCTAAACTGGAAAAAATTAAAGTCATAGCATGGAAAATATATTCTGTATTCAACATTATATAACCGTACATAAAAAATAGTTAAAAAAAACTTATAAAGCGGTATTCTAGGCCCAAGGGATGAATGTCGACCGAAGGCAATATAATCCAATAAAACATCAGGCGCATACAAGATTTTATTATTTTACAAAATATTTCCGGATGTTCCTGAAAATATTAGGAAAATTTCAGATAAGGCTACACTAGATCTATTACCGACGAAATAACGATATTTCTCGTTTTTTCAAGTCTTATACTATTTTTGAAAATTAAATCTATGGGATACGTTCCTATATAAAAAATCAAAAGTACTGGAGAAGATCAAGTTTTAACTTATATAAATTATAAATAAAGCTCCAGATACTGAGGACGATATGGATGACAGATATACTTATTTATTTGTTAAAGTAGCAGAAACTAAAAACAGTACGTTAAAATGATTCACTATAGTTGAAGAAAATAAAATAGGTGCTTTCATAGAGGTGCTTTGAAACTGGTGAGGAAATATATATCACTAAAATCAAAAGAAATAAAAGAACGAAGATTTTTCCTTACATACCGAAATAGTCGGTGTACCGTTCAGTCTGTTGGTAAAAACACTATAGGAAGTATACTTTTAGTAATCGCAAAATTTTTTAAATTAGAAAATGCAAACGAATACATTGGGCACAGTTTAAGAAGAACTTTATCTACCACTCTTAGTTGAGGCCGGTGCATCGTTCGAGACCTTAAAATGCATGGGAAATGAAAAAGTGCATCTATAGCAGAAAAATGCATAGAAGAATCTCTTCTAAGAACAAAGTATGCACTATGACCTTAGATTCAGTTAAGGTGTGTGAATCCTCGATGGGTTGTCAAATTATTAGTGGTCAAGTTTTCTCTACAGACGTTCCAAAAATTACGGAAATTTCCGAAAATTTTGCTTTTCATATTATTAATAAATAATTACATATTTTCATTTGGCTTTCATCAGACTTGAACAACATTAGATGAATAAATGAAAATATTTATTGTATAAAAATTGATAATTAACATTAAACAAATTAGCTGGCGTAAAAGTACTTTTACGCCCGCTCTTAATGCCCTAGGGCGATATAAGTATGTTTATAGTAATCGTATCCAAGACGAAGTAAACAAATAATAGTGAAGTGCAAAATAAAACATTAAGTGATTTACAATTTTTGGTTAGAAAGAATTTATATAAATAATAATGTTATACAGGGTGACAACGGAAAGTGGGAACACGCTGTAACTTTTTTATGACTGCTGATAAAAATTTGAAATTGGGTGGGTGGCTTTGAAATCATTTCGGATTTCATCACATTTCCGGTTTGACCGGAAATGACCGTAAATTTATATTCTTAAATGGGACACCCTGTATTTTTTGACATTTTTGGAATCAGCGGATCATTTTACGTATGGTAGGACCAATTTTCTGACACATTTCCTGCATGTAAGTATTTTTTTTTTAATTTCTAAACAAAACTAGAAGGCCGCGACTAGCAGAAATTGTTCTCTTTCTTTTTGTTATTATGGGAAAAATTCTAAATTTGAACATTTTTGTACAGTTTTTTACCACTAAAAATTTCGATGTATGGAAAACCGGAAATGTCATAAAATCCGAAATGACCTCAAAGAATTCATGGCACGATCTAGTATAAACCCACCCAATTTAAAATTTTTATCAGCAGTCATAAAAAAGTTACCGCGTGTTCCACTTTCCGATGTCACCTGGTATAGTAATAATATTTGGATAATATACAAAGAATGTATTAAAATTAATCTGAATACACCGACTTTTCACTATATTCACAAAATAAAATATTTTTTTAAATAGGTACCATATCGGTTTTGAATAATTTGATATTGTTTTATATAAATTTATTTTCTCGACACCTTTTACATTTTCACTGAAAAGATAAATATTACAAACATTTTATTTCTACATCCTTGAACAGTAGACATTCTACAATCACTTACCCTTTGTTTAATTTCCTCACACCTGAACTCCTTTGCGAAATTCTACTCGCAACCGGTAGCGCACGGGAGCAAGAGCTCTCCACGTCATATGCCTAAGGGGGGCCCAGCACGTGTGACACAAGACAATACACCACAGGGTGGAACTCTACACGCAGCCCCCCAGGACACCATATCCCGCGACGACTTTGTCAGCGAACCTGGCAATATTTGATCTGGTCTGGAATCTGGAATTTAATAACATACTACGAACTAAATGAACGTTAAGTCATTCTAGTCGCTTTCATTTTCTCATTACCTGTGTAGGAACAAAAATGAGCACTAAATTAATTTAAGAGCTACATGAAATATTTCAGACATATTAGGCTAATAAGACACTAGTGTTTTATACACTTCATCATAACAAATGATCCACGGCTACTCAAATTCAAATCATATTATTTGAAAATTATCCTCAAGACATTGCACAATATGTATACGAGTCTTTTATCCATTCATATAATTCAGTATAATATTTAACGTTGCCTTTTTGTCGGTGTTTTATATAAGAACAATAGCATTTTTGCTAAGATAATTACGTAAGTACAAAAATATTTCACACCAATGTTTCCTAACCAATTAGAAGCTTGTATTTTGTTCTATTCCAATGGTAACTAAAAAAATTTCCAGAATTTTTTATCCTCCTCGTGTGATTACTCTGACTATTTCTCTAATCTTAAAATTTTCACATAATCTAACCAATCACAAACCAAAGGCAGCTGGTATTATCGCAAAAACACCAGCTGTATTTCAATTCTGATTGGTGTATCAGTTTTGTGTTTTGAACGACGTAACCATGGATAGATTGCAAAACAAAGTTTGTAGCTGCAGCCTGCAGACGTCAAAATGAGTCGCTTCGGTGCTACTTCAAACGAAGTTATGAACCAAAATATTGATGAAAATATACCCAAGAATACAAAAGAATTAAAATCTTATATATGAAGATAATTTATGACGTCCTGTGGGGAACGAAGCTACAAATTAGATGTAGAAAATAGTAACGAAAAACTAGCATGCATTATAAAAGACTGGGCATCAATATGCGGGAAAGTTGATGGTAATGATTATAAGCAGAGTGTTATTAAACTCATATGGAACACTACAGCAAAATTAGTATAACAAAAATATTTTTGTGATTATCAGAGACATATTGATCCCTTCAAAGATATAATCTTCAAGGAGGCGAGGGCGGCTCGTGATGGTAAGAGAAAAATGTTGCAAGCTCTAGCCGAAATAGGTAGATGAGTTATGTCGCTATGACTTCAGACGAATATAGAAATATGTGCTTATAATGAGTCGAAGACACGCCAGAGAGGCTTCAAACGAAGATTTTTCACATAGCTGCAGTAGAACTATCTTGGAGAGGTATCAAAGCAACTTTTTCCATGTTACATTTTGTTAAGGAAGACAACAAAGGCTGTTTAACAAACAGAATTGCATATAACCCGATATTGTCGAAAACCCGCTAAGGTGGTGATAAAAACTGCGGAGATACTAAATGTTTTACTGAAAATTTGAAAAATCCTGAAATGTGCCCTGTGAGACTATACCGAAAACCTATATCGAAAAGGAGAATTATTACCAATGACAAACTTTTTCTGACGATCAATGGCAAGTCGAATAGATATAATAATAATTGGTACAAGAATAGCCCTATTGGTATTAATACAACATAAAAATGGACAAAACTGTCTGCAGAAAAGATAGGATTAGATACTAAAAAACTGAAAATAATAAAGCACTCTAATCGTGCCATTGCAGTTAGTCAGTTACTACAATCTGGCGTTAGTGAACAACAAGCTTTAACAATTACTGGACATGAAAGTTCGAACTCGATAAAACCGTATTTACATATTAGTGTCGAATATCATTAGAACATAGTGAATATTTTTAGGAGTACTCCAAGTACATCAAGTAATAATACCGACAATACATTCTACCCACCTAATAACGGTCATTATTCAAAATGTTTTCAATTGCACCATTCGTTATAAAAAATTATTTATTATAAATAATATTGCAGGAAACAACTACTCCGAGGACTAATACCCCGACCGGCATTGAATTACACCTGCAGTATCTGTATGAACAGCCAAGAACCCTTGTCGGCCACCCCACCAAACACAGACCGGTTTCGGGCTTGTTAGCCCTCATCAGTATGCCATAGGTGAGATGACCGACAAATGAACTGGCTGTTCCTTCATATATAGGTCCACATATTAATGGCGCGTTGCCCAGGGTGAGAGGTATGCGGAGCACCTACTGCAATGTGGGTCGCTTCCTGTAAGTCATGCCGCTTACGCTGAACAGGAAGTAGCAAACTATTACAGAAAATTATTTATTGCTATAGGTAACAAATAATAATTATAACAAATTATTTATTATAATTATTATAATAAATATTATATGACTATAATTAATTTTGAATTGTTTAAAACATGAGCAGATTTGGGGTACCTAGGTTAAATTTACTATAAATAAATTTCTTCCTCTCATTCTGCCGAATTTAATATTTTTTGACCTTTCACTTTGTTCGTGAAATAGTCTAATAAAATACCACTTGTGATTTATTTTCGCGATAAGTTTGTCGATTTATTATAAATCGACGACGAGTGGTGTCTTAATTGCTGGATGAAGAAGAAGAAGCTTATAGAATCAAACTGCTGTAAAACCGATGCAAAATAGTGCTTTATAGAATTATACCATCTCCTGTGACACTCTTATAAAATTATTCTGTAATGTCGCTTAATTATGGAACTATTGTGTAAGGCGTTGTTAAGTTACAATTCTGCTGCGGAAAACAAATTACAAATATGGATGCTGCTATCGAACTCAAGAGAAAAAGCTCTTTAAAGCAGTTATAGAGAATAATAATACAGTTGTTATAAAATCATTATAGAGTAAATACGTAACAAAAGCCTTTTTGTTCCTTAAAAAACGCTATAGAACTAACATTTATATACATATGTAGGTCTCCCATACCCTCATCTGACGAGACCTGCCTATAAAAGTACGGAATATTTTGATCAAAGTATAATGGGGAAATTTGTATAACATAGTCGTGACCTGTAGAAATTATTATCTGCTTGCAGAAGAAAAATTTCATTACGATAGATAAGATTTATTTGATTACTAATAGAAACTGATTTCCTTATAGAAATTTAGTAACATATTTAATTTAGACCATTCCAAACCTTATTCATTTACACTTTTAGATGTTGAAGTTAAAGAATTTTATTAGCTTTACTAAATAAGATTGAAATAATTGATATTACCACAATAAAATATGACAACACTGTGGATATTAAGAGGCATATATCTGTTATAGTAGTTGCTTACAAAGCATATTTGCTCTATAATCATTGAAATCGACACAAAAATGTCATATTAGTGAGAATCCTTTGGAAGTACAATATAAAGCCTTTCTTTCTGTCGCCATATTGTGAAGAAAGAAAACAAATCTTAATTAAAAATATATACATTATAAATAGGTGAAATGACATCAATAATATGGATAAACTTACTTTCTGACTATTTTATATACAGTTGGTTATTAAATTCATCAATTTAGAAAACATTTTTTTTATAAAATTTCCAGCATCATAGGAAATATAAGGTTAACTAAGGGCGCGTCAAAAAATTACCATTATGTACTACACATTTCACGATAAAACTTTTTCCGCATTAAAATGTACTGTAACAAAGCAATTCGTAATGATGCAAGTACTCTTATGCAGGCTGATTAGGTCATCTTCTAACTTGGTTCTTATTGGCTCATCCATATTATTTCTAATATGTGCGATGCAGAAACATTTTATTTTTAAAAGATACAATATTAAAGTTCTCTAAGTAGAACACCATGCAACACAAAAATTGTTTAACGAAGTGGTATAGAATTTTTATGAGATTGCTTTGTAACTGTATTATAAAAATTCTTTAAGACCTGTGAGAACGTTTATTCAACAATTCTATAAGTATATCCTGCAGACCTTACAGAATAGCTTAAAGAACTGAAAAGTTCTATAGAACGGTGCCCATTTTTATGGTATAAGTGTTGTAAGAACGTTTTAAAAATGTTCTTTGAAGAAACATTGCTCTATAAAATTTGCTCTGGAAACGTTCTTACAATTTTTATAGAAGAGGAAATTGTTAGATGGGCAAAAATGATTAAAGTTCGTCCAAATTACTTTGAAGAATTTGAGAGAAAAGATTTTTTTGATCAGTTTCGCTGAACTCCATGCACTCTTGTAAATCTTGAAACAGACATTGAAAAAATTATTGATCCTATAGTAATAGGTATACAATTAATTCCGCAAGCTAAAATACAAAATTGGATATCTATTTGTAGAGAAAATATTATTTTAAGAATGAATGCCTTTCTCCGTCTGACCAATTGTTGCTTACTTTGATTTTTTTTTTTTGGGAATGGCTCATTTTTAAATGTAAGTGGTGTAACTCAAGGTGATGTTTCACAAAACTATGAAATAGCTCGATTCCCTAGTTGCATTGGACCAATTGATTGTACTTATGGAAAGTTCAGTCCCCCGGAGGAGAAAATTCTGAAATCGTTCGTAACAGGAAAGTTTTTTTTCATCAATGTGCAAACCATTGTTAATTCTGTTCTGAAAATTTAGAATATTGTAGCGAGATAGCTTGGATCAAGCTATGATTCACACATTTCAAAACACATATATGCGGAATATTTGTAAATGGTGAGTTTGATGTATAATAGTTAGAGATAGTGGATACCCAGTCAACCCTTACCTCATTACACCATTGTTTCATATGAGAAATGAAGCGGACACTCTCTTCAACGAGGCTCAAATTAGAACAAGAAATGTGAGGAGAGTTTTCTTGTTTAGCTATAGGTTTGGGGTTAAACCTAGACACTATACAAGCTGTGAAAGTAGCTGCAGCCATCTAGCACAATATTGTACGCAATGAAAATTAAAAAGTTTCGCCTCAACCAGGAACAAGATGCTGCAATTCATTTTATAAATGATATTCAGTCAGATGGTTTGAAATGGGATTTGTGAGGTAGAAATGTCAGTAATGTAATGACTTCAGTATTACCAACTTTCAGTATTGAAAATATTTCTACAGTTACAATTATCCGACCATCCCATGAATATGGAGAGCGAGAGAGAGGGATAAGAATATTTTTTAAATACGTGCCACAACAGATACAATGCCTAATGCCTTCAAGCAAGCTTACTGTGAAGAGCGGGGAGGTGATTGGTAACAGTTTAACAACTTAACACGTACAAATCTTTAATTTCAGTGGCTAATACACTGCGCTGAAAAATCGTATCGTACATTCAACACACTAATCGTGAAATTCACTACGAAATCATGAGATCTTGAAATAAATCGTGAAATCTGGGACACCAACAACGAAGAAAATAGAGGAATAAATAATGCTGCTGGGTACAATTTCGTTCAAAATTATTTTGCTATATCTAAATGTATTTATCAAGAAAAAAGCCAAAACTGATAAAACTTCAGATTTATGTTATTTATCTTTTTTTTACACATGCCAGCATAATATAAATATAGTAAATAAAAACTTTTCCAATATATATATATTTAATTTTGATCAAATAAAATATATTTTGCATCCATCTTAAAATGAATTGTTTCTTTGCCTAAATTACACAGATTTTACTAATTCAAATGTTTTAACTTTATCTCTACAATATTATTCTTTTTCTCCAGAAGGGCTATCTTTAATTGGTGTTTTTCTATGAATTTTTGTTTTTGATAATTAATAAAACGGACTTATGCTTCAATAAGTTGTTCACTTTTTGATTTATACTTTCTAGCTACAAAGGATTTTGCACCTTTATCTGAAAAAATAGACTCATTAAGATTTATCAATTAATTTATTACAAATCACTTAGGTACGCGTATTCTTGCTATGATTTTCTTTAAGTATTCTTAGTTTTTTCATTTACTGGCTGTTTTAATATTTTGGCTATGGCATAGTTATTCTTATCTTCAATTTCTAAAGTTATCGTCTCTTAAAAAAAAGAAAAACATGTTAACTGCCTAAATTTAAAATGCACATAGTAGGTACTTCTAACAAAATCACTGTTATACGTATTTACAAGCCCATCACTTTATGTTCATATTAATTCTTTAATCTTTAAGTCAACGTCATTAATTTATAGTAGTGGAGATAAGCCTCCACCTGTTTTCATAATTAACTGTTTGTTTTATGTTAATTTCTCCTTAGTTTTCTTTTTCAAATTCAAGGCTTTCAAGGCTTTATAGGTAATCTATAAAATTAGGTACTAGAAATACCTCTATTAAATTATGTTTGAATTTTATGCCAAACCTATTCCTTATCTTTCCATACTGTTATACTTTTCTGAATTCAATAACTGTTTTGTATTTTCCAACTAACGTAGTTAAAAGATTTCCTTATCTCGGTAAAATGTAAGGCTCCAGTACAAAAATTACTTAAAATTATTGATTTTTCGAGAAATAAAGAGAAATCACATTGTTTTTGCTATCATTAGCCTCGGTTTAACAAGACAAAGCCTACTTAGGTTAGTAATGGAATAATATTAGCAGTGAGAGAAAAGTACGCGCCGGAATTAAATCATTGAGGTGGAAATATCTTGAAATCAGAGAAACTTTTTAACGGAACGTCCTAGCAAGATTTAGAGTAACCCATTCAATAGACCGATTATTTCTACGAAGAAAAGGTATACTTATTTGAAATCGATAGAACGAGCCGTTTTAGAGATATTCGTCTCTAAACGATTATTAATCCTAATTCATGACACTAAATAGGAGTACCTACATAATAAAACAAAAACGCCAAAAAGCAAAATTTAATTCTAGGTGTTAAAATATTAGGATTTAGTTATTAAATGCATATCATTCTGAATAAACAATTCATTAAATTTGAAACATGTGTTGCCTTACTCTAAATACATAAATCTGGAATAGAGGTAGCTATTGTTTTACTAATCAAGTCCCAATACCTAATGGTTTTTTCTCCACTTAAAACACCACCGGTCACACAACTTAAAACATATTTTTTAATGCTCTCGTAAGGGCTATGCGAACTTGTTGATAACAATTGAATAAATGTCAGGTTGTCAAATAACTTATTGTCAACTGTAAGCAGTAGCGCGTTACTTTGAGTTGCTTCAATACTTAAAAAATAATTTGTCAAAATGCCTAGACATAATGATTTTTCTAATTATGAAATGAGAGACATGATCTGTGTCTACGTTCAATTCAATTATAATAACCGTGCCGCGTCTAGACGCTATCTCCAAAAATATCGAAACCGAAGGTAACCAGATCATCATATTTTTGATAGACTTTTGAGTAGACTGGAGGAAACTGGATCCTTTCGCCCTAAGTCATCATGGACGAGTTAAACAAATTGCCGTTGACCTGGAGGAAGAAGTATTAGTTCGTGTTGCAGACAATCCAGAAAAAAGCGTTAGACAGCTAGTAAGAGATACTGGGGTAAATCAAACGTCAGTTTTTCGAATCTTAAAACAAGAAAAATTGCATCCATATCACTTTATTCCCCCACAAAATTTATTAGAAAATGATCCAGCAACAAGACTTCAATTTTGTCAAACAATTGTTGAACACCATAATCAAGATCCAACATTTATTAGTTCAATTTTGTTTACCGACGAAGCTGTTTTTACAAGACATGGTGTTTTTAATTGGAGAAACAGCCATATTGGGACAATGAAAAGCCGCTATTAATAAAGGAATACCACTTCCAACACGAATTCTCCGTTAATATCTGGTGTGGAATTTTAGGTGACTTCATAATTGGACCAGTCGAATTACCAGCAAGACTTAATGCAGAAAGATATCTGGAGTTTTTAAGAACTGAATTGGGCAATTTACTTGAAGATGTACCTTTAAATTTAAGGCAAAATATAATATTTATGCACGACGGCGCTCCTCCACGTTATGGTTTGCGGTTCGTAATTTCCTGAATAGATAGTATTCTAACAAATGGTTGGGATGAGGAAGTGATACACCATAGCCAGCTCGTAGCCCCGATCTCAACCTCATGCATTTTTCATTATGGGGATACATGAAGTCATTTGTTACGATACGAAATTAATAAGCGCGAGCAATTAATCAAACGCATGTATTCAAGTGAACGGTGGACATTTTGAACATTTGTTAAAATTAAAATAATAATTGCATTTTTCAAATTTAAAATATTCTTTATTCATAATGATGTGCATTTAATAACTAAATCCTAATATTTTAACGCCTAGAATTTAATTTAGCTTTTTGGCGCATTTTTTTTATTACGTAGGTACTCCTATTTAGTATATCATGAATTAGGTTTAGAAATCGTTTGGAGACGAATATCTTAAAAACGGCTCGTTCTATCGGTTTCAAATAAGTATACCTTTTCTTCGTAGAAATAATCGGTCTAACTTCTGCTAGGATGTTCCATCAAAAAGTTTTAGCTGAAAATAACACCAGAGTCACGCGTAACTAGCACCCTCTAGCAGCTGTCGCAAAAACGACATCAAATTCGAATTTCTCGCCACCCAAAACCCCCATTACCAAAATTTCATATATTTTCGATGATAATTACAGTAAACATTAAAAATAAAAAAATTGACACCCTGTATATCAAAGAGGAGAGACATTTTATTAAAGCGTGTTTGCTGGAATTCTAATATTTTGACGTCTAGAATCTAACTATGCTTTTTGGCGCATTCTTTAGGAAATACCCTGTACCGGGTGTTCCCTCTAAGACTTTCAGTGCGAATATCTCAGAAACCATCATAGCCAGTGCGACGAAATTTGGTATACAGACACTAGATGGCGCGTAGAATCTGATGATAACATCAATTTTTATACAGGGTGTTCCATTTTCCAAGAAATCGATTTAATTTTGATTTTTTGGTTGTCAGCCCTGCTAAAACTTATGTTTAAATTGAAATATACTTAATTATGAACACATTCTGATAAATAAACATTCAAAAATTTCAAAATTTAACATAAAAAAACGCCTCCAAAAAGTACCCAAATTTCATTGTTTTGTCATGTAAAATGTGTATAGCCTTGAACCAGACTTACACAGAAGAAACTAACATCGGTGAACATCAAAACTATGAATTGTCAAATATTAATGGCATGAAGTATTTTATTTTACATAAATAACGCTAAATAATGGATTTAATGCAATTTACGTATGCACAATGGTGTTATTGAGACTTGTCGATAAAAATTTAGACTTGAATTGAGGCTTTTGGAGCATTATGGTCGCCGTGCCGGCGCAGTCTACCGCTACAGCTAGAGTTACAGCGTGAAGATTGTGTAAAATATCTGTGAAAATTTTTAAATTATTCCATTGTAATTCAGTAAATTGTTTTTTTATGTTACTACAGTGTACAATAATAATTAGGTACACGTATTTTTTATGACAAAATAATTTACAAAATTGTGTAAGTACTTAAAGAATATCCCTGTTTTCCAACTGCTGTAATATAATAATTATTGATTACTTATTTAGCAACAAATAAATTCAAACAAATCAATTTCTAAAGCTTTTAATTATAATGTGATTTTATATTAAACACTTATTCTGTATTCTAATTTCATTTACAGAGCAACGTTCAATTTGAGGAATGTACATGCATGTACGATTAGAAACAAATCTTGCCGTTTCATCGTTCAATACCTACCTTATTACGTTATGTTGTGTATATGTTGTAACAGTTAGCTTTCAACATTTTAAAGATATTCTAACAAGATGTTTTCATACTGTACATAGAATTATGAAATTAGTTTATTTTTCTTAATTTTATTCGTTTAGAAATTTTAAAACCCACGACAGACAACTGAATTTATGTCTTATAGAATACCCTTCAAAAAATGTGAGTTACAGACTTCTTTATAATATTATCCATCATTCCATGTTTAAAATTATTTCCAAGAAAATGTCCGTAATATTTTTCGCTTATTCTTTCTGGTGTCTGTTTTAATGTAATTAGTGGCGCAGCACACACATAACAGAAAGATAAAAACAATAATTACAAATTATTATCTAGCTTTAAACGACTATTTGATAGGTACCTACCTACTGGGTATAGTACATTTGCAGGTGATTCTTCCTAGCAAAAACCAGTTGCTTTATTTCAGTTCTGTATCATGAAATACAGACATTGTAGTTCATTGTTTACTATTTTACAGATGTAGAGTTTTTCTTAAACATATTTTATCCATCAGAAAGAAGTGCTGAAATGTGTGGATACAAGAATCAATCATTTTAGGGTAGGTTCAGATCTGACTTTCAACGACAAACACGTTCACATTATAATTAAAAGTTTTAGAAATGGATTTGTTTGAATTTATTTGTTGCTAAATAAGTAATCAATAATTATTACAGCAGTTGGAAAACAGGGATATTCTTTAAGTACTTACACAATTTTGTAAATTATTTTGTCATAAAAAATACGTGTACCTAATTATTATTGTACACTGTAGTAACATAAAAAAACAATTTACTGAAGTTTTATTACATTACAATGGAATAATTTAAAAATTTTCACAGATATTTTACACAATCTTCACGCTGTAACTCTAGCTGTAGCGGTAGACTGCGCCGGCACGGCGACTATAATGCTCCAAAAGCCTCAATTCAAGTCTAAATTTTTATCGACAAGTCTCAATAACACCATTGTGCATACGTAAATTGCATTAAATCCATTATTTAGCGTTATTTATGTAAAATAAAATACTTCATGCCATTAATATTTGACAATTCATAGTTTTGACGTTCACCGATGTTAGTTTCTTCTGTGTAAGTCTGGTTCAAGGCTATACACATTTTACATGACAAAACAATGAAATTTGGGTACTTTTTGGAGGCGTTTTTTTATGTTAAATTTTGAAATTTTTGAATGTTTATTTATCAGAATGTGTTCATAATTAAGTATATTTCAATTTAAACATAAGTTTTAGCAGGACTGACAACCAAAAAATCAAAATTAAATCGATTTCTTGGAAAATGGAACACCCTGTATAAAAATTGATGTTATCATCAGATTCTACGCGCCATCTACTGTCTGTATACCAAATTTCGTCGCACTGGCTATGATGGTTTCTGAGATATTCGCACTGAAAGTCTTAGAGGGAACACCCGGTATAAATAAAAATAAACAAAAACTAAGTTATTTTCATTTTTTTTATTATATTCTATACGTAATTCTTTTGAATTACAAAGTCTCAATGTCACTGTCGCACGTGATCTTCATTTGTACCATCAGATCAATAGATAGTTTGGTGTGAAATTTTCTTACCGAATATCCCATGAGCTTAAATTAATAATCGAAAATATTTCCTAGTTTATGAATATTTTTAAAAAATCATAATTTAAAAATACTCATTAAATAATTTATACACTACGAATATTACAGTGGCGGCCCGTGGATGTAATAATAGATAAAGCGAAAAGATAAATACTTCGTGGCGAATTTGATATTTTATATTAAAAGTATTCTTCCATCTTTTAATGTTCATTTAATAAATCTTTACCATTTGAAATTTTTCCGGATGAAATGAGAATCAGAAATGCAGATTGTTAAGTTTATCAAAAATCAGCTCTCTATTCTAACTGAATAGAATAGAAAATCGACTTTTGATAAAAAATGGTAGTTCTGCATTAAGGTGACGAAATATATTATGAATCATGCGGAAAACGATATGGTGGCTGATCGTTATTTTCTTGATTCCTCCTGTTCTAATTCTTTATGGTATTATGGTTAATGTACCTGTTTGTTAAACACTAATGGTCAATACCAATAAGTTAGTTTCAAGACCATAGGCATGGAGCGGGGAAAGAAGCTTGAATATTTTTTCTTTTTTAAAGCAACATGAAGCCAATTATCAAATTTGTATCTTTACAATTAAAATTTTACTTAAAAAAATCATTTTTTTTTTAATTTTTGATACCCTGTATCTCGGAAGCGTATCGCCACCCATATTCATATGAACTTGTTTTCTTATTTTAAAAAGTTCTATCGTCTGGTAGAATTTAGTCCTTGCACTTCTGAACACCTTGTACTAGGTATCTAACTAGAAATTACTGTAAATTTTTCTCCTTAATTTTCATTTGCCTGAAATAAAATAGATTTCCTTTACTTTTCTGTTAAATTATTGACAACAAAAGTCTTCTTCATTTGTAAACTAATATTTTCACTACTTTTCAGTTACTTTTTTTCCATTATTCCGTACCTAAACGCATATATTGCTAGTTTTTATAATATGCTGTAAAATATGCACTCTTTATTCAGGTTTTTTCATCGACTATAAACTTTTCTTTAATTTTTGTTTTATGTTATGAGCAATATGTTGCATGACTAATATAGCCTACATAATTATGGTTTCTTTAATAAAAAAAAAATAAAAATAAAAAAATCTATTTAACTTCTTGTAACAATTTTAAAGTCTCTTCCTAATGGTGTCAAATAACTTAAATCATATTTTACGTCAATGTTCATTTCAGTTTAAACTTCAGGCTATGTAGAAATATAATTTTGGCCAATTTCGCCAAGTCTTCCCTCAAATGTTCCTATCTGCACCGGTTAAATTAGATTGCCAGTAACTTATGCAACACGTAATACACGATAGGGTTTTGCGGGTTGTATATACTCAGTTGTAAATGAATGAATTGATATTTTTGTGTTTCCTGTACCTAATAATTGATTATATTATATAAGTTTGTTATAAAATAACGTCACATACACTTACTAGTGTAAATAGTACATTAACTACAACTTTTACAAACGCAATTTTCATGAAATAATGGAATTAATTAATTTAGAATTATTTTCATAGGGAAAAATTTAATTTTTTTTATTATTTATACGTTTGCATTCTAATATTATTTAACTTCATCAACTTCATCGGGAAAAGAACATATCGAAAAGGTACTGTGTATAGTAATTACATATTGTACCTATCATAAATTGCATTTGCTTAGAAATATATATATATATATATATATATATATACATATACTGGTGAAGCCCTTAATTAAAACATACTGTATTTGCTTTGCTTACAGTTTTTTCCGTTTCTATATATATATATATATATATATATATATATATATATATGTATTTGCTTTGCTTACAGTTTTTTCCGTTTCTATATATATATATATATATATATACAGTATGTTTTAATTAAGGGCTTCACCAGTCACCACCCTAACTTTTTTATTTGTTGGTCAATTTTAATATTTTTAAATCTCATGAAAGTTTGTGGGGAACATGTCCTAATCGTTTTATAATTCAAAACCATGGTAAACAACAATGTTCATAGTGCAAAAAATAGTGAAATAAAAAGAAACAAGAATTTTAGGGGTCACCTGTAACACATATATACCAATTTTTACTCTACACGGTATCCCACTTAAGGTGTATTTCCTAGCTCTGATAATATAAGCAATTTAAAAAAAGTATTGCACCAAATCAGTTAATCCATTTTTTTTTAAATTATTTCGATTTATCCCATTGCTTCTGAGCTGTTACCTAATTTAATATTTTTAATTTTTCGTTAAATGCAGTAAATATTTTTTATTGAAAATGGTTGCATACACAGGGTGTCCGGAAATGTGTCAATATTCCGAGGACTGATTCTACATATTAATGCCACAAAGCCACAAATTTGCTACCCACTGAAGAAATCGAGAGACGCCTGCAATAAAGAATATAACAAATTACTAAAATGGTTTACAGAAAACTGAACAGAACATATTAATGAAACTGTGCTGCTTGGATACTTCGGTGATCTCGCTGTAACATTATTTCCGAATTCCTTATGGTCCAAATATCCAGTGGTAAAGAAGATTTTAATGGTAATGTATTGCTAATTTCCATAATATTTGAAGCAAGTTTCAAAAGGATGCCAGCCAAAAAAATCTAAAGATCCAGAAAAGACGTTTCAAAATGTATTCATGAGGCACCGAATGATACCACAGTTGTGTAAAATAAAATAAGATTCAAAATGATCCATAAACAAATCTACTACAAAAGGGGATAGTGGTTAAATTCACAACAAAATTTTACTCCAAATTCTTTAATCAAATCCTATTTTCAACATTAATTATATGTCTGGTTTATATTTGAATTCCATGTTACTGTTATTACTAATAAGATATTTTAATTGGAGAATGGTGATAAATTTAACCGGTGTGAAACTGGCAGCCAAAAGTTAGCAGCTAAATCGGCGGAAATGCCCGAATGAACATAGGCGTTCGTCAATTGTGGGCACTATAAGAATAATAAATATTACTATTATAGTCCACCATTACATGGCAGAAATACACCTGAAATGTACTGAGACATTTTGAAAGGGTTGTTTTCCTAATTCAAGTATTACTTATTCGTCGGTAAACTACTCATGTCATCAGATTGAAAATTAGATATAATTTTTTGCACTAATTGAATTATGTGTACTGGCGCTACAAAAGCTTCTGGGTGGGCAGGCTGTCATCCCCAACAAAGTAGATATTTTTTTGTCTAAACGACACACCCTGTCAAGCTCAAATTTTAGTATAGTATATCCCTTTAACTACTTGAATGATATACAGGGCCAAATTTACTGGCGCTACAGAAGTTTCGGAGTAGTTCGGCTATCATCCCCAACAATGCAGATATTATTTTCGTCTAAACAACACACCCTATTAAGCTTAAATTTTACTATTGCATACCTATTTATCTACTTGATAGATATGTAGGTCCAAACTGACTGGCGCTACAGAAATTTCGGGCTAGTACGGCTATCATCCCCAACAACGTAGATATTATTTTTGTCTAAACGACATACCCTGTCAATCTCAAATTTTAGTATAGTATACCCCTTTAACTACTTGAATGATATGTAGGTCCAAATTGACTGGCGCCACAGAAGTTTCGGGGTAGTATGGCTATCATCCCCAACGTAGATATTATTTTTGTCTAAACGACATACCCTGTCAAACTCAAATTTTAGTATAGTATATCCCTCTAACTATTTGAATAATATGTATGTCCAAATTGACTAGCGCTACAGAAGTTTTGGGGTAGTACGGCTATCATCCCCAACAATGAATATATTATTTTTGTCTAAACGACACACCCTGTCAAGCTCAAATTTTAGTATAGTATATCCCTTTAACTACTTGAATGATTTGTAAGTCCAAATTGACTGGCGCTACAGAAGTTTCGGGGTAGTACGGCTATCATCCCCAACAACGTAGATATTATTTTTGTCTAAAAGACACACTTTGTCAATCTCAAATTTGAGTGTAGTATATCCCTTTAACTACTTGAATGATATGTTGGGCCAAATTGACTGCCGCCACAGAAATTTCGGGGTAGTTCGGCTATCATCCCCAGCAACGTAGATATTATTTTTCTCTTAACGACACACCCCGTCAAGCTCAAATTTTAGTATAGTATACCTCTTTAACTATTTGATTGATATGTAGGTCCAAATTAACTGGCGCTACAGAAGTTTCGGAGTAGTACGGCTCATCCCCAACAATGAATATATTATTTTTGTCTAAACGACACACCCTGTCAAGCTCAAATTTTAGTATAGTATATCCCTTTAACTACTTGAATGATTTGTAGCTCCAAATTGACTGGCGCTACAGAAATTTCGGGGTGGTACGGCTATAGTCCCCAACAACGTAGATATTATTTTTATCTAAACGACACACCCTGTCAAGCTCAAATTTTAGTATGGCATACTTCTTTAACTCCTTGAATAATATATAGGGCCAAATTTACTGGCGCTACAGAAGTTTCTGGGTAGTTCCGCTATCATCCCCAGCAACGTGGATATTATTTCTGTTTTAACGACACACCCTGTCAAGCTCAAATTTTAGTACAGTATACATCTTTAACTATTTGATTGATATGTAGGTCCAAATTGACTGGCGCTACAGAAGTTTCGGGGTAGTACGGCTATCATCCCCAACAACGTAGGTATTATTTTTGTCTTAACGACACACCCTGTCAAGCTCAAATTTTAGTATAGCATACACTGAGAAAATCGGCCCAACTAAGTTGTTTAGTTGGATATTTTGCTGTTGCCACAACTACATTTGATGATTATTTTTGTTGCAGTAACTTAGTTAGATCATTTATCACAACAAAGAAATCTATTTTTGCAACTAAAGTTGCAGTAAATAAGAATACATTGAGCAGTAACTAAACAGGTTAGGTAATCTTTATATTCTACTATACAAACTTATTTGGTACCACTAATACCAAATAAACGAATAGTTTCATTTGAGGCTACTAGTTGATTCTTATTCATTACTAAAACAATGTACTATTTTCAGTTATTGTAACAACAATTCATAGTTGCAGTAAATAAAATAAATAGTTTTTGGTTACGCTATCAGCCGCTAGACGCTAGAGTCTCTCCAATCAGTGTCAGTGCTACCCTGCTATGCTTGTCTTATTTGCGGTTGCGCCATTTTAGTTTCTATAGTACGTGCAACAAGTTATGAGTTTTTTTAGCCTGTGTAGATATTTTGTGGTTGTGACATTAATTATTGTTGCATTATATAATCTCTTGGAATTGATCAGGTAAGCAATATGATGTATGATTTTATGATCAAGTCGTTTAGGTTTATAATCAGGGCTGGAAGATGCATGCCGGCCGGCGTGGTGTTTGACATCCAAGAACAGTGAATTTTATTTTGTTTATCGTGTGCATACCTAATTGATATTGGCTTAACATTACCTATAATAGTTTAGATTCCTATATAAATATTTCTGACTGCCTATAAATCACAGATTAGACCAAATCTAATCTGTGGTATAGTCACACACCCGCCATTTTTTTTAGATATAAATGTGGAAGAAGGGAATTTTTTCAAATCTATGGATGTCCTAATTCAAACAGTGAGCAGCTCCAGAACGGTTTAAGATAGTCCTCCAGGGCCCCAGGGGTAATTATTTACATTGGCGTAAAACTTCAAACAAATTCTTACCCCCCCTATTTTCGAGCATGCTGAGTACTGAAACTGATCACGTGATCACGAATCTGATTCTGAAGTCAAAGTCAGATTTCCGCGCTAACATGTAGGTTTCGAAATTTTTTTTTTTCAAAATTGTAACCTCTATGTATACATTACATTAAGTTGAAATTGCAATAATGCAATATATCTCCTATATATTTTGACAACAGTGTGACGTCATGAAATGAAGAAGGAAGAGGGGGCAGAGAGGACATTGCAATTTCAACCTAATGTAGTGTGCAAATAGAGGTTATAATTTTGAAATATTTTTTTTTTCGAAAACTACATGCGAGCGCCGAAATCTGACTTCAAATTCGTGATCAGCACCCTCGAAAATAGAGGGGTAGGAATATTTTTGTTAAGATTGGAGAGTTTTACGCTAATGTAAATAATTATCCCCCAGGTATATTTTCAACAATTTTGTTTTTATTTCTCTTAAAAATGAAGTGGTCGACTATATTGGGCATTCCTAGAACCGTTCACTACTGCAACTCGAACAGGGCTTTTGTATATATCTATTATGTACGATGCTTTGCGTGTGCAGCTACGGTTGTTTTTCTCTTACAAATGTTTTGAGTTTTTCAAATGTCAACCATATTTTTAAACGTAATTAATTATGCATTTATATTACAACCAGGCCTCGGTACAACCTACGATGATTAATAATACAACCAAAAAACAATTATACCTAACCTTATAACTTGGGTTCTTCTAGGAGAAGAGCTAAATATTTTTAATCTGAAATCAAAAGATTTAAAAGGAAATTGTTTAAATAAGATTAGGTAAGATTATTACATTAGCTAAGAATTTTTGTAAAAGAAAAACAGCTTACATAACATAATACATATGTTTATCCTAAAACTAGATAATCAACAGTATTCAGAATCGATTTGATACCTATATAAACACTGTACATAATGTATTCTGCTTTGATATCTTCAATTTTTTTTTTTTTAATTTCCTACTTATTGGCAGCACTCTAGTCGACATGATGTCTTATAAATTATTATTAATAGAATGGAAACTACAGGATTTTATCAAACATTTTGATGGTAAGTAAAATTTACTGAACTTGGATAATCTGCATTTAGCATGGTACGAACTGTGTCAAGAATAATGACATTCGTTAAAATGAATTTAGTGATTTTTTTAACTGCTGTCGAATTAGTAATGAAATCTATTGGTGAATGGAACAACTAAGAGCTAATACTAAAAAGTGAATGTGAAGCAAGTTCATTGTTATAATTCTCCAGCAAATTACAAAAGAATCACTAAATTCATTTTAATGAATGTCATTATTATTGACAAAATTTGTAATTACTTAAATCTTTGAACAAATATGAAAATATGATTTTTAAACAAACCTAATTTTGGAAAAAACTAAATTAAGGTGGTTTTCAATAATTTTATTCATCTTTAATTACCAGGTTTTGCCTAAATTTTGATGAAGATTTGAATGGCTACATTATTTTTTAGTAGATTTCAAAATTACGAAGCTATAATGCAAATTTTTTTGTTAATGGCACTGGTAGCATATGATCTACAAAAATAAATGTTTTCTCCCTTCTAAAAAAAAAACCATTTAAAAAATTAAATCTGATTATTGACAGCACCTTGAAACTAACACAATAGACACTCCACAACCTTAACTATTAGATTAGAAGTTATAATTGCTTTTTTTTATTATTCAGATGAAGAGATAGACGACGAAACATTTCCAATTTTAGATGATGAAACAATTAAACAAATTTTCCAAAAAAACGGACCTAGACTAAAATTTTTACAGCATTACAAAGCATATTTAGCCAAACAAAATAAAGTAAGATTGTATAATAAAATTCAGTGCGGTACCTACTCTAACAATAACTTTGTTTATAGCCATGTTGTCTTACAATAAATGATTCAGTGTCAACAGCATCAACTGATACTTTAGATACTACCTACAGTTATGCAGCTGATGAAGAACTTTTGGCTATTTTGGAGAATAATTCAGATATTTCGACAAAAGAAAGCAACCTGCCTCTGAAGGAAAAAGGTTATTTTCGGACATTACCAGATGAAATTGTTCCAGTAAAACGAATTAAAGTAGATAGTTGCTTTCCTGAAGTAAGTAATATTTCTGAAAATATTTTCCATAATTTCCAAGCCAAATCATAAAAGATTTCCTTCAAAATTTGTTGTACCTATTAAATTTTTCATTAACGTTATATTTTAGTACTGTAAATATTTAAATTATTTGACATATATTAAGTTAGAAATAAGTACTCAAAAATCAGCAGCGGTATTCATAAAATATAAAAGTCACTATTAAAGTGACATGGCATCTTAATAGCGGGCTTAGTAGTCACTTGTATCGTTTATGAATACGGCTCTAGATGTTACCTTCTCTATATTTTGTAATATTAGTTATTGGCTTACGGCTTGGTAATTAATATTACTATATATGGTTTTCATATTTGTAGGGCTTAGAAAATATTTTAAAAAAAACAACAGAAGGACAGATAGTGCTGCTTAATAAACAGAAATTGAACAATGATCATAGACAAAAACTTTCAAAAATTGTTATTAGTGAATTGACTGGAATTTATGGAATAGAGTGAGTATTAATATGACCCTATGTATTGTATTACTGACATTTTAGTTCTTAATTTTTATTTCTTTCTGGATTCCCATTCTTATATTCTTTTTTGTTAGGATCAGGAGCTTAAATTTATTTTCAATTGACTTTCAGTATTAAGACATCGACTTTATCAAATATTTCTGATGAAATCATAGAACTATTTCCTTATGAAGAAAAGGACACCTATTTTATTCCATCTCAGGAAGGAGGACCAAAAGGCAAGTTATGGTATAGATATACGAATGTGCGAGCAGCCCTCAAAGGGGCTAATGTTCAAAAGAAGGTTCCGAAAACTCCAACTCCTGTAAGTTCTCCGGTGAGAGAGGAAGACCAGTTATATTTAGATTTTTTAAAAGTCGCAACAGAGCCTTTTGATAAGATTGTAGAATTTTGGGAAGCAAGCTATAAAACGAGAAGAAGACTATATATGAATGCAACTCTAGCAGACATTTTTGATAATTTTCCTTGCTTAAAACTAGACCGGGGTATTGAATTGGTAAGAACTGATTTTTAATATATGTTCATTTTGGATAGTATTAAAAATGTGCTTTGTTAATGTGGTCAAGACTGCAGTTATTATTAATTAATTAATAGGTAACACAAAACCACTTTCTTATTTTGAATATAGGTGTCTTTTTAGAATAATATTCACATGGTAACTTGTTCCTTCCATGAAATATCCTTTGAGTAATTTTTTGTAAGAATATAATGCACAAAGTATGAGCTCACAGCTCATACTTTGGTGCTGGCAGTGATCGATATATCTTGGAAAATACATTTTTCTGCGGATCACTCGAAGGTAATTTAAATCTAAAAGCAGTATTATATTTTTAGTAGCTACTATTCAATTATACCACGTCTCCTAAAACTCCTTTCTATTTAGTTTTTTCCTGTTTTTAACTATTATGCTTACTGAGATTGTTGAACTTTGTATGCAGAAAACTAATGAAGTTAAATAACTGCAAGAAAATGAAAATTGCTATATTTTTGAGTTGGTGTTTTGACTTAGATATTGGCATTCGTTCATCCACAATATACAGAGCGAATCACTCCTAGATGCTTTGGAGTATTAAATGTTTTGAAATTATTTTCTGACATATTACAACCACTATTTCTGAACTTTTAAAAATTGTTTTGGATTGTATGTGGCACAACCAATATAGAATAGTTTTGCCTAAAGCTCATATTATTGCAATTATTTAACCATCTTACTTTTTGAAAGATAATCACTTTTACAAAAATCTGTCATTGTGTTTTTATTTGACTTGACATGCAATGTGTTAAGTGGATATTTCTTGACAAAATAAAAGAAGTTTGTAAAATTCCCAGAAGTAATACTGTAACTTTGTATTGTCAAAAATAGTTGAAAATGGAACAAATCAAAGAGGAAATAGGTTTTATATAATTCTGTTCTATTTGATGGCATAAAAGAAGAATGCTTCTTGAGAAAAAAATTACCATGTGAAGTGTGAATTTGTAATAACTATCCTGTATTGAGTGATCCTACAGTGTTCAATTTTCTTAATTTTTTTATAGATTGAAAGTGATTTCAACAAAAAATTTCCGGATAAAGCAGACTTGATTTATTCATCTTTTCCTAATGTATGCACTGCTATTATCAGTGAAGTAGAGGAAAGAAAAATTAATGTTTGTGATTCAAAATGTTCAGGTAACTTATTATAATTGTTACATTTTATTTCAGAACCATGAACTTTAACGAGTCATATTCTATATGTAAAATTTGTTTTTAGATGTTGCACTTCGAGCTATTTTAAGTTTACCATATTTGTTTCCTCCAACAACCCTAAGAAAATCTAGAAAAGGAGTGAGCTGGAGGCCCACCAGAGTAGAAATTTTAGACAGTTTCTTTGCTTCATTTAAGGTGTGTATTGTTTTTAATTTTTACATTGATTACATTTTGATTAATTAAAATTAAAGTAAAAATCCTCATCTCAAATGATACTCTTTTTTATCAAGAATATACATTTTTTTGACAATAAAAAAAATATATATGTGTCCAACTTTATGTAAAACACTGTATAATTTAAATTTTCAACTGTTATTGTAATTTTCTAAAAATAAAAATTTGTTAAAGAGTTATGATGAAATTGACGTACGGCATCAGCTAAGAAAAACGAAATTGGAATCGGTTGGTTTGACATTACAGCCATATGTTGCCGTAGTTGGAGAGGTGTCAAACCCTGAATTTTACTTAATTATCGATGACCATGTAAGGTACAATGTAAAAGGTTCCATCCATGCACTCGACGTGACTTTCAAGTTGTATCATGCATTGGATATAGAATATCCACCAGAGTCGGAACACATATGGTTGTTGATCGGAGACTTAATATACCGGCTGCAACCTAGCAAGAAAAACCCCTGTACAGCATCTGTACTTGCAGATTTAAAATTTCACCTTAATCAGTGAAGTACTTTAAATTTCAAAATCTATTTAAGATTTATTGGCTGTGAGGTATATTACTTTACATTCCCTTTTGTTGTTTAGAATTATATTAAGTTCCTTAATGTGATTTTTTTTTAATCCACATTAACAGTAAAGATCAGATGTGTATAAACCCATATTTCAGTTATGAATTGTAGTTTGTGTGCAAACTCTTTCTTTAAAATTAATGCTTTAGTTACACATATGAAAATTGTACATCAGTGTAATAATAATAGTACTTTCACTTGTGGCCAGTTGAATTGTGGTCGACGTTTTTCCTCACTTAATTCCTTTCGGAAACATTTAAGAGTACATGAATCGAAAACTGAAACCATAAGTCATACTGAAAACATTTATGTTGAGAATATTATTTATCAGTCGGAAGAAAATGAGCAGTGTTCACTTCCACCTAATTCTCTAAATCCTATACAAGATGAATGTTCATTAGAGGATGCAGAGGAAAAGTCCTATCAGTTATTTAAAACTCATTTACATGATAATGGTACTTTATTTTTAAGTAAATTATATTCTGAATCAAACATCAGACGTAAAGATGTTCAATCTGTGATTGATGGTATCCAAGAGTTACTTAACATGCCTTTAAACATTTTCAAAGATTATTTGCTCTCTATTTCGTATTTAAAACAGTCTGACAAACATCATATTCAAAGATATTTTGATGAGTTTCACAGCATTTTTGAACATTTTGATACTGAATACCGAAGACTAAAGTACCTTGAACAAATAGGTTTATATATTCCTCCTGTAGAATTGGTTGTTGGGCAACATATGGAAAAAAAGACGACACAGCCTGTACCTTCCCTTAAAAACTATACATGTCAGTACATCCCTTTAACCTCGGTATTGAAAAAATTTTTTGAACTCCCTGGCATATTTCATGATACCTTACAGTATATGGAGAATTTAAAACAGAGTTCTTGTATTTTAAACATTATCCAGACTGAATATTGGAAAGAAAAAATTGCATGTTTTGATGAAAAAGATATTGTTTTTCCTCTGTATATATACTTTGATGATTATGAAAGTGGCAATCCTTTGGGTTCTCATGCAGGCATTCACAAAATCGGTGCAGTTTATTACACTGTGTCCTGTTTGAACCCTCAGTTTCAGTCAAGATTAGAAAATATATTTGTAGCTATGCTTTTTCACTCAAGCGACCTAAAGGACTTTGGAGAAAAGATGATATTCTCAGAATTAGTAAAGGAATTAAATTATTTAAAAACAAACGGTATAAAGTTAAATTTATCAGATACTAATGAACAAACTCAGGTTTATTTTTGTTTGGCATTAATTTTGGGTGATAATCTTGCATTAAATACAGTGTTAGGTTTTCAAGAATCTTTCAACGCAAATTCATTCTGTAGATTTTGTAAATGTTCAAAATCTGAAACCCAGAAATTGTGTTATCATTCAGCTTCAAATCTAAGAAATGAATTAAACTATGAAGCCGACTTGATTACTAATAATAGTTCATTGACAGGTATCAAATTTAACCCTGTTTTTAATGGCATCGAACAATTTCATATAACAAAAAATTATAGTGTTGACATTGCTCATGATATTTTTGAAGGAGTTGGTGTTTTAGTTATGGCCAATTTACTTCATCAGTTTGTATTAGTGGATAAATTTTTTGATATTGAAACATTAAACAACAAAATAAGATTTTTTGATTTTCCTGCAGATTTTAACCGACCCCCAGTTATTTCAGTCGATAATTTAAAAAAAAAGACAATTAAAATGTCTGCTTCTGAGATGAAATCATTTATTATTAATGCTGGATTAATATTTGGAAGTCTAATACCAATAAATAATAAATATTGGCTTCTGTATATTCTTTTGAGACGTATATTAAAAATAGTTTTAAATGAGTTTGTTACACCAAGTAAGTGCAATGAATTAGGTAGACTGATTTATGAACATCATTCACGATTTACTGAACTTTTTAGATCTCTGACACCAAAATTTCATTTTATGACACATTACCCTTTTATAATGGAAAAAGTGGGTCCTCTAAGTAAGTTGTCAACATTGAGATTTGAATCAAAACATCGAGTGTCAAAGCTGGCAGGAAACGTTGTTTGTTCTAGAGTGAATATTACAAAAACGTTGGCTATAAAACACCAACTTCAATTAGTTTCTCGATTAACTTCAAAGGAACATTTAAACAATAGATTTTTATTTTCTTATACAAAAATCAAGAACAAGTCACTAAGTACAGTGTCTTCATTATTATCTGATGTCTTAAATCCTATTAATGATGAAATATTACATTCCTTTCAACATAATATTTCGCAAATATATAAAATGGTGTTTGATAATAGAGTTCTTAGAGAAAAAGATGTGATTTTGATAAAAGATTCTGATCCTCCTTTACTTGGTCAAATATATACAATGATAATTAATAAATTGCAAGGAATTTGTATTATATATTCTGTTCTTGATATTTTAAGGTTTAATGAGCATATGTTTTGTTTTGAGGTATCACCCACAAATACTATAAAGTACTTATTTTTTACAGAGCTTCATAACAAAAGAGCAATTCCTACGATGAAAAGAAATAATATCATTTACGTTAATGTTTTCTAATGTTATAGCAAATTTTTTATTTTGTCATACAAGGTCATTGGTAAACCTTGGATATATCCATAAATTATACATTTTAAAGAAAAATGTTACACGAAATACCTCCATTGTTTTTTTGGTATACCCACAACCAATTTTTTTATAGAGAATTCAGTTACACCATATATCTCATACTGAAATATGGGTAGACATTTTTTTACAATTGATTTCCATGTACAGCTGCATCTAAACTTTATTTAGTTATTGTTTTCAAATAAAAAAAAATGTATTATCCTCTGGGGTGAGTGCGGACACATTTTAAACCCCTAAAATTTAGTTATTGATTTATGCCGATTTCGAGTCATCTACATTTTTGCACTCGGTGCACACCATTCTGTATTATCAACAGTAATTAATTGTACATTTAGATTTTCCAAATAATGATTTCAATTTTGGCACCTTAATATCTGAATTCATATAATCTGTCTGAATTCATCCCAGATGATGATGATGAGATGATTTTTTTAGAAAATGTATATGTAATATATAATTTTATTAAATAATTGGAGTTTATTTTTTTGAAAGAAAATTTTATTGTGTTATAAACACTAATGCACTACAGTATGACAGATGAACATTGAGCAATGGTTACGTCGTAAGGTGAGAGGATCTATCTAATATCGTTAGCGCAGTAAAAGTAAAAATATATTCTCCAATGATTTGAGAACATTTGCATTATTTATATTTTTACAGCTGTCGAAAGTTTGTGTCTCAGTTTTGTACAGTTCTGTTTAGAACGAGATTTCCATTAGTGGCAACGTTTACTTAAAAGTACCGATAACTTTTACGATATTATGTTTTTTTGTAATGTCATGAAGAACTGCAGAACGAGAAATTGAAAGCAAAGTGTTAGAGTGAAAAATTATTTGGTAAATTTTAAACCTGGAATAGTGTTTAGGGAGATTATTTCTCGAACACCAAAGTTGTCAGTGATAATTTTTCAGATTCAGTGGGCCGTCACGATGAAAAGGTATGTATTACTGCTCAAATTTTCCTGAAAAGTATAACTTCATCATACTTATTGGTACTGTATTCGTTCCATTTATTGTCTTGGATGAGTGGAATAATCGTCAAAATATAAAGAATTTAGTATGATGTGCGTCGAAGTATGATTTCATTGATACTTTTAAGATTAATTTTTCAACACAAAAAAACTGCATAGTAGAGATCCGATGTGACTGAAAGCCTAGGCTAAAATTTAGTAGTATATTCTACATAAAGTCACTGCTTTAATTTTTTTCCTAAAATGATCTGTTTTCAAGTTGCAGGATGTATAACTTTCATAAGAAACAAGTAAAATTAACTATATCTCCCTAAAGATATATGTCTCTTTAGAGATCTATTATTTTCAAGGATTTCATTTTAACTGGCCGACTAGTGTTGTACAGTTGGGATTTACCACCCTCTTTTTCTTAAAAATAGTACACCACTGACTTTTAGGATAACAATAAGTTTCGATTCTACTACAAAAAAAAAACCAAATGGTATCTTGTAGGTTTTCCATAAACTGCTTTGTTCTAACGTTATTTGCAATTAGTCTCATGAAAAAATAAATTTTATAAATTTTGTTCCAATTAACTCATTTTATCTAATACATTGTGGATATTACTTCCATTAGGTAAATGAAATTTTTATTTCTTGTAATTCCCCTTGTGTCTTGTGTATATAATTACATTCATCACGTATTTGTTACCATAGTTAACAGAATGTAATTTTTAAAACCAAATTCAGTATTAGAATGAAACATTTTATTGAAAATGTACAGCTTTTTGTCAGTTGCCTAAAGATCAGTGACATGCTATCTAATCTCTAATTATACCACTGGTCGCTAGGAAGTCCTAGCAAATAGGTCTTTAGTGAAATAAATTGTATCAGATTTGATAGCAATCAACTTATTTTGGAAGATACAGTTAATTTTATTTCTTTTTTAAGAAAGTTAAACACCCTGTAACTCGATAACGGAACATTCTAGGAAAAAACTCAAATTTTGGCCTAGGCTTTCCGGAACACCCTGTATCTTTTGCGGTGCTTTCTTACTATTTATTAATAGTAGTTGTAAATGAATAACTTACTTACCATAATTAAAAAATCTAGTTGTGACGACTATTCAATTAATATTCGTAATTGGGTAAAATAGTTTCCATATCTCATTACATTAATTAGGGTTACTAAATTAATTTCTAAGAGTAACTAACAATATTTCACTCTAAGTTTAAAATATAGTTGCCATAAAACATACACTAATTATGGCAACTGAATGTATTTTGTATTCACAACTGGAAAATTGAGTTATCATCACATTGCATTTAATTGAAACTAATAAAACAATTCCTTAGAGTAACTGGTTGTATATTAGTTATAACTTATAACATGTAGTTGTGGCAACTACAGTATTCTCTATTCATAATTAAAAATGTACTTATTATAACATATTGCATTAGTATACAGAATTAAAAAAAGTTTATTATAGTAACTTATAAAATGTAGTTGTTACTATATAAATTAATTGTGGCTAGTAAAATATATAGTTGTTATAACTTTTCCTGTTGGTTGGAGCTATTAAAGCAGTTCATCAGAGTAACTAGCATGACTTAGTAGCAACAACTATATCAACTAAAAGACTTGGTTATAATTACTAACAAAGGTCAGCAAGCTCAACTTAGTTATAACCACTAACCATCTTAGCTGTCCCCTATTCTACTACAAAATTTTGTTAAGGTAATGATTTTTATAGTTGTGGTTACTAATTTTTTTTCTCAGTGTACCTCTTTAACTATTTGATTGATATGTAGGTCCAAATTGACTGGCGCTACAGAAGTTTCGGGGTAGTACGGCTATCATCCCCAACAACGTAGATATTATTTTTGTCTTAACGACACACCCTGTCAAGCTCAAATTTTAGTATAGCATACCTCTTTAACTATTTGATTGATATGTAGGTCTAAATTGACTGGCGCTACAGAAGTTTCGGAGTAGTACGGCTCATCCCCAACAATGAATATATTATTTTTGTCTAAACGACACACCCTGTCAAGCTCAAATTTTAGTATAGTATACCTCTTTAACTATTTGATTGATATGTAGGTCCAAATTGACTGACGCTACAGAAGTTTCGGGGTAGTACGGCTATGATCCTCAACAACGTAGATATTATTTTTGTCTTAACGACACACCCTGTCAAGCTCAAATTTTAGTATAGCATACCTCTTTAACTATTTGATTGATATGTAGGTCCAAATTGACTGGCGCTACAGAAGTTTCGGAGTAGTACGGCTCATCCCCAACAATGAATATATTATTTTTGTCTAAACGACACACCCTGTCAAGCTCAAATTTTAGTATAGCATACCTCTTTAACTATTTGATTGATATATAGGTCCAAATTGACTGGCGCTACAGAAGTTTCGGGGTAGTACGGCTATCATCCTCAACAACGTAGATATATTTTTGTCTTAACGACACACCCTGTCAAGCTCAAATTTTAGTATAGCATACCTCTTTAACTATTTGATTGATATGTAGGTCCAAATTGACTGGCGCTACAGAAATTTCGGGGTGGTACGGCTATAATCCCCAACAACGTAGATATTATTTTTATCTAAACGACACACCCTGTCAAGCTCAAATTTTAGTATAGCATACATCTTTAACTCCTTGAATGATATATAGGGCCAAATTTACTGGCGCTACAGAAGTATCTGGGTAGTTCCGCTATCATCCCCAGCAACGTGGATATTATTTCTGTCTTAACGACACACCCTGTCAAGCTCAAATTTTAGTATAGCATACCTCTTTAACTATTTGTTTGATATGTAGGTCCAAATTGACTGGCGCTACAGAAGTTTCGGGGTAGTACGGCTATCATCCCCAACAATGAATATATTATTTTTGTTCAAGCGACACACCCTGTCAAGCTCAAATTTTAGTATAGTATACCTCTTTAACTATTTGATTGATATATAGGTCCAAATTGACTGGCGCTACAGAAGTTTCGAGGTAGTACGGCTATCATCCCCAACAACGTAGATATTATTTTTGTTTTAACGACACACCCTGTCAAGCTCAAATTTTAGTATAGCATACCTCTTTAACTATTTGATTGATATGTAGGTCCAAATTGACTGGCGCTATAGAAGTTTCGGGGTAGTACGGCTATCATCCCCAACAACGTAGATATTAATTTTGTCTTAACGACACACCCTGTCAAGCTCAAATTTTGGTATAGTATACCTCTTTAACTATTTGATTGATATGTAGGTCCAAATTGACTGGCGCTACAGAAGTTTCGGGGTAGTACGGCTATCATCCCCAACAATGAATATATTATTTTTGTTCAAGCGACACACCCTGTCAAGCTCAAATTTTAGTATAGTATACCTCTTTAACTATTTGATTGATATATAGGTCCAAATTGACTGGCGCTACAGAAGTTTCGAGGTAGTACGGCTATCATCCCCAACAACGTAGATATTATTTTTGTTTTAACGACACACCCTGTCAAGCTCAAATTTTGGTATAGTATACCTCTTTAACTATTTGATTGATATGTAGGTCCAAATTGACTGGCGCTACAGAAGCTTCGGGGTAGTACGGCTATCATCCCCAACAATGAATATATTATTTTTGTCTAAACGACACACCCTGTCAAGCTCAAATTTTAGTATAGTATATCCCTTTAACTACTTGAATGATTTGTAGGTCCAAATTGACTGGCGCTACAGAAGTTTTGGGGTAGTACGGCTATTATCCCCAACAACATATATATTACTTTTGTCTAAAAGACACACCCTGTCAATCTCAAATTTTAGTATAGCATCCCTCTTTAACTACTTGAATGATATGTAGGGCCAAATTGATTGGAGCTACAGAAGTTTCGGGGTAGTACGGCTATCATCCCCAACTGCATAGATATTATTTTCATCTAAAGGACACATCCTGTCAAGTTCAAATTTTAATATAAGTAACTACTTGAATGATATGTAGAGTCAAATTGACTGGCACTACAAAAATTTGGGGATTGTTGAGGTACCATTCCCAATGACATATATGTATATTAGTTTTTGCGACATCGACACATTTTGATATGATAACATTGCTAAGAACGTAGATGTTAATTTTGACTAAACAACATGCTTTGTCAAATTCAAATTTTAGAATTGAATACATAATTAGATATATCAACATATATATAGACAAAAATAATATATTCATTGTTGGGGATGATAGCTGTACTACCCCGAAACTTCTGTAGCGCCAGTCAATTTGGACATACATATCAATTAAGTAGTTAAAGAGGTATACTATGCCAAAATTTGAGCTTGACAGGGTGTGTCGTTAAAACAGAAATAATATTTGCGTTGCTGGGGATAATAGCCAAACTACCCCGAAATTTCTGTGGCGCCAGTCAATTTGGCCCAACATATCATTCAAGTAGTTAAAGGGATATACTATACTAAAATTTGAGATTTACGGGGTGTGTCTTTTAGACAAAACTGATATCTATGTTGTTGAAGATGATAGCCGTACTACCCCGAAACTTCTGTAGCGCAAGTCAATTTGGACCTACAAATAATTCAAGTAGTTAAAGGGATATACTATATTAAAATTTGAGCTTGACAGGGTGTGTCGTTTAGACAAAAATGATATCTACGTTGTTGGGGATGATAGCCGTACTACCCCGAAATTTCTGTAGCGCCAGTCAATTTGGACCTACATGTCATTCAAGTAGTTAAAGGGATATACTATACTAAAATTTGAGATTGACAGGGTGTGTCGTTTAGACAAAAATAATATCTATGTTGTTGGGGATGATAGCCGTACTACCCCGAAACTTATGTAGCGCCAGTCAATTTGGACATACATATCAATTAAGTAGTTATAGAGGTATACTATGCTAAAATTTGAGCTTGACAGGGTGTGTCGTTTAGACAAAAATGATATCTACGTTGTTGGGGATGATAGCCGTACTACCCCGAAATTTCTGTAGCGCCAGTCAATGTGTACCCACATATCATTCAAGTAGCTAAAGGGATATATTATACTAAAATTTGAGATTGACAGGGTGTGTCGTTTAGACAAAAATAATATCTATGATGTTGGGGATGATAGCCGTACTACCCCGAAATTTTTGTAGCGCCAGTCAATTTAGACCTACATATCATTCAAGTAGTTAAAGGGATATACTATACTAAAATATGAGATTGACAGGGTGTGTCGTTTAGACAAAAATAATATCTATGTTGTTGGGGATGATAGCCGTACTACCCCGAAACTTCTATAGCGCCAGTCAATTTGGACATACATATCAATTAAGTTGTTAAAGAGGTATACTATACTAAAATTTGAGCTTGACAGGGTGTGTCGTTTAGACAAAAATAATATCTATGTTGTTGGGGATGATAGCCGTACTACCCCGAAACTTCTGTAGCGCCAGTGAATTTGAGCATACATATCAATTAAGTAGTTAAAGAGGTATACTATGTTAAAATTTGAGATTGACAGGGTGTATCGTTTAGACAAAAATAATATCTACGTTGTTGGGGATGATAGCCGTACTACCCCGAAACCTCTGTAGCGCCAGTCAATTTGGACATACATATCATTCAAGTAGTTAAAGGGATATATTATACTAAAATTTGAGCTTGACAGGGTGTGTCGTTTAGACAAAAATAATATCTATGTTGTTGGGGATGATAGCCGTACTACCCCGAAACTTCTGTAGCGCCAGTCAATTTGGACATACATATCAATTAAGTAGTTATAGAGGTATACTATGCTAAAATTTGAGCTTGACAGGGTGTGTCGTTTAGACAAAAATGATATCTACGTTGTTGGGGATGATAGCCGTACTACCCCGAAACTTCTGTAGCGCCAGTCAATTTGGACATACATATCAATTAAGTAGTTATAGAGGTATACTATGCTAAAATTTGAGCTTGACAGGGTGTGTCGTTTAGACAAAAATGATATCTACGTTGTTGGGGATGATAGCCGTACTACCCCGAAATTTCTGTAGCGCCAGTCAATTTGTACCTACATATCATTCAAGTAGTTAAAGGGATATATTATACTAAAATTTGAGATTGATAGGGTGTGTCGTTTAGACAAAAATAATATCTATGATGTTGGGGATGATAGCCGTACTACCCCGAAATTTCTGGAGCGCCAGTCAATTTGGACATACATATCAATTAAGTAGTTAAAGAGGTATACTATGCTAAAATTTGAGCTTGACAGGGTGTGTCGTTTAGACAAAAATAATATCTATGATGTTGGGGATGATAGCCGTACTACCCCGAAATTTTTGTAGCGCCAGTCAATTTAGACCTACATATCATTCAAGTAGTTAAAGGGATATACTATACTAAAATATGAGATTGACAGGGTGTGTCGTTTAGACAAAAATAATATCTATGTTGTTGGGGATGATAGCCGTACTACCCCGAAACTTCTATAGCGCCAGTCAATTTGGACATACATATCAATTAAGTTGTTAAAGAGGTATACTATACTAAAATTTGAGCTTGACAGGGTGTGTCGTTTAGACAAAAATAATATCTATGTTGTTGGGGATGATAGCCGTACTACCCCGAAACTTCTGTAGCGCCAGTGAATTTGAGCATACATATCAATTAAGTAGTTAAAGAGGTATACTATGTTAAAATTTGAGATTGACAGGGTGTATCGTTTAGACAAAAATAATATCTACGTTGTTGGGGATGATAGCCGTACTACCCCGAAACCTCTGTAGCGCCAGTCAATTTGGACATACATATCATTCAAGTAGTTAAAGGGATATATTATACTAAAATTTGAGCTTGACAGGGTGTGTCGTTTAGACAAAAATAATATCTATGTTGTTGGGGATGATAGCCGTACTACCCCGAAACTTCTGTAGCGCCAGTCAATTTGGACATACATATCAATTAAGTAGTTATAGAGGTATACTATGCTAAAATTTGAGCTTGACAGGGTGTGTCGTTTAGACAAAAATGATATATCTACGTTGTTGGGGATGATAGCCGTACTACCCCGAAACTTCTGTAGCGCCAGTCAATTTGGACATACATATCAATTAAGTAGTTATAGAGGTATACTATGCTAAAATTTGAGCTTGACAGGGTGTGTCGTTTAGACAAAAATGATATCTACGTTGTTGGGGATGATAGCCGTACTACCCCGAAATTTCTGTAGCGCCAGTCAATTTGTACCTACATATCATTCAAGTAGTTAAAGGGATATATTATACTAAAATTTGAGATTGATAGGGTGTGTCGTTTAGACAAAAATAATATCTATGATGTTGGGGATGATAGCCGTACTACCCCGAAATTTCTGGAGCGCCAGTCAATTTGGACATACATATCAATTAAGTAGTTAAAGAGGTATACTATGCTAAAATTTGAGCTTGACAGGGTGTGTCGTTTAGACAAAAATAATATCTATGATGTTGGGGATGATAGCCGTACTACCCCGAAATTTCTGTAGCGCCAGTCAATTTAGACCAACATATCATTCAAGTAGTTAAAGGGATATACTATACTAAAATATGAGATTGACAGAGTGTGTCGTTTAGACAAAAATAATATCTATGTTGTTAGGGATGATAGCCGTACTACCCCGAAACTTCTGTAGCGCCAGTCAATTTGGACCTACATATCATTCAAGTAGTTAAAGGGATATATTATACTAAAATTTGAGCTTGACAGGGTGTGTCGTTTAGACAAAAATAATATCTATGTTGTTGGGGATGATAGCCGTACTACCCCGAAACTTCTGAAGCGCCAGTCAATTTGAGCATACATATCAATTAAGTAGTTAAAGAGGTATACTATGTTAAAATTTGAGATTGACAGGGTGTGTTGTTAAGACAAAAATAATATCAACGTTGTTGGGGATGATAGCCGTACTACCACGAAATTTCTGTAGCGCCAGTCAATTTAGACCTACATATCATTCAAGTAGTTAAAGGGATATACTATACTAAAATTTGAGATTGACAGGGTGTGTCGTTTAGACAAAAATAATATCTACATTGTTGGGGATGATAGCCGTACTACCCCGAAACTTCTGTAGCGCCAGTCAATTTGGACATACATATCAATTATGTAGTTAAAGAGGTATACTATGCTAAAATTTGGGCTTGACAGGGTGTGTCGTTTAGACAAAAATGATATCTACGTTGTTGGGGATGATAGCCGTACTACCCCGAAACTTCTGTAGCGCCAGTCAATTTGGACATACATATCAATTAAGTAGTTATAGAGGTATACTATGCTAAAATTTGAACTTGACAGGGTGTGTCGTTTAGACAAAAAAATATCTACTTTGTTGGGGATGACAGCCTGCCCACCCCGAAGCTTTTGTAGCGCCAGTCAAATTGGCCGTACACATAATTCAATTAGTGCAAAAAATTATATCTAATTTTCAATCTGATGACATGAGTAGTTTACCAACGAATATGTAATACTTGTATTAGGGAAAACAACCCTTTGAAAATGTCTCGGTACATTTCAGGTGTATTTCTGTAATGTATGTAATGGTGGACTATAATAGTAATATTTATTATTCTTATAGTGCCCGCAATTGACGAACGCCTGTGTTCATTCGGGCATTTCCGCCAATTTAGCTGCTAACTTTTGGCTGCCAGTTTCACACCGGTATAAATTTAGTGTATTTAATTCCTTATGTTTACTTACTGCATTAGGTTGGTAATACCTCTGCTGAGATTTGTTGTGAACTTCAGAATATCTGAATATCATTTGTTGGTTGTTAGTTGTCGTATACACTTGCGTGTTTTTCTGTTACAAAAAAAAATCAGCACATGGTTCTGATGTTCTATGTGTATATTTGGTATTATTTCAACAATCATAATTAAATCTTGTTTTTTAAAAATTTATTGGAATTGTACAAATACTAATATAGCGAGATGTATATATATTTTTTGGAACTACGTTTTTAACTAATCTTGAGTAATTATTGTAAGTATATAATTAGAGTTATCCTTAACAGAATAAATAAAACAGAGTATTATCGCAGAGCAATTATTTTATACTGCAGAACACTTTAATGCAGAAACTAAAAAAACTATTACATTTATTAATGACATTTTATTATATATATTATTTTTTAATAACAACTGAAGTTAGTCATATATACATATGCATATAAGTAACATCCTATCTATGCTTACTATAGTTCTAACACTCCCCCTTAAGCTAAGAGGATGAAGATAAACATATTTAGTAAAATATACTTAAATTTTAGCTAAACCCATATCTTTCAAAAATTTTTCATGCTTAACTCGTCCCAAACTTTTGGTAAGTATATCGGCATTTTCATTTCACCGCTAGGTTTGTAAACCAATTCAACTTCACCTGAACTAACAGCGTCACGTATGAAATGATATCGAATGTCTATATGCTTCGTTCGGTTATGAAATACTGGATTCTCTGCAATTTTTATCGCACTTTGATTATCCATATAGAGAGTAATGGGCTTCAAAGGTCTATGTAATATCTCTGCAATAAGTCTACGTAGATATATAGCTTCCTTATAGGCATCTGATGCAGCCATGTACTCAGCCTCAGACGATGAGAGTGCGACAGTCCTCTTGTGGCATTACCACATTGTTATGTAAGGTGCCGTCAAATATAGGCCTATATATACATTGGCAAAATTCACAGAACGGATGCAAGCTTATGTTATGTAAAAAGCAGTAGCAAAATAACCAAAATGGTGGAAAATGGCAGGAAGTGGAAAATTGTAAAATCGAAAAGTAGAACTTTAGACTATCGTCTAATATGTAGCACACCGCAAGTCGATCGACCGGGCACTCATCATTCTTTCTTCGCGTAGAAGGAGATAATTTTAGGAAGGAAAAAAAGGAATTTAGTAGTTAAAAAAATATGTATAAAATGAATTTATAACTTAGTTGAGGGCTCTTAATATTAATTATTATTTAACTAACTAAATTACCTATATACACTAAAAAAATGGAGAAGAACGGAACACCTCTGCTTACGAGTTTTCCAAGAAATAGGTCCACCAGCTAATTTAAAAATATAGCCAGTGTGTGATTTTCTGTCAAATTGATGATCTGCCCATGTAGCATCCACATATCCGTCTATGTCTGTAGAATTACTTTTCGTAAACATTAGTCCTAAGTCAATTGTAGATTTTAGATAACGAAACACATGTTTAACCAAACTCCAATGCTCTAATGAATGACCAGTATTGAATTGCCTCAAAAAACTAACAGCTTACGCAATATCTGGTCTGGAATTCATAGCAAGGTACATTAGACATCCAATTGCATTTTGATATGGAACGTTAGCATTTTTTTCAGACATATTAAGTTTTACATTTGGCACGATTGGTGTATAAGCTTATTTAGCATCAGAAAAACCAAATTTATTTAGTATGTCCATAATGTAATGTCTCTGATTTAAGTAAATTACACCTTTTGATTCACAAAGTTGCAATCCTAAATTGTTCCGTGCTTTGCCCAGATCTTGGATATTAAAATTATTTTTTAAAATATCAGATTATTCTTTAGATTCAAATTATTATGAAAGATGTAAAAGTCATCTACATACAGAGTAATAATTATTATTGATATTATTGTTATCATCTTGAACCTTATAAAATAAGCAGGGTTCATTATTAGATCTCTTGCAACCATTCTTTTCTAGAACTTCATTTATCTTTTTGTTCCAAGTTCTTGATGATTGTTTAAGACCATACACAGCCTTTTTTATGAGACATACTTTGGATTCTTCACGTTTCCTTATAAAAAACTCAGGTTGTTCTATGTATACTTGCTCTTCTAGCTCTCCATGTAAAAAGGCAGTGGTTACATCAAAATGTTCTATTGACAAATCAAGTTCAACAGACAATGCCACTAGCATTTTCGAGGTAGAATTACGTGCGACAGGTAAAAACGTTTCATTATAGTCAATACCATAGGCTTGCGAAAAACCTCTTGCAACTAATCTGGCTTTATAACCAATATTGTTATCACTGTCTTTCTTTAATTTAAAAATCCACTTGATACAACATTTGTAGCTTTCGCACGATCAATTAAAACCCAGACATAGTTTTTTTATGAAAGAATCGTGTTCAATTTTCATAGCTTCAATCCACTTGTTCTTATCGGAACAACTAAGCACTTCATCCACTGACATAGGCTCCCTACATGACTCGCAGGCTTGTAGACAGGCATCGTCAGGTTCATGCAAATAGTCTTTCATCCAAATAGGTGGACGGCGGATTCTACCAGACGAAGTCGAAGGTAAATCCTGCTCGGGCTCAGAAGATCCAGTTGATGAAATATTTTCACTGTCTTCGTTTCTGGAACCTCGTTCTTCATCAGAACCTTCAGACTCTAAGGTTTGATCATTTTCATTCCTACTAATAACCTCAGATATATTGTTGTCCTTCTCATTGTTAGGATATATAACATAATTATTATCATCTACTGGTGTCACTTCACTTAAAACATCTTTAGCATGCATTATATGCTCGAGGTCCAGTCCTGGCAATTGTGTGATAAGGTTGTGTAGTTATATGCTCCGTAATTAAACTCAAATTACTGGGAAATTACGTGCAGTAATTGCACAAAGAGATAATTACAGTGTGAAATAAGTTGAAAGTGTATTGAAGTCTGTATGCAATTAAAATTAAGGGCCATAACATAGTTAAACAAGAAAGTAAGTAGCAAGTAACTAGTTTATAAATAGATAAGACGGCGTGCCGATAAAAAGTCAGTTTTCGACGGGTCGACTGGGACTGTCTTTTTTGCGCGGTACAGTCGGGCAGCCGGTGTGAGGAATTATAAAAAGAACAGGGCCGAACTAAGATACGTTTGCAAACACAATAGAAAAAGTAAAAATGGAAACAGATAGTACATCAACAGACGAGGGAAAAAGGAAAGGGGAAATGACGGAATCTAGCGGAAATGTCTTTAAGATATCGAGAAAAACTATAAGGTCACCACAAAAAGAAGGCAAAGAAGAATCAGAAGGAGGAATGATGTTAAAGATGATGGACTTAATGAAAACACTGGTAACGGATGTGAAGGAAATAACAGAAGAACAACAAAAACAAACAGAAGATATAAAGACACTACAAAAGGAATTAAAAGAAGTAAGAGAAGAACAAGGAAAATATATATTACTAATAAAAGAACTAAGAGAAGAAGTAGAGGAAACAAAAAATACAAACGACAAAATGGTGACAGAAATAGAAGAATTAAAACAGAAAATAAAGATAAGTGATAGTAAAATTGAAAAGATAGAAAAGGAAAAACGAAGAAAATATGCTGTAATACATGGAATTACCAAAAATAGTGATGATGGTCAGAAGTTAAAAGAAAACATAAAAAATTTGATTGAAAAAGAACTAGACATAGAAATAAAAATAAAAATGGCTAGAAAGATAGGAAAAGAATCAAGTCCTATAGAATTTGATTCAATAGAAGACAAAATCAAAATTATGAAAAATAAAAACAAACTAAAAATGAATGAGAATCAGAAAATATATATTAATGATGATGACAAATAGAGAAAGAGAAATACAAGGCAAAATTATAAATATAGCTAAAGAAGAAAGAGGGAAAAAGAGGAATGTCAAAATTGGTTATCAAAAATTTATCATTGATAACAAAGTATGGAAATTAAACGAAGAAATAAATTACCTAGAAATGATATATCAAAAGAAATAAACGTCAAAAAACTGAGAAACACAATAAACAGGGAGGCTAATGGGATGACACGGTGAGGAAAAGGACAAGAGACAAGAAAAGAAATAAAACTAGAAAGTAATTTCACATGGAAAATAGGGACATGGAAAATACGGGGGATAACGAGAAAAGAAATAGAATTAGAAGAAGAATTTCAGAAAGCAGGAGTGGATATCATGGCAATAACAGAAACTAAAAGGAAAGGCAAAGGTGTACAAAAAACAACAAATGGTCACGTACCTACTAATATATAGCGGCGTTAATAAGAACAAGAGGGCAGCAGCGGGAGTAGGATGCATGGTTAATAAAATAATTGCGGAACAAATAGTAGACTGGAAAGCGGAGTCAGAACGAATATTATCAGGACAAATGAAAGACATAAGGGGAAGAGAACAAACAGTTATTGTTGTTTATGGACCAAATGAAGATGATGCGGCAAGAAAAAAAAATGCATTTTGGAAAGAATTAACGTTTATAACAGAAGAAGCTGAAGGACAGATTATCATAGCAGGAGACTTTAATAGCAGGGTTGGAAAAAGTGATGAAGAATATAAGACAGTAATAAGAAACCACGGAGAAGATATAAAGAACTGTTAGGAACGGAGGATGAAATGAGGGACAATAGATACGAGGAACAAGATGAAATTAATGAAGGAATACAAAAAGTAACCCTAAAAGAATTACAAGAAATAATAAAAGAACAAAAAAAATGGAAAAGCTCCAGGTTTTGATAAAATAACAGTGGAAATGAGAAAAAATATGGGAGAACAAGGAACAGAATTATTGATAGAAGTTTATAAGAAAGCATGGGAAACAGAACAAATTCCTAAGGATTGGCAAACAGCATTAATAGTGCCTATATACAAGATTACTGGATAAAAGATTAAAAGACAAAGTAGAGAACTCGCTAGATGAGTCACAAAGCGGTTTTAAGAAAGGACGAAGTGCATAAGACCATATATTTACAGTTAAACAGTTAATAGAGAAGTGTGAACAGCAAGGAAAGACAATTTACATGGGATTTATTGATTTAGAGAAAGCTTTTGACAAGATACCTAGAAGTATACTATGGAATATATTGAAAAATCGTGGAGTTGATAACAAAATAATAAGACTTATAAGAAATATATACACAAATAATAATAATATGGTCATAAGCAATAACAAAATATCCGAGGCGTTTTCAATAAAGGATGGCATTCGTCAAGGAGGAGGACTAAGTCCAACACTATTTATTGTTTTCATGGATGAAACAATAAAGAAATGTTCAGGTCTAAGCAAGAAAATATATATAGGACACAGAAAGATGCAACGAGTAGGAATATCAGAAGGAGCGTTTGCAGATGACGTAATGATAATAACAGAGAGCAAAGAAGATTTACAGAAAAATTTGGATATATGGAATAAAGTACTGACGGATTATAAAATGAGGATAAATAAAAACAAAACAAAAGTAATGATCATAGGAAGGGAACAACATAAGTTAGATATAAAGATAGAGGATGTACCAATAGAACAAGTAAATGATTTTAAATATTTAGGAATAGCAATAGAGAGCAGTGGAAAACAAGATATAGAGACTAACAGTAGGACAGAGATAACGAAGAGATTATATCACTCAATAAACAATAGTTTCATAAGTAAGAAGAAAATATCTAGTGACACGAAAATTAAAGTATTTAAAGCGATATATAGACCAATACTAACGTTCGGCTGAGTCATGGGTACTATCAAAGGCACAGAAAAGTAAAATCCAAGCCACTGAAATGAAGGACCTAAGAAGAGCTAGAGGGATCACAAAATTGGACAGAGTTAGAAACATAAAAGTAAGAGAACTTAAAATAGAATCAACATTAAAATACGTGAAAAGAAGACAATTAAGTTGGTGGAGACATTTGCATCGTATGGACGATAAAAGACCAGTGAAACGGATATGGGGGCTAAAATAGATAAGAGAAGGAAACGAGGAAGACCAAAGCAAACATGGTATGTAACCATTGAAGCAATATTAAAGGAGAAAGGAAAGACATGGATAGAGGCAAAAAGGATGGCAAACAATAGGAAGGAATGGGCTAAATTTGTACATGGAAAATAAAAGTAGAACAAAATTTTGAAAATACCCTACACCATCTAATGGCAAAAGGGATTCTGATTATATATATATATATATATATATATATATATATATATATTATAGTGATATATTTAATTTGTTGGGCGCCAATTAATCTTGATGTTTAATTTGTGTTTGTTTTTCTTTTTATGATTTGTGTTTATGTCTATCTTATTTAAAAAAATTGTATTTATTGGGCTACAAACCTGTATATTATCTTTTTTTTAGCTTATTAAACTACCCTGGCTGCTTGTAGAACATAGACTCTGGTAGTCGGTACGCTCGTCAGGTCAAATCTTTTTTACAACACACTGTACCTTAATTTATCAAATAAATATCATTCCACATTTGACAATGTTTCATAAGAGATTTTTGTCTAATACTTACTCAAGAATATTTTAAATTTTATGTACATTTAATTCATAGGTAATAGATATTTTTTTTAAATGCAGTTGCGTATTAAAAGTTGCCTATCCTTAGAACTTAAAATTCTTAAAATTATATTACAAAAATTCTTAATCTCTTATTCAGTGGTATTATTCTGCCTGATGTTCATTGCTGGTGATATAATATATTATATTGGAAAATGATCCTTATTCTGACAGATGGTCCACTAAATAACAAATTTTTATATATTAAATAGAAACGTGAATATTATTAACTATATTATTGGAAGTAACGTATTGTTTTACTGAATTTTTGATTGTGTGACTGTCTTTTTGTTGAATTTTATGGCTAGCTAGCGTTTATTTTCTTTTATTAAATTTATGTGCACCTTTATTAATGTTGATCTTTCTAGGACTTCTACTGGAACTCTTCTAGAAATCCCTCAGAACTTGTGATATTGGGCTGCTGATGTTGGTGGATGTTTTACCCACAGTATGGTACTTCCAAATTCCTAGATTGGACCTGGATCTCTTGTGCTGATTAACAATTTTCTTATAACGTTAGTATTAATTTTAAACTTTTAATTTAACTTGTTCATATTAATTTTCGGGACCTCTCTCAAAACCAACGCTGTACGTTCTTTCTTTTCTTCGTATCTAATCAACAAAAACTTGTTTTTTCTTTATTTTTCTATCAATTTGATATCTTGATTCCTTGTTTTGAAACTTACATACATATTATGGTTCATACATATGATTTTAATGAGTTTTTCGATGCACTGTTTTTATGTGAAGCCAACTTTATACTTGACATTTGTCCATGGCTATTACATTTATTTGACATTTCCGAACATCTTATACAATTTATTTACTGAAATTGTTAATACTTTTATTATTTTTGCTTGACTCCTGTCGATATATTTAGTAAATTAATATATGATCTTGTACTTGTTCTTTCTATATACTTTGCTCTGGGTTTAAATCTGTTTTTGTTTATGTACTCTTCATAATTGTAAGATCATGTCACAATATTAGATAAATTTTAACTATTTTTTTATTTCTAAAATGTTTAATTTATTTAATTTTTACTACAATAAACTACTACCTATATCCTCTGTATTGTCCATTTTTATATTATTTTGTTCAATTCTACAGTATTTTAATTTTAACAACAATAATATTTTATGGTTTTTAAATAAACATGTAAATCTTCATAGGTATTGAATGTATTCATTTTGTCTATATATATATGCTCGAGAAATATAACATCTCCTGCTTTCTCAACTTTATTTGGATTGTCGGGATCAGCCAATCTATAACCTTTAGTATGTTCGCAATATTCCAAGATAATCATTGGTTTAGACTTGGAGTCAAACTTTCCTCTAAACTACTTTGGAATTTGACAATATGCACGACAACCAAAAATCTTAATATGACTAAGATCAACCTTGGATCCAGTCCATAATTCTTCAGGAGTAGCACCTTTAACAGCAGCTGTAGGACTTCTATTTTTTAAATATATTTCCTGTAGATACAAAATAAACTTAAAATTATTTAAATTTTTTTATTTCCTTTTCAAAATCATTTAAAAAGTATATCTTAGCAAAATTGTCAAAATTTGAAAAATACCACAATACAATAAGTAAGAAGAAATTGACTATTTATTCGTGGCACTATAAACGTTTGTTATTTATAATTTAGATATTTTGACACAGTTTGAAGAAAAGAAAAACAACCGATGTACCTACCTACCTTTGTACCAATAGGGACAGTCAAGCGTTAATAGAGAACTTTTGCCTAATATTGAGTCATACCAGAGACTTGTAGGTTAACATCTAAATGTATGTCTGATTACGCACTGAAAAACTAAATATAGATCACAAGACCAACGTTTCTGAAATCTCTTTGGTTTCGTTATCAAAGAAGAAGTGAATTATATAATACAGAAGTTCTGAATATTAATTTTCCATTATATTTTCTGTTTAGCTAAATAATATACACAAAGTATCTGAAGCGTCAGGTATATCATACTGTTTTTGTTGATTACGTATTGTGTATTTGGTTATACAGTGTTTCAATAATAGCCAAAAACTGCTGACCGTGACTATTATTCCTATTAGCATAAAGGTTTACTTTTCTAATTTTTCTTTAAAATATTATAGAGAATATAAATGAGAAGTCGTTTGCATACGATAGACGGCGCTGTAATCAGTTTATAATATGAACTGATTAAAGTAGGCAACACTTCATACTATATTATAGTATAAAGTGTTGCCTGCTCAATAGGGGCTAAGTAGTAGTAAGCTTCCAAAATATTACGTGGCGCTGTATCGCGACATTTCATTCTACGTTAGTACTATATTTTTCTATGATGAATACCCTGCTGGTGCCGCAATCTCAGTCTTGTCCTGACTGTGCTACAAGTGAGTAGGCAGTTGTAATCTGTTCTTTTGACGGTAGCAATTACCTATATGACATGTATGCTTACTGTGTATTACCCTACTGTACTAGTTAGTATCATTGGATTTTGATCACAAGTGTGAACAAAAAACATACTGAAATACAGTCAATCAAAGATCCTTCGAATTTTATTTCAACAACGGACAAGGTTGAAAATCATTCGCTCGGCTCCATAAGGTAAATATGAACAGTATTTCAAGAGAAATTCAATTTCAAATGGCATTGACGAAAACAACGGAATAGTTCTCGATGCAGTGATCTCAATAATAAATATATAGTAAACTAAATATTGCTTGTTCACCTACAGATATAGACAGTGCATATAAGATGGGAAGAACCTAATAAACAGTTTAATATTTTTCTACAAATATGTCAAAGACGAAGAACTATTTAAATTAGCTTAAAGTTTGAGCAAAATCGGTGCAAAAACATTTTAGAGTCAAACAAATTCTTATTTAATATTTGTATTGGATGTTCCTACTTTCCACTTTAGGAGGTATTTACCTACCTAAGTTATATTTTAAGCCACTGCCTCATTAATCACATAAATATGATGATCCTTGGAACCAGAAGTGAAGAACTTTGTAAAGAAACTACTGAAAATATTGAATCGATATAAATGCTTAAAATATAAAAATATTTTAAGCATTTATTTCCTGTACCGTGCTTACAGGACGATGATAATTATTTATCTACCTATAAATTTTATGATTTCTGATTATTATTAAAAATACTAAAAACTTGATGAATTACGCGCTGTACCTTGACATTTATCATTAATCTTATAATTTACAAAATTTATTGACACAAACAAAAATTAATTTATAATTCAATACCGTTTCTTGACTTGTAAATTGGTTTTAATTATTTTTATTTATTAATGGAATTATTTTTTAATTAGCTTCGTTTTATTATCAATAAACTTAACAACCACCAATTATTTAACTGTTGCAATTATTAGATGGTACTTTCTGAAAATCACAACATAGCAAAATCCATGTTTTTCAAGAATTTTGGATCATCTTTGCCAACTTTGGATTTCCAATCCTCTCCATCCAAATATCCCTCACACATTGTTCCACTGCGATAGCATATCTAAGAGCATATTAGGTTAGAAACTAAAATATCTTGCTCAAATTACCTTCGAAGAATTTTATCTCCACAATCAGGTACACAGTAAGGTCTTTGAGCGTATTAATAATATTGTCCACACTAACATAATCACAAAATAAATTATTAAAAAAAATAAACTCTCGCTCTTCCAAACCAAAAACACAAACGCCATACAAACAAACGGAACAGAATAATTGACGTCACACGTGCTACCAACCTATCGCTACAACAATACTAAAAACATGATAAGTTAAAAAGTACTAAAAATTGTTACATTCAGCGCCATCTAATATTTTCTCACGTAACTTAGTCTGGTTACAGAACAAGACTAGTCGAGTGCCCACCCCCTGAGTAACTGGTTACTTTGGAGATGCGTATTGCGGATGGTGGATCGCCGCGCCGACTCGATACCACGATGGACTGGAGCGGCTAGAGACTGCACCGTGCCGTGCGTGCATTTTCCATTCTCCGATACCAGCCCAAGCTCAAGGTACCACGTACCACATATAATAATGTTAGTAACATAGTAACGACGAATTCGAAACTTGGAACTTCGGGCAGGGAATAGAATAATAATAATAATATCTCTACCCCTCATTCTAATCACAAGGATTAGCCCAGAAGTCGGAGACTTGTGCGGGAGAGGGGGCGGCATATTATTATTAAGCAGGCCACATTTGCGCCCAGGAACGACTTACGTTGGTAGGCCCTAACCACTATTCAGTGCAGGAATGAGGGAAACCTGGAAAACCTCATTAATTAGGGACAATTAGGGAATAGAATGGTAATGGGGAACAATAGGTTTCACTTTGGACTTTGGCTTATTATTATCTATGACTGCAATTAATAATGAGGAACACATTTTTTTTGTTAATGTGACATCTCAAATTCTCAATATGAATTATAAATTTATACCTACAAATTTCGATTATTTTTTATTATTTTTGTTAGGTTTGTTATGACGTTTTTCAATAAAACTGTATCTACCTACTATTTAATTTTAGAATTTCGTTATTCTATTTGTTCTGATCGATAACGGTGTGGCCGTGATTGATAATAAAAAAAATGCTCAAAAATATATTCATTGCTGAGTGCATATGTAAACAAAATTATATTAATTTGAAAAATAAATAAATGCGTGGACCCACCGATATTACGAAACTTAAATCTGATATATAAGTACATATTATAAAAAAATAATGAAGCTTCTACATGCACTAAATTTTATATTTTTATTAGAAATGGTAGAAAGAATTCTTGCAAACAGTGATAAACCGTTCTAGGTATTTTTATATAATTAGCTGTGGTTTGGCGTTTTTGAGAGAAATGAGATTAACCCAGTTTAGATAAGTTAGCTAAACTAGCAAACCATGCGTGTGAAATGGATTTGAATAGAGTTAATATTTCTATCTTTGTCTACTATCTTGGTTCTTGTCTAATCTGTGGTTAGAAGTTAGAATTAGGAGTAAATACAGCCGGGATATTTTTGAAAATGAAATTTGGTTGAATTTCAATATATTCAACAAATGTTGAATAACAATGAATTACAACAGTTTGGCATAAGTGCAAAATACGTAGATGAATTAGAAATAGAATAAATAGTATTTGTAAACAAGGTAAACCCATTTTCATATGACTACAAAACAAGTACCTATATCAAATGTTGCTCGATGTACAAATTGTTACGGTTATTTTTCTATTTAATAACTTAATATTTAACTTATAGTTTTCATACAGTCTCCTAAGTATTTTAAAATTAGTTTATTGGGTATTTAAGTTATTTAAGTTATAACGCTAGCGTCTAAGTATGACGGTACTTAAAACTTCGGCAAGTGGCCAAGCGCTACCATCTCGCGAATAGTAACCTCATTAGTCTTCACTCGCGATATGTCGAACAGAGGTTTCTACCCGTGATTTAGTCAATTAAAGAATCTTTACTTCCTTTTACATTTGGTATGTTTATTGGATATTTTTTTCTTACAATGGGTATCCTGTGTGTCATATTTGCGAATCTCTTCTAGAATTTGATTTTTGTTAATCATCCTCACGAGGGATAAACTTAGAAGTGATTGATTTGTAATTTCTGATGTAATTTCGAGTGCTGCATACGATAGTTATGGTATTTTTCTGAGAAGTTACCCTTTTCTTGGGGATTAGATTAGATTAGATATCACAAGGCAGAAACCCAGGATTGCTGGCTTAGAAAACCCGTCAAAGAAGGGTTTTTCCTATGAGTGGGAAATTGATCTCCTTTTCACAACCAACTCGTTTTGGAGAGACGAAAACCAGGCTGAGATAACATCACAGAATTTTGGTTTCGAGTTTGTTACTTCCTACACCATTGGTGCAGGGGCGGCTCGTGCGAGGACTAGCCAAGATTCTCCTGTTGAAACGTGCTTTAGAGACCAGGATAACCTGCTAGGATACCTGTTCACGCAAGTCACATATCCAACTTATTTTTTTTAACTCTTTCTGGTATAATAGAAGTCAATTTTGAACAGCTATACTGCAATCTGGTAAAATCTGAAAAAAGACAGTAAACTATTAATTATTAGAGTTGGCATATTAAGTAAATTTAGTTAGTAAGTAAATAGTTCATTAGTTAGGTGTAATAAGCTACTGTCTGATCAATTTTCATACATACATATACATTCTTAATTTACGTATATAGATCTATTATTTAGAGTTCTATTATTATTTTTTTTATATTGGCAAATCAGGTCCTGAAAAAAAACGAAAAGTAAATTATTTATCAATTTTCAATACCAAACATTTGTTCATTTACTTACCTTGGTACATAATAAAACTGGTAACTTACATAATAAATTCTGAATTCAGCATAAGTGTCCTATTTAGAATTTGCTGTGTTGGAGAGGACCTGAAATAAAATAATAAAGGAAAATTAACACAGTTGTGTTACAAAGAATATTTACCTTACTAACTACATACAGCACTGTTCCTCGCTATTTATATTAAATACTGCATTATATTATTTGTGTAAGCGTTGTAAACCCACATATAGCTATATACAGGGGGATACTGAACAATCATTGTTGATATTATGATTATAGGGGAATAAACTGTTAAATACTTACCTCAACAATTACATTGCAAATAACTGAATGATAAATCTATGTATATTGATTATTTCTGCTGGCACAATCGGCTTTCTGTAATATATGACTTAAAATTAATAGAGTTTAATTTATTTTTTTTTTTCAACTAACATTGAACTGCAACGATTGGAAGAATTTGTACTGCAACCAAATATACCAACGAGGGGGATAGTGACTTGGATTCGTGGTTATTCGGGTTGTAGTGTTCTAGGAAGACTGGCTTTTAATTTAGTGAGATTTATTGAACCTGCCCGTCTCCACTGTAGTTAGCAGGCCAACTAAGCCAGTTGCGTTACAAAATAAAGGGCGATGAAAGGAAGGCGAGTAACAATAATTTAATAACAAATAGCATTTGGTCACAGAGAGGAAAGCAGACTCCAATTGATTTTGAAATCACAGAAAAATTGCTAAAATTGACGATGAAATATGTAAACAAATTTGATGACAAAAAACTGTAAAAGCAAGTATGTGGCAAAATATACCGAAATATATCTGATGCTGGGTATTTCGTTGGATTGGGAAATTTAAGTGGGAACAATGCAGACAGAATTTGAATTGAATTAGAGAAAAACAACACAAATTAAAAAATAACCACACGCATTTATTCGATGCTAAGAAAAGCATCACAAGCTAGCAATTAAACAGTGAAGAGGGGTAGGATAACAAATATTTTATAACAACATATCTCTAATAAAAGTTTTAAAATTGTTTTTGCTAAACGATGTTACTTAAAAAGAAAGTTTTGTATGTTATATTTAAAGTCACTTTCAAATAATGCAGAGCATTTTCTTTGCACTGTAGTCAATATAACCTTTGTGAAGATACAGAAGTCTCAATGCATTTTATGATCATTGTAAAAGTTTGCTGACTTGAAGTTTTTCAACTCGGAAACATTATTCTTATTTTCAAATACAGGTCCTAAAACGGAACCTTCCGGAAATCCAGAAGAAATTGATCTAGGTTTAGATAATTTGTCCTACAACCTTATAACCTGCATACGATCCTGTAAATATGATTGAAGAAGTGAAGTAGCTTCATTTTGAAAACCACATGATTTAAGAATAGATGAAAGTACTCGATAGTTAATAATATCAAAAGCTTTGCTAAAATCAAGTAATACCAGTGCAGTATTTTTCCTTTCATCCATTGCTTGAATTATGTCATCAGTTATATTAATTAAAGCTGTAGCACAACTGTAACCTGAACGAAATCCTGAATGAACAGGTGGAAGATTATAATTTATTTCTAAAGAGTTATGAATTTGATTTTCCATTATTTTTTCAGCGACTAAACAATGTAAAATGCTAATAGGTCTTAAATCTGATAACTCTTTAGGGTCATTATTTTTAGGTATTGGAATCACAACAGCATTTTTCCATAATTTAGGAAACTTAGAATCCAAAAACATACTATTAACTATGTGTACCAAATACTTTAAAATATAGAGACAGCACAGTTTAATTAAATTTATACTTAAGGTATCGGCACCAGAAGATTTTTTAAATTTATCAGAATTATATGAATATCCATAGACACTAGACTAAAGTTAAATGAATTATCACATATTTTATTTTCACTGTAATATCGAATTATATTATCAGGAGAGACATTACAAATTACATTAATATATTTGACAATGTTAGCACAGAAATTGGCGAACAGTACATAATGAGACATTAGTCTGTTTCTCTGGAAATCGAAGCCAGCAGAACCAATGCCAGGCACTAGCACTCAATATCTAAATATAGAAGAACATTTAAATCCGGAGGTAGATTAAATTTTACAAATTACAGACCAATATCGCTGTTGAGTAACTTCAGTTAAAGATAAAAAAACATGAAAAAAAATATTGAAAGAGGATTTATCTAAATAGAATATCCTATTAAAGCAACAATATGACTTCCAAGAAACTAAATCAGTGGAAGATTCAATGGTTGATTTAACTGATGAAATTTGTAAATTTTTAGATGAAAATAAAAAGGCACTTTGTATCTTTGTTGACTTGGCTAAAGCATTTGAGACTATTTCTCATGCTGAGTTATTGAAAACACTTGAGGGCATTGGATTTAAGGGTGTTGTATTGGACTTTTTAACATATACATATAATAATTGTTTAATCAATCCTTTTACCGTTTACCTCGCTAGATACAATTATTAGTTTCGCTGATGATAGAGCACAGTGTTCTACTTAGCAGATAATTGATTAGATTTGAAAAATATCATTGAAAAGGGTTTCTCTGAAATAATGCGCTTTTTAAAATTCAAACAATTAATATTGAGAAAATATTTTTTTCTTAACCGTTTGCCTGTTACAACAATGGATTAGCATGATATAACATACTTATTTCCAATTAAATACAAACATAAAAATATCAAGAACAGGCATAATTCAACATTTAGTATGTCATTGTCGATATTTAATTTCAAATAATTTTAATTTTTATAATTTTTATAGTTAGATATTTGATTCAACTTAAAGGAGACCACCTGAAGAAGCAATCCTAAAAATGCAGAAATAGGTCAGATCTCATCTATTGTGGTTGAATTTGTCGTGTTCCCACTGCCAAAAAAGTGAAGTTAGATTTTTATAGAGTGAGTAAATTAGATTATTTTCTTTAGATAATTATTGAATATAGCTTTGTCTGTGGAATTGTTCATTAGCATACCTAGATGTTTGGTATCAGAGAACATACATATGACTTCAATGCTAGGAATTGTAGGAGATTTGATTTATATTAGCTTAAAATACCTTTCTAAAACAGTAAAAAATGTTACAAAAGCTAATAATAAGGAATATATGGGTAGATATTGTGGGTGTAATTCAACGCAGGTTGGGGCTTTTGTCCACTGAGTAGTTAGTTTCACACAATATTATTAATACCTAAAAATATATAAAAACTTTTACATAAAAGGTGAACATTTTTCAAGTAGGTATTGTCATATTTAATTCATTGACAGGATGTCACTTTTTTGTCATTGTCGATATTTAATTTCAAATAATTTTAATTTTTATAATTTTTATAGTTAGATATTTGATTCAACTTAAAGGAGACCACCTGAAGAAGCAATCCTAAAAATGCAGAAATAGGTCAGATCTCATCTATTGTGGTTGAATTTGTCGTGTTCCCACTGCCAAAAAAGTGAAGTTAGATTTTTATAGAGTGAGTAAATTAGATTATTTTCTTTAGATAATTATTGAATATAGCTTTGTCTGTGGAATTGTTCATTAGCATACCTAGATGTTTGGTATCAGAGAACATACATATGACTTCAATGCTAGGAATTGTAGGAGATTTGATTTATATTAGCTTAAAATACCTTTCTAAAACAGTAAAAAATGTTACAAAAGCTAATAATAAGGAATATATGGGTAGATATTGTGGGTGTAATTCAACGCAGGTTGGGGCTTTTGTCCACTGAGTAGTTAGTTTCACACAATATTATTAATACCTAAAAATATATAAAAACTTTTACATAAAAGGTGAACATTTTTCAAGTAGGTATTGTCATATTTAATTCATTGACAGGATGTCACTTTTTTGTCATTGTCGATATTTAATTTCAAATAATTTTAATTTTTATAATTTTTATAGTTAGATATTTGATTCAACTTAAAGGAGACCACCTGAAGAAGCAATCCTAAAAATGCAGAAATAGGTCAGATCTCATCTATTGTGGTTGAATTTGTCGTGTTCCCACTGCCAAAAAAGTGAAGTTAGATTTTTATAGAGTGAGTAAATTAGATTATTTTCTTTAGATAATTATTGAATATAGCTTTGTCTGTGGAATTGTTCATTAGCATACCTAGATGTTTGGTATCAGAGAACATACATATGACTTCAATGCTAGGAATTGTAGGAGATTTGATTTATATTAGCTTAAAATACCTTTCTAAAACAGTAAAAAATGTTACAAAAGCTAATAATAAGGAATATATGGGTAGATATTGTGGGTGTAATTCAACGCAGGTTGGGGCTTTTGTCCACTGAGTAGTTAGTTTCACACAATATTATTAATACCTAAAAATATATAAAAACATTTAGTATGTATATAGACAAAAATCTTCGGTGGAATCATCGTATCGACTATATAGTGAAAAAGCTGAGAATGAAAGTAAATTTAAATTTTATAGATGTATATTTAACGATCATTATTTTAAAAAAAATTTCAATTTAATATTGATTTCTGTTTTGGGATGAAAATATCTCGCCAAAATCGGGAATAGCTTGATTTCCTTGTGGTTAGACGCATGCGAAATTATAGAAATATACAGGGTGTTCCAGAATGATGGTCAAATATTTTACTTGTATTCCATAAGCGATTTTAGGGGGGGATCTTGATATGAAATTTTTCAATTTGGATCCTTTCTGTTGAGATATTCGAGTCTCAAAATGACGGAAAAAAATAGTTTTTTTATTTTTCCTTAAAAACGGTTACAGTTATAAATTTCAATTTTGGTACACAATATCAGCTAGTTCTCTCTGGAAGGAGGGAATGAACAACCCCTAGATCTGTTTCTTTCAGAACTTTTTCCTGCAATACCCGATTTCAACAAAACTTTTTTTTAAATAACCTAATTTGACTATTTTCTTCGCTCTTGTAATTTTTTCATACAACCAACAGTTTGCGCAAGAAAAAATAAAAATACTTTTCCTTACTCTAAACATATTTTCGTCACCGGTTACTGATAACCACAGTAGGCGGTTGCTATGTTGATGTTTCTCTGTTGTCTTGTCAAACAAATCGTTATTAGGTCTATAATTGACAGTTTTTGCAAATATTTCTAAACAAAGGTATTCCTATAACTGTTGTCAATCCTGCCGTATGCATATTCCATTAATTTATTCGCTAATATTTGACGGAAGAGTCAGTTGTTTATAAATATTTGCAAAAACTGTCAAGACTAATTTGTTTCATAAGACATCAGAGAAACATCATCATATCAACCGCCTACTGCGGTTATCAGTAACCGTCTTTATTAAGACTATTCTTAAAAGAATACGGTGTGGCTAACCGCCTGAGATCTTTCAGCCTAGGCAGTCAGGTCCCAGACATTTGGTTACAGGTGCGAGTGTTGTGGGAAGCGTCGAGGAGGACGACGCGATGCGATCAAGATCGCCAACGCCGACCCTCAGCGAGGGTAGCGAGGAGAGCTCCTGCGTCAGTAGGAGCCCGAGTCCGCAATCCGACGCTGGGCGACTTCTCCCTCGCCGCGACGAAGAATTAGCCAGGCTTCGAGCCGAGAACGCCCAGCTCCGGCACAGTATTGCCGAGCTAACCCAGCGACTCCGAAAGCAGGAGGACGCCGCGATAGCCCGCGAGGAGGTGGCAGAAGCCCGCCACCGAGCTCTAGAAGAGCTCATTAGGAGCCTGTCGGCCGGCTCCAGAGCTCCCAGCCAGGCTAACCACCCCGAGGCGATGGACGAATCGCCTGCCCAAGCCGAAGCCGCACCCACCACCACCAGCAGCGGCAAAGGTAAGGGCGGCAAAAGAAAGAAGCTAACTTCTTCCTCTATTCCAGAGGAAGCCGGCTCCTCAGACGAGGAACCCAAGGTGGTGAAGAAGAGAGCACCATCCCCCGCGCCCTCAACCAGCACCGCCACCGCCGTCACCGCCGCCACCACCACCCCCACCGTGGAAGCAGAGAAGGCGCCGAAAATTCCTCCGGTAATCCTGAGGAAGGGTAAAAGATGGACGATCGTCTCGCAGCTCCTAAAGGATGCGAAGATCAACTTCGCGAAAGCGAAAATGGTCAAGGAGGGCGCCGCCATCTTCCCCGCCACCTCTGGCGACCACAGGCGGCTCACCAGACTGCTGGCAAACAAGGGAGAGGAGTATCATACATACTCCCTCCAGGAAGACAGACGGCTGAGGGTTATAATCCGCGGAATCCCCTGCGGCACCCCGTTGGAGGAGGTAACGGAGGACCTCCGCAGCCAAGGATTCGCCCCCGTCAACGTGACGAAGACGGACTTCGTCAGAGCGCTGGCGAGGATGGAGGAGATGTACTCCGCCATGCGCGCCTTCTTCACCAAAATGCCATCTCTTTTACAGAGGTAATGGCTGATCCTCCAAGAGTGCAGTCCCTGCGAGTCGCCTCCTGGAACGTCGACGGGTTCCAGCGAAGGCAGAACGACCTACTTGAGTTCCTGCCGCGTCTAAACGTAGACGTGGTCGCCATTCAAGAGACCAAGCTGAGGGACGCACAGGTCGCCAGGATGCTCGGATACGTGACGTATCGGAGGGACCGGCCGGCCAGACAAGGAGGAGGAGTCACTCTGCTATAGTTCTTGCAGAATCACGACGACGTGCTTGCGTACGGCAAGCCAACCTTCCAGAAAGGAGCAGCTAGGCCGGACGTGTTACATATCGCTTTGCTCAAGGCAACACCGATGGAAGCCGAACTCACGACGCACCACGAGGGTTCAACGAACCACTCTCCTATCCTGCTCGAGCTACGGCAGGAGCGTCACGACGAGACAACCGTCGTTAGGAGACAGACCGACTGGGAACGGTTTCGTGCAGAAATGCAACAGATCTGTCAACCAGTCCCTATCATTCAGGACGAAACGGACCTCGAGGCAGCAGTCGTGAGTCTTGAGAAGGATATCCACACCGCCCTGGAAAGCAGCACCACCGAGAGGATGGAAAGGAGACGCGCGTACTATGCAGGTGAGTTACCTATTGACTTGCAGGAGCAGATCTGGGAGAGACGCGCGACCAAGCGACGGGCCATGAGAACCGGCCACCCGCGCGATAAGCAAGTTGCCAACCAGCTCAACAGGAGAGTCAAAGCCGCCCTGGACGAACTCTACCAGGAGCGGTGGCATAGACACCTGGAATCACTCAATCCTGGGGACGTAGGTCTGTGGAAGATGCAGAAGGCGCTGAGCCTCGCCGTCCGATGCCTCCGATTCACGGCGAGAACGGGAACGTGTACACCATGCAGGACAAGGCAGAAGCTTTCGCGGACAGCCTTGAACTGCAGTGTAGAGAAAACCTTCTCGACGACGAGGACGAGGACCACAACGACGAGGTGGAGCGCCGTGTGCGGCGTCTAAGACGCCTACCCGATGCAGAACCCATCAGACCCGCTACTCCGGAGGAGGTGAAGGATATCCTGCGCCACCTGAACCCCCGAAAAGCACCAGAACACGACGGAAACGGGAACAGGATACTCAGAAAGCTTTCCCACCGGGGAGTGATGGCGCTGCTAAACATCTGCAACGCCATCCTGAGACTGCGCAGGTTTCCTAGGAGATGGAAAAAGGCCGACGTGATTCTCATCCCTAAGCCAGGTAAGAACTTAACGTTCCCCTCAAGTTACAGGCCCATCAGTCTCCTGCCCGTGATGAGCAAAGTAGCCGAGAGGGTTATCCTGGCCAGACTGCACGAGACCACGGAAGGACTGCAAATCCTCCCGGACGAGCAGTTTGCGTACCGCCGCGACCACTCGACGGAGCAGCAGATTCTCAAGTTAGTAGAACTTGTTTCCGCAGGTTTCAACACCAGAGAATCTACCGGGGCAGTCTTTTTGGACGTCGCCAAGGCCTTCGACAGGGTCTGGCAAAATGGGCTTATCGTTAAGATGCTCGACTTTGGCTACCCTGTCGACCTAGTCAAGCTGGTGGCAGAGATCTGCGTGCGAAGGTGGACGGGGCCTTATCCACCTATCGACCCATGGAAGCCGGCGTCCCCCAAGGCGCCGTGCTGTCCCCGCACCTGTTCAATATCTTCACAGCGGACCTACTCAAGACGGAGGACACTCCCGTGTGCCTCTACGCCGACGACACCGCCATACTAGCCCGTTCCTTAAACCCGGAAATGGCGACGAGGCGACTCCAGAGAGCGCTAGGCAGACTGGAGGACTGGTGTAACCGCTGGAAGGTGGCGATCAACGCGGAGAAAAGCGCAGCCGCGAGGCCGCGTGACGTTCAATGACGAGGACATCCAGTGGACCGACGAAGCCAGATATCTAGGGGTGACCCTAGATAGAAAGCTGACCTGGAAGCCACACGTCAACGAAGTGGTTCGCAAATTTGTGAGGGCGAAACTCTACCCGTTACTTCGTAGAGACAGCCGACTGAGCCTTGGAAAAAAGGTAAGGTTAATCAAATCTCTTTTGCAGCCGCAGTTGACGTATGCCGGTGCCGCATGGGGATACGAAGCGATGACGCACTTGAACAGACTGCAGGCCGTCGAGAATATCGCCCTGCGTTGCGCGACGGGGGCCCCTTGGTTCATCCGCAACAGCGATATTCGCCGGGATCTGGGATTCACGCCAGCCCTGGAAGCGATGAAAGCGCGAGCGGAGGCTGCCTTCGCACGCGCAGAAGTCCACAGCTGATTCAGGCGGCGGTGGACTACCGACCCGATGCGGCCGCCAGGTACAGGCGGCCAAAGTTTCATCTCTTGGACGCGTGGTAAGTTGAGACGTTTCTTCTGTTTCAGGACTGCCAGGACCACGAAGAGACATTGACTTTTCCCTAACCTACCCCATAATATTAATACAGCTTACAGCACTTCCAAAAAGATAGGAGCAGAATTTCCTAAGACCAACATCAGGAGGAGACTTGGGCAGAACAATAACTTTGAGAAATCGGCAGTTGAAGAACACAGAGTAAACACAGGACACTATATTTGGGACAAGCCACGATTCTGGTAAAAAAGAGAAGATTCTGGCAAAGACGTTACAGGGAAGCCATAGAGATACAGTAAAACCGAAATAATTTGAACAGAGATGAAGGCCTAGATTTATCAGAAATTTGAAAAATATTTATACGTGAAAATCAGGGACTGGAACGTCACAGTTCATTGAACCAGAACGTTATGAGGCAGGGCACACAACGAACTATATAAACACCGAACAGATGACCTAATCTCCAGTTTCAGAATTCCCTCTGAAGAAGAGGGCGACATAACTCGAGAAACATCAAGCTACCAGAACCGGCAACGTGGTATCCAGCTCGGAAATTGTTGAACCATTGACAACTGCCACGGAAGCCTACAAACCAAACTAATTATTAAGAAAAACTGGAAATACTTGTGATAAAATATAATAAAATGCGATTAACTCGAGGAACTGCAATCTAAGTTGTGCGATGTTTATGCATGTTATGTAGTGGGTCTAAATTTTGGTGTAACTTTGGGCGTAAAAAATAGAAGTAAGCGTTGAGCATTTTTTGTGAATAACTTCACACGGGCTTAGTCCAAATTACGCCTCTTTGATGAATTCGGCTGTATACATATATAAAACATGTAACCTTAAAATTATGTATAAATTTTATTTAGTACCAGATACTAATTTATATTTATTTATTAATCAAAAGGTAGATAGGGAAATAGATTACATAAAAGTATTGTCTTGTAGGTTTCAGAAAAAGAACAATTTTGTTTAATGAGCTACAAAATGAAGGATTATAAATTAGAAAAGAATTTAAGAAGATTTTTCAAACTTGTGACTGCACGTTCTATTAGTTTAGTCAATAAACTGGCAATGGCAAATCGAACTCAAAATTAAAGACAACACTTAAATGCTGAAATGAACCAGTACATCGAAACTCTTAAAAACGAATTTCACTTGGTTTATTAAATTGGTTTAAATAAAATTTTATTAATTAAGTAACGGTTTCCAATAGGAAGAGACTTGGTGATGTCGAGGGGATCCGAATTGTTGAATACAAAAATATGCAAATAGTAGAATAGCACCTATTAAATTTTTCTGATAGTCAAAAAGATATAAGTAAAAACTACGGAAGATATATCGTAAGAGATTCAAATAGATTTTAGTAACTAGAACTGAAATGGAAGCCATATACATACATTATAATGAAGTAGGTACTGATCATTAGCAAATCCTTATTTATTTGCTAGATCTACAAGTGCTGGAGAATAATTTTAAAAGCAGATAAACCATGACTTTTGTGTTGAAATAGAACTATAAAAATAGAATTCGAATGCAACAAAACTTAGGAAGCATTTTACGACAGTAATTTAACTCTTAATAATGACATGTAAATGCAAGTAAAGTGATTTTATGTGTCGTGACTTTAACATTCACCAAAAATATATGTATATCGACAAGGACCAGCTGCGCAAGATATTTCTGAAATTATTTGAACTTTTGGAATATGCAAGTGGTTATTTGTCACTTCCGACACAATCTACAGTTCTGAAATTTCCGCAAACTCGAGCAAGTGGCCAAACCGTTACCCTTAGCTATAACAAAAAAATTGATTATTTACCACTAATTTCACAAGTAAGTATGAGAAACAGACAATAAAGCTCATAATATCGTAATCGATCCAAAGTAGCTATGATGAGTTTGATGACAAGTGCTCAGTATATTAAATTGATTTTAAGTCCTAAACAGTATTTAAGCAGAACTAACTTTTTCGATTAATAAAACTAATTGTAGGTACTGGTAGATCTGATTTTTTTTGCTTCTGGGAGTTATCAACACTCTGTCACAAATAATAAATTTCACAATCAACAGCTAGTCGGTGTGTGGATGAAATAACGGAGGCTTTAAATCATTCACAAATTTTTCATCGACATGTAAAATTTCCAAATAATTTAAACAAATTGAATTTGTTAAGAAGGTATGTGTATTAGAATGTAAGTAAGTCTTTCAATAATATTTTGTCATTGTCATTGAAACTTTAGGTGTGCGATGGAAATTTTACATGTTAATTCACGATTTCCTGGAAGTGTTCATGACAGTCATATATGGAATAAGAGTAATATACTTCAGACTACAAAAAATGATATTCCAAATATTAATAAAAATATATTATTGTAAATAGAAACATTTAGCATAAAAGAAATTATATTAGTCAACTGATACACCTTACTTTATATTGTAGGTGATTCTGGGTACCGTCCTTGGTTGTTGACACCTTTAGCAAATCCAGAAACTGAAACAGAGGAAGCTTATAACAAAATCCGCAGAACAGCTAGATCTAGGTACCGTTTTAAAGCATAGTGTTCTCCATTACAACCTAAATAAAGCATCCAAAATAATGAATGCGTGTGTTGTACTGCATAACATTTGTATTAATAATAATGTAGATTTAGTACTTGAGGAAAATAATGTGGACTTTTAGGATTATGGTAATTATGACCTATTTATTGATAACCCTCGTGTTAATCCACAAATAATGGAAGGAAGATGGATGCAGAGAAGAGTTATAAACTATTTTAGATAAGATATACCTAACAATTATTAATGTACTGTTTTAGAAATCGTGAGAATAATAATCATTTTAAATCAACCTCTTTGTTAACACTTGTAATTGGATATTCGTTATAGATATGATTGCCTCTAACAATTTTAGTAAAACGTTTTTTGTTCAGCAAAACCCTCGTTAATAATTATAAATTTTTTAGGCATCTATGCCTTGTGGTGTCAAATTGTTATAACAGTAATACTGAATGATTCAAGAAAATATATTAAATAATCCCAATATTTGCTAACTAAAAAATATGAGGTAATTTGACCAAAACATTTAAAAAATAAAAAATAGACATAACATATTATTAACAAAACAAACATAAAAATATATTCACTTCATATATCAGTTCAAAAATAAGATTTCCATAACTTTTATCGAGATGTTTTTTCTAATACTCTAAACCTTTTAAATATTTCCGGTATTTTATCGTAATATGCTTTGTTGAATTGTAATTTTTTTTATCTATTTCAACTAAAGCTTTGAAACAGGTTGTACTATCTTTCAACTTTTGACTAGCAACTGTTCTTTTCTTATTTATTTCTTTCTCTTTATTTTCTTTGGAACTATGTGTAGTTAGATTTATTTTTTACAATACAATAATATGGTTCATTCCGCATATGAAACTAATTCCTGTTTCATTTACTTCTCGATTCCATACTATTTCAACTTCACTCATAATACTTAAAACTTTCTCGTCCATTTCAGTTAAATTATCCGAGCAGATTGGCCCACCACCAGTACCCCTTGCATACTTTCCTTTTCTTCCTCTTGGACCGTATGTTTTGCCAAATCTAAAAATTATATAGGTATATTTCTTCTGGAAGTAACCATATTTAAAACTTTATCTATCTTTCTCCATTGTTTCCAATCGTTTTTGGAACCTGGAATGGAATTCAAGTCTACTGTGATTTCTTTCCATGAAATTTGATGAAAATTTTCCTGACAGTAAAACTTCATTTTCTGTGCTTTTTAATAAATCCAGCAACATATTTTTCTGCTGTTAGGAGCAGATTTATCTTTTTATTCTCCATAATTTCTGAAAACGCATGAACACGGAACACCTAACCTCATTATATGATATTTGACATATAAAAGCAATGTTGCAACTTGTTCATCATTGCAAATTATGTCTATTAAAACTTTAATGTCGAGAACGTATCGAGAATACATTCTTTACAAATTACTCGACATGGCTAATCGACAATTTGTCGCAACCGACATTTTCGATCGTCATTTGAGAACGACCTCCTGATATCCTAAATATGTCCATTGCACACTCGTGGAATACCCTGTTGTTGTATCCTTTACATTATTATGTGTATGCCGCTAGGGGGCGCTTTAAATCTGGGTAGTTACTCTGTTTATTGTATTATCTATCATTATCATATGTCATGGTAGAAAAGGTTAGAGTTCTATGGTAAATAAACAAGACAGACCTTGTGTTTTATATCTGTAAAACATAATATATTTCAACATTTTCAACCCTTCCAAGTTTACAATAAATTGGCGACGAGGAAGAAAACTCAAAATGAACGCGAGGTCTCTTACCAACAATGTGCTGATAGTGCAACCCTTGTACATTCGTTACACATAGTCTATATATATGGGTCAAGTTTATTGTTTAAGCAGTTATCGTTAGAGGTAAATACATAGTTTTGAAATTATTGTACGCTTCTCTTTAACTCAAACGATACTTTTGTGTGTTTTTAAGAACAAAAAATTGTTTTTAAAAACCAAACCCGCTCGGCACAAAAGTTGTCTGGCGCAGTCGGTAGGATCTTTTTAGGAGCTTTTCCAAGGGAATATTGTAAAGCTGAACCGTCGCCATATCTTTGGTGAACCCCTAGGCTAAGAAAAACGAAGAATCAAGCAAAGAAAATTCAAGCAAAGAAGTTCAAAGTTATTCAAGACAGAAATTAGAATTAGCAAGTAAGAAAACAACAGTGACTAGGATGTGGAGAAATTATAGTCCAATAAAAATTTCCACTTTTGCGAAATTACTGGTTGTAATCGCTGCATCCACCTTATTCGAAGCAACCAAGACATCGTGAGGCTTTACACTTGTATTTTTAGGTGTCGAAGTGCCTAATTATACATAAGCCCTAGAAGCAACCAAGATCGTGTACTCTCTTTCCCAAGACTGCATGTAATCTAAATCGTGCATAGGAAAGATTGACCCAAGCAAGAAGCCACCTTTAAAGAAACCATCTCTAAAAGCACGTAGCCTTGAACTACTTAAAGTATTTCAAGTTAGGGAAACTGACAAAGACCTTGACCTGACAAAAAGCCCTCCTGCTCGAGAAGCATATATAATCAATCAAATATAATACTGCGTAATCGACTATATACACCGCTGCCTTCATGTTTTCTGCCATCAAAATTTTCCTCTTGTAAGTAATTTTCATAACTGACAATTATTCTGACGGCGACACATTAGCTAATCTTTTTTCTAGAGTTTTTTCCCCAAATCAATTTTTAATAGAACCCGCTGTTAGCGAACAAAATTTAAACATGGCTCAAGCCAATATTACCATTCGTGATTATTTAGACTTAATTCCGTTCTTCGACGGTGATGTTTCAAAATTACTGAATTTTATAGATTCATGTGGAAAAGTTTACGGTATGCTTATCGTAGATAATAATGCTGCGAGAATTCAATTTTTAATGTTTTCGGAATAAAATAGTTGGTAAAGCCGCAGAAGTATTAGCTGCCCGCAAAATTACAACTTTTCCTGAATTAAAAAGACTTTTATTAAATACTTTTGGAGACCAAAGAAATTAAGAATCACTATTAAATGATTTAATGATGCTGGTACAAAACAACAATGAAATTGCCAGACAATTCGCAGATAGAGTAATTTCCCTTAGAAGCCTTTTACTCTCAAAAATTCAAATGTCAACAAACATTATCAGCAGTACTACGTCAAGAAAAAATCACCCTGTATAATAAAATGGCTTTAATAACATATCTATCAGGACTCAACTCACATTTAAGCCATCTACTACGATGTAAACAACCACAATCTCTTGAGAATGCCATAAATAAAGTGGTTAAAGAAGAAAATATGTCATACAATTGTCAACAAAAATTAGGACCAAAAAATAATTTCCAAAAAAATAATTCACCTCATATAAGGACCGTACAAGTAAATTTTTAACTTTCCATATTGAATTCCTAATTTTTCTAGTTCGAGATCTTCTCAACAGAGACAATTTCCAGGACCCTTTCAACGTCCAAGTTTTTCAAATTTTCCTCAAAGACAAAATTTTTCACAACAATCGCATTTTCAAAATCAACCATTCCCCTCAAACAATCAAAATTCTAATCATACCAATGTTCAAATGCCTCAGCGTCCTAGACAAACATATCCTCAACCTATGGATACTTCATCTGGAAATACCACTCAAACAAGACCACAGCAACAACCACCACAGCAACAACCACCACCAAGATTTACGTTCCAAGAGTTACACTTTCAAGATAATTCCCCATGTGCAGACACTGAACCTGAACATTACGAAGAAGAGCCCTACCATGAAGAAGAATGTTTGTATTCTGAAGAATATGCTGAATTCCAAGGAAACTATACAGAGGACGAACATTTTCCTATGCCAGTCTCGGAGAACAATATGAAGAATATGAATTCCCCAAATACGACGAACCTTACCAGTTCCAAGAACCAATAGTAGGCTTAGAGATCAACATTGCATTCAATAGTAAACTTCCGTATATAATTATCCCAGAACTTCAGGCAAGATTTATGATAGATACAGGATCAACAAAATCATTAATTACAGAATACATGGCACATGTACATTTCGAGGATAAAATGTACTTTAACCCCTTCAAAATTAAAACACTCCACACTACATTTATACATGAATGGGCTGCAGACATTCCAATTTCAAAAATATTTTAAAATCCTCAACTAATACACACACATTTTGTATTTAACTTCAGCGATGCATATGATGGTCTAATCGGCTTAGATCTTTTACAAAAGATTGGAGCCACCCTTGACTTCAAAAATGGCTATTTAATCACAGACAGGACAAAAATTCCTTTATTTATTGAAGGAAAAAACTAATTCACTAAGACGCCGACGACTATAAAAAAAAAAATAAAAAATATGCATATAGTAGTCCACCCAAAAACCGAAATTATAGCAAAAGTACCAATGGAAGAAAGTGGAGAAGCAATAATTAACTCCCTGGTAATTAAAGAAAAGGTAGAAATTCCAGCCGGAATAATTAATATAGAAAACAGAGAAGCAACAGTTTTGCTTGTAAACAACACGGATGAGCAAGTAAATTTTCAGTTAGGAAACCATGCATAAATGGATGTAATTTAAATAATTTCGAACCAAAACCAATGAACATTGATGAATATTTTCAAAATTCGTTAGCTGATTATGATACTTTACAAAAGAAAAAAATTGAAAATTTAGATTTGAGACATTGTAATCAAGAAGGATACGGAGCTGTAAGAAAAGTTTGTTATGGTTACAGAGACATCTTTTATTGTGATGGAATTCCATTGACATGAATCCACAAAAGACGAAAACTTTAAACATGGATAACACATGTGTCGTTAAACTACAAAATAATAAAGAAAAACGAGTACATCTATCAAACTTAAAATCTAATGTTATAGGTCCCTCTGCGGAACCCTCATCTATACCATCACCACAACCAGGAACATCGAACTAAAAGAGATAAAAGACAACCCAGGCCTTCTACCACTACATTTAGGAGAAGCAAACAATGTCATATCAGAATGGGAATTAATTAATGTTTTCGACTAACAACCCCTATACGAACTATGTATACAAGAAAAAGATGAAATTCTTAAAATTCTTTCGGAGATAACCAAATCCATTTACCCAAAATGCCCTGTAAAATAGAAGAAGTTGAATTATCTATAATTGCAGATATATTGCATCAGTTAAATAAAACTTTAATATATGAAATTCACTCTGTTATTTGATCAAGTATCACCCACACATACTAGAAGACCTAGAGGACTTTTCAACTTCATTGGAACCTTTCAAAAAGCCATCACTGGATCTTTAGATGCTAACGACGGAGAAAGATACGAAGGAAACTTTAAAAGATTATATAACAATGAAGCACAAATAAAAATTGATGTAGAAAAACATTTATCCTTGACAAAGAAGTCATAGAAATAACAAAAAAATCAATTGCCACACTAGTCCAAAATCAAGAAAAATTAAATGACAGAATTACTGAGCTTGGAGAGAAAATTAAAAATTTGGGATTGAACTGAATTCCATATAATTAATTGTTGATGTTTTGGAAGAAATATCAACGGCAATTTCCTTTGCCCAAATGAGAAAAATTCACCAAACCATAATTAAACCAAAAAACTTAAAAGAAGAATTAGAAAATATTTAAAAATACTTACTTAAAAGATGAAAAACTTCCTTTCACGCCAAATTTGGAGAATATTTTAAATAAAAGAATATGCAAAACATCTGTTTTCCAAAAAGACTTCAAAATCTACTTTATTATAGCAGTGCCGTTAATGGAAATGAACTCCTACGATTACTAGAAGCTGTATCCCCTACCAGTGAGCAACAATGCTTTACTTATACAATTATTCCAAATAGAAATTATCTGATACTAAACACAAATTGGTATTCTTTTGCTGATATACCCTGTATAGAGATAGAACTTAATAACTTTTTATGCACCTATAATCCTGTGTTAAAAAGAAATACTAATGACCCGTGTGAAATACAACTTGTCAGTTTTACTTCAAATCAAAATAATTGCCAACACACACAATTATACAGTGACAGCCCACAAAGACAAAGAATCGAAAATTCAAATTCTTGAATAATATCAACGATATCGACTATTTTAATCGAAATTGAATGTAAAGGAAGAAAAAAGAAACTACTACAAGGAAATTATCTTATTACAATTCCAGAAACATGTTCCTGTGTAATTGACACTTACAAATTAACTCCAAATAAGAATTTTCAAGAAAATGTAGAAACTGTTAATGTGCCAACTATAAATGTACCAAACAATATCACATTTTCAAATTATCAACAAGAATTGACCCTATCAAACAAGGTCAATTTAGAAGGATTATCAGAATTATCAAGACGTACAGAGAACTTACAAAAAGACATTGAAAATCAAAATTTTAACATTATGATAAATGAACCTATTCATTGGATAGAAGAAGAAGTGGATGTCCAACAAAGTGCACATACCCCAGAAGTGGTAGAAGTTTCGAACTTTGGCATTTTTTGAAAAAACCCCTAAGTTCTCATCCCACGTTGGACGAGTTATCTTACCAACAATGTGCTGATAGTGCAACCCTTGCACATTCCATACACATAGTCTATATATGGGTCAAGTTTATTATTTAAGCAGTTATCGTCAAAAGTAAATACATAGTTCATGCCTTTGAAATTATTGTACGCTTCTCTTTAACTCAAATGATACTTTTGTGTGTTTTTAAGAATAAAAAAATTGTTTTTAAAAACCAAACCCGCTCGGCACAAAAGTTATCTCGCGGAACAGTTCAAGGAACTTCTAGCGATTATGAGTGCTAACCAAAATGCACTTCTGCATCAACTAAATCAATCAACAACCCAGCAGACACCTGTTTCAAATACCAATACGCAGTTTATACCAACGTTCGAAAAATTTCAACGCTCAAAAAGAAAATTTTAAAAGTTATAGACAACGCTTCGAAAATTATCTAAAACTCAAGAACATATTTGAGAACAAAGAGTATGTTGCGCAAATGTTATTAAATTCGGTGGGATCTGCAACATACAACATTTTGATATCTCTGGTAGCCCTAAAGACGCCAAATGATTTTCATGAGATTTTAGATAAATTAGAAGACACCTACGTCCAAAGAAAAACATACTTGTGTCCCACCATAAATTTTTATCTACCTATCAGCAGCCAGGATAAATAATATTAGAATGTGTCGCTGTACTAAGATATGAAACACTTGAATGTGATTTCAACTGCCCGTGCGGCTGTAAAACAAGCATTGCTAATATATTTCTACGAGCACAACTCATTCGAGGTATTCGAGATAATTCCATCAGAGAACAATTACTCCAATCCAGTGACCAAAATTTCGATGACATTTTAGCAAAAGCTGTAGCTTTGGAAGCATCAGAATTAGATAGTATAGAGTTGTCAGGGAATCCTACAATTGAATCAATAAATAAAGTAAAACGAACTACGCAGAGCTAGGAATTGACAACTTATGTATTAGGTGTAGAAGAAGCAACTACCTTGTTAGAGACTGCAGAACCAATGCAGATCAGTTAAGTGTACAGACTGCCGTAAAACTGGCCACGTAAGAAAAGTATGTATTCAAACCCTGCTTGCAAATAAAAATAAATCGAAATCAGACAAACAGTGTGTAGAAAGCCAGTGTGAGCAAAATAACGATGCTAATGATGAATTCGTTGGAATAAACAAAATCGTTGATATATTTGAAAATCAAAACTGCCATGATTCTGAGAAATTCTACGCCACTGTGGAAATCGAGGGGAAATCCCAACGTTTCGAAAGAGACTCAGAAGCAGGTTTTACGTTATTACCAGAATCTAGCTTCAAGGCCCTGAATTTAAAAATAAATCTTCCGAAATCAGATATTGCTTTTCGATCAAGAATATATTCTATCCAATTGGAAAATCCCAAGTTTGTATTCAATATCAAGACAAGGTATGTAAAGAAGAGCTATATATTGTCAAGGATGAGTTTGAACAACTTCTAGGAAGAGTCTGGATTCACCATCTTGGAATCAACCTGCAGAAAATTGATAGAAATCTAATGAATACGAATCAAGTTATTAACGATAGTATCACTGGTATCGATGATGTAATTCAAAAATTTCCAGAAATATTCGAACAAAAAATTGGGTTAGTCCCTCATTTTAAAGTTTCTTTACGTCTGCGCCCAAATGCTAAACCGTCATTTCATAAAGAAAGAGATGTACCCTACGCACTTCGAGAAAAAGTTGAAAAAGAACTTGATAGCTTAGAAGTTGCAGGAATAATATTCAAAATTAATCATAGCGATTGGGGATCACCTCTTGTTGCCATTCCAAAGACAGACAGAGGAGTAAGGCTTTATGTTGACTATAAAACTGGTGTAAACAACAATTTGGTCTCTGTGAATTACCCAATACGAAGAATCGAAGACATTCAAAATAATTTGAAAAATCCTAAGTATTTTTGTAAGTTAGATCTATATAAAGCCTACCCACATCTACCTGTTGATGAAGAAAGTAGTCGCATTCAAACAATTTCCACACATAGAGGTACATATCGAATGAATAGACTAACATTTGGAATAAAGACGGCACCATCAGAATTTAATAGAATTGTTGACCAAATTATAGTTGGTCTTAATAAAACTCATTCATATTTTGATGACATTATTGTGCATGAAGAATGTCAACATAACCTTTTCACATGTCTTGAAACATTTAAACATTTAAACAAGAAAAAATGTGTATTTTTCCAGACAAGTATCGAATACTTAGGACATATAATTCAAGAAAATAAAATTTTAAAGTCACCAGTTCGAGTTGAGGCTATTCTAAATACGCCAAGGCCAGAAAACGTAGATGGTGTTCGCAAATTCTTGGGGATGGTAACATATTATTCTCAATTTATTCCAAACGCTTCAACCATAACCTATCTATTGAGACGACTTCTTCAAAACAACGTCAAGTTTAACTGGAATAGTTCGTGTGAATCTGCCTTTATAAAACTTAAACAAGAAATATCTAGTGATCGAGTATTGATACCATATTATCCAGATTTGTCATTAATTTTAACTTGAGATGCAAGCCCTACTGGAGTCAATACAACTACAGCCAATTAAATCGTGAGGCTCTTGCAATTATATTCTCGGTTTTTTTATGTACTTATTTGGAAGAAAATTGAAGTTAACTGACTGACAACTGACAATAGTCCATTGACCAGGATCTTTCACCAAAATACAAAATTACCAGCCATGACGTCTGCAAGACTTCTCAGATATTCATCTTTTCTCTGGATTTGATTATGAGGTTGGACACAGAAGACGTTTAGAACATGCAAACGTTGATTGTTTATCAAGAGCAACAATTGTACAAAAACATCAATCTTTTGACATTTTTCTCAATGAAGAAGTTAGTCAAATCTGCCACACAACAATCCTTAATATTTCTACTACAGAATTAACTGCTGAAAATATTGGAATTGCCACACAGAATGACGAAGTTCTATCAAAAATTATAACTAACATAAACATCACAGCATCGAGTAAGTGTGACTATATGTTAGAAGATGGTATATTATGCAAGAGTCAGCGAGTGGTAATTCCGGAGAAACTGCAACCATTAGTTTCAGCAGAACTCCATAGAACCCATATTGGCATTACTAAAATGAAACAATTAGCCAGGAAATACTGTTTCTGGAAGAATATCGATAAAGACATTGAACGAATCGTTAAATCATGTCCAGAATGTGCCATGATACGTCCAAACCCAGTCAAAGTACCATTACACCACTGGGAATTACCTGAAGAAAATTGGGATCGAATTCATATTGATTACGCAGGTCCGTTCCAGGGTTATAATTTTTTACTGGTTATCGATGCTAAGTCTCGCTGGTTAGAAATTAAAACGTTAAGAGAAGCAGCTACATCTGCCCAAACCATCGAGTTACTGCAAGAACTATTCTCATTCCATGGATATCCGAAGATAATAATTTCAGCCACTTTTGTAAATGACAGTTTTAAATCCTTTTGTAAAGAACATGGCATTTTCCAAAAATTAATTGCGCCGGACCATCCTGCTACCAATGGATTGGCCGAACGCAATGTCCAAACACTGAAACACCGTCTAAAAGCACAAGAAGAATTTCACAGAGTACGTAATTTATACGTGGGAAAAAGGGTCCAAGTAAGATTCTATGAAAACAACAAAATGAGCTGGAAATTTGGAGAAGTCACAAGAAAATATGGATTACTTCACTACCAGGTCCAGTTAGACAATGGGTATTCATTAAAACGTCACATAGATCAAATCCGTTTCACAAAAGTTTTTAAGAAGAAGGTGAGATTTGCGGAAGGACAGGAATCCCAGGAAAATGAACAACAAAGCGAGTTACGAAACGAAGAATACCAATACCACCCATTGATTATTGCTACCCAAACAAACCAACCACAAATCCCTCATCAAGCAAGACAGGAACAGGGAATCCAACCAGAAAATCCATTACAAGAAGCTTAACGATAGTCATCTAGACCAAGCGTATTTGAGAGACTATGTTACAGATGTTTGACTCTATTAGAACTTTAGTTGTGTAGTACCTACTTTAGTTGATATTGTTATATATGCCTTGCAACTGTATGTTTTTAAATAGCATGGGAGATTGTTGCATCCTTTACATTATTATGTGTATGCCGCTAGGGGGCGCTTTAAATCTAGGTTACTCTGTCTATTGTATTATCTATCATTATGATATGTCATGGTAGAAAAGGTTAGAGTTCTATGGTAAATAAACAAGACAGACGTTGTCCATGTTTTGTGTCTGTAAAACATAATTTATTTCAACATTTTTAACTCTCCCAAGTTTACAATGCCTGTATAAGAACCTAGAGAAATTCTCTAATTTTAAAACATAAATATGGAAACAATAGAATACATCGTTGGACTTTATTATTGCAAGAATATGATTTTAAAATTAAATATATACCAGAACAAAGTAGCAGATGCATTAACTAGAATAGATGAGACAGACAGACTGACAAGGATGAAAGGAAAGTGAGAGTAGGAATGAATATTTTAACAGACAATGATGGACTATTTTCAATGACTATTTTAAAACAAAACCAAAATTTATTGAAAGACAAACAATAATCAAAATTAATCATTAAAAATGACATGTATATAAAAGTAATACAGGACAATGAATTATACGTAATAACAGAAGACTTAGCTAGCCAGATTATTTGGCAGTTACGTATTAAATTTGGGCATATAGGAATAGACAAAACTTCACAAATTTTTAGAGAAACATACTACTGTACAAATGACCGACAAATAACCAAACAAATAAAAAAAAATATGCATAATGAAGGTTATCCAAAATCTATAATTGCAACTAAACCATTAAAAATTATAGCTATCGACTTAATTTTAAATTTAATCACTAATAAAAATGGAAACAAACACATATTTGTAATAGTAGATGTTTTTTCAAAATTAATACAAACTTATCCTTGTAGAAGAACTAACACAAAGACAGTACAAAGATGTTTAAAACAATTTATAGCTATATGGTAAACCAAGAAAATGTATTTTAGACAATGCCACCTATTTTCAAAATTTAAAATTTCAAAATTATTTAAATAAACTAAATATTCAACCAAGATATGCAAGTATAAGAAAACCTTCATCTAATCCATGTGAAAGATATATTAAAGAGATAAATCATTTTTTAAGAATGCTAATATATAAAGATCATATGACATGGGAAGAAAATTTACTAGATGACTAGAAGACTATTAAAAAAAGAATAGAAAAGAACAAAGTACCCATATTTTTAAACATGGTGAATTAGTAATAGTAAAATCATTGCGAATACCAAATAGAAATAAAGAACTTTGTGCAAAATTTCAATTACTTTATGAAGGACCATATTTAATAGCAACAGAAAATGGTAAAAATAGTTATGAACCTGTAGAACCGAATACTGAAAGAAATTTTCAATATTACACATTTATACAAATATCACATTTAACACAGACACAAAATAAAGAAATTGTTTGTTTGAAATTTTCATTATTAATAAAAATTTTAAACAAAGGGGGGAAATTGTGAAAATCACAAATATTTAGAAGAATAAAATTGTCAATAAAACTGTAATAAAGCATATATTAAATTATAAACATATAAAACTATGATAACACTAAAAAAATTTCAAAGTTTGTTAATTTAAAGCAAGTAAAATATTAATGAATGAAAGTATACAGATTGTATATTGAATGAAAAATAATTCAGATCTTAAAAATAATAAATATAAGTAGATAAGATCACAAAAATGTAAATTAAAGCTTTATAACTGACAAAAATCCGACAAATATCAAATTCATATGAAATATTCAAAAATAAAATATTAATAAAAAATTTGTATAACAGCCAATTTAGAAAAATGAGATCAAATCTAATATAGAATCATCCTAGAACAGCAGAATAAATATTCATTAACTTTGGAACGTTTTATGAACTTTGAAGAAGACTTCAAAGTTCATAAAACTGTATACAGCTTCAAATAGAAACATTCCTATAGTGTATACACTTGTAGATTTTTAAAGGTAGCGGAGAACTAAAACAAAAACGGTGTTGTAAAAACTCATAAAATTAAGTGCAGACTGTAAAAATATATGAAAGGATTACTAAAGAGAATTCATTGTTCTCTGGACATGCATGTATAAATTCTACTAAAAAGGCACATAAAATATGTAAATACCAAAAATTGTATAAAAATGTGAGCAGTCCAAATTTTGATCGGATTAACAAGTTCCATACAGCAAAAGATGTAGAAAAATGTGCTGAAACAGAAAACAAGACTTATATTCAAGTTAAAGTATACATAAATCCAAAATTTCGAAATTTCAAATTCCAAAATTGACATTGTGTACGTTGCTAAGGTAACGTAGTCATTTGTCGCAGTTTATATAAAAGCAAATTCTGGGGGAAAGTGTTTAGTTTTGCCATTTGATGTTGAAGTAAGTCATATCGTGGAAACTCATCTAAAAAACAAAAGAATTAATCAAAAAGTATTTGATCAAAATAAAATTTGCCTTGAAAGAATTTTTGACAGTCATATAATGGAACCAGTAAATAATGTTGAATAAAGAGTAACTGCAGTTATACCAATTACAGACAAATAAAAGTACTAAGGACAGTTTGTTAAATTTTAAAGAGCCAGAACTCAGTAAATAATAATAAACATGAACAATAGTGAAATCTAAACCAAAGTGTAGAAATTGTGATGCAAGAAAGACGATTTTGTGTAAAAAAACTGGAAATCAACCAAAGAAGACAACCGATCCTGCCAAGTGTTCGAGACAGGAAAGAATTGCAGACAGCCAGAAGAAGAGGACATTACAAGGTCAGAAACCCATGTTACAGCTGTGTTATATTAAAAGTTGCATATGCATAATTAAAAATAGCCAATTAATCAAAACTTCAAATCAATTTTTACAATAATACCCAAAAAGTATAAGGTACCAATAATAAATAAAAATTTAAAGAGAATTTTGATTTAAATACGATTGAATAATAGTTAATTAAATAAATTGATATTAGCCCTAATTTATAAAATTAAGTAAGGATTAATTTTAGGATAAACTTGTATAATTGTTAATACATTAAAATTGTAATATATTTCAAATTTGTTCATGACTGAAATTATTTTTCATTTTATCAATATAAAGAATTTAAAATCACATTAAACAAAAGATAATATAAAGAAAAAAATATATACCTAGTGCTCTAAATAAATTGAAACTCCACCCTGATGATGGAGTTAGCTCAAGGAAAATGTAAGAGGAGCAAAAAGTAACATAAGGTAAATATGAACTATTACATATGGCGCTCAAAAAATAAATATCAAAACAAACCTAATTTTCAAATAATCTTAATTAAAAAAATTTATGACATAGTATAAAATAATAATTTAAAATAGGATTCCGTTCTATGAATTGAAACGTGGGCCGTAATTTACCGTTGCTTACTGTACCACAGCAACTCATACCCGAAAATTGAAAATATGCCGAGTAGTTTGCCACCTTCATAGGGGATGGCGACTAAAGATTGTTTTTTTTTTGCTAAAATTAAATTAAAAAGATGCATTTTTTCTCTTGCCAATCCATAAACATAGCAGGCCATATTTACGTTTCCAGTTTAGACATACGTTATATCAATTTACTTCCTTACTCTTTGGTCTTAATACAGCCCTCCCGAATTTTCACTAAATTAATGAAACCAGTAGCGAAATTGTTACGAGAAAAAGGTTATCGTGTTGTAGGTATTTTATTTAGACGATATTTTGAATATTGGTAGAGATTACAATGAATGTGTAAAAATAGTAACACAACCATAAAATTATTAATAACTTTAGGTTTTGTGATAAATTATAATAAAAGCATTCTAATTCCCTCAACCGAGATAGAATTTTTAGGATATTTTTTCGATTCGTTACAAAATATCATTAAATTACCCACAGTTAAAAGCACAGCAATAAATAAATCTTTAAAAAACTTTAGTCAGACAAAAATCTGTAAAATTAGGCAATTTTCTTCTTTAATAGGGAAAATGGTCTCAGTTTCACCAACACTGACTTACGGTTGGCTTCATACGAAATCATTAAACAGCGGTGTCTTAAAGCAAATAACTTTTAATAAATTTATGAAAATTCCATCTTCATTAAGGGTTGAGTTTTTTTGGTGGATAAATAACATAGAGCGAACTGGAAAATCTTTAATAAATCGCGAATTTAGTTTAGAAATATTTTCAGACGCGTCTCCTATGGGTTGGGGAGGCTGTTGTGAAAAAATTGAAGCGAAGGGATTTTGGAACTACTTAGAATTAAAAGAACATATACATTGTTTGGAACTTAGAGCGGCCTTTTATGTTTTAAAATCAATTGCCAAGTATAAACAAAATATGAACATACTGTTAAGGATAAATAATGCTACAACAGTGGCATGTATTAATAGGATAGGTATCATATGACAATCACGAATCCAAATACGAACTCAAACACTTTGGCATTGGTGTGAAGAACGTAATATTTTTATTTATGCAGCGTATGTTAATGCAAGAGAAAATTTGAAGGCTGACAAGTTATCTCGTTGTAAATCCGCGAGTACTGAATTTGAACTATATCAAAATGTTTTTAATCACATAACTAACGTATTTGGTAGGCCTTTAATTGATTTGTTCGCATCTCGAATAAATGCGAAATGTAACAAATATGTTTCATGGGGCCCAGATCCAGATTCATGCGGCCCAGATCCAGATTCATGGGCTGTGTATGCTTTCACGTTAAACTGGCAAACTTTTTATTTTTACGCTTTTCCTCCCTTCGTTTTACTTGACAGGGTTCTTAAAAAAAGTCAAAGTGATAAAGCAAAGGGGATTGCTGTTGCGCCATATTGGTCTTCGGCTCCATGGTTTCCTTTGTTCTATAGCCTTTTAACAACAAACTCCATAGTTATTTCTCCTAGACATAACATAACATAACGACATCCAGTAGCCTACTCTCCTTCCCTGGTCGCCGGGATTTTGGCTGGAAATGTTTGCAGTTAAGGAACATTCCTGAGGAAGTAATTTCCATTATGTTACAGGTGTTAGCGTGGTTCGATTCTTGTTTTATCACATAGCTTTTGATTTAGCTTAGTGATGTAAAAACAAAAATAACAAATTTGACAGTTTGTCATCCCCTGCGTATTTCGTAAAAAATGGAAGAAATCGAGCTAAAATGTGCTGAAGCAACCAGTAAATTGGTGCCTACGAAGTCTTCTGCTCGTTATGAGAAGGAATACCAGCTCTTCAACGGCCTGAATGAGAATATCCTTTAGCCTACTTCTTGGATATCTCCAAAAAGATGAATCCTGTGACAATGTGGGCAAAATATTCGTTGCTTCAGTCTATGCTGATGGTAAAAGAAGGAAGTGATATTTCAAAATATCCAAAACTGGTGGCTTTCTTAGAAAGGCAACCAGTTGGTCATCAGGCAAACAAATCAAAAGTTCTAACCAATGTGCATCTTGAATGATATAGGTACTCAATGTCAATTAATTACAAAAAATACATTTCTTGGTTTCGTTAGTCGAAATTTCATCAATTTGACATTCAGTTTTAAACCATTTTCTTTATTGTTACACGTAATCGCAATGATACGCATTGCTGGTGGTTGTCGGCGAGAACAGTTATACCATATGACCCTAAAAAACATTGAAGATTGTGGCACCAAACTAATTATAACCATTCCCATTTCTAAGACGAATACAAAACGGGTATTCACTGTATTGAGTGATGACAATGAAGGAATAAACTTTCTGGAAATATTCAGAGAATACGTTAAGCTCCAACCTAAAAATATAAAGGAAGATTTTCTTTTTTTGGGTTATAGAAGAGGAACATGTGTTTCCCAAAGAGCGGGCATAGATACTGTGATATATTGGAGTAATATAAATGAAAATCGTAGATTTTACTACTATTTTATTTTCTTTCCAACACAGAGATAACATAACATACGTCGAAATTCGCTCTTTTATCTCGAGCGCTATACAAAAAAATGAAAGAAATAAAATAGACAAAAACAATACCTATCCTAGAAAAACATACACTATTCTACATAAATTTATACACAAGGTGTTTGTCAAATACATAACATTTTCCCCCCACAAAAAAAAGTTACAAAATTTACAAAACACTTGACACAATCAAAAACATCAATTATACTAAAAAATATATATCCTAATTATACATAGGTTAAACGTTCTGGAGGTTTAACAACTCTTTTAGGTCTATCAGTATCAGAAAAGGAAGGAGTTTGGATACTTTCCTGATCATGTGATGTGTGTGACCCATCAAAATTTTGTGTACGATTTTCGGAAATTTCAGAATCATGTAAGCCACTCTGAGCGTTATATTTTATAATCTGATTAGTATGACGTTTCCATGTTGTTCTCAGTTCAGGTATTCGTACAAAATAAGTTCATTTCCCAATTTTTTTTTCAATTACCCCTGCTATCCGAGTAATCCTGTTCACTACTCGATAATCTTTAACAATTACCTTGTCCCCGACGTTAAAAAATAGGTTTTTCTTTCCTTTAAAATTTTTAACTTGATTGCTTTGTTCTCTCTTAACTTTACTTTTTATTTCATTTTTTATAACAGGTCTTAATAAATTAAAACGAGTTCGTATGTCCCGATTTAACATTAGAAATGAGGGTGACACTCCTGTCGTACTATGTACCGTGTTCCTATAATCAAACAAAAAATTATTTAATGCAACCGAAATGTTCAAATTTTTATTTCGACCTAAACTATTTTTGAGCGCATTTTTAATTGTTTTTACAGCATTTTCGGCAGCTCCATTAGACTGAGGGAAAAAAGGTGCAGTGGTTATATGTTTTATCTGATATTTTTCTAAAAAAATTTTAAATTCATGACTGGTAAAATTCCTAGCATTGTCTGATATTATTAAATTTGGTAAACCGAATCTAGCGAACGTACTGTGTAAAGCCGATACAGTAAAACTAGATGTAATTGTATTCGTTGGAGAAACTTCTACCCATTTTGAGTGTGCGTCTACAATTATAAAAAAATATTTATTTAAAAAGGGACCCATGTAATCAATGTGGATTCTGGAAAAAACATTTTCTGGCCATTGCCAGGGATTTAATTCAGATTTTGGCGGGCTTTTTTTATTTACCGAATAAAATTCACAACTATTTGCAAATTTCTCAATATTTTTATTAATGTTCGGCCAAAAAAGTACGATCTGGCAATATGCTTCATTTTTATAATTCCTAAATGAGACATGTGAAGCTGAGATAAAATTCGATTTTTTAATAATTGTGGTATAATTATACGATTGTTCCACATTAAAACATCATTTTCTATAGTAAGCTCGTTACGAATTGTATAAAATTGTTTAAATTTTCTATCATTTTTAGCATACTTTGGCCAACCTTGAGTTACGAATTTTTTTATATCCTTTAAAATTTTATCTGCAATGGAATAATTTTTAATTTCTTCAAAATTTGTTGAAATTATATCATTATTCGAAAAGTAATTAACGTAATCTACATCTACCGATTCCCAGATTTCATTTTCCGCACTATTCATTGGCAATCTAGACAAAAAATCAGCATGATTATTTTCTGACTTAACATATTGCACTTTATATCTAGGGTGTTCCCTCTAAGACTTTCAGTGCGAATATCTCCGAAACCATCATAGCCAGTGCGACGAAATTTGGTATACAGACACTAGATGGCGCGTAGAATCTGATGATAACATCAATTTTTATACAGGGTGTTCCATTTTCCAAGAAATCGATTTAATTTTGATTTTTTGGTTGTCAGTCCTGCTAATTTTATGTTTAAATTGAAATATACTTAATTATGAACACATTCTGATAAATAAACATTCAAAAATTTCAAAATTTAACAAAAAAAAAACGCCTCCAAAAAGTACCCAAATGTCATTGTTTTGTCATGTAAAATGTGTATAGCCTTGAGCCAGACTTACACAGAATAAACTAACATCGGTGAACGTCAAAACTATTAATTGTCATTGAATTGTCAAAAATTAATGGCATGAAGTATTTTATTTTACATAAATAACGCTAAATAATGGATTTAATGCAATTTACGTATGCACAATGGTCTTATTGAGGCTTGTCGATAAAAATTTAGATTTAAGTTGAGGCTTTTGGAGCATTGTGGTCGCCGTGCCGGCGCAGTCTACCGCTACAGCTAGAGTTACAGCGTGAAGATTGTGTAAAATATCTGTGAAAATTTTTAAATTATTCCATTATAATGCAATAAAACTTCAGTAAATTGTTTTTTATGTTACTACAGTGTACAATAATAATTAGGTACACTTATTTTTTATGACAAAATAATTTACAAAATTGTGTAAGTACCTGTTTTCCAACTGCTGTAATAATTATTGATTAGTTATTTAGCAACAAATAAATTCAAACAAAACCATTTCAAAAACTTTTAATTATAATGTGAACGTGTTTGTCGTTGAAAGTCAGATCTGAACCTACCCTAGCCCCACAAAAGAAAATATTACGAAAGCATAACCTAGAAATGATTGATTCTTGTATCCACATATTTCAGCACTTTACTTATGTACTTATGTTTAAGAAGAACTCTACATCTGTAAAATAGTAAACAATGAACTACAATTTCTGTATTTCATGATACAGAACTGAAATAAAGCAACTGGTTTTTGCTAGGAAGAATCACCTGCAAATGTACTATACCCAGTAGGTAGGTACCTATCAAATAGTCGTTTAAAGCTAGATCATAATTTGTAATTATTGTTTTTATCTTTCAGTTATGTGTGTGCTGTGCCACAATACATTAAAACAGACACCAGAAAGAATAAGCGAAAAATATTACGGACATTTTCTTGGAAATAATTCTAAACATGGAATGATGGATAATATTATAAAGAAGTCTGTAACTCACATTCTTTGAAGAGTATTCTATAAGACATTAAATTCAGTTGTCTGTCGTGGGTTTTAAAATTTCTAAACGAATAAAATTAAGAAAAATAAACTAAATTCATAATTCTATGTACAGTATGAAAACATCTTGTTAGAATATCTTTAAAATGTTGAAAGCTAACTGTTACAACATATACACAACATAACGTAATAAGGTAGGTATTGAACGATGAAACGGCAAGATTTGTTTCTAATCGTACATGCATGTACATTCCTCAGATTGAACGTTGCTCTGTAAATGAAATTAGAATACAGAATAAGTGTTTAATATAAAATCAGATGTAATAATGTAAATTTATTTTATTGCTAATTAATCAAGAATTCATTTAAAGCTAGACAGTAATTTGTAATTATGGTTTTTATCTTTCAGGTATGTGTGTAGTGCCACAAATTACATTGAAACAAAACGATTCGTAAAATAGGACACCAAACAGAATGAACGAAAAATATTGCACAGATATTTTGTTAGAATTAATTTTATACATGGAATGGTAGATAATATTAAGAAGTCTCCTAACTCACATTGGAGAGTATTTTACAAAAGAACAAAATTTTCAAAAAAGACCAAAGGAGTCATTTTTTATATTTTATTATAGCTATGATTCAGTTGTAACCAGCATAATTTTAATTAAAAAGTAATACGTACCTACATTGTGGCTTATTTTTTAAATAGTAACTAAATTGAATAAGTTGATCCTTCATCTTTAAGTATTAATTAATTTTATATTATTTCTGAAACATTTCTGTTTAATAATTTGAGTAGAATAAAAAACAACAAATACAGACTTCAATTTATTAACAATAAAATAAAATTACATTAAGTATCTACACTATTACATCTGATTTTATATTAAACACTTGTTCTGTATTCTAATTTCTTTTACAGAGCAACGTTCAATCTGAGGAATGTTCATGTATGTACGATTAGAAACAAATCTTGCTGTTTCATCGTTCAATACCTACCTTATTACGTTATGTTGTGTATATGTTGTAACAACAGTTAGCTTTCAACATTTTAAAGATATTCTAACAAGATGTTTTCATACTGTACATAGAATTATGAAATTAGTTTATTTTTCTTAATTTTATTCGTTTAGAAATTTTAAAACCCACGATAGACAACTGAATTTAATGTCTTATAGAATACTCTTCAAAGAATGTGAGTTACAGACTTCTTTATAATATTATCCATCATTCCATGTTTAGAATTATTTCCAAGAAAATGTCCGTAATATTTTTTGCTTATTCTTTCTGGTGTCTGCTTTAATGTAATTTGTGGCACAGCACACACATAACTGAAAGATAAAAACAATAATTACAAATTATTATCTAGCTTTAAACCACTATTTGATAGGTACCTACCTACTGGGTATAGTACATTTGCAGGTGATTCTTCCTAGCAAAAACCAGTTGCTTTATTTCAGTTCTGTATCATGAAATACAGAAATTGTAGTTCATTGTTTACTATTTTACAGATGTAGAGTTCTTCTTAAACATAAGCACATAAGTAAAGTGCTGAAATATGTGGATTCAAGAATCAATCATTTCTAGGTTATGCTTTCGTAATATTTTCTTTTGTCGGGCTAGGGTAGGTTCAGATCTGACTTTCAACGACAAACACGTTCACATTATAATTAAAAGTTTTAGAAATGGTTTTGTTTGAATTTATTTGTTGCTAAATAACTAATCAATAATTATTACAGCAGTTGGAAAACAGGGATATTCTTTAAGTACTTACACAATTTTGTAAATTATTTTGTCATAAAAAATAAGTGTACCTAATTATTATTGTACACTGTAGTAACATAAAAAACAATTTACTGAAGTTTTATTACATTATAATGGAATAATTTAAAAATTTTCACAAATATTTTACACAATCTTCACGCTGTAACTCTAACTGTAGCGGTAGACTGCACCGGCACGGCGACCACAATGTTCCAAAAGCCTCAACTCAAGTCTAAATTTTTATCGACAAGACTCAATAACACCATTGTGCATACGTAAATTGCATTAAATCCATTATTTAGCGTTATTTACGTAAAATAAAATACTTCATGCCATTAATATTTGACACTTCAATGACAATTAATAGTTTTGACGTTCACCGATGTTAGTTTCTTCTGTGTAAGTCTGGCTCAAGGCTATACACATTTTACATGACAAAACAATGAAATTTGGGTACTTTTTGGAGGCGTTTTTTTATGTTAAATTTTGAAAATTTTGAATGTTTATTTATCAGAATGTGTTCATAATTAAGCATATTTCAATTTAAACATATGTTTTAGCAGGGCTGACAACCAAAAAATCAAAATTAAATCGATTTCTTGGAAAATGGAACACCCTGTATAAAAATTGATGTTATCATCAGATTCTAAGCGCCATCTAGTGTCTGTATACCAAATTTCGTCGCACTGGCTATGATAGTTTCTGAGATAATCGCACTGAAAGTCTTAGAGGGAAGTATGACTGCCCAACGACGTAATCTGTTCGCAGAAAATTGAGGAATACCTTTCGCAGGATTAAAAATAGATATAAGCGGTTTATTATCTGTCACTAAAATAAATTCTCTATTATATAAATATTGATTAAATTTACACAGAGCAAAAATAATTGATAAACCCTCTCTTTCAATTTGTGCATAATTTTTTTCAGCATTGGTTAAAGTGTGTGAGGCATACGCAATAGGTTTTTCACTACCATCCGGTAAAATATGAGAAAGCATCGCTCCCATGCCATATGGACTTGCATCTGTGGTTAGTTTTAACTCATATTCAGGATTGTAGTGTGTTAGTACTTCCGCTGACATAAGAATATTTTTTACTTTGGTAAAAGCTTCCTCGCATTTACTAGACCATTTCCACTTAACATTTTTTTGTAGAAGTTGATACAGTGGGCTTAATAATGTTACTAGATTGGGAATAAATTTGCCGTAATAATTAATCATTCCTAATACTGACTGCAATTGTTTAAGCGAAGTAGGAGAAGGAGCATTTTTTATAGCCAAAATTTTATCTGGTGATGTATGTAAACCTTCTTTGTTAATAATATGTCCTAAATAACTAATTTCATTACAGAAAAAATTGCATTTTTCGGGCAAAACTTTTAATCCGACATCTTGTAACCTACCTAATAATTTTTCTAGTCTTACCGTATGTTCTGTTATATCCTTACCGCAAATTAAAATGTCGTCTAAAAAACAAACTCAACCATCAATATCTTGTATTAAAGATTCCATTATTTTTTGAAATTTCAAAGGAGCGCACGCCACTCCGTAAGGCAATCTTTGATACTGGAAAAGTCCTTTGTGCGTCGAAATCGTGGTATATGCGCATAAGCTTGGGATAAATCTAATTTTGAAATAATGACACTTGCATTTTCGAGAACAAATCATCAATCTTTGGTAACTGAAATTGATCAATCTGTAATACAGGACTATAATTTTAAAATCGCCGCAAATTCTTACAGCACCGGATTTTTTAATAACAGGGACAATAGGTGTCGCCCATGGGGAATAATCAACAGGTTTAAGTACATTTAAATTAATTAAATTATTAATTTCAATTTCAACTTTCTCGCGGATACCAAAAGGTAATGGTCTAGCTTTTATAAATTTTGGTGTAACTGAACTGTCCTTTAATTTTAAAGAAATTAAACCCTTATTAAATTTTCCTAACCCTGGAGAAAAAACTGAATCAAATTTTTTAATTAAGAAATCAGCATCTCTTTCTGATGCAAAATTTACTTGATTGATACTAAAGTTAAATAAATGCATAAAATCTCTGCCAAGTATAGGAGGTCCACCATTTTTTATGACGAAAATATCCAAATCCTTTACTACCTTATTGTATTCAATTTTTAATTTGCACATTCCAAGAGTTAGCATTTCATCACCATTATAAACATTCAAGCTTTTATTAGCGGGAAATAATTTATACTTAGGAAAATTTTGTTTCCAGAAAATTTCCGAAATAGCTGAAACGCTAGCTCCTGAGTCTAGTTGGAAAGAATAAACATTGCTATCAATTTTAACATTAAGTAAAAATGGATGTTTAACAATTTTTTCCTCAATGGAAAATATTTCATCAGTTTCAATGAAATTTTGTACATTTCTATAGTTATGCCTACCCTCCATTTTGATTGGCTTCTTCTTCTTCTTCGGGCATACCGGAGCTAGGTGTCCTTTTTCTTTGCACAGATGACAGCAATAATTTCGAAAACGACAGTAGAGGTCGCATGATTCTTCCTGTCACAACACGCACATGCGCACTTCGCACTAGCACTAGCACTTACTTGCGCAGCTGCGGATGTCCCAGGTTTCGGTTTCCGGGATGTGACGTGATGAATCGGCTCCAATTTGACTGCTGGGGGATCTCTCCTGCCGGAAGTCTCCGCCGCCATTTCAGCCATCGCCACCTCAATGACGTCAGCAAAGGTGCACGTGGTTTTCTCCTTAAATAATCTTGCTTGCACTGGCCCTTTATCGAAACCAACTATAAATCGATCTCTGAGCATCATGTCGATTATATCCTCTTTAAAATCACAGTTCAATGCCAAGCTTCTTACTCGAACTGCCCACTCGTTAGAACTCTCTTGTATGTCCTTCATTGCACTAAAAAATTTAGCACGAGCCACAAATGGAAGTTCTGCCACTTTAAAACGTTTGTTAAATAATTCAACTAACGATTTGTAGCTTATTTCTTCAGGCAACTTTGGAAGAGATAAGTTATATATCAGCTTGTAAGCATCCTCATCCATGGAATTTAGCAGTATAGCTCTCTTCTTACCTTCATCTATGATATTGTTCACTATAAAATAGTTTTCTAATCTTCTTTTATAGATAACCCAGTCGCTATTTTCAGCACTGAATTCTCTTAACTGTCCATAATATGAAGGATTTTCAGTCGTCATTTTATTCGTGGATTCTACACACTAGTGTGTAACACAACTCGTCGCCACTGTGATATATTGGAGTAATATAAATGAAAATCGTAGATTTTACTACTATTTTATTTTCTTCCCAACACAGAGATAACATAACATACGTCGAAATTCGCTCTTTTATCTCGAGCGCTGTACAAAAAAATAAAAGAAATAAAATAGACAAAAACAATACCTATCCTAGAAAAACATACACTATTCTACATAAATTTATATACAAGGTGTTTGTCAAATACATAACAGATACCATTGGGGGGGGGGGAGCAGTAAAAAAAATTGCGGGATATTTGAAGTTGGAACACCCAGAAAAATATACGGGGCATTGCTTCCGCACATCTGCCTATTTTTTGGCGAATGCGGGAGCTGATTTATCAACACTGAAGCGTCATGGTGCATGGAAAAGCTCATCTGTTGCGGAACAATACATTGAAGATTCCTTAGAAAACAAAACAAAAGCAGCAAGGATGATTCAAAATGAAGAAAACTTTATACAGGTGTCTAGTGAAGATTTTGTCCCTAAAGGTATTCCTGCATTAAGCCTGCAAGGAAATTCACATTGCACAGTTACTGTTAATTATAATTGTAATTAGTTTTTATAGGCTTGATTTTGTAGTTTTAAAGATAAAATCTTTTAAAAATGTGAATATTGTATTTTTTTAAAGCAGTCCGGGAAGTAAACGTTTTCTGGACTCAGTACTGTAATGAGTTATTTCCCGGACTTAAATGACTCCGGGAAATAACTCATTATAGTACAGTATGAAATAAAATACTACTACAATGTTAATCCGACATGCCCCAAATATTCTACAACTTGGAATCTCCAGCCTGTATTACAATTCCTAGAAAACTTATAACCGCTACAAAAACTTATTCTGAAACAATTAACACAAAAATTAGCGACACTATTAGCTCTTAAATCTGCACACAGAGTTCAAACCCTATCGTTAATTACAGTAAATAATATTACTCGAAACCAAGACCGCATGGAAATACGAATCCCATTCAGAATAAAAACATTCGGTTCTAAAAGACTTCAGCCTGTACTTGTATTTCCATATTTTAGGAAGAGCCCAAAATTGTGTGTCGCTTCAACTTTAGATTTTTACTTAGATCAAACAACAAATTTTCGTACAAAATTGACCGATTCCTTGTTTTTCACTTACGTAAAACCGTACCATCCTGCATCGTCTCAATCCATCAGTAGATAGATTAAGGACATCCTATATCAAAGTGGAATTAATGTAACTCAATTTACCAGTCACAGTGTTAGACACACAGCTACTTCGGCTGCATATCGTTCCGGTGTTGGTGTCCGGTTGGTCGGAAAATTCTACTGTTTTTACCACATTCTATAATAAGCCTATAGTAGATAACCCAGGTACCTTTGCTAAAGCCATTATTCAAAGTAGAACGTAAAATCCCCCGATTTTTTTGTTATAGACAGATGAGAGACTGGCAATTAATTGACATAAAAGTAGACAAAACGTTACCAACCAGTATTATTTCATTAAAATTTGGCAAATAACTATAAAATCATATATTTTTGTGGAATCAGTTAAAAAATTGTTAGAAATGATGACGGATGCTGAAACTCTTACTTGGTGGCACCTTGAGAGCCGGGACTAGAGACGGAGTGTGAAATACAATAGCCCCTTGATCGGGAGGAATAGCGGAATCAGCGATCAGGACACGGGACACGGCCACGGCATTCGATATGCAGGGAGAACCTTAAATAAGTATAAATATTTTAACTGCTGATGTAGTTCGTCATATGGATCAGTCTAGTGAAAGCCATTTTTAAAAATTTCTAATATTTACGGAGATATTAATTTTTTTTTTAAATACCCACATTTTGATAACCGCTGTCTTAACCAACCTAATGGACCATATGATTTGTTCCATATCTTCTCTAATATAAATATTACGTTTCTCTTAACGTAATAGTAAAGTAATACGGTTAATTCTATTTTAAAGATACTTGTTTGAAGCATAAGTACAGTAAAATTGGGTATGTAGTATGATACGCTGCAATATTAACATACATTTTAACTGCTTAACTGACCTCACTATAAACGATTAAAAATGAATTTCCGCAAGTTAAATACTACCGTAAAGTATTTAGGAAGATGTTACGTGATATTACTATATCCAATGTTCAAAAATTATACATAAACGTGCACACAAGCTTACCTGTTTATTAAAAAATTAGCTATTTAATCAGTAATCCACATTTCACAAGTTAAATGCCATTGTACACTGTTAGAAAGAGACACAAGACACAATTTCCTTAAGTTATTTTATGAAGAATAACGAAAAACTATGATTTTCATACAGCATATTAAATTTAATTTTCGCCACATAACCCCAAACGAGTCAGTATTAACCATTTATTTCGAATCCAGAACCATAAAGTGACTTCGCACTTTAATCAGTGAAACAAAATTTAAAAATAAAGGTACACACAATATTAAATAACAAAATAGCAGCTTGACGTATGCGTTTAATATCAAGAAAAGCAAAGACATTTGTGTAACACTGACAACATTGTGAATCACACGTTCAATCTGCAGTGCTATGACTCATAAATGTATGAAAGTCAGCGGTCCTCAACAAGTTTTCTACAGAAAAATTACAAAATTTATTTAAAATTTCAGTTTTTTATTTCTGATTTTTTTCTAAAAAAAAACTATTAATTATGTGTTCTACACAGTGAACTATACTGCTGGTTAAAATATTTGTACTTATTTAAGGTTCACCCTGTATAGATCCTAACGTAGTAGCACATTCGATCATTGTTAGCTTAATTATTACCCAACTTTAAGTAATGTACTGCTTGCAATTTTTCTTTTAAAATCTATTTTATTTAACTTTTTATCGTCAGAAGTCGAATGTGCTTTTTGTGTTTAAAAGTGCTTTAAAGTTTAACGACCGGATTCATGAAACGGTCGTAAGTCGTAACGCGTTAGTCGGACTAATCAGCTCTGCGCCCGTGTAAAGCTGTTCACGAAAAATGAGCTGCTAGTTAGGCTGTTTGTTTAGGCCCATATTTGCGCTAAAAGTTAGACCCAGTATTGTACCTGTCTAAAAATCGCGTAACTTCGGCCTCTAATTCCTTGCGTTTCCTATTGTATATTTTTGGACTATTTATAATCAAAAATAGTACTTTTCAGTGCTACGGATTAGTTAAAATATCACAAAGTATTCTACATAGTAAATATCTATATTTATAGGTTAGAATAATTTTTTATGTGAATAGTTGCATTGAAATTTTACTGTAAGAAATACTTTACAATATTAATTATTACTAAAAATATTAAACAAGCCACACACACATACAGACACAAATTTATAATAATGTTTTCACCTAATTACGAAAACGAAATACCTTCATATTTTCGATGCCAATATTACTTATTTTAGCATGTTTCCTGGTCCGCAGAAAATTTCCCTTGTTCTAAATGAGGAAAATGAGAATGAAAATCTCAACGAAAGCTTGGATGGACCGAGAGAAAACCAACAGCCAGCAGCAAATATGCACAGGGAGAGACATTTAAAATGATTTGTTTTTTAACATACTTTATTGTAGATATTATCGTTTACCTAGAAACGTGATATTGGAGTTATGCGAGTTACTGGCACCAGAGTTAGAACATCCCACAATACGAGGCATCAGGTGGTTTTCAGAGTATGATAGGAGATATTGCTCACATTAGTCAATCAACTTGTAGCCGAGTATTGACAAATTTCTATGTATCTCTACAAAATTTAGCTAATAACATTAGATACCCCTTGAATGAACATAACTATGTAATTGGTATTAAAGAAGCATTTTATGCTATTGATGGCATACCCAATGTAATAGGAGTTATCGATTGCACTCACATATTATTAATGCCTCCTCAACAGGATAAGCCTAATTATATAAATAGAGAAGGTCAGACATCATTAAATGTTCAAGCAGTTTGTGATGCAGAACTTCGTGTAGTAAATCTTGTTGTTTTATAGCCTGGCTCGACACATGATAGTTTTATTTGGGAGAATTCTGAACTGAAACGTCAACTTTATCAACACACTTACCCTGGATCTTATCTTTTAGGTAAGTTTATGTCCTTGTAACATACAATTTGTTCTTTCATTGAATTAATTTATTTTTCATTGTCAGTTCAATATTATATATACGGGGCATTCCGAAATAAATGCATGCAACATAGAGCAAGAGTAGATCCCTGATGACAGAATAATGTGATGTTGACAAACTTTTAGTTAAAAGTTAATGGTTGAAAAGATAGAGGTAACAAAGTAACAATTTTGTTTTCAATATTTGTAAATAACTTTTTCCAAATATTTGCATATATTTTGGAGAACGGCGGTTTTGGGAGAAGAAATATTCAAATTTGTTTATAATTTTGACGTCACTAGTAAAGGGCACCACTTATGGCACATCATGCTTCTTTTAAATGACAGAACTTTTTTTTACGGCTTATTATAAGATTTCATCAAAGCAGGTCGATCTTCTTGTAATTTTACACATAGTCATAATTTACCATTCTGAATAACTTTTTTAAGTAATATTTTGCTGTATTTTAAATTTATTCCGGAACGCCCTGTAGATTATTCAATTTATTTTTCTGAATTTTGACTATCTAATATTAGAATTCTTCAAGTATGTAGTAGTTCCAATACATTTTTATATATTTTTTATCATGATAGATGACTTAATGGATATTAATGTTTTTACAGGTGACTCTGGGTACCCATTGGAGCAGTATCGTTAACACCTATTAGGAACCCTAGAACACCAGCAGAACAGAGATATAATGAGGCGCATATTAAAACCAGGAATACAATTTGGATTGTTAAAAAGTTGCTTTCGTGCAATACATTCTTCTGGAGGTGTGCTTATGTATTCGTCTCAGAAAGTGCAAAATATTATTGTTGCAGCCAGCATTTTACATAATATGTGCCTCAACTATGGAATTCCTTTAGAACAACATGAACTGATAGCATTGGATAACCAACCTCCTCAAGACGAAGTGGTGGGTTGGCGAGCAAATTCGTCAGCAAGTGGTAGCTCGGTTTCAACAATAATATATTAACATTTTTGACACCAATATTTATGTATGCTAATGAAATGTCATTAAATTGACTGTCAGAAAACTTCAAAATGTATGGTGAAATGTCTAGTTCTTTAACCTGATCTGATAGTGTAGTTTATAAAGTCATTGGAAATACTATAATATATTGCGTCCAATGACTACCACTAACTTTTATTTTCTTTTTTTTTCATATTTATAAAATATGTAAGTTGTTCAAATAATCTTTTACATTGTCTAGTAATTAAGTACCTATAATAATGCCAGGTTATGTTGTTGCTGCATTATTACTTAATTTTATATAACTATGCTTTGGGTCGTTAGTACTAGTTAATTATAGATAAAACTTTGGAAAAGTATATTTGTTAAAATGCATCCTATTAAAGTACTGTTAAAAAAGTTTTCCAGTTTTTTTTTTAAATATGGAACAAATAATTTTTGAAAAATAAATAAACTATACTACTTAATAATACAATTATTTCTGAATGTGTTTTACATATTCAGCAAAAAGTTGAACCATTTTTTCTTGAGCCAACGTTTGCCTTCTCATTAATTCTAGTTGTTCCTGCCCTTGCCGCAGAAGTTGTTCTTGTATTGAACTAACAGAAATTTTTGTTAGAATATACATATAATATTACCTGTGTTCTTTTCTAATTAGTATTTGCATGTTACTAAATTTATAAAATGATTAGAAAATAAAAATTAAGTCTGTTTGTATTCCTTGTTCTTGGAAAGTTAAGCTGTAAACATTACTGCTAGTTTTTATATTACTTATTTATGTTTACCATTTTTACTCTAAGCTTGTTTGCATAACAACCATCACTGGTATATTTAAAATATCATTCTCTATAATACTTTCTGGAGGTATGTTGTGCATTACAGCAGAAGCTACTGGTCGCATGGAATCAAAACCTTGGCCAGGTATGCCCTGAATGAAGGTTTTTCCAATTACATTTACCATTTATTCATCAAATGGCTCTATATCACTATCTGAAGGTTCAGATCCACCACCAGTAACTTTGCGTTCTTTATATTGTTTATATACTGTAACTTTAATTTAGTTTTAATATTGTAAAAGCAAAAGTATGTGTATGAAAAATAAGAATTAATGTATAGGTATAAATAAACAACTTTACACTTCTGTTTTGTCTCCCTTTTGAGGTCTTTAATTTTTTTTAATTGTGCTAGTGTTCTTGGAACAGGACTGACAGCATTAACTGCAGCGACTACAGTTTCCCATGCAGCTTTTTTCTTCTGTCATGTATTTTTTGGCGTAATTTTGCCGTATAATATGTCATGCTCCTTTAATATTACACTTTTTAAGGGAATAATTTCTGTGGTAAAATTCATACTTCTTTTTTGTCTGACATTTGCAAATAATTAGGTAGCTAAAATATTTATATTATTTTGATTACAAAAACTGCAAAATCTGACAGATATTAAATGCATATTAAATTTAACAAACACAAATATATAGAAAATTTAAATACTTTGGTACAAATTATAATTGTCAATGTTTTCTGAATGTATTTATTTACCCAGTTCTATTCAAATATCATTTCGCGCAATTCTCTGATTGGTTAAAACATGCCTTGTAAAATCTGGCAACCCTGTTTTCATTGTTCCCGCTTGTGGTATCAAAATAACAAGTTGCGCCTACCTTGCGCCTTTTTTGTGAATGGGAGTAGTTATTTAAATTGGCGCAACAGAGGCGTAAATTTTTCGCGTAACCTTCGCTAATCGGACTAACGTTACGCCTTGTTGATGAATCCGTACGTCAGTTTGTGAAAAAAAAAACTTTTGACAGGACAGTAGGTATCACTAGTAACGTGTGAAGAGGTATCATAGGGTGCACGAGCGAAGTATTTCGCCGGAAGAAGATAGAGCCTTGACACGGCGAGGCACGGCGAGATCGGAAGATTTCAGCGACGACGGTAAATTAGCTGGCAGAGAACGCAGCCGGCAGCGAGAAGGGACTTCTTCTGCCTCATTAATGACTGCATTAGCCTATAGCGTTCTCTAAACAGGGGCGGTGATGGTCAAATTTGAAAGGTTGGTCGATAAACAATATCCCAATGCAAGTAATGTTTTTCAACTGCACCTCCGTGATATACGCAGGAACATGACAGGTGTAAGGTTGCAGACATGCCTGAAGTTCTTTGCACAGTATAGAATGATCAGTAGGGACAGCTAACGAATTTGTGAATGAAATCCGCCAGTCGAATTCTTTGACCTTGTTGTTTGAAGTGAAGATAGCATCACTCCCACTTGGGAGTGAGGCTCTCTTCACCATTGTTTATGGTGTGATTTACTTTGTAACCTGTGACTGTCAAAATTTAAATTGTAACTGTGGTACTCAAAATGTAATATGATTTTGAAAATTTATAGTAAATGATATTGGTTTTATAAGCTATCTATAAACAGTAAATTTAATGTAAATAGTTTAAATAACGAAATAAATAAATAGAAGTTGATGTGACCTTATTTTACATTTTTTGTTTTTATTTACTACTACATATATACTCATTATTTGTAATTAATATTGTTATTACCAGCAGTTTTTTTACCCAATTTTATTATAGTTTCCGCAAATATAAGTACATTTTCTAGATTTATATATTTGTTCGAGTCACCAGAAATTCAAATAGGTGTTGCTACAAGTATAAACATGCAAATTTGTGAAATACGTGTAATTTTTAAAAATAATACAACAAATTATAATTACATATTGTTTAAATTACCAAAAAACACTAGATGTGTGAAATAAATTGTTATAATAGTTTAAATTCTTCGAGCTAATAAATTACGAATATATAGTATTATTCGTATTACGTAAAATTTTTAAAATAAACATCTTGAGGTTTATTATTAATAATTTAACAAGCGTATAAAAACTTTGAAGACAATAAATAAAATAGAGATGTTCCCGCCTGGAACTATGACATTTAATAAAATACAATTTATATAAACTTTTTATTTCATTAACAAAAAAATGGCATAAAGCTATGGCGAGTGTACATTTATATTTAAAATTGAACATACTCAATTATTTCCTACTTATAAACAAAAGTAACTTGGTTGAACAATTCCTGGGCTGGTTGCCCTGTTGTTGCTTTAGGTTTTTTGACTGGTCAAGAGACATATGTTTGCTTCTTCAGAAGCAATTCTGAAATTGAATTAAGTCTTCTAATCGAAAGTATACAATGTGCATTGGTTCATGACATTTCAGTGCATTGTTTGAGGTCGATCGCAAACAAATTTACGAATGAAATCCATGAAGCACGTAGATATTATATAGGAGTTGGTGAGATAGATTTTCCTCCTTGTCTGATGCTACCAAAATAATTTTCAAGACCGCATTCAAATTTCCACATTTTTCTGTGATGGTTCTGAAAGAATTCATTCTTATATACAGATAACTATTTCAAAATAAACGTTAAATATTTTTACCTGTCACATCGTCAGAAAATATTGTAAGATAAGCATTTGAGGTAAGTAGTTTTCTTTTCTGATCTTTGGCCATTTTTTGTGAAAAATGCTAAGCACATATTCGAAAATTATATCCAAAAGATCTCACATTTAACCGTCCACTCCTTCACTCTAAAAATAATAATTTTATGTTAATAATTTTTACATGAATTTCAATCGTAAAATGCAATCAATTTTACAAACACAAAAAATAAGAAAGGAATACTGTTTACAAATTGCAATAAGTATGTAATGCTGGTTGAAAATAATATTCCTCCCTTACAAATTTTATGCACTACCACAAAAAACAATACACGGAAAATAATAAGGAATATTTTATGTTCTTAATTTATTATCATTAATTATAATTCTATAATGATCGCAAAATTACCTTCTGTTGTATTTTGGGAATCTAAAAAAATCATGTGTATAATTTCCAGCATTGTTCTTGCAACTTCCTACTACACAAAACTCCTACTATATTGCACTTTTTTGTACCTTGGTCCGGTTCTTCTGATGCATTCATAATTATTTTTTAAAAATATAACAAAATAGTAAAATTTAAAACCAGGACTGGAACGCAACTACTCAAATAGGTTAAGAACTAAAATATCACAAAACGAAAAGATACACAAGTGGTTATACTACGAAACGTAAACCAAAACGAGTGCGTAAATAGTATGAATGAATTCTGAAAATGGCTTAGCGGGAAAGTGCAGCTGTCCTTACTGGTCTTTCTATACTGTGGTTCTTTGTTCACATATGTCGTATAGTGTAACGGTGGACAACATGAAACCCTGGATACGGTGTGCTGAGGACTGAAACTAATGGTGGAGGTTCAGAACGGAGAGTGTTAAACCTTGGGTTCTGGTTCAGGTGGACTAGAATTTGGTAGCCTGGATACGCAGTAGCTTCTTAGTTTTTAGTATTATGTTTATTTTATCAAGTTGTTATATTTTGTGTATGCATACACATATACATATTTATATTTGTGTCTATTTAGGTTAGGATTATTCCTCCCTGGTGCGGTGATGCAGATCTGTCTCTTCTAGGTTGTGTTATTACATAATATTAAACAATAAAACACAGATGCAGATTTTCTGCTCTAGGTTGGCCTCAACAGGATACTTTCTGCATGATGTTAGAGTGGGGACACTCTAAGGTCAGGTAAGGCTGTGTTAGAAATGATGACGGATGCTAAAACTTACTTTACTTAACGGCACCTTGAGAGCCGGAACTAGAGACGAAGGGGGAATTCAATAGCCCCTTGATGGAGAGGAATAGCGGAATCAGCGACCACGGCATTCGATATATAGATCCTAACGTAGTAGAATATTCGATCATTGTTAGCTTAATTACTGCCCAACTTTAAGTAATATATTGCTTGTAATTTTTCTTTTATTTCAACTTTCTAACAATATAATCTCAACTTTTGGTTAGAAATTTTACAACAGATGAGAGACTGGCAATTAATTGCCTTAAAAGTAGACAATACGTTACCAATTAGTATTATTTCATTAAAGTTGGCAGATAATTAAAATCATATATTTTTGTGGAACCAGTTAAAAAATAATAAAGATTTTAACTTACTTTGTTTGAGAAATTTAAATCAAGATCATATTGAAAATTTCGTCAATTTACAGCTGTTTTAAACATTATTAAATTTTAAGTTCACCAAATAAATTAAATTCTAATTGCTTACACGACAATTATTGGACTCCTCTTATAGATGTAGAAAATAATATTTCTCAAATGATATAAATGATAAATCAGATAACGAACCTATTGAAATATATTTTACAAATATTGAGAAAAACTAAGCTTCCTCTTACGTTGCTGGATATTTTTAAACAAAATTAATATACCAAATTCTGCTGAATGTCAACATAAGTTATTTTCAGATACAATTACTAATCGACATTTATTGGCACAATTTAAAGATATTTTAACGGTAAAGATAATTTAACGATATCAATATCTTAAAGTATGCCAGTGTGCAGCAATCTTCTTAATTGAAATAACACATGATTTAATATTTACCTATTTACAATCTAACGGGCATTCTAATTTATTACAAATAAAATTTATAAATAATAAATAATAAAAGGTATAAATAAACGGGAATTAAATACTGATATGTTTTTATAATATGAAAAAAATAATGAATGATAAAGCCATGAGAATAGTTAGAATAAAGGAAAAAAACTGAAAAGAAAATTATCTTCTGGTCGTGAAAAGAAAATTAAAAAGTTTAAAGCTACTTACTTATGTCTTAACTAATACTTTTTATTTGTTTTGCATATGGAAAACTATCTCTAATGATATCGCTTAATGGAAGCAATTCTGAATTTTATTTAGACTGAACGTATTTGGCGACTGTTTCAGCCATTATCCAGCTACAGCGTGTCAAAAATCTTTTTTAAATTTTTAATTTGTAAACCGTTTGAAATAATTTAACCAAATTCGATGTGTATTTAGTATGACAGTAGGTATAAAATAGAAAAAAATTCCAGTAGTAGCTCTGATCACATCAATCAGCTATAATTTGTTGACATAGGTGCTACTCAAATTCAATTTGCAACAGGATGACTAAATGAAAATCAAGTAAGTTATCATGATTGATCATTAATCTATTTGTGGCCGTTTACCTTCACTAAAGAGAAATTATTTAATGCAAATTTTAGGACAGTAATTGAAAAACCTTATAATGAATACTAACGTATATTACAACATATTAAGGTCATGAAAAGTCTTTAGAAGTACAAATAGCACAGTCATCCATATTCCACTAATAAGCTACATCTAAAGGACGAAACAGTTATTTAGAGCGTTTTAAGAAGGATTCTGCTACTGAAGATAAGTTTTTAGCATATTTGTATTGCATAGTGACAGTATGTAGTTATAGTTATCAATTTTAGTAAATCAAAAAGTCATCATTGATTCTAGTAGATATTTTAGGTTCAGCCGACGTTCATGAAATCCTCTTCAAGATTAAGTACAAATAGGTGTCAACCAGTAGTAGAGAAAATAGTGATAATAAATCAAAAAATAGAAACTATACCTAACAACAAAATACAGGCATTCTGACCAAGAACAAATGAAAACAAAGCACCCACTCAGAGTGTTTCAAGTAAGTTATTATTTTTCTTGGTCACTTTTGTGTTTTAAATGCCTTTCCCAAAACTCTACGATTTGTTAGATATAACTGATGCTTTTTCTTATTTGCACTTTTTTTTAATCACTACAAAAATTTACTGACCAAATTGTTTTCTTGTAGCATCAGATTTCCAGAGACAACAACGACAAAAGGCTGAGAAATTGTGGTCTGAAATTTTCATCAACAAAGCAAGAAAAAGGATTAAGGACCAAGTATACTTTAGAACCCAGAATGCTAGATTTGGAAGAAAGAAAATTAAAAATTGAGGAGACAAGATTAATGCATGCAATCAATTTTAGAAAGAAGAAAATGGAATTGGAAGAATTTAGATTCAAAGCAAGAAGATAAACAGGAGATACATAATATTGTAGACAATTATGATGTTAGTTAATTTTTTAGAAAAAGAGAGGTTTAAGTAATGTAAAGGATGAGTCATATTTATTAGTATACCAGAAAATTTGTGACAGTACTTTAGAAATATGTTTAAATTATTATTTATTATATAGTACCATTACGTACTTTCTAGTCTGACGATAAATTTGGCTGTATATTTTATATAGAATATGTAATGCTTTTGTTTTTTAGGTACCTATTTTTTTGTCATTAACACAATGAGGTTGATTTATTGTTCACTATGTTTAAATTACAAGTTTCGTGATATCTTAAAAATATACTATTTCAAAAAATAATTTTTCATCAACCTAAAACTTTGTGCGTCTCTTTTACAACAAAATGGCTACTCTCTAACCCATACAAACAAGTTGAACAGTTACTATTTTCTATTTTGTACATGACTCCAAGGTCTTGCAAGAGAAACTTCTGATTTTTCCAGATATGCAAAATCCTTTATTACTTTGGTAAACTCTCATTCAATAGACTCAACAATTTGTACTCCGAACAAATGAAAATTAAAATCTTGCTAAGATATACGCTCCCATTATTCTAGTACGTGCTTTGTGTTTGGAAAGGATGGTAACAATTCATAAGCAGAATCACAATTTATTGCAAAAAAAAATCCATTAGGGAAAACGGCTTGTTCCAACTGTTGACAGAAGTCAGATCTTCTTAAAATTCTAGGACCAGATCAATCTATGGAAGCAGATAAACAAATTTTAAACTGTCAAACTTGACATACTTTTAATACATCGTACTATTTTGAGAACGAAAACAGAGAAACGTCAAAAATACGGAAGTGCGCAATAGTGATGTGATTTTTGTTATTTTTTACTTATATGCTTTTTTCAGTGTGAGATTTTTTGGTTAGGCAAACTTAGTTTCAAAAATAACCCTTGACTGATCCGTTTGGAGCAACGACTTATTTAATTAATCTTTATTTTTGTCAGAATTGTGGCAAAAACCCAATCAAACTAAACAAAAATGATATCTTCTGCCAAGAAGATCATGAGATCAGAACTAACCACAAAGTGGTATTATAAGGCATGGAATATTTTGTGTTCAGAATTAAAATGTTCCTAGTTCACATGACATATTGCTCGAACCGTCCCATCCTGTCGATAAAAGCTCAACAATTATGGATTGGTCCCCCTCTTGTTGTGACTGCCTGAAAATGATGGTTTTAATATGTAATCATTATAAAAACGATTTTACTATTTATTATTAATAATAGTTATTTATGCAACAAGTACAAAAAGTAAGTGTTGTGCACACTTTTTGTACGAGTTGCATACAATATTTTTTCTACTTTCATGCAAAAACCATAAATGTTTTATTTAAATGACACTAAGTCTAGGAAAATATGACGTCGATTTGAATATTTATGTCTGTGACGATGACAAAACGCTGTAGTAGAAAGACAGATCAATGCAATAAACATTTTATTGCACTAGTGCAATAAAGAACCACTTTTTCCACTAAGTGTAGTTCAATAAAGTTTTGTTTTTTGCATGAACGTAGAAAAAAAGTATTTTTCTACGTAATCTACGTATTCTACGTAATAAACACTTACTTTTTGTACTTGTTGCATAAATAACTAATAATAAACATAGCATAATGAGAAAACAATAAACAACCAGACTTCGAGAATGCAAAATGAACTGTGACGAAATGTCTACGTAACGAAGATGTTGTAGGACCTTACTTAGCTCTACTGTCTTCCTGGAGGCCCAAGATCTCCAAGGGCCAGGATAATTATCTTATGAATCGAAAATTATTGTTTTATCTTGTTTACATACATATATTCTACATACCTGATAAACAATTTGTTGTTGCTAGCCCACTATGGTTACATTCAAAAATTAGTTACAATATTTAAGATATCTATTACATTGAGGTGAGCCTCAACAGATATATTTAGTGTGTTTCTCGAACTGTCTCCCATTACTTCCTGAGATGTATTTTAGTAAACTAGATCGAATTTACAATTTTAAATGGGCCAACCAAAATATTTTGGTAGAATAAGAGATAACTTACTCAGGATGGAATCCATCAAATGCTTGAAAGATTTAACTGTCTGATTCTTTAGAAACAGAAACTAATTACACTAAGTACAAAAATGTTAAACATGTGTTCAGGGAAACATAAAAACAATAAAAAAATATATTTTACGTGGAATTCACTGTCAGATATGCCCAGGAGATCTACCCGGCAGGCACATACATGCGGACACAGCACTGGCTGACAAAGTGAAACTTAGTGGATTAAAATACCGCAGTGTAGGTTCGTATACCATCGATGGCTGAGTTTTCTGAGAATGGCGTATTTTTCTTAATTCACGTCGAAATCCGTTGCGCAGAGAATCAATTTTCATCAGTTTTAAGTAATAATATGATATAAAACTTCCCCAAAAAGGTTTATTATCTAAAAGGTCATTACTTCAGTAATAAATAACAAAACATGCGCGTAGAAAGAACCGCACTCAACGCTGCTCCATTGGCCACTGAATGGATGCCCGGCGGGTATGTCTGTCCGCCTGCATTCACTCACGGACCTGCCCGCAAAAATGAGCTAGACGGATCGGACAGCGGACAGGTAGATCATGCCTCCGTGCATGGCATATACTGGCAGCTGGGCATATCTGAGTGTGAATTCCACGCTATTATTTAAAAAATGGGGAAAACCGGGGCTTATCATAAGCATCGTTCCAGATGGCTTAGATTTGTCAACTACCATGCTGGCGCTTTTTACAGCGTTTCCAGAAATGATGAACATTTACATTTTTATTAATAATACCTGATAGATAACAGTTAATCTGGTTAGCTGCAGTACTTTGCATTAGTTTTTCGTTCTGTCGTTCCAAACTGTCAAAACTATATCTTCACTCATTACAACCAGTACCCACAGCCAACAAAACACATGAATATAAAAGTAAATATATATGTTTGGAAATATTTTGAAGGGTGATTCCGTTAGTTTTTATTTTTCTCTACCTCCTCTTAAAATATTTGTACATAGTCATAGTTAACCCTGTATAATTACATTCGATGTTTATCTAAACGTAGTAAAATTTCCAAATGAGAGAGAAATTCGCCTTTGTTAAGGTAGATCGTATCCATAACATGACTGCCAATTTCTGATAAACAAAGCATCTTTTCATAAGTTTGATAAAGATCTTAATTTTAGGAATAAATGTATAGTCTCTATACCTCGCTCCACAGCTGTAATTTGAGAAAATGAATATCGGGAAAATGGTCAAAAATGATCTTTCTGGTTTAAATTCCTCTGACAATAATAGATGTAGACATATTTATAGAGCGTGTGGTTAATTTTTAAAAATGGGCATTGGGGCATATGAGGGTCATACCGCATCGTCCTGCAGCTACATATGGTAATGTTGTTTATAACATCAATCATAATAAATATCAACTACCGAACCAGAAAGTTGTTAATAAAAAAAAGTTGATGTAAAGATCATTTTAATAAGTATTTGTTTTTCTTCCCACTATTTAAGTAAGTACCTTTCTACATTAACTCATTTTTTTGTGGAGTGGAAATTATTTACTTGTATACTTTTTCTTTTAACAGTAATAGTGGATTTAACTATTTTGGAACAGAGGTAAAATTGTGGAAACGTTCAATACAGATCTGTTTACAATTACATTTTGTTGGTTATTATAGGGTCACATAGGTGAATGGTGAATGCAATGTTATCATAATAATTAACAGACCAATAGATGTAATATATTATTTTCTTTAGGACTGCGTCTCTGAAGCTGAAAAACAATTAATCTTTAAACAATTAAGAAGTGGTAGTAAGAAATTTCTATAAGATTTAATGTCTCTTACACTAACACTAAATTTTTACTCATATACCTATACTATGCACCTAATTAAGTCAGGCAAGTATACGGAAAAGTATTATATCACACCCAAGGACGTTGTTCAAGTAGTATAGTATAGACGATGCCACTCCAATATATACAATGGAAACCATTAGAACTGTTACCCTAAAACCTAAATTAGAAAAAGGTAAGCAACTTATTACATTGGTTATTAGGCAACGTGTAGTGTACGTAGTACACAAGCGTGAATTTAGGTTTAAAACAATGACCACTTACAAAGCAAAAAATCTATCGGTTTTTTTTTATGAATTGAAATCAACGGTAAATGGAAAATTTCAATTACTTATTTTTTAGTGAATCATTGAGTGGAACGAAAAAAAGAAGAACTAGTAAAAGGATGTTTGCTGCAAATGAAGTCAACGGGCGTTATGATAAAAGCCTTAACATTTGATAGATGTTTTTCGAATTTTAACATGTGTAGCGTATTAGGAGCAAACTTAACTTAACCAAGAAACCATAAGTTGCAAAAAGATATTGGATTGCATGTTGCAACAAAACTTCGAAGGCGACATTATTAACTGTAGTAAAGAAAAGTTGAGAGTAAAATTAGCAGTTGAGATATTTAGTGTTGCGGATGCAATCCAATTTTGTAATAGGAATTTACATATTGTTGCTTTTAGAAGTGATGCAACTGATGCATTCTGTAAGCATCTAAACAATATATTTGACATTCTAAGTAGTTGTAAGGAAAATTGAGTATAAGAAATCCTAATTACAAGTTGAAAAACATTTCAAATGCATTTATGAACATTTCCATTAATTATTTAAGCACTTTAAAACATCAACTAATAAATTAGTAGTATCAGTATAAAGTCAAGATTATTTAGAAATGTTTTTTTTTTTCAGTAGTACGTTCTCGGAGAGGATTTAACAAAATAATCCGACGGCTACCGGCGTGAAAACAGCAGCCAGACTTGGCAGCTAAACTAAGCGATTATACACGAATGGCCATTGACGTTCATCATACTAGAGACGCAAATTACCAATTACTAATTGCCTTTTAAATATGATTTGAAACCGTCGATATTAGATTATTAAAACATAAGTTTTTCTTCATTACTTCGTCATATTTGCATGAGGATGAGAATCTGGACAATTTAGGTTGGAAGTCAAACCTGTATATTCTAATAACTACTTGCAAAAATTTGTAAATATAAACAGGTTAAAATTTGAGGAGTAGGACCATAATATGGTTTTCTATCTTTTGCTATCAACGCCACTGGCGTGCAAATCATCAAAGAGCTCGAAACGGAAAAGAAGTCAAGGTAGTAATATGATTTCCGAAAATAACTGTACTAACAGGATGAAACTACGTGAGCTGGAGAAAAATATTTTTTTTACTCTTTCGGACCATTGCCGTTAGCATGCAAGCCGTCAGAGGGCTGAAAACGAGTAAGTAGTTGAGGGTAGAAATACTAGTTACGAAACTATTCATACTAACAGGATGAAACTTGGTGAGTGGGATAGCAATATTGTCCTCTACCCTTTGGTACCACTGCCGTTAGCGTGCAAGCCGTCAGAGGGCTGAAAACGAGAAAATAATTGAGGGTATAAATACTAGTTACGAAGCTAATCATACTATCAGGGTGAAACTTGATGAGTAGGATAGCAATGTTGTCCTCTACCCTTTGGTACCACTGCCGTTAGCGTGCAAGCCGTCAGAGGGCTGAAAACGGGAAAGTAGTTTAAGGTAGAAATATTAGTTACGAAACTAATCATACTAACAGGATGAAACTTGGTGAGTAGGAAAGCAATATTGTTCTCTACTCTTTGGGACCAGTACAGTTAGCGTGCAAGCCGCCAGAGGGCTGAAAACGAGAAAGTAATTGAGAGTAGAAATACTATTTATGAAACTAATCATACTAACAGGATGAAACTTGGTGAGTAGGATAGCAATATTGTCCTCTACCCTTTGGTATCAATGCCGTTAGCGTTCAAGCCGTCAGAGGGCTGAAAACGAGAAAGTAATTGAGGGTAGAAATACTAGTTACGAAACTAATCATACTAACAGGATGAAACTTGGTGAGTAGGATAGCAATGTTGTCCTCTACCCTTTGGTACCACTGCCGTTAGCGTGCAAGCCGTCAGAGGGCTGAAAACGGAAAAGTAGTTTAGGGTAGAAATACTAGTTACGCAACTAATCATAACTAACAGGATGAAACTTGGTGAGTAGGAAAGCAATATTGTTCTCTACTCTTTGGGACCAGTGCCGTTAGCGTGCAAGCCGTCAGAGGGCTGAAAACGAGAAAGTAGTTTAGGGCAGAAATACTAGTTACGAAACTAATCATACTAACAGGATGAAACTTGGTGAGTAGGATAACAATATTATCATCTACCCTTTGGTATCAGTGCCGTTAGTGTGCAAGCCGTCAGAGGGCTGAAAACGAGAAAGTAATTTAGGGTAGAAATACTAGTTACGAAACTAATCATACTAACAGGATGAAACTTGGTGAGTAGGAAAGCAATGTTGTCCTCTACCCTTTAGTACCACTGCCGTTAGCGATCTAAATGATAAATACCTTCTGATATAGTTTTCCGTAGCGTACTATGCGACTTATTCAATTGAGGGTTGCCAGAAACCACTATTTACCTTTTCCCATTAAAAATACTTTCATTTCTATGCATGGAAAGTTTTTTCCTTAGAGTCTGTTCCTATCGAAACATTTAACATAGGAAGTTAGCGGTTGTTTATGACAAAAATTATTCGATGAATATATATAGAAGATAAGAATTTGTGGAGGTATTTATCTATAAGGATTCTAAATTATTTACAATTTATGTTTATAAACACCGAAATTTTAATGGTACCTACTAGTTTTCAAGTATTTAGTGTATTTTATTATTATGTTGCACGTATTAATAATATATTTATTAGTTTTGTTTCGTAAAAAAGAAAGCAGAAAGGATCAAATTTATTATTATTATTATTATTATCATTATCATTATCATTATCATTATCATTATCATTATCATTATCATTATCATTATCATTATCATTATCATTATCATTATCATTATCATTATCATTATCATTATCATTATCATTATCATTATCATTATCATTATCATTATCATTATCATTATCATTATCATTATCATTATCATTATCATTATCATTATCATTATCATTATCATTATCATTATCATTATCATTATCATTATCATTATCATTATCATTATCATTATCATTATCATTATCATTATCATTATCATTATCATTATCATTATCATTATCATTATCATTATCATTATCATTATCATTATCATTATCATTATCATTATCATTATCATTATCATTATCATTATCATTATCATTATCATTATCATTATCATTATCATTAGCATTATCATTATCATTATCATTATCATTATCATTATCATTATCAGTATCAGTATCAGTATCAGTATCAGTATCAGTATCAGTATCAGTATCAGTATCAGTATCAGTATCAGTATCTTTATCATTATCATTATCATTATCATTATCATTATCATTATCATTATCATTATCATTATCATTATCATTATCATTATCATTATCATTATCATTATCATTATCATTATCATTATCATTATCATTATCATTATCATTATCATTATCATTATCATTATCATTATCATTATCATTATCATTATCATTATCATTATCATTATCATTATCATTATCATTATCATTATCATTATCATTATCATTATCATTATCATTATCATTATCATTATCATTATCAGTATCAGTATCAGTATCAGTATCAGTATCAGTATCAGTATCATTATCATTATCATTATCATTATCATTATCATTATTATTATTAATTAAATAAGTATATTCCTTAAACTTGGATGGTTGCAGTTAAATAACATTCGGTGAACCTAAAGGTATAATCAATGAAGTGTCAGTTACCAACAGATTCAACAAAATATTAAGAATCTGAATATTTTGTGGCGATGGGCAGATAAAATGACCGCTTACATCTAGAATATTCGTATGTATTACATTAACATCATGTTCGTTCCCAATAATATTGTGAACAGTGGAGCATTCCGTATCTGATTTTGATAGGTACATCGTTAATATTTTTTAGTATTGGTGACAGCTGTATATTAAATGTTAAGTTGTCTCAGTTGAATGAAAAATATGATCTTTAAGGGTTATTGTCAGTAATAGAACTTGAATAGTCAATACGTTTAAAATACTGTTTACAGTAGTAATAAACTCTAAGTCTATTTTTGAAACTCTCTTTTATATGCAACGTTGAGCATAATTTCGCAAATTTCATTATCTGGATTTCTTACAGAAGTTGTCACGTAATTTACTGCCCGGTTCTAAGTACATTGTATATTGACGTCAATATACAATGTACTTAGAACTGGGCAGTATAAAATTATCTGACATCACTTCTGTAAGAAATCCAGACAATGAAATTTAGAAGACTCTATGCTCAACGTTGCATATAGTTTCAAAAATAGACTTAGAGTTTATTACTATTGTAAACAATATTTTAAACGTACTGACTATTCAAGTTCCATTACCAACAATAATTCTGAATCAACATCTAGCAAAGATCATGTTTTTCATTCAACACCTATATCAACTGAAGAAAACTTTTAAACATTTAATATACAGCTGTCACCAATACTAAAAAATATTAACGATGTGTCAAAATCAGATACGGAATGCTCCACTGTTCATAATATTATTGGGAAGGAACATGATGTTAATGTAATACATACGAATTTTCTAGATGTAAGTGATGATTTTATCTGCCCATCATCAGAAAATATTCAGATCCCTCCTATTTTGTTGAATCTGTCGGTAACTGACACTTAATTGATTATGCCTTTAGGTGCAGAAAATGTTACTGAACTGCAACCATCCAGGTTTAAGGAATGCACTTATTTGGAAGGTAATGTTGCTATAGAAAAAAATATTTGCATATAATTTTCAAAAAAAAATAATAAACTTGATCCTTTCTACTTTCCTTCTTTTTTACGAAACCGAATTAATAAATATATTAATAATACGTGCAACATCATAATAAAATACACTAAATATTTGAAAATGGTACCATTAAAATTTTTGCAATTTGTAAACATAAAAATTGTAAAAAATTTAGAATAGTTGTAGATAAATCCCTCGACAAATGTTTACTTTCTGTATACAGTTCTTCGAAGAATTTTTGTTATAAACAGCCGCTAACTTCTTATGTTAAAGGTCTTGACAGGAACTTAATAAAACAGAAAATCCTAGGGAAAAAGCCTTCCATGTATAGAAATGAAAGTATTCATGTTTCTGATAGAAAGTCAAAAAATTGATAACTTGCCAATAATATATTTTGACGCAACAGGGTCTGTAGTGCGCAAACCTTTCAAAAGGGCAAAGCAAATATATTTATATTCTGCTGTAATTCCTATAAAAGAAACAAAGAGAATAATATATTTGAAATGATATTAGCTAATCATTTCGCAAAGTCGATATTTAAAATTATATATAATTTTAGAGTTTTCTGTGAAGAAAATGAAAAATGGCCAATATGTGGAGTGGAGTGGTTACTGATTTCAGTTTTGCTAACATTCATGCAATTTTCAAGGTTTGCAATAGAATGGAATTTATAGAATATTTACAGTTATCATATCGTATCGCCGTTGGGCAAGAAAAAAACTCACCGTCTTTGATAACCATCCATTTATGTTGTGCACACTTCATGAAAATAGTATCAAAAGACGCCAACCTTCATTTTAAAGACTTTAATATAGCCATATTAATGAAAGATCTGATAGCGCAATGTGTATGTCTTAAAAGCATAAACAGTATATTGGAATGGTTACTTAATGTATTTGTAATACTCACTTCTTCTTATTGCAATGACGACGTTAGAAATGCGTATGACAACCTAACTACTAAATATTTATCAGAGAAAAAATTATATAATGAAGAATGTTTCTTTAATGTTATAGATGCTGAAACTAAACAATTTGATCAAAATGTAGTCATGTATCGAGCAAGTCCGTTTTACCAACATTTTCAAGCATTAATTCGTAATGTATAGATTGTGGAACACGGAGTCAAAAATCCTTACTTCAATAGTGACTTCTTCAATCTCATTTTAACAAAATACATGCCTTATTGTTCTTTATGAACAGGTTTAATGATTAAGGAATGTTACAATACAAACAGATTTAGTAACTGTTATGTTGAGAATTATTTTAATAATTTAAAAACAATGATATTAAATAAGGAGAAAAATTTAAAACCATCCAGATTCATTCGGAAATGTCGTATGAATGTATTAGACGCATATAGAGAGGTTCAATTAAAAAATCCAAAAAGTTGCCAAACGAGGCAACGTAAAATAATTGACCCAACAGATGAACGAATATCGAAGGAGACATGGAAAAGGGGTGGTAAGAAGAAGCAAACACATTTCTCCGGAAGATTTTTGCGAAAAGCTGAAGAAGTTTTGTCTGTTCCGTTAAAAAATTAAAAAATAAAGGATGGGGATGACATTTTTGATATAGAAAATTGTACCTATTGTGGTGCAGGTAGACTCAATGAAACAGCACAATGGGTACAATGTGATTCTTGTAAACGTTGGATCCATAAAAAATGTGAAAGCGACAAAAGTTATACCGACATATTTGTTTGTAAGCTATACGTAAACCATCGCCCAGAGATAAACTCGATACAATAGATAACAACGAATATTTGAGAACCGAATGCGCCAAATTTATTAATCAAATTAAAGGCATCAATCAAACGGAACGGATCATTATCGAACAAATTACAACAAATAAAACAGATATAGAAGCATTAAATACAGAGGCTCAAAAACGATTGGTGGCCTTGAATTTTGGCAAAATTTGTAATGCTAAAACTCACGGGGTAAAATTAGCTTTATCAAAACACGAAAAACATTGTTCTCTAACTCCTACAGTAAAATATCGAATCGATGCCAAAGAAAACGCTTAAGAGAAATATAAAAGAATAAGTAATTGCACTTTTCATAAAGCAGGTTTACTTATACATAAAGATTTTCCTTTTTTAGCTGGTGTTCCTAATAATAGTCTTCTCAATCACGATGGCCTTTTGCACGTTATAGATCCTGTAAAAGAAAAGGGTAATGCTGTAAAAAATATCAAATGTCATTATTTAGATTCCGACGGGAAACTTAAATTAAACCTTGATTATTACTATCAGATTCAGGGGGTTCTTGAAATTGCAGATCGATCATGGTGCGACCTTTTAATTTGCGCTAATGGCGATCTAAATATTCAGAAAATAATACGAAATACTTACTTTTGGAATAATATGGTACGCAAATTAAATGAATTTTACTATTGGTATTATTTACCATCCCTACTAATGCCTAACATGAAAATTTCAATAGAAGACAGAAAATGGACAACCACAGATTCAGAGGAAATGCTACCAAATGGATTAGTAAGAGATCCTAATTATTATAAGACTTCTAGTAGCAGAGACTATATCGTTGTAATATTAAATAAGCACAATTGTAGTATTAAAGAAGTTAGGCAAAGTGATTTTGAGTCACTTTCAGCAAATAACTTGTTGACTGGTTTCCTTATTTCTACTGTGTTTAATATTTTAAATGAGGGAAATGATAATATTCAAATAATTGAAGAAATAATTTCTACAAGAATATTTTCTGAATTTGCATACAGTGAATATTTCTTAGGGAAGGTAAATATTAAAATCGGCAGACTGGCTATGCCAGTAATTGTAAATGGTTGCCACTTTTGTCTGGTTATAGTAGAGTTTAATGAACAAACTTTCCCTTTTATAGATCCTATGGAAAGCAGCAGAACGAAGACTGAAATTTATTTAAAAACATTTATAGTGTTTATCAGAAATTATAACAAATACCATGGAACAAGCCTTGATTGCTCGACACTGTAATTTGTCACCAACATATTTTACAAACAGATGGTTACAACTGCGGGCCACTAATAATATACTTTTTTGAAAATTTTATTAAACATAATTCTTTAAATAATATGCAGGGTATGAAAACTTATTGAGAAAATATTCAGTACCTAATATTAAACAAATCTGACAATATGAAGGACTTATGCATTATTTGCGCTAAAGGATGTTCTTAAATGGACAGAGCTCAATGTGAGTATTGCCAAAGATATATTCATACTTGTTACCTAGTATTGAATGAGCACTATTTCATTAAAAACAAAATGTGCGAAATCTATCGTCTCTACTGATGCACACTTAATATATGTTAACCATTAATTTCCGTCACAGTGGCCATTCTATCGTCAAACTTTCTTTTACCCAGTTTAGGACGTCTAACTCTAGTGTGACCATATTAAAATAAAAAAATATAATACAATTTTACCACCACAATTCAACCTGTTAGTACATTTAGTTAGTTCAGAACTCGTATTTCTACATTAACTTCCTTTTCCATTTTAAGCCCTTTCACGGCATGCACACTAACGGCACTGGTACCACAGGGTAGAGGACAATATTGATATCCTACTCACCAAGTTTCATCCTGTTAGCTTGATTAGTTTCGTAACTAGTATTTCTACCCTAAACTACATTCTCGTTTTCAGCCATCTGAAGCTCAGGTAGAGACAACATTGCTATCCTACTCACCAAGTTTCATCCTGTTAGTATGATTAGTTTCGTAACTAGTATTTCTATCCTCAACTACTTTCTCGTTTTCAGCCCTCTGACAACTTGCACGCTAACGGCACTGGTCTCATAGGATAGAGCACAATATTGCTATCCTACTCACCAAGTTTCATCCTGTTAGTATGATTAGTTTCATAACTAGTATTTCTACCTTCAACTACTTTCCCGTTTTCAGCCCTCTGACGGCTTGCACGCTAACTGCACTGGTCCCAAAGAGTAGAGAACAATATTGCTTTCCTACTCACCAAGTTTCATCCTGTTAGTATGATTAGTTTCGTAACTAATATTTCTACCTTAAACTACTTTCCCGTTTTCAGCCCTCTGACGGCTTGCACACTAACGGCAGTGGTACCAAAGGGTAGAGGACAACATTGCTATCCTACTCACCAAGTTTCATCCTGATAGTATGATTAGTTTCGTAACTAGTATTTCTACCCTCAATTACTTTCTCGTTTTCAGCTCTCTGACGGCTTGCACGCTAACGGCACTGGTCCCAAAGAGTAGAGAACAATATTGCTTTCCTACTCACCAAGTTTCATCCTGTTAGTATGATTAGTTTTGTAACTAGTATTTCTACCCTCAACTGCTTTCTCGTTTTTAGCCCTCTGACGGCTTGCACGCTAACGACACTGGTCCCAAAGAGTACAGAACAATATTGCTTTCCTACTCCCCAAGTTTCATCCTGTTAGTATGATTAGTTTCGTAACTAGTATTTCCATCCTCAACTACTTTCTCGTTTTCAGCCCTCTGACGGCTTGCACACTAACGGCACTGGTCCCAAATAGTAGAGAACAATATTGCTATCCTACTCACCAAGTTTCATCCTGTTAGTATGATTAGTTTCGTAACTAGTATTTCTACCCTCAACTGCTTTCTCGTTTTTAGCCCTCTGACGACTTGCACGCTAACGGCACTGGTCTCATAGAAGAGCACAATATTGCTATCCTACTCACCAAGTTTCATCCTGTTAGTACGATTAGTTTCGTAACTAGTATTTCTACCCTCAACTACTTTCTCGTTTTCAGCCCTCTGACGGTTTGCACGCTAACGCCACTGGACCCAAAGAGTAGAGAACAATATTGCTTTCCTACTCACCAAGTTTCATCCTGTTAGTATGATTAGTTTCGTAGCTAGTATTTCTACCCTCAACTACTTTCTCGTTTTCAGCCCTCTGACGGCTTGCATGCTAACGGCACTGGTCCCAAAGAGTAGAGAACAATGTTGCTTTCCTACTTACCAAGTTTCATCTGTTAGCATGATTAGTTTCGTAACTAATATTTCCATCCTCAACTACTTTCTCGTTTTCAGCCCTCTGACGGCTTGCACGCTAACGGCAGTGGTACCAAAGGGTAGAGAACAACATTGCTATCCTACTCACCAAGTTTCATCCTGGTAGTATGATTAGTTTCGTAACTAGTATTTCAAAATTTAGGTTTTTTTTCAACAAACTGCTTTAAAATTGTAAGATAAAAGAGAAGTAAAAATGCTCAAGTCGATTCGTAACAGTGATATGGGAAAAATTAAAACAAAAAGGGGAAATTAAATTGAAAAACCACAATGTGTTTTGACTATAACATCAACATGGGAGGTTGGACAAGATAGACATGCTGCTGAGTTCAACTGAGAGTTGTATTGTGGGAACCGTATTAATTCGCTGTCGGTACAGCGCAGGAATCGTAAAAATACGCATAGCGTGCCAGCACCTGCAGACGCAGTAAAAGGGTTAAACAAGTATTAACTTTTTTACAGGACATTTTACCAGAAACTATTGAGGTAGTAATATCCCGAAAAATAAAGGTAAATAAGGGTAAATATTCCCAGGAATTAAGAAGATTTGCACTTACACTGCAGTTTTATTCTTGTAAAGCATATAATTATGTTAAGCGCCACTGGCAAAACCTGCTTCTTCATCCAGCAACATTAAAAGAATGGTATAACGTAGTAGGGGGCTGGCTTTACAAATTAATCACTTTTAGCCATGAGCATTCGAGCTAGACAAAAACAACATAACTTATAGACGAGATGTGCATAAGACAACAACTAATCGACATTTATCGGAGGAGTGATATATTTAGGCACAACTAGAAGCTGCGATCAACAAAGTGATAATATTCCCTTAGCAAAATATGCGTTAGTATTAGTAATTTGCGAGGCACTGAATGATAATTGGGAAATTCCAATAGCACATTTTTTAATCAATTTATTATCTGGAGAAGAACGAGCAAATTTAATAAGAAATACTTTTGAATTGTTAAATGAAATAAATGTGAAATTACCTCTTTTCATTTGGCATGGTGCCCGTTGTAACATCAATATGTTCAACAATTTAGGGGCCAATATAGGATATTGTTCTAAATTGAAGCCATATTATGAAATCGAATATTTTTCTGGACCTTTGTCATATGATTAAGTTAATAGAAATACATTAGGCGATAAAAAAATAATACAACTAGAGGTCATAACTGGCAACATATTATAAATTTGAAATGAATATCAAAAGCATCAAGATTTTAAGTAACTACTGCTAAACAATTAACACCAAAACACAAAAATTTGTCTGATAACAGAATAAATGTGCATCTTGTTATGCACACATTGAGCGAGAGTGTCAGTAAAAACCTTTAAAATTATTATGCTCAAACGATATTGAAGTAAAACATAAATTTTGTGAATGTAAGGCAACATCTGAATTTTGTTTAAATTTTAATAATATGGCTGGATTTACTAAATTGTAAAAATAAATTTTCTAGAAAGGAGTATAATATTCCGCTATTAGACAGTAATTACGATATTTTAAAAACTTTTGCATTACAGTATGAATTATATATTAAGTTATTTATAGATCGTACCTATATCTATTCATAATTCCAATAGAAATAGCGGTTGTTTAGGAATAATTATAAATATGCAAAAAAAAAACTGAATTTTGATTACCTATATTTTATTATATAAATTATGCCAGAATTGAAAGAGGTAGAGACGGGTAATTGTTTATTTGATATAGAGATTTTACATATGTCTTCTTCAAAACAAAAATTTACCGACCTATTAGAAAATTCATATAATTTGAATGGACAGCAAACGGACGTTGCGCATAATTATATTAGGTTTTGGTGGTCATTAAATTCATTTACTGAAAATATTGTAAATTATAGCCAGGTATATCGCTAGAAAAACAGAAAAATAGATAGATTGCCAAGTTTGTTTAGAACATTTAAGTTGCATAAATATGCCTGAATTTTCAAAATTTAAAAATAAGGCAACGTAGCAGCACCATCTAATAATGTATACAAACTATGTATTATTGCAGAAAAGATAATACGACAAAATTCTGCAGAAATTACACTTTAATTTCTAAAAATCAATTAATTGGACATGTTAAATCACAAACTATTTTAGATAATCATATTATTCAATTAAGTAAAATGCTAATTAACATGTACGTAAATATTCGTTTTTTCCATTCAGCAAAATTACTATCAACTAAACAAAATTATCATAGTCAGAAGTATGAAAAAATGTTATTTTCAGAATCAAATTTTAATTCTTAACACTATTCATAGAGTGACCAGATGTCCTCTTTTTATGTGTTGCACTTAATATCCTCTTTTTTTATACATAGTCCTCATTTGCCCTGTTTTTCAGTCTGTCATCGGTATCTGTTATCTTTTTTATTTTGTGATGAACATTCTTTTGCAATTTGTCAACTAAGTTTAAGAAATTCAAAATTTACTGAATTGCTTATTTCATATTGAACTAGATAGCGTCATTTTTGCGCTTAACAGTCATTTATATAAAGTAATCAAATAGATGGAGATGGTTGTCAAGCCAAGCTAGGAAGATATAAGTATGGATATTTAAATCATTTTTAGCTACCAAAAATATTTTAATTGATAAATTGAAAATACATGGACCAAGTTCCTAATCCCCTGCTACACAGAAACCTTGATAAATCCATTTTGGGAAAAAGTAATATCTGAGAAATTGGTTGAAGATGTATACTTAAGCCAAGAACAAATTTCTTAATTTTTTAAAATGCTAGTAATTTTATGCAATTTCACTCCGTACGGTCTCAGAGCGAGAGAACTGCGCCGATCAGCGCATGTAGGAAACCTGCTTCCACTGTGTTTGTAACTTTCTTACTTTATTTGTCTTTGAAGAAATCCGTTATGTTTTAATATATGTCAGTATGTCCAAGTGGCGGTTTGTTAGAGGAGGCAGGGGAGGCTAAGCCTCCTCTGTGTTGTTTGCGGCATTGCCAAAAAATGTCTTTAATTTATTTTCATTTTACATTACGTAAGTACCTACCTATATCATATTTTTATATTTATTTTGTTATAAATTTATTTTCACATGCAATTAATTATTAATTAAGATCTCAAGTCAGCAAATAAATACGTGATTTTTGAATGTGCTTGAAATTTCGCGCTCTCCGAATACGTAGCCCATGCCAACGGAGCTGCTGGCAGCTAAGCGCGGTAAGCCTCCAGCGTATTCATATATGTATCTAACAATGCGCGATCTTGAACGATAGGGATAGCGTCATTACACACGCAAATAAATCTCAGCACAGGCCATTAACTATTTCTTTTTAACATGAAAGTTTTTTAATAGAGCCATCCTTTTTCCACCACCACGCGATCGCCCGTCGCGAAACCTCGGCACTCTCGGTAGTAATCGGAAATAGAGCAATTCAAACAAAACAAAAACATTGACCATTTGTTATTTGTCTTGTCATTTGTCATCTATGATCTGTAATTGCGCGAGTTTCTGTGATTAATGGGTGTTTTTTGTGTAATTTAAAAGTGTTTCTTAAGAATTTGTGTTTGATAAGCAATCTTTTACATTTTACTGGTACGTATTTAAAACTTTATTTAAAAAATGAGGCTAAAAATTACAATAACATCAACAGTGGACATTGTAGATTATTTACTATTAAAAAGATTTCATACTTTCAGTTACGATGAGAAGCTTATAATTAAACAAAAATCTAAACCTATACCCTCTTTAGTTGTAGTAGGTGAGAAACAAAATAGGGGATTTAACAATAATAATTATAAAAAAATTACTGGTTAACCGCATCAACTATTAGAAATAGATTATACTGCAATGTTTGTTATTTACTAATGATAATTTATCAGTTTGGGGTAGGGTGGGTTTTAATAATTTGTAAAATATAACGTAAGGTCTCGAAAGACATGAAATCTCAGGAACATCTTTCATCACGTATTAAATTTGAAATGCTGGGTAAACTTAACATAGTAAATGCTTTAGATTCTGCTCACAAAATAGAAATACTTACAAAATTATAATGAGAAGGCCCGTGAAAATAGAAATATTTTACATAGATTAATCGATGTAGTAATATTTTTATCGCCTTAAGAAATTTATGTTCGTGGTAATGATGAAAACGCGGATTCTTCTATGGCTACCTACGGCTGTTAGGACTACCGGCGAACAACCCACTTATAAAAATTTAACGCACCCATGGCACTACCTTAAGGGTGGTGAAAAAATATGCCAGTGTGATTATAAAACGATAGTTTGAGGTTTTTCACTTAAAGCCTCCTTTACTGAAAACATCACGAGCCACAACTCTTTATCTGAAACAAGCCTAATATGATAATAATAAAAGTCACTAGCCATTCCAGAGAAAAAATGAAAATGTCCAGTTGATAGAAAATAAAAATATGTTCTTCTCTCTTTAACTTATAAGAAACGTGTTACACACAGCGGGCCAATCAAATTCTTAGAAACGTGATTCTAACCTAAATAAATCTAACCAAATATAATTTATATATCTTATGAGAAATATGTATGTGTAACTATGTTTTAACATAAAATTTATACACCATCAAATTTATAAACATTTCGGCTTGATATCGAGCATGATTAATGCTAAGAAGGGGTTAAACCATAAAATGTTAATGGTAAATGATAAAAGCCAACGTCAAATAACCCACTGTTAAATTTTATTATGTGCTTTCTTCTATAACAAAATAAATGTCTGAGTGTTTAAACTTACAGGTATCTATGAGTATAAATTTGCTTATAGGTTTACACAAGATCTCAATCAGTATTTTATATTTAGAATTACCTCTACTTCTGTAAAACAAATAGGAATGATGTATATTGCCAAGAGAGTATATACAAACTACAAACTCATTGCTTGGATATATTTCAGTTATAACCCAAATGGAGGTTTTCAAAAAACAAATCTACTTAATCTCACAATCGTTTATTTTTTGTACGAATTTTTGACGACTAGTTTCGGGGTCTACTACTTCCACCCCATCCTCAGATCGTTATAAGGAAGGATCTCAGCTTACAAGGATATCCTTCCTTATAATCCTCGATAAATTTGTTTAGTTTATGGAGAACTAAATAATCTAATCTAAAAATCCCTAGGTGACGCATATAGTTTTCCCTATTTTTTTGCATATTGTAAAATTATTCTATTACAACAGTTTTCATCTCTGGTTATTGAGACATAAAATACTTGAAATCTCACCAGCTGCCACTGGCAAAGTATATATTTTTAAATTCAGTAAAATATATTTAATTTTGTATTTTATGTTTATTATTTTATAGAATGTCCAAAGTGATTAAAAATAATTGATACTTTAGCACAAAATGGAAATTTCATATACAGGGTGTTCGGTAATTATGCGTCAAAACTTCAGGAGGTGATTCCTCACAAGAAATTAGGGTCACGAAGTCCTATAACAATTTTTCGAAAACTCAATATTAACGGAGATACAGAGAGAGGGCGCCAAACCTCTCCACGAATATAGCTTATATACAGTCTACCGGTAGCTGGGCTCGAACCAACACCGATCTAGTCACCTCGATTCAAGTACTGACGCCTTAAACCGCGCGACCACTGACCGACCCATGGATATGATGGATACATTAAGCAGCAAAAAAGTTGTCATTTGAAAGAAACATGATGTGTCATAAGTGGCGCCCTCTACTAGTGACGTCAAAATTAGAAACATGTTTGAATTTCTCGTCCGCAAAAACCTCCGATTTACAAATTTTATGTAAATATTTGGATTTCTTAAAAAGTTATTTACTAATATCGAAAATAAAATTTTAACTTTAACAGACTGTAGCTCCGTTCATATTGAGTTTTCGAAAAATTGTTATAGGACTTTGTGACCCTAATTTTTTGTGAGGAATCACCTCCTGAAGTCTTGACGCATAATTTCCGGACACCCTGTATAACACCAATTCGGTTTATAATAAGGGTGACCTAGTCTCTAGAATATCAAATAATTTAAAACGGGCGTTCTGAAAAAAATATGAATATGAAACTTGCAAAGGATTATTTTTCAAGTTAACCATTAACACTGGTATTCGCGCGCCGGATGAAGCGCCGAGGCAACTTTCGCTGGTGAATATTTCGGCGGGCGGAGAGCCGGTGAATTTCCGAAGCGCGTGTTGCACAGTCAAGTTCCGTAATAATCTTTCGCCGAAACGTTTCTCCGCGAGCGGGCGGCCGGCAATGATTTTGCAGCGGAAAGGTAGAGTGAGGCGTTTCATATTTATTTAAACAGAAAATATTAAACGCAGAAAAACATATTGCAATTATGGCAGTCCATTAAACCCGAGAAGATAAAAAAAAACTCGTATTCGTAGTCTGTCTCCTTAGTGACGTTGAGCTTCTTGCAGTTCTTGGTTCGAAGAAGCCCCTCCGCTTCTTTGGTTGGTTTTGGACTCAGCTTTTGCTCTTGTTAATTAAAATAATTTCCCAAAAAAAGATATTCGTTCTTTCTAATTGTGTTTTATTTAACTAACAGCAGATATTTTACTAAGAACAAAACAGAGTTAGCTCAAATCTTTAACAGTGTTCTGACTTGATTAAGACTGAACTGAACTGAAGCTGAAAGTCTAAAATATATATACATGAAACATACGTAATACAAATTACTAGATTGCCTCGAGCATTAGGAATAATGAACAATAGATAATTTCTGGAATTAACATAAGGTTACTGATAATATACGGTATAAAAGATAAACTTCGACCTAGGGTTGGACTGGTTGGCTGGGTTGATCATCATTAAGAGAAGAAGCCTCATTCGGATTTTTCTTCTTTTTAAACAGTTTGATTGGGTAAGGGTAACAATTTCTGTAGTAGCATGTCATTCCAATATAGGTGATAGCACAAATCAGAAAACAAATAATAATAAGAAGCCAGGTAGGTATGGGATGATTTTCCTTTGGCTCCACAGGTAAAGCTATTTCATGATGATTATTCATTTTCTTTGCCAAATGAGAAAGCTCTTCTATATCCATGCTATTAAGTTTGATTTTATTTGATCGTCTTTTCAGCTTGGATACATCCAGTGATGGAAGTTCAATGATTGTAACAGACGAAAGATCTTCATTTTCGGAAGAAAACTGTTCCTGATTAATAGTATAATAACATTTTTCAGGAATTGTTATTAGGTAACTTCCAGGTTGAAGTTCTTGATGTTTTTCTATGGAACATCCTTCCGTAATTATTGTGTAGGAAGGTGTAGTTAACAAAATATTTTGGGGAGATATTTGATTTGCAATCATCTTTTCTACATGAACAGACACAGTAGAACAGTTTTTGGCTTCATTCTTCAAAATAATATAGACTATGCAATCTTCTTCGGCTTAAAGATGGTTATGGCAATAAAAGGTATATTCGATCTTTTCACACAGTGCTTCTTGATATTGATAGAGTTCATTTTTCTCATTAAGGATAAGATATATAAGATATGTAAGATAAGGGGGAATTATTTTATTCTGGATAGGAACAGGATACAAAAAAAATGTTTTAAACGGAGTAGTCATTAAAATTGGGCAATGAATTAAGAAAATTATTCTCTCGTCTTTATATAATAGTTGAATACCAAAAAATATATAATAACTATGTTTACTTTTGAATTGAGCAATTTGATTTAGCGAGTATAAGTCTTGCATTTTATTTATTATAATATTCAAATTTTCTATAGAGAGCAAAGTTGGATGTATTTTATTAAGAGTAGCAAATGTTATAGCATTAACAATTTGATTTAATTGGTTCTGTAATTAATTGGTTAGGCAATTAATAATTAATTCCAAAGTATTGATTTAATTTATACTATCCTGGTATTTATCGATTAAACTCTTTATAGTTAAGATGTTTGATTTGATTTGAAAAAGGCTATGATTTGTTTTTGACATAAATTCCTTTGAATAAGAAATTTCATTATTAATTTCATCTTTAAGTAAGTGATCATTATTGTTAAGGTAATTTAGTATAGTATCGATTCTTTTTCCATCCTCAGAATCAAGTGTTCCAAATAACCATTTTGATATTTTACCACCAAGATTTATCAGTCCACGTTTGTGTCGTTAGGGAAAACAGTTTCTAATAAATGATCATTTTGAAATAACAGTGATTGTGCTTGTTTTATTAGTTTATCTAACATATCAGTAAAAATTTTTTCTTTCAATAATAAAATTGACTTGTTCTTGTAAATTAGATTTAATTTTCTTCAATTCAGAAATATCTAGATTACTGACGAATGTATGTTTACTTATAATTATTTTAGAATTTTCCAAGTTCATTGGTAAAATAGCGTTGGTTAATTTTTGAATAACTGCATTGTTTAAGTTATGGATAAGGATAAACGAGAAAATGATCAATATCCTCATCTGGAAAAGGATATAAAACATTAGTAATTAAATTTTTTACGTTTCTTTAAATTATGCTTAGAATATTTTGATGTTTCAGTTTTCACCTTTAATATAATCAATTTCATAATCGTACTCCGACAAAAGTAATTTCCATCGCACAAGTTTGGAACTTGGCTCTTTTAAATTTTTAATCTGTCTTAATTTTGAAATGTCTACCAAATAAATAAGGTCTAAAGTACTTTACTGCCCAAATAATAGCTAGTAATTCTTTTTCTGTAGTTGAATAATTAATTTCATTTGGATTAAGGGTACGACTTGCATAACATATTGGTTTTCCATCCTGACTTAGTAAGGCACCAATGGCAAATTTACTTGCATCGGTTGTGAGAGTAAATATTTTTGAGAAATCAGGGTGAGTTAAAATTGGTTCGTTACAGAGTATAATTTTACATCTCTCAAATGCTTGAATAAATTCTTGGGTGTGCTCTACCTTTGTACCTTTTTTTAAACAAGCTGTAAGTGGTTTTGTAATTTTTGCCAAATTGTTTATAAATTTTCTATAAAATCCTATCATCCCTAAAAAACTTTTAATCTCTTTGTGTGTCTTAGGGATTGGAGAGTTCATGATGGCATCAATTTTGTTTGGGTTTGGCCTAATACCTTCAGCTGTAATGATATGTCCTAAAAATTCAACTTCGCTTTTCATAAATTCACTTTTATCTAATTTAAATTATGTCCCTGAAATTTTTTAAATACTTCCTTAAGATTTTGAATATGTTCATCCAATGAAGACAAAAATATAATGGCGTCATCCATATATACAACACATGTTTTATTTATTAAATCTTTTAAAACTTCATTAATCATTCTCTGGAATGTTGCTGGGGCATTTTTAAGTCTAAAGGGCATTCTTAAAAACTCGTAATGTCCATACTCCAAATTTTGCTGTTTGCTGACCACATGATGTTTTTATTAAACTTGGTTTTATAATGATGCACTGTGGGAAATATTTTTTTACTAAAACAGGGTTCATTAAAGATATATGACTACCAGAATTAATAAGAAAACGTAAAGGTCTATGAAATCCTGAAATTTCGATAAATGGCAATTTGCGTTGATCTATAATATGATTTAATTCTAAGTGATTTTCTGTCCAGAGGCTAGGTGGATAAAATTTTCTTCATCATTATTTTGTTCTTCTGTATATGGTTCCATACCTTCTTAATCTTGCGTGAGTAATTCTTCTTGTACATAACCATATGCTGCTGGATTTTCTTCAATTGCTTCAGAATACATTTCTTCATCAATGTTGTGTAATTCTTCTGCCATAAATATCGGTCTCGATTGGGGTTTAAACTGATATGGTTGAGTAGGTGTTTGCCTAAATGTTGTTGACATAGGAGTAGGTTTGTAAGTAAGTATTTGATTTTTGGGTTTCCAGACGTTGGTTGTTGATGTACTTTGTTTACCGAATACTTGTTGATTTGGGTAAAATTTTTGTGGTACTTGATTTGGAGTTATTTGAATTGGTTGACTAGGAAATATTTTCCTATTTTGTTCATGAAATCGTTGTTGTAACAGTGAATTATTATGTGAAAATGTTTGATTTAGAGTAGGTTGAATTTGAGAATATTTTTTGCTTTAATATTTGGAGATGGAATATGTTGATTTAAATTTCTCTTACCTTCATTAAAATAGAATTAAAATTTTCTTCTTCTATTACGTATTGCATTGCTATTTCTAAAAAATCTGGATTTTTAAGTCTAGCACCGGTTTGAATTTGTGGTGGAAGATATTTTAAAAATGTTACAAAATTAATTTTTCAATATTAGAAATTTGAGTAATTTTTTGTACATGGTCCATTGAATTATCATTATTAATAGACGAAAAAAATTAAACTTCTAGTATATTGACAACGAATACCAAAATTATAAGGACTTTCTTTAGGATTTGGTTTCAAACTGTGAAGTTCATGAAGTAAACAAGTAAATGACCTTTGATCAGTAAAGCAAATTTTCAAAATTTCTTTTATTTTATCCCAAGTGTCTAATTCAATTCTACTTGAAATTACAGTTAATGCTTTGCCTCGTAGTTTGACAATTATACCTCTAAAAATTAATTTCTTTATAAATTCAGATTCGTTAGCATACTGTACAAATGTTTCATCACAAGCTCCAATAAAATTATTTAATTCACATGGGTTTCCACTAAAATTTGGAATAATATCTAAAAATAATTTTAATTGGATAATTTATTTCACGAGCCATATTGTCACTATTATTTCTTTTAGATTTTTCGTATTCTAATCTAATCGCAGATAAATCTTGGATAACACTATCTAAATCTGAATCAGAATCTTCAGAATTAATACTTCTACTAGCTCTAGTTTGTTGCCTAAAGTTTTTGTTTGCTTTTGACGTTTCTTTAATATTCCTAAACATTAACCATTTGTTGAGAGAATAATTTTTATTTCCAAACAATAAAAAAATAAGTATTATTTTTTAATGTTATTTCATACAAAAAATATATGAAAAGTTGGGGTGAGAGGGAAAAATGAATTATGAGAAAAAATGACTAATCTTGTTTGTTTGCAGTTTTGCTTTGTGTGATTGCTTGATTTTGTTGTTTTTTCTTCTTTCTTTCTTTCTAAACCTGCCCAGGGTCCTCCAGTAGGTTGCTAGCCAATTTTCTGGATTTGTGTCCTAGAAGATGGCCCCCGTATATCGACAAGGAATATTCAGTTCTCTTCTCGAAACACACTTAACTTGCTGTAGTCCTGTCAGTAGAAAAAACACTTTCCAAAAAAGCACTATGTCTTCTTCTAAACGGCTCATGTCTATGTAACAGGTCAAATGCTGACTGAATGACGCACGCGTGGTATACTATTAGGAGTGAAGGCTCGAATGCGATCTCTCGCTAATAAGTGACTTGCAGGAGTTACAATATCACATTTCATAGACGATCTCTCCCCAAATGACAGATGCGCAGTTGAACTATTTCATGAAATTTCTAGCACGGCGACTGGAGTATGTCAAGACATACTTCGAGACGCGCCAGTTTAATTCCCACATCCGAAATAATTAAGACAATGAAAATATTTCAATTAAATGCAGAAATTAATGAAATATATGACGTGGATGTATTACTACAAGGTGGTAGGATACATAAAAGGTATATTAGAGACGTTCAAAATCCAATTAAGTTTTATAATAACAAAGAGTTTAGACGGAGATATAGGTTTAGCAAACATGTAGTGCAAGAGAATTTAATGATACCTATACAGCAAGAGTATAAATTTTTATTTTTTTAAATGTGCTTTAAATTATATTTTAAATTTTTTTTTATGTAGCTTACTTGTGCAGATCTTAGAAGTTTGTCGCAACCAATTATATCTAGAATAATTAAAAAAGTTACCCGAATTTTGGCTTTTGAAGCTCGCAATGAAATTTAAATCCCCCAACACTTGCAGCGAAACAACGTATGTATGAACAGTTCTATGAAATTGAACACTTTCCTGGAGTTATTGGCTGCATAGATTGCACGCATATCCCTATAAAAAATCCTGGCGGACCCATTGCAGAAATATACAGAAATAGAAAACGCACATTTAGTATAAATGTGCAAGTAGTTGCAGGGCCGGACTTAAAAATAATGGATGTTGTTGCAAGATGACCCGGCAGAGAACATGACAGTATGATATTAAATAACACTGCTTTAAAAGCAAGATTTGAAGCGGGACAGTTCTACCGATATCTCTTAGGTGATAGTGGATATCCATGTTTATCATATCTTATGACGCCTCTACTGCATCCGGGTAACGATGCTGAAATTCGGTATAATGCAAGTCAAATTAAAACTAGAAATATAGTGGAGAGACTGTTTGGAATATGGAAAATAAGGTTTCCATGTTTAGTTAAGTGTTTAGGAAATAAATTAGAAACAGTGTGTACCATAATAGTAGCTTGTGCAGTTTTGCATAATAAAGGCATTGATTTTCGACATGATCTGGAAGATGTGCTTATCAATGAGGATTATTATAATATACAGAATGATGTACATGATGAGCCATTTATAAGAGCAAATGCACAAGGTTATGGTATTCGTCGTGCATTAACCGCTCAGCATTTCGCATAAATAATTAAATACATAATACAAGATAATTTAGTTATCAATACTTTACATTTCAGTACTTACCAATTATTAATGATAAATTTGATTTTAATTTTTGATTGATATTTTTATTTCTTTTTCTTGCTTTTTCCTGTAGTGAATAAATTGTTTTAAATTTATATAATTACTTACTGATCACACAAAAATATAAACAATGTATAATATATAAGTATATCTATTAAAATAATATTTTTTTAAATAAACATATTTCTAGTAAATAATAACAAATAACAACCACAAACTCGACTTTTTTATTTAACAGTTATTTTTATATTGTTGCGTTTCCAGTCTCGCCCGTTTTAATTCTTCATCTTTAATTAAAAGTTCTGTTTCCCCAATTTTTTTTCTTATTTCTGCTTCTACTTTTTTCTCGTTCGCTTCATCCATGAGAATTTTATGCAGATTGAGTTGCTGTTGTTTTTCTATCCTGGCGTTTTCTATACGCTCATTAAGGAGTATATTCAGTTGATTATCACACTTTCGAGTTAGTTTTCTTGCTTTCGCAAGTTCTCCGCTCTGTCTTTTTTCTTCTATTTCACATGCGGTTTCTTTATTTTCTTTTTTGGATGTACTTGCATCAGAGACTGCGCTTTGATTTGTTGATAACAATGTTTGTGGAAAGTTTGGTAAATCTAAAAATATGATACAAATGGTAAGTATCTATTTGTCCTTATATGGATTCCTACATTTAAATTATGTATACAGTTACATAACAGTCGGTTAAAACACCTGATTAAACTTTTATGTGTAAAAAAAATGCTGAAATATAACAACGTTACTGCATTATTATTATAACTTTAACTTCCTATATCCCAGGAAGTATTAAATATTGTTCACCAGTGATTAAGAAAAAAAAAATATTACTACAGCATCTACTGATAAAATATTAACCATTTTTTACGACCCTGTAGGTATTTCGTCATGCATATTGTAAATAGTTGACAAAGTTTCTTTTATCATTTCAACATTCTGTACATTGTGACCCATTTAAAATGGAAACAGGTATGTAAAAATGATATTTATTATCCGATATTTTTCATTTTTTTAAAGACGGAACAGTAAAAATTTTATATTAAAATTTGATTTCTATTTTCAACGCCTACTTCGAATTTTTTTCACTGTCAAATTTTACATTTTACATGATTTTGTTTTCAAATCTAACTACGGCACTGGATTCAGCACAATTATTGTTACCAAATCTGGTAAATAAATATTAATGTGATTAATTATAAACGGAAAATTAATTCGTCACTTTAATAAATTTTTCATAACCAACATTTTTTTTTCAAAATTATTATAAACGTAGTTAATAAAATGTCTTTATTAGAATTTTTATAAATAAACATTAATATTTATTTACCAAATTTCGTATATAATCGTTTTAGGCCAAACTGAATCCAGATTTGAAGAAAAAAATCGAGTAGATCTTGAAACTAGAACATATATTTTAATATCCTGCATCAGAATAGAGGTTATATGGCTCTCTCTCTTAAAAAAAAACCGAACTAAATCGGATAATAAATACTATTTTTGCAGAGCTGCTTTCATTTGAAATGGGTCACACTGTATAATACAGAACTCATTTATACTTTCACTTTTTATTGAAATCAATTTTTTCTTTTCATTTGATTCATTGAAACATTATTTTTTATTAATCTATTTGAAGAAATGATCTACTCATTGACAAACTATTGAGATATTTTACAAATCAAATTAAACAAAGGCTGTTATGTTACGTAATTAAAAAAGTAAATATAGTAGATACCTTTTTTGTTTTCTATATCGGCTTCAAATATTCCATCTGTATCGAACGGATTTGCAACATATTCTATTAAATGTGGTACCACTTCATCAACCCAATAATGTGTAAAGAATTTCTTTACTTTTTCGCGAAGAATTATATTTTATTTGGATAAATCACACAATACTTTTTAAGCGGTCCCTTATTTCACTTTGCACTTGCTTTACAACAGTACTGACAATGGTTTGGATTAATTCTTTTTTTTGCGATAGCAATTCACTAACAGTAGCAACTAAAATATCTTTGATATGCAGTCTGCTGTCTTGAGAAATGCATCTTGAGGACACTTGAAAAAAAAACTTGTTTCCGTCTTTGTACAATACTTTATGGAGTAGAGTTGCAGAACGAGTTTTAACATGCCTATTCAAAATACGCCATATTTATTTGTTATATATTAAGATCTCTTAATATTCTCCACAGTAATCTAGAATTATTGTCAATTCTACAATTATTAATCGAAACTTTTAAATAACTTCTTTTTTCTTCAATGTTGTTGGTTTAGTTCCTAAGCTGTTCAGATAATTTCACCGCTTATCAGTTTTATCCTGTTTAAACTTTCTAAAAACATTACATTATTATCATTTAACCAAGAAGGTTTTTTTTACAATATTCTTAATAGGCGCTGAGGTATCAAAAATTTGCAACAATTCACTTAATAATGGTTTATCTGATGGCATGTCATAATGACAATGTTATGTCATGGTACTAAGTACCATAATGAAATTCTATATGAAAAACGTGATGGAGAGGTCAAAAAAGCTTATTCAAAATGCATAACTATGTACAAAACTATTTATTATAAATGGTAAAAGAGCAATTACTACAATTTGCAATATTAATTCCAATGGATTCTAGAGTTTTTACATCAGTAGTTGATGCTTTTTGGTAAACTTGTAACCCTGTTTGGTTGTTGGCACCAAAAATTGCTTCTGATATTTTTTTCTTTTCCTCTTTCGAATTTTCGATGTAACCTTCAGCAACAGTATTGCTTTTCCATCAGTCATGGCGTTTCACGGTACACAGATCAGCTTCAGAATCGACCATAAATGAAGCAGACGATCGCCGAAAACAATCTCCGGTGTGAATTCCGACGGGTTGTTTCGTGCATTTCTTATTTTTATAACTGACAAAAACACGGTCAATAGTTTGTGTTGCAAGGTCGTATTTTCACATATTGTCTGACAAGTTCAACCAAAATATTCAATCCTGGGATATTCCCCGATGTTACAAAAAATTCTCGCATTACCTTTGTTTTTGTATTCGGTAAAGTAATTCTAAAATCCTTCATCTATCACATGTTCAACAAGCATATCCTCTCTTCTGCATGCTCCACTTAGTCCAATTATTAGCATAGCAACTTTTTTAAATAAACATGTATCATCAGATGCTTCCGTTAAAAAGTTTGTGACATCTTGTTTAGTAAAAATTTTGGATTTTTTAGGTCTGTAACCTTCTGATTTACGTTTTAACAGTGCAACCAGCTGTAGGTACTTACTAATATCGACGTTTTTTCTTGTTAATAAAATACTTCTTATCATGGAATAATACGACCAGAGAGAAGATGGTTTTCTTTGCTTCGATAAGCATTCAAAGTAAGCCAACAATACTTTTTCATGAGAGATATTCTTGATTTTCTTTGTAGAACACCATTCTTCGCACCGATTAAAAGCTATTTCATATACACTCCTTGATTTTTCCGGCAAAAGGGAGTCCACGATAATTTGCGTCATTTCTTCCAAATCAGAAGATAAACTACCAGTTTCAGAATCACTCATTATTATTTAAATTATATTCAATTCTACGTGACTATTGTGTTTGACAGCAGATCAATAAAATATTGCCGTTACAACCTGACGTTGTCAAGGAAATGGCAAAGCACAGCTCACTCACTAACCTACTAATATTCTAAACTTTACATATACCGGGTGTTCCCTCTAAGACTTTCAGTGCGAATATCTCAGAAACCATCATAGCCAGTGCGACGAAATTTGGTATACAGACACTAGATGGCGCGTAGAATCTGATGATAACATCAATTTTTATACAGGGTGTTCCATTTTCCAAGAAATCGATTTAATTTTGATTTTTTGGTTGTCAGCCCTGCTAAAACTTATGTTTAAATTGAAATATACTTAATTATGAACACATTCTGATAAATAAACATTCAAAAATTTCAAAATTTAACATAAAAAAACGCCTCCAAAAAGTACCCAAATTTCATTGTTTTGTCATGTAAAATGTGTATAGCCTTGAGCCAGACTTACACAGAAGAAACTAACATCGGTGAACGTCAGAACTATGAATTGTCATTGAATTGTCAAATATTAATGGCATGAAGTATTTTATTTTACATAAATAACGCTAAATAATGGATTTAATGCAATTTACGTATGCACAATGGTGTTATTGAGACTTGTCGATAAAAATTTAGACTTGAGTTGAGGCTTTTAGAGCATTGTGGTCGCCGTGCCGGCGCAGTCTACCGCTACAACTAGAGTTACAGCGTGAAGATTGTGTTTAATATCTGTGAAAATTTTTAAATTATTCCATTATAATGTAATAAAACTTCAGTAAATTGTTTTTTTTATGTTACTACAGTGTACAATAATAATTAGGTACACGTATTTTTTATGACAAAATAATTTACAAAATTGTGTAAGTACTTAAAGAATATCCCTGTTTTCCAACTGCTGTAATAATTATTGATTACTTATTTAGCAACAAATAAATTCAAACAAAACCATTTCCAAAACTTTTAATTATAATGTGAACGTGTTTGTCGTTGAAAGTCAGATCTGAACCTACCCTAGCCCCACAAAAGAAAATATTACGAAAGCATAACCTAGAAATGATTGATTCTTGTATCCACATATTTCAGCACTGTACTTATGTTTAAGAAGAACTCTACATCTGTAAAATAGTAAACAATGAACTACAATTTCTGTATTTCATGATACAGAACTGAAATAAAGCAACTGGTTTTTGCTAGGAAGAATCACCTGCAAATGTACTATACCCAGTAGGTAGGTACCTATCAAATAGTCGTTTAAAGCTAGATAATAATTTGTAATTGTTGTTGTAATTGTTTTTATCTTTCAGTTATGTGTGTGCAGTGCCACAAATTACATTAAAACAGACACCAGAAAGAATAAGCGAAAAATATTACGGACATTTTCTTGGAAATAATTCTAAACATGGATAATATTATAAACAAGTCTGTAACTCACATTCTTTGAAGAGTATTCTATAAGACATTAAATTCAGTTGTCTGTCGTGGGTTTTAAAATTTCTAAACGAATAAAATTAAGAAAAATAAACTAATATCATAATTCTATGTACAGTATGAAAACATCTTGTTAGAATATCTTTAAAATGTTGAAAGCTAACTGTTGTTACAACATATACACAACATAACATAATAAGGTAGGTATTGAACGATGAAATGGCAAGATTTGTTTCTAATCGTACATGCATGTACATTCCTCAGATTGAACGTTGCTCTGTAAATGAAATTAGAATACAGAATAAGTGTTTAATATAAAATCAGATGTAATAATGTAGATACTTAATGTAATTTTATTTTATTGTTAATAAATTAAAGTCTGTATTTGTTGTTTTTTATTCTACTCAAATTATTAAACAGAAATGTTTCAGAAATAATATAAAATTAATTAATACTTAAAGATGAAGGATCAAGTTATTCAATTTAGTTACTAATTAAAAAATAAGCCACAATGTAGGTACGTATTACTTTTTAATTAAAATTATGCTGGTTACAACTGAATCATATAATAAAATATAAAAAATCACTCCTTTAATCTTTTTTGAAAATTTTATTTTGTAAAATAATGTCCAATGTGAGTTAGGGGACTTCTTTATATTATACATCATTCTATGTATAAAATTAATTCTAACAAAATATCTGCGATATTTTTCCTTCATTCTGTTTGGTGTCCTATTTTACAAATCGTTTTGTTTCAATGTAATTTGTGGCACTACACACATACCTGAAAGAAAAAAACAATAATTACAAATTACTGTCTAGCTTTAAATGAATTCTTGATTAATTAACAATAAAATAAATTTACATTATTACATCTGATTTTATATTAAACACTTATTCTGTATTCTAATTTCATTTACAGAACAACGTTCAATCTGAGGAATGTACATGCATGTACGATTAGAAACAAATCTTGCCGTTTCATCGTTCAATACCTACCTTATTATGTTATGTTGTGTATATGTTGTAACAACAGTTAGCTTTCAACATTTTAAAGATATTCTAACAAGATGTTTTCATACTGTACATAGAATTATGAAATTAGTTTATTTTTCTTAATTTTATTCGTTTAGAAATTTTAAAACCCACGACAGACAACTGAATTTAATGTCTTATAGAATACTCTTCAAAGAATGTGAGTTACAGACTTGTTTATAATATTATCCATGTTTAGAATTATTTCCAAGAAAATGTCCGTAATATTTTTCGCTTATTCTTTCTGGTGTCAGTTTTAATGTAATTTGTGGCACTGCACACACATAACTGAAAGATAAAAACAATTACAACAAGAATTACAAATTATTATCTAGCTTTAAACGACTATTTGATAGGTACCTACCTACTGGGTATAGTACATTTGCAGGTGATTCTTCCTAGCAAAAACCAGTTGCTTTATTTCAGTTCTGTATCATGAAATACAGAAATTGTAGTTCATTGTTTACTATTTTACAGATGTAGAGTTCTTCTTAAACATAAGTACAGTGCTGAAATATGTGGATACAAGAATCAATCATTTCTAGGTTATGCTTTCGTAATATTTTCTTTTGTGGGGCTAGGGTAGGTTCAGATCTGACTTTCAACGACAAACACGTTCACATTATAATTAAAAGTTTTAGAAATGGTTTTGTTTGAATTTATTTGTTGCTAAATAAGTAATCAATAATTATTACAGCAGTTGGAAAACAGGGATATTCTTTAAGTACTTACACAATTTTGTAAATTATTTTGTCATAAAAATACGTGTACCTAATTATTATTGTACACTGTAGTAACATAAAAAAAACAATTTACTGAAGTTTTATTACATTATAATGGAATAATTTAAAAATTTTCACAGATATTTTACACAATCTTCACGCTGTAACTCTAGCTGTAGCGGTAGACTGCGCCGGCACGGCGACCACAATGCTCCAAAAGCCTCAACTCAAGTCTAAATTTTTATCGACAAGTCTCAATAACACCATTGTGCATACGTAAATTGCATTAAATCCATTATTTAGCGTTATTTATGTAAAATAAAATACTTCATGCCATTAATATTTGACAATTCAATGACAATTCATAGTTTTGACGTTCACCGATGTTAGTTTCTTCTGTGTAAGTCTGGCTCAAGGCTATACACATTTTACATGACAAAACAATGAAATTTGGGTACTTTTTGGAGGCGTTTTTTTATGTTAAATTTTGAAATTTTTGAATGTTTATTTATCAGAATGTGTTCATAATTAAGTATATTTCAATTTAAACATAAGTTTTAGCAGGGCTGACAACCAAAAAATCAAAATTAAATCGATTTCTTGGAAAATGGAACACCCTGTATAAAAATTGATGTTATCATCAGATTCTACGCCCCATCTAGTGTCTGTATACCAAATTTCGTCGCACTGGCTATGATGGTTTCTGAGATATTCGCACTGAAAGTCTTAGAGGGAACACCCGGTACTTACTATTTTAAAAATAGTTGTCATTGTGACGTGTCAAAAATGCAGTTTTTAATTTTTCGAACATGTGTTAATATAAATGCCATCAGATAAAATTTTGTATGTAATACGAATCATAAACAATCATTATGGCACACGTCATGCTATCGGACTCGGCTATACCTCGCCCAATAACATTCAGGACTTGTACCATAATGATCGTCTTTATGATCCTTATTATATAAATAACTATTTTATCACTGAAAACCAATTTTCCACATCGACGTTACTCAACCTCTTTCAATAAAAGTCTACTCCATATAGGTAAATAAGTATATATTTTATAAAATATATTTTAAAACGGACTGCTACTATAAATTAAATCATTATTGTGGGTGTAATTCAAGGCTCGTTGGGGATTTAGTCCACAGAGTAGTTAGTTTCACACAATATTGTTACCTACCTAAAAATATATACTTTCACATGCGTATGGTAAATACCCGATTTCCTCATTTTCATTTTCCAATGTATTTATAGCACTTTCGTGAAGAGATACGCTAACTAAAATTTTGATAGAATTGGTGAAACTAAATTTTGATGTTAATATCACTGTCAAATGTATCCACCAAGTACATATGACTTGAAAATTTGATATTTAAAAAGCGGCAGCCATTATTTCTCTATAAAACTTTTGAAGGGACTATTTCTTTATATCATTGGCTATTATTTCAAAAAAGTGGCGACACATATATGGCCTCCCTTTCCCCCTTTCTTACGTCTTTCTACGTCTAAGGACTCACTTTATAGGTATATATTCACCACCAAAGTTTCAAAGTATTCGGATATCAGGTGAGCGAGATACCAGGGTGGCTCCATGAAAAGTGGGACACATTGCATATGTCCGAAGCAAAGATCACCATAGCAACACAAAAACAAGTTTTTTTTGCGCAAAATCTCGTGTTGCACTTCTCTTTGGGGAGTTGCTTGCAACAGAGAAGATTTGATGGCAATTGTGGACAAATTGTACAATAGTTACAGGCTCTGTAGATTGCATTTGAAAATACAATGTTTGATAATGATTTTACGTAGTAAGCCCTTCCCACCAGAATTCCCACGATTTTTCCTTCATTTATAGCAGCAAGTTCAAATATGTACTCGTATGATCATAGTTATACACTATATGCGGCACCTATTTCCAGCACTAGTTCAAGATAGGAAAGTGTACTGAATGTAGAAACTCGCGAAAATTTGTATTCGAATATCTTCCTTCCCCTTTTTGAATCTTAATAACAAAAAAATAAGGGTTGCCCGTTAAAGGTTGAGATTTATTTTTATGAGCAAACTGTCGAAACTACCCTTGGGCGCCAGCCGAGGAAATCGACAGGAGGGGATGCGAAATCAAATGAATCAACGAAAATCTCAATATAATCTAGGGTTTAATATAAATATAAAAAAATATTGTATATAACTGTACAAAAAAAAATGTTTAAAGTGAGTAGTGCTGGTTAGTACTTAACTTTATATAATAATATGCTACTAAAATCACCAACAAGGTAGGTATGTAATCGGGCTATGCCGATAGAGAGTGACAATATATTATTATGCTATATATAAAAAATTTAAGTTTTTGAAATTCACATGAGTGCAGGTAGGTAATATTACATTATTTCGGGTAATTTTTTTTTATGACAAATATTAGTACTTAATTCAGCTAAAAAGCAATATATGTTCATTTACAAAAGTCTTTACACTTAACTCCCCCAAACAGCTGTTTTAGGTTTCACAAAAATATACTATGCTTAATAGCTTGCTTACATATAACAAAAATCAGTGATACAATATATAAAAAAATAAAAAACACCAACCAGGTATGATTATTCAACGATATAGATATGTAATTTCTTTATACTGCTAATTGCAAGTTGCAGAGTAAATAGAACGGGCTCACCAGATATCGGTTATCTTCACTTGGAGGAAGTGGACATCGACACAGCTGAGGATGAACCATTATATGACTAGGGCCTAACGATGGCCTGGTTTGACCATACCTTTGAAACGGCTTGTGACATTAATAGCCAATTTATATTATTGACAAGTTGAGGGCACCATTCCCTCGGTGTACATTTGTGACCATCTTTTGCTTTTTATTTTTACTGGACGGTTATAACTGAGCTTCTGTGGCAACCGAGCTCCCATCCAACGGTATAATTACATTTTAAAAACACTTCTAGATAAAGTAAAAACCTACAAAGATTTTTGTTTTGTTTTAATCCCTTAATTAACCCAATTGGTATATTTATCAGTTTACCTTAGGTCTTATGGGGTTTTTGAAGACATTTTTCAACGAGTAACATGAAGGTCTTGCCTTCGAAAGACAAAATGGCTCTTCTTCCGGTTTCTTTTCACAAAAAATGTTTGACAATTGACCTTGCCCTTAGAACATCAGGGTCGTCTTTTTAAAAATCCATTATTCCCTAGCAATCTTTGGCATTTCACATTTTGATACTTAATGACAATCATTACAATCTCAAAGTTATTATTTACATAAATAATATCAATATTAACAATGTTTACTGCCGACTTCACTGATTAATTCTAAAACGTCTTTCTAAATACACCGGCTGAATATAAGGTTAATTCCAAATTTAAGTTGTTGCTTTTAACGATTTGCAACCCTACATACTTATAAGTGTTTTAGGTGGTGTAGAAGGCTAGTGACAACTACTTTTAAATATGAAAACCCACTTTTATTTTGATTGAACCGTTACACACACCCCTTTGCTGGTTAAAAAAAACAAATTGCTGTGTTTTTTTAAGAAAAATGCAAATAATTAATTATTTGGTTAGTAGCTAAGAAAAATAATACTTATAATTAAAAATTCTAGCATAGAACTAAAGATAAATTAGACGACTAATGTTAATTACGAATTAAATAGGTTGACTTAATGGTCGGTTGACTAATCATTAAGTACCTAATTGGTATTAATGTTTACTTATTTTCTAATAGGTTTAGACATGTCTAAAATACATATATACGTACTACTTTGAGTAGAAACGTAAGGAAGTGTAAGAAGTTTCAGTTCAAAAAAAAATCCACTACCTGTAGAATTCTACCTTGCTTAAAATCTGCCTGTTATTCAGATTTTTTAATTTAGAATTACAATTCTTTTTTTGGTTTTCAGATATATAAATACATAGATTTACTAATTCGTAGATTTTCTGATTTATATATAAATATAGATCTATTACGTCAAAAATCGGGAACTAAAGTATTCTTCAAACATTCACACTTCTTACACTGGCCATCACAAATATACACACAAACACTCACACATTCAGACGTCATACCTATCGACATCATTATCATCTATTTGTGGCCCGTAAAATGGTTTTAGGTCCTTCACATGGTATCTCCCTATGTTTTTATCATTTTCGTCTACTAACTGATACACTAGAGGAGAGATTACCTCTTTTACGGTGAATTTTGGAGCTAACTTTACTGAAAAATTATCAACGGCTGAAGATAAAACATAGTTTTTCTTCCAAACCTTATCCCCAACATGATAAATATCTGCTGGTCGTTTTTCTTAAATTATAGTTTCTAGCATTTTTTGTGTATGCATCCGCCAGATGCCGATGAACCTCTGCATACAAAGAGGGAAGTTCATCTATCTCTTTACTATACTTTACTCTGTCTTCCACTGTCATGTTCAAATCTATATTATTCTCACATTTTCCATAATAACTTCCTTTTGCAGGTACATATTGTCCAATATTTAGTGTCGTTGGGGAGAAACCAGTCGTCTCGTGGAAGCAAATCCAATTTTATGCATTTCTCGACAAACTGACTTCTAAGCTCTCTAACTCTCTGTATTGTTTTATAAACACCTACATCTGCGGCTTGTGAGTTATTGTGACAGTCTTCAAAAATTGATATACGCTGATTCTTGGGAACTACTATTTTCCAATCCGTGAAATTGGTATGCCTCCCAAAACTTGAAACTATGTTCTTATAAAGTATTCCACCATCGACATTCCAATCCGAGTATTTTTCTGGAGATTCTAGGACTTTTTGAATCAGTTTAGTGTACCACGGATATTTTTCTATGGCTGTTCTCTCAACAGTAATGATGTCTACTTCAATAGGAGCTCGGGAGAGAGTATCTGGAACTATGTTTAATGCACCTTTCCTGTGTTCGATGACCATGTCAAAATGCTGCACCTTAACAGCCCATCTGGCAAGTCAGCCACATGGATCTTTGAGACTGTGTAACCAGGGTAAACTGTAGTGATCTGTAATGACTTTAATCTGTGTACCTTCGACATAACAACGAAATTCTTGTGTTGCGAATAGAATAGCAATGAATTCCTTCTCAGCCGCAGTATATTTTCTTTCACTTGGTGTTAATGTGCGGCTAGCAAATGCGATTACCTTTTCAAGTCCATCATCTTCTTGAGTCAATACACAACCTACACCAACGTCTGACGCGTCACAGTGGATTGTAAACTGTTTATCAAAATTAGGGCTGACTAGTATTGGTGCGGACACTAACGCTTCTTTAATTTTACCGAAAGAAATTTCCGCTCTTTCTGTCCATCCAATTTTTTGTGATTTTCTTTTTCCTTTTATTAGTTCTGTCAAGGGTGCTGTTAAATTTGCATGAAAAAGTATAAATCGTCTGTACCATCCAACCATTCCGATAAAACTTTTTAACTCCGTCATAGTCTGGAGGCGGGGAAAATTCACATTTTTCTAAACTTATAGTTAAATTTGCTGATTTTAGACGTTTTAACACTTCTTCTAAAACTTCAATGTGTTTTTCAAAAGTTGGCGTGGCAATTACAATATCGTGAATCTATTAAACGCTATTGTGTTTGTGCCGCATTACATAATCCAAAAGGCATGACCTTGAATTCAAATAATTCTCTTGACGGTATTACAAACGCAGTCTTCTCGCAAGAACTTTCTTCTAGTGGTATCTGCCAAAATGCAGACTTTAAGTCTACACTTGATAAATACTTAGCGCCTGTAAGTCTACTTAAAACATGGTCAACGTGCGGTAGTGGATATGCATGCTTCTTCGTTAAGCTATTGAGCTTCTTTCCATCAAAGAACGCCATTCGCCATTCCTCTTTTTCACCAACAGAACCGGGGAGGCCCATGGACTAATTGATGGTTGTACCATCCCCAAAGATAACATTTTGTCTAACTCTTTGTTGAGATGCTCAAGCATGTAGGGTGACAGGTTGTGATGCCGTTGTTTTACTGGACTTGCACTACCCGTGTCGATCTTGTGTTTGGTTGCATTGGTACGGCCTAATTTAATTCCAGACATCCAAGAAAGTTCTTTGAATTTGTTTTTCAGCAAGTCTAACTTAACTATCTGCTCCTCAGTTAAGTCTGAAGATGATTGTATACCATTAACCAAACCTTTCTCACACGAGATTTCATTCACACAATTTAAGTTTACATCTTCAAGACCAACATAATATGATGTTTTTTTGTAATTTAAAATTATATCAAAAATTTCACAAAAATCACTGCCGAGTATTAATTTGTGTGTAAGAGAAGGAACTATTAACATTTTAATAACACGAACTACACTTTGCACCTGTATCGGTAACATTGTATATCCTTGTATCGTTTGCGCTGTACCGTCAGCTGTACTAATGTATAACTCAGACTCTTTAAATGCTTCCAGCTTAAATGTCTCCAATATATCTAGACGCCTACCACCAATCACGGAATGACTAATACCTGTATCTAACAGAGCAACCAATTCACAGCCGAATATTTTTATATTAATATAAGGACGGTTGTCTTGTTTCAATTTGACTAACAACATATTCGATTCAATTTTATTCTCTATTGCACTATTACTATTTTCACTATTAATTGCAGTTCCTCAACTTGTAATTGAGGTCCTTGCAGTCCTTGCTTATGTGTTTCCATAGTTTCTTCAATATCATCTTCAACTGATGTTACAATAATTAAATTATCACCACGAAATCCACTTATTTCTTCGCTTTCATTGTTCGGTATTCGTTTATTCCTGCCTATTAGGTGATTTAAAAGACTATGCCTTCGATTATAAACATCAATATTTGTGCCATCAAAATCGTCGGACATTTCTGTGACTTGTCGTACACTCTCTTTAATTTCTTTGGACTCATTTTCAAAATTGAAATCCGCATTATTACATAATGCATAACATAATACTCACGATAAGTGTTGCGCTTTCTGCATGTACGAGTATCCAAGATTCTTATGTATTGTTATCGACAGCTTGCGTTAATATATTGGATTCTTGTAAAAGATCACACACTGTCCGAGCAATTCTGGATTCAGGTTCACAGTCCAGTTACATAAGTCAGGATTTGTGCGAACGTTTGAATCTAACAACTTCAAAAGCAAATATTGCGGTGCTCGGACTACACAAAGCAACATCCAGTATTGAAGCCAAATGCGTAGTCACCATTCAATCTCTCCATACTAATTATTCAGTTTTTCTTGTTTTATATTGCCACAAATTACAGGCAGATTGCCTAATATTACAATAAATACTTCTAACTTCAATATACCAAAAAATATCAAATTGGCTGATCCAGTATTTTTCCATCCAGATAAAGTCGATTTGCTCATCGGTGCCAATTTGTTTTGGAATATAATTTGTATAGGGCAAATTCCATTAGGTCCGAATCAGCCTATTTTACAACAGACAAGTTTTGGATGGATTGTGAGTGGTCCACTAGCTCAAACCCAATCATCCACTACTATATGCAATTTCAGTCAAGAAATTGGCATCCAAAAACAGCTGTCAAAATTCTGGCAACACGAAGAATGCACTGGTACAAGGTTGTTTACTAAACAAGAAATTGAATGCGAAGCCCATTTTAAGAAAAATACTAAATGTTCAGAGGATGGCAGATTTATTGTCACCATCCACCACCTTTAAAAGACTCTGTAAGACAACTAGGTGACTCTTATGAACAAGTAAAAAAGAGATTTTTATCCTTAGAGCGAAGACTAAAGTTGAAGCCAGCTCTAAAAAGTCAATATGTATATTTTATAAGTGAATACAAGTCGCTTCAATGATCTGTAGATGACAGGGCCGACTGTACAAAATGAACTTGTGGCAATACTTCTCCGTTTCAGGCAGCATCAGTACGTCATCTCAGCAGATATTTCAAAGATGTTTCGTCAAATAATGGTAGCTCCTGAGCAGAGATGTTTGCAGAGGATTCTTTGAAGGGAAAATCCATCGGATGAAATCGAAGTCTACGAATTCAATACAGTCACCTATGGAACAACATCGGCACCATTTCTGGCAGTAAGATGTCTTATGGAACTGGCCGAATAAAATGCTGCGCAATTCCCGGTCTTAGTGGAAATAATCAAGTCCGATTTCTATGTCGATGATATGCTAACAGGCGCAGATAACATAGAAGAAACCGCTCAGATCGCTCAAGGTGTCGCAGATATATTAAGACAAGGGTGTTTTGAACTACGCCAATTTTATGCAAATGATCCTGAAGTCCTGAAGTACGTAACTAAAGATGGTGTACCGAATAAAATCATACAGTTTGGAATAAACAAAAATGCGAAAACGCTTGGTTTGACGTGGTCTCCGTCCAAAGATGTTTTAATGTATAATGTAAATTCAACAATTACTGATGGAAATATTACAAAACGCACTATTCTTTCTACCGTTGCACAAATTTTCGACCCGTTAGGTCTTTTAAGCCCGTGTATCATCAGTGCAAAAATGCTGTTACAACAGCTGTGGCTAGAAAAGGTTAATTGGAATGACACTTCCGCAACACATCCATACTCTTTGGTCCACCTTTCGTTCAGAGCTCCCCCTTTTAAATTCAATTCAAATAAGTCGACATATTCTTGGCATAAATCCAAGACGTATAGAACTTCACGGATTCGCTGACGCGTCGGAAGAGGCATATGGGGGATGTTCATATTTAAGGTCTGAATATCAAAACGGGTTAATTTCAGTTCATTTGATAACGTCCAAAACAAAAGTCGCGCCATTGAAGACGGTATCTTTACCAAGGTTAGAGCTTTCAGGGGCATTAATTTTGGCTCGATTAGCTGATAAAGTGTTCAAGGCTCTACGACTTAAAATAGATAAACGCACATTTTGGTCAGATTTAACTATAGTTATCTGTTGGTTAAAACTTCCTCCGAATAAACTAAAAACTTACGTAAGTAACCGAGTAAGCAAAATTCAACAATTAACGGCTTCTGATGACTGGCGTCATATTCCCACTACAGAAAATCCTGCAGACTATTTATCTCGGGGTGTTAACCCAAGTCAACTACATAAGCTAGATATCTGGTGGCACGGACCTACATTTTTGGCAACAGACGAAACACAATGGCCCGAGACGTTACTTAGTAGCAAGGTAATAACACCTAAACAGTATGATATATCAGATATTAAATAACATGTTAATATATTTCTTTTAAGCAACAAATCTACTTTTCCGTTTCTTAAATTTTCTCAATTAAATATAATGAGACGTCTAGTAGCGTGGATCTTCAGATTTCGAGTTAATTGCCTTAAGGCAAACTCCGATCGAAGTTTCGATTCTTTATCTCTATTAGAATTAAATATTGCATTCAAGCCTCTAATAAAAGTCGCACAAACCGAATCATTTTCACAAACAAGAAATTCACCATCTAACAAAAAACAATGAGTTAAATAAGAAAAGTAGAATTTTAAATCCTTACTTAGATTCTGACAACATTCTAAGAGTTGAAGGGCGATTGGAAAACTCAAAGTTTCTAAAAGACAAAAAACATTCTATATTATGCGCAAAACATAAAACGAACATAAAAGATTAATGCATACGGGTCCACAGCAATTGCTTGCATCAATACGCGAAACATTTTGACCGGTATTAGGACGGATTCTTGCAAAGAAAGTTGTACATCAATATATTCCATGTTTTCGGCAAAAACCGACGGTCATTCAACCAATGATGGGTCAGTTACCTTTATTGCGTCTTCAACCAGAACATCATTTTGTAAACACTGCTGTCGATTATACAGGACCTTTTCTAATTAAGCACAGAAAAGGACGAGGTGGCAAATGAGCCAAATGTTATATTGGACTTTTTGTATGTTTGGTGACAAAAGGCTTGTCATTTAGAGTTAATATCAGATTTGATTAAAGACTGTTTTTTGATGGCACTGAGAAGGCTAGTGTCACGACGCGGCCGCCCAACCATAATAATGTCCGACAACGGTACTAATTTTAAATCGGCTTGGTCAGAACTGAAAATGTTAAGTGAATTTCTGGTAAATAATGAAAATGAAATAAAATCTGAACTTGCTAAAGATAATATCGAATGGAAATTTATCCCACCGTACTCCCCACACTTCGGAGGCTGGTGGGAAGGCGGAGTAAAATCATGTAAGAAGCATTTAAAAAGAGTGTTAGGGAACACCCACCTTACTTTTGAGGAATTCAATACGCTACTCGTACAAATCGAAGGGATATTGAACTCCCGTCCACTTTTTCCTCTATCGTCAGAACCATCCGATGTAATGCCTATAACCCCGGGGCACATCTTAATTGGACGACCTATTACCAGTCTATCCGACCAAGACTACAAAGAAACTTCCATAAATAGACTAATTAGATGGCAGTTGATCCAACAATGTATGCAGCATTCCTGGAGTAGGTGGCAGAAAGAATACGTCTCCGAGCTCCAACAGCGAGTAAAATGGAAACAGAATCAGGAAACACTAAAGGAAGGCATATTATGTGTTATAAAAGAAGATGGAAGTCCACCCTTAAAATGGAAATTAGGCAGAGTCATAGCGTTACATCCTGGTCGTGATGGAATCAGTCAAGTTGCCACACTACGAACACAATTTGGTAAAGTAAAGAGACCTTTTTCCCGAATATGCCACTTCCAATTGATGAACCGTCTGGGATCGAATGTTCCTGAGAGGAATGAAAGAATTTTGTTGTAAGCCCCTTACGGTCTTCCAAGGTGGGGCATGTTAAGAAGAGTATATTGTTTATTTATTTTAATGTATCTAACATTTTCAATTTTGAATATATTTTTATACATCCTGTATATGTACCATATTGCAAGTCGAGGGTTGTCCGGAGAGGGGATAGACAAGGCAACGAAAAGCCGGCGAAGCCCGCGAAGAAGTATAACTTGAGACATGAACCAGACCGCATCACTCCTGGCGATCGTCTAAAATAAAAGTTATATCAAAGTAAAGTCGTTTAATTACAAATTCTGAGCAAAGCATTATCAACAGTGCTTATCATCACTTTTTTGTTTCTCATAAACAGCCAATTAATTCTAATCTAAGGTATTTATTGTTGTGAAAATGTGTCAGATACACAATGATACCATTACCCATACACAAAAGAATTAATTATCTTTCTTCTTTCTCTAATTACTTAAAAATTATTAAAATCTAATGAAACACTTATGACCAAAAATAGATTTTGAAAACTAACAAATTTTTGGTAAAATATCGGCTTAAAATCTTTTCCCATTTTAAAATTTTATTAAATGAGTCAGTCTGAAGACTAGGGAATTATAGTTTTAGAAGTTACAATAGGTGAGGCGAGGTCGCAGTAAATGATTAGCTTAAGTTTGTAACTTAACTGCGATATTGAATAATATTGAGATTTATTTTCCCTAGCTCAGTTAACAGATTTACTTCAAATAGAATCACCTGCTGCTTCAAACAATTCTATTGAGCAACAAAATGGGTATAGTACTGATCATGATCAACTGTTGTATTCGTCGTCAACTAACACCCAAAAATTACTGGCACTACTAGCAAACACACCTAGAAAGGCAAAGTATAAAAGTAAAGTCAGAAAACTTAACCAGGAAAATTCTAAATTAAAAAGCAAAATTCAAGAATTAGAATCAAAAGTAGGTGACGACATAGAACACACAACATGATTGAAACTTAAATTGGAAATTAATCCAAATCCTGGATTAAATTAGTATTATTTTTTTCAAAATATATTAATATTAGTAATTTTAAAGAGAAAAATAGATATTGTACTGTATGTGTTGATGAAATATCAATTAAAGCCAATTTGTTTTACAACAGAAGTTTACATATTGTCATAGGTTTAGAAGACAAAGGAATGGAGAAAAGTATTTAAACCTACGATGTTTGCTACAGTTCTTATGATTAAAGACATTTGTTCGCAATGGAAACAACCACCAGCTTTACTATTTTCCAATTTGGATTGTCCAGGAACTAGTCTTAAAGAAATTATAAAGTTAAATTCACTAGGTTTGTATGTTGCCGCCCTCGTTTCAGATATGATTTCCAACAACTTCTATTATGTCAAAAACCAAAGAAATTTATATATTCCAGATATTCCCCATCCAATGAAAGCGAAAGACATTAAATTGTTTTATAGTCATGAAAATAGATTTAATTTTCGGTATGCTCCAAAACTTACCAATTCCCACATTTATCCTAATAATTATAGGAAGATGAAAGTTAAATTTGCTGTACAGGTATTCAGTGCCACAGTTGCTGTTAGCTTATGTCTGTATATCAGATTTGGTGAAATTTCAACAGAAGCTGTGGCAACTGCACAGTTTGTTAAAAGAATAGATAAACTGTTTTACCTTCTGAATTAATTTAAGACAAGTTCAACAAAAATGTTTAATAGAGCGTTTAAACGACTGGATTAAAAGCTATTTTTTTTAAATGAGACATAATTTTTTTTAATAAATTCCAAGTTGTGATAATGGTGAAGATGTTACTAAATCTATAAGATATGTTAAAATAGCAATTACTGGTTTGTTGCATTTATGGAATGATTTAAAAAAACATAAAAATATGTTTTTACCCGACTACTTAACCAGGACTGACTGGAATATTTTTTTTGGTTCAGCACAGCAACAAGATGGAAACTGTAAAAATCTTACCGCAATTCAGTTCCATACAACATTTAAGACGTTAATGTGTTTAACTCTCATCAACTCTGAAACTAAAAACTGTGAGAGGGACACAGATAGCATGTTAATTAAATTATCCGATATGATGGCGGCAACTAATGCTGGTTTTATCTCGGAACAAATGTTAGCACATCCTGCATTTAATATCATTTGTACCGATTATCGAACAATTTAATATTAGAATAAAATTTTTCTAGATATGTTTGTGAATACTTACTTAAAAAGTCATTAATAATTCACTCATGCCATTTGTACAAAATATGCAAAAGCGCACAAAGAACTGGACGACACTAATCTTTTTTGCTATTTTCGAGCCTATGAAAATTCAAATTTAGATATATTTAAAAATTTACAGATGTCACATAGTAATTTTGTGTCTTATACAAGCATTTCAAGTTTAGAACGCCTATTTGAACATATTATGAATAATATATTTGAAACATATAAAAATGTTCCTTATACACATCTCTGTAAACAGTTTCCAGTGGAATATGTAATAAAACTATTCATTCGTGTAAAAATATATTTTTCCTTAAAATGTATAAACAGAAATTTTAGAAATGTGAACAAAAATACATTAATTATTTGGAAATATCAATAAAATGTATTATATAAAACCATGTTGTTTATTTTATACTCGTAGCAAACGAAATATGATTGATCTGAACTTATTTTATTATTTGAGCGTATCCGAAATTTTGTTATACTAACTAAAAACATATAAATACATATGATCACAATCAATTTCATATTTTAAAATTTTAGTTGCAATTATTTAGAAATATTTAAATACGGACTTGACTAGTTTTAACAAAAACATTTGCGTTCAACCCTGAATTTTATACCAAAAATATAGCATCTTATCTCCAACAAAGATCAAAGGAACCGCCTGTCAATTTTCAGTCTAGTGTTTTAACAATTAAATATTTGACAACAAATCGCTCGTGAGCTACAATAGTGGTACAACTCAGAAAATCCAAATCAGATTGTACTATGACAAACGTCGTTCTTTAAAGCATTTGACCGTTAGGTGGCAGAGGTGCATTTCATCTCTTAATTCGTTCTAATTGCGGCAATACGAACATTTGTCAGTGTAGACAATGAACAGTCTAGTGAAATACCTATATTATGTTGCAGGTATCAATACTGACACTTTTCGTTGTATCAGTATTGCAGACAATTAAGCCTTGTTCTCATGGACGAGAAATAGATAAATTTTGGTTTAAATTATTAATGGCAGCAAAGTGTCAACTTTTCGCAAATTTCACAAAAGAGAAATATTACAGCTATTTTCATAATTATATTTTAGTATTCATCATTCAGTCGACGACTAACGGAGCGAGAATACGTGCCTGCAAAATGGCTTGGAATATGTTTCACCATATCTAATATAAGTTGAAAACGTAATTTGAGTGCGGGCTGTAGGAGTAACAAAATGAAAAATGCTTGGAATATGGTTCAAAATATGTAATATACGCAGAAAACGTAATTTGAATGCGGGCTAATGGAGTAACAAAATCAAAATAGCTTGGAATAGGTTTTAAAATATCTGATATTATACGCAGAAAACGAAATTTGAATGCGGGCGTACAAAATCTGTCACATGTGACATTTTCTACGCGCTTCCAACTTGTTTTACTGTACTATTTAGAGGTCAAATGCGCTTCCGACTTCGTTTTACTGTATTATTTAGATGTCAAAATATGTTCTGTGTAGGATTTAATTTGTATTAACTCTATTTTCTGTCGCGACTGGCCGAAATTCTTCAAGTTTTCGAAGAGATCAAGTTTTCGAAAAGATGCGAGCGAATCCAGCCCGTAACCTGCTAGTGCAAAACATTTAAAATCATTAGAAGGTTTTTTACTAGACGAGTACGAGGCTAGTCTACTCCGCGGCGCAACTGGATCGCAACCGCCTAGTGCGTTTCCTCCTTTAGAGTACACAGAACTGTCACAAGCTAAACATATTAACCCTTTACCACGCACAGTTGCAGATTTGTTACACTTTTACATGTACGTCATAAATTAAGTATTATTTTTATATTATACATTCAAGACCGCTGTAGACAGAATGCTACATATTGGCTTAACCTTTATGATATATTGACATAAGCTGGAAAGTAGCACAATATATTTATAGTCAGATGTCACAGCTGTATGATAAGCAACAGGTGGCGTGTCTGCGCGGGTGAACCATTTGTAGTTTTTTTTAGACAAATAACGTTTAGTATATTGTTTTTTTGTGCATTCAGTGTTCTTATAAAGGTATGTAGTATATTATTTAGTAATTACTTTCTTTGTAACTTTTCTCATGTAAATATAGGACCATTTCAAATTTTATGTTGCATATTTGATACACCGTGCGTTAGAATACTCAAAACTTCTATAGTTGTTATATTGCTTACGTTTGATGTTGCACAAATGCAACATATAATTCAAAATGATAAAAATAGCTTAGGTAGGTATCTGGTACTTATTTTCAATCCTCTTTTTGTTCAAAGATGTCAACAAAGAAGAAAGTCCTTACTGCAGAAGAATTATTAGAATATCTGGCCAATCATTTGAGCGAGATTAGTGAAGATGGCTTAGAAGAAAATGAATATGACTTGGAAGGAGATATCATAGATATCCCCGACTTTCAGAATAACACTGGATACGACCTAAACTTTGAAATTGAAGATCTTCTAATAATTTTTGAAGATGATCTGATTCCAACAGAAATCGATGTTAGTCAGGAAATCATGGAAGATATTATAGAACACGAAAATGAGAAAGAAAATGTGGATACAAACACTGGTGAAGCAGAGGGTGAAACAATAATGGAAATACTTGTAAACAACCAAGCTCCAGTAACAGAAGAATTTTCAACACGAAACCCAAAAAAAAGTGGACGGGTAAGACAGAACAATAAGGCTGGAACAGTTAAATCAAGAAAAGAAGCGATAAAGGAAAAACAAAAAAGTAACACCTCAAGTAAAAAAATCTAATGCAGACACAGCATAGAGTAAAGAGAATTTATAATTAATGATGAAAATTTTAAATTTACAGGAAAATCGTCGTTACCTTATGATGTAATGTCACTGTCAGCTCCAGTTGTCTTTTTTAATTACTTTTTCACCCAAGATCAAAGTAATTTATATTGTACACAAAAAAATCCAGACAAACCGTGTAACTTGACACCAGAAGATATAAAACAATATATAGGAATATGTATATACATGTCTGTAATCCACATGCCCAGTATCCGTCATTACTGGTCCCAGAAAATAGGATATGACAAAAATGATTGAGACTATGTCACTAAGACATTTTGAAAAAATAAGACAGTATTTACATTTCAATAATAATGATACTTTCGATGCAAAAGATCCTAAACATAACAGACTACATAAAATTATACCTCTTGTAGAGAGTCTAAGAAATAATTTCAGGAAAATACCCTTTGAGAAATTTCTCTCAGTAGATGAACAATTGTGTGCCACAAAAACTCGAAGTTATATGCTTCAGTATATCCCACTAAAGTCACACAAGTGGGGTTTTAAGTTTTTTGTAGTTAGCGGAGTTTCAGGTTTCACCTACGACTTTGAAATATTCACGGGCCAAGAGAATGATGAGTCGCGAAGATTGTCTGGAGAACCAGATATCGGCGCTAGTGGGAATGTGGTCATAAGATTACTAAGAAAAGTACCAAGCCATGTACACCATAGAGTGGAATTCACTGCGTAGGAACTGCCCGCAGAAACAGAATACCTAATTGCCCAATGCCACAGGAAAAATCTTTAAAAAAGGTAAATAGAGGAACATCATATGAATATTTAACCACTATCGAAAATGAAACAATATCCTCTGTTCTGTGGAAAGACACCAAGCCAGTAATTTTGTTTTCTAGTTTCTGCGGAGAACTTCCAAAGGAAGAGGTAAAAAGATATGATAGAAAAAAAAGGTAAACAACATTTGTTCAGTGTCCAAAAATTGTCAAAGAATACAACCGTCACATGGGAAGGATTAGGAGATATAAGACACGAATTAGATCCAAAAAATAGTATTTCCGATTATTCTATCATTTGTTAGATGTAACGATGGTTAATGCATGGCTACTTTATAGAAAGGTTTTAAAAGAAAATAACAATGGCAAAGTTTCATCACTCTGTATATTCCGAACTGAAGTTGCAGAGTAAAGTTTGTAAAGTTTACACTAAAAGCAGCAAACGTGGAAGACCATCATCAATTGATAAAGAAGTAGCAGCAAGAAGAAAGAAAAAATTCTCTGCACCATTACCACCAGATCCAGTAAGAAAAGATTCTATGAACCATTAGCCAATTTTTCAAGAAAAAAGGAATAGATGTAAAATGCCCGGATGCAAAGGTTTTTCTTACATAAGCTGCCAAAAATGTAAAACTACTTTATGCTTTAATTTCATAATTCCTAAAATTTTGTATCACTACCTAATTATTTAAATAAAATGTGGATTAGTAGGTCAAGTTTATTATTTCCCTATTAGCCTAAAGTTCGGAATGGACTAAACAACTATGGTTTACGCTTACGTAATTCATGTAACCTAATGCTACATTGCACCGTTGACTAGGCGTTTTTTTATTTTCGTGATTCAATCTAAATAGTTCAGTGTAGCATAAGTGCAACAATTTTATTTTTAGTTTTTACGGAAAAATAGCATGTATTAATTTTTTTCCATATTTTTCTAGTAAACTATACATTTTCAGAATTCCGAAACAATTTTTTTCTCACAAAAATAAAAAATTGCGCGATAAAGGGTTAAATTAAGCGGCCGACAAGCGAAATATTTCTTTTGGAGTAAAAATTTCGCCGAACTTATTCAATAGATCAATTATACCGCCAAAATTTGTAAAAATAAAAGTAGATATGGAATTAAAACTTCAACGCCCGAGCAAAGTACTTCAATAAAGGAAAAAATCATTTTATTTTTTTAATAAACTCGTTGAATAGAAGAATAAGATAATCCCAAATCTATTGAAGACGATTCTAAAGAACTCTGTGGATATGCACAAAAATAACCAGTTACGTACATTAATTTGATTATCTTCGTTATCTACTAGTAGATAACTAGTTTCATACTTCAAGTCTGCTTTTAGTTCTCCAAATTTTGAATTATGGACATCATCGTTGTGCACGGAGTCCGTCGAAATTGTGTTGCACTGTATGTGGCATTGCAAGCAACTGCTTAGCGAATTCTTTAGTGATGAAGCTTTTTGTCGAGCCAGTGTCGATTATGGCACGACAAAGAATTAATTTCTTCTCTTAATCGAGACTATGAATGATAGCCGTAGGAATAATATCGTCGGTTTTTCGAAGTATCAAGCATAAAAGACTTAACTAAGCTTTTAAGTACAGGAGGATTTACAGCAATGTGTCTCAAACACCAGTGAAGTTTTACAGACTATACCAGATCATATTATCAATCTACAGTTGTAAATTGATGACGACACGACACTTAAAACCTTAGGAGTTCACTGGAACTCCACTCAGGATGCTATAATTTACACTGTAAAACCATCAGAGGAAACAGAGGTCACCAAAAGAATTATATTTTCAGACGTGGCTAAAATATTTGACCCCTTAGGATTACTTAATCCTGTAGTAGTAATAGCCAAATTACTCATATAAGAATTATGGAAATCGAAAGCTCATTGCAATGAATCCTTAGCCGGAGAGGAAGATTGTTGCATTTAAATCGAAGCATACGGAGCCTGCATTTATCGTAAATCGATATATTACTACGGAAATGCACGGGTCTCGCTGTACTGTGTCAAGTCTCGTGTTGCGCCCATTCGAAATAAGCAAACCACCTCTAGATTGGAGTTCTGCGCTACTGATCTACTTGCTCAACTATACCACAGTGTAATGTCTTCTGTCAATTTCACAATTAAATCGAACTGTGTTTTGGTCAGATTCTATGCTCACACTATATTGGATCCGGACTAAACCCGAACTTCATTTATATCTCGTGTAGGGTGTAGCTGATATCCATTCTAAAACTATTTACAATGCATATACGTATTTATGATAATCCAGCTGACTTATTATCTCGTGGAGTGCTACCTGTAGAATTTGTATAAGTTTCACTTTGGAAAGAAGGTCCTGCATGGTTTATCCAAAAAGATGGAATAAACCTGTAAATATACCTGAAATTTGTAATCCTAAATGTTTAGCAGTTATTCCAATTGGGTACCAGTATATTACACAAATATTCGTCCTTGATTATTGTCTTCATTTTCTACCATCTTTCGGAATAAAGCAGAAATAACTGTAGAAGAACTAAGGAGGACATCCACACAGATCATACGTCTTGTTCGAGAGATTGAATTTAAAGATGAATACAACCAAATGGAAAGGGGCGACTCAGAATCGTTAAACAAGAACAAAAGTCTTCCCCTGAATTTAAGTCCATTCATTGATAAGGATAGACTCATCAGAGTGGGAGGTCGGTTGTATAACTCCGATTATCCTTATTCAACAAAACATCCCATCGCATTGCCGAAGTCTCATCATGTTACACGACTAATAATTCAACGAGCGCATTTACAAAGTTATCATGCAAACGTTCAAGCTACATTATATGCAACTGACATTTGGACGGTCGAAATCAAGTGCGTCGGATCATAAGATGTGCTCGTGCAAAGTCATCACCTGTGAATTATTCCAATGGGTCAGCCGCCTGAAGTCCGAACGACACAAGAGTAGACCTTTCACCAACACGGGAATAGATAACTGTGAACCGTTTTAGATAAAAGAAAAACAGCACAAGAACCGAAGAAAAATCAAAATTTAAGTATTGGTTTCTATCGGTCTATCCACAAAAGCGGTACATATTGAAGTAGTCAGTGATCTCACCACCGAAGCGTTCATTGCAGCTTTAAAAAGATAGTAGGCGTCAATAATAATGAACTCAAAGAATTGCATGATATGTTGATATCAAATCAACATAACGAAAATGTCCAAGATTGTCTTGCTTCACCACATTTTGGTGGTATCTGGGAAACTGCGGTTAAATCTTTTAAACACCATTTGAAACGTGTAGTTGGAAATGCCCTTTTTACGTTTGAGCGGTTCAACACAATAACTCGAAATAAAAGCAATCCATAATTCCTGTTCTTTAACTCCTATATCTTTAGATACTCGTAACTGTAATGCACATCTGCTCATTTCATTGGTGATCCTTTATCGAGTTTGCCCGATGATTTCAATAATACTGTATAAAATTCCAATGCGAAAAAGATAAAAGTTGTATGCTTGAACAACGAAGATATTTTCGATTGGCAAGCAAGCAAATTAAAAAATAATCGACCTCTGTGCGAGTTCTGTCTGTTCCTTTGTCCATTTGCAGTGACTCACCGCGTGTGGCAGCGCTCTATTGCACAAATGACGTAGTCGGATATAGTCGTCATTTGTTTCATAGAAATGATGACAAATGTCAAATGTCTGTTAAGGTGCATGTTTCTGTTTAAGTATCATTTTAAAATTTATACAACCTAAATAATAACTATTGTGTTTTTATGGTGAAAATGCAGGAGTAGCTGTCCATTATAAACACGTATGCACTCAGTTTTATGAAAAAATGTAAAATATTTAGACATGAAAGCTTTGAAGTATTAGAACGGTATTAGTGCCGCGTATTTTATTGCTTTAAAATCGTACACAAAAAAACGAAAATTTTTGAAAATCAAATTAAATTAGTAGGTTCTATTAAAAGATAAGCTATTGTAGTATCAATATCAAATGTCAAAATCTGACATTCATGACATGATGTGTATGCTTCCATATACTAAACGTTGGAGTCGCCACACTACAGCACATTACAGAATTCTATATTGAAATTTAGGTGATTCGACAGACTGTATGCTGTATTTGCATTGGCTGCATATACTAGACATTTTAAAACTCATTAGGGTAGCCCTAGACCGAATTTGTTACTTCAGCACCCTGCATTGAAATTGAATTTAATCGATATCACTTAAATTGCGGTTTCTGCATATATCAGATATTTTTAAATAATTCCAAGCCATTTTGAATTTGTTATTCCAGCAGCCCGCACTCAAATTGCGTGTTCTGCATATAATAGATATTTTGAAACATATTCTAAACTATTTTGATTTTGTTATCTACTCCAGCAATCTGTACTTAAATTGCTTTTTCTACGTATATTAAATATCTTGAAATATATTTTAAACCATTTTGATTTTCTCCAGCAGCCCGCTCTTATTTTACGTTTTCTGAGCTTATTAGATATTTTGAAACATATTCTAGGCCATTTTGATTTTGTTACCCTAGAGCCCGCACTTAAATTGCGTTTTCTGCATACATATATTAGATATTTTGAAACATATTTCAAGCCATTTTGTTACTCCAGCAGTCCGCACTTAAATTGCTTTTTCTACGTATATTAGATAGTTTAAAACATATTCCAAATCATTTTGATTTTGTTATTCCAGCAGACTACACTCAAGCAGCAGACTACACTCAAGCAGCAGATTCTACATCCAAAAATACGAAAAACAGTTACTATAAACCTAAGACTGCAAATGCTTAGTTTTCCAGGTACAGGCTACCAAAAAAATTAAAGAAATATGTTTTTTTATTAATAATTTCTAAACTTTTCATTGAAAATTATTTAAAAAGGGGAAATAGATTCTTGACCAGAAAATGTACGAAACTTTTTAAAATTTTATTTTTAGGAACTTAATTTAGTGAGTATCGCGGTCGCCAAAAGAAATAATTGCGAAGACTGATGTTCATGTTCATTGTATTCAGTAAATGGACACGAACATTTCAGTAATTTAATTTTGTAAAGAATGTGATCTAGAGCTGGTATGTACATTACAACGTAAAATTAAAGGATATTCATTTTTGCCTCCCGACTTAAATTTCGAATAATTTAACAACTGACTTTCAATTATTATTTTTTTAGATAGGTACATCATTAGCCTTTTAAATTATTAATAGCAGAATATTTCATATTCACGCAATTTAATTATACAGGGTGAAATAGAGAAGTATGTTTTGAGTATGGAATTTTTATTTGAAGTATGTCAAGTAGGCGGCAGCTGTCTGATTGACATTTTCAGCTAAATTGACAGATGCTAGTTTTTGAAATTTCTCCCTATCTTGAATAGTTTCAGAATTATCATTTCTTTTCCAAGTTGTTGTATTTTTTATTAAAAATAATTTACGTTAGTTCTCTAGCCATGAGTTAAAATTTTTACTGTACACGTTTATGTCATTGTGTCAGGCAAAAATAAAAATGTCTCGATGTTATTCAAGCCTGAGGAAGTAAGTAGGGCCCTTGGATTGTTAGACTGGTTTACGACCTACGTTAAGTCGATGTTGCGGACCCTTTTCAAGTTTCTCAGAGTGTAGTGATTCGGCTAGCAATAAGATTTAATGAAACAAATTGGGCCTCAAAACATAGAGGGCAAGATCGAAATTGGAAAACTACAAGACGTTAAAACCATTTTTTGATGGCTAGAAGAAAACCAGAAAGCTCAGCAAGAGTAATACGACAAAGATTAACTGCTGATGTTGGTCTTGAAATATCTAGAGACACTGTTAGAAGACAGTTTAGAGAAGCAAATTTAATTTGTCGTAGACCAATGAGAGGCTTGCCACTATTAACATAATTTTGTTTTTAATTTTTTAGCCTGGGTCAATAAAAATATTGTTTACCTAAAAATTTGTATTGGTAATTATTGTTTTTAATAAAAAATATAACTTGAAAAAAAAAAGATATTTCCAAAACTATTCAAGATAGGGAGGAATTTCAAAAGCTAACATGTAAGTAAAGCTTCATTCATTGGGTCAATAACAGCCACAGTAGTTCATAAGAGAAGTTCAACTCTGAATTGTTCCCTTGAAAAGACTTATTTTCATTGTTACATGGTGCCCGTTAATATAAAGTTTGCTACTATAAGTTTTAGTGTATGTATTAAAGTGACATTAATTAAAAATCAATTGGTCCAAAGTTAATTGATTATTTCTTAATTAAAGTAAACAATCCGCCGATTTATTGTGATTTTAACTTTTTCTTGGCTGATATCTGCCACGTTTTTGCTGTGTGATTTCTTGTGGAATTTTTTTATTTACGATTAAAATATAATCATGGATAATGAGTAGTGTCAAAAGTTCAATGCTCAGGATGTACAAAAATGGCTTCAAGCAACTGTTTCAGCTGATGCATATTGGAGATGTTATTACTGTGAACATAAAGAATCATTTACTTTTGGAGAAAGCGAGTTTAATGCCTTGATGAATAAATTAACGTTTATTCAGAATGATGTTGCAATTCAAAGAACAGCAAAATGCTGCCATAACTTCATTAAATAATAAATTTGACGATTTTTCACAAAGAATCAAACAACTGGAGGAGCAGATGAATGAAATAAATCCTATATGTGTAAGAGCTTCTCAACGAGGAAGCCATACTTAAACTAGAACGTCAAGTTACGAATCTAGAGCAGAGACTTAGTTCTAATAATGTAATCGTTAACAGTATTCCTGAAATTAATAACGAAAATCTCACACAAATCATCTATAATATTTTGAGTTGTCTGTGTATTCAAGAAGATAATGCAATAGAAAAATGTTATAGACTACCAAAATATGACCCAAGAAAGCCTAGGTCTATCTTAGTCAAATTTTTTAACAAAGAAATCAAGAATCGTGCACTCTTGGGTATCAAACAACGCAAAGGCGTTAAAGCAAATGAAATTGGGTTTGTTGGCATTAATACCCAAATATTCTTACATGAACATTTTGCTTAGCTGTTAATCATCTCTTCAGTAAAACACGCGTGATATGTCTAAAAAATTAAAAACACGATGTTCGTCCAGAAATGGGATAATATTCTTGCAACATCCCATTAACTCAAAAGCAATAATAATAAATTCAGAAAATGATTTATTGCAATTAGATGAACTTACAGTTAATAACGTCGCAGAAGACCCCACCCATTATAATTTTCGTGACTAACACTCTTAATTTCTTTAATTTATTTTATCAAAACGTTAGGGATTTGAATACGAAATGTCAAGACTCTTTACATCGGTCATAGCTAGGGACTATGCTATTGTAGCAATTACTGAGATTTGGTTACAGGATGATGTTATAAACTCTAAAGTTATATGACAACTATTTAGTATTTCGTTCTAATAGGGACTTAGCTGCTTTATTACGTGTCAGAGGGAGTGAAGTCTTAGTCGCAATTTCCAAATGTTTTAAGTGTGCTCAGCTGGACTTGAATATTATTAATACTCTTCCGAAAGTTGACATTGTTGGTTGTAAAATATTTTTACAGAATATTGCAGTTTATTTTTTTGTTGTTTATATTACTCCTAATTTATCTGCTACTGAATATCAGTATTTTTTTGAAATGTTTGCATCTTTAAATTACATTTATAATGGTAAAATTTTCATAGTGGGTGATTTCAACATCCCTGAAGCATACATAATCACAGATGAGCTAAATACTTCTCATAATAACGTGTTAAAAAAAAGCTGATTTACATAAACTATACAACGAATTCTTGCATATTGATTGGTCTATTGAGATTCAAACAGTTAATGAGGCATGTAACTTATTATGACATATTATATTCAACCATTTATAAGCATATCCCATTGTCACTTTATCGTAAACGGCAGTTTCCGGTTTGGTACAGTTCAGATTTTATATATAAAAAAAAAAATAAAAAAGAAAAATCGTATATTTAACAAATTGAAATCCGATCGACGTAATGTGAGCATACTCGTATTACTTGAATTTAAAAGTATAAGAGCCACAATAAAAAGAGATATAAAAACTGCATATCAAAATTATATAGTTCATACTGAAAATATTATCATATCGAATCCTAAACAGTTTTGGTCCATTGTCAGATCGAAAAAAATGGCTTTAACTTCTATTTTATATAATGGTATTGTTGCTGAATGCTTGTTGTTGAATGACACTCAGGAAATTGTGCAAATCTTTGCTAATTTTTTTCAATCTGTTTATCTCATTCCTTACATAGTGAATAACGTATCCGATAATACAATCACTAACATATCTATCTCTATTAATCACTTGTAAGAAGAAGATATTATTAATTCATTAAAAATACTAAAACCAAGATTTAACCAAGGTCCAGATCAAATCCATAGTTTTTTAATCATGGACTATGCAGACATATTTAAAAAACCTCTATTACATATTTTTAATCTATGTCTAAAATTTAGCCTATTTCCAGACTTATGGAAATCTTCGAAAGTTATTCTTATTTGCAAAAAGGGAGATGTACATTCAGTCAAAACTAACAGACCAGTTTGTCTAGTATCCGGGTTTGCAAAGGTACTTGAGATGTATTCAAAGTTGTTCCCTCAAATAATAGTTATTTATGTATCAAGGGAATTGTAAGGGCCTTAATTACCAATGGCAAAGTTTGCGTCCCGAGGGCGTCCGGCCCGAGGGACAGCAATTGCCTGAGGTTATTAAGGCTTATTAATTCCCGTGGTACATAGATAATTTTATTTCTGACCGATTTCAATAAAATATTATTTATTTTTAAAACGGAAAAAATGTACCAATGTATTACCTTCCCAGTATATTTGAATCAGGTACCATTGATTATAAGAGTTTTGTTGTTGCTAGGTTGTTGCTATGTTACGTGTTTATAAACAGAACTTCGTTATCAAGCTGTGTTTGCGTTAAAAACGTGTTTTCTACCCCAAATATAATGGAGCAAATTTTGAAAAAAGCTGAAAAAGCAAGAGAATCCTTGATTCCATCGAAAAGTGAAGCCGTATACCAAAAAGAATACAAGATATATCTGGAGTGGCTGACACGGAATAATGTTATGCCAAAAGATGCCACTGTATTACTGGCATATTTTCAAGAATTGGTAAGGAATATTCTATGTTTTTCGGTAGATTTGGTAGTAATTGTGTTTATTCGTTGCAGTCAGAAACGTATAGTCCGAATTCTTTATGGACTAAATGGTCAATGCTAAAATCGAAGGTGAATATACATGAGAAACGAGATATCGCCAAGTTCAATGAACTAGAGGCTTTTTTGAAACGGAAGAGTAAGAGTTATAAGCCGAAAAATTCTGCTGTTTTATCTCCTAATGATGTTCAGATTTCTAAAGAACGCTCCTAATGAAATTCATTTATTGCATAAGGTAATTTTTTTCTTATTTTCCTTTTTGTGTATATTTATTTCCTTTTTTTGTTTTAGGTTGTTTTGATTATGGGTTATTTTGGAGGATGCAGAAGTCAGGAACTTTTGAATATGAAGATATCGGATATAGAGGACCGGGATTCCGTTATGGTAGTGAACGTACCGTAAAACTGGTGTATCGAAGAAATTTGCAATTGTGGATGAAAAAGAATTCTCTGCTTTGCCTTTATTAAGACTTTATATGTCTTTGCATCCTAAAGGTATTGAACGATTTCTTTTGCGCTTCCAACAAAATAAATGTACATCTCAGCCAATTGGAAAAAACATGTTTGGGAAAATTCCCAGCAAAATCGCAATGTATTTAGGATTGCCAAACCAATCTTCCTATACGGGACATTGCCTTCGTCGCACTTCTGCTACTACTCTAGCTAATGCAGGAGCAACTATGACTAACTTAGAAAGACACGGAGGTTGGAAAAGTTCCACGGTGGCGGAGGGGTATCTGGAGGATAGCATCGAATTGAGATATAAAACGGCGCGTATGTTGTCTACTTTGCCATTAGAAGACTGTAGTGAACAGAAGCTCCAGCCATACAAAAGAAGAAATTGTTTTCAGTGGCGGTAGTAATTTTCAGGGAACATTTCAAAATCGTACATTTATTATTTGTAATGACGCAAATAAATAAAATATGGTTCAGTTTTCATTTCATAAATATATACACATATATGTATATTAGCATTTTTTATTTTATTTTTACTTGTGAAAGGTAGAGGGAATTATAGAATCTATAATGTCCCAAGGCAGTTATGACTCTCTTTATTGATAGCGTAACTATGACGATATAAGCTTATAATATCCCGGTCAGAAATAAAACATTTAATCACCCCATGCCAACATGGATCTTTTAGTAGACTACTGTCACTAATCTTACATGTTTCACGCAATATGTCACAATAAATTGGATAATTATAAACAGATTGACACCGTATACACGGACTTCTCTAAGGCCTTTAATCGTTTAGATCATAATATCTTACGGCCTTTATTCAACTCATATCTTCGTGGGAGAACTCAATTTATTGAACTTAATGGTTTTAAATTTGATATATTTGAAGTTACTAGTGATGCTCCGCAAGGTAGTAACCTTGCTCCTTTACTTTTCTCCATTTTTATTAATGATATTGTTTCCATCATTTCTAGTAGGGCATTATTATTTGCTGACCTTAAAATATTTAAAGTAATAAATAATATTAACGATTGTTGTTTACCTCAAAGAGATTTACAAGCATTAGATGATTGGTGTTTAAATAATAAACTTCCGTTAAATATAGGCAAATGTTGTTACTTTTACTCGAAAAATTAATTATTTTTTAGTTGAATACAAAATTAGTTCCACTGTTCTTAGTCGATCTAATATTATTAAAGATCTTGGCATCACCTTTGACTCAAAGCTTTCTTTTATTTCTCATGTTACTAATCTGCTCAAGCTTCTAAACTTCTCGGTTTTATTTATCGCTCTTGTACCAACTTTAGAAATCTAGACACGATAAAACTATTATATTTTTGTTACATTAGATCTACACTGGAATATGTCTGTAATGAAACCCTTTTCCAACGTAAATTCGCTAAATATATGTTTCTCAAGGCTGTTGGCTTCTATCCTCAACAACGATGTGATCATGTAAGTTTACTTAACGATTTAATTTACCGACTCTGATTTCCAGAAGGAAGTATCTGTCACTTATGTTTTTATATAAATTATGCAATGGAAAAACCGATTGCAGCTATCTTTTACAGAGATTTTTATCTTCCAAGGATTAATGCTAGGCAAAATACATTGTTCTACGTACCACTAATTTAATGTTCAAGTCACCTATCTACCATATGTGCAAGGAATTTAATGATGCGTGTAATTCAGTAGATATTTTTAATCAGTCTATTTATTCTTTTTCTAAATCATTAAAATGAATATTATTTGTTTAATTTGATTATTGTTAAATAATTTTTTTAGTTAGAGTTAAGCTTAGTTATTTATTTTGGAATGTTAGTATGTTTGTTTTTGGTATTTACTAGATAGGGTTTTTGGTAAGGGAATAATTGGAGGTTGGGAATTAGTTTAGATACTTACATACTGTCGTTTCTTAATACATTGCTATCTTTTTGTGTATTTAACATTGTCTTGTAAATGGTATTCATTGTTAGACAATAAAGCTATTTATTATTAATTTAGCTGAAAATGTCTGTCAGACAGCTGTCACCTACTTGACATACTTATGTCTTATGTCCTCTATTTCACCCTGTATAATTAAATGTATGTAAGATTACGTTTTGTGTAAATATAGAGCATCCAACAACGAATTGATGAATACGGTGCTAACACATTTAATCAGGAATTGCATGTTAACTTTACATTTTTATACACGCCAGTTTTCAACGAATGCTTGTAAACTAAGAACAATCTGTCAGTAGTTTTCAATATACAAGGTGATTTAGAACTTATCTAAAAGAATTTGGGAATATATGCGTCATGAAAAATGAAGTCAATATCGTAAATATTTTTTTTTGTAAAATCATTATAGTTTCCGAGCAAAAAATTATTGAAGTTGTAGTATCTTTTACATCACTGGGCTACTGTAGCCTCTAGTCAGGCGCTTCCGAACATTGAAATGGCTTACGTGTAACTCGGATACCGTTTATATATATATATATATATATATATATATATATATATATATATATATATATATATATATATATATATATATATAATATGTCAAATGCAGCTAACTTTACCGCGGTATGTAGTGAGTGCAAGTGTAGTGCAACGCGAGGGAAATTTGAAACCGAATCGTGGAAGATATGGAGGTTCAGGACTTCCACGGCGTATTGCAGCAGTGTGGCGTATCATACATGAGACTCAATTATATCCGTACCATGTGCAGCGTGTCTAAGCATTAATACCAAGGGATTGGACGAGGAGGACCGGTACCATGGTCTCCACGATCTCCTGACTCTAAATTACTTGGACTTCTTTTTGTGGATATATTTAAAAAATTAAGTGTATCACACCGAAGAGGATACATACCATTCATGATTTACGGAAACGTATCATAGTTGCCGCCAATAATTTACGAATTCAAAGCGGATAAGAAGCAGAAACATTTGTGTTAGTTTGTAGACATTGGGTAAGACTGGCCCAAAATGTTGTTGTACCATTAGGTATGTCAAACTATTTCATTAATTAAAACCACAAATTAAATCTATTAATAATTAATAACGATAGCGGCAAAATCAGTTGAATTTACTGTATAAAATCGGCGTTATAAAATTTTATTTATTTCCTTTAGCATTTCTTTCCATTTTTCCCAGATTGCACGCCTTATCAGGTTTTACAGTGGACAAGTTTTCAGTGCCGTGCAGGAGTGTATTTTTGAATCATTTTCGAACTGCCCTTTTTGATTTTATTTTACCAAATTGTATTTGTAAAAGTCCCCTGTACACTCAAAAATTTTTTCAATCACTCTGTATTTTACATTTAAAAGAATTCTAAGATTATTCAGTGATAAATAATTGCATTCTCTTTCAATTAATGACAAGTTTTTTTCAATCAATCCAATTTTAAAAACATTTTAGCTGTTAAACTATTAAACATACATAATTAAATTTTATTCATTTCACAATATATCACCATACGACTATAATCAAGTAAAACTGACAGACAATGTATCTTAGAATACACGTAAAGATGTAATTAATGGCGAAGTAAATTATATTCTTACTAAATATTTAGGTTAGATTGATAGAAAACTTAAATGAACTTGACATTTTCACAAATAATGATCCTCCAGTAACTAGCATATTTACTTTAAATTACTAAATATGTCACTCACCAGCTCAAAGAAAAATAAACTCTAAGCAAGCATACAATTAACTAGAATTTCATTATACAATAGCATATATGTGAGCCTAGATAGATGAGCTTGATTGTGGCCGACACAGGTTGAAAGTGACACGCAATTCTAGTCTGACGTAACTAAAATAAAAACCCATTCCATATTACCTATTTGTTACAGTGAAAGCGTATGTAAAATAAGCTAAATATTAAGTAATATATAAAATAATAAAAAAATGTGTAGCTAACATTGTTTTACATTTTAGGTTCATGGGAAAAATGAAAAACGAGAGTATAATTCGACCAAGAAGAAATAATCATAATTCTTGGATCAATTCAATTGAAATGCAAAAGATTTATTCTAATATACCTGTGCTTAAAATACGAGAAAATGATTTCCCTCTCTCACTGTCTCATGGAAACAACAGGTACTCTTAAATTTAGTTTTTATTTTAACCAATCATGTATAAATTAAATATAGTAATGCACATTATTTGATTTGAACAGTAGCAAAAACAACTACTAGGAGTATTTTTTTTAATTAATAAAGAAAGAAACAAATTATTTCAAATAATGAGGACTTCACTGATAACATTCATTCCCAAAAATTTATGAGATTTTCGACCACAAACAGTGTAATTACAATGCGGATCAATCCATATATATGTATATAAAAGTCAACGCCTACTGAAATATATTCCGCTGCATTTATTATTATTTTTATTACAATAAAACTGTTTTAGTCTATTATGTGATTTGGTATTTATTACTATAAGCCTTATTGATTCCTAAGAAATTATTGTTTAAATATCGTCTTCAAAAATGGGTTTTTACTTTACAGCTCTGGATCAGACGTTGCTGATGGGAAGCATTTTGCCAGTCATGTTCATATCAACCTGTTTTCTTATTTTTATGTGTGATAGAATACAAAAGAAAAACAATGATTAAATCTCAAAAACTATTTGCAATAACTTCAATTAATAAGAAACCATCTTTCTCTAATCTCAAGTTACAATAAACACAAATTTATAGAGCAAATGAAAATTTAATCATGCTATATTGTTGGTTTGTCGTTGTTTTATTAATATTCCATATTCATTTTTTATTTAAATAATTTATCTGTAGTTTCATCATTCTGTTTGCAAAATTTGTTTTTTTTAATAATTTATAAATTAATAATAAGTATATATTGTTTATAGCCTTAAAAATTAATCTGAATATGGGATGAATGGTGTAGACGACGAAACTAGTGTTTATGTAACTGAGTAAGGGTCATCGGGGTTAGTTGTGACAGGGGCTGGTTATGACAAAGGCTTTTACATTCGCTTCATAGATGGCACCACATTGGCAGATCATATGCAAGTTCTTTCCGGGACTTGATTTCTCAAAACATAAGAATTAATTCATTAGAATAAATAACGTAATTTTCTCTTGACACACAGATAATATGATTTTTTAAATTTCCTTGTGGAACATTTTTTCTAGATATCAAGAGAAATAATTGCATAGGGTTCTGTAAAGCGAATTGGTGCTTTCTCCAAATATTTCAAGTCCGAATGTCATCTCACGCTCATGTGCCGTGTGTTACTTCACTATTCGAAGGCGTGTAATGATTTTTAATTTGTAATGGATCTAATGAATTTATTATTAATTTTAAATATAATAAATAATGTGGAAGCTGCTTAAACGATGTAGGTAGACAGATACAGTTAGGTTAGATAATGTTAGAGAGAAAATACAATCGGACCCACCAATTTTAAAAAGGAATAAGTTGAGCTTTTTATGGTTAAAGTAGAAAATTTCTCGCTGTAAAATGATCAAATTTGTGGTGTTTTTAGGTACAGAAATCTCGAAAAATAAAAGACGTAGAACAAAAATATCAAAAATAAAATTCTTGATGTTTTATTTATCCACTTTTACTATTTAAATGATCCTCAATTAAAATAATAGCTTTTAAAAAGCGTTTGTAAGACAAACAGTTATTTTCACATATTTTTATAGACAAAAGTGAACAAATTTATATACAGAACTATGTAAGTTTATGTTATAACAACATTTACATCTACAGTTAAATTTAAAAAATATGTATTCTGAAAAATTTCTGTACCTAAAAATGTATTGGTTAGACCGCTTTCTGTCATTATACATACGTTTTACTTCGGTACCTTTGAATATTAGCAGATGGCATGAGATAACATTTAAGCAAGAACAATAATGAGTTTCTCTATATTACGACCATATTGATTTAAAAAAAAAGTGTCACAACAAAAATAAATATTTTCAAAATAAATATATTTGCCAAGGCAAGTGTAACTACATAAACCTATATTTTATATCAATTTAAATCTTAGGGGCGGTATTTCACCCTCCTAATAACTTTATTTACACAGTAAATCTATACATGTCACAAAAATCATACGTATCGGACGATGAGAGATACAGATTTATTTGACAAAGTTATTGGCAGTTTTGCAATAAAAAATAATGTAGTTGTTAGTTCACCCAAAACGAAATGGCATCTGCGGACTGGCTGACGAATTTTTATAGACGACACCAAATTCTATTACTTAGAGAGTCGACAAGTCTTAGTCGAACTACAAGTTTTAACAAAACCAACGTCGTCGCTTTTTTCTTCTTTTGCAAAAAGTATTGGAGCACCATAGATTTGAATCATATAATATACACGGTGTTTATTAATTGAATGCCGATACTTAAGGGTGTGAATCCTTCGGTCATTTTAACTTAATATCAAGATATGTCCTAAACCTCTTAATTTTTGAGCTACAGGGTGTTACAGTTTTAAGAAAAAATTTACTTTTAATTATAATTTTCTTATCACTTCAGATATTTTTACGAAATTTTGTACACACCTATTAATCATTAAGGAGCATTGTTTGATGTAAAAAATGTTTTAAAATCTTTGCCAATGACGTCCGTACGAGGTTTGAACTAAACATTTTTGAAGAAAAAAATGGTACGCCACTGCATTTTCTAAAAACTAAAATTATTTTTAAAATCTTCATTTATTTTGCAGCAAATTCGGTCCCTATACTTTCTCTCGTACGACGCACCATTTTAACGTAAAAAAATTAAAACCAAAAAGGTTTTTTCCCCAAGTTCATTGAGACTGCTTTTGATATTTTGTTGCCATTTTGTAGACACCCACCATGCGTGGAAACACTTTTTTAGGACAAAAATTAATTTTCTACTTTAACCACTGACCTCCACGTAGGCATAATATTAAATGTTTGTAAAAAAAACGGTACCCCTTTATTTTAAAAATCGCGATTTATTTAGTAAGACGATAAATTCAAAATCTTAAATCTAAAACGAAACGAGAAGACAAGAAAATACAAACAAAATAAAGAACCCAAATGATGTATTTACAGTAGTTGTTGAAAGTGTCCTCCACCCACACGTATGCAAGCATCTACTCTTCGCATAAACTGACGTACATTTTCACAAATTCCTGGAATGTCTCTTATGGTTTGGCGGCATACTATTGTACGATTTCGTAATTCTTCTTCGGCTTGAATCGGCACTGCGTACACTAAGCTTTTCAGATGACCCCAGAAAAAGTAGTCTAAACTATTAAGGTCGGGAGATCTGGGCGGCCATGACTGCGTTTCTCCGCGGCCTATCCACCGATCGCAATAGTTGTGATTTAAAAATTCACGCACCCGTAAGCTAAAATGTGGAGGTGCACCATCGTGCATTAGCCACATCTGGTTTCTTAATAAAAGGGGAAGGTATTCAAGCATTGGTGGCAAATCTTCTTCAAGAAAGTGTAAATACGATTGTCCATCTAATCTTCTTGGGAGAAAAAATGAGCCTATTAAATAATCGTCAATAATACCAGCCCAAACATTTAATGAAAACTGTTCTTGATGATTTGATTCAACAATTGCAAAACGGTTTTCATCCACCCACAAATAGTTATTATGGAAATTTCGTATTGAGTTTCGAGAGAAACTAGCTTCATCGGTAAAAAGAATGTACTTGTCAAATAACGGATTTTCCAGCAGCTTTTGAAGAAACCACTCACAGAAATTAATGCGCAACACGAAATCTCTAGGGAGTAATGCCTGGATTCTTTGAATGTGATATGGATATAACAAATTTTCGATAAGAATTTTCCAAACAAGTACGTGTGAAACATTGAATGTTGCCGCGATTTTCCTCGTGCTAGTTTCGGGGTTCTCCTCAATTTCATGTAAAATTCCTTCTTCAAGTTCCGGTGTTCTTACTGTTTCAGGGACTGCTTTAGCACAGTGGTATACTTTTAAATTTCCGGTTTCGTGAAGACGTCTATGAATCCTAGAAAATGTTCTTGGATCGAGTAGTACGCGATTTGGATACCGCTCTTGGTATATCCTCCTGGCTTTGTATGCATTTCCGTCGGCAACCCCATAAGGAAAAAGGCATGTCAGCTAATTCACCGATTGTAAAATTTACCACTTTTTATGAAATTTTACCTCCTACTCTAATAATTTTTTAATAATGAAAAATCAATGTCAACTTTATTGCGAAAAGAAGCGTCAGAAGTTATGATACTTTACCCAGCCTACTAATTTTTATTTACGACCTGGAAAACGAAATGCTTCCAGAAGAGGACGAATACGTGGTCGAAATGCAATTTGGACCGACACACCAACGGAGGAACTTGAAAATAAACATATCAAAAAGAAATTTAAAGAGTTTTGAAAAAAAGTAAAAGAATCAGGCACTAAGAGAAAAATGTGTAAAAGTACCTAACTCTTTTGCGGAGAATCATTTTTGAACTTGCGCTCTGGAGAGAAATGGATTCAACATACTAGATGCTCAAATTGGGCTCACGTAAAGTGCACAGATAAAAATCCATATTTTGTTTGTGTAAATTGTGATTTTGATGATGACATGTAAAGCAATAAGACTTGTCACAACCAACCCCATTAATGTACACAATCAACTCCTTGTAACATTTTGTATTGCCCATTTATATTATTAATAACGTTGGTTTGTAACATTTTCATGAGTTCGTTGTATGTTTTTAACAGAGGAAACTTTAAGCATTATTCCATGACCAATGTCATTAGTAACTGTAGTAGTAATTATTTATGTAAAACTTGTACCAGGATAGGGAACAATGTTATCCGCCGAAGTTTTGAAAAAAGTTTGCCCGCGAAGCTCTCCTTGTTTTGTAACGAGTCTTCTATATACCGTGTCTCTTAATTCTAATAAGATTAGCACCCAGAGTCTGCCAACAAACTAGCAGAATATCGTTGGAAGCAATGTCCAGTATAAAGGCGAGAATTAGACAAATTTAAAAAATCAGCAATATTGACATCTCACCATATGTGTTGATCCTAATTGGAGTCATGGTACAAAGGCCTAAGTATTTTTTATAATATTCCAATATAATGTACCAATAATAATGAAAAGATTGTTGCACATTAGGTTAGGTGTTAAGTACATGCACAATTAGTGAAGCTCCCAAATCTTCAATATTATTAAATGTCAAGTTGCACAGTTTTTCGCGACGATTTCAAATACACTGAAAATTACGGTAACCTTTTGCATGAGATATACTTCACCTTTCGCTTCTGTGAGAAATGTATTGATTTGTACTTTCAACTTTTTCGGTCGATATTTTTCGCCCTTTTGCTTTAAATAAGCAACCAGCTTTTCCTGACCCTTTATGTTCATCATCGCCTTCAAGATGGCGATTGACGAAATCATTGATGATTTCCATATTTTGGACTTTTCTTCAAAATTTTTTTACTAGAAAACTATCGGTTTTATGGAAAAATTACAAGAAGTAAAAAAGTTGTGCAATAAATCAGTCTCTCCAATAAATGTTTTTAAATAAATAATTTGCTTCATATAAAAATGTCTAATAAAATATTGCAATGGGGTTGACTGTTTTACTCCTTTTTAAAATACGTCAATGATCGAAAAAATATTGAAAAGTTATTTCTTTATTAGGAGGATGCGCTTACCAAGTTTCGAGTCTCTAGCATTTCCCATGTTAAAGAAAAAAAAATAAAATGTGAATTTCAATCCCCTCCTTTAAGAGGGTATATCGTCTCAGGGGTGTAACTTTCATATAAGGTATTTTAATCAATTCAATCCTCTTATTTTTGGCTCTACATTCACTGGTACCATTTTTGCTACTTCATTTAAAATATACATACATATAAAACATTGTTTATGCTAAAAGTGATTTTATTTTATTCGAAGGTAGGGGACCTAAAACTTTCCTTCAGATAAAATATAATGTCACTTTTAGTACTTATATCACAAATAACTACTTTAAGTAAATATTGAAAATGAGATCCCAACAAAACCTAGAAATATTTCAAATTTTATTCAATTTCTGTATATGTTATGCCAGTGTTTATAAAAGTATAGTTAGTCAACCTGCCTTAGTTGTGGACCATGTCGGTTAGATGGCGAGGACCACAATGTGTGCAAAATAATTTGGACAGCCCTACAAGCCGGACCAGCATGAGGTTTTTGTATTGGCTTTCTTTATGAAATCTTTGTCGGAATCTTTATCTAATATTCATTCCTTTAACAAAGTACCACACATTTTATCTAGGTGTCACTGTACAAAATTTTAAAATACTAGACAAAATTTTTTTATTACTACGAGACACGTGCAAAAAAGCTCAAGGCTATGGCTGTTTACACAACATTCCAATTCTATCCATATGTGAACTGGGAAGGCACGATGTAAAAAGGAAACAACGAATATAAATTCCACAGAATTTAGAAGTATTAAATAGGTTACAAGTTTTTGCTGCTTTTTGCTGTTACAAAATGCACAAATTAATCAGATCAAATTGCAGCATATACAAAAAGTTGTAGAGATGTTTCGGTCAAGTTTGTAATTAATAAGGCTTAAATTTAGTTGGTGCTGAATATTAAAAATATAGGTTAGGTATTCATTAAAAATACTTCATTATAATATTCAAATTAATCTAATGTACAGGGCGATTTGCTTAAGGATCCTCGATATAAAAATCTTACAATTTATGCAAAAAGAATTAAAAATTATAAACAAAGAGAGGTACGCAGACGCTAAACACTTTTTAATGATATGTAATTACAACTTTCATATGTCTCATATGACTAAATTCCAATATATTTCTATTTTTTAATTTTGTAGCTTTAAATATTAGTAACTTTATTTAAAAATTGGAGGTATATTGCATAAATTAATTTTCATGATATCGAATTGCTGTATTAGAATTTTTGGTATAGCATTATTTGTTCAAATGTGATTAAAAATAGGCCTTAGAAATTCCGACTTTTATTATGTCAGAAAACATATTATATATGTATATTTTTAAACTTGGATGATATTTTGATTGTGTCACAATTTGGCCGTAGTTTTGTTGTAAAAGATTGGTGCAAACTATTTTTTTTTTGGCTTATATTTTAAAATACAAATGAGGTGGCTCGATAGGAGACAAAAAAGAAATAAAGATAAATCAGAAAACGCTGCTTAAGGGAGCAGAATGTGTTTTTTTCTAAATATTTCAAAACCGCCTGTTTGGGAATTATCATTAAAATTAGATAATATTCTCCAAAGCGACGTGCTAGATATTAACTACATGTACAAGAACGGAAAGCGAGTGGCAAAGAAGAACTCACCTGAACTCTTCTGTGGGAGTGTGGGCCGGCCGGCCTGGTTTTCATAAATTGGATTCCCAGGATCCCCAAATGGAGTTCTGAATTTAAACTTAACACTAATTTGACGATGCACTAATTAATTTCAGAGGAATTTTATGCGACGCGTTGATCGTTCTATGCTATCTCCTCGCGCGAGCTGTTCTTCCTTTTTTGAGTTTTTCTTTTTTACCACAAAAACGCGCAATGATAAAAATTTTAATTTGCGTACATTTATACTTATACTTAGGCAACTTAGAATACTGATGTGAAAGAAAATAAATAATACTTAATTACTAATTATATTAAACTTACTACTATTACTAAACACCGCCTAAAATAAAACAATAGTTTTGTACTAAGTATCATCATTAAACAATAAATCTAGTGTTCTAATAATAATTTTGCACAAATAGCCATTTAAATTTATTAATTTATAAATATTGTGACATAATATGAAAGTTTAAGATGAATATTAAAAATAATATCTCTAGTAGACTGTAAAACAATTCTGTCGTTTTATTTAACACATATAAAGATGATATTCAAACGTTTTGAAGTATTAAATACTATAAAATTGTATATCAGAATAATGGTAGGTGATTATTTGTAAATTTTTATATAGGCTATTAATATGTCAAATAATCTTAAAAACATACGTAATATAAACTAACAAATGCCTTCTCAAATCCTGATAGGGACAATTTGACCGCTTGCGTAGGATCTAATATTTTTGTACTGTCACAAAATTTTTAAATTAATATTACTTGAAACTGATCGAAACAAACAAGACTAGAAGTTATAAAAATTAATTATTTTTTTTATCTAACAGCCAAAATCTTGAGACAGAAAGTTAGAGCAATATTTACCCTATAACCCCCAGGTTTAGTACGCTTATGACTAATTATGCGGAATTATTTTTGAAAAATTAGATTCGCAATGCAATGGTGATTCTCAATTTCAAATTTGTTTACCTCGATTCGTTTTCAAAATATTTAAAAAAGTAAATAAATTTTGGGGTCTCATTTTAAGGAGCTATAGTTCCGTTAGGGGTGGTTGCGTTACTTATATGTATATTTTTTAAATTAAAAATAGAGCTATACAAAAATGTGACAATTAATAGAGCATGCTAACAAATTGACCGTCGTCAATGCAATAATTTATAGAAGTTCTAATAATACAACACTAGTCGATGAACATGCTAATTGATTTGATTTAAGAACTTTTATATAGATTTAAGTAAGTATGAATTTTCGTATATGTAATGTTCCACTGTTTGTGAACTTAAAAAATAGAAGAAACTTAGGCATTCAAAAGTTTTCATTAATGGTTTATCGTCATTTTATCTCCTGAATTGAATTATCTGCTTGCTATATACATAGGTAATTATAAACTAAATAAATATTATTTTACCAAAATTAATAATAATTAATGGTTAGTTTATTGATATGTTTTTTCTTTCAACTAAACCATTTCCTTTAATTAAAACTATTAATATTTTTTACATATCAAATCAATATACATAGGTACTCAGCTACTGTTTGCTAAAAATTGTATTGTACAAGTTTGTAACTTGGTGTTGTATAATTGTAATAAATACGACTGAACTCTTAACTTAAATTTTTGACTTCTGGCTTAATCCTAAGAAGTATATTTGTAATTCAAGTTATGTATGATAAGATTCCCAACCAAATTAGTATGTGAAACTAACCATAATAGTGTTGTTTGTTGGCGAAAAATAGCAACGTTCATTCATAAATTATCTATGACATCTATGTTAAATCAAGTAAACTAAATATCCAAACATATTAAATTTGGTTTAATGTCCACTTTGGACAACGCTTGATGCAAATATCTTGAAAATAGTACATATGCTGCCATCTCTTGTCAACTCATTAAATCCTAGGTTGACTAACTATACTTTTATAAACACTGGTTATACATAATAACATATATCCATACATACATATTCTAAGCAGGGGATTCGGAACTTATCTAAAATAATTTGGGAATAGATGCATCATGAGAAATGAAGTCAATATCGTAAAAAAATGTAAAATTCTTATAGATTCCGAGTAAAACATTATTGAAGTTGTAGTATTTTCAACCTTTACATCGCTGGGCTGCTGTAGTCTCTAGACAGACGATTCCGAATATTGAAATCAGATTACTTTTTATATGCACTTAAAGTTTTTGTCTTTCCATTAGTTTTTCAAATGTCAAAAATGGCTTACGTGTATAGTAGCAACTATAGTTGATGGATATCATTTTAATTTATGACGCTGTGAAAATGCTTTAACAGAACGATTTCCCGGTAAACATGTGTCAAATGCAACTACTTTTACCGCGGTGTGCAGTAACTGCAGTGAAGCGCAACGCGGGAGAAATTTGAAACAGAATCGTGGAAGAGATAGGCTTCCACGGTCTGTTACAGCAGTATGGATATCATACACAATGCTCAATTATATCCATGTACAGCGTGTCCAAGCATTAATACCAAGAGATTAGACGAGGAGGACCGGTACCATTTGGACTTCTTTTTGCGGAGATATTTAAAAAATGAAGTGTATCGCACCGAAATAGATACATACTAATGATGATTTACGGAAACGTACATAGCTGCTGCCAATAACTTCGAGTTCATAACGGACAAGCAGAAACATATGTGTTAGTTTGTAAAAACTAGGTAAGACGGGCCCAAAATGTTGAAACATCAGGTATGTCAAACTATTTTATTAATTAAAACCACAGATTAAATCTATTAATAATTAATAACAACAGCGGCAAACGCAGTAAAATTTGCTGTATAAAATCGGCGTTATGTTATTTATTTCTTTCTTCGAGTATTTCTTTCCATTTTTTGTCCGGTCACAAATTGTCACCTTATCAAGTTTTACAGTGGACCAGTTTCCAGTACGGTGCAGAAGTCTATTTTTAAATTAAATTCGAACTGCTCTTTTTCATTTTTTTTTACAAAATTGTGTTTGTAAGAGTTCTCTGTACGCTACAAAAATTTTTTAGATAACTTCTGAATCACCCTGTATTTGTAATAATTACTTCAGCTAGTGATATGTTGTCCTACTTAATTTTCTAATATTTCAGTAGAAAAGTAGTCCATCTGCGACGTAAGAATTCCGGTTTCCAATGTAGCTTTCTTATAAAATAAATGTACCTATATACACGTAATTACAAATTACCTATTTTAATCTAGATTAAAAATTACTAGGAACAAAGAATTAAGATCTATTTACACACATCAGTGCCGTGTCAGTTCCACATCAGTATCAGTGAAAAATAAAAAATCGTTGCCTAGATTTGAGATTGGCGTGTTTATACACATCCGTCACAGTATCAGTGCTGTCAGTTGTAGTACGTAAGAAAGTGTAGTGTGCGGACCGCTTAAAGCATTGTGAAAATTCCAGTGTTTGGTGGCGCTGTGAGTTAAAGGAGTGGTGGGGGACTAGACAGTCTTCGAAGAGTAGTGGACACCGCTGGCTCGAAGCAACTAGGTTATTTTTCTGTCCGCTGAGAACTATTATATTTGTTTGTAGCCTGTTTTTCTATTTATATATGTGTTACTTTGCTACCTATGACAGTAAATCTAGTAAACATTGAGGTGTTTATTTTATTGCTTTGTACTCCGTACTCAATACTGTGGAACTTGTCTCTTCCCTGGAGACAACGAAAAAAGACGAACCAACACCCAATCAAGGGATAAGCTCGCATTTGGCGCACAACGGGGCTCTACAGGTAGAGTGAGTACTGCAGAAAAGTATTTTGGGACGGATGTCAACATTGATGTGAGTAGAACTTATTTTATCTAAAAAGCAAAAGCAAGTTTGCGCGTAGCAGTGACTGATTGCCGGGCATTTGGGTCCGAGTTTCGCGCTGAGAAAACAACGCATAACCTTGAGCAACAAGTGTGCGGGGAACTGTCGAACGGGAGTTGATACATTTCGACAAAGGATAAGAAATGTAAACATTTTTTTTGAAAGACAGTAACTTGTATACGTGTCAGAGATATTTATTGAATATTGAAACTCGTTTATACTATATGTTAACTGAACTACCTAGGTATTTTTCTTTGCAAATAATCCGATGAAAATAAATATCTATTTGGATGTTTCATATTACATAAACTGAATATTTTGAGTAACATTTGATGTCATATTTGATTTGTCTTATAATATTGTGTTTTGATGTAACTGTATAGATTGAGTTACAAAAATTATTGACAATTCGGGAAAAGATTTAAATAAAAATGGCAGAGAAAAAGGGTAATAAAAAGTCAAAAGAAGATGTTATAGAGCAGGAAAATTTAAGCGATAGAAATACTAAATTAGAGGAAGTAGTTTTTAGTTTGGCTAATAGTGTGGCAGCCATGCAGGTTGGCATAGCTCAATTGGCAGAATCTATAAAAAAAAATAAAGGCAGTTCAAATAATGGTGGTGAAAGTAGTTCTAATTTGAGTAATGGAGATAAACAATATATTTTAATTTGGAAAGAATTAGGCGGGTCAAATTTAAATTATTATGCAGGGGGTAAAATGCACCCTATGTTGTTTTTGAAAAAAGTAGATAGGTTGTTACTGGAGGCATTAGTACCTACAGAACATAAGGTTCGATTTGCTATAAATTGTTTGAAAGGGTCGGCTCTGGAGTGGGCTGAAAGTAAGGAAGAGAGTTTTGTCACATATGAAAAATTTGTAGAAAGTTTTAAAAAACGATATTGGGGTATTAATGAGGAGCGGGAATTGTTTTACCATATTAGGTACGATAAATTTAGATCAGGCAACCGCGCGGACTATATATTAAATTTATACAAACAAGCGTCATATTTAACTGAAAAAATTCCAGAGGATAAGTTAATACAGTGGCTGATTGAACATTTTTCTGATGATATTAAAAGGGGCATTTTAGTAAATGGCATAAAGGACATAGATGGGTTAGAAATGTTTTTGAGGAAATATGATGATAGAACGGTAGGAAATCCAGGGGGTCAGGGAGTACGTAGTAATATGAATAGGAATAGGGAAGGTTATGAGAATAGAAATAGAGAAAGTAATGAGAATAGGAATAGAGAAGTTGAGGAAGTTAGAAATAGAGAAATTCGAATTATTACTAAGTTTAATACTGATCCAGAGAATTTGTTGAGTGATGTGGAAGATAGTTTTGATAATGAGTATACGTCTTCGCTGGTATTACGGGCCAAAATATGTGATACCGAAACAGAATTGTTAATCGATTCGGGGAGTCAGTTATCGGCGGTCTCTGAGGAATTCATAAAAAAATTACAAGGGGGTGGAGCTAAATTTCCCACATTACCGGTAAATAATATTTCAGTATCAATGGCAGTAGGTGGAAAAACGGTTAAAATCAGAGAACAAGTCCTATTACCTGTCAAAATTAATGCCCAAATTTTAGAAATACCATGCGTTATAATACCAAAACTCAATGTAAATGTTATACTTGGCTGTGACTGGTTGATTCCGGCTAAAATTAAAATAGATTTTCATAAGATGGTTCTAATAATACCTGCAAATGGTGTAGAGGTAGGTATCAGCTTAGAAAGAGGGGAATATAAGAAAAGTTTAATAAATTTCTTGTCTAACAAAGAAGTCACACGGCATCATTATTCAGAATATGAATTTCAAAAAGCAGCTGATAGTGCGGAAGTTTTTCAGGAAAGCGAAAAATTAAAATTATATCATTTGTTATGTAAAAATAAAGATGTGTTTTCTGAAACCCCGGGTTTGTCAAATAAGTATGAACATGTTATAAAGATGCGGGATACCACTCCGTTTTTTAAGAAATCATACCCTGTGCCGTTTATACATCAGGAAGAAGTCAGGAGACAGGTTAGAGAAATGAGCGAGTGGGGGGTCATCGAAAGGGCACAGACAGAATATGTCTCACCGTTGGTTACCGTGACCAAAAAGGATAAAACATTGCGGGTATGTATGGACGCGCGTTTTCTTAACAAGCAGATGGAAAAAGATCACGTGATTCCTCCTAACCCGGATGAATTATTAGTTAAATTAAGTGGGAGTATGTTTCTCAGTACATTGGATATGACCGCATCGTATTGGCAAATCCCGATACGAAAAGAAGATAGAAAATATACCGGATTTAGTTACGATAATAAGACATACGTCTTTAAAGTCTTACCGTTTGGGTTATCCACTTCTGTATCCAGTTTTATTAAAGCTTTGGAAACCGTATTGGGCTCAGACGTTGAATCGTTTGCAATCGCGTATGTAGATGATGTGTTAATTTACTCTTATACTGCAGAAGATCATCTTAAACATTTAGAAATTATACCTCAAAAATTTAGCAGTGCTGGTTTGACTATAAAGTTACGTAAATCATTCTTTGCTCGAGAGGAGGTATGCTTTTTAGGCCAAAAAATTAACCGGACAGGTATTAAAATGGACACTTCGCGGATTAAAGCTATAAATGAATTTCCTAGACTCCGAAATATACGCGAGTTGCGAGGGTTTTTAGGACTAATAAATTTTGATCGACGTTTTCCGATTTAACGTTGCCACTGTTAAAATTACTAAAAAAGGATTATAGATGGAAGTGGGGTAACGAAGAACAGAAAGCCTTCGATGATGTTAAATTAGCCTTTTTAAACGTTACTATTGTTATACATCCCGATTTTGACAAAACTTTTTATATACAAGCCGACAGTTCAGGTTTTGGGTTAGGCGCGTGTCTCTATCAACTAAACGAGGCTAATGATCGGTTGGTAATTGCATACGCAAGCAGAACGTTAAAGGGTAGTGAGGTTAGGTACACGGTTACTTAAAAGGAAGCGCTTAGTATTGTGTTTGCATTACAAACATGGCGTAGTATAGTGCTAGGAATGGATCTAGTTGTTGTAACAGATCATAAAAGTTTATCATTTTTAATGAATTCAAAACTTCGCACAGCAAGATTATCTCGTTGGATCATGTTCATTCAAGAATTTAATTTTTCCATTATTCATTGCCTTGGTAAGGAGAATGTGGTAGCTGATGTACTGTCGCGAAATCCGCTTCGGATAGAACAATCTACGCTGGATCATCATACAAAAGTGGAGCTGTCAATGCTAAAATTAAGTTCGGAATTTAAATTAGTGAAACGAAACGATCGTTTAAAACGATCAAACGCGATCAAAGAGAAGATGCGTGGATTTCTAAAAAAGTAGAAATGTTAGAGAAAGGTGTAGATGCGAATACTATACCAAATCCTGCATTTGAGAAAATAAATAAATGGTACAAACTACATGACGGTATTTTATTTAAGAGAGGGCATGATAGTTGTCCAGGTTATAAGCTTTGTGTACCATGTAGTCAAATTAGGGACTTGGTCATACAGCAACATGCAGATATCGGTCATTTCGGTGCGGATAAAACATTTACTCATATGAGAGAATATTTCATATGGCCACGTATGTATCATTACATAAGGAAAATGGTAGCTGCGTGCCTTTTATGCCAGAAAAGCAAATGTGGGAACACGACGCATGGCTCTATGAAATCGGTTATTGCAAAAGTACCAGGGGAATTAGTATGTGTGGATTTAATGGGTCCGTTACCATCTTCGCGTGCAGGAGCCACTCAATTATTGGTCGTGGTAGATATCTTTACTAAATTTACCAAGTTATATCCTCTAAAAAAGGCTTCAACCAAAGCTATTATAAACCGTCTCATTAATGATTACTTTATACACGTTCAAAAACCGCGGGCCATTTTAAGCGACAATGGGACGCAATTCAAATCGGAGCTGTGGAATCGGACACTAACTGAATTTGAGATCTTACCTAAATATACTTCTTATTATTTTCCTCAAGGTAATGCTACTGAAAGGGTAAATCGTGAGATAGGTAGAATAATTCGCGCTATGTGCTTAGTAAACACTCTAAATGGGCATTTGTTATTCCAGACGTAGAACATTGTCTCAATAATGTAGTCCATTCGGTAACGGGTTATACACCTATATTTTTGCAAAAAGGCATTAAAGAAAAAAATAATATTACTAAAGTTATTATGTACCCTGACGCTAGCTTAGTAGATACTCCGAAAGAGATAGTTTGGGAATTAGCTTACTCTAGGTTACAATCCAGGGCAGCCCGTCGTAAACAGGTACACGATAGAGCCGTTCAGCCTATCTCATTTAAAGTGGGTGATGCCGTCCTAGTTCGAAACCATTTGCTTTCTTCAAGTGAAAATAAGCAAATTAAAAAGTTTTTCTTATTGTTTGAAGGGCCTTTTGTAATTAATTGCATTATCGAACATAATTCGTACGAAATAAAAGATACCCAAAATGATGTTATTATTGGTATTCATAATGTCATAAATTTACGTCCTTTTAAGTCTTTTCCTGAATAATAGTAGGATTTTTGTTCATTCCTACAAGTCAATTAACTAGATTAAGAGTTTGTTTTAGTTTTGAAGTGTAATAAATTTCCATTGTTATTTGTAAACAAATCCCCAAATGTAAATTTATTAAGGGGGTAATGTAGTACGTAAGAAAGTGTAGTGTGCGGACCGCTTAACGCATTGTGAAAATTCCAGTGTTTGGTGGCGCTGTGAGTTAAAGGAGTGGTGGGGGACAAGACAGTCTTCGAAGAGTAGTGGACACCGCTGGCTCGAAGCAGCTAGGTTATTTTTCTGTCCGCTGAGAACTATTATATTTGTTTGTAGCCTGTTTTTCTATTTATATATGTGTTACTTTGCTACCTATGACAGTAAATCTAGTAAACATTGAGGTGTTTATTTTATTGCTTTGTACTCCGTACTCAATACTGTGGAACTTGTCTCTTCCCTGGAGACAACGAAAAAAGACGAACCAACACCCAATCAAGGGATAAGCTCGCACAGTGCTGCTTCAGTGTCCGTTCAGTGGCTTTTAAGAACGCCGGCGATGAAATTTTTGTAATTCTACTGACGAACTGACCAGATTTTTCTATTACTTAGAATTGAGGAAAAGCTTATCGAGCTAGTGCGAAATTTTGATCAACTGCATAATAAATATATTCAGGTCACTTTGTTTGATCGTCTACTAACTTCTCTTTATGGACTAAGGACGAATATGTGTAATATCGACCCCAAATAACGCCGATACTGAACTGACACTGAACTGATACGTCACTGATGTGTGTAAATGGACCTTTATGTTAATTTATTTTAGGGAAAACGACAAGAAAAAACACAAATATAAACACAAGAATAAAACTAAAGAAATGTTACATCAGCTCGAAATATATTGCGACAAATCTACACTACATGGCCTTCGATATATAGGAGACACTTCTCTCACGTTCGCTGAAAGGTAATTGTTAATAAATTGAAATTAAAGTTTAAATAACATGCCAACCGTATTTAAATTGATATAAAATGAACATGCTCAATATTTTGATAGTTATATAACTTCAAATTCTTTATGCTTTATTATTCAACTCCCAATTTTAATTCTATTCTAGGGCTGTTTATGTTTATGGCAGCCGAATACTGTTTTCCCTAAAAATCGCAAAATTTAGAACTCCGTGTTATAAACCAAGTAACAACTTCAAAATACTAAATACAAATATATTTTAATTGAAATTCCACTAACCTAACTCGGCCCAGGACACTATCCCTCACTTTTCTAACTAGCACACTGCCAATAAAGCTTTGAACATGTAGTTAGCAATCGTTGCTATTATAGTAATGAAAATCAATTCAACTTCAGACACACGCACTTTCTTTGCATTTATCTTGAATTTGAAGAACTATAACATCCGAGACCAGGAACTGGATTAGGAATAAATTTACTATATAAAAAATGCGTCGGTAATTAGTTACTATTTGGCATCAATCCGTTGAAACCTTTTTTTATTCTTATGTTTTCATTCAAGTCAACTTCGAAGCTGAACTTCCTCCTCAGGTCTAACAACCATTGCTCTCTGATCAAGCTACCAATAAATTGTTATGGTAGTGCCAAAATTAGTTCTGGTCCAATAGATTGATAGATATCAGTCCTTTTACTACTCATCATGTCAATGTGACCCGGAACCTAGGTTAGTTTCAGATTTTAGCACCAACATTAGAGAGCCAGGCGTCCCTATCATATATCTCCATTTTGAAGTCCTTCTATTCTATTTCCTTTACGTTTACCAGAGCATTCACCGTTATTTCACTTTTCTAGAACACTCTTAACTGAAATTCAGCTAAACTCCCCCCTCTTTTTTATCTCTTGTAATTGGTCTTTTGTTAAGAAAGTGTCGATTTGTCTAAAATACTCAACAAGTGTAAGTAGGTTGTATCTAACGCCACCACAGATCCTTTCCGTTCCTTGCAAAGACATAAATTGTGCAGATTGTCATACCGTTCCAGAACATGGTTCCGAACCGTCTCTGTAACCATCCTTACACACTCGAAAATCTATTTCTGAACCTATGCATTTGTCTTTTATACTACATTAAATATATCAGGACATTGATACTGATTACTAAAGTCACCACGTTTTGGCTCCTGTTTTCGAATCATTTTCGAGAGGGTAAAGTTTTTTTTTTTGTTAAGGAAAAACTAGGAAGAGATGCTCGATCTATATAATACCATACCAACCTGTCTAATCTCTACAAATTCTGCAAAGTCTCTGAGAATCTCAATCTTTCTCCTTCTACTTCTTAGAGAAAGTGGAGCTAAAATATTTAGAAGGTGTAAATATTTAAGTTAGAGTATGACTACTATCTAAGGAGTAAGCAATAATTTATAATCACCTAGCCAAATCCCGATTCTTTACTATTTAGGCAAATGGGTATGTTTTGCCTGCAATCTTGTCCATTTAAGCACTATTACATTTATCTTTTCCTAGAGACTGCACATATTTACTACTACAGTATGGTAATGTTTTATATGTTTCTAAGAAGGGTGTTACCAGCTCTACTTTACATCCTGCGATTATTTTCAATTCCATTAGCTCATCTTATCCTTTGCAGTAACACTTTCTTCCCTATTTCTTTTGCTAGTGGCCATCTCGTTATTTTCACATAACCTAACCTAATCGCCTTAGATTTAGGTCAAATAATTTTATTTTGAGAAAAGATACCGCATTAATTAAGCAATTGTTCGTAAATTGATAACATCTCGCCACAAAGCAATGTTAGATTTGTTTTCAAAATTTCAAATTTGAGCTTAGCTGGTCAAGATTAAGCTGTATAACAATTATTAATGAAATCTGAACCATCTTACTAAAATGTATAACTACTAAACATTTTTTAACAGTTTTCTTTTATATGAATTATAATTTTCAGAATTTTTTGGTTAATTTCCTTTTCTGTGGCTATTGGTTTTGCTGCATATTATATAAGTAATATTTACGAAAAATGGAAATCTAGTCCCGTAATAATCAGTTTCAGTCCTTTCGATGCTGATTTAAGTAGTATACCTTTTCCAGCTATAACAATCTGTAACATGAACCAAGCTAAAAAAACAGAGGCAGAAAGAATAATAAAAGAGGGGTAAGTTAGTCTTTACATTTTTTTTATATTATAACATTTTCTGAAGAAACAAAACATCTTGATGATAAATTGACACATTCTGGGAATTTATCATATATCAGCGTTACTCCAAACTACCGCTCAACATTTTAATGATGAAAAAGTTATAGTGCACCTTCCAATGAAATAGGAACCTAAGTTGCATTGATACATTCAATAAACTGTTTTGATATTTAAATCATATAACTAAAATATGGTTAATCGATTTCTTTTAAATGGATGGATTTTAACAAATGATATTTCCAAAATGTAAGGTCCAATTTGAATGAAATACTGTATTGTGTTCTGAAATTTTAACTGATTTTTATATTGATGACATTTTGACAGGTAGTAACAATGTTATATAGTCCACATTTAAATTTATGTGAAAACAATTATTATAAAATACCGAACCCTTATGTATTTAAATTAAATAAGTATATTGTTCCGTTTTTGTCTTTTTATTAATTAAATTTGCTAAATTAATTCAATATTTGCTATTAAATTTAAACTCTTTAATCTAAGAATCTCATCTCTTTTTTTTTGTTTTTTTTAATTGTTAATTGTTACCGCGAAATTGCTGTGGTTCTCAACGCCGCTACTGGCGAATGTCCGCGAGAAACGAAAAAGGACTCTCGCTTGAACCGTTGACGCGCTCTCGTGTGTTATTATAGCTCTTATTTTTCCTCTCTAAAACTACTGTTTTGTGACTGCAAGATCTATTGCAATCAACCTTTAGAAAACCATCTCCGAGTGCAGTGTAAGAAGACGCCACTTAGGTAAGAAAACCACAGCCCGTTTTTTTTCTCTTTTTATATACATATATTGTACCTCGTTCTATTTATTGGCGACACACAAAATCATATGTAACAACTTAACCAGTCTAAATACAGTCCATTTCGTAACATATATGTTAATGGATTTAAATTAAATAAGTAATAAAGCATTTTTTTACAAGCTAAAAATTAAATTGTTAATGCTACAAACCACAAACTGATTGAAATCGCCCCTCCTAAAGTTAGTGAAGTTAAGCGTTTACTGTACTCAAAAGTCGCCTCTAAAACATCTAAGATTAGAGTTCAACCAAAATACAGCAGCCAAGGAAATTTGAAGACAAAATTTCATATTAAGAGTAACATCGAACCTCTTGTATCGGAGATACCAGTGTCTAGGGTCAAAAATATCAGCAAGGGTGATGTACTTATTGGCTGTAACAATGATGATGGAATCAATAAATTTAAGGAATTAGGTCACCAGAAACTCACAATTATGACTTAAGGTAGTAAAGGATCACAATCCTAAAATAAAAAACGTAGGAATGTCCGAAAAATATACTCAAGGACGTCTTTTGAACTTTCTGAAAAACCAAAATTGTACTGTAAAGTATCCAAAATTTGGCCAGCCAAAAATAATGCAGCCATATACAAGCTATTGTAGAACTAGATGCAGAGTCTTATTGTCAAGTAATGAATGTTGGTTCCGTGTTTGTGAACTTTGATAGCTGTGTTGTTTATGATGCAATTGAACTTAGAATGTGTTTTAAATGTTGTGGTCTAAATCATATCCAGAAACGCTGCACTAATCGCATTGTATGTCCTAAATGTGTATCCCCTCATTCTTTATCAGATTGCACGGAATCAGGCTTAGGCTAGGCTCAGCCATTTTGGACTCAGAACTGGTAAGTGCTAACTTTAGGGTTTTTAGATCAGATCGTAATTTTAATGAGTTGGATGTTACTAGGGGTGGAGATGTATTCATTGCTTTAAGTAATTCACATACATACAGCTAAACGGGTGAATTTTAAAACCACTATGCCCTCTATTGATGTGACGGGTATAAAAATAACAAGTACGAATAATAATTTTATTTATCTGTATGTAGTGTATATGTATACCGCCAGCAACTAATATAGAATTTTATGAGGACATTTTTCTAGAACTTGCTGCTTCAGACGTTGGCAATGATGCTAATAGGCTAATTGTGATAGGTGATTTTAATTTACCAATCTATATTAATTATTTCAGAAATAACAACAATGTTGATAGTCGCATTGTGCCACTTTTGCAAATTTGTGAAGTTTTAAGTTTTAGATCAGTATAATCAAGTTGTCAATGATAATGACCGAATGCTTGATTTAGTTCTTGCTAGAAATCCTGTACAAGTCGTCAAATGTTGTGATTCGTTACTACGGGTAAACAGTCATCACCCTCCACTATTGATACTCTTAACGTCCAAAGTTCCTGGAGAGGAACAATGGAACCTAGTGCTCTCTCTCTCTCTCTCTCTCTATATATATATATATATATATATATATATATATATATATATATATATATATATATATATATATATATATATATACGGTTTTAAAATTTCTCCGGGTTCCTTTCCGTGATGAATCTGCATGGTCTTCAAAAGAACCATTTGTTTGACAATGTTTCGGTAAAATCTCATTTGCCATCTTCAGGTCTTCTTACTTCGTTCGGCTAACGCGAAGCAGAGAGAGAGACTCCTCCTCCTATTAATAGCAGATGTGAATTGTCAAGGCGTTCCTTCAGAATTCCATTCTGCTGGTGTATAGAACAAGTGTTTATGTACCAGTTTTTGCCGAGTTTTCTTCAGTATAGGACCGAAAAATAATTACGGGTGAGTTATTAATTAGCTAGTATAATATACTTTCAAAGCAAATTTAGTAAATATTTTTTTATGTATGAGTCCCTGCCTTTTTCTTATTTTCTTCTTGTTTTTAGTGTAATATGGCCGATTTTCCAAGCGGAAGCGAGGATGAAAATCTGAGTGACTCTTCTGACGAGGAATACGTACCAAACCGATTAGTTACTAGAGATGAACACAGTGACAGCGACGATGATTCGTCTTCCGAATCAGGAAATAAAGAACCGCTAAACAATTTAGGGGCTAATGGAAGACAAAAATACAACTGGACTAAATTACAGGAAGTTGAAACTTTGTGTTAACCACATTCACAATGGAAAACTTCGAAGCAGGGCCAGAGATAGGTCGACCCATACATTATTTTCAAATGTTTTTTCAGAAGAGTTACTAAATATGATAGTAGAACTGATATGCTTGCCAAGTTGATATAATGCAACCTTTGAACCTCACACGTTCAGAATTAGAAACTGTTATTGGGACTGTCATATATATGTCTATGTTCGGTTTACCTAGACATCATCTTTAGCCTGTAGAATTGCAGAGGTTGCTGATGCCATGTCGCGAAAAATATGGGAGGAAATAAAAGAGAACCTACATTTCAACAACAACGAGAACCTTCCAACAGATCAAAATGATATAAGCAGAGATAAATTATAAACTAAGACCTTTCTAGATTATTTGCGACAGAAGTTTGTAAGTCAATAAAAACCACAAAAATTGTGTATAGATGAACAAATTGTGCCATATCAGGGGGAATCTTCCCTTAGACAATACAATCCAAAGAAACCCAATAAATGGGGATACACAATCTTCATTTTATGTGATAGTAACGGCCTGATCTACAACTTTGATGTTTATACAGGGAAGATGATACTACCAGCTCGTGGAAAGGAAAACATTGGCGCCAGTGGGAATATTGTATTACGTTTGGCATGTATTATTCCTCAACATAAAAACTATTTATTATTTTCCGACAATTGGTTCACATCCTTGAAACTTCTTATCAGTCTTCATGTAGATGGAATTTATTGCATGGGCACTGTAAGGAAAGATCGAATTCCTGGATTATAATTTACATTTATTTTATGTGTGGTGACTTTAATTTACCCAATATATCTTGGAAATTAGATTACGTTAATAATTTTTGCGTTCCGCATAATTACATTGACACTAATTCTAGCTTGCTAATTGATACCGTCTCGTTGGGAGACTTTTCACAGTTTAGTCATTATATATACATATACTTCTGGTAATACTTTATATTTAATTTTTAGCGATGAGTGCAATATTGCAAATATGCATGAATCTATATCTTCTTTGGTACCGGTTGATGTAAACCATAATACTCTAGAATTTATTATAAAATTGTCTAATGATAAACCTAATTCAAAATTGCATTACGGTTTTAACACATATAATTTTCGATTGGCAGATTTTGCAGCTATTAATTCTGCTCTATTAAATACTAATTGGCATAATATATTTACTAACCTTTGTACTGAAGAGTGTGTAGATAAGTTTTATTGTATAATTAATGCATTAATAGAGTCTCATGTTCCAAAAAATTCTAATGTTTATAGAAAATTTCCATTTTGGTATAGTTTTGCTACTATTAAAGTTATTAAGGAGAAGAAGAAATATCATCGTTTATGGAAGAATTTTGCTAATAACATTGATTATCTAACATTTAAAATTTTGAGAGGTCGTTCCAAATTTCTTATATCTGAAGATTATAAAAAATACGTTAGATCTTGTGAAGATGATCTGATGCATAATCCAAAACAGTTTTGGCAATTTATAAATAACCGGAGAAAGTCATTTAATTCTATAAATTCTATTGTTCATAATGGTATTGTATTAATTGAAGGTCAGGACATATGGAATTCTTTTTCTCAATATTTTATATCTTCGTTTAATGAATCAAATAATGATAATGATTATAATACTTCTCTCCATTTTCAAAATAATAACTATATTAATAATTATCATATTAATAGAGAGACTATTGTTCAAAAAATTAAATCTTTATCAAAAAAAGCTGCAGGGCCAGATAATTTACCTACGGATTTTTTCAAGCAATGTATTGATGGGATCTCCAGTGCACTATTTATAATTTTTAATAAATCTCTTCTGGAAGGTCACTTTCCCAATATCTGAAAAAAGGCACATATTGTCCCTATTTTAAAATCTGGAGATAGAGATTTTATTGAAAACTACCGTCCTATATCAAAAGCACGATTTTGACAGATATCGTCGTAATTTAGGTTGTAGCGCATCGGCTTACTGGATCCAAGATCGGTGGGTTCGATTCCGGGGCGAGGCGATTTATTTATATTGCTTTAATGAATTATTTTAATGAACAAATTTCATATTTCTCACACATATGCCTTCCTGAGGCTTATTATACATAGTATTTTGCAAAATAGAGTATGAACCTATGAACGCCAAACCTACATCATAGTATATATTATATATATGGAAATTAAGTGCATAACCCATTCCCCGTAATATCATCTAAGAGTTAATAAGATTATTCGTGAATCTGGTCCACATTACGGATGTCCCACCACTCTCAGCTTAATGCGATCACGGCTAATGCGCCACGGTGCGGCGGTGGCGGTGCTGGTTGAGGGCGCGGGGGATGGGGCCCTCTTTTTTACCACCTTTGGTTCCTCATCCGAGGAGCCAGCTTCGCCTGCAACAAAGGAAGAAGTTAATTTCTTCCTTTTCCGCCCTTACCTTTGCCGCTGCTGGTGGCGGTGGATGCGGCTGCGGTGGGGGCGGCTGGGGCTTGTGCAGGCGATTCGTCCATCGCCTCGGGGAGGTTGCTATGGTTGGGAGCTCCTGAGCCGGCCGAGAGGCTTCTGATGAGCTCTTCTAGAGCTCGGTGGCGGGCTTCTGCCGCCTCCTCGCGGGCTCTCGAAGCGTCTTGTTGTTCGCGAAGACGTTGGGTGAGCTCGGCAATGCTTCGCCGGAGCTGCTCGTTTCGGCTCTCAACCTAGCCAGTTCCTCGTCGTGGCGAGGGCCAGCGTCGGATTGCGGGCTGGGGCTCCTACTGGTGCAGGAGCTCTCCTCGCTACCCTCGCTGGGGGTGGGCGTTGGCCACCTCGATCGCATCGCGTCGTCCTCCTCGACGCTGTTCACACTTCTTACTTGACGCACACCTGAAACACAAATGTCTGGGATCTGTCTGCCTAGGCTGAAAGACCTCAAACGGTTAGGCACGCTGAATTCTTTTAAGAATAGCCTTTAAAAGGACTAGATTTGTCTTGTAAAAGACAAGTTTTGTGGGGCCTCCACTTCACTGTGCACACACACTGGTTTACACTACTTTGCCACTCACACGTACACTTAGTAGGGCAGTACCTACTCGCGTCGCTGCTGCTCGTGGACTGATGTAAGCGCCTTAACAACAACAGCTACAAATGTTGGGAATAACCCTACAGACTGAGATGAGAAAATGAAACAGATCTAAAAGGCATTAAATACAAGTTTCAATAAAGGTATCAACACAATATGAAACCATGCAGTAGAAGTGAAAATCCGAAATGCAGTACAAATGCAGTACAAGAGAAAAACTGTTAAGAATTAAGAAATATTAACATTAAGTCATTAGAGGCATCTTCTACATCAAGAATGACTTGGTAATGCTAAAAATTACAAGTATGCCTTGTACTGGAAGCTATCAATGATCCCCTAAATGCAAGGTACCTCGAGATCATATTAAAAAAATGGATAACAATACAAAATAATGATTAACGTGATAAAGAAACAATATAAAAGCTGAAAGTTACAAACTATCATTTAAATTCGTAATATCTCATATAAATCGTCATATTTAATAAGCCTTGATGAAAATCGCCCTGTTTTTTTTCTGTAATGCCGGTCGCCATACTTCATATGTTTTCTAAATGATTCCATTTCTGTTCTGTCAACATGTCACGTCTGAAGACAGACGACTGGTCAGGATGGCCGAGTATTATGATTACTGTCCTTCATATAACGTGGTATATTGAATTAATGTTTCAATAAATATAATAGCCATTATACCTATTATAATAATAATACAATTAAACTACTACATATATTAGTTTAGTAACCCAATATAAATGACAGTATCACAGTGTTTGTAAAATTTTATGTAAGCATTCAGATCCAGTTGCTCGTTACAAAGTAATGTATTTAATGTCAGAAAAATTATATTGCTATGTTAAGTAATAGGAGATTATTTATTATGAACATTTGTAAAATTATTAAGTACTATGTTGTAGAAATATAGAAGAATTAAAATTACTAAATGACGTTTGTAATGGAAATCAAACATTCGCAAATTCAGACGAATACGACTGGATAACCCTTCGAAATTTTTTAATCAAGGTTAGTGAATATAACTATGATAATAATGAAGCAAAGTAAAATACATCTTGATTCATTCTCATTGTCAATTTTTAGGTTGGTGCCTCTTGTTCTGATGTTTTAAGAATGTGTGAATGGACCAATGATAATGTAGACTGCGATGAACTGTTCAATAATGATTTAACTGATGAAGGACTCTGCTGTTCTTTCAACAGATTACCACCAAAAAAAATTTTTCGAAATGAGTAAGTTTCATCAAACAATATTAAAGTAAAATAATTCTAGTTGTAGACACGGCGTTAATCTTGAATGCATTACAGATATCATTTTTAATTTGTACTTCTATTTTTCAGAAACGATATTTCTATACTTAATCAGACATATCCAAGTAATGTGTATGACTGGAATCCAGAAAAAGGATTTACAGAAGAAGAGACTGGAGATGAAAATATTATACCAAAGAGGCCATTAGGTACTTAATTTAATATATAAATCTAAGTAATGTAACTAGTCTTAGTATATAAATAATTAAGAAGGTTTATGAAAAACTTGTCTACTTTCAGTTTAATTAGTGATTGCCATAATTTGCATATTTATTATTTATTATATTGACATAAATTATTACGTATTGCTCCTACTTCACACAAAATTAAAAAATCTCTACCAACCCTTGTAGTTAACCGACTTAATTTTTATTATTTTAATGATTTGTTTTCATTAAATAATAATATTATGAATTACAATTAATTTATATTCATGTAATACATAAGAAGGAGGGAAGGAGTAATAATAATTATGATTTAGGTGCAGGATCCCACTTGGGTTTGTCACTTGTTATGGATGCTCAGATTGACGACTATTACTGTTCATCTACAAGTAGTATAGGATTTAAGGTAAAATAGACAAATATAATAATAATATTTTATCAAAAACTTGTTTAATATTTTCAGATAATTCTTTCCAATCCTATTGAAACTCCTAAAATGGCAGATTTTGGATCTCTTTTAAGCCCTGGCGTTGAAGTGAGGTTTTCAATTACTCCAAATGTTAGAGAAGCTACTGATAATTTAAGAAGTATTTCAATAAAGAAACGGCAATGTTACTTTTCAAATGAAAGGCGCTTATCATATTACAGGTAAAAACATAATGATTTTGAAATATTTCAGCATTTGCTCGTTTAGGATATAATTTATTATGTAAATATTTAAAAAGTAATTATGAACAATACAAGATGATTGATATTTTTTTTAATTTATTAATTAATTGCAGTCGAATAGTACAAGTTTCGAGTAAGAATGTATAGAACTATGACAATATGTTAACCATTTTAGGTATTACAGTGGAACCTCGTTAATCCGGACACATTGTAGTCCGGACACACTTGCTGTAAACACATAGTCCGGACACCCTCCCGCTAATTCGGACACAGAGTCTGAAAAATCACGTGTGCGGTGGGGTGCCGAGTGCACAATGCAGTCGCCGTTCGTATTGCGCAATCAGTGTGCATTTCGATTTACACGCGTCGTGATTTGAGTTTTTCTGGTGTTGTGAAAATGTCCAAATGGAAACACACAACGTTAAACTTAGAACAAAAGGTTGCAATAATAAAGGAATTACAATCGGGACAAAGTATCAGGGCGGTAGCTGCAAAACATTGTGTCGGCAAATAGACAATTGCGAATATAAAGAATAACAAAACAAAGATATCAGATTACGTTGCATCTGTAGATGCGGGGTTGGGAAGCCGTAAAACTTTAAAAGTAAGTGCCCATCCACAAATGGAGAAGGCGTTATGAACGTGGTTTATTCAGGAGAGGGCAAAAGTAGGTTTGATTAAAAGTGTACATGTATTATTAAACGGAAACACGTAATGAAAATTGTAAACGTCCCTGGTTGAAAGTCTAAAATCTGGTGTTGTTTTAGGGACCCCTTTGTCCGGAGACATCATTTGTGAAAAAGCTAAAGTTTTTTCTCGACAAATAACCAACTCTGACGATTTCAAAGCGAGCTCCGGTTGGCTGCAGAGGTTTAAAGAACGATTTGGTATTAGACAACTTAGCATTTCTGGAGAAATGCTATCTAGCACTATTAATGCTGTAGAACCATTCAAAGAGAAGTTGTTGTTAAAAATTAATGAAATGAATCTACAACTAGATCAAATTTATAATGCAGACGAAGGCGCCATATTTTGGAGAATGCTTCCAAATAAAACACTAGTGCACCGTGGCGAAAAGTCTGCTCCAGGTCGGAAAATTTGCAAGGAAAGGTTGACATTTATGCCTTGCGCAAACGCATCTGGCAGTCATAAATTGAGACTTTGAGTGTTAGGAAGGGCTAAAAACCCAGAGCTTTTGGAAATTCTTTCATTCCTGTATGCTACAAAAATCAGAAAAAAGCATGGGTTACCAAAGACATTTTTCGGGATTGGTTTCATACCAAATGTATACCCTCAGTGAGGAAGAAGTTAAGAGAGTTGAACTTACCATAGAAAGCTATTTTGATTTTAGATAACGCTCCATGGCATCCAGAAGACTTAACGAGCGATGACAATCAAATATCTGTCATGTACTTTCCACCAAATTGTACCCCCTTAATTCAGCCTATGGATCAGCATGTGATCCATGCTATTAAGCTGCGTTATAGAAAACAATTGCTTCAATCAATTTTGGAGTCTGATAGTGACATTCCCACAACCTTAAAAAGATTAAATATAAGGGATGTGGTTTTTTCCTTAGATGAAGCGTGGCAACGCATAATCGAATCGTTAATTCGAAAATCGTGGAGGTAATGGTTGCCACAGCTCCAAGAAACATCTTCCAACGAAGACGACGACATCCCACTTGCACAACTAGCGAGAAAGCATATGCAAGCTGATTTTAATGAAATCAGGGATTTAAGTAGGAAAATTAGTAATGAAGAATAACTCACGAATGAGGAAATCGAGAAATGGGCAGCTAGTCGTGATGAAACTGAGCCATTTTTAACGGATAATGACAATTCAGGAGGCGACAGAGGCTTCAAACTTAAGTGGTAGTGCTTCTTCCAGTGACGATGAAGTTTATGAAAATACAATTAATCATACTGAAGCAGTTTCGTGTTTTAATACGTGCATCAGATGGGCATACGAAAATGATGTGCAAATGCATCAGGTGTTTCTGCTCTCTGAGTTACGTAACAAAGCACTGGCAGCAGAAAGAAATTCTAAAAGGCAAACTTCTATCACAGATTTTTTCTCCCCTCCCTCTAAATGAGATGTCATAATATGTACTAACTTACATATACATATGTATTCATTTTTTATGTCTTTTGGTTATATCATTTAAGAGAATAGTCTTAGTTATCACATACTTTGTGTCGTTAGGTAGTTAATGCATAATCCAGAAGCATTGTTTTTTATGTGTATGTTTGCACGTCTTTAATAAAGTTATAATGAAAATTAGTTGCAATCTTTACTCATATATTATATTGAGACGTCCAATCTGTCATTTATTATTGATGGCAACGTATTAAAAAGACATTTTTCCCCATATTCGGTAATCTGGACAAATCGCTAATTCGGTCATACTCCGTGCATTTCATTGTCCGGATTAGCGAGGTTCTACTGTAATAGTTTTTTCTATGAATACCAGAAAGAGAAGAAGTATGGATACTTTCCTTGTCATGTATTGAGTGCAAAGATCAAATATAACCTAAAGTGAATAGCGGCCTACTAGCCTCGCTCTATCTGAGCATTGTATCCAACATACAAAGGAGATAGCTACCACGTGACTTCGCGTAAAACTTGCGACGAGTCCTATCATCGTCTACTAAATTGTGTAACTATGACTATAATATTTACCTGGTCGATAAAACAATTGATCCAATATTCAAAGAGAATCCAAATTGAATTATGGGTCTTCAGGTTTTGGTTGTGACTGACTTTTCATAGTTTGTAGTCTACGTCAACGTAATATACCACGGATGGTACCACATCCGCTTCCAATTTGACTATCGGAGGCCATCTGAGCCGAGTCCTATCAGATTGTACCATAAGCCATGTGAAGCTGTGCAGATACACTTTTCTTACGTTGGAGTCAATAGCGAATGTTTGCGCGTTATACACATTAAGTTATATTAGATCTTTGGTTGGGTGTAACTCGTCAAAATTGTACATGTTTCGGAATTATTTAAACAATTATTTTACACTTTGAGTAAATATTATATTTTAAATATGATTCGTACGAAGTTTCCGTTCCTCTCAGTTCAGATATATGTACATTTCCCTATTTTTTATTAATTACTTCTGGTATTCAATTATGTATTGATAATCCTTAACAATTATCTTGTCTCCAATGTAATTTTTTTTTATTAATGTTTTGACCAAAAATGTATGATATATCCTAATTATTATTCATACAGATACCTATATTTGTAAAGTTTAATATCGTTTCTTTAACATATTTGTTTATTTTCGAAATGTCTTGAAGTATTTAAAAATAAGATGTCTTTATAAAAGTGAGGAGACACGCAGAAAGTACTAGGCAGTATTGTAAATTTAGAATTCCGTAACTGTTAAATCTCCAGGTTATTTGGGTTTAACAAAAAGTTAATATTCTTATATTTATTTAAGATGAATCAATGTTTTATACAAGTATCGATTACAGTTACAGACGACAAATTACTGATGAATGCCCTACCCGCAAGGCGTAAGCAACATGTTTTGTTAAGACCATTTTACAGAATACGCAAAATTGTAGATATTGTTACTATTTACTTTATTTGGTTCAAATACAACGTCGGTGTTCACAATGGCATCCTGAGCACCGTACAGCGGAATGAAAAATAAAATTGATAAAAAAAACGTATCACTTCAATTAAATTGGCTAGGCAGAATAAACTTAAGAGCCTTTTCACACGGGCCACCGTGCAGCGCTTCTCGGAAGTGCCGTTGAATGGTCCGTTTTGACGAAACATTATTTTATATAGACTTATTCACACGGATGCGCCACGGTGGCGTGTAGTCGCCGACTCCCACCGAAACGTCAACCATAAATTAGTGGCTCCACTCAGCAGCGCTACACAGTGGCCCGTGTGAAAAGACTCTTAATCTTTATATTATACATACCAAATTACATGTAAATGGTAATGTTTATACTGCGGATCAACTGGAACGTCATCAAATTAATGGAGAACAAGGCATATTTGAAGCAGGTGCTTTTAAAGAAAGATCTATAAGTGTTTCTTCAGCATCAACAGCTGACAGATCATCGGGGTAAGACGAAGATGTTGAAAACGGCGTAGTAAGTAAGGCAGCTGAGTCAAATAAAAAAGGAAAGGCAATGAAGACATCAAAATCTATAAAATTATGTGCTAAAAAGGAACCAGAGGAGTGCAGTCACAAAAAAAGAAATAGTTATTTAATGACAATATTTAAATAAGGGTTAATTCTTAAATTTATCAGTACATACGTGATTGTAATTTTATTCCAGTTCAAACTAAAGTTATTGAAAGCTCTGATCAGTTTCTTTATGATATAAAAGATAAAGGTTCTTTGACATTTTTACATCAAAATATAAAATCAATAAATAAAAATTTTGATGAATTTGTTGTATCTCTCGCTAATTTTAAAAATAATGTAGACTTTATTGTTTTAACCGAAACATGGTTTATACATGACAAAGCATTTTTCATATAGAAGGCTATGATATGGTTTATAACGAAGGCAATTTTAACCAGAATGACGGTGTAGTAAGTTTACTTAGTTATAAGGTAGACATTGTACATATTGGTGATAGTATAGTAGTCTATTGATTCAAAATTTGCAACTGAGGATCAAAACATACGACTAACATGTATTTATAGATCACCAAGTTCAAACGTTGATTATTACATTTCAGAATTAAAAAAATATTTGAGTTTAAAAAGTCGTAAAATATGTGATTTTCATGTCATTATTGGAGACATAAATATAGATATGAAAAAAGATGACATTATAACACATGATTATTTAAATGCTTTAGCAGAACATAATTTTATTTCTACAGTAAATGGATATACTAGAGTACAGGATGATTCTCGGTCTTGTATTGATCATTCATTCATTACATTTTTGTTAAATGTAAAAATAATATTAATGACATTAGCACATCATATATTTATGAAACTCATATAACAGATCATTATATTACTTTGTTAAATATAAATATGAAATATAAAATAAAAGAAAATAATAAAAATTATAAAAAATATATTAATTATAACAATCTTAAAACTGATTTGAAAAATTTTTATTGGAATGAGTTTTATAAATTACATAGTGTTTGTGAATCTTCAAAATACTTCATCAGAATAATTATAGAAAAAATTCAATATAATACAAAATTATTTTATCAAAAAAATAGAACAAAAAAGAGTTGGGTTACAGAAGGTTTCATAAATCGATAAAGATTAGAGATAAATTATATAAAATAAGGAAGAGATTTCCTAATAATGTTGTATTGAAACAATATTTTATTCTGCATAGAAATCGTTTACATAATTTATTAAACATCAGCTAAATCTAATTATTACAAAACAAAAATTAACGACAGTAAAAGTGGTACTAGACACTTGTGGAACACAGTTAATGAATTAACTAACTCTAGTAAACAAAAGCATCCAATAAAGCAGATTACATCAGCAGGCAACATTTTAGTTGAGGATACAAATGAAATTGTAAATATCTTTAATAATTTCTTTGCTGATATAGGACCAAACCAATATTACATACTTATTGTAATTTGAAACAGTATTCCTTTCTTATTTTTTGTGTTTGTAAAATTGATTGCATTTTATGATTGAAATTCATGTAATAGTATATTACACTATTAGGTTGGTAAGTGGGGTATAACAGAATCGAGGAAAAGTTTCCGAGATTCTGTTAGCCACTTAACAACCCTATAGTGTATAATGTTTTTCGCACAATGCATTTATCAAATAAAATAATAAAAAAATTATTTTGATTGATGAAATGGGGTGGCCTATCTAGCCTGTTTCGAATTTATTTTGTTAGAAACCAAAAAACAATTTGAAGTGTGAACAATTTTGTGTTTTGTTGTCAAAACTGTGCTTATAATGGCTGATAAAGGCGATTCAGAGGTCGTTATATTGTAAATGTAAATATTTAAATTTGGAGGTATTATGTTTGTAGCGCCATCTGTTGTGCCAATTGTGAATTAGTCACCAGGGCTAGAGCGCACGAGCGCGAGACGGTGTTGGTAAAACATTTCTGATAGTTCTGAACCAGTTCTCAATGGTTGTTGGAACAGACCTATTATTAAGCAGAATATAGTTATGTACAAAAAGTTCAAGTAGTTTTAATAAACAACAGAAGACGATAATGCAGTCCATTTCAAGTAATTAACATGGTCATTCGTCCGGATTTGTGCTAGTTGGTGTTTTACTGTAAAAAAGGAAAAAATAAAGCGGACCAGTGCAACAACCAGCAACCTAGTGGTGATTAAGTACCAGAGTCATGCTGGTCAACTACGCAGCAAGAAGCGAGAGCACGTGCGAATAAAGGAGTTCTGTGTCGATCGGTGTCGGCGTGGGGCGAGAGGCGTGCAACAGATGGTATTTTGGAAGTCTGCGGCATCAGTACCAACTGTGCCACAAAAATGTATCAGATTTTGAATGATTGTACCAGATTTCAAATATGTTATTAAATATGGACAATAATATTATTTACGTGTGACCTCAGCTAACGTTATAAATACTGATTGGTCAAATTAACTGAAAGCTCCAGTAAATGAAAAACAGCTAGTTGCATGTAAAAAAATAGTAATCGTATTTATAAACCTAGGCTATTCCTTGAGGCGGTTTATTTTTCAATGTATTTAAAATGTATTATATAAATACAAAAAATAGCCCTAACAATTGAAGCAATTTGTGCTCGCGAGGTAGGACAGAAATAGTTTTTGACATAATATAAAAAAAGGAAGTTGTTGATAAAGTTCATTTTGTTCCAAAATATACATATAAAATAAATACTGAAAGAAGAAAAAAACTGTTCAATACCACAAAACAAATACTAGTTGGGGATCTAGGGAAATTTAAATTTTATAAATGCATAGATCAAGGAACACGCAGAAAAAATCAGTGAACAGACCAAAAATAGACCATGAAAATGAGTTAGGGTTGGTCAACTGTTACATTTAATAGCTATTATTGGAATGTTTACTACTAGTTGCCAAAGAACAAAACTTCATGTTAGTAGGACTCAAAAAAAATGCATAATAAAAACTTTTTTACCCAAATATTCATTTTGTACCAAAAAGCTAGGGTTTTTAAAAATGTTGTACCACTGTACTTTTCTCTTTAAAATGTACCAAATCTGGTACAATTGTACCACCTCTGGCAACACTGGCGGCGATCGGTGTCGGCGCGGGACGAGCGTCTGCGTATCTAAACAAAAACAAACAAGTTTTTAGGAAGGCAGCTGAGCAGCGATCGGAGTCAGCGCGGGAGGAAAGGAGAACTGCAATTGAGGGAAACGGTAAAGCCAGTACGAAAATTCCAGGGGTGAGTTTTTCCTATTTCTACATATCCTTTATTGTTGTGTTTGCGTATTGTTTCAATTTATACACGGCAAAATGGCCGAAGGTTTAAATGTTTTAAAGAAAAAGCGGGCGTCTGTAGAGGCGAGATTAACGATATTTTCCAAATTTATGCAAAAACTTAACGAAATACAAATATCAGAAATAAAGTCAAAGAAGCGTTAAAGCAAAACAAATATTAACGGAGTATGAACAAATACAAAATGCCATTAAATGCGTCGCGGAGAATGTCACAGAACAATACAAAGATAGGGAAGAAATGGAGCAAAGTTTTTTTGAAACGATATCTGTGGCTAAAACGATTTTATCAAAGATAGAAATGCCAAACGCGGTACTGGATTCAGCGGCGGCAAGCAATCTCAAACTAGAAGCGGTTCGGATTCGGCAAGCGAAGTCTTGGCTTTACAAAATGTTAATTTAGGCAGTATAAAATTGCCAACAATTCAATTTCCAAAATTTGATGGATCATACGAGGGATGGTTAGAATTTAGAGATATTTTTGAATCCTTATTCCATGACAATAAGCAGATAAACAATATTCAAAAGTTTCATTACTTAAGAGCGAGTCTGAGTGGAGGCGCGTCTCAGGTAATTAAAGCGTTGTAATTCACATCAAATAACTACGAAATCGCGTGGGAGGTACTAAAGGACAGATATAATAATAATAAACTGTTGGTACAAAATCATGTAAAGGCCATTTTTCAAATAGAAAACATTCAAAAACATGCATCGGGAAAAATAAGGGACTTGGTAGATACAGTTGCAAAACATATGCGAGTTTTAGAACAATTAGGGCAAGCAACAGAACATTGGGGTATATTATTAATATATGTCATTACGAACAAGTTAGATGCGCAAACCTCTCGCGAGTGGAAAAAATTTAAATCGAGACACGATGTACCAGAGCTACAAGATTTAAAAGATTTTTTAAAAGACAGAGCTGATTTTCTGGAATCAATAGAAACTAATTCAAATTCAGAAGAACGTTTTTCAAAAGGGAAATGGTCCAGTAAATCACTGCTCACTAACAATAACGATGGTAAGGCGGAGGTAAAGTGCATTTATTGCAAAAAGAATCATTATTTATATCAATGTGAAGAATTTAAGTCAGTTTCGGTACCACAACGAATGAATTTTGCGAGAACAAATCGGCTTTGTATAAATTGCCTTCGTAAAGGACATTATAAAATAATTCCGATTCAGCAGCTGTCGAGAATCCCAAACCAAACATAACACTCTTTTACATGATAATTCTAGACAAACAGGTGGCACGGACGTCGCGGAACGCCAAGTTCCCGCGTCCACGAGTACACATACTCCAGCGAAAGATGCTACAAGCGGTCAGGGCACGGCGTCCTTAGCGTCGCAGTCCAGTAGTGGGGACACAGGGCACAAAATGTGTTATTATCTACGGCAAGAGTTTATGTTAAGAACATTAACGGACGTGAACATTTGGCTAGAATTTTATTAGATAGCGGCTCTTAATCGAACTTCATAACAACTGAATTATGCGACAAATTAAGTTTGAAGAAATCAAAGGTTGACGTAGAGATTTCCGGGATAAATAATGTTGTGTCAAATGTATACAACAAGTGTAATGTTGAAATAAGATCGATAAATAGTAATTTATCGAACGTTGACTGTTGCGTAATGGACAAAATTACGGGCACTGTTCCTAGCGTAAAATGCGAAAAAAGGGAATTAGTCAAACCTAACAACATTAAACAAGCAGATCCAGAGTTTTACATACCAAATAAAATAGATATCTTGCTAAGCGCAGACGTTTTTTTGGAACCTTTTAAGCATTGGTCAATTAACTTTGGGACAAGGCGGACCGATTTTACAAAAGACTTGGCTTCAAACTTATTAAGGTTAAAACGATCCTTTGCATATTTAGTAAGATTCATTAATAATAGTAGAAAATCAATTGAGTTACGTAGTTTTCATGAGTAAACGTTTATCGAAATTAATGATTCGTTCAAAATTTTAATAAAATTAGCTCATGTGAATTTTTCTACAAGAATATTTTGATTTGTTGACTAAACAAAAAATCCACCGTAATAGTAAACTTTTAAGCTTGTCTATTTTTAGACGCTCACGGTATAATAAGAGTCGGTGGAAGATTAGTTAATGCAGATTTTACTTTTGACAAAAAACACCCATTTTTGTTATCAAACAAACATCATTTGACCAAGGTAATTTTTACATCCGAGCACAAGCATTTACTACACGCAGGACCACAATTGCTACTATTCAGGAAATGTTTTAGCCCATATGTGGACGCAATCTTGCTAAGAAAACTGTAAAGGAATGTGTAGAATGTTTTAGATATCAAGCTAATACTTACCAACCAATAATGGGTAACTTACCTGAGTCTCGTTTCCAATCGGGGTCAGCATTTGACATAACTGGTGTGGACTATGCAGGTCCGTTTCAACTAAAAAATAAAAAGGGCCGCGGGCTGAAATCAAAAAGGATTGGATTTCAGTATTTGTTTGTTTCTCCACTCTTGCGATCCATTTAGAATTGGTAAGCGAATTGTCAACCCAAGCTTTTCTGCAAGCTTTACGTAGATTTATACTCCCCAGGCCACCGTCCACTTTTTTAATGATTACAAAAGTCGCAAAAATGGTTTTAGTAGCTTCATTTTAACGAGTCTACCACCTCCTGAAATTTGCAGAGTGCGGAAAGGGCGCTTTTTCTCCACAGCAGTACCTAAACCTGTCGTTGTAGCGTGGTATCATTTTTGTATTACAAAACTCAAAATTGTTATTTTAATTGAAAGATTGTATGTCAAATTTAAAGAATATTTTTTTGTCCGACAAAAAAGAGGGCGTATCGTCGAGTTCGACACCCGTAACATGTTACTCTAGTGCGGTACCGTTTTTTTATTACAAAAGTCATAATTTTCAATTAAAATGACTGATAATTGAATAAAGAAGGCAGTCTCTAGCTTGTCCGACAAATTTTCAGCCTCGTTTTTTCAGTCCGACAACTTGATTATGTCAATTACCGCAGGTTATGTTTTACGATTACAAAAGTTGCAATCTTGATTTTTTTTAGTTTAATATTGAATAATAATATTAAAAAAATACGTGTCCGACAAAAAAAAAGACGCAAACTTATAAAAAAATGAAAAAAAAAAATTCAATTTTGAAAGTATAACTAAAGCGCGCGTCGCACGAAGTATGCTAGTTTTGCCTGTCGGCCAGGGGTATATCTGGCGACCGGCCAATAGAAACGCAGCACCCCAACCTAGCAACCCCATTGGCCACTAGGGTTGGAAATCCCCAGAACACCAAAAATCGGGCATAAAACCGGCTGCATTTTCGCAGTCGAGACTGTAGAAGTCCCCGAGCAGCGACGCGAGCAGGTGCTACCCTGCTATTACTAGTTTGTGGCAAGTAGTGCAAACAGGTGTGTGTTGTGCACAGTGAAGTGGAGGTCAACAACTGTCTTTCCCAAGACAAGGATAAATTTCTACTCCTACAGCCGCGAAGGAGGCAACGGCGGGAGCGGCAAAGCCAGCAGCTGGAAAAGAACCAGCTAAGTACCCGCAGCCCCCCAAGACAACAACGGCGAAGAGCTTTGCCGATGCCGCGAGGCAGAAGTAGGCTCCCGCTGCGGCGCCTAGAGGGGCCGCAAAACACCAGCAGCCCCAAAAGGCCGTGGAGTACGCCTTCCGACTTTGTCAGCGCGCTGGCGATGATGGAGGAGATGTACTCCGCCATGCGCGCCTTCTTCACTAAAATGCCATCTCTGTTACAGGAGTAATGGCAAGTCCTCCACTAGTGCAGTCCCTGAGAGTGGCCTCCTGGAACATCGACGGGTTCCAGTGTAGGAAGAACGACCTGCGTGAGCTCTTGCCGCGTCTAGACGTAGACGTGGCCGCCATCCAAGAGACCAAGCTAAGGGACGCACAGGCCGCCAGGATGCTCGGATACGTGGTGTATTGGAGGGACCGACCGGCCAGAAGAGGAGGAGGAGTCGCCCTGCTAGTCAAAAGAGGTATAGAACATCATATGTTACAGGTCCCACAGCTGGTGAACATGGAAGTCGTGGCAGTCTCTGTGAGCACCCGCCATGGAGATATCGCCGTGGTGCCCTGTTACCAGCCAACATCTCTCCCGCTCTTGGACAACGACTTGGAGGCGGTCATCGGCAACTTTAATGCAAAATCGCCGGAGTGGAATAGCACGACAACCTCAACACGAGGCAGGGTGCTTCTGCAGTTCTTACGAAACCACGACGACGTGCTTGCGTACGGACCCGATGAGCCAACCTTCCAGACAGGCGCAGCTAGGCCGGACGTGCTGGATATCGCTTTGCTCAAGGCAATACCGATAGAAGCCGAACTGACGACGCACCACGAGGGTTCCACGAACCACTCGCCCGTCCTGCTCGAGCTAGGGCGGGAGCGTCGCGACGAGGTAACCGCAGTCAGGAGACAGACCGACTGGGAGCGGTTTCGTGCAGAAATGCAACGGCTCTGTCAACCAGTCCCTGTCATCCAGGACGAAACGGATCTCGAGGCGGCAGTCGTGAGCCTTGAGACGGATATCCGCACCGCCCTGGAAAGCCGCACCATCGAGAGGACGGATAGGAGACGTGTGGACCATGCAGGTGAGTTACCTCTTGATTTGCAGGAGCAGATTAGGGAGAGACGGGCGGCCAAGCGACGAGCCATGAGGACGGGTCATCCCCGCGATAGGCAAGTCGCCAACCAGCTCAATAGGAGAGTCAAACGCGCCCTGGACGACTCTACCAGGAGCGGTGGCATAGACACCTGGAATCGCTGAATCCTGGAGACGTAGGTCTGTGGAAGATGCAGAAGGCGCTGAGGGCTCCCCGCCCTCCGATACCTCCTATTCACGGAGAGAATGGGATCGTCTACAGAAAGCGGGACAAGGCAGAAGCTTTTGCGGACAGCCTTGAACTGCAGTGTAGAGAAAACTTTCTCGACGACGAGGACGAGGATCACACAGACGAGGTGGACGCCTACCCGATGCAGAACCCATTAGAAACGCTACTCCGGAGGAAGTGAAGGATATCCTGCGCTACCTGAACCCCCGCAAAGCGCCGGGATACGACGGTATTGGGAACAAGATTCTCAGGAAGCTCCCTCACCGGGGAGTAATGGCGTTGCTGAACATCTGCAACGCCATTCTGAGACTGCGCAGATTTCCTAAGAGATGGAAGAAGGCTGATGTCATACTCATCCCTAAGCCAGGTAAGAACTTAACATTCCCCTCTAGTTACAGGCCCATCAGTCTCCTGCCCATGATGAGCAAAATAGCTGAGAGGGTGATCCTGGCCAGACTGCACGAGACCACGGAAGAACTGCGCATCCTCCCGGACGAGCAGTTTGCGTACCGCCGTGGCCACTCGACGGAGCAACAGATTCTCAGGTTAGTAGAACTTGTTTCCGCAGGTTTCAACATCAGAGAATCTACCGGAGCAGTCTTCTTGGACGTCGCCAAGACCTTTGACAGGGTCTGGCACGATGGGCTTATCGTAAAGATGCTCGACTTTGGCTACTCTGTCGGCCTAGTCAACCTGGTAGCGTCCTTCATAAGTGCACGGGGCTCTGTCCACCTATCGACCCATGGAAGCCGGCGTTCCTCAAGGCGCCGTGCTATCTCTGCACCTTTTCAATATCTTCACAGCGGACCTACCCAGGACAGAGGACACTTCCGTGTGCCTCTACGCCGATGACACCGCCATATTAGCCCGTTCCCTAAACCCGGAAATGGCCACGAGGCGACTCCAGAGAGCGCTAGGCAGACTGGAGGACTGGTGTAACCATTGGAAGGTGGCGGTCAACGCGGTGAAAAGCCAAGGTATGATGTTCTCTCGTAGGTACAGAGCGCAACCGAGAGGCCGCGTGACGTTCAACGACGAGAACATCCAGTGGATCGATGAAGCCAAATATCTAGGGGTGACCCTTTCGTGAGGGCGAAACTCTATCCGTTACTCCATAGGGATAGCCGACTGAGCCTTGGCAACAAGGTAAGGTTAATCAAGTCTGTCTTGCAGCTACAGTTGACGTATGCCGGAGCAGCATGGGGATACGCAGCGAAAACGCACCTGAAAAGAGTGCAATCCGTCGAGAATATCACACTGCGTTGCGCGACTGGGGCCTCTTGGTTCGTACGCAACAGCGATATTCGCCGGGATCTAGGATTCACGACAGCCCTGGAAGTGATGAAAGCGCGAGCGAAGGCTTCCTTCGCACGCGCAGAAGTCCACAGCAATCAGCTGATCCAGGCGGCGGTGGACTACCGACCCGATGCGGCCGCCAAGTACAGGCGGCCAAGGTTTCAACTCCTGGACGCGGGGTAAGTTGAGACTTTTCTTCTGTTTTAAGACCGCCAGGATTAAGAAAAGGACCACGAAGAGACTTTGACTTTTCCCTACCCTATCCCGGAGGCCGCCCAGGCGTTACCTTATCCAGGGCCTTTACGGTTCTTTGTCCTAGCGTCTCCTTAGAGCCACAGTGCTAATCCTGACTTAACCCAAACCCCTACCTGGTCGCAGGCGTTCGCGCCGCGACTACCCCCGGGGGTTAACGAGTCGGCGAAGAAAGAAGAGAAGACAGAAGAGCGCCAGAAGATAAGCCCTTGCCGACGGGGCTTGCCAGGACAGGAGGAGGTTCCTCGAGCCGCCGGCATCGGCCACAATTGCGGTTGAGGTTGACCGGAGAAGGGAACCCACCTCTACGAGGCGTCCAGGCCTACAGCGATGAAGTGGGTAAAGAGAGATAGTCCCTCCGAACCCGGTCATCCGAGGTCATTTATCCAGCCAAGGATATTGGCACAGTCGAGACTAGTGATGGGAATAATCGAATTATTTTCACAATCGAATAATTAGTAATAATTCATATTTCAAAATCGAATTAATAATTCGAATTATTTAGTAGAATTATAAATTTAAATATAAATAAATTCGTCCCAGTTCGGGGCTATTAAACAATTCGCAGAAATCTGAACCATAGCCATATATTATATCCTTTTAACTGTGCCGAAGCTGTCTAATAAATTAAACCATAATTTATAGTTTTAAATTTAAAAGTGCCGAGTTTACGATTGTTATCGAAATTTAGATTTTGACCTCATATAAACATTTCAGTTCCTATTGAAAACATTCTCTCTGAAATAAAATATTCTTCCAAAACTTTTAAAAAATGGATTTATTCACTAATAAAGCCACGTGTGTCCTTGTTTACGTGCGGTTCGTATTTAATTTTATATTATCGGTAGCAATTATTTAGATAAAAGAAGAAAATTGAGTGGGTACGATTGATTATATTAAAACTTTATATCGTTAATTATGAATTAACGCTTAATTATGAAACGTGGACCAAAAACGTCGTCTACAGTGTGGGAGCATTTTCAAAAGACTGGGGAAAAGAACGTAACTTGCAATATTTGCAAAAATAAATTTAAATATTCAAATCAATACATCAAATTTAAGGGAACATTTAAAAAGAAAACACCCGGCTTCCCTTTTTCCGCAACGTGAACCCGAAGAAGATGCCGATGAAAATGTGGTAAACTCAGTTGTAGGTCCTAGTCAAGAAATTGACTCTTCATCCCATAATTCAAGGAAACTATTCCTTGGTGGATCCGCTGTACCAGTACCAATTCCCACTAACATTACAGCAAATAACCAAGGACAGCCTTTATCGAAATCGAAAGGTTCTCGCCAACTCAGGTTATTTGGTTCTACTACAGGCGACGGACTAACACCGGAAATGAAAGATAAACTTGACAAAGCTTTTTTGCAAATGATTGTAATAGATTTTCAACCACTGTCCATTGTAGAAAATAAGGGTTTCATTAATTATTCAAACAACCTGAATCCACAGGAGGAAAGCCGCAAAATTAAGACCATGCTGACAGATGTGGCAAATGTTGCAGTAACAACAGATATCTGGACGTCAGATAGTAACAAAGCTTACATTTCTGTGACAATTCATTTTATTTATAATAACCAGATGCTTTCACGAAATATAGCCACCAAAGAACTGGAAGACGTTCATCACACAGGAGAAAACATTGCAAGAGCCCTTAATTCTATTTTTTAAGAATGGAATATCAACCATAAAATCGTCACAGTCGTATCTGATAATGGGGCAAATATCAAAAATACTATACGACAGATGAACGTACACCATCACCCATGTATCATCCATACTTTAAATCTAACTGTAAATGAAAGTTTAGACAACATTCCCTTGTTAAATACAGTTATTAAAAAATGCCGGTATCTAGTTGGACATTTCAAACATAGTGTTGTCGCATCTCAAATTCTCAATGAAATGCAAATTCAAATGAATCTTCCTATTCTTAAGGTCAAACAGGATGTAAGAACACGATGGAACTTATGTTTGATAATGTTGGAGAGACTTTTAAAAATAAAAGCGCCGCTATCAGCTGCCATAACATCCATACCTCAAGCACCTTGAATTTTTAGACACTGCAAACCTATTGAAGATATAACACGGTTTTATCGGGCGAGAAATATCCTACCCTCTCCATGGTACTTGCTTTAATTAGGGGCCTACAAGTTTCTTTAAAAAATGAGGTAGTGACCGTAGATGTGTCAAATCAATTAAAATTGTATCTACTCGATTTTATATCTAGGAGACTCGGAAATCTTGAATGTAACAAAATTGTGGCCAAAGCTACCCTATTAGATCCCCGCTTTAAAAAATTATCATTTGGTGTTTCGGGAAATAATCCACAAACATTGGTTCATGAAAAGTTAGTTTCTATTGTATTGGTGCAAAGTGAAGAAGAAATACCAAGCGCTTCCGCCGATGCCGATACTTCTACTTCTACTATGGAAGCCGAAACCTCGGATTCAGTTTGGACATTTCTAGACAATAAGTGAAACACTCGAAGTCACATGTTACACCAAATGTCACGGGGACAATGATGTTGCGTCAATATTTAGAGCTGCCATATTTATCGAGATCAAGTAAACCTCTGGAATTTTGGAAATCTCATTCAGGGATTTTTCCCGATCTTTACCGCCTACAGGCAAAATCCCTACCACTTCAGTGCCATCAGAACGAGTTTTCTCAAAGGCAGGACAATTAACGAATGATCGCCGTAACCGTCTTAACCCAAAAAATTTGGACTATATAATTTTCTTAAATAGTGTATTTAACAATTAGTTTAAAATTCAAAATATCTCTTAAGTTACTATATATACTATTTTGTTATTTTATTTATTTTGTGTTTATGACATTTATATGCATTTACTTATAAAATAAATTTTATATATATAATTAGTTATATAACTACCATAAACATTATTGGACCCCCAATATATATAATTACAATTATATAAATAAGTATTTGTCCTGTTATTTGCTTCTATTTATTTACTTATTAGTACATACTTAGAAAATTTAATATTAGTAACTAGTAACTAGCATATTGCCATTTTTGCATTATTCTCGAAAATATTCTATTAATTCGAAATATTGGTTATTATTTTCCTGCTCAAGTAAATAAATATCTCGCATTTCATCTCCCTTTGATACTAGTAACGTAACTGCCATATTAGTGATATAATATTACTATTACTATCTCTTCTCTCTTCCAGTCAGTCTTGTAGTTCAGCAGTTCCCTCTACGAATGCTTCACTCGACACTCGATACTAGACCTCCATCGTAGATATTCGATAGGTATTCGTATTCGTAATTCCGTTTCCCGTCGGAGTACTAATACCAAATAATAAATAATACTACTAATTTTTATCTCGATATATCGAAAAAGTTAATCGAATTAGTTGCTTTCAATTTACTATCGAATTATTCGAATTATCTAATTCGAATTTTCCCATCACTAGTCGAGACAGACGAGTTCCAGATATCATTCGAGCTCAGTTCACCATAGCCTCCGTCGAGTGCAGTTAGTGTTATTCATTCAGTGTTTCACCAGTGCCCTTTGGCAACATTATTCATCATTGCCCGTTGGCAACATATCAAGTGCATTTACAACGAGATCTTTCGCCTCGAGCATACGCGCTTCATATCGCCGCAGCTACAGTGCTAAGACGTGTTTTTCCAGTCAATAAATTGTGCAACGTACATCATCGGAAGTGTGACAACTATAAATCTACCGCGTTTACAACGAGACCTTTCGCCTCGAGCATACGCGCTTCATATCGCCGCAGCTACAGTGTTAAGACGTGTTTTTCCAGTCAATAAATTGTGCAACGTACATCATCCTGGCGCCCTACCATTCACTAACACCGCACTACGCTATTAAAATCTACGACGAGATAGATTCTGGACAGAATCTGCGATAAAATAAAAAGTGGTATTATTCTTTAAAAAGGATTGCTTTTTATGTGCGAGTCGTAAAGAAATAGAAGGAGACAATTTTCGTTCGAAAAGAGAAAATAAAAAAAAATTTGTTGAAAAAATGTTGGACCTATGTAAAAAATTTTTGGCTGCGAGAAAACATCATGGCCATGCTTTCAACAATGTTTTTTTACCTGATACTCCAGATGATGAGTACTAGAGATATCATTCTTCGTACTATAAAGAATTTAATGTAAAGAATAAATATTTGGCTTATGAAAAGTAAGTAAAGTTACATGCAACTAATAATATTAATTTATTGTTTTTCATTTTTAAAATTTGTGAATTTATAATTACAAAATTTTACATATTTAAAAAAAAACAATTTATCTATGTACGTAGCTTACCTCCAAGCAAACAAGAGCTTTTACAACAAGTCAAACATACAATGTACATAAGTAGCATATGGTGTAATGCACATAAGAAAACGCCAACAGAAAAGAGACCAGAAGAGTGCGGCTGGAAATTAATAGATGGTGCCTACGAATTTTATTGGTTTGATGGACCAGAAAGCCCAACGATCCACGAAATAACGTCAGAAAATATTGGTATGATATCAAAATCTTGTAAAAATCTTATAATAACTTTTATGCAATTATACGAATTAAGTAAAAGACTAATAAAAACTATGCAGCATTACTGAACTTCTATTAATATTCTTTCAGAATCTCCTACTGATGATGAAGACTTTTCAGGGATAGACGATGACAGTGCAAGTGATGATTCTACCAGTGATTCAGATGCAGAATAGTTTTTCAAATGTTTATTTTTATACTACTACTAATTATTATTATTATTTATTTATTCATTTATTAAATTATATTCATTCAATATATCACTTTATATCATTTTTACCCGAAGTCGAAAAAAAACGTATATTTTATTTATTAATATTAATTTATTTAATTTGTTAATATTTATTTATTAACAATAAATCGATAAATTATGTTATATTAACTCATAAATTTACAAAATCTACTGAACGATCAAATAAAAATTTATTTAGATAAAATTAGCAGCTGCAGTTATACGCGTAAAAAGATTTCAGTAAACATGCAGAATTCAAGTCTCTAATGCATCTATCTATCACGTGAGATTTTTGTCCGAAATTTTATAATCGCAAAACATAACCTGCGGTAATTGACATAATCAAGTTGTCGGACTGAAAAAACGAAGCTAAAAATTTGTCGGAGAAGCTAGAGACTGCCTTCTTTATTCAATTATCAGTCATTTTAAATGAAAATTATAACTTTTGTAATAAAAAAACGGTACCGCACTAGAGTAACATGTTACGGGTGATAGCGCCCTCTTTTTTGTCGGACAAAAAAATATTCCTTAAATTTGACATATAATCTTTCAATTAAAATAACAATTTTGAGTTTTGTAATACAAAAGTGGTACCGCGCTACAACGACAGGTTTAAGTACTGCTGTGGAGAAAAAGCGCCCTTTCCGCACTCTGCAAATTTCAGGAGGTGGTAGACTCGTTAAAATGAAGCTACTAAAACCATTTTTACGACTTTTATAATCATTAAAAAAAGTGGACGGAGGCCTGGGGACTAATCACGTAGAGGCCGTCCGTCTCGCCTATACTCGGACAATGTGAGTAATTTTGTAGGCGCAAAAAATGAGCTAACCTTTGATAGAGTCGATAGCTAACGAAGGGATTCAGTGGCATTTTATTTTCGCTCATGCGGCGCATTTCGGTGGCCTCTGGTAGGCAAGCGTAAAACGTACAAAATACCATTTACGTAGAGTCTTAGGAAACGCATCTTTGTCATTCGAGGATTTTTACACTGTAATCGTGCAAATTGAGGCAATACTCAATTCACGTCCGTTATTTCCAATGTCGTCTGATCCAAACGATCTCAATCCTTTAACTCCGGCTCACTTTCTGGCTGGCAAATCGATCACCGCAATACCGGAGCCCGATTTGAAGCCAATTGCGGAAAACAGACTGTCTCGTGTCCAGAGAATTCAACAAATACAGCAACACTTTTGGGAGCGGTGGAACAAGGAGTATATATCCAAACTTCAACAACGGAATAAGTGGAAAACATCACAGTCGCAGCTACAGGAAGGTGCACTCGTGTTAGTGAAAGAGGATAATTTGCCTCCAATGAAATGGGGTTTAGGTCGTGTGGTGAGTGTAATAAAAGGCAAAGATATCGTGACGCGAGTGGCAAAGGTAAAAACAAAAACGAGCATTTTCAAACTCTGTCCATTACCTGTAAATGATAATATTATTTGTTGATAAATGTCACTTTCAAGGAAGGGGGGCATGTTATATTGTAAATGTAAATATTTAGATTTGGAGGTATTATATTTGTAGCGCCATCTGTTGTGGCAATTGTGAATTAGTCACCAGGGTCAGAGCGCACGAGCGCAAGTTTTGAGTCTGAGCAATGTAGGACGTAATATTATTAAGCAGAATAAAGTTATGTACAAAAGGTTCAAGTGGTTTTAATAAACAACAGAAGACGATAATACAGTCAATTTCACGTAATTAACAGAGGTAGATTCGGACATTGAACAATCATATCAAATAGGTTGTGGGTCATTAATTCCCACAAAATCAAAGGTGAGGTATGAAAAAGTCTATGATGCCTTCAGAAAATGGTTAAATGAGAAGAAAGCGGAGATATATGACAAAACTTTGCTGGTTTATTTTGTTCAGAGAAATTTAAGATTGAAGTCTCCGGGAAGCTTATGGGCAGAGTACTATATGCTTAAAAGTACGATCAACTTAAATAATGGTGTCGATATATCGCAATTTAAGAAGTTAGTAGCATTTCTAAAGAAGAAAAATATTCGACATCATGCGAAAAAATCAAAGGTATTTACCAGAGAACAAATAAGTTCCTGCTGAAAGCCCCCGATGAAACATATATTATGATGAAAGCAGTGATGATAATGGGAGTCTCTGGGGCTCTTAGGCGTGATGAACTTATGAAGATGACAGTTGATGACATTACGGATGTTAAAGTGCCTGATAACAAAACACATATTAGTCGAATTTTCTCAATCACTGACAAGGCCAATGAAAAAGTCCCTTCTTTGACGATTTGGCGAAAATATACAGGCCTAAGACCTAAGGAGACTAACTCTCGTCGATTTTTCTACTCAGTTCGTCAGGGAAAATGTGTAAATTAACTTGTGGGTATAAATACATTGGGACAAATACCACAAAAAATTGCCGAATATTTAAAACTGCAAGATTCAAAATCCTATACTGGACATGCTTTTAGAAGAACGGCGACTTTGTTGGCAAATACTGGAGTTGATGTTATGGCACTCGAACGTCATGGGGGCTGGAGGTTTTAGTGATAACATTAATGTATTATTTGACTAACAGAAAATGTAATTTTAGGTCTTCTGGTGTCGCTGAAGGATATGTTGCAGAGTCGTTAACAAAGAAAATAGAGTTTGCTGATAAGATTTTACATACCAACAGCGGCAGTGACAATGAAGTTGACTCCATTCCAGTGTTTGAAGACAGAACTACTCAATAAGTAATACAAAAAATTCAATTACTATAAAAGCAATAGATAAAAACGAGGGAAAAACTATTACGTTTAAGAATTGTACAAATTGTACCTTTAATTTTTACAATAAATGAGTCCAGCATTTGTTAGTGAAAAGAATTACTGATTTTTACTTACCGCATTAATGCTGTTATGAACTCAAACAACACTATTACTTTTTTGATTTCTATGGAAACAAGCCACAGTGTTGTATATTCAACTTACAGAATGTGTCAGTAATCACAGTAAGTGCATATTTCAGAACGATTGTGCGAAAAAAGTATTAACATAAAATTATTGTTGTTTTAGAGTGAAGGAGTGCGCGGTTAAATGTAAGAACTTTTGGATAAAAACTTATATAATTTTGGAATATATGCTCAGCATTTTCCACAAGAAATATTCAAAGATCAGAAAAGAAAACAACTTACTGCAAATACTTACCTTACAATATTTTTTAACGATATAGTGGCAGGTAAAAATATTTAACGTTTATTTTGAAATAGCTATATATATATATATATATATATATATATATATATATATATATATATATATATATATATATATATATATATATATATGTATATATATATATAATATATGTATATATATATGTATATATATATAAGCTATAACATATAGAAATATATAATTAGAAAATTTTTGATTTTGTATATCTTAGAATGTATTTTTTCAGAACCGTCACAGAAAAATGTAGAAATTTGAATGGAGCTTGGGAATTATTTTGGTAGCATCAGACAAGGAGGAAAATCAATCTCACCAACTCCTATCTAATTTCTACGTGTTTCGAAGATTTCATTCGTAAATTCATTTGGGATCGACTTTAAACATTGCACTGAAATGTCATGAGCCAATGTATATTATATACTACTGACTAGAGGACTTAATTCAATTTTAGAGTTGCTTCTGAAGAAGCAAACATATGTCTCTTGAAAAGTCAAAGAACCTCGACAACACAGCAACCAGCCCAGGAATTGTTCAACCAAGTTACTTTTTTATAAGTAGGAAATAATAATTATGTATGTTCAATTTTAAATATAAATGTACACTCGCCATAGCTTTATGCCACTTATTTTTGTTAATAAAATAAAATGTTTATATAAATTGTATTTTATTAAATGCCATAATTCCAGGTGAGAACATCTCTGTTTTATTTATTGTTCAAAATTTTCATACGCTTGTTAAATTATTAACAATATACCTCTTTCAAGATATATTTTTTTAATTTTACGTAATATTCTTAATTTATTAGCTTGAGGAATTTAAACTATCATCATGAAAATTTATTTCACACATTCAGTGTTTGTTGCTAATTTAAACAATAATTTGTTGTATTATTCTTAAAACTTACTTTATTTCAGTTTTGTTAGGTCAAAACTGGAATATGCGTCACTTGTATGGTTCCCGCACAGCATGACTCAAATTAATAAGTTAAAATCGATTCAGCGTCGATTCCTAAAATTTTTAAGTTTCAAATCAGACGGTTACTATCCACACATTGGTTATCCACATGAGAGCCTCCTCAGTAGACATTCACTTGCTAGTCTTGAAACCAGACGAAAATATTTTTCCCAAATATTCCTTTTCAATATTTTACATAATAAGACCGACTGCCAGCAAATATTGACAAACTTACATTTTTCTGTCCCTAGATTTAACTCGAGAGCAAATTCAACTTTTTATTTGCAGACGTCTCGAACGAATATACTGAAGTATTCTCCACTACACATAATTTGTAACGGCTATAATATTAGTTTTGTTGATATTTTTAATTGCAGCGTAAATGAGTTGAGAACGTTTTATTTTTCTTGATACACTTGTTGTAGATTGTATAGTTGTTGTTTTGTAGCAGTTTTGTTTTCTTGTTTTTTTTCCTTATATGTATTTCGATTATTGTATTTCTTTTAATGTTTATTTTTGTACCTGGTCCATAATTGGGTAAATTTGTACCTGTTGACCAGTGGATTTAAAATAAATAAATAAATAACTTACACGTATTTCACAAATTTGCATGTTTATATTTGCAATAGGTCATCTATTTGAATTTCTGGTGACTCGAAGAAATATATATATCTAGAAATTGTAAACTTCTATTTACTGAAACTTTTTAAAATTGGGTAAAAAACTGTGCTGGTAATAACAGTAATATTAATTACAAATAAAGAATATATGTAGTAGTAAATTAAAAACAAAAAATGTAAAATAAGGTCACACCAACTTCTATTTATTTTTTTCATTATTTAAACTATTTACATTAAATTTATTGTTTATAGATAGCTTATAAGACTAATATCATTTACTACATATTTTCAAAATCATATTACATTTTGAGTACCACAGTTACAATATACATTTTGACAGTCACAGGTTACAATGTAAATCACGCCCGTAAACAATAATGAAAAGAGCCTCACTCCCAAGTGGGAGAGATGCTATCTTTACTTCAAACAGCAAGGTCAAAGAATTCGACTGGCGGATTTCATTCATAAATTCGTTAGCTGTCCCTACTGAGCTAGCTATACTGTGCCAGTGTAATGCAACCTACTCTAGCACGAGTGTGGAGGATGGACTTGTCTCACTCCCTTTTGCCAGCCCTCGCATCAGTGTCAGTATTTGAGACAGGACTCAAAGGATTTTTTCAGCAAAACATTGATAAAAATTATAAAATATTTATACGTTGTTCATATCATACATCAATGTAAAAAATAGGAAATCCATACTATATTACATGAATCTCCTTGAAATTGGTTTTCTGAAAATTCTGAATCTTGAGATCTGGGTATGGTTTTATCACTTATGTACTAAGTGCACTATCCCATCCCCAAAACATACATAAAGAATATTTGTATTATAACCCTGCAAAGAGTTAAAGTATATTCTTTCCTATAATACGCTATTTCTAAACGCTCCACCATCATTTAATCTACCTCGAGTTCCGATGTCAGCAAATATAAAATTTCAGTTACTATCTACTAAAGCTAGAAGGACAATACTGAAACTCTTCTTATAATTATAATATTCAGATCCAGAATTTATGGGAACCTATATGATTATGTGCTTACCATCAATTGCGCCACGGCAATGGGAAAAATTCTTACTGTAACCTTTTTCTATTTCCAACCATTCGTCTGTGCTTGGTGGTATCTACAATGAAAAATAAGTAAAGTACTAATTCGAAATTATTTAATTTCCGGGCTGAAAATGAAAATACACAGAAGTCACATAATATTCTAGTTCAGCAACCAACATGTAAGAACAGTCAGTCATCAAATCAGTATTACTATAATTACCTTAATTTCATCTTTTAGGGCTTCATTTAAAGTTGCACATACGTCCGGTACAATTTTTGAAGTTATTTGGGGCGACACTGAATAAATAGTGTATACTTTCATAGCTGTCGTCGGTCGCCAGAAATCTCAGAATAGTTGCTAATCGCATTTTGGCTGGAATAGCTTGCCTCAATTAATTATCTTGCCTTAATAGAAGTGGCGAAATTTTGTTAAAAAATAATTAAAATCCTCTAATAACAGGCAATGACGTTTTGATATTCTCTATTAGATTCGCAACTCAACTCTGAGAGGTGTTTTTCTATGGCCATGCCGCAAAAAAACATTATTATTCTGATGATTAATAATATATAAAATAAAAAAAAACTTACCTCCATCTATTGCGATGTATTGTTGTCATGCACCATCCTCCTCTTCTACAAAGTTTTCGATTTTGTTTTATGTGACAATTGTATATATCGGGTGTTCCCTCTAAGACTTTCAGTGAGAATATTTCAGCTACTATTGCAGCCAGTGCGACGAAATTTGGTATACAGGCACTAGATGGCGTGTAGATTTCGATGATGGTATTAGTTTTTATACAGGATGTTCAGTTGCAGATTTAATTTCTATTTTTTGGTAGTCAACCTCGGTAAAATTTGTATTTAAATTGAAATATCCTTAATTATGAACACATTCTGATAAAAAAAGTCTCTAAAAAATGTTATTTTGTCATAAAAAAACGCTTATGAAAAGTCCTAAAATTTAATTGTTTTGTTATGCAAACTGTGTATAGCCTTGAGCCCAATTTACACACACGCAACAACCGCATGGATAGACGTCAAAACGTAAAGTGATAGAAACTGTCAAAGCAAGTATGAGTATTTTTGTTGGAATTTTATTATAAATACATAATGCGAAGAGGTGCATTGAACGTGCGTACGTATTTGCAATAATGCTAGTTTTGTTAAAAAAAAAATAGAATTTTGAGGTTATTAGCTGCTCGCGTGCGCTGAGCTTTATCCAGCATGAATATTCTGAAAATTTGTGAAACATTGTTTTTTTTTAATTATCTAATATGACTATTCTCGGAAATAATAAAAGCGATAGGGGACAATCCCTACGAGCAGAAAACTAAATTTATGAACACGTCACATGCCCTTGACTCTACTCGAATCTCGCTGTCACCAAACATATCTCGCTGCTATGCTGCGAATGTTGCAGCAGAGCCCAAGCCCGAACGATATGTAAAACTTAACCTAGAGTTCGAAAAAATGAAAATAATTAATAAAGTCTCTTCAACAAGTGGTAAAAATGTGTTAAAGCCTAGAAATAATCATAAATAAAAATCTAATGGATTCCTTGAGTGAAAGCTTCAGTTCCAGTATTACAAAAACTACTCCACATCCATTTAATCTGAGCAAAATTTCGAGCCAAATACCTAGGTGTACTACAAATTAGTCATACAGTAAAAAGTTTGATAGTACGAGATGTGTAAGTACAACGATTAATAGGAACTGAGAGGAAATACGAAGACAAAATATCAGTGTACTTAGTAGATAATTATTACTTACATATTTTTTTTCGCCTTTTTACATTGAATAGTTGTAGTTTCTTGTACTTATGTTTCATATTATCTATTTCATTTCAAAGACTATGGAATTAAATTAATAAGAAATAGCCCAGTTACGCGAAGACTAGAATTATTTTTACCTAATTAGTTTCAGATGGAGAAGCTATTGGGGACTTACTTTCAAGAACAGAGATGAAAACACATATTTCAGTATTTGTAGGAGAACAGAATGAATATAAACGTATTCATTTCACCTTTGTGATGTACAGAAATTAAAATTTCCACGAAAATGTTTCGTCTCACCTCTAGGTAGGAACCTAGAAAACAAAGTGCCGTTATGGAAGCAGGTTGACATACACAGTTAACGTAATAATTGATTAAAAGATTCGATAAAATACCGAAGAAGCCAGATGCCAAGATTAGTTTATTTTCGTGCGACAAATAGATGAGAGACGAGGAAAAATTTTCTAGAAAACATTAGACTTTGCGTTTTGCTATAAATAAGAACATACCTAACTTTCTGTATTTGGTTTAATTATTTAATAAAATTGAAGTTCATGGAATGCAAGTTAACGTGAAGAGTGAACTAAATAAAAAATGTAAATACTTAATGCATGACGGAAATTAAAGTTTATTAAATTGTTATTATTTGTATTATTATACACTACAGCAAATACTACTTGTGTTTAATAATTCTATAACAAAATTAACATGTCTAAAACATAAATTTTACTGAAAACTGTTAATATTCAGTTCTTAAATAAGGTAGGTATAAAAATATCCATATCTTAATCTTCAAATTTTAAATTTAGCTATTTTTTTTAATAATTTATTTTCCTTAGCGACATTAAATGTATGTATAGGAATAGTCAATAAAACTTACAGACTACAATCTTACAAACTAAAACAACTAAAAATTCTAATAGCGAACAGTAACACTTTTCCATTAAAAACTGCTTTAAAGCACTCTTAAATAAATATTCACTTTTTATAATTTTTAATTCATCAGGCAATTTGTTAAAAATTTTGAGCCCCAAACAATCCGGAGAGTTAGTCTTTATTCTGGCATATGGAACATGTAAGTCCATATTATGTCTTGTATTATAATCGTAGAGTGAATTATTTACAATAAATTTACATTTATTTTTATAAACATATAGACACATTTCATATATGAAAAGACACGGCAAAGTTAAAATTTGTAAATTTTTTAAAAAGTTCTTTACATGAGTGCCATTTAGGAACACCCAATATACACCTCAACAGCTGTTGCTGACTAATAAAAACCCGTGGAGAAAATGTAGAGTTTCCCCAGAAACAGAGAGCATACCTGAGACGAAACTCGGCCTGTGCACGGTATAAACAGAGAATTTGCTCAATATTCAAAACAAGTTTTAAATTACGAAATAAATAAGTGAAGGACGATAATTTATTTGATAAAGTTTCACAACGCATGTGTCAATTTAAGTTTTTATCTATATGTAGGCCTAAATATTTCACCACTTCACTATCAGAGGATAAAACATTGTCACATACGGTAAAAGTAAATGTACTACAATTTTTTTGGGAGGTGTGAAATCTCATAATGGTAGTCTTGTTAGTGTTAAAATATAAACTATTTTCTGAAAACCATGTGGTCAAATTGTTCAATAATACGTTGTAGTTTGTCTCTAGTTGAATGTCACTGGAATTGGAAATAGTTAAGGAGGTGTCATCAGCATAAGTAGTAAAACATGCACCAGATGTTGAAGAATCCAAATCATTTATGTACATTAAGGAAAGCACCGGGCCTAGAACGAAGCCTTGCGGTACACTCATCCGCACAGGGCACTGTATAGAACAGCAGCTACCTACAGTGGCACATTGGGTCCTACTTGCAAGAAAAGTCTCTATCCAGTTAAAAGCTAAACCCCTGACACCATAGGAAAATAACTTCGATAATAAACTTTGATGGTTGACGCAATCAAATGCTTTACTCAGGTAGAAGAATATTCCAAGAGGACACTCATCAAGCTCAATGGAATGGTATATATTTTTCAGAACTGAGAGGATGGCTGTGCTTGTTGATCTTCCACCACTAAACCCGTGTTGGTTTAAACTCAAGATATTCCATTTATCCAAGAAACCTAAAAGTCGATCTAAGAAACAATACTCGAATATTTTAGAAAAAGCAGCGCGTCCCGCTATAGGTCTATAATTCTCCATTTTATTGCGATTACCTCCTTTGAAAACGGATCAGATTTCAAGGAGTCGGAAATATACCACATTTAAAAGATAATACACAAAACAGACGACAGAAGCAATGGAATTAATAAACAGCGATAAGGGTGGCAAAAGAATGACATATAATAACTTAATAAAAATTTTAAACAAATGAATACATCAATAAATGAGGCAGCTAGATCTGTAGAAGAAAAACAAGAAATTATTTGAAATATCCTAGAAATTTTGGAGACGAAGTTGAAGTTGAAGAGTTCTTCAGCAAAGATATCCGGGAGCTGGATATACAAAATATAAAATACAAAGAACGATAAATTTATTTTCACAGGTTCTGTCAGGGAAACCTGCAGAGTAAGAAGCAGACCTGTTGCTGCTGTTCTTGGGCAAAAGGTATTTACCTTTTTACATTTTCTGCATTTAAATTTTCTTCAAAACGACCTTATCATATTACTTGAAAATGTGCCCCTAAACATAAGACAGCATATGATATTCCCGCATGATGGGTCACCTGCTCATTTTGCTGACCCGGTGCTTGAATACCTGAATCAAGATTATGGTCCCATGTAGATTGGAAAAGGGGCTCTAATACCATGGCCACCCAGATCACCGGACTTGACTTCCTGCGATTTCTTTTTGTAGGAAGTCGTAAAAGAAAGAAAATGTATATCGAACTGCGCCTCAAAATCCGGTTGATTTAAAAAATCATATTAGAGTTACATTTAATGCAATAAGTGAGGAAACTCTAAGAAACATAATTTGTACGATGATAACGGATGTGTTGCAATGCAAATGGTACCTCCTTTGAACATCTTTTATAAATCCACATTATCTGGGCTCACAGAAGCGGTACATACCATAACATATCTTATAAACAAGATAAAGAACAGTTAAAATTAAAATTTGAAAATCGAGATATGGATATTTTTGTATCTACATTATGTAAGAACTGAATATTAACAGTTTTCAGTAAAATTTATATTTTCGACTAGTTATTTTTCTTATAGACTTGTTAAATACAAGTAAAATTTTCTTAGTGTAGTAATATAAACATTAACAATTTAATAAACTTTCATTTCAATCATACATGCATAATTTATATTTTTTATTTAATTCACTCTTCCCATTAATTTATACATGCCATGCACTAATATTATTAAATAATTCTTCTTTCTGATCTGCAAAACATAAAATTTGTAATTTTCTTGTTTGACTTCTGCGGCACGATTATAAACTCTTGGCATCTGGCTACTTCAGTAGGTATCTTACAGAATCCTTTAACCAATAAATAACGTAACTTTGTTTTCCTGGTTCCTATCTATTCAAGATAGGCTGGTGAGATGCAACATTTTCGTGGATATTTTTACGTTTGTTCTTTCTGTTCTACAAATATTGGAAAATACCTTCTCCTCCCTGCTCTTGAAAGTAAGTCAGAAACTTTCCAATAACTTTTTAAATTTTAAATTTTCCAATGAGATATAAGTACAAGAAAATACAAGTTATAAATTCAATGGAAAACAGTCAAAAAGAATATGCAATTTGTAATTACCTACAACATTGACTAGAATTATTATAATTTTCCTTAGACAAACCACCATTAATCGATTAGGTCTCCAAATTCTACTCAGATTTGGTAAATGTGGAATCGTTTTTGAAGCAGGTGAATTTTTGTTTATGCTAGTGGAACTGAAGTATTCACTCAAGGAATCATTATTTATGATTGTTTCTAGAGTTTAAAGCCTTTCTACCACTTGTTGCCGGCACGTTTTATTTCTAATTATAGGTTAAGTCACCACAAGTTAAGATTTAGATAGCCCCATGATAGCTCGCAGCGCTCTTCATTCAAGTTGAACCAAGAGCATGTTCATAAATTCAGCTTCCTGATTCAGGGATCGTCCCCTATTGCTTTTATGATTCCCCAGAATATTGTATTTTTTACAGCTGTTAATGTTTGAAAAATAATGTTATTTTGCATTCGATTCACGTAATTTATTAGTTTGAGAGTGGTATGGTGAAAAATAATAATAATCAATTCCCGGCAAGAATTACTGTTTTGTGAGGAAAATGCAATTAAAAAAACGGCAAACATTTCACAATTTTCTGAGTTCTGTTCATTACAGACAAGGTGGTGAGACGCGGAACACGCGAGTCGCTAGTAATCTCAAAGCTGCAATTTTCTTCCTAATACGACTGTCGCATCATAAAAAATAGGTACAGATATTAAATGTACCTCGTGGCGTTACGTATTTATAATAAAAATTCCAACAGAAATACTCATACTTGCTTTGACAGTTTCTCTCACTTTATGTATTGACGTCTATCCAAGCGGTTGTTGCGTGTGTGTAAATTGGATTCAAGGTTATACATATTTTGCACTTTTCATCGGCGTTTTTTTATGACAAAATGAATTGAATGATTTTTCGTGATTTTTTTTATCAGAGTGTGTTCATAATTAAGGATATTTCAATTGAAATACAAATTTACACCTTGTATAAAAACCAATGCCATCATCGAATTTTACACGCCATCTAGTGCCTGTATACCATAGTCGCACTGGTTGCAATAGTAGCTGAGATATTCGCACTGAAAGTTTTAGAGGGAACACTCGGTGTAACAGTAATTATAATAATTTATAGAGTAAAGATCAGTAGTGACTGCAATTTCAGTGGCATCCATCTTGCCGTGTTTACGAAATAAATGCGACAACACCGGAGTGTAGATACAACACTCGTCGAGTATCGCTTTAGCCATTAATGAGATATACTCGCGTCAAGAATTCAGACGTCTTACGTCACAGCTGACGTTACACATTTGTTTTTATTGTCAACGTAATTTTCGATATTTGGTCGCGTTAAAAATAATAATGTTTTGCAATTTAGTGCAATATATAATGCAAACTTTTAGTGTAGTATATAGTTTTATTACTGTCAGTTGCAGTTTCTTAAATATTTTGATGAAAATATAATGAATTATTCATTTGTTCGTATGACGTAAGTCGTCTGAATTCTTGTCGCGAGTATATCTCGGCGAGACGTCTCGGTAATAGTGCGGAGGCGGCATTGTAAAATATGTAAAATTTACAAAGTTGTAATTATTGTTATTTTTATGCATTATTTTATGACCCTAAAAGATTAAGGATTCTGGGGAGGAGGGGAGGTGGTTCACAAAATGTAGATTTTTCTGTGCCTTTATTTGGGCAGTAAGACCGGGCGGAGGGGTTGTTTCTTTCCATTGCACATGCCCCCGTGCCCGTTTTTTGTTACCAATGATTGACCTTCTCTAATAAACAAAATTGCAGCTACATTTTTAATTTTGAAACAATCCTAAATAATGTTTCAGATCATACACCCAAAGGAATTGTAACTTGGAGTGCCAGTCAAATTATACGTTTGCAAAATGTTTCTGTATACCGTATTATTTACCAAGTAAGTTTTTTGTTACGGTACAAACGACTATTTCTAAATATAATTTCTGATAGGAAACAAATTAATTAAAGTTTGTGGTAAATCTGATCAAGAATGTGTTAGTACAACAAAGGAGGCCATGGAAAAAACATACGGAAATGGGTATGTTAAAATCTTTTTATTATTTTCAATAATTCACTACATTGATCATTTATTTTCATATGTTATATGCATATTTTTAATTGAAGGATTTACGAATAAACACATTTAATATTCAGTTGAATCGAGAAATTATGTGAAATTTAAAATTTTAGCATTTCACCGTTTACCGCCTTGGAATGTATAGGAATTGTAATACTAGTGTAATACTTGTTTCTGAAACAGTTTTTTTCCAAATTTTAAACTCAATACCATTTAACAGTTGTTAATGAAATTTTGTATAAAAGCATTTGAGGGAACATATTTGTGTCACATTTTCATTAAAGAATATCTACTATGGTTTCCCTAATTTCTAGAGTATAAAAACAAATCGTAGCACGTACTGTATGTTTAAAATGTGTTAAAATGATGTTTTTTTTCAACAAATGAAAAATAAAATGTAGATTCTATGGATTTGTATCCACTTTAATATTAGTAATATTCCAATATTAAAAATACGTTCTATCTTTTTTTAGGTCTAGCTGTAATTGCCTGCCTGGGTGTTTTGAAATGAATTTCTCAGATTCCAAGTCTTATAGTCAACTATCAGATAAAATAGTTTATCTTCATCATAAAGGAAATACATCTACTGACTATTTCATGTAAGGAAGAACCTTTTAATATACCTAAACCTTATTTAATAATTAATTTTTAGAAAAAATATGGCTATAGTACATTTCTTTTTTCCCAGTTCAAAATTTTCTAAACAAGTTAAAAGTCAGTTATATGGATTTACTGAAATTTTGTGTAAGTATATGCAATGTATATTTATCATTTGCATATCTAATCAAAAATATGTTATGATATAAAAAGGCAAATAAATAGTAATAATAAAGAAGATGAATATACAGATAACAATAATTTGTGTGAAGATATTCATACAGAGAAACGTGTGTCGGAGTTTAGACAGCTACGGCACCTACGTGCTAGACACGGATTTGAATATTACATACACGCTTTTGTGTAACGTATCACTATCAGTTACATTATCGCTGTTGCAAATTAACAATGTAGTACCAACTGTTTTGTACACATAAAATCGCAAAGTTTTACAAAATTGGTGAAAGTATTACGTCCGAATTTTGAGATGTCTATTTATTTTTAAACATTTCAGGATATGCAGCAATTGCTACGTATTGATATTGAAAGTAGCTAATAATAATTTTTAAACACTTTGAGGTATGCAGAGATCCTACGGCCTTATACGCAAAGTTGTTTTAAAAAATAAGTGACTCAAGACGTATCTTCTCTTATATGAAAAATACCAAACCTTAGGCCCCAACCACTACATATACAAACATATATAAAATATGTCTATTCTTCTACTATATTTTTTTTCTTCTGAAATATATGTACTATTTCAAGATATGTGCCGTCGGCTTGACTGTTGAGATTACACTTCGCTTTACCTCGTGTACACATCGTGAATCCTTCTCCCTTCACTCCTATAAGGTCTGTCTCAGTCAAGGAGCGGAACAACTGTCAAAAATGGTAGAGTTTTGAGCACCATACCACATATCGTTCTCCCGTAGAAGGACATTTTTTCAGAAGGTGTAAAGGCATTGACAGCTAAATATCCCTAACAAAAACAAAAACAGACATTCAAGAAATTTTCAGGGTCCGTACCCAAATTTGAAATCCCTATCTAATTATTTGCTGCAGTATACATGCGGATGTGAAGCAGAAGCAACCAAACATCACAAGAGCCTATTAAAAAAGGTTCTACTAGTTTTTTAGGCAACGTGTTAGTTCGTTTCGGGGTAATTTTTACTTTAAAGACAAAAGCAATTTTCACAATATCCAAAGAGTAAGAATCACAAAAACATACAGGAAGCCAGCGACCTCTGAGCCTAATTGCCTTCTGTGTCTTCAAAAACAAACACTGTTAAGTCAAGGAATAATAGGAGACTTTTTCTGAAGACGTTTACTCCGTTTCTCATCTGTAAACATGGATACTCAGATAAAGAAGATGATAGCGCTTGCTGGAATTTTCACAGGCAAAGGTTCCTATCAAAAATATCTCACTTCATGAAAGCCGACGGAAGCATCAGGTCGACTTTCAAGTTAAAACCTTTAAACATATTTCTAGGCACCAGAAAGCTTCTATTGTAAAATAGCATGAAAATTCAAGACTTCTCAGAGGAAAACGACTTTATGGTCAAAATAAATTTGAATCAAGCGTATTGCCTCATTCCAACAAAACCATCACATCGCAGATTCCTCTCCATAACTCGCAGAGGCACCGCATATCAGGTAACATGTCTTCCTGTTCCTGGAAGTACTTACGGATGTCTTCAGCAGAAAGTGGGACTTTGAGCTAGTTTGGCGCTTTCTCTTTCCCCATGTCTAATCCCACGACATTTGAACTCAGCGAAGAGAACATATCTGCTAGTAGCGCCGAGGTGGGTGAAAGTATACTGGCGGGTGGACCTCAAGCGACGTGCATTAGCTCCTCCTTTTCAGATTTGAAACCTTCATCTCCACCTGGTAGATGCAGTCACGCAAACTCCTCTGCCCGAAGCTCAGAAATTGTGTTTGAAGGTTTGAACAATATGGGGCGATCTGAATATGTGAGGAATTGGACAGAGGAAGAAAGAAACCTGGACACGTCATACTAAGAACTTATAAGGCACCTTGGAAATATTGGCTGAGTTACGTGCAATTAAAGAAAATAATTCTCTATGACCAGAGGCAAGTCACAAGACCTTTCTCGATATCTTAGTTACCTGTATAGAATACAACGGTTGGTCCTAGCTACAATAAAAGTCCATAAATCAGTCATCTCGACAAAGGAGAATATCCTATCAAAATATCCAGTGGTAAACAAGTGTTACGCACAATTGAAATTAGTAATCTATCTTCAATTAAGAAATTTATTTGGAACAATAACGATATCACTGAGTGGATAAAAAAAGAGGAGACAAAGGACAAAGGTAGTTTGTTTCAAGTCTCTTACAGAGTAGCGTTTATTCTACTATCGGCTTCTGGTAAAAGGCTGCATGATTTTTGACCCTCCTTAAAAGTGATGATCATCATTTGAGTGTCGATCATTATGTAAACATTCTGGCCAGAGTTTGGGTCTAAGATAGACAAGGCCACCTACAGATAATCTGGTTGGCAACTATCAAAATGTTAAGATCCAGTTCTAGACCCAATTACATGAATAAAATGCCTTATAAACTTATCTTCCAGCAGAAGAGCGAGGAATCTTACACAGCTATTTATAATACCAAAACCAGAATCAAAGGCTGTGATTGCAAACTGGGTGAGAACTGCGGCTGAAACTGATTCGTCTCCAGGCATCATTAGATCCGCAGAGACCCTATCACGATATCGCAATGAAGTACTTATAGATTACATTTTCAAAGCAGGAAAGTGGAGGGGAAAAGAGAATTTTCTTAAATATTATTACAAATAAATTAGTCGATATCAGTGTAACTCTCGATATAGTAATTTAACAGATAAAAGTATGCATTCTTAAGCTGTCATGAGTCGAAAGACGTCGTTGTAGATCTTTTGTAGATACGACAAACCTAGAAGGATAATATAAAAAAATACTTACCTTATGGAAGTGAAGAGAAAGGAATTCACGGTGTGCACATGAAGTAAGACGAAGTGTAATCTCAATAGGGTCAAACCTAGACAAGGCTTGAAATATTCATTTTTTTAAGAGAAAACGTATATTTAAAAAATATATATGCGGATATTACATCATAAATACTGCAATACTTGTATATGAATATATTACCCCCACACCACCTCAAAACAAAATTACAGTTGGGAAAGTAATAATTCATAAAATATAATCAAGTAGAGTTGCAATGGAATTAAATACTACAATTTTTTGTAATGACTGACAAATCATGAAACTGCTGGCATAATTATTATATATAATAATAATAATATAATATCTCTACCCCTTATTCTAATCACAGGGATTAGCCCAGAAGTCGGAGACTTGTGCGGGAGAGGGGGCGGCATATTATTATTAAGCAGGCCGCATTTGCGCCCAGGAACGACTTACGTTGGTAGGCCCTAACCACTATTCAGTGCAGGAATGAGGGAAACCTGGAAAACCTCATGAATTAGGGGGGTAGTCAAATATCAACCGGTATCAATCTCTCACATTGACCCAATCCAACATTCTTCCACCCTACCATACCCGCAGAGAGGGCGCCAAACCTCTCCACGAATATAGCTTATATACGGTCTACCGGCAGCTGGGTTCGAACCAACACCCATCTAGTCACCTCGATTCAAGTACTGACGCCTTAAACCGCGCGACCACTGACCGACCTATACGTGAGATAAACCTAGTCGTATGTTTATGAATAACTACTAATTGGAATTGATCTATTTACACATTAATTGCTTTTATTTCATAGATTTCGAGATATTTTATTAGCACCATATATTTTATAATAGTTTAGATAGCATGTTATTGTTAGCTTTTCTAATTTGAACAAAATACTGAAAATTTAACATTATTACCCTAAATCTGTGAAATAATATATAAATGTCTTCATTTATTCAATAATAAAGACACCAATGCTACCTCGAGTTTAGAATGCAATGTATTTAGTTTCAAATATTATTGTCCATAGCTGTTACATAATGCTTAACCTAGTCAGTAACAGTTTTTCTTTAAATGAGTGAGAGGTACATTACTTTGAATTCATTCAATATTTTCTGGAATAATAATTTTTAATATTTTTTAGCTAACGTAGGAGGACTTCTTGGCTTATTCATGGGATTCAGTTTTTTAAGTTTCGTGGAGCTTGTATATTTTGTATCTTTGAGATTTTTGTGCAATTACCTCAAAACAAAGAATAAAATTGAGGGGAAGATGAACAAAAAATCCTGGATTAGTAATTATTCTGTGTATCCATTTATAAAATAAATATACTTAAACATATAGTGCACGCACTCTAAGACAACGAGGCAAAGAATTCTATAGACTGTATGTTAGTGAGTCTATGTCACCAAATTACATTATAATTTCTTAATCCTTAGTCTTAAATAGTCTTTAGGAAGATCCAATATAAAATCATGTTCATTGAAGTAAACTAGTTCACCATCTATTCAATATCTACCTCAAACTGCTGCAAGTTTTCCTCGAAGTATTGTTTTCTACCTTTTAATTATACTTGATAAAAATGTTGCAAATGAGGTTCCTAAACGAGTTCTTTAAACTATTTGAGTTTAACCTTAACTACTTCTAACTTATTATTTTCTTGCAAATAGCTCATTTTCTTTTCAGGTCTTGCTTTATTTCACCCCAGTTACTCTTCATTATCTCTTTGATATCTTTTATAATTTCTATTGGCTGTTTTAATGTTGCCTCGATTTCTGTAGATTTGGCTTTAATAACTAGCATTTAATTTTTCAAATTAAAACTCCAAAAATATAACCTCTTTGTTAAATTAATCATCAAATAATTCCGCGTAACAAAACACACTTTATTAACGGAACCAATTCTGTCACATACAATTTTTAGACTGCAGAAGATTCCGTCAAGAATAGTTCTCGAACCAAATTGGATATATTCTGATTTTCTATAAAACGTCACAATAAATGTACTGGCAAGAATGATGAATTTAAAAGCAATTAGGATAAAAAATTCGCACTTTTATATGTTGGTAACTATTTTGTCCACTGTTTTATTTTAATGTAGACAAATATATAAAAATGTATCCCAAGTGTTTTGTTAAATAAATTGATATTATTTGTTTTTTGTTGTTGTTGTGATATCAACTACCTCTGCTGCATTTTGGAAGGTAACCTCCAACAATTTCAGAGCTATAATATTTTTACAAGAGAACGCAGGTAGTTTTCCGACGGCACAATAAGGAACCCTGGTTATTCAAACCGCCTAGAAAAAGTTCCAGAATACAACATTCTCTTTGACAATTTGTTTACACGTTTTGCCAAGTGTTTTAACTTGGAGACTGCTGTTATTTATCCATCAGTATATGGCAGCAAAAACGTAATACTTACTAAAACTAAACTCACTTGCTAAATGTAATACTTATAAAATGATATTTTACTGACATATCTCCTATTTTTCTGATTTACTTAAGAAGGAGAAATACACCACCACTTCCATGTTCAGTTTGTAAACTTTCTTATACTTGTTTAAATTTCATAATCGAAATGAATTCAAAGGTAGCTTTGTTTATTCAGAAACTTTTTAATCGCTTACAAAAATTTCATTTTCTTAATTTTTATAAAAACAAAATATTTTCTAGGACATTACAAAATATGATATCGACAATACATAGCAATATTTTCATAATATACCGGGTGTTCCCTCTAAGACTTTCAGTGCGAATATCTCAGAAACCATCATAGCCAGTGCGACGAAATTTGGTATACAGACACTAGATGGCGCGTAGAATCTGATGAAAACATCAATTTTTATACAGGGTGTTCCATTTTCCAAGAAATCGATTTAATTTTGATTTTTTGGTTGTCAGCCCTGCTAAAACTTATTTTTAAATTGAAATATACTTAATTATGAACACATTCTGATAAATAAACATTCAAATATTTCAAAATTTAACATAAAAAAACGCCTCCAAAAAGTACCCAAATTTCATTGTTTTCTCATGTAAAATGTGTATAGCCTTGAGCCAGACTTACACAAAAGAAACTAACATCGGTGAACGTCAAAACTATGAATTGTCATTGAATTGTCAAATATTAATGGCATGAAGTATTTTATTTTACATAAATAACGCTAAATAATGGATTTAATGCAATTTACGTATGCACAATGGTGTTATTGAGACTTGTCGATAAAAATTTAGACTTGAGTTGAGGCTTTTGGAGCATTGTGGTCGCCGTACCGGCGCAGTCTACCGCTACAGCTAGAGTTACAGCGTGAAGATTGTGTAAAATATCTGTGAAAATTTTTAAATTATTCCATTATAATGTAATAAAACTTCAGTAAATTGTTTTTTTTATGTTACTACAGTGTACAATAATAATTAGGTACACGTATTTTTTATGACACAATAATTTACAAAATTGTGTAAGTACTTAAAGAATATCCCTGTTTTCCAACTGCTGTAATAATTATTGATTACTTATTTAGCAACAAATAAATTCAAACAAAACCATTTATAAGACTTTTAATTATAATGTGAACGTGTTTGTCGTTGAAAGTCAGATCTGAACCTACCCTAGCCCCACAAAAGAAAATATTACGAAAGCATAACCTAGAAATGATTGATTCTTGTATCCACATATTTCAGCACTTTACTTATGTACTTATGTTTAAGAAGAACTCTACATCTGTAAAATAGTAAACAATGAACTACAATTTCTGTATTTCATGATACAGAACTGAAATAAAGCAACTGGTTTTTGCTAGGAAGAATCACCTGCAAATGTACTATACCCAGTAGGTAGGTACCTATCAAATAGTCGTTTAAAGCTATATAATAATTTGTAATTGTTGTTGTAATTGTTTTTATCTTTCAGTTATGTGTGTGCAGTGCCACAAATTACATTAAAACAGACACCAGAAAGAATAAGCGAAAAATATTACGGACATTTTCTTGGAAATAATTCTAAACATGGAATGATGGATAATATTATAAAGAAGTCTGTAACTCACATTCTTTGAAGAGTATTCTATAAGACATTAAATTCAGTTGTCTGTCGTGGGTTTTAAAATTTCTAAACGAATAAAATTAAGAAAAATAAACTAATTTCATAATTCTATGTGCAGTATGAAAACATCTTGTTAGAATATCTTTAAAATGTTGAAAGCTAACTATTGTTACAACATATACACAACATAACATAATAAGGTAGGTATTGAACGATGAAACGGCAAGATTTGTTTCTAATCGTACATGCATGTACATTCCTCAGATTGAACGTTGTTCTGTAAATGAAATTAGAATACAGAATAAGTGTTTAATATAAAATCAGATGTAATAATGTAAATTTATTTTATTGTTAATTAATCAAGAATTCATTTAAAGCTAGACAGTAATTTGTAATTATTGTTTTTATCTTTCAGGTATGTGTGTAGTGCCACAAATTACATTGAAACAAAACGATTTGTAAAATAGGACACCAAACAGAATGAAGGAAAAATATCGCAGATATTTTGTTAGAATTAATTTTATACATGGAATGATGGATAATATAAAGAAATCCCCTAACTCACATTGGAGACTATTTTACAAAAGAACAAAATTTTCAAAAAAGATTAAAGGAGTGATTTTTTATATTTTATTATATGATTCAGCTGTAACCAGCATAATTTTAATTAAAAAGTAATACGTACCTACATTGTGGCTCATTTTTTAATAACTAGTAACTAAATTGAATAACTTGATCCTTCATCTTTAAGTATTAATTAATTTTATATTATTTCTGAAACATTTCTGTTTAATAATTTGAGTACATAGAATAAAAAACAACAAATACAGACTTTAATTTATTAACAATAAAATAAAATTACATTAAGTATCTACATTATTACATCTGATTTTATATTAAACACTTATTCTGTATTCTAATTTCATTTACAGAACAACGTTTAATCTGAGGAATGTACATGCATGTACGATTAGAAACAAATCTTGCCGTTTCATCGTTCAATACCTACCTTATTACGTTATGTTGTGTATATGTTGTAACAACAGTTAGCTTTCAACATTTTAAAGATATTCTAACAAGATGTTTTCATACTGTACATAGAATTATGAAATTAGTTTATTTTTCTTAATTTTATTCGTTTAGAAATTTTAAAACTCACGACAGACAACTGAATTTAATGTCTTATAGAATACTCTTCAAAGAATGTGAGTTACAGACTTCTTTATAATATTATCCATCATTCCATGTTTAGAATTATTTCCAAGAAAATGTCCGTAATATTTTTCGCTTATTCTTTCTGGTGTCTGTTTTAATGTAATTTGTGGCACTGCACACACATAACTGAAAGATAAAAACAATAATTACAAATTATTATCTAGCTTTAAACGACTATTTGATAGGTACCTACCTACTGGGTATAGTACATTTGCAGGTGATTCTTCCTAGCAAAAACCAGTTGCTTTATTTCAGTTCTGTATCATGAAATACAGAAATTGTAGTTCATTGTTTACTATTTTACAGATGTAGAGTTCTTCTTAAACATAAGTACATAAGTAAAGTGCTGAAATATGTGGATACAAGAATCAATCATTTCTAGGTTATGCTTTCGTAATATTTTCTTTTGTGGGGCTAGGGTAGGTTCAGATCTGACTTTCAACGACAAACACGTTCACATTATAATTAAAAGTTTTAGAAATGGTTTTGTTTGAATTTATTTGTTGCTAAATAAGTAATCAATAATTATTACAGCAGTTGGAAAACAGGGATATTCTTTAAGTACTTACACAATTTTGTAAATTATTTTGTCATAAAAAATACGTGTACCTAATTATTATTGTACACTGTAGTAACATAAAAAAAACAATTTACTGAAGTTTTATTACATAATGGAATAATTTAAAAAATTTCACAGATATTTTAAAAAATCTTCACGCTGTAACTCTAGTTGTAGCGGTAGACTGCGCCGGCACGGCGACCACAATGCTCCAAAAGCCTCAACTCAAGTCTAAATTTTTATCGACAAGTCTCAATAACACCACTGTGCATACGTAAATTGCATTAAATCCATTATTTAGCGTTATTTATGTAAAATAAAATACTTCATGCCATTAATATTTGACAATTCATAGTTTTGACGTTCACCGATGTTAGTTTCTTCTGTGCAAGTCTGGCTCAAGGCTATACACATTTTACATGACAAAACAATGAAATTTGGGTACTTTTTAGAGGCGTTTTTTTATGTTAAATTTTGAAATTTTTGAATGTTTATTTATCAGAATGTGTTCATAATTAAGTATATTTCAATTTAAACATAAGTTTTAGCAGGGCTGACAACCAAAAAATCAAAATTAAATCGATTTCTTGGAAAATGGAACACCCTGTATAAAAATTGATGTTATCATCAGATTCTACGCGCCATCTAGTGTCTGTATACCAAATTTCGTCGCACTGGCTATGATGGTTTCTGATATTCGCACTGAAAGTGGAACACCCGGTATATATATATATATATATATATTGTGATAAATCAGAATTTCCATAAGAATCGAATACTATGAAATTCAGTTTAAGCAACAAAACAAAGAATTATTATTGAAATGTTAATATTATTGTTAACGATAGAGCGGACTGTATTGTTGATGGTAAAATGAATAATCGACCTTTGAATTTGTTGATGTTTATTCTTCACAAAAAAATACGTATACATCCTTTGCCTGCGAGAGATCAACTGACTGCGATGCCTTCACAACACAATAACGTGACTACAGCGCCACAACTTAGAACTAATATTTGAATTTTAAAAGTTCATAAACATACCTTGAACGGCTATGCCTTCAAAACAAAGTATAGTATGTCACAATGAAAATAAACAAAGAATTTTGCATACATAAAACAATGGTAAATATTAAACATAGGTAAGTATGATAAATAAGTAAATATGCTATTCGCTAAACAAGTTTTACTTGTCACTCACTATCACTTTGTATCACTGTCTTGCAGAGGAAGTGGACACACCTGGGTAACTGCTCGTTTGAAGGAACCACGGGAAGTTTTAACAGTCACAACGCGAACAACACCATCACTTCCAGAATGAAGATGAGAAATTCTTCCAAGTGGCCATTGACAGGAAGGTAAGTTTTCGTTTTTTAATAGAACAAGGGTTCCGACATCAATTGGTTTGGAATGTTGTTTCCATTTACCCCTTACTTGTAGAGATGATAAATAATCCTTTGACCATCTTTTCCAGAAGCTTTGATTGATATGCTGTAGTAATTGATATCTAGACATTTTGTTGAGTGGAATGTCCAAGACATTTGGATCTGGCACAGTTACTAGAGATTTATTGACCAAAAAGTGAGCAGGAGTTAAAGGCGATAAATCGTTTGGATCAGATGACATAGGGTACATGGAACGAGAATTCAAAATCGCCTCTACTTGGACAAGAATAGTGTTCAATTCTTCGTAAGTCAATTTGACTTCACCAATAACTTTTAATAAATGAGACTTAACGTTTTTAACACCGGATTCCCACAATCCCCCAAAATGAGGTGATGTAGGTGGAATGAAATGCCACTCAATATTGTTTGTGGAACATTCAGTCACTATTTCAGTTTTAGATTTTTCAAAAAATGCATGTAAATTATTAATAATCTTTGAAGCTCCTACAAAATTTGTTGCATTGTCGGACCAGATATGACGTGGGTAACCACGTCTTGCAGAAAAACGCCTTAGCGCAGCAAGAAAACATTGTGTGGTCAAATCAGACACCAACTCCAGATGGATAGCCTTGACAGCAAAACAAATAAATAGGCATACATATGCTTTTGTTACTTTACATCCTCGACCCTGACGGTCTTTTATATAAAATGGGCCTGCATAATCAATGCCATTTACGTAAAAAGGAGTCATTGCAGTAACTCGATGTTTAGGTAGATCACCCATAAAATTTGGAATAAATTTTGGTTTAAATTTAAAACAAGTCATACATGATCTCACTGTCTTTTTTGCTAAATTCATGCCAGAAATAGGCCAATAAGTTTGTCGAATCGTATTTAATAGCAACTGTGGACCAGCATGTAATAGTCTATGATGCTCATGTTCAAAAATTAATTTTGTTAATGGATGTTTACTGTGTAATAGCAACGGATACTTGGCATCAAATTCTAAATCTGAATGTTTTAGTCGACCGCCGACTCTTAATAAATCACAACTATCTATGAATAGAGCTAAACCTAATAATTTTTTGACTGAATTGTTCGATTATCACTTAATAGCTCAATTTCCCGCCGAAAACACTCTAATTGACTTAATTTGACTAAGCGGTTCATAGCGTTATCTAGTTCTGTAATTTTCAAAGCACCGGTAATTTTATCATGGGTTGGTTTCTTTAAATTGGAGAAAAATCGAAAACAATATGCTGTGACACGTTTCAATTTTATAAGTGTAGAAAACCTGTAAGATATATCTAAATTAGTATTTTGTAATGTGCTAAACGTTTTACTTTCCTATTTCATTTCAGGAAGCTCGTCAGGAATAGGTAACGAAATCGAAGGATGTTCCAGGTTAGGTTTAGAAAGCCATGATGGTCCTTTCCACCAAAGATCCGAACTTATTAGAAGATCAGGAAATAATCCTCTGGAAGCAATATCAGCCGGATTGTCTTTGGATGCAACATGGAACCAGTTATTAATGTTTGTAAGAGTTTGAATTTCATTTATTCGATGGCTAACAAATGTGTTTAATTGAATGGGTTGCAATTTTAACCAACAAAGGACAATTTTTGAATCGGACCAGAAAAATAATTTAGGTTTGATTGTCAGAGAATTTGACAGTTGATTCATAAGCCTTGCCAATATTACCGCGCCACATAGTTCTAATCGTGGAATGGTTTGAGACTTTAATGGTGCCACCTTGGTTTTGCTACATATTAAGTTGACTTGAATTTGTCCACTTGGGGAATTAGATTTGCAGTACACTACTGCGCTGTATGCAGATTGTGACGCATCACAAAACCCGTGAATTTCTACATTAAAAGACTCACACATGATTCTTCGTGGAATCCGTAACTCATTGAGTTTGCAAAAACTTTGACGAAAACGTTGCCATTTATTTTCAATTTCCGATGGAACATTATCATCCCAATCTATTTTTTGAGCCCAAAGGCTCAAGCTTAAGAATCTTTGCTAAAATTATGCAAGGGCTGAGAAGACCAAGGGGATCATAGATTTTTGCTATGTCGGAGAGAATTTTTCTCTTTGTAACTGGAAGTTGAAATTCATCTGCGATATGGTAAGCAAGAAAATCTGGTTTGCACAGCCATTGAATTCCAAGCGTTTTAATCTGCTCATTATCGCCAAATCGTAGAACACTGACAGTATCAGTATCATCTTGAAAATGGTTTAATACATTGTTATTGTTCGATGCCCATTTTCTTAAATGGAAGCCAGCAGTTTGTAAAATATTAAAAATTTCTTGACAAATCGAAATTGCTTCATGTTCTGTATCAAAACCTGTGATAAGGTCATCTACATAAAAATCTCGTGCAATTATATTAGATGAAACAGGACATTTTTCCTTGAAATCGATAGATAATTGTTTAATACAACGTATTGCTAAATATGGAGCTGAGGTGGTTCCATAAACAACAGTGTTTAGATTGTAAACAGAAATGGGTTTCTTGGAGTCATTACGCCAGACGATTCGTTGAAATGGACGATCTTCTGGATGTACTAAGATCTGTCTGTACATCTTTTCAATGTCAGACGAAACAACTACTGCATATTGCCGGAAACGAACTAGGATAGAGAAAATATCATTTAGAATAGGTGGACCAATATATTGTAAATCATTTAAAGATATACCATTGTCACAAGGAGCAGAACCATTGAAAACAATTCGCATTTTAGTCGTTAAACTTGTTTCACGAATAACAGCATGATGTGGAAGAAAGTAGGATAATTGAGATTCGTCATGTTTTGGTAATAGAGACATGTGACCTAAAGATTCATAAGTTTCCAAAAAATCGATATATTGAGTTTTCATAGAGAGATTATTTTCAAACCGTCGTTCTAATTGTAATAGACGTTTGATTGCATTAGATTTGGATTCACCTAATTGACAGGGACTTTGTTTGAAAGGAACTCGTACTATGAAACGACCATCATGGTTTCTTGTTTTTAAAGAAGATTTCACATTTTTCGTCTTCAAGTGATAATGGACAAGGAGAAGTGCACTCTGACAGGACCAGCAATAATCCATCCAAATAAAGTGTTTTGTAATATTGGTTTTGTTTTTCCTAAACTAATTTTTCCATTATGTAATAGTGTCCAAAATATGCTGGCACCTAATAGTAAATCGACTTCACCTTTTTCATTGAAAAATGGGTCTGCTAAACTTAAATGTTTAGGAATATTCCATTGCGATATTGAAATATTATTGTTTGGTAAATCCTCTGTTATTTTCGACAAAATGAAACAGGAAATTGTCGTAGAAAATTCATTTAAACGAGATTTAATAGTAACATCGCATTTTGTTTTAATATTTGAAGAAATATTATTAATACCAGTAATAGAAATATTTGTTGGACATGTTTGTAATTGTAATAATTTACATAGTTTTGAGGAAATAAAATTGCTTTGAGAACCGCAGTCCAAAATGGCTTTTGCAACGTGTTTATTACCTGCTGAATCGTGGACATAAATAGATGCAGTAGAAAGCAAAACAAATTGATTGATTTGCCTAAGTAAATTAACTTTAATACTTTGAAAAGTAGTTTCTTCTTTTTCTAAATGTAACAGAGAGCTATGACGTCTTTTACATTGTCGACATCCACCTGATTGACACCGTTTTACATCGTGACCATTGCATAGACAATTAATGCAAAGTTTTAATTCTTTTATCTTACTCAATCTTTCTGGGATTGTTAATTTTAAAAACGTATCGCATTTGTAAATATAATGATCAGATTTGTTACAGAAATTGCAGGATTTGTTTGATGAGTATAGAGAATAATGTTTGACATTTGATTTTATATCCTTTTTTGTATGGCCGACGACATTAAGTTCAAGGGTTTCTAAAAAATCTGCTTTATTCTGTAAAAATTGTTGAATATCACTGAGCTTTGGTATTTTATTGATAACTTTATGTTTTTCCCATTCACGAGCTGTAATTTTATCTAATTTTGTAGAAATAAGGAATATAATTAATGAATCCCAATGTTGAACAGGTTCATTTAAACTAGTCAGCGAACGTAAATTTTTAAAAACATTATCAATTAAATTTCTTAATCCACTAACAGATTCTTTTTGTAACGGTTCTAGGTTAAATAATGATTTTATATGATTGAATATTAACAGCCTTGAATTATCGTAACGATTACACAGCAAATCCCAAGCAATCTTGTAATTTTGTTCCGAAAATTCTAGAGATTGAATGACTTTTAATGCTTCACCCTGTAAAGAAGCTCTCAAATAGTGAAATTTCATAATATCATTAATTTGTTCATTGGAATGTATTAATGAAATATAAGTATCCTTAAATTCGAGCCATGAGTTCATGTTTGAATCAAAAATAGGAAGGTTTATTGTAGGTAATTTGACATTGTTTAATACATCGAGCGTACCAATTTTTGTCTGTGAATCAATTGAATTTTTAGAATGAATACTTTCGCTGTCACTGGCATGATCATCACTGTTCACCCTATATTTATTTAATATTTGTTTAGCGCTTGCTAATAAACTAGAATATTGATCGGTTATACTATCGCGTTCTTTGTAATGATCATCTAATTTGTCATCATCGCATATACATTCGATTTCTGACTGCACATCTTCAAACTCATTTATGATTAGTTCAAATTTTTCAGATCTTGTTTTTAATTCAAAAATAGTTTTTTCATTAATAGTACTTTTATTATTAAAATCATCTTCAATTGGTTCTAAAAACGTATTAAAATTTGTTAATTTATGTTTAATAGCTCCACGTTTGCGGATTAATTTTGTGAGCTCTGCCATTATAAATAGAGACAAAGTATAGATTATTTTTTGTAAATAGTAATTATTGAATAGGACAAATAATAAGCAGGTACTTCCTAGGAACTAGTGTCTGAATCGAGCAAACAAATGTTTGTATGGTAATCGCACAGTACAACAAATTGTTTAGTAATAGATTTTCATTGTAATTGAAATAGGGTATAGAAATTACCAAAGAATTTATTAATCAAACATTAAAAATAGGTTCGCACAAATTGGAACAATGTATTGAAAAATAAATATTGAATAGAAATTGTAATTGTAGAAATAGAACACAAATAGAGGCAATGTGAATTCCTTAAATAGGAGAGAAATAGTAAGGAATACTCACTTTTGGAATTTGCGTATCTCCGACTGCCCGTGCTTTATAATGGCTGCCACTGTCGCTGAACGCCGTGTGCGCTGCCACGCTCGAGTTGACCTGTTGCTTGGCTGGGAACAATTGCGATGTATACTGCAAATTTTGTTTTTTCGCTTGAATTTTTGCAATCCGGGAGAAGGTCCAATGTTAACGATAGAGCGGACTGTATTGTTGATGGTAAAATGAATAATCGACCTTTGAATTTGTTGATGTTTATTCTTCACAAAAAAATACGTATACATCCTTTGCCTGCGAGAGATCAACTGACTGCGATCAGTGTTGCCATATTTTGCAAACCAGTGGCGCAAACTGATATATAAAAATGCGCCCAAAAGCGCAACAACTATACGATTTAGTAGTCCCTGTTCCTAAATTTTACACTATTTTACAATAACAGCGAAAAACTCTCCCATATTAACAAAAAAAATTTACCCTCCTATTTTCGAGGGTGCTAATTACTAATCTGCAGTCAGATTCCGGCGGTCGGATGTAGTTTAAAAAAAAAAATTATAAAAATTGTCACATTAGGTTTAAATTAAAACACCTCTGCCTTCTTCGTTTCATGACGTCACAGTATTGTCAACAAAGTTTAAGTTGTGTCTGATACGTGAACGTGTACGTAGAATTTGATCATCGCGCATGCTCAAATTAGAATTTTCCACGTTTACGTGATATGGATGTACGTGGGCTCACGGGTATTTGCGTAACGTAAACAGAGACGTATACGTGAGAAGGAGCAATACTCGTAGATTAGTAATAATCATCGTTTCTGAATAATATGATTCCGTGATTACTTACCCTACCTAAACTCAATTTTGAATACACGAATCTTACTATACGCAAACGTGAAAATTACACGTTCTACGTTTTACCACAGATAAATTAGCTATACAGATAGCGCCTGAGATAGGGCGACGATTTAGTTTCTTGTGTCGCCAACAGATGTTCCCAGTGATCACATTTAGCTAAAGCACAGAATAAAGGAACTACCAGAAGCGAAAGAGAGAGCTGCCGCCAAAACACAATTCTAGTGCGCATGTGTGGCGCCGCCATTTTACAAGTAGTTTATTAATCAACCGCACTTTTTCTTGTTTATGGTGTTTATGTGTGTCGGTTTCGTGTGTTTTGAAAGGTGTTTTGGTGGTGTTCTGTGTTTTTATTGACTATTTAGTGTTTCATATTATTGTTATTCGCATTGTAGAAGGAGGTAATATAATCAGTTTTGTTAATATATTATTGCGCCTTGACTTTAGGTAATAAATGATAATTTTTTTTTCAATTAATTTTAGGCGTCACTCTTTAATATGGCGAGTAAAGGGGGATTCTCATGTATATATCGTGGGTGTTCTTCTAAAACAGGCCAAGGAATAAGTCTCTTTAACCTGCCAAGGGATCGCATTAGGTAGGTACATATTGTAAATATTACAAAAATAGAAATTGTATATTTATGTACCATTTTAGGGCAGAAACGTGGTTTAAAGCCTGCAATAGAACAGATTTACTTGCCAAAAATGTGAATTTGCAGAATTATAGACTGTGCCAATTTCATTTTGAAGAAAAGTATATTTCTAGAGGCGGAACACGAAAAACTTTGTTTGCTGAAGCAGTACCAACAATCTTTCAGGGTTTGAAACGATCTATTGCTGAAGAAAGTAAATCGGATGAACTGCCTAAAAAAGTGATTGTTCTATCAGGTAAGCTTTATTTTTTTTTAAAGTCATTAACGACCAAAGCTACCGGTAAAGTGAAAAAAAAATAGGTAAAATATTAATATTATTGAACTTTCCAATTTTTTTATTAGCCTATTGTGTACTAATTAATTTACATTTTATGAAATAAAATTATTTAAAAAACTTTGAATCGGTTATACTTAGATATTCCGTAAATATATATATATATATATATATATATATATATATATATATATATATATATATATATATATATATATATATATATATATATGTGTTTATCGAATATGCAATATCTTGTTTGATAGTTTATACCATATTTGTGCCAGTAAAATCAAAATTAAGTATCAAGAAATTATATTACGTTAATATCAAGAAAAAAAAGAAATTTACTCGAATTGCAGTAATACTTTTTCATAATTTTTATTGTTTATCTTAATCTGAACTGAAAAGTTATTGGTATATGGTTGTTTTTTATTTGTATAACTTTTCATGGGTCATTTTTAATGATTACATAAATAAATTTCAGATATTGTTGTTGCTGCTGATGAAGAAGGTTCTGAAAAAAGGATTATTACCTCATCACCTACTCCAGGTATATTTGGTTCATACCTATACAGGTTGATTTTGAAAGTGGATAATAATTTTAGTATAAGGAAGTCTGCTTAATCGCGTTGTGTGACACACAACCAATGTTAGTATTTGGAAACATACATGAAATTCTATAAATGTCAGAATTTGATATTTGATATTAATACTATAATAGCTTATATTTTAATAGAACCTACTTATTTAATTTGGTTTGCAAAAATTTAGTTATTTTTTATTTACTTTTTAAAACATTAAAATATGTGGCATTGATACTGTTCCAATACTTCACACAAAGCTTTCGTGTCTAAATATTTTACATTTTTCATAAAACTGGGTACATACATAATATTAGTAATGGACTGCTACTCTTGCACTTTTACCATAAAAATAATACTTCTTATTTACCGGTGTGAAGTTAGCAGCTAAAAGTTAGCAGCCAATTTACCGAAAATACCCGAACACCCATAGGCGTACGCACAGAACGCAGCACGCAGCTATGGAAATATTAAATAAGGGAACGGGTAGCAAAACATTTTAGCATTAAAAACGAGACTGGCAATGTAGTGACATAATGCTCATTAACTTACAAGGTGTTTATCTAAGGGTAGCAACACCCACCCTTAAACAGGGAAAAATTTAAACGATAGAAGGGAATGAATAGCCACATAGGGAATTATCACAGGGGAAGATAATATGGTTATAAAACACATACTAGGAGCAAATTCATTTGGGGGGCATCTAAGGGTAGCAGAAGCCTCCCATAAACAGGAAAAAAGTCGGAAATGTTGGAAGAAAATGAATAGCCGCCCTGCAAATCACACCAGGGGAAGATAATATGGTTATGAAACACATATTAGGAGCACATCCATTTCGGGGCCGTCTAAGGGTAGGAAAGTTCACCCTTGAACATGAAAAAAATCGGAAACGTTGGAAGGAAATGAATAGCCACCCTGCAAATCACACCAGGGGAAGATAGTATGGTTATGAAACACATATTAAGAGCACATCCATTTCGGGGCCGTCTAAGGGTAGCAAAGCCCACCCTTAAACATGAAGAAAATCGGAAACGTTGGAAGGAAATGAATAGCCACCCTGCAAATCACACCGAGGGAAGATAGTATGGTTATGAAACACATATTAAGAGCACATCCATTTCGGGGCCGTCTAAGGGTAGCAAAGCCCACCCTTAAACATGAAAAAAATCGGAAACGTTGGAAGGAAATGAATAGCCACCCTGCAAATCACACCAGGGGAAGATAATATGGTTATGAAACATATATCAGGAGCACATCCATTTCGGGCCGTCTAAGGGTAGCAAAGCCTACCCTTAAGCATGAAAAAAATCGGAAACGTTGGAAGGAAATGAATAGTCACACTGCAAATCACACCAGGGGAAGATAGTATGGTTATGAAACACATATTAAGAGCACATCCATTTCGGGGCCGTCTAAGGGTAGCAAAGCCCACCCTTAAACATGAAAAAAATCGGAAACGTTGGAAGGAATTGAATAGCCACCCTGCAAATCACACCAGGGGAAGATAATATGGTTATGAAACATATATCAGGAACACATCCATTTCGGGGCCGTCTAAGGGTAGGAAAGTTCACCCTTGAACATGAAAAAAATTTAAAACGTTAGAAGGAAATGAATAGCCACCTAGGAAATCGCATCAGGGGAGGATAATATGGTTATGAAACACATATTAGGAGCACATCCATTTCGGGGACGTCTAAGGGTAGCAAAGCCCACCCTTAAACATGAAAAAAATCGGAAACGTTGGAAGGAAATGAATAGCCACCCTGCAAATCACACCAGGGGAAGATAATATGGTTATGAAACATATATCAGGAGCACATCCATTTCGGGCCGTCTAAGGGTAGCAAAGCCTACCCTTAAGCATGAAAAAAATCGGAAACGTTGGAAGGAAATGAATAGTCACACTGCAAATCACACCAGGGGAAGATAGTATGGTTATGAAACACATATTAAGAGCACATCCATTTCGGGGCCGTCTAAGGGTAGCAAAGCCCACCCTTAAACATGAAAAAAATCGGAAACGTTGGAAGGAATTGAATAGCCACCCTGCAAATCACACCAGGGGAAGATAATATGGTTATGAAACATATATCAGGAACACATCCATTTCGGGGCCGTCTAAGGGTAGGAAAGTTCACCCTTGAACATGAAAAAAATTTAAAACGTTAGAAGGAAATGAATAGCCACCTAGGAAATCGCATCAGGGGAAGATAATATGGTTATGAAACACATATTAGGAGCACATCCATTTCGGGGCCGTCTAAGGGTAGGAAAGTTCACCCTTGAACATGAAAAAAATCGGAAACGTTGGAAGGAAATGAATAGCCACCCTGCAAATCACACCAGGGGAAGATAGTATGGTTATGAAACACATATTAAGAGCACATCCATTTCGGGGCCGTCTAAGGGTAGCAAAGCCCACCCTTAAACATGAAGAAAATCGGAAACGTTGGAAGGAAATGAATAGCCACCCTGCAAATCACACCGAGGGAAGATAGTATGGTTATGAAACACATATTAAGAGCACATCCATTTCGGGGCCGTCTAAGGGTAGCAAAGCCCACCCTTAAACATGAAAAAAATCGGAAACGTTGGAAGGAAATGAATAGCCACCCTGCAAATCACACCAGGGGAAGATAATATGGTTATGAAACACATATTAAGAGCACATCCATTTCGGGGCCGTCTAAGGGTAGCAAAGCCCACCCTTAAGCATGAAAAAAATCGGAAACGTTGGAAGGAAATGAATAGTCACACTGCAAATCACACCAGGGGAAGATAGTATGGTTATGAAACACATATTAAGAGCACATCCATTTCGGGGCCGTCTAAGGGTAGCAAAGCCCACCCTTAAACATGAAAAAAATCGGAAACGTTGGAAGGAATTGAATAGCCACCCTGCAAATCACACCAGGGGAAGATAATATGGTTATGAAACATATATCAGGAACACATCCATTTCGGGGCCGTCTAAGGGTAGGAAAGTTCACCCTTGAACATGAAAAAAATTTAAAACGTTAGAAGGAAATGAATAGCCACCTAGGAAATCGCATCAGGGGAAGATAATATGGTTATGAAACACATATTAGGAGCACATCCATTTCGGGGACGTCTAAGGGTAGCAAAGCCCACCCTTAAACATGAAAAAAATCGGAAACGTTGGAAGGAAATGAATAGCCACCCTGCAAATCACACCAGGGGAAGATAATATGGTTATGAAACATATATCAGGAGCACATCCATTTCGGGCCGTCTAAGGGTAGCAAAGCCTACCCTTAAGCATGAAAAAAATCGGAAACGTTGGAAGGAAATGAATAGTCACACTGCAAATCACACCAGGGGAAGATAGTATGGTTATGAAACACATATTAAGAGCACATCCATTTCGGGGCCGTCTAAGGGTAGCAAAGCCCACCCTTAAACATGAAAAAAATCGGAAACGTTGGAAGGAATTGAATAGCCACCCTGCAAATCACACCAGGGGAAGATAATATGGTTATGAAACATATATCAGGAACACATCCATTTCGGGGCCGTCTAAGGGTAGGAAAGTTCACCCTTGAACATGAAAAAAATTTAAAACGTTAGAAGGAAATGAATAGCCACCTAGGAAATCGCATCAGGGGAAGATAATATGGTTATGAAACACATATTAGGAGCACATCCATTTCGGGGCCGTCTAAGGGTAGGAAAGTTCACCCTTGAACATGAAAAAAATCGGAAACGTTGGAAGGAAATGAATAGCCACCCTGCAAATCACACCAGGGGAAGATAGTATGGTTATGAAACACATATTAAGAGCACATCCATTTCGGGGCCGTCTAAGGGTAGCAAAGCCCACCCTTAAACATGAAGAAAATCGGAAACGTTGGAAGGAAATGAATAGCCACCCTGCAAATCACACCGAGGGAAGATAGTATGGTTATGAAACACATATTAAGAGCACATCCATTTCGGGGCCGTCTAAGGGTAGCAAAGCCCACCCTTAAACATGAAAAAAATCGGAAACGTTGGAAGGAAATGAATAGCCACCCTGCAAATCACACCAGGGGAAGATAATATGGTTATGAAACATATATCAGGAGCACATCCATTTCGGGCCGTCTAAGGGTAGCAAAGCCTACCCTTAAGCATGAAAAAAATCGGAAACGTTGGAAGGAAATGAATAGTCACACTGCAAATCACACCAGGGGAAGATAGTATGGTTATGAAACACATATTAAGAGCACATCCATTTCGGGGCCGTCTAAGGGTAGCAAAGCCCACCCTTAAACATGAAAAAAATCGGAAACGTTGGAAGGAATTGAATAGCCACCCTGCAAATCACACCAGGGGAAGATAATATGGTTATGAAACATATATCAGGAACACATCCATTTCGGGGCCGTCTAAGGGTAGGAAAGTTCACCCTTGAACATGAAAAAAATTTAAAACGTTAGAAGGAAATGAATAGCCACCTAGGAAATCGCATCAGGGGAAGATAATATGGTTATGAAACACATATTAGGAGCACATCCATTTCGGGGACGTCTAAGGGTAGCAAAGCCCACCCTTAAACATGAAAAAAATCGGAAACGTTGGAAAGAAATGAATAGCCACCCTGCAAATCACACCAGGGGAAGATAGTATGATTATGAAACACATATTAAGAGCACATCCATTTCGGGGCCGTCTAAGGGTAGCAAAGCCCACCCTTAAACATGAAAAAAAATTGAAACGTTAGAAGGAAATGAATAGCCACCTTAGAAATCACATCAGGGGGCGATAATATGATTATGAAACACATATTAGGAGCACATCCATTTCGGGGCCGTCTAAGGGTAGCAAAGCCCACCCTTAAACATGAAAAAAATCGGAAACGTTGGAAGGAAATGAATAGCCACCCTGCAAATCACACCAGGGGAAGATAATATGGTTATGAAACATATATCAGGAGCACATCCATTTCGGGGCCGTCTAAGGGTAGTAAAGCCCACCCTTAAGCATGAAAAAAATCGGAAACGTTGGAAGGAAATGAATAGCCACACTGCAAATCACACCAGGGGAAGATAGTATGGTTATGAAACACATATTAAGAGCACATCCATTTCGGGGCCGTCTAAGGGTAGCAAAGCCCACCCTTAAACATGAAAAAAATTTGAAACGTTAGAAGGAAATGAATAGCCACCTTAGAAATCACATCAGGGGACGATAATATGATTATGAAACACATATTAGGAGCACATCCATTTCGGGGCCGTCTAAGGGTAGCAAAGCCCACTCTTAAACATGAAAAAAATTTGAAACGTTAGAAGGAAATGAATAGCCACCTTAGAAATCACATCAGGGGGCGATAATATGATTATGAAACACATATTAGGAGCACATCCATTTCGGGGCCGTCTAAGGGTAGCAAAGCCCACCCTTAAACATGAAAAAAATCGGAAACGTTGGAAGGAAATGAATAGCCACTCTGCAAAACACACCAAGGGAAGATAGTATGGTTATGAAACACATATTAAGAGCACATCCATTTCGGGGCCGTCTAAGGGTAGCAAAGCCCACCCTTAAACATGAAAAAAATCGGAAACGTTGGAAAGAAATGAATAGCCACCCTGCAAATCACACCAGGGGAAGATAGTATGATTATGAAACACATATTAAGAGCACATCCATTTCGGGGCCGTCTAAGGGTAGCAAAGCCCACCCTTCAACATGAAAAAAAATTGAAACGTTAGAAGGAAATGAATAGCCACCTTAGAAATCACATCAGGGGGCGATAATATGATTATGAAACACATATTAGGAGCACATCCATTTCGGGGCCGTCTAAGGGTAGCAAAGCCCACCCTTAAACATGAAAAAAATCGGAAACGTTGGAAGGAAATGAATAGCCACCCTGCAAATCACACCAGGGGAAGATAATATGGTTATGAAACATATATCAGGAGCACATCCATTTCGGGGCCGTCTAAGGGTAGTAAAGCCCACCCTTAAGCATGAAAAAAATCGGAAACGTTGGAAGGAAATGAATAGCCACACTGCAAATCACACCAGGGGAAGATAGTATGGTTATGAAACACATATTAAGAGCACATCCATTTCGGGGCCGTCTAAGGGTAGCAAAGCCCACCCTTAAACATGAAGAAAATCGGAAACGTTGGAAGGAAATGAATAGCCACCCTGCAAATCACACCGAGGGAAGATAGTATGGTTATGAAACACATATTAAGAGCACATCCATTTCGGGGCCGTCTAAGGGTAGCAAAGCCCACCCTTAAATATGAAAAAAATCGGAAACGTTGGAAGGAAATGAATAGCCACCCTGCAAATCACACCAGGGGAAGATAATATGGTTATGAAACATATATCAGGAGCACATCCATTTCGGGGCCGTCTAAGGGTAGCAAAGCCTACCCTTAAGCATGAAAAAAATCGGAAACGTTGGAAGGAAATGAATAGCCACACTGCAAATCACACCAGGGGAAGATAGTATGGTTATGAAACACATATTAAGAGCACATCCATTTCGGGGCCGTCTAAGGGTAGCAAAGCCCACCCTTAAACATGAAAAAAATCGGAAACGTTGGAAGGAAATGAATAGCCACCCTGCAAATTACACCAGGGGAAGATAGTATGGTAATGAAACACATATTAAGAGCACATCCATTTCGGGGCCGTCTAAGGGTAGCAAAGCCCACCCTTAAACATGAAAGAAATCGGAAACGTTGGAAGGAAATGAATAGCCACCCTGCAAATCACACCAGGGGAAGATAATATGGTTAAGAAACATATATTAGGAGCACATCCATTTCGGGGCCGTCTAAGGGTAGCAGAAGCCTCCCTTAAACAGGAAAAAAATCGGAAATGTTGGAAGGAAATGAATAGCCGCCCTGCAAATCACACCAGGGGAAGATAATATGGTTAAGAAACATATATTAGGAGCACATCCATTTCGGGGCCGTCTAAGGGTAGCAAAACCCACCCTTAAATATGAAAAAAATCGGAAACGTTGGAAGGAAATGAATAGCCAGTCTGCAAATCACACCAGCGGAAGATAGCATGGTTATGAAACACATATTAAGAGCACATCCATTTCGGGGCCGTCTAAGGGTAGCAGAAGCCTCCCTTAAACAGAAAAAAAATCAGAAATGTTGGAAGGAAATGAATAGCCGCCCTGCAAATCACACCAGGGGAAGATAATATGGTTATGAAACACATATTAGGAGCACATCCATTTCGGGGCCGTCTAAGGGTAGGAAAGTTCACCCTTGAACATGAAAGAAATTTAAAACGTTAGAAGGAAATGAATAGCCACCTTAGAAATCACATCAGGGGGCGATAATATGATTATAAAACACATATTAGCAGCACATCCATTTCGGGGCCGTCTAAGGGTACCAAAGCCCACCCTTAAACATGAAAAAAATCGGAAGCGTTGGAAGGAAATGAATAGCCACGCTGCAAATCACACCAGGGGAAGATAGTATCGTTATGAAACACATACTAAGAGCACATCCATTTCGGGGCCGTCTAAGGGTAGGAAAGTTCACCCTTGAACATGAAAAAAATTTAAAACGTTAGAAGGAAATGAATAGCCACCTTAGAAATCACATCAGGGGGAGAAAATATGATTATAAAACACATATTAGGAGCACAGCCATTTCGGGGCCGTCTAAGGGAAGCAAAGCCCACCCTTTAACATGAAAAAAATCGGAAACGTTGGAAGGAAATGAATAGCCAGTCTGCAAATCACACCAGCGGAAGATAGTATGGTTATGAAACATATATTAAGAAATCACATCAGGGGGCGATAATATGATTATGAAACACATATTAGGAGCACATCCATTTCGGGGCCGTCTAAGGGTAGCAAAGCCCACCCTTAAACATGAAAAAAATTTGAAACGTTAGAAGGAAATGAATAGCCACCTTAGAAATCACATCAGGGGGCGATAATATGATTATGAAACACATATTAGGAGCACATCCATTTCGGGGCCGTCTAAGGGTAGCAAAGCCCACCCTTAAACATGAAAAAAATCGGAAACGTTGGAAGGAAATGAATAGCCACCCTGCAAATCACACCAAGGGAAGATAGTATGGTTATGAAACACATATTAAGAGCACATCCATTTCGGGGCCGTCTAAGGGTAGCAAAGCCCACCCTTAAACATGAAAAAAATCAGAAACGTTGGAAGGAAATGAATAGCCACCTTAGAAATCACATCAGGGGGCGATAATATGATTATGAAACACATATTAGGAGCACATCCATTTCGGGGCCGTCTAAGGTTAGCAAAGCCCACCCTTAAACATGAAAAAAATTTGAAACGTTAGAAGGAAATGAATAGCCACCTTAGAAATCACATCAGGGGGCGATAATATGATTATGAAACACATATTAGGAGCACATCCATTTCGGGGCCGTCTAAGGGTAGCAAAGCCCACCCTTAAACATGAAAAAAATCGGAAACGTTAGAAGGAAATGAATAGCCACCTTAGAAATCACATCAGGGGGCGATAATATGATTATGAAACACATATTAGGAGCACATCCATTTCGGGGCCGTCTAAGGGTAGCAAAGCCCACCCTTAAACATGAAAAAAATTTGAAACGTTAGAAGGAAATGAATAGCCACCTTAGAAATCACATCAGTGGGATATGATTATGAAACACATATTAGGAGCACATCCATTTCGGGGCTGTCTAAAAGTAGCAAAGCCCACCCTTAAACATGAAAAAAATCGGAAACGTTGGAAGGAAATGAATAGCCACCCATTTACGACACTCGTATGAGATAGACGAGACGCCAGTGCTGCCTTATGCTCCGGGGGATATAGAATCCGTAGTGGGGAATGAGAAGTGCCGAATTTATTGGAACTATTCATTCCTCACCCTCAGGCAAATCCAAGCCAATAAGCCTGATGTAGTCCTCCTCGACCACCAGCTTAGGACGATGTTTGTGATTGAGTTCTCGGCTCCCGCAGAGAACAACATCGTCCTAAAAGAGGAGGAAAAACGGAGAAAGTATCGAGATCTTCTCTGCGAGCTCCGCAGGCTGTATCCAGACCACTCTGTTAAGATTGTGTTGCTAATTCTAGGCGTCCTGGGTGGAATGAGACATACGTTGCTTTCTGACTTAAAGATCATACCGGCTTGTCGAAATTCGGCAGAGATCTTAGCCGGCAGAATGCAGAAGGCAATCGTCCTTGGTTCGCTACGTCTGCTCAGAACACACGATTTACGGGCGCAATGATTACTGACTCCACGGAGTGGAGAGTGGTCATTGCTTGACTCTCCAGAACATCTCCGAATGTGTCGGAGCTTCGGAAGGTGTTTACTGGAAAAAAAAAAATAATAATAGTAATAATACAAATGTATTATGATAAAAGCCTAAAGAGGGGCGTTTTAAGTACTCTTGCTACAAACGTAAAAAAGTAGTGTCTGCTGATGCTGATACTGTTATAAGATTTTGTACCTTTATCTTTAGGAGGGAAATTGAATGCAATACACAAAGATATAGTTAATAAAAAGGACATATTTTGACATTAATTTTCACAAATGTTGTAGACACATCGGGTCAGATTTCTATGTCGTCTATAACAATTAAAGACGGAGACATTCTAAACGATCCCTTAATAAGAAGCGTATGGTTTATGGAAAACGAAGTAATTATGGTCGTAGTCATACAGAGAAGAAACTCTGCTTATAAATTCGATGGAGAATAAATTCCTTGTGAAGGATGAGTGTGTTAGTTAATAAAAGATGTGGAAAATATAGGAAACAAATAAAATATCTATTAATACAAAACAGTCCACTCGTATATAATAAGTAGGTTTTTCACGTTTTCAAAATATAAACAGCTTTCAAACACAGATCATGTTATACAGGTTGAATATATTCAGGATGTGTAACCGAATATTTAACGAAAGAAAAAATGAAATTCCAGTTGAAGATAAAACGTGTACGTAAGAAAATTTTAAATGATAGAATAGAATTTTAATTTAATTGAGATCAAAGTGATGGCCAACAGGTATATTCGATGAATTAATTAACCCTACATAAATCACACAAATCGTTAGCCGTTTTGTCTTCGATTCGAACTTTAGCTTTTAATTCGTTAACAGTTAACAGACATCTTCTATGAATATGTCTAGAACATGACCTACATTTGAAAGTTGTCAGATCATGTTCTAATATGTTTTGCGAACAGAAAAGGCACTTATTTTGCATATTTGAACTATTTTCCAATAACAGCCATTTTAGATCTCCCCTGTACGAGTTAATGTTCCCGTCGATGAAATTTAAATTTTTATTCTCAACTAGTCTAGAAAAAAAATATATCACGTAAACGCCACAGTTATACGCATCTACTTGCATAAGGTGTTCTAAACGCTCGAATGTCCAGTTGTTAACATCCATGTTTTTTTTATCAATTAATCGAAGAAAATGTCTAAGAAACACCTCTTTCATAAGAACTTCATTTCCCATCGGATCTATTAGGGTCAGTTTCTTTTCTGAAAAGTTAATTATTACCAAAACATAATGACGATATCTTTCTACGGGCATAACTACATAGTTCTTTGTAAAGTTTATGCCATTTATAAAGGGATCGCTTAGAATTTCTTTTTCATCAAATATAATCGAGGATTTGGCAACAGATATAATTTGATATCTTTTTGTAGATGAATTTAATATATGTAAGCAATGATCTATAACGAAACTGCCTATCCATTCCTTCTCGTTTAACGTTAAAAAATCATCGATTAAAATTTCCCTAATAGAGAAATGTATGTCTGGAATGGATGTCACTACGTAGCCCCTGTTGTTTTGGAGGGGTTTGTAATAGTTTACATCGGCCACAAGGCCATTTTCCAAAAATTTTAATTTTTCCAATGTAGCCCACTTTAAATCGAGAGGAGACAAGTTCTCCCCAGGAAATGTAATCTGTGGCAACATGTAGAAGTAATAAAAATTTTTTAACTTACGTAACATTCCATTCCAGAAAGATGGACATCTATATACTTTAACTACTCTAATACCATTTTTGGTGTATATTACCAAATCACACCAATTTCTGTCGGTTATTTCCAAAATGCCTTGGATCTGGTAATAGTACTCATGGGATGATTTGACAGATGTTCCGTCGTTATTTAAGAATTTGAATTTGAAGGAATAGGGATCTACATCTCTCGCCGTATATGGACATTTGACCTCCAAAATTCCATCATTTCCAAGAAGGCCGTCCGGGGAAGCAGCTAAGAATTGATAATTTCTGTGGACAATTAGTCCAGCCGGGAAATATTGTATTCGGGACTGCTGCAAATATTTTTTCCGAGCTGTATCCTCGTGATCTATTCCATATAAAACTGATGGTGTTTTTAAAACTCGGGGTTCTATAATATCTTTTGCGATGTTGTAATAGGATGAATCCTCTCTTGTTTTGCAAATTCTTCCAAAATGAGATGCGGTCACCCTATTTTTTCTTTCGTTGTGCCACTCTTGACACATACTTTGAGAACGGGTACTGCACTCTAATTCCACCAATTCTGCTTGGGATTTTTGTGAATCTTTTAAGTAATCTTCGATCTCTATATACCTCTTGCTAGGACATTTCAAGATATCACTTTTACCCACAACAGTCAACGTGCATATCTTGCAGGTGAAAGCGCCAACATATGTCTTGTTCTTCTCATTAGGGTTCTCGCATATTTGGTGAATCCAACGCTTACATTTATCACATTGTACCCATGACGTTGATTCAGTAAGCACGCCATGACCACAATATGCACACTGAGAGGATTCATCGTCATCTTCGGGATAAATAATGGAGTCGTTATTTGATTTCTTCTTAATATCTTTTAAATACCTACCATCGAAGTGAGTACTAATTTTTTTTGTTCTTTTTGCCCATGATTCCTGGGAATTTTTCTCATCTGATGGATCGGATGATTTGGTCAACCGCGATTTTCCAATCTGCAGGTCGTATTCTATCTTTAAAGATAATACATCTTCCCTTATTTTTCGAATGACACGCGAACATTTCAGATTATCGTTCGAATTTAGCATATGCTTTTTGAGTTGACCAAAATAATTCTCAACCATAGAATTACTTAGAGGACCACTTCCGTTCAACATTAGGCAACTCCATAGAGGGCTAAATGGTAAGTATTTATTAAGAATTAAATCAAAATATTCGGGGTTATAGAATTCATTATTATTATTTCCGGAATGATCTATCCTTACTGAGCTGACGATGCTACTAAATCTTTTATAAAATGGACTTGATTTATACAGGCTTTCAGGTGGATTTTCAATAGAAATTATGTTATTTATATCACTGTGACAAATTAAATCGTCCCGAGTTATTCCTATGCCCAGATAGTTTTTGGCTTCCTCTACTTGTGTATTCCAACTTCGAGATTTGAGAAGGATATATAAATTTTTAACAAAAGTATCGAATTTGTTAATACTACTTATTAACACCGCAGACGCTACCAAATCTTTTAAATAGAGTTTCTGTTGGTGGCCCATCGTAAGTTTATCGACATCTTTAGAAACCATTTTCATGAAGTGGGCGCAACACATATAAACACTTACCAAACTTTCATTGGCCATTGTTTTATTACCTTCGGATACAAAATAACATTTTTGAAGGTATTCAAGCAAGGTACATCTATTAAATGCCTTGCATATTGCATGTAAGTTGGCAAATGAAAAGTCAGTTACGACACCTGAGAATGCTGGCCAATGATTTTTTCCTTCACAGAAATAACGAAAATCGTGTAAGATTTTAAAAATCGAATTAGAGTCATGTGTTGACGATACCATGGAAAAAATAGGATAAATTCTTTTCGCCTTTTGCAGATTTATAACTCCTGTATAAAGGAAAATCCGTTTACATTTAATATTCCCCTTTATCTGGGTCATGGGATTTCTTACTATACCCCCGGTTGCGTCAAAGTAGACAATCGGTAAATTGCTTCCTAAGAATTCCGATTTTAAAATTTCAAATTGTTCATCGCTGTACATTTTGATGTTAAATGGAATGCTTATTTCTTTTATGTATTCAGGGTGTTCCGCCTGCATTAAAATTAAGTCCCAAAAATCATCTTTACTGCGGTCCAATATACCCATCGCTTCTGATTTAATTTTTCTCAAGGTGGAATCAGATTTTATGGTCTGTAAATTTCTACCTCTTTGTAAAATCTGTTTACGCGCCATTAGTAGAGTCTGCTTTTTAAAATCTAATGGCTTTTTATTTAAAATTTGTTTCCTAATTATACATCGTTCGACGCCTCTTACCTGATTTGTTAGATATTGTGGGTGGCGGTAATTAATGGAAGAAGTATAGACATAGCCCATGTTGTTTTTTAGGCAAATTTTAAACTTTTTACAGTTGTAATTATCGTGCTTACATACTCCGAAAATGATGATAGAATTGTCTTTCTTCATGTACTTTACATATTTAAAGACTAATAAACAGACATTATTCACATACTTCGAAATACGATTTCTTACGTAATATGGATAATATTTTTTATTCAGTTTTCCATCTTTAACTATTAAGTTCCAGCAAAAATCGTCTACAGCAAATGAGCCTTCTAGTAACTTGCAATCTCTGTATGTTGTTTTCATATTTGTTGGAGATAAACTATTTTCGCAATTTTTAGGAAGAATACCAGGAGATTTGCCTGGACTAGACAAATCCATTATTTCCTTAGGGATATCAAAATTCCTGGGAGATATTTCGACTTGGTTGTCATCTTTAGTTGCGATCACATCCGTATTATTTGAAGTACTTGGCAACTCCATACTTTCACTTTCAAGTAAAGGAAAAATTAATTCTTCCTCGGCTTCTTTTTCCACAGTATTATCAGAAGGAAGGTGCAGCTCGTAATTTGTCCCTGGAATTAAATTAGATGGGTCTCTTGCTTTCTCTGTTACAGGAAGGTCTGTACTAAGCTGGATTTTCGGAGTAGAACAATACATATTGTCACTTGTGTTCTCTCTCAACTCTTCGTTAGTAATCATGGGTTTCTTTATGTCAGCAGATTCTTGTACATGCCTCCAGACGTTATAAATTTTTTTTCTATTTTTAATAGTGTTCTTTAATCTAAACTCACGACATAAAAAGTCGTATATGGAAGAATTGCGTCGCCAAGACTTACATGCATGTATAAAATTTCTCTCAAATCTGAACAAAATTGCTCTCAGATTTTCCTCGTTTAAATTAAATTCGTATTCCCGAAACTCATTCATATAATTTTCTAAAAAATATTTTTTGAAACTAACAATTTCATTAACTGTGCGATATATTACGCTAGCGAAACCAAATTTCGTGCCTTTCAGTACAGAAGCGATATTTTTACACACGTCGATATTTACTGGTTCTTCGAATTTGAAATGCGGCTTCTCCGTCTTCAGAGCAACTGCAATTTTTTGAAAAGCGTTACATTTGGATATTTTTTTATTGTCCATATTTCAAGATATATTTTGAAAAGAACTATATAAAAAATAACTAGTACCTACTGATATTAAATTTAAGAAACACTAGATATATCTAAAAAACTATTTAAAATAAAAGATAATTCCTTGAAACTAATAAGAAAATCCGTTTCAACTGAAGAATACTCTCTTCTGAATCGGAAAGTATTATATGTAATAAATATCAGCGATTCACCGAAAAACTTAAAAACATATAATTTTTCATCAAAAATAATAATAATGAAATGTAGCAAAGTCCACATCAAACAAAAAATAAAAATTCTCATAAAAAACAAGTTACATATGTACTGCAAAAAAATTTGCAATTTGGGATAAAAAACTTTTGGAAAGGCGAATAATAGTATTTTTAGTGTTGCCACCAAAATATTTCCAAAATAAAAGTTATCGATTTATTACTATAATTTACACGTTAATCCTGTATAGTTATTACGACAACTTTCTTTGAAAGCCCTAGGAAGAATGAAACTAAAAGATTTCACTTGGAAAATTCACACCCTGAAACCAAAGCAATTCCGAAAAAATTGTTTTCTGTTTTTAGCGTTCGCCCAGGTACCTAGATTTATAAGTTAATTCTAAACAGAAATCTCGAAAACTTTTTTTTTAGACAATAACTGAAAAAGGTCACTTGAAAAATCACTTTCTATTCTTTCGAACTACACCCTGAAACCAAAGCAATTCCGAAAAAATTGTTTTCGGTTTTTAGCGTTGGATTCATCTAGGTACCTGGGCGAACGATAAAAACCGAAAACAATTTTTTCGGAATTGCTTTGGTTTCAGGGTGTAGTTCGAAAGAATAGAAAGTGATTTTTCAAGTGACCTTTTTCAGTTATTGTCTAAAAAAAAAGTTATCGAGATTTCTGTTTAGAATTAACTTATAAATCTAGGTACCTGGACGAACGATAAAAACCGAAAACAATTTTTTCGGAATTGCTTTGGTTTCAGGGTGTAGTTCGAAAGAATAGAAAGTGATTTTTCAAGTGACCTTTTTCAGTTATTGTCTAAAAAAAAAAGTTATCGAGATTTCTGTTTAGAATTAACTTATAAATCTAGGTACCTGGACGAACGATAAAAACCGAAAACAATTTTTTCGGAATTGCTTTGGTTTCAGGGTGTAGTTCGAAAGAATAGAAAGTGATTTTTCAAGTGACCTTTTTCAGTTATTGTCTAAAAAAAAAAGTTATCGAGATTTCTGTTTAGAATTAACTTATAAATCTAGGTACCTGGACGAACGATAAAAACCGAAAACAATTTTTTCGGAATTGCTTTGGTTTCAGGGTGTAGTTCGAAAGAATAGAAAGTGATTTTTCAAGTGACCTTTTTCAGTTATTGTCTAAAAAAAAAAGTTATCGAGATTTCTGTTTAGAATTAACTTATAAATCTAGGTACCTGGACGAACGATAAAAACCGAAAACAATTTTTTCGGAATTGCTTTGGTTTCAGGGTGTAGTTCGAAAGAATAGAAAGTGATTTTTCAAGTGACCTTTTTCAGTTATTGTCTAAAAAAAAAGTTTTCGAGATTTCTGTTTAGAATTAACTTATAAATCTAGGTACCTGGGCGAACGCTAAAAACAGAAAACAATTTTTTCGGAATTGCTTTGGTTTCAGGGTGTGAATTTTCCAAGTGAAATCTTTTAGTTTCATTCTTCCTAGGGCTTTCAAAGAAAGTTGTCGTAATAACTATACAGGATTAACGTGTAAATTATAGTAATAAATCGATAACTTTTATTTTGGAAATATTTTGGTGGCAACACTAAAAATACTATTATTCGCCTTTCCAAAAGTTTTTTATCCCAAATTGCAAATTTTTTTGCAGTACATATGTAACTTGTTTTTTATGAGAATTTTTATTTTTTGTTTGATGTGGACTTTGCTACATTTCATTATTATTATTTTTGATGAAAAATTATATGTTTTTAAGTTTTTCGGTGAATCGCTGATATTTATTACATATAATACTTTCCGATTCAGAAGAGAGTATTCTTCAGTTGAAACGGATTTTCTTATTAGTTTCAAGGAATTATCTTTTATTTTAAATAGTTTTTTAGATATATCTAGTGTTTCTTAAATTTAATATCAGTAGGTACTAGTTATTTTTTATATAGTTCTTTTCAAAATATATCTTGAAATATGGACAATAAAAAAATATCCAAATGTAACGCTTTTCAAAAAATTGCAGTTGCTCTGAAGACGGAGAAGCCGCATTTCAAATTCGAAGAACCAGTAAATATCGACGTGTGTAAAAATATCGCTTCTGTACTGAAAGGCACGAAATTTGGTTTCGCTAGCGTAATATATCGCACAGTTAATGAAATTGTTAGTTTCAAAAAATATTTTTTAGAAAATTATATGAATGAGTTTCGGGAATACGAATTTAATTTAAACGAGGAAAATCTGAGAGCAATTTTGTTCAGATTTGAGAGAAATTTTATACATGCATGTAAGTCTTGGCGACGCAATTCTTCCATATACGACTTTTTATGTCGTGAGTTTAGATTAAAGAACACTATTAAAAATAGAAAAAAAATTTATAACGTCTGGAGGCATGTACAAGAATCTGCTGACATAAAGAAACCCATGATTACTAACGAAGAGTTGAGAGAGAACACAAGTGACAATATGTATTGTTCTACTCCGAAAATCCAGCTTAGTACAGACCTTCCTGTAACAGAGAAAGCAAGAGACCCATCTAATTTAATTCCAGGGACAAATTACGAGCTGCACCTTCCTTCTGATAATACTGTGGAAAAAGAAGCCGAGGAAGAATTAATTTTTCCTTTACTTGAAAGTGAAAGTATGGAGTTGCCAAGTACTTCAAATAATACGGATGTGATCGCAACTAAAGATGACAACCAAGTCGAAATATCTCCCAGGAATTTTGATATCCCTAAGGAAATAATGGATTTGTCTAGTCCAGGCAAATCTCCTGGTATTCTTCCTAAAAATTGCGAAAATAGTTTATCTCCAACAAATATGAAAACAACATACAGAGATTGCAAGTTACTAGAAGGCTCATTTGCTGTAGACGATTTTTGCTGGAACTTAATAGTTAAAGATGGAAAACTGAATAAAAAATATTATCCATATTACGTAAGAAATCGTATTTCGAAGTATGTGAATAATGTCTGTTTATTAGTCTTTAAATATGTAAAGTACATGAAGAAAGACAATTCTATCATCATTTTCGGAGTATGTAAGCACGATAATTACAACTGTAAAAAGTTTAAAATTTGCCTAAAAAACAACATGGGCTATGTCTATACTTCTTCCATTAATTACCGCCACCCACAATATCTAACAAATCAGGTAAGAGGCGTCGAACGATGTATAATTAGGAAACAAATTTTAAATAAAAAGCCATTAGATTTTAAAAAGCAGACTCTACTAATGGCGCGTAAACAGATTTTACAAAGAGGTAGAAATTTACAGACCATAAAATCTGATTCCACCTTGAGAAAAATTAAATCAGAAGCGATGGGTATATTGGACCGCAGTAAAGATGATTTTTGGGACTTAATTTTAATGCAGGCGGAACACCCTGAATACATAAAAGAAATAAGCATTCCATTTAACATCAAAATGTACAGCGATGAACAATTTGAAATTTTAAAATCGGAATTCTTAGGAAGCAATTTACCGATTGTCTACTTTGACGCAACCGGGGGTATAGTAAGAAATCCCATGACCCAGATAAAGGGGAATATTAAATGTAAACGGATTTTCCTTTATACAGGAGTTATAAATCTGCAAAAGGCGAAAAGAATTTATCCTATTTTTTCCATGGTATCGTCAACACATGACTCTAATTCGATTTTTAAAATCTTACACGATTTTCGTTATTTCTGTGAAGGAAAAAATCATTGGCCAGCATTCTCAGGTGTCGTAACTGACTTTTCATTTGCCAACTTACATGCAATATGCAAGGCATTTAATAGATGTACCTTGCTTGAATACCTTCAAAAATGTTATTTTGTATCCGAAGGTAATAAAACAATGGCCAATGAAAGTTTGGTAAGTGTTTATATGTGTTGCGCCCACTTCATGAAAATGGTTTCTAAAGATGTCGATAAACTTACGATGGGCCACCAACAGAAACTCTATTTAAAAGATTTGGTAGCGTCTGCGGTGTTAATAAGTAGTATTAACAAATTCGATACTTTTGTTAAAAATTTATATATCCTTCTCAAATCTCGAAGTTGGAATACACAAGTAGAGGAAGCCAAAAACTATCTGGGCATAGGAATAACTCGGGACGATTTAATTTGTCACAGTGATATAAATAACATAATTTCTATTGAAAATCCACCTGAAAGCCTGTATAAATCAAGTCCATTTTATAAAAGATTTAGTAGCATCGTCAGCTCAGTAAGGATAGATCATTCCGGAAATAATAATAATGAATTCTATAACCCCGAATATTTTGATTTAATTCTTAATAAATACTTACCATTTAGCCCTCTATGGAGTTGCCTAATGTTGAACGGAAGTGGTCCTCTAAGTAATTCTATGGTTGAGAATTATTTTGGTCAACTCAAAAAGCATATGCTAAATTCGAACGATAATCTGAAATGTTCGCGTGTCATTCGAAAAATAAGGGAAGATGTATTATCTTTAAAGATAGAATACGACCTGCAGATTGGAAAATCGCGGTTGACCAAATCATCCGATCCATCAGATGAGAAAAATTCCCAGGAATCATGGGCAAAAAGAACAAAAAAAATTAGTACTCACTTCGATGGTAGGTATTTAAAAGATATTAAGAAGAAATCAAATAACGACTCCATTATTTATCCCGAAGATGACGATGAATCCTCTCAGTGTGCATATTGTGGTCATGGCGTGCTTACTGAATCAACGTCATGGGTACAATGTGATAAATGTAAGCGTTGGATTCACCAAATATGCGAGAACCCTAATGAGAAGAACAAGACATATGTTGGCGCTTTCACCTGCAAGATATGCACGTTGACTGTTGTGGGTAAAAGTGATATCTTGAAATGTCCTAGCAAGAGGTATATAGAGATCGAAGATTACTTAAAAGATTCACAAAAATCCCAAGCAGAATTGGTGGAATTAGAGTGCAGTACCCGTTCTCAAAGTATGTGTCAAGAGTGGCACAACGAAAGAAAAAATAGGGTGACCGCATCTCATTTTGGAAGAATTTGCAAAACAAGAGAGGATTCATCCTATTACAACATCGCAAAAGATATTATAGAACCCCGAGTTTTAAAAACACCATCAGTTTTATATGGAATAGATCACGAGGATACAGCTCGGAAAAAATATTTGCAGCAGTCCCGAATACAATATTTCCCGGCTGGACTAATTGTCCACAGAAATTATCAATTCTTAGCTGCTTCCCCGGACGGCCTTCTTGGAAATGATGGAATTTTGGAGGTCAAATGTCCATATACGGCGAGAGATGTAGATCCCTATTCCTTCAAATTCAAATTCTTAAATAACGACGGAACATCTGTCAAATCATCCCATGAGTACTATTACCAGATCCAAGGCATTTTGGAAATAACCGACAGAAATTGGTGTGATTTGGTAATATACACCAAAAATGGTATTAGAGTAGTTAAAGTATATAGATGTCCATCTTTCTGGAATGGAATGTTACGTAAGTTAAAAAATTTTTATTACTTCTACATGTTGCCACAGATTACATTTCCTGGGGAGAACTTGTCTCCTCTCGATTTAAAGTGGGCTACATTGGAAAAATTAAAATTTTTGGAAAATGGCCTTGTGGCCGATGTAAACTATTACAAACCCCTCCAAAACAACAGGGGCTACGTAGTGACATCCATTCCAGACATACATTTCTCTATTAGGGAAATTTTAATCGATGATTTTTTAACGTTAAACGAGAAGGAATGGATAGGCAGTTTCGTTATAGATCATTGCTTACATATATTAAATTCATCTACAAAAAGATATCAAATTATATCTGTTGCCAAATCCTCGATTATATTTGATGAAAAAGAAATTCTAAGCGATCCCTTTATAAATGGCATAAACTTTACAAAGAACTATGTAGTTATGCCCGTAGAAAGATATCGTCATTATGTTTTGGTAATAATTAACTTTTCAGAAAAGAAACTGACCCTAATAGATCCGATGGGAAATGAAGTTCTTATGAAAGAGGTGTTTCTTAGACATTTTCTTCGATTAATTGATAAAAAAAACATGGATGTTAACAACTGGACATTCGAGCGTTTAGAACACCTTATGCAAGTAGATGCGTATAACTGTGGCGTTTACGTGATATATTTTTTTTCTAGACTAGTTGAGAATAAAAATTTAAATTTCATCGACGGGAACATTAACTCGTACAGGGGAGATCTAAAATGGCTGTTATTGGAAAATAGTTCAAATATGCAAAATAAGTGCCTTTTCTGTTCGCAAAACATATTAGAACATGATCTGACAACTTTCAAATGTAGGTCATGTTCTAGACATATTCATAGAAGATGTCTGTTAACTGTTAACGAATTAAAAGCTAAAGTTCGAATCGAAGACAAAACGGCTAACGATTTGTGTGATTTATGTAGGGTTAATTAATTCATCGAATATACCTGTTGGCCATCACTTTGATCTCAATTAAATTAAAATTCTATTCTATCATTTAAAATTTTCTTACGTACACGTTTTATCTTCAACTGGAATTTCATTTTTTCTTTCGTTAAATATTCGGTTACACATCCTGAATATATTCAACCTGTATAACATGATCTGTGTTTGAAAGCTGTTTATATTTTGAAAACGTGAAAAACCTACTTATTATATACGAGTGGACTGTTTTGTATTAATAGATATTTTATTTGTTTCCTATATTTTCCACATCTTTTATTAACTAACACACTCATCCTTCACAAGGAATTTATTCTCCATCGAATTTATAAGCAGAGTTTCTTCTCTGTATGACTACGACCATAATTACTTCGTTTTCCATAAACCATACGCTTCTTATTAAGGGATCGTTTAGAATGTCTCCGTCTTTAATTGTTATAGACGACATAGAAATCTGACCCGATGTGTCTACAACATTTGTGAAAATTAATGTCAAAATATGTCCTTTTTATTAACTATATCTTTGTGTATTGCATTTAATTTCCCTCCTAAAGATAAAGGTACAAAATCTTATAACAGTATCAGCATCAGCAGACACTACTTTTTTACGTTTGTAGCAAGAGTACTTAAAACGCCCCTCTTTAGGCTTTTATCATAATACATTTGTATTATTACTATTATTATTTTTTTTTTCCAGTAAACACCTTCCGAAGCTCCGACACATTCGGAGATGTTCTGGAGAGTCAAGCAATGACCACTCTCCACTCCGTGGAGTCAGTAATCATTGCGCCCGTAAATCGTGTGTTCTGAGCAGACGTAGCGAACCAAGGACGATTGCCTTCTGCATTCTGCCGGCTAAGATCTCTGCCGAATTTCGACAAGCCGGTATGATCTTTAAGTCAGAAAGCAACGTATGTCTCATTCCACCCAGGACGCCTAGAATTAGCAACACAATCTTAACAGAGTGGTCTGGATACAGCCTGCGGAGCTCGCAGAGAAGATCTCGATACTTTCTCCGTTTTTCCTCCTCTTTTAGGACGATGTTGTTCTCTGCGGGAGCCGAGAACTCAATCACAAACATCGTCCTAAGCTGGTGGTCGAGGAGGACTACATCAGGCTTATTGGCTTGGATTTGCCTGAGGGTGAGGAATGAATAGTTCCAATAAATTCGGCACTTCTCATTCCCCACTACGGATTCTATATCCCCCGGAGCATAAGGCAGCACTGGCGTCTCGTCTATCTCATACGAGTGTCGTAAATGGGTGGCTATTCATTTCCTTCCAACGTTTCCGATTTTTTTCATGTTTAAGGGTGGGCTTTGCTACTTTTAGACAGCCCCGAAATGGATGTGCTCCTAATATGTGTTTCATAATCATATCCCACTGATGTGATTTCTAAGGTGGCTATTCATTTCCTTCTAACGTTTCAAATTTTTTTCATGTTTAAGGGTGGGCTTTGCTACCCTTAGACGGCCCCGAAATGGATGTGCTCCTAATATGTGTTTCATAATCATATTATCGCCCCCTGATGTGATTTCTAAGGTGGCTATTCATTTCCTTCTAACGTCTCCGATTTTTTTCATGTTTAAGGGTGGGCTTTGCTACCCTTAGACGGCCCCGAAATGGATGTGCTATTAATATGTGTTTCATAACCATACTATCTTCCCTTGGTGTGATTTGCAGGGTGGCTATTCATTTCCTTCCAACGTTTCCGATTTTTTTCATGTTTAAGGGTGGGCTTTGCTACCCTTAGACGGCCCCGAAATGGATGTGCTCCTAATATGTGTTTCATAATCATATTATCGCCCCCTGATGTGATTTCTAAGGTGGCTATTCATTTCCTTCTAACGTTTCAAATTTTTTTCATGTTTAAGGGTGGGCTTTGCTACCCTTAGACGGCCCCGAAATGGATGTGCTCCTAATATGTGTTTCATAATCATATTATCGATCCCTGATGTGATTTCTAAGGTGGCTATTCATTTCCTTCCAACGTTTCCGATTTTTTTCATGTTTAAGGGTGGGCTTTGCTACCCTTAGACGGCCCCGAAATGGATGTGCTCTTAATATGTGTTTCATAACCATACTATCTTCCCTTGGTGTGATTTACAGGGTGGCTATTCATTTCCTTCCAACGTTTCCGATTTTTTTCATGTTTAAGGGTGGGCTTTGCTACCCTTAGACGGCCCCGAAATGGATGTGCTCCTAATATGTGTTTCATAATCATATTATCGCCCCCTGATGTGATTTCTAAGGTGGCTATTCATTTCCTTCCAACGTTTCCGATTTTTTTCATGTTTAAGGGTGGGCTTTGCTACCCTTAGACGGCCCCGAAATGGATGTGCTCCTAATATGTGTTTCATAATCATATTATCGCCCCCTGATGTGATTTCTAAGGTGGCTATTCATTTCCTTCCAACGTTTCCGATTTTTTTCATGTTTAAGGGTGGGCTTTGCTACCCTTAGACGGCCCCGAAATGGATGTGCTCTTAATATGTGTTTCATAACCATACTATCTTCCCTTGGTGTGATTTGCAGGGTGGCTATTCATTTCCTTCCAACGTTTCCGATTTTTTTCATGTTTAAGGGTGGGCTTTGCTAACCTTAGACGGCCCCGAAATGGATGTGCTCCTGATATATGTTTCATAACCATATTATCTTCCCCTGGTGTGATTTGCAGGGTGGCTATTCATTTCCTTCCAACGTTTCCGATTTTTTTCATGTTTAAGGGTGGGCTTTGCTACCCTTAGACGGCCCCGAAATGGATGTGCTCCTAATATGTGTTTCATAATCATATTATCGCCCCCTGATGTGATTTCTAAGGTGGCTATTCATTTCCTTCTAACGTTTCAATTTTTTTTCATGTTTAAGGGTGGGCTTTGCTACCCTTAGACGGCCCCGAAATGGATGTGCTCTTAATATGTGTTTCATAACCATACTATCTTCCGCTGGTGTGATTTGCAGACTGGCTATTCATTTCCTTCCAACGTTTCCGATTTTTTTCATGTTAAAGGGTGGGCTTTGCTTCCCTTAGACGGCCCCGAAATGGCTGTGCTCCTAATATGTGTTTTATAATCATATTATCTCCCCCTGATGTGATTTCTAAGGTGGCTATTCATTTCCTTCTAACGTTTTAAATTTTTTTCATGTTCAAGGGTGAACTTTCCTACCCTTAGACGGCCCCGAAATGGATGTGCTCTTAGTATGTGTTTCATAACGATACTATCTTCCCCTGGTGTGATTTGCAGCGTGGCTATTCATTTCCTTCCAACGCTTCCGATTTTTTTCATGTTTAAGGGTGGGCTTTGGTACCCTTAGACGGCCCCGAAATGGATGTGCTCCTAATATGTGTTTCATAATCATATTATCGCCCCCTGATGTGATTTCTAAGGTGGCTATTCATTTCCTTCCAACGTTTCCGATTTTTTTCATGTTTAAGGGTGGGCTTTGCTACCCTTAGACGGCCCCGAAATGGATGTGCTCTTAATATGTGTTTCATAACCATACTATCTTCCCTTGGTGTGATTTGCAGGGTGGCTATTCATTTCCTTCCAACGTTTCCGATTTTTTTCATGTTTAAGGGTGGGCTTTGCTACCCTTAGACGGCCCCGAAATGGATGTGCTCCTAATATGTGTTTCATAATCATATTATCGCCCCCTGATGTGATTTCTAAGGTGGCTATTCATTTCCTTCTAACGTTTCAAATTTTTTTCATGTTTAAGGGTGGGCTTTGCTACCCTTAGACGGCCCCGAAATGGATGTGCTCCTAATATGTGTTTCATAATCATATTATCGCCCCCTGATGTGATTTCTAAGGTGGCTATTCATTTCCTTCCAACGTTTCCGATTTTTTTCATGTTTAAGGGTGGGCTTTGCTACCCTTAGACGGCCCCGAAATGGATGTGCTCTTAATATGTGTTTCATAACCATACTATCTTCCCTTGGTGTGATTTGCAGGGTGGCTATTCATTTCCTTCCAACGTTTCCGATTTTTTTCATGTTTAAGGGTGGGCTTTGCTAACCTTAGACGGCCCCGAAATGGATGTGCTCCTAATATGTGTTTCATAATCATATTATCGCCCCCTGATGTGATTTCTAAGGTGGCTATTCATTTCCTTCTAACGTTTCAAATTTTTTTCATGTTCAAGGGTGAACTTTCCAACCCTTAGACGGCCCCGAAATGGATGTGCTCTTAATATGTGTTTCATAACCATACTATCTTCCCCTGGTGTGATTTGCAGTGTGGCTATTCATTTCCTTCCAACGTTTCCGATTTTTTTCATGTTAAAGGGTGGGCTTTGCTTCCCTTAGACGGCCCCGAAATGGCTGTGCTCCTAATATGTGTTTTATAATCATATTATCTCCCCCTGATGTGATTTCTAAGGTGGCTATTCATTTCCTTCTAACGTTTTAAATTTTTTTCATGTTCAAGGGTGAACTTTCCTACCCTTAGACGGCCCCGAAATGGATGTGCTCCTAATATGTGTTTCATAATCATATTATCGCCCCCTGATGTGATTTCTAAGGTGGCTATTCATTTCCTTCTAACGTTTCAATTTTCTTTCATGTTTAAGGGTGGGCTTTGCTACCCTTAGACGGCCCCGAAATGGATGTGCTCTTAATATGTGTTTCATAACCATGCTATCTTCCGCTGGTGTGATTTGCAGACTGGCTATTCATTTCCTTTCAACGTTTCCGATTTTTTTCATGTTTAAGGGTGGGCTTTGCTACCCTTAGACGGCCCCGAAATGGATGTGCTCCTAATATGTGTTTCATAATCATATTATCGCCCCCTGATGTGATTTCTAAGGTGGCTATTCATTTCCTTCCAACGTTTCCGATTTTTTTCATGTTTAAGGGTGGGCTTTGCTACCCTTAGACGGCCCCGAAATGGATGTGCTCTTAATATATGTTTCATAACCATACTATCTTCCGCTGGTGTGATTTGCAGACTGGCTATTCATTTCCTTCCAACGTTTCCGATTTTTTTCATGTTAAAGGGTGGGCTTTGCTTCCCTTAGACGGCCCCGAAATGGCTGTGCTCCTAATATGTGTTTTATAATCATATTATCTCCCCCTGATGTGATTTCTAAGGTGGCTATTCATTTCCTTCTAACGTTTTAAATTTTTTTCATGTTCAAGGGTGAACTTTCCTACCCTTAGACGGCCCCGAAATGGATGTGCTCTTAGTATGTGTTTCATAACGATACTATCTTCCCCTGGTGTGATTTGCAGCGTGGCTATTCATTTCCTTCCAACGCTTCCGATTTTTTTCATGTTTAAGGGTGGGCTTTGGTACCCTTAGACGGCCCCGAAATGGATGTGCTGCTAATATGTGTTTTATAATCATATTATCGCCCCCTGATGTGATTTCTAAGGTGGCTATTCATTTCCTTCTAACGTTTTAAATTTCTTTCATGTTCAAGGGTGAACTTTCCTACCCTTAGACGGCCCCGAAATGGATGTGCTCCTAATATGTGTTTCATAACCATATTATCTTCCCCTGGTGTGATTTGCAGGGCGGCTATTCATTTCCTTCCAACATTTCTGATTTTTTTTCTGTTTAAGGGAGGCTTCTGCTACCCTTAGACGGCCCCGAAATGGATGTGCTCTTAATATGTGTTTCATAACCATGCTATCTTCCGCTGGTGTGATTTGCAGACTGGCTATTCATTTCCTTCCAACGTTTCCGATTTTTTTCATGTTTAAGGGTGGGTTTTGCTACCCTTAGACGGCCCCGAAATGGATGTGCTCCTAATATATGTTTCTTAACCATATTATCTTCCCCTGGTGTGATTTGCAGGGCGGCTATTCATTTCCTTCCAACATTTCCGATTTTTTTCCTGTTTAAGGGAGGCTTCTGCTACCCTTAGACGGCCCCGAAATGGATGTGCTCCTAATATATGTTTCTTAACCATATTATCTTCCCCTGGTGTGATTTGCAGGGTGGCTATTCATTTCCTTCCAACGTTTCCGATTTCTTTCATGTTTAAGGGTGGGCTTTGCTACCCTTAGACGGCCCCGAAATGGATGTGCTCTTAATATGTGTTTCATTACCTTTGCTACCCTTAGACGGCCCCGAAATGGATGTGCTCCTAATATGTGTTTCGTAATCATATTATCGCCCCCTGATGTGATTTCTAAGGTGGCTATTCATTTCCTTCTAACGTTTCAATTTTTTTTCATGTTTAAGGGTGGACTTTGCTACCCTTAGACGGCCCCGAAATGGATGTGCTCTTAATATGTGTTTCATAATCATACTATATTCCCCTGGTGTGATTTGCAGGGTGGCTATTCATTTCTTTCCAACGTTTCCGATTTTTTTCATGTTTAAGGGTGGGCTTTGCTACCCTTAGACGTCCCCGAAATGGTTGTGCTCCTAATATGTGTTTCATAACCATATTATCTTCCCCTGATGCGATTTCCTAGGTGGCTATTCATTTCCTTCTATCGTTTTAAATTTTTTTCATGTTCAAGGGTGAACTTTCCTACCCTTAGACGGCCCCGAAATGGATGTGCTCCTGATATATGTTTCATAACCATATTATCTTCCCCTGGTGTGATTTGCAGGGTGGCTATTCAATTCCTTCCAACGTTTCCGATTTTTTTCATGTTTAAGGGTGGGCTTTGCTACCCTTAGACGGCCCCGAAATGGATGTGCTCTTAATATGTGTTTCATAACCATACTATCTTCCCCTGGTGTGATTTGCAGTGTGGCTATTCATTTCCTTCCAACGTTTCCGATTTTTTTCATGCTTAAGGGTAGGCTTTGCTACCCTTAGACGGCCCCGAAATGGATGTGCTCCTGATATATGTTTCATAACCATATTATCTTCCCCTGGTGTGATTTGCAGGGTGGCTATTCATTTCCTTCCAACGTTTCCGATTTTTTTCATGTTTAAGGGTGGGCTTTGCTACCCTTAGACGGCCCCGAAATGGATGTGCTCTTAATATGTGTTTCATAACCATACTATCTTCCCCTGGTGTGATTTGCAGTGTGGCTATTCATTTCCTTCCAACGTTTCCGCTTCATGCTTAAGGGTAGGCTTTGCTACCCTTAGACGGCCCCGAAATGGATGTGCTCCTGACATATGTTTCATAACCATATTATCTTCCCCCGGTGTGATTTGCAGGGTGGCTATTCAATTCCTTCCAACGTTTCCGATTTTTTTCATGTTTAAGGGTGGGCTTTGCTACCCTTAGACGGCCCCGAAATGGATGTGCTCTTAATATGTGTTTCATAACCATACTATCTTCCCCTGGTGTGATTTGCAGTGTGGCTATTCATTTCCTTCCAACGTTTCCGATTTTTTTCATGCTTAAGGGTAGGCTTTGCTACCCTTAGACGGCCCCGAAATGGATGTGCTCCTGATATATGTTTCATAACCATATTATCTTCCCCTGGTGCGATTTGCAGGGTGGCTATTCATTTCCTTCCAACGTTTCCGATTTTTTTCATGTTTAAGGGTGGGTTTTGCTACCCTTAGACGGCCCCGAAATGGATGTGCTCTTAATATGTGTTTCATAACCATACTATCTTCCCTCGGTGTGATTTGCAGGGTGGCTATTCATTTCCTTCCAACGTTTCCGATTTTCTTCATGTTTAAGGGTGGGCTTTGCTACCCTTAGACGGCCCCGAAATGGATGTGCTCTTAATATATGTTTCATAACCATTCTATCTTCCCCTGGTGTGATTTGCAGTGTGGCTATTCATTTCCTTCCAACGTTTCCGATTTTTTTCATGCTTAAGGGTGGGCTTTGCTACCCTTAGACGGCCCCGAAATGGATGTGCTCCTGATATATGTTTCATAACCATATTATCTTCCCCTGGTGTGATTTGCAGGGTGGCTATTCATTTCCTTCCAACGTTTCCGATTTTTTTCATATTTAAGGGTGGGCTTTGCTACCCTTAGACGGCCCCGAAATGGATGTGCTCTTAATATGTGTTTCATAACCATACTATCTTCCCTCGGTGTGATTTGCAGGGTGGCTATTCATTTCCTTCCAACGTTTCCGATTTTCTTCATGTTTAAGGGTGGGCTTTGCTACCCTTAGACGGCCCCGAAATGGATGTGCTCTTAATATGTGTTTCATAACCATACTATCTTCCCCTGGTGTGATTTGCAGTGTGGCTATTCATTTCCTTCCAACGTTTCCGATTTTTTCATGCTTAAGGGTGGGCTTTGCTACCCTTAGACGGCCCCGAAATGGATGTGCTCCTGATATATGTTTCATAACCATATTATCTTCCCCTGGTGTGATTTGCAGGGTGGCTATTCATTTCCTTCCAACGTTTCCGATTTTTTTCATGTTTAAGGGTGGGCTTTGCTACCCTTAGACGGCCCCGAAATGGATGTGCTCTTAATATGTGTTTCATAACCATACTATCTTCCCTCGGTGTGATTTGCAGGGTGGCTATTCATTTCCTTCCAACGTTTCCGATTTTCTTCATGTTTAAGGGTGGGCTTTGCTACCCTTAGACGGCCCCGAAATGGATGTGCTCTTAATATGTGTTTCATAACCATACTATCTTCCCCTGGTGTGATTTCTAAGGTGGCTATTCATTTCCTTCTAACGTTTCAAATTTTTTTCATGTTTAAGGGTGGGCTTTGCTACCCTTAGACGGCCCCGAAATGGATGTGCTCTTAATATGTGTTTCATAACCATACTATCTTCCCCTGGTGTGATTTGCAGGGTGGCTATTCATTTCCTTCCAACGTTTCCGATTTTTTTCATGTTCAAGGGTGAACTTTCCTACCCTTAGACGGCCCCGAAATGGATGTGCTCCTAATATGTGTTTCATAACCATATTATCTTCCCCTGGTGTGATTTGCAGGGCGGCTATTCATTTTCTTCCAACATTTCCGACTTTTTTCCTGTTTAAGGGAGGCTTCTGCTACCCTTAGATGCCCCCCAAATGAATTTGCTCCTAGTATGTGTTTTATAACCATATTATCTTCCCCTGTGATAATTCCCTATGTGGCTATTCATTCCCTTCTATCGTTTAAATTTTTTCCTGCTTAAGGGTGGATGTTGCTACCCTTAGATAAACATCTTGTAAGTTAATGAGCATTATGTCACTACATTGCCAGTCTCGTTTTTAATGCTAAAATGTTTTGCTACCCGTTCCCTTATTTAATATTTCCATAGCTGCGTGCTGCGTTCTGTGCGTACGCCTATGGGTGTTCGGGTATTCTCGGTAAATTGGCTGCTAACTTTTAGCTGCTAACTTCACACCGGTTTCTTATTTTAGGTTGTACTTATCAATTTATAAATTGAAAAATTAGATGTAAAGAGAAACGTACACCTTAACAGATATTTGACATTTGTCATAATTTCTATGAAACAGTCGGCGGCTATGTCCAACTACGTCATTCGTACTGTAGAGTGCTGCCACACGTGGTGAGTTACTGTAAACGGGCAAAGAAACAGACTAGAAAAAGCATGGCTGCTGCGATTTAGCCGACGATGGTATAAATACTAATTATGCAAAAAATAGCCCAATAAAATGTTAATATAGAAAACACAATAACTCATCTCTTTTTGCATTTTGAATTATATAGGCCCATTCTGTACAGTTATAGTAAATAATGTTTAAAATTATATCAGCCTTTTCCTGTATCCCGGGCTTGCTGTGTTAAATAAACAAGTCGTCATGCAGAGGTATGAAATTTATATACAAAGATATTTCTGTACATTTCGTCGAATTTCGATTACACACTCCGTATATTATAATAACGTACATAAGTTCATCATTATATCACTTTGTCAATTACGTTTAACACAAAATGATATGTGAACACTTCAAAATACCAAACTATTAACATTAACTCGATTTGTTTATATCTTTTATCTAAAGGAAAGAAAGTGTAACGTGAATCAATTCAACAAAAATGCGCTTGTAACTCACTCACATGTCGCTTATCCAGGTTACGGATATAGAGATGTCTTCAAAATTTGCAATAAATTAAAGAAAAAAATATATTTTAATGCCTACTGTCATCAGTTAAAATTAATACCCCACTTTCAAAATCATTGTGTGTACATGTACATATACAGTGTGGCCCATTTAAGATGGAAACACCTATGTAAGAATTGCATTTATTATCTGATTTGTTTCGGTTTTTTTTTTAAGACAGAGAACTTAAAATTCTATTTTGGCACACAATATGAAATTCTATTGTCTATAATCAAGGCCTACTTTGTTTTTTTTTTTCAATGTCAAAATTGGTAAAAACTGTTTAGGGATTTTTTTATCTAAAATCTGATCACACCACTGGATTCAGCACCCCCGAAATAATATAGCTTCCGTAAGTAGGCCTTGATTACTGAGAAATCGGATAATAAATGCAATTTTTACAGAGGTGTTTCCATCTTAAATAGACTACCCTATACATATTTTGTAATTACATTTGTTTTATTTTAGACCCAAGTGATGTGCAGAATCCTAAAATGGTTGTTGCTACACCTGTTTCTTCACCTGTAATGTCACCTTCGACTTCAACACAAACATCTGCCAATTTAAGTGCAGACACTCCACGAAAAACTAAACTTAGGAAAAAGTTGAAGGCTTTAAGAAGAAGAAAACTTTTCAAAGTGCAATCTCAGAAAGTAAAACCAAGGCTTCAAGAATTTTATTCTTTATGTGACAAATATCTGTCGGAACCGTTGGCATCACTCGTTAAAGCGCAAGCTATATTGAAAAACAAAAAACCGGTTGCAAGAAGGTATAGCCCAGACTACAAACAATTTGCTCTAACCCTATATTTCTTGGGGCCCCGGGCCTATGCATTCTTAGGGAAAATTTTATGTCTGCCATCTAAACGGAGTCTACAAATGATGACACAACAACTTGTTTGCAAACCTGGTTTAGAGAATATAGGTATATTTAAAGCCCTAGAAATAAAAATAAAAACGATGTTGGATCAAGACAAACATTGTACTTTATGTATTGATGAAATGGCTATAAAGTCAAATTTATTCTACCACACTGGACGCGATGAAATTGTAGGTCTTGTTGACACTGGTAATGAAACAAAAGAATTTTGCATTGCTCAGAATGTACTTGTAATTATGGCAAGAGGCTTGTATTCTAATTGGAAACAGCCAATAGCCTATTTCTTCATAAGCACACAATTTCAAGCCAACAAGCTACGCATTGTTCTTGAACAGTGCATTTTAAAATTATCAGATTTAGGTTTGCACATAGAAGCTATCGTAAGCGATATGGGCTCTAACTTCATTGAGCTTGCTAATTGCTTTGGAATAGATCCTAACAGCTCCGAATTTATGGTGGGTGATAAAAAAGTCATATACTTATTTGATACATGCCATCTAATAAAAGCAACAAGAAATAATCTACTAAACAATGTTTTTTGTTTTAATGGAAAACAAACATCTTGGACATATATAGAGTCTTTTTATAACCAAGATAAACAAAAATTTTATAGATGTGCACCAAAATTAACAAATGCGCACATTTACCCTTCAAATTTTGATAAAATGAAGGTACGTCTTGCTGTTCAAGTATTAAGCAATACCGTTGCAAGTGCAATGCATACTTATATGAGTTTAGGAGCACTTCCATTAGAGGCTATTGGAACAATTGAAGTGCTAGAAAAGTTTAATAAACTATTTGACTTGGTTAATTCCAGTTATATAAGAAATGAAAATAAATTTAAAAAAGTTTATGAAGGAGCAGACTATCAAGTTAGTTACTTGAACGAAATGGAAACATTTTTGGAAAACTTAAAAATATTTAATAAAAAAGGGGACGACGTAAGTTCAAGATCTAGAACAAAAAGGTGTTGGCGTATCACAATAAAGGGAATAAAACAACTGTGGCAAAATTTAGCACTTGCCGATTTCAAATATTTACAAACGAGAAGAGTAAATAGCGATTGTCTGGAGAATTTCTTTGGCAGCATCAGACAACAAGGGGGTAACTCCATAAATCCTACACCTATACAGTTTGAGAGAGCATATCGTAAATTATTTTGTCAAAATTATCTCCATTCTAACCAGATGAACTGCAAGGATGATCTTGATGAATTACTAATAAATGTCAATCGTACTTTTGTTGGCACCAAAGTTGAAACTATAGTCAAAGAACATAAAGCCATTACTGTTCAAGATTACGATTACAGAAATGAACATATAACAACACAAAATGCTTTTAACTATGTATGTGGCTATTTAATACAAAAAGCACTAGATATACATACATGTGACGTATGTTCAAAATTTTCGAAAGACTGTAATGAACTCAATATTAACTTGTTATATACATATTTTAAAGCATACGATACAGAAAAAGGTATATATGGTAGCTTAAAGGTTCCTAGTGAAAATTTTGTAAAATATATATATAATTTAGAAAAAAAGTTCACATCTGTGTTTGAGATAGCATGTAAAAGCAAAGGAATTTCTTTTGCTCTTTTTAATCATTTGAAAAGCATTGAATTTACACACCCCTGTAGTAATTTTCCAAAACTACATGTTTTGAAGTTATTTATTAGACTAAAAATATTTTATTGCATGAAATATACAAATAGGGACATTGTATGCAATAAAAAGAGTAAAAACCGTAAATTCACTATTTTGTCACATTTGTGATAGATTCTAATTTATAATTATGTAAAATAGGTATTGTAAAAAAATATATATTTCATGAACCATATTTGTATTTTCTTTAAAACCATCTCCGTTATTATCCTGTAAACATAAAAAAATAAATTACTTATATTCAAAATTAAAACCTTAGATATCTTCAAACTAGTTTCAAAATAACTCCCGTAATATTGATCTGATTTGAGGGTGGCACCAGTTTTCGAAGAATTTAGTGTTTAAGATGCCCTAAATCATATTTTTTTGACACAAGTAAACTAAGGTTTAAAACGTAAAGTGAAAAAAATAAATGGGCATCCAAGAAGGGAAAATTATTTTTTTTTAAATTTATATACACTGCTCCTGAAAATAATTAAGAATAGCTTTGTAAATTTGGAACTAAGAAAGGGCATTTTAAGTTAAAGCCTTCTTAAGGTGCCGCTTACGTTCAAATAGTATTAGGCAATGAGATACGAAGCGGGTAAAGACAAAAGATGTAAGGTAAGTCGGATGGTTGCTGTGTGCTTTGCGGAATGATTGAGTTGACTTTCATCTAGCATGGCCCATCAACTACTCATTACTGAAATCTATTAATTACTTGAAATGAAAATAGCTTCCATAATTAAAACAAAGTAAATATTAGTGGCTATACTATTTAAAACATCTATTGCAGTATCATATTTTCTGCATGGCAAATGTATCTGAAAAAGCTCTCCCACGTTAAATAAAATATATAATTTTCACAACAATAAAAAAAATAAACAGGAATAAATGCAATTTATAAATGTATTTTATATATTTTATTAACTTTATAAATAGTAGGTATTTTATACTGCTAAAGCTTCAATATGACTAAATAAATATAGTGTCAACTTGTTTCTCTATGTAGACTGTAGATATTATATACAACTTTCTCTCAGTGTAGTAAGTAGTATATACCTCAAGTTTCAAATTCAAGGCTAAATTTTCGTGACCATCCAAGATCAAAGGCGCCGCCTTAGCTTTCGCTTCTGGTAGTTCCTTTATTCTGTGGCTAAAGTTTAAATTCGGCGGAGTCATATCAACTAGCAGTGTGTATACGTATCTTAGCAACCCATTAACATTGTTGTCACATCTAGCTCCGGCGGCCGGCTCAGCGTTATCGTACACACTACACATATCAGGCACATACACCCTAGTCCAGTCGCCGGGCAGCTCCATCCAGCCCAGCTCAGTCTTGCCCACTGCCCAACCCTAGAGCTTGCTCGATCTCACTAGATTCACAAGTTAGATGCATAAATATTATTTTTTTTCTATCAACATGTCGGAGAATAAATGTATGTACAAAAACTGTGGAGAATCAAAAAGGAACACCCAAATTAAAAATGTTTAGGTTTCCTAAAAATGAAATATTATTATGCAGTAAATGGATATTGAATTGTGGTAAATATTTTCGTCAGATATATAATTAAAAAATTTGACTATATTATCATTTATTGGTAAAATAAAAGTAAATATGTCTAGATCCAATTAATATTAAAATAAACATTAATTTATCGAAATAATAATTTAGATATTAACGATGTGAAGTTAAAAAAGATGTATATGTATCCACATCTAAATTGTTTTTCGGAAAAATTATACGTTAATTTCACATTATTTAATGGCATACGCGATTACATTTTACGCATAATTCACCCAAATATTAATACAACGAATTTTAAAGTTTAGAAGAAAAAGGCCTAATGACAATATTCACATACGAATGCTTGTATCGAATTTATCCGTCGGACATGTTCGTGCATGTGTATTAGTCCAAAATCCCACTGTAAAGTACTTTCACCCAAATGTTAATAGAGAGAATTGCATTTAAACATGTGTTTCATATACATGCTAACACGAATTTGCTAGATTGGATAATAATCAAAGCCGGGTCCTAGAGGCATTAGTTATGCATTAAAAATATTAATTATGGAGGTGAACTACAAATTAGTCTTATTGAAATAAATAATGTACCAATTTGGAAATTGGCAACCTGATAAGTAAAAATATATAGAGTTGTCACACCATAGGAGGTTCTCAACATTGGTTGTTTAAACATTAATGGTTATATTGTTGGAGTACAACTTCACCGGCTGTTTAATTAGACAAAATATATACTAATTGAAAGCTCATAGCTTGCATTTTCAGAATATATAGAGTTGTCTGCATTTTCCAGGTCTAAAGTTTGACAACCCTCCGGGAAAAGTTTAAATTTTGAGTGCGAAATAAAACAAAAGTTGCCGTTGTGCGGCCAAGGCAGCAGCGGAACACAAAATCACATTCACACAAAAAATTTACAGAAAGTGGTGACTGTCACAAGCTGATGGTGATCTAGAAATCAAAAAACACGTTTCTGGGTATAACAATTTCTTTGTGCAACTGCTTTTTCAGCCTGAGTTGAATGAGTTTTTAGTGCCTTTGGACTGGTACAATCGTTTGCAATAACAATGACACTCTCTTAAAACAGTTTTTGAACTTCTGGAAGCTCTGAATAGAAATTTCATTAAATGTCTCTTGATAAGTGAAACAACTAATAACTAATGTTAAAAATTTAAAGCAGATTTCAATATGAATACGCCAGAAGTTCAAAAGAAATCGCAAAATTTATTTTAGTGAGTGTCATTGATATTGCAAACGATATTACATTCCGAATTTTAATTTTCCAGTTAAATAATAATAATAATAAATGACTTCTTTTTCATTGAACTATTAGAATCAAAATAAAATTAATAATTTAAATCACCCTAACTCTATTTTTTGCCTCAAACTATAAATTATATATTACAATATTCTGTTATATGATAACTAATAAAGATATTAGTACATTAATCTTGAAATATGCCTTACATCACGCATTTGGATCACCCTTAACATACAAACATCCCAGTTTTTTAAATGTTTAAATTGTACAAACAGTTCCCAGTTGCAATCTAAATACTTTTTTAAATCTTCCATAAATGGCCGTTTTTTGCGACAGTATGCACGTGTAGCGGCAGACAGAGAGTGAACCAATTTATTCCGTAAACTTTGGTATTATCTGACATCTAGTAGGTTAGTAGGTTTGTCACGTCATATTATGTACAATTGTCAAATAAACAGTAAAGTATAGTGGTAGGTAATCAGGTTTGTAGGCACTTTATTTTAAAAAAACATATTACGGTTCAATATACTAATGCTGAAAAGTTTGATTATGGGTAAACGCCATAGAAACAAGATGCGCTGCTAGACTGCATAGGCTAAGATACCTATCTTAACAGCCGATGATATCTAGGCAGCAAATAGCAATAATCATTGTGAAATATTCCAGTTTTGAGAAAAGTGCTTTCCTAGGAAGTGTCACGATCCAAAGATTTATTTTTACATCTTTTGATACATTTGTCTCTCAAATATAAAATTTTAGTTACCCTGTTTCTGTAAAGTTTCGGTAATTAATTTAAATGCATTATCTTTAATGAATGGAAGTAATTTTAGTGCCATATATTGTACACTGTTAACCAAATCTATTAATAATTTAGGTTATTCTTTCGGAAACTTGAAATGTGAAAATTTTGAAATAAGGTATCGATTTGATCCCGTCCCATCGAACTTACCTACCGACCGACACCTGGCGTGATGAGGCCAGTGTTATTTTAAAACACCGTTGTATCACGTCCCGCTTCGCTACTGAGGAAAGCTCTTCTTGTATTTTGCATATGTGCAACTTCCGCGGTGTCCCTCACGTTTCCTAGGAAAGTAAGACTTAAGCTTAAACGAAACAACTACGAACTATCCGAAATAATCACAATGCGACAGAAACGTTTTTTATTCGCTTGATTCATTGTCTAAATTTTGTCTCACTTGACTTTTGAATGCATTCTTCTAAATTTTCTTGTAAAACGTTAATTTTCGTGTATCAAGTGAGAAGAAATTTAGATAATGAATCAAGAGAGTAAAAAAACATTTCAAACTTTACCAGGAAGGTACATGAAAAAATTTCTGAAGAGTTTCATGATAGCATATCCTTGAAAAAATGACACCCTGTATAGCGATTTTAAAAAATGAACTTGTTGAACAGTACCTGTATCAAATTTGAACGCGCTATGTGTAATACGGACTTGGTAATAAAAAAAATAAATTTATTTTTTTTAAACTTTAGCCTCCCGTAACTCCGCTATTGATCGAGAAGATGTTCATATAAAGTTTTCCTCTTAAAATCGCCTTTTCTGTCTACCGTTTCAATTTGATCCAAACAAACCGGAACACCCGGTATATATTTTGTTCCGTTACCGTGCATGGTAATTCACGTCAATTTGAACAAAATTACCAAAATTTAATTAAAAATGAATTATGAATAAATTTTAATGATAACAATTTTTTTTTATTTCAAAATGAAAATAGTAACAATTTGTTAATCAGGAATATATGCTGATATCGATGAAACAAAAAAATGCTGTTCCCATATTAAAGAATAAATTTGATCCCATGTTTTTTGGGACACCTTGTACACCCAGTTACATGAAAAAGTTAAAACATCTACTATTTACCGAATTTTAAATGAATTTATTGCAATCTTTACATGCTTACTGTAAAATAACTGTTTATAAAAATATTAGTTACTGCCAAAAATGTTTAATCTTTTTCGCTATATTATACATATTAAATAAAAAGTTGAATACCTGTGCACTCATCTAATGAAACGGAAAGGTACGTAGTTTGCGCAAATTTTTTATTAGAATCTGAAAAAAAAAACTTCAAGCTGAATGTAATCCTCCGTTTTCAATAGTAAAGACAAGACAATATATCTGGCAGCAGTGGGATCGTTCGAGCGGCCATCTGTGGGGAAATAGCTGAATTAACCAACACTGCTTCCACGGTGGATGCAGGCTCAGGGAAGCCGGCATCCAAAGCTGTTAACACTTTTTAATATGCTCAGGCGCTATCTGTATATTAATTTATCTGTGGTTTTACGTATCATTATAATCGACAATCGACTTAAACTCTCTAATAAATACCACAGTTCGGCAGTCACTGCACCACAGACTCATTCTTAAAGAGTCACTGGTCAAGGTCCGTGATCCGTGACACTGATACCACTGAACTTAAAACTGAATTATACCGCATTCGGTCATCACAGAGGTTGAAAAACGCAATTTAAGCGCAACTTCTTTGAATGAAAATCGCCCAAAATGCGCTTTGCGCTTTTTGTAAAATATCAAGCGCAAATTACCAGTTAAAATCGCCCAATCTGGCTACACTGACTGCGATGCCTTCACAACACAATAACGTGACTACAGCGCCACAACTTAGAACTAATATTTGAATTTTAAAAGTTCATTAACAATTATTGATATAAAATATAGATGAATTATTATTGTTGAAATTATCTTCAATAAACATATCGAAAGAAGACTAGTAATATATTAAATTAACAAAATTTTACATATTTATTAAATTCAATTTAAAATTTTAACTATCAAATCTGGACATGACGATACAAAAACATACATTATATAAAGAAAGAAAATACAAAAACCAGACAATGACATATAAAAAGAAAATATAAAGAACAAAGATTTAGCATATATGCATATCGCAAGACTAAAACATCATTCTAATAAAATATTAGCTAGATAAAATGAAAATTCCAATTTTAAAACATAATGACAATTAGAAATGTCAAACGTAAAGATGGCTATTCAAGGAAATATGACCATCTCTGACAGGACACTAAAAAAAGACACAAATTAAAGAATATTTAAGTATAAAATTAGTAAAAATTGTTATGTAGTTGTAAAAATAGTTCTAAGAATACAAAAGACAATCAGTGTCGTGAAAAGTGCTTCAACAGGAATAATTAAAATTAAAAATATTACATGTGTAGTGACCCTAAGAAAAACTAATAATAATCTAGAAGGTAAAATTACCTAGAAACAATAATTTGTTGATTAGTTACGAAAAAAAACTGTGAAGCAAGAAGAGGTATGAATTTGCTAGAGTCGAAAATTTCATAATTTATAGTTAAAATTTAATTAAAACAAAAAAAAACTTATACGTACCAGTCTCACAGTAAATTAAAACATAAAGTAACTCAAGACAACATCAAGCCATATCAAATTTAAGAATTTAGTGGAAACCATCTACATAACCAGACCAGACCAGACCTAGGGGTTGTGCAAAAGGTCGAAGAAATCCATTCTTAGAGGGAAGTAACCTCAAAATACACATCTAGATCTCGATAAGAAGAGAAGTCCAGAATTCTACAGGATATCCAGGCTGGAGGATCGAAAGCATCCAGAGAATAAAACATCATCCAGAGAAGAGAAGTTCCAGATAGCAACAATAGAAAAATCATCTACAAAAAAAGTAAGAAATAACGTACGTTATACAAGGTTATCTAGCTAGATCGAATACGAATTGATAAATAACAATAAGTAACTTCTGAACGATTAATAACGGTATACTACAGTTAATTACTTACCTTCTATTAGATTTCACTCATTTAAAAAAAGCTTACACTTATAAATCCAGTCATTAAATGTTGTAAGACACCAAAACAGAAACTAAAGACTTAAAATCCAGAACTTAACTGACATCGAAATAGCACAAGTTGTATAAATAGATTAGATAAATTCCATTGCATTCGTGTGTATTTCTGGTTGCATAAAAGCAGTAAGTAAACGAAAATAATTTTAAAACACTAGAAAAACAAAGGAAAAGCAGATTTGTTAATTGTTAAGCTGTTAAAAAAGTATTCTTTAATATGCCTTATTTTGAATACCTCCGAATTTAATCGAGGAATTATCATTTTGCTGTTTTCTTTAATAAATGTTAATGTACTATCCTACAACCAATTGTTTTTTGTATGTACTGGGTGGTTTAAAGATTTTGAACATAAAAAAATAAAAAACATGGTGTTAACTACTCTGCTGGAATGCACTCCTGAGAAAAGAGGATAAAACATAGCCAGGTATAATAAAGTACAGAAAGAAAAAAGAAAAAGAAAATTACTAGGAAAATAAAATCATATATTAAATTTTAAAACAAAAATTATATTTATTCACTTATACACTTCACACATAACATATAACATAAATACTATCTACACAAATAAAAATTTTAAATAAAACAAAACAAAATAAATAAATCATTGGCGCCCAATAAAAAATTTTTACATACATAACAAAATCACATCACACATATCATTCACAACACGAATATAACATTAACACAAATCAAATTAATAATAATTAATAAACACAACAATATATATATATATATATATATATATATATATATATATATATATATATATATAGTTTTATCCAACATACTTTGTGACATCATTTCATAAGAATTTCCCTTCTCTTTGACATCCTCTGATGTTGTGTCATTCGAAATCGGATGTCACAAGAACTTTCATCGTAAACTTGCTTATACTGACCCCTACATTGTTTTAAAGAAGTTATAGGAAGATGCCAAAAAATCATATGTGTAAGTTTTAACGTTTTTTGTACTTCCGCAATATATTACACAGAGGTCAGCACGCAGAAGCTGTTGCTGTATATTTATTATACCGCACAATATATGATGTGGTTTTTGTGACATCCTGCAATATACGTAACTTACGTTTTCTATCGCGCTTATGACATCCACATCCTTTTCGTAGTGCACTGCGATTTGACAACGCTGGAGACACTATATATTTAAAATAGTAAGAACATATATAATGAGTTCCAACGTTATGTTTCTTTTTAATTATTTTCAGTATTAATTTACTCAAAATACCAACTGTATAGTTTAACATTTTTTTGTTCAATTGTACATTAAGGTTATATTACAAGTAATTTGTGATATATTTCCTTAATATGCCATATTCTGAAAACACTTTTCGATCTACATAAGTTTTAATAAAAAGCAAATTTATTAATATTGCTGAAGCCGCTCGAAATATTTTAATGAAATTATGCAGGCTGTGGCAGTTAACGACAATACATGTTTTGCAATAAAAATATTGTTTTCAGTTTCACCAGTAGCATACGCACGGCGTATTCCTAGCAGGGACGTCTCTGAATATTAAAAACAAATGATTCGTCACTGATTTTTCTTATAATAAAATTATTTTCGAATTTCTTATTCAATTTGGAACTTACGACTCACCATTTTCGAGTAAAAAAATTAAATTTGATTTATTGCATGGAAGTCCTGTTTCAATTATTTGAAAAATATCAGAAATTATGCACTTAGTTTTTTGTACCAGATTTGTTACAAAAAATTATTACTACTCGCAGTAAACATCATTTCTGCTATTTTTAAAATTATTGAAACCGGATTATAAAATAATTATAATTTTTTTCCTAGAAAATGGTGTAAGAAAAAAGTCGAGAGACCTTTTTACTTCTAAATTAAACAATGAATTAAAAACTAATTTTTATTTTAATAAAACTCAGTGTTGGGTCATTTTTTTCTTTACAAATATCCAGCAGCGGCGTCCGGTGAGAGTTCTGGTATGTCATATCTCAATAACCAGACATGGAACTCAAACAAACATTAGGATATATATACTGTGGCCATATAGACAACTTTTTTAGAAAGAGAACCTTTTTACAATTTGCGAAAAAAATTAAAAATTAACTGCCTCATCTAGGAATTTCCAATTGGCGTATTTAATCTTTCTGAAATATATTTTTTCACATATTTGATGTAACTTTGTCGAGTTATTTAAAATTTTATTAAAGGCTTATTGGTTCGTTAATTAAAACATTAAAAAATAAGTTGTATATATGGCCACAGTACATACAGGGTATCTACTATTATTTGTGTACAAATTCATAAAAACTACATTCTTAAAGATAATCAAAAAAATTATTATTATTTAAATGACATCGAAAACCGCTTTCTCTGACCCTACCACGACATTTAAGATGGCGATCCAAAACCTGTTACGATTTTTTGTATACCCCGAAATTTAATAAAAACGTTAAGCGATTTTTTAATCAAAATCTGATAAGGTGGTGATAACCAGGACCTCTCAAAACCCCTATGTGTGAAATTTGAACAAAAACTATACCGAGTGTTTTCTTCTACACGTTCTTAAAGTTTTATTTTTGTAAAAATTCATAAAGACTTTATTTTTCAAAATAACGCAACAAATATTTTTGTATTTAAAATAAATGTTATCGAAAACCGCTACTTCTAATTCTACCACGGCGTTTAACATGGCGATCCAAGGCCCGCTATGATTAATTTTATACCCCTCGTATTTAATAAAAACGTTTAACTATATTTTATTTAAAATCTGATAAGGTGTCAGGGTCCCCCAAAATCCCTATGTGTGAAATTGAAATAAAAACTATACAGAGTGTTTTGTTTTACACGTTCTCAAAGTTTTATGTGTGTACAAATTCGTAAGACGATTCTTCAAGATAATCCAACATTTTTTATAAATTTTAAATGGCATCGAAAACCGCTTATTCTGATCTTACTATGGCGACCCAAGATCTGCTATAATCTCTTATACCCCCGAAATTTAATATACACGTTTAGCGAATTTTTGATTTACGATCTGATAAGGTGGGGTTAATCACAAACTCCCTCAAAACAAAATACTGAATTTGAAAGGCGCTAGAAGAATCAAGTGTGAGCCAAGGAATTATGTCAAAACAATATTAATGAAAATTGATGTGGTATACTATGAAAAAATAAATCACATAAACGACACTGTGTCGAAGCTAAAATGAAATAAAATAAAAAATGAAACATTTATTAACTAATATAATAAATAAATACAAACAAGATTTTTCATTTATTGGACCTTTTCCTACCACAGTAGCCTCTAAAAGAATACATTTTTAAATACGCTTATTCCTATTGTGCTGTACAACTTTCTTTAACTGAGCTGCACTGATAAACTGACACACTTTAGTAATTCTTATGCGTAATCGTGGATATTCAATGGTCGATTTCGGTATACTTTATTTTTTATTATACCCCCAAAAATAAAAATCAATTTTGATTCATACTGTTATGTTTTGTCTTTAGTAGTTTCAGCGCGATTTAATAATCGTGACGCAAAAGCTATAGGCTTTTCGGAACCGTTTTCGAAAATATGACTTAATGTGGCTCCCAAAGCATATTGAGAAGCATCTACAGATAATTTTAGTTTTTTATCAGGGTCAAAATGTGTCAACACGGAATTAGATAATAACATATTTTTAGCTTTTTCGAAACTTTTGTCACATTCGGAACTCCAGTGCCATATAGTTTCTTTTTTTAATAAATTATACAATGGTTTTAATATTTCGGAAGCATTTTGAATAAATTTACAATAAAAATTTATTGCTCCTAGAAAAGATTTTAATTCTGTAATATTGGAAGGAATAGGCACATTTTTTATTGCTAAAACCCTTTTATCTGATACATGCAATCCTGCTTTATCAATGATATGACCTAAATATTCTACAGAATTTTGCATTAAGAAACATTTTTCTTTTTTTACTTTCAAGCCACACTCCATTAAACGATTAAATACGCCTTCTAAACGATCAAGATGTTCTTGATTCTACCAGTTATTAGTATGTCATCTAGAAAGCAAACTACGCCTGGCATTTTATTGAACATTTGCTCCATAATATTTTGAAATATGGCGGGACAACTAGTAATGCCATACGGTAGTCTAGTATAAGAAAAGAGTCCTTTATGTGTACTAATAGTAACTAAATTTCTAGACTCCTCATTTAATAAAATTTGTTGGTACGCCTCTGACAAGTCTATTTTAGAGAATTTTTCGCCACCCTGTAACTGAGAAAAAAGGTATTCGATACGTGGTAATGGAAAACGTTGAATTTGCAATGCCTGATTTAAAGTAATTTTAAAATCCCCACATATGCGAATTTTACCATTTGGTTTCAACACAGGAACAATCGGAGTGGCCCATTCCGAAAATTCTACTGGTACTAAATCTTTATTTTTAACTAAACGTAGCAGTTCCTCTTCTATTTTAGACTTTGAAGCAAACGGAACCGGTCTAGGTTTAAAGAATTTCGGAATGGTTCCCTCTTTCACTCTTAAGGTTATTTTAAATTTATTAAAAGTGCCCATCTGACCATCAAAAATTTGTTTATACTTTTCCAACAATTGAGATATTTGTGTACTAGAATCTTCTTTACAGCTAGATACATATTTAATTTTACAAATTCCCATATTTAACCCGTTTCTACCTAAAAGAGGAGGTCCTCCATTTTTTATTACATAAGTTTTTAAAATATAAGGAACTTTTTCAAAAATAATATTTAAATTTAAGTATCCTAATGGCTCAAAACTTATACCGACATAATCTCTTAAAGATAAATCATTTTTAGACAAAGGTTTGTTTTTAAAATGCTTAAGATACAATTTTTCCGAAATTGCTGAATGAGCAAACCCCGAATCAGCTTCAAAACTTAGACAAATATTTTCCACAGACAAATTTATAAAAGTGGGTAACATTTTCATTATTGTAAAAAATATCATCGTTTAGAGAAATATCACGAATATTAAAAATTGAATCTTCTGAATTTTCATTGTCTACGTGAGTTTCTCTAAAAAATGTTGATTTATTCGTTTACATTGGGGTGCTAAGTGTCCTTTGACACCACATTTATGGCAGATACAATTTTTATATGCGCACTCTGCTGCCAAATGATTTCCACGACTACACACAGTACATTTCCTTTTATTGTTGCGTGAAAAATTATTTTTATCGTAGCTTACCGACTGCTGACTTTTTCCCTGCTTCTTACCACTCCTGTAGGAATTTGATGTTCCAGGTTTCGTCCACTCGGTATGTTTTAGTGGAGACGTTCGGTGTTGGCTATGAAAATTTACTGGTTCACTCTTAATTTGGACCACACCCAAGCTTTCTCTCACTATATGCTCCTTCAAAGCTGATTCCTTGGACACTGCGATTTTAACCATTTTGTTAAAAGTTGTGTCTGCTTTTGAGGCATCTTCCTCAAAAAGCCTGTCCATAATTTTTTCGTCGTTAATTCCGACCACAAAAATGTCTCGTAACACTAAATTTAATTCCGTTCCAAAACCGCATGTAGAAGCTAAACTTTTAACTCTTGCTTCCCATTCAGAGACACTTTCATTTATTTCATGTCTACTATTATATAATTTAAGTCTTTCGGAAAAATACGATTTTACCGGCGAAAAATAATTAGTTAATAACGTCGTAATTTCATCGAACGTTTTATTGTCCGGTAGATTTGGAACACATAAGTTTCTAAGCAAAATGTAACAATCTTCCGAAAGTGTATTCAACAATATTGCTTTTTTTCGGTCGTTATCCGAAATTTTATTTGCAATAAAAAACTGTTTTAGTCTTTCACTAAATATTGTGAAATTTGAATGTTTTGGATCAAATGTATTTAAAGATCCAAGTAGTCCACCAACATCAGCCATTTTGTATAATTTAGCACACGTTTTAACTGAACCAAAATTTATTTTTGCACAGTACACTATAGAAACTTTCTATGTAGCACACGTGGATACTCAAACACTATACCTCGTCGCCAGTGTTATGTTTTGTCTTTAGTGGAGTAACTAAAACAATATAATGTTTAAATAAAACTCTGGATAATTTGATCCACACTATTTAATTGTTAGAAATCCACTGTACATGAAAAATACGCTAAGCAATGTGCGATAGCGCTCGTATAAAAACTTACTACTTTTTTACTACTTACAATCCTACTATTTCCAAAATAAACATTTATATATATTGATTTATATATACATATATAATACATACTTTTTGACTTATTTCCATGATCACTCTTGATTTGTCTAGCGCCTTTCAAATTCAGTATTTTGTTTTGAGGGAGGGTTGTGATCAACCCCATCTGATTAGATTGTAAATCACAAATTCGCTAAACGTTTATATTAAATTTCGGTGGTATAAGAAATTATAGCATACCTTGGGTCGTCATAGTAGGATCAGAACAGGCGGTTTTCGATGCTATTTAAAACATAAAAACAGTTGTTGCGTTATTTTGGAAAATAAAGTTTTTACAAATTTTGAAATAAAACTTTGAGAACGTGTAGAAGAAGACACTGTATAGATTTTGTTAAAATTTCACATATAGGGGTTTTAAGTGGTCCTGAATAACACTACCTTATCAGATTTTTAATTAAAAAATCGCTAAACGTTTTTATTGAATTTCGGAGGTATAAAACAAATCATAGCAAGTCTTGGATCGCCGTCTTAAATGCCATGGCAGGGCAAGAGGAAGCGGTTTTCGATGACATTTGAATCAAAAAAATATTTGTAGGAATATTTTAAAACATAAAGTTTTACGAACTTTTATAAAAATTAAACTTTAAGAACATATAGAAGAAAACAATCTGTATAGTTTTTGTTCAAATGTCACATATAGGGGTTTTGAGGGGTCCTGATGACGTTTCAAGGGCAATGAATCGTATCTAAAGATGTACAAAAAAAATCACCCAGTAGGTGGAAATTCTTATTAGCATAGTATTAAAATATAATGCTGAAATTGAATAATTTCCTCTAACTTTTTGGGGTAAAATGTGGTAGAGAACATGAAAAACCATGAAATGTACTTTATCACTGTGTTGCAGATACCGTGAAAAATACTTAATAATTTATATCAATTCAAGTGTTACTAGTTTTTTTTTAAGAATTCTGCGGGATGTGACAATGTTCATAATGTCATAAACATTTTTTTCAATTTGCAGTAGATCTGTAAAATTCAAGATATTTTATAATAAATTATAACAGTTAAAAATGATGCCTTTTTTCTTATTCTAAATGACTTGTCAGCCTGGAAACTGTTATACAACCTGGAGAAAACTTTTATAATTGACATAGTCTTTCTAACTTACCCAGATTTTTTTTTAGACTGTCCCAACAAACAGCTATGCAATTCGCTGGAAATTAGCGTATAAAACGGCCCCCTTAAATAAAAAAATCGCTAAACGTTTTTATTAAATTTCGAAGTATAAAAAAATCATAGTAGGTCTTGGATCGTCATCTTAAATGCCGTGGTAAAGTCAGAGGAAGCGGTTTTCCATGTCATTTAAAATTTAAAAAAATGTTTTGATTGTCTTGAAGAATAAAGTTTTTACGGATTTGTACATAAATAAAAGTAGACACCCTGTATATCCTAAAGTTTGGTTTGGATCCCATGTCTGGTTATTGACATATGACGTACCTAAAATCCCACCGGCCGCTCACCTGATATGCAGAGCCTGTGCGTACGTGTTTCGATGAAACTAAAAACAATATTTAATTTACAATCATTAATTGAATCAGTTTTTTGCTTGACAGTGACGACGAGAAGCGGAAGTTTATTCACATGAGTGAATAAACAGGTCACATGAGTGTCACTTTATTGCTTGCTGAGTGATATCAAACGCTCGTTGCCAATAGTAACAAAGTATTTGTTGTAATTAATGTTCTCGTAAATAAAGTAATAATTGAACAGTTTTATTTTATTGAGTGATTGTAGATAAAACATTGTATACATTACGAGCAAAAACTGACTTTACTGCTCTCGCGTAATTACTGTCACTCTTGAGCAATAATGTATCACTTTTCGCTCTTAATACATAAAAAACTATTTATTGTAAAATATGTATTATTGTTAACATAAAAACCTGTACAATTTCATTTTGTACGGTTTCCACAATATCAATAAATTGAATTTTTTTTATAAAATTTTAACACCCTGTATATAGGAAATTGTCTACACATTACTCATTACTTGTGTTAGAAACTTCTGCAACGAATGCATCGGCTCACTAAACACTCTGTATATTGTAAATAAATGTTAGTAAAAAGTAAGAGAAAAAATATATATTCATTTTATTTTACCTTACCTTTTATCCATAATTTAATCACCTTCATCGATCATATCATTCCCTGTGACTTTGATTGAATAAATCTAATAAACGTGATGCATAAGAAGATAAATATCTTGATCTTTTATAAAACATATTTGACGAAACCAATAGTAGTATATTAAAATTGGCAACTGTGGAAGGATGCTTCAAAGTAAGGAATATTTTTATGGATGTCATAAAAACATTTGAGTATAAACTATATATTCAATATACTCTGGAGTTCACAAAGATAGGATTTTTTAATTTATTATTTCGTGTATTGTTGATATTTTTTTATAGAAGGAGCATCTGTTTTTCATTTTCATGCATATTTATAATTTCCTTATATACACAGTAATTAATAGGGATGTCACATAGACAAAATTTTTGCTGGATGTCACAAGATACGTTAGAAATTTGTTTATTTAGAATATTAATTATAGAATCTTAATGTATTTATACTACTTCTTAAATGCAATTTAATACAAAGTAGTTTAAATAGTGGGGAGAAAAACGTTACTATCACAGAAAAGAGGCCTAATCTTCCTTTAAGAGTATTAAAAATAAGTTATAAATTGTGTATTTTTATAATCTGTATAATTTTTAATTTGCTAAATAGGCTCATTGGCATCGCACAGGGTACGCGCGGCGTAAGCCCACCACACAGATTACAGTACAGTAGTACCAGCTCGGGTAGTCAGGTGACGTCACAAAATTCCAGTAAATAAAGACAAAATATAGTCTTTCTCGAAAGATGGACTGAGATAGACTGTGTCATACGTCACAAATGTCCTCAGTTTTCATTGGCTACCTGCTGATGATCCCGACCGTGTAGTTAATAGACCGTAGTACGTAGTACGGCACAGCCCACAGTTGATATGCAGAGGTAAGTGTATATGTTTACACACAATACTCGAATTCGGACAATGTCCGAAAAAAGTATGCAAAACTAGTTCTGAGCCCAGAAAAATTCCCATACCCGAAGTTATACATTTAAACGGCTATTGCATATTACAAAATACAGAGAACTAGTTTTGAGCATTACAAATTGTTCAAAACTAGTTTTGGGCATTTTGAAATGATCAGAATTAGTTCTATTAACACTGATTTTACTAAAGCGTTCGACAGAGTTGACCACGTTTTATTGCTAAATAAATTAAAGCCATTTGGATTTTCTGATCTACTTATTCATTTAATTAGAAACTATTTAACTAATAGAATCCAGCATGTTCTGTATCGTGGTTTTAAGTCTGTTGAAGTGATTCAACATCTGTCTGATCTGTCCTCAGGATTCCCTCAAGGTTCGGTTTTGGACCCATTATTATTTATTTTATTTATAAACGATATTGTTAGTAATCTGAATGTAGATTGTTTGCTTTATGCCGATGACCTGAAAATATTTAGCAGAATTTCCAATATTAATGACTGTCTGTTGCTTCAGCAGAATTTGGATTCCATTTGTGAGTGGTGCAGACTAAACAATTTATTTTTAAATCCTGAAAAATGTAAAAGTGTCTCATTTACTACAAAGCAGCATGTTATTGAATTTAATTATAAGATTAATAATCATTTCTCAGAGAGAACACAAACTTCTAGAAGATCTAGGAGTATTATTTGATTGTAAATTGTCGTTTAATGACCACATATTGGATATTACTTTTAAAGCGTATAAAACACTTGGATTTATTATTAGGCACACGTCCACGTTTAAATCGGCTGATACTTTGAAACTTCTTTTTTCAACTTTGGTTAGGTCAAAATTGGAATATGCCTCTGTTGTTAGAGCCGTTGTCCAAATTATGTAACATATATTGACAGTTTAGAATGGGTTCAGCGTCGTTTTTTAAAATTCGTCTCTTTTAGAACTGACGGAATTTATCCTCAAACTGGCATTTCCCAGGATGAGCTTTTACGGAAGTTTTCTGTTAAGTCTTTGGAGGACAGACGTAGCATTGCTTATTTAGTATTTTTATTTAAATTATTAAACAATCCAGTGGCGTGCCAAGGCCTTCGGCCCCCCCCCGCAATTTATTTGAAGGGGCCCCCTTTACATAAAAAAAATTAATATACCGCCTATACTGGGTGACAACGAAACTACTGTCTGCGGTGATAATTCAAATCGGTTTATAGATAGAAAAAATTTGGTGTGACCTCACCTTTATATTTTGATTTTTTTTCTTTCGACTTTTTGAAGAATAAGAATTCTATTCCCAGAAATAATTTGATCTTCATAGATACGCGTCGCGTCACTGTAACGTTGCCACTTATTTTTGTCGTTTTGGATTCTACGTTCGACTACGTTGTCGTGTTGTCGAATTTTACCATAAAATAGGTACTGATAAGGCAAAATATATTTAATTTGATTTTGGAAAATTATGAGGTATAGACATACTCCACCGCTACAAAATTAATAGTTATTTTATTACTATGTAAAAAGCTTGCTGGAGGTAGTCGAGGTCGAGGCTGAGCAGGGGCCCCCTGGATTTGCATACTTTTTTCGGACATTGTCCGAATTCGAGTATTGTGTGTAACATATACAGTGACACTGCAGTGGAAAATACTTTTAGAGTTTTTTACATCGTCACTCGATCCAGACGTGCCCTAAATTCTTATACTATAACTGAAATAAGTGCAAGCCAACATACAAATAAATAAACCATTAGTGATACAGGAGAGGAGAGTGAGACCGACAGTCAATTTGAAAATAGAGAAGTAAGTGCAAGCCAATCTCCAAATAAATACACGAGTACTGATACATATAAACAATCTGATGAAAATATCTGTACACTCAATGATGTCAATATGGAGTACATGGAAGAAACGACTTCCAAATTTGACGTCAAAGATACGTGGCCCGAAATAATATCAAATCGGGTAATAGAAATTATCATTGGAAAGGGCCAGTACAAAAGAAATCCGTTGATTTTCCATTAGACGATGGTGGACGTAGATATTCTCCAAATTATTATTTAAAAATATTAGAGAATGGAGAAAGGGTTTCTAGGTCCTGGTTGGTCTATTCAGTAAGTGCTAATGCTGCCTTTTGTTTTTGTTGTACCTTGTTCAACAGGCATAAAGTAGCTTTATCGCCTAACGGGTATTCTGATTGGCGACATCTTTCACATCTCTTCGCGAAAATAGTACAGGACATATTGAAAGTTCTACAAAGTGGTTTGAACTGAAGTTAAGACTTTCTTATAACCAGACAATTGACAAGACACAGCAAGTTTTTTCGAAATAGAAAGGAAGCGATGAAGAAATATTATTGAGCGAATGGTGGCAATTGTACAGTATTTAGCAGGACGAGATAGTGATAGACTATATGAGCCAAATAATGGAATTTTTTTAAAGACGGTAGAAATGGTTGCTAAATTTAATCCTATGATGATGGACCATGTAGAAAGAATTCAAAAATCCATAAAATTGAAGAGTCATATGCCACACTACACTGGAGTACATTTTCAAAATGAAATCATAGAGTTACTCTCCTTTGAAATTTCGAAGATTACGTCGATCATAAAAGCATCGAAATATTATGCCGTTATTTTAGACAGGAAAGGACAAGGTTATGACAACGGCTCTAACATGAAGGCGAAAAATATTGGTTTACAAAAGATAATTTTGGATATCAATTCGAGAGCAATGTTCATTCCTTGTGCAGCCCACACACTCAACCTGGTAGTAAATGATTCTGCCAAGATAAATGGAGAAATCATATCGTTTTTTGATATAGTACAAGAACTTTATAACTTTGTAGCTCGTCAACATATCGATGGGATATTTTAAAAAAATAACATTGATAACCTTACTTTAAAAGCACTAAGGGCCGGTTTTACAATAACAAGTTCAACACAAGCTCAAGTGAACCACAGCTCAAGCTGAGCACAGGTTCAGAATAATTTACGTTTTGCAAAACAAAATTGAACTTAGTTTAGTAAAACCTTTGCTCAGCTATTTCATGTATATGTTGGTATTTCTGGCGCTTGCGCGGGGAGAACGTTTTGCGAAATCTAACCAGTTTGATGTGATTTGAAGTTTGAATTCTGAACTGTCAAAAGAATTATGTAAGTATATAATTTGAAAGAAAATATACTGTTTTTTGGGATTCATTCCTGCAAATATTTATATATTTTTTTATTTCATAGAATATGGATGATAGAAAAAGATCTGCAAATTTTTCCGTTAAAGAGGAATCAATTTTAATCTCTTTAGTAAAAAAATATAAAGAAATTGTGGAGTGTAAGCTATCAGATTCGAAGGCAAAACTTTCAAAAAGTAGAAACTTGGGGAAAATTGAAAATGAATTCAATAGTATTGCTGGAGAGAATTATCGTTCTCATAAGGTTCTGAAGAAGAAATATATTAATATATTAATAAATATTAAAAAAAGAACCAAGAAGAAATTTGCTGATGAGAAATTATACGTGCGCGGCACTGGTGGTGGTCCACCTCAAGACATTAAATATAGTGAGCTAGATGAGGACATCAAAGAACTTCTTAGAGCAAGAATTGAAGGAGATGTTTCAGAGTTTGATGGATATGCAATTAAGTTTTTGCAGTTATTGGTTGTATCTTTTAAAAATTACTTACAAATATTTTAAATGTTTTATTCAAGTAACACTGGTAGAACAATCTGATAGAGGGGGTGAAGCAACTGAAGCAACAATCTTCCTCATCTTACATCGGTTAATAAAATTATGGTTGAAGAGGTCGATTCAGATTTTTTAAAGGACCATGGTAAGTTTTTCATACGATAATGACAGCTCATATTACCTAAATTTACTTTTTTTTCAGAGTACAACAATTCAAGTCAGCCACAGTTAGATATTGAAATTTCATCCCACACAGTCGTTAATCAGTCGCTTTCAGTTGAAAATAATACAGCAATGAGTATTTTCATTACTTTTATAGTACCTCAAGCTTCCATTCAGTCAGGAGATTGGTCAAAATATAATCCCAGTATGCTGAAGGCAAAAGAGTCCAAAGCGCTAGAGCAAAGACGGGGTAGGAATTTATTGTCTGACTTTCATGTTAATTAATTTTTAACCAATGGCCATTTAATTACCGTTACAGATATACAAAATACGAAAAATATATATTCTGCTGAAGCTACAATAAGTAGTCGAGTGCCAGAAATGGGCAGAAGCTAAGTCTTCTTTGGAAGCAGCAAAATCTCGCTTTCTAGAAGAAGAGCAAGGCTTAAAGCTAAAATTTATGAAGAAAAAACATGAATCAGAATTGTTAAACATGAAAAGAAAAGCTGATGTAGAAATTGAATTAATGAAAGAGTACCATCAAGCAAAAATGGAAATTTTGGAGATCCAAAAAACAGTAATACAAAAGAATAAATATTAATAAAGAATTTAGTTTATATTTTTGTTTATTTTATTTAAACATTATGAACATGAACAATAACTAAAAAAAGTGGTACATTTATAACTAACATTCACATACATTACTTGTATTCAACATTCATTTCATATATACATTTTTTTCATAAAAGTCCATTAAAGTAATTTATTAAATCTAATCTTACTGCATTATTGGCAGCCAACCTGTGACCTTCAATATTCTCTACAAATACCCTATTGACACAAGTAGGGTATTTTCACCGGTTCTGAGTCTCCCCCCACCACTTTCCTCTTTGAAATGACCTTTGCGGTAACGTATTTGATGACCTTCAATGACATTGAAGGTCACATCAGTTGGTAAATTTTATTTGACCTCTACCGATTGGAGGTCATATCAGTTGGTAACTTTTATTTTGACCCTCTATCAATTGAAGGTTACATCAGTTGGTAAGTTTTATTTGAACTTGAAAAAACCTTGCTCGATGTTGTAATACTAGAGTCTACAGCGCATGCTCAACTCCTATCTCATCATGAATATAAAGGAATGAGTAGGTAGATAGAAAACTCATTTGTGAATAACGTGTTGACCGAGAGTAACATAAAATAAAAAAAGATGTATTTATGCAGTGTCTGTGGTAAAAGTTTTACACGCAGTGATAATTTGCGTCGTCATGAAAGGCAGTCTTGTACGCCCATAAGTGTAGATGAACCTGAGTCAAAACGGGTTAAATTATATCATGATGGTCAATCGTCCGAAATTGTAACAGTTAAATGTTGTAATAAGGATATACCCCGCACTCAAATACATGCACATCGTAGGACATTGGAACATAGAACAATGTCATGTACTCCTAAATCTGATGGTGTACAAATTATTAATACAGCATTTAAGTGTAGAATAATAAGCTACAGAGTTCATAGTGAAGAGAAACTTACAGACTTTGATGAATTTTTCAATCGAGTGAAAGCTAAAATAATAAGTTTGCTGGAGGATGTCATAAGGGTCCATAAATCCATAAAAGTGAATATGGAAACTTTTGCCAATTATATATTGCAAACTCGCGAGACCTCAGATGTGAAAGCATTTAATAGTTGCAATAGAACTCTCGACGAGTCTGTGGACTTGGATGATGTTTACCAGGAATTTGTAGATACGATGAAATCTCAAACATCTGAATTTGAGGAGAAAGATTCTGGTAAGTAAATCTTATTAGAGGAGAAATGAATTTCCTTTATTCATATAAAAAATATTGTTACAGGTTGGCCCATCGAGGAAATACTGTATATGGAGGTAAATGTGAATAAAAATAGTCCTCTGTGCGGCTCCTCTTATATAAAATTGCCGAAGTTTGTGGAAAATAAGAAAGCGGTAGTAAATATAAAGAGTCAGGATGAGTGTTGCTTTGCATGGGCAATAACTGCAGCCTTATATCTACCGAGAGGTCCAGTGCATGAGATGTCATCATATCCACATTTTTCTTCCGTTTTAAATTTGGTAGGTATGGAATTTCCAGTTAAATTAAAGGATATTTCAAAATTCGAATCAATGAACGATATATCTGTTAACGTATACGGTTTGGAAAGTGCATTTGAAAAGAATAAGTTAAAATACGAAATCGTTGGACCTTTGCGTTATGCATCAAAAAAATTGAGGTATCATGTGAATCTGTTATTTATTACTAAGGAGTGTAGCCAAAATCATCATTGTGTTAAGGAATGTGCAATAGCCATTATTGCTGGATTAAGGATTTGTCGAGGTTGGTTTCTAATCAGATTTCTAATAATGAACATAAGAAGTTTTTTTGTGATGGTTGTATGTCTTACTTTGGTTCTGAAACTTTGCTTTTACAACATCAAAAGCGAGACTGCAATCATATTTATACCACTGTACCTAGTTTAGAATTGCGTGTCGATAAGTTTGGAAAAAGTGTTCCTGAAAACATATTAAAATTTGAAAATATTGAAAAACAGTTGAAAGTGCCATTTGTAGTATATGCCGACTTTGAATCTATATTGAAACCTATGGATACATGTGAACCCAACCCCGAAAAATCATATACATGTAAGACTTTCAGCCATGAGCCATATTCATTTGCGTATTTGATAAAGTGTTCTTTCGATGACTCTCTCTCAAAATTAGTTTTTTACAGGGGGGATAATGTGGCAAAGGAATTTGTACAGCGTTTAGAGGGAGATTTAAGGGAAATTTATAATAATTATTTGAAAAACATAGTTCCAATGACCCCCTTATCTGAGGATGAGGAGCGTGACTTTGAAAATGCTGTTGTTTGCAGTATATGTGAAAAACCGTTTGAAAGGTTTCATGTTAAAGTTAGGGATCACTGTCATCTAACCGGGAAAAAGAGACAAGGAGCCGCTCACATGGGTTGCAATCTAAATTATAAAATATCGAACTTTATTCCAATTATATTACATAACATGTCGGGGTACGATGCTCATTTGTTCGTGCGTCAATTGTGCTCAAATAAGGATAAAATTGACGTGATAGCCCAAAGTAAAGAAAAATACATTTCATTTGCAAAACACCTTTATATGCATGATTATGTTGGAAGTGATGGTAAAGTAAAGAAAAGTTTTCTAAAGATGAGATTTATCGACAGTTTCAAATTTTTATCCACATCTTTAGAAAATTTATCTGCAACTTTGAATGAAACTCAATTCGAAGAAACCCTTAAATACTTTCCAGATAAGGAAAATTTCAACCTAATAAGGCAAAAAGGTGTTTTTCCATATAGTTATTTGACGAGCTTAGACAAACTGAATACCCCATATTTACCGTGCAAAGAAGAATTTTACGATAAATTAAATGAAGAACATATATCAGATAAGGAATATGCAAGGGCACGAAAAACATGGGAAACGTTTAATTGTAGAAATTTGGGTGAATATTCCGACATTTATTTAAAATCAGACGTGTTCATATTATGCGATGTATTTGAAAACTTTCGAAAAATCTCCCTGAATACATATAAATTAGATCCTGCACAATATTATACGGCTCCCGGACTTGCATGGGATGCCATGTTGAGATTAACAAAAATAGAATTGGAACTTTTGACGGACGCTACAATGATACAGTTCTTCAAGAAGGGTATACGCGGTGGAATAAGTCAATGTTCTGGAAGGAAACATGTTGCTAATAATATATACCTTCCAAATTATAATCCAAGTGAACCTTCATCGTTTATTACATATTTGGATGCCACGAATCTCTACGGACACAGCATGTCGCAATATTTACCAACAGGTGGATTTTCGTGGCTAACAGAAGATGAAATTTCAAATTTTAACGTTATGGACATTCCCGATGAAGGAGTTTACGGTTATGCGTTGGAAGTGGATATAGAATATTCTAAATTTTTACATGACATACACTCGGATTTACCCTTTTTAGCGGAGAATATAATACCACCTGGAGCTAAATCAAAAGTTCCAAAATTGATTCCAAATTTAAATAATAAATATAATTATATCATACACTTTAGAAATTTAAAACAAGCAGTGATAAATGGTTTGAAGGTAACAAAAATAAATCGCATAATTAAATTTAATAAAACTCCTTGGCTGAAAGTTTACATCGATCTTAACACTAAAATGAGAAATGCTGCTTCAAATAAATTCGAAAAAGACTTTTATAAACTCATGAACAATGCCGTTTATGGGAAAACAATGGAAAATATTGACAATAGAAAAGATATCAAATTGATAACTCATTGGGAAAAAGTTCAAAAGTCGTTTGGCGCAAACACATTAATCGCTCGACCAAATTTTAAATCGTGTACTATATTTTCAGAAGACTTCGTGGCCATACATATGGGTAAATTAAGAGTTCATTATAACAAACCTCTCTACCTAGGCTTTTCTATTTTGGAACTATCTAAAATCGTGTTATATTCTTTTTTCTATAACACCATAAAAAGTAATTTTGGTGATAAAGCTTCACTATTGTATACGGATACAGACTCCTTAATTATTAAAATTTACACTGATGATTTTTATAATTTTATGAAATCAAATATTGATTGTTTCGATACATATAATTATAAACAAGATAATAAGTTTGGTATTCCCGTATCTGATTCAATATTGGGTAATTTCAAGGATGAATTTCCTTCAGATCCAATAATGGAATTTTATGGTACCGGTGCTAAAGCTTATTATGTGAAATCCGTGAGTAATGAATTAAAAAAAGCTAAAGGGGTAAAGAAATCTGTTATAAAGAATCAGTTGACCATTAATGATTATAAGAAAATCGTAGATCAAGGTGGTTTAATTTTTAGAAAAATGAACTCTTTCCGAAGCGAGTTACATGACATTTATACAGAAATAAAAAACAAAGTAGCTCTTTCTCATTATGATGATAAGCGTTTCATTATTCCCAACACTGTATTAACATTACCCTGGGGTCACGATGATATTAGGTACTACCAAACCGAATACGATAAAAATTTCGATTGGTTCGTAAACGTCTCCGGGTCTGTGCTAACGAGTACCATACAATATGTGTAGCAGTACTGTTGGTTTTTATTAACAACGTCGCCGTTCCGTACTTCGTGGGACCTCATCAATATTTGATCGGACTCATCGGAGCAATCTTCGACGATGCCCTCGTCCACATATTCAGCTACCTACATAAAAATATTTCATATATTGTTTTTATATTTTAAAAAATATATATATTTACCTCTTCTTCGTCATCTGCAGCTTCAACGACCTCTTCATTGCCCGCATCACCCTCATCCACCTCACCTTCATCGTTCTGCTCGTGTTCATTTACTTCATCCACATTATCTTGAAGAAGTTCGCCATCTGCATCTTCAACCACCTGACCTTCATCATCATTTACTTGGTCCACATTATCCACATTATCTTCTCCGACAAGTGGTATACCCCAGGCTTCCTGTTTCACAAAATTTCACAAAATTAGTTTATCAATAAAAAAGACATTTAATAATATTTACCTCCTGCTCCATAGCAGCTAGCTCCTCCCCAATTAACAAACCCTAAACGAGCCATTATAACTGATTTTTAAGAGTACGCAAGTTTTAGTAAAAAGCTGTAGACAACAACTAATCTCTATCCTACCTCCTCTCGGGTTATATAGCGTTTCAGATGTGACGTCACAGATCACATCATGATGTCAAGGTCATCTAGAATATTTCTCAATCGTATGGAATGTTTAGAAGTCACATGAAGGTTATGCATATATAACTATAAGGGTTTGTGGATTTAGGAGGAGTTCATTCTTTTTTAGACATCTCGAATAGTGAACAAGTATTTAAAAAATGCCATTTCCAAAAGAATGGGACTCAAAGGTGAAAGTGCAAGTGATTCCTTTTAAAGTGATGAATTTGTATACATGCCACAATTGTTATTGTATGGTACACAAAAAACTTATTAATGATTGTACAGGACTTTGTAATGAATGTTCAAAAGAAAATCGAGTAACCGTAAAAACAGTGGAAACGAATAAATGCAATAAATGTCAGAAATTAAAATACACCAATTTTGGAATTGTTAGGAACCGTTGTGAAAGCTGCAGCATTGAAGATCATCCCCTGAAGGAACGGTGTGGTATATGTATGGTATATAAAGAAGATTGTTGGAACAGAGTCTGCGCTGCTGACAGAGAGGATACATTTTTATGCGAACAAACAGGACATTTATTCGCTAATAAAAATAAACATTTCAAACGTTGCTTTTGCTTAACAAATCATCAACAAATATTGCGAAATGAATTGTTTGACAGATAAAACACTGTAATTGTATATAATAAAAATATTTTGTTTAAGATAGTCTCTTTTTTACTATTGTCCTCTCAAATTAATTTTATAAAAATATAAATGACAAGCATTTTGTTTCTTTTATCATTTACTACTATCCTCAAATTCCTATTTTATATAAGTACAAAAAAAACACATCAAATATACTCATACGTTTATTATTATCATATGATAAACATTTTATTACAATCATTTTATACAATATACATATATAGTTACATTTTATCAACATTAAATATCTCCATTGGTTTGTTGAAATGATTAAAACATTGTCCAGTTGTCATTTTAAATGATATACTATTATTATTCACTTTTAGACCAAGTCTGTTTTATTGATCCACGAATTTTGGGATGCGGGAAGACCAAGCCACTTACAAAATAATCTATCACCCTTCCTCTTCAAAATTTTCTCCACCAAATATACTTCCGGAAACTTTGTTTTCTGTAATTCCCACTCATAAAAACATCCTTTGATTGGCTGGCCATACATATCTTCTATCATGTATGTTGTCGGATTTGTTACGTTTATTTTTACAACTTTAAACAGTTCAGTAGAATAATTTGCTGTATATCCCTTCTCGAACACGTTTTTGTATTTGCTTATACGTACTATATCCCCTATATTGAATTTTTGCTTCAAAGCAGCTTTTGGATAATTATAAACGTTTAATACAGTTGTTCGTTTTACATCGATAGGTTTCATTCTTGTAGTACGATGAACTCTGTTGTTATATGAATTTATAATCTTAGGTAATATATCAATCCACTTATAATTACCTCTAGCAGAAAACTCTTTATATATCCAATTTTTCAAAGTTCTAATTACACGTTCTACAATTGCTGCTTTTTTGTACTAAATGTGGAATAATGATTTATGTTGTACTGACGCATTAGTTTTGAGAACTCTTGATTGTAAAACTCGAGCCCTTGATCGCTCTGTAAATTTTTTGGGGAATAACCAGCTTCACGAAGAACATTTTTCATTGCAACAGAAACTTCGACAGCGTTTTTTTTCTTTAACGGTTTGGCCCAAACATATTTAGAATAACAATCAATTACTATGAGTATATATCGATAACCTTTATTTTTGGTTGCAAAATCTTGCATTTCAGCCAAATCAATTTGCCACAAATCTGCAAAATTTTTTATTATGGTTCTTCTCCTTCTAAAATTTTTTCGGACCGGTTTATGTAATTCATTGATAATTTGTCGTTTTGTATCACTAATGAACATATTGTATTCCTCCCTTGTATTCAAACTTTGTAATACGATGATACATGCACATGTATGTGTTGCAATATTCTCTTTTACAATGATCGTTCCTGACAAATGGCACCCTCTTATGATTCAACTGGTTTTGACCATATAGATGGAAATACTAATCTACCTGTATCTTCCGGGGGATGATGTTTCGCAATAAGTTGCTCAACTTTTTCTAGATCTAGTGCAAAATCTGACAAATCTTGTAGTAACTTATTATGAGATTCCCAATATTTGTCTTTGTCACTTTTTAATTTATCCAATTTCATATCACTTATCGTTTCATCCATCTTAATTTTAATATTTTGAAATATTTTTGTTACCTCATCCACAATTTCATTTCTCTCCCTTTTTATGTAAGCTACCAAGTTATCGGTTATGAGATTGGCTGATTGTTGTACAGCGGAAAGGATATCATTTTTACAGGTATCCATAAGTAAATTAACATAGTTTAATGTTGTTCCATCCTTTTCATCTGTTGGATCACCAATATTTTTGAATTGTTTGCCTTGAATATCATAATGTTTGTCATTGGTAAGTTTGAAACCGACGCCTTGCGGACCACGATGACCTACACAACCACTCTTTTTTCGACGTCCAAATTTGTCAATGGAGCCCATTATTCCTTTGTGTTCAAATTACAATTGATAAGAAAGAAACTAGTACCTGCTTTATACATTTATCATTCATGAAATAAATGTAATCAATATTCCTCTAATACACAATACCTTCCTACCTTAGTTCGTCTATTATGGACAATATTTCATTTTCGTGACCTGAATGACCAGCCATTTTAGAACTCCATAATAATCTTAAGCGATCAATTAATTCTTTGGGTTTATTCCAATATATGTAGTCCACCTTTTTACCAGTATAGATTTTTCTCGTAGGTATTATACCCGAACCTTTCATGGATCGAGTTCTCATTCTATGATGCAACAGCGGTTTTATGACTTCTATATACTTTTTCGTTTTGCTATAGTTATAACCAGATGTTACATCATAGTTTTTGTATGCTGCATTAGTTATATTTAATATTTCAGCAAATATATTTTTATTTTCATCGCTAACCCCATTTCCATCACTATTAAGAGCCGGGGGAAGTTTTAAAAATAGCAAATCGTATAACTGCGGATTTCCTTTATACGTTCGAAGTATTTTATTATTTCTCGAAAAGGAAATATTTTTCCCATGAAATCGAACTTCGGCATTACCCATGGATAGTTTTCCACTATCGGTATCAACACGAACCCCGTACTTGGTATCGTATGCAGGATCGCCGATTCTCACTCCTTCAATATAATTTGAAACAATATTTGGTAATTTTTCAGCATCACCACTAGACATAGCAGGACTTGAAGCTGTTGTTATTGATGATGATGGTGTTTCTATAAAAGAAGGGTTTTTCATTATTGTTTGGTCTTCCTCAAATTTGGGTGTTTCAACCGTACTAGCACTGCAGGTGGTAACTTTTTTAGGGGGTGTTGCTAAATACTGCTGTGGGGCATGAAATTTACGATTTGTATCCTTAGTTGTTTCAGAAATAGTTTTTAATGGCTTCGTCAGTGGTTCATATATTTTTTCCAATGCAGCTTGATTTTCAACATGTCTATTTTTTATATAATTGAATTTCTTTCGAACAGAATCAGTTGCTTCTATTAATTTCCTTTTTAAATCTATTTCACTAATATTATTTGCGTCCTTGTCAACTTCGACCTTCTGCATTTTTTGATGTGTACCCATCGCCACTTCCTTCACAATTAATGTAAAAAATCGTATGCATTATGGATATATGTAACTATCTAAACCTTTCCTATATCTACCTTCATGTATTTCACTATCTTTATCAATAACCAGAAATCCATATTTATCTAACCAGCATTTTGCACACATATCCAGAAACTGTTTGAAAGTAACATCCGGCGACACATGATCTTGAAATATATGATGTAAATTCATTTCGTCTTGCTTGAACATAACTATAAAATTCGAATTGTCTCTAATTAGTTGTTTTGGCACTCTAGAATATGTTTGAGCCAAATAAAAACTATCTATAGATTTATGTCGACCCATACTAAAATATGATCTAATAATATCTTGTTTCTCACATATAACGTCATCAAATATAAAAACCGAGTTCGACTTGGCGTCAGAGGGTTCAACGATGTCAACATTATTGTTAAATGTATAAAATCCTAATCCATCAATGGAATTTAAAATCTTTCGAAGATATTCATATTTTGGTTGATACAATGATTTGGAGTATAAATAAATGTTAGCAAAACGTAAACCATGCGGATGTGTAATAAGTGATATCATAACATTGGTTTTCCCACAGTTCGAAGGGCCAATCACCAGTCCTCGAATTGTTGAAGGTAGTAGCGGTCCATGGCGTCTGTTGTTAATATTTACACCACTTCCTACACGTTCATCGAAATTATCCACTACAAACGTTGCCTTTTGTTTTACAATCCGCATTGTTTGAGTGTCGGATACTATATAAATAGAAATGAACTGTATACATAATATTTAATTGGCAGTTAGCTTTCTTGGTATTGCGATTCTATAATCTAATAGAATATCAAACAAATATAATTACATTTGTTTATTACCTTTTTGCTCATTTTAATGCCGTTCGTCAGCGAATCTAGACGTAAAGTGTTAAATTCACGAAAAGGAAGGGGATTTATAAATTCATTAATAAATAAACTACCGTTTGAATTACATTTGCCTGGAGGATATCAGTACTGTGGTCCTGGCACAAAATATCAAAAAAGGATATCAAGAGGTGATCCGGGTATTAATCCTCTCGATCAGGCTTGTAAGGCACATGACGGTGCTTATGAAGATTATAAAGATTTACCAACACGTGATAAAGCAGACTACGAATTAGAGCAACGCACCTGGCAAAGAGTCAAATCCAAAGACGCTAATTTTAAAGAAAAGGCAGCTGCTTGGTTAGTTACAAACATCATAAAAGCAAAGCGACCTCTAGGTATGGGTTGTAAATCAAAATCCATTCCGAGAAAGAAAATAAACAAAAAAAAGATTAAGAAAAATATAGTTAGCTTTGGTGGTGGTATTGTTCATAAAGTACGAGATGAAATACGTAAAGCTGGTGGTAAACGATTTGTTTCTGGTAATGCACGAAAAGCAACCCAATTCGCTTTACAGGCAGCACGAAGATTTGTGAGAACATCAGGGGGTAAAAGAAATATTCGCACTCCCCGAATTATACCTATTCCGAAGGTTGGTGGAATATTACCCCTAATTCCTATTTTTGCAGGACTATCGGCATTAGGCAGTTTAGCCGGTGGAGCTGCAGGTCTATATAAGACTATTAGTGATGTGAAAAATGCTAATCAACGATTATCTGAAGAAGTACGTCACAATAAAAAAATGGAATCTGTAGCCCTTGGGAAAAAAGGTAAAGGTTTGTATTTAAAACCATATCGAACTGGATTAGGACTTTATCTGAAATCAAATAATTCAAAAAACTTCTAAACTCCCTACCTCGAAGACCTCTCAGCGATAACGATATTAGATATTATGCTAGTATTTTAAAAATCCCATATTTTCGAGGTGTATTCATGCGAGATGAACTTCCTGAAAGTGGCGCCCGACATAATGAATCAGCTGTTTTGAACTTAGACAGCTTAAATGGTCTGGGAACCCATTGGGTGGCATACAAGAAAATTGGTAATATTGTTAATTACTACGATAGCTTTGGAGACCTTCCGCCACCTAAGGAACTTATAAAATATTTACATATAAAACCAAACCCATTGCCCAAAATTTACTATAATTACGATCGTCAACAGAAGTTCAATACAGTCTGGTGTGGGCATTTGTGTTTATCATTTCTAACTAACAATGGAATTTCCAATGTGTCCAAAAGAAGAGCGTGACAAAATTAAAAGGATGGCTAATTCATTACGAGCTTTTTCCAAATATAGAACGCTTACAAAATTGACAAAGGAACAATTAGCAGATTTTCCTAAAGAGGTAATGATCACCTGTGCTCCACATGAAATCGCATGGGTATGGGATAAATTACCTGAACATCTAAAAAGCGACATTGATATATTGAAATATCAATACTGTTTGGAACATTACAGTGACGACAATACATCGCAATCTACTGATGTGAATGATGGGCCTGTTCCACGAAAATTTCTATGTTGTTATTGCAATGTACGTGATATTACAGTGGCATCTGAAAATAGGCTTAGTGGAAGAGCTAATATAGTACCATCAATTTCAAGGCAGGAGATACGTCTAAATTGCTGCTGTAAACAACAATAAAATATTGTGCTAACAACTTATATACGTCAGTCATGTCTCGTACATTCACATTGTCAGGGCAATCTAGCGTACTAAGCAGCGACTATTACCCTCCACTTGATTTAGATACAAATAGTCGATATGGGTTAGGATTACATGGATTCTATTCCTACAATTCCATATTAAATGTTGATGAGAAAAATAATATTATTGGTTTCAAAATTAAGAACAAATCACCTTCAACTTTTATCCAATTACCACCAGGTGCATATGAAGTAGATGAAATGAACAGAACAATTCAAAATATTTTGGAATTTATTATAAAACATAATAGTAAGGACAACAATTTTGTTATTGATAAATACTTTACATTAAGAGCTAACAATAACACTCTAAAATGTGAAATTTTATCCAAATATATAAGCATAGTAGGATTCGAAAGAAAAATATATCCTGCAAATATTTTACACGAATCTACTCTACTAGTGGATATCATGAAAGTTAGAATAATTCGTGTTGATTGCAATATCACTTCCGGAGCCTATGTGAATGGGAAAGAAGCACACACACTATATGAATTTGATATAGATGTTGAACCTGGTTTCAAACTTTCCAAGGAACCACAGAATATTATTTATATGCCTGTAACACCGGAAGGGCGTCAGTTTATCCATAACATTACATTGCGAATATTGGATGATAATGGTAGTCTGGTAGATTTTCGAGGTGAAAAAATTATTGTGAAACTGGAACTAAAGAAATTATACTAAAACAACAATATATAATGGGTTTCTGTTTTAATCATAGAAAACAGTCATCATCTCTACCATCTACAAAAAGTGATAAAATTTCGGACACACACCAAAACAAATCTATTCTACGAAAGAACGTTAAACAATCAACATCTAAGCTGTCAGCTAGAGATCGTATTTTCCTTCAGTCAATTGGATTGAAAGTAAAACCTTAATATTTATAATTGTGGCATCAACCAGTGCAAAGTTGGATGTGTTCGATGAACCCTTGTTTGATAATTCATTAGTTAGTCTACATGAACACACCTACAAACCATATGGATCACCATACTATAGAAATTCGGATGAAATACGAATTCCTATTCATTTCCAAGATCTTATTCTTGATATTGCAGAAAGTTACATATATATAGAAGGTAAATTTACCCCTAGCGATCTCACTAAAGTATGTTATTTATCCAACAATGCATTAGCATTCCTCTTCGATGAGATTCGTTATGAAATGGGTGGAGAACAAGTGACTGTTATTCGAAAACCAGGTGTAACTACTACAATGAAAACTATGGTTTCATGGGGTCAAACACAATTAAAACCACTTTTATCGTATGGATGGGGTTTAACAGAAGAAAACCAGGATATTTTGGATAACAACAGTCATATATTTAGTGGAAAATTACCTCTAAAATATCTTATGGGCTTTGCTGAAGATTATACCAGGGGCATCCTCAATGCCAAACAAGAACTTATATTGATAATTGCCCGATCTTTTAAGAATTGTTACATTGGAGAAGTTGACGCCGATATTGAGATAAATAAAATCGAATAGAAAATAAGACACATCATCCCTGAAGATAGACAGAAACTGAAATTGTTAAATCGCATTAATAAAGGTGGTGCTCATGCTACAATTAAGATGGCGTATCGTATGTGGGATCTATATGAACTCCCTACATTACGAAAAACTGCCTCTGATATTTGGGCTATAAAAACAACTAACAGTTTAGAAAGACCTCGATATATCATTATCGGTTTCCAAAGTACTGATAGCTCTGATAACAGAAGCAAATATGTTACTCGATTCAGTCATGCAGACATAAGTAATATTCGTCTATATTTAAATTCAGAAGTATATCCTTATGAACGTTGGAATTTAGACTTTGGGAAGAAATTAGATTCTGTAGCTTACTATGCGTACGAAAATTTTCAACGCAGTTTCTATGATAAAGATAATCATGAACCGATGATGGATATTGGAGAATTCCGAAAAAACCCGCTATTTGTTATCGACTGTTCACATTAACAAGACGCCATGAAGACATCCACTGTAGATATAAAGCTAGAATTTGAAACCCGAAAGAAAAACTTTCCTGAAAATACACGAGTGTATGCATTGATAATTCACGATGCTTATATGTCTTACAATGCTTTGGATGGCTCTGTACATACCGGATTTAAGTAATCTAATGAATATCTTAGAAATCCCAATATATTTTTTTTAGTTTTTGTATTTTTTATTATATATAACTGTATTTAATATGATGTATTTTTATATATGTTCTTTTTTCTGTATTTATATAAGAAATAAGTTTACAATAAAAGTATAAAATCATAATTTTATTTTATTTATATCACAACAGAAAGACAAAAATAATTATTATGATACAATTTATTAATATAATACACTATTTATATAATAATCATAAAATAATATATAAATTACATACAAATTTAATATTATGTTTGACAAACGTCGTCACCGTTATCTTGGTCGTCATCACCATTTTTTTGAGGTGCTAGCTTGTATTTTACAACAACTGCATATGGCAGAAAATCGAGCAAATCAGAACAAAGAAAACATTTTAATCCTATTTCCAGCATTTTCTCACAAAATTCGTCCAAATTTAAAGTTCCACTTAAATAATCATCACATATTGAAGCACCACGACGATACATTTTATAATTTTCTTCCAACATTTTCGTCTTTTCAACGGAAAAGTAGTAGTCCATATCATAATTACAAGCATTCATACGATCCATTGCTATACAGTCTAACTCGTTGCTCATTCTTTTGACTGCTGACTGAATGTCGACAGCTTCGGTCCAATTTTGGCTAGCATATTGCATCCACATATTTCCTAATAGTTTCTATAAAAATAAAAAAGAAATTGAAGTCAGAAAGGATATTACACTGAAATATATATATATACCATTACCTATTTTACTTATAGGATAAAATGAAGAACAACCTTATATGATAATGACTAGATAGTGTAAATATTTATATAATTATGAAACTAAATTATACTACTCTATACAACATATTTATTACTACTAGATATTTATAAATTAACAAAATTACAAATAAATTTAATTTATAATTCCAAATTTTATCAATGCTTTACATTTAGCATCTTTAAAGGTAGGTTCACTTTGACCTATATAAGTTATCGTATACTTTTCCCAAGAAGAATTCATTTTCTCCAAACTGTCTTGTGATATATGTTCTGTAACTCTCTTTGGTAAGAAACACTTGAAATCTGAATTATCCTTTTGATCAAAAAGTACAGCTAAAATGCACTTTCCATAACGTGAATTGACGAAAGACAGTTTTTTAATCAAATAAGGTGTATTAATATCCAATGAGGCAATTGATCTCCGAGCAATATCATTAAAATCGCCATTAATATTGCTATTAATTTTATTTAAATCATCAATTGATAATGCCATTTTTTTTGTTTAAAATTTTTTTAAATTCTAAATAATATCTAGTTAGCAATAAACACAGTAATTGTTCTCACTTTAAAAGATTTTGCCACAAAACAACACAAAAATTTACACTACTGTAGACACTAACTGTTAGGTTGATACCAAACGAAATATGATTCTCTATTTTGCTCTCCTCTCTTATATAGTAAATCCCTTCCATTATACTTCGTACGTCACACTGTCGCCTTTTCCAAGCACCAAAGCACCTTTCAACTGGATTTCTCGTTCTGATTTGGGATTCATTAAACAGGTGTTGCGCAGTATTGATGGGATTACCAAGTGGTATAATTAAAAATGGTCTAACACCGTATCCACTATCACAAACAACTAAATAATTCCCGTACACACCATTTTCAAAGTCTCGCCGTAGTCTACAATTATTCCAGATTGTACTATCATGCACAGAGCCAACCCATCTACAAACAATATTTTGTATTTTTAAATTTGCATCACAAATGACTTGTATGTTTTTAGAGGAGAATCATTTTCTATTTCTGTATATTTCTGGCTCTAGTCCAACTGGGGACTGTAACTTAATGTGCGTACAGTCCAAAGCTCCAATACATCTTGGAAAGAGACTAATCAAACTAAATTCTTCGCTGGTTATTCGCATTTGTGCCTCTGTAACTGGCATTGTATTGAAATTTTCATTCAAGCCAGCGATTGCACGACTTTATGGATAATCTTACAAGTTGATGCTTTACTAATTCCCAAAAAGTCAACACATACTTGGAGAAAAGAACCTATTGCATAAAAACGCAAAGTGACAAGAAGCATTTCTTCTGCCTAAATAGCATAATTCTTGAAATCAGGACATTTATTAAAATTTTGTTGTAACTATTGTACTTTTGTACTTTATTATAAGGATAATTTAAACAAATTCTAAAAATTTTTTTAAATTTCTTATTAATAGAATCATATTTATTTACGCCTAACAACGGAATTAATTTTATAAGAATTTTAGGAAAATTTAGGAATATAATTTATTTGAATTAGCTTATATCCTTAACCAAAGTAGTAGTATTTTCTATAATAAAAATTCCATAGATAGAAATTTTATCAAAATGCTAATATTTTAAAAGTAGAAAAATGATAATTAGTTATCATCTTATAGTTTTACTACCTTTCTGAGAGCGATGAGATTTGTTCTCGAATATTTTCTAAAATAAAACGAACAGCAATCTTCGACAAACGAAACCTTCCATGTCATTCCATTTTTCAAATTGATTTTCTCGATTAAGAAACTGCCGAGGGGCCCGAGGATGGTCAATTATGTTTATCAACTCTATGACATCTTCGTCGTCAGTTAAAATTCCATTTAATTGATCCATATCTGATCTTTCTTATTGTTTACAACTTTGTGTATTTATAACCTTAAATCTCGACTTGAACTAAATTTAAACCGTCAAAATTTGAAGCTCAACTGAACTAACTGAATGAGCCGAGCTTAGCCTTGAACCTCAATTGTAAAACGCCAATAATGTTAGTTCAGGAGCTCAACGTAGATTCAGTGTTAAGCTTACCTTAAGCCGCCTTTGTAAAACCGGTCTTAAGAAAACTTGCTAAGATAAAAATACGCTTACTCAAGTCGCAGAGCTTCAGCTGGCGACTAGAGACTACATATAATAGATTCGACATTCGTCGCGTTAGTTAGAACTGTATTGAATAGAAAATAAAGTGTTTCTTCACAACAAAAAAAAACAATTGTTGTTGCGCTCCCGAACGAACCAATAACTGACGCAGCCAACGGAGGATTTTGTGAAAAGTTATTCTAGTTAAAGAACTAAGTGAAAACCTGTGCGGTACCTTCATAGTTCCTAGAACTCCAGTTTCCGAACTGTACGAGAGAAGAAGTTATTCTAGTGAAAGGATCAAGAGAGAACCTGTCTAAAAACTGCTGCATTCTTCACGATCCCTAAAGCTGATTATTCACGAAGAAGCACTTTCCAGACTGACGAAAACCTGTTATCTACAACCAGGCTCTGCTATATTTTCGAAGTAAGTCCTTTCCTCAAACCCTACAAAACGTGTCTGCTAACAAAAGTGAATCTATTTTCCTCATTAATTTTAATCAACACACTAGTAACAAACTTCACATTATTCAATTAGGAGTAGGCAAATTGACGCCTGACAGAGATAAGTGAGCCAACGTTAAGACTACTTATTCCAGATTTAAAATTCACCACCGTAATCAACATACTAGCAGCAAACTTGACATTATTCTGTAGTAGACAGATTGAGGCCTGACAGAGTTAAGTGAGTCAACGTTGAGATTACGTAATCCAAATTAAAAAAAAAATGTTGAAACTTATTTCTTGAATCAAACCATCAAATGTTCAAGTCAAATTTTTACTAGATGTCAAATATTTCATTAATTCCCCGAGTCGTTTTAGTCAAGAAGACGAGCCGATCAGTACCCCTAGCAACTCTCAAAGAGAAAACATAGATATCAAGCCTACTTTAATTAATACTCCTACTGAAAAAACTTTACCTGAAAACAACTTAAACACCACTATGAGTCGCCCAATGCCTATAGATTATACTCTTGTGCGCATGTATGCAGGGTGTCCCGAAAGTAAACCACTATACGTTAACCATAAATTCTACATCGAAAAATAATACTAGTTTTCTATATTAACTATAGCCCAAAAAGGCTTCATTACGGTTATACAGTGTGTTAAAATTAATGGAAAAAAGACAAACTTAAATTTCTTCAAAACCGTTGTAGATATTATAATGAAATTTTATTGATGTCGATAGCTACGGAAGGTGCATACTTTGTAATGCAAAGTGAGTTTTTAGTCTTACCAGTGGCGCGTCTAGGGGAATGCCATTGAAGTTTTTAGAAGAATAAAATGGTACGCCACTGATTTTTCTTAAAATATTCTTTTTTTAATTCTCTGTTCAATTCTGAAGTAAATAGTTCCCTCAAACTTTTATTGTACAACGCACCGTATTCTAATAAAATAATAAAAACTGCCGTGATAAAACAAAAAAGATGCGTCGCTTAGTTGCAAGTATAAACTATTTGTGAAGCGGGTCACAGACGAACGTATATGTATGCAAAATCAACGCGCATTCATCTACGCGCAAGTAACAACGTCTGTCTATGGACATGGCTGAAGAAGTGCGTCGTACTTATCAACCTGGTTTTCCAGAAAACATGTCCGTGCGCTATTGAATGTACGTTGATGCTCGACTGTGTGTGTCAAGTAACAACGTTATTGTCACGTTGTCACTGAAGAAGTGACGTAGAAGGTAGTTATAATTATTTAAATTAATAATTATTATTTAATTAGTTAAATTAGTATATATTTAAATTAATAATTATTATTATTATTTGATTAGTAAAATTTATAAATTATAGTTTTATTTACAGATTGAAAATGTCGGATTTTTTAAGACATTTCATTGACTTATATCGGACCCATCCTTGTTTATGGGAAACTAAGTCAAAGGACTACCTCGACAAAAATAAGAAAAATACAATTTATCAGATTTTACTTGAAAAGTTAAAACTTGTACCACCTGAAGCGACCAAAAATACAGTCAAACAAAAAATTAACAGTTTGCGTGGTGGATTCAGAAGAAATTTAAAAAAAGTTAAAGACTCGAAAAGATATGGTGCTGGAGCAGACGAGATATATGTACCGACATTATGGTACTATCCTTTAATGCTATTTGTTGCAGACCATTTACTAGGACTTTTTTGTTTTTTTTTTGTCTTTTTGCGCACGCCACTGCAATCAAATGCAATTTTTCCGCCATTGTTTTACGAAGTTTGTGCGACCGTGTATGTTGTTTACTGCGAACTGATGTGTTAAAACATGAATCAACGTTTGTGACCAATAGACTGTCATGCTGATGTGCGAGATAGATGAACGCATGTTGATGTTTTAATTCATATACGTTCGTCTGTGCCCAGCCCTACTGTCAACGCGATACAAAACATTTATACCGCTTCAAAAATGCCAAGATATACGGTTGAAAGCAACGAATACGTTGACATGCATTTTATTTACGGGTTTTGCAATGGGAATTCAAGATGAGCTGTAGCAGAATATCGACGCCGCTACCCAAATATACGAATTCCAGATCGCTCTGTTTTTACTATAATTCACCAATATTTACGAGAAAATGTAGACTTTAACAACATACCAGCGATTGTAAGACCTCGAGCAAAGGTGAACGATGAAGAAATAGTCCTTGCTCAAATTGAAAATAATCCCAATGTGAGTATTTGAGAAACTGCAAGAAATTCGGCGATTCCTAAAACTCGAGTCGGGCGCATTTTAAGAGAACAAGGACTTCATCCTTTTCACTATCAAAAAGTTCACGCTTTACAAGAAAGAGATTTTGCTCCTCGTGTTGCTTTTTGTTAAGATAATCAGGCTATATTAAATAACATTCTATGGACTGATGAATGTCAATTTACAACAATTGGAATTTTCAATTTTCGTAACTGGCATTATTGGATTATTCATTACATTGCAGCTGCTCACTGCATTCCGGACGTCAATTTACGACAGCTGACAGCTTCTTCAAAGAATCCATCAAGATCTTTGGAGTCGCTGGCAGAAGGAATATTTGCAACAGAGAAGTAAATGGTTTTAATTGTACAAATTTCCCCTAAATTGGGTCGCTATTTCTTATAAAAGATTCTCCTTTGCAATGGTGTCTTGGTCGTATTTGTCATTTATACAGGAACTGATGGAGTCGCAAGAGTGGCTGACATACGCACCCGTAATGGTCCTATAAAAAGACTGCTTGCTAAATTGACTCCTTTACCAACTTTCCCTCACGAAAATGTATAAGCATTTTGGTGGTACAAAATGTTCCGTTCTTATTAGATTTAGTTTATTATTAATTATTATACTAGGTTAATTGTTAGCTTAAACTTTAATTTAATACTATTTTTCAATTGCTATTTTTCCTGTTGCATATAAAACTTTGTAGATCTAAAATCTGTATTAATATTGCAAATCGTTGATTTTTTTGTAATATAACCGCTGCAGTGTGTATGTTTGTGGTATACTGATAACGAGTTGAGCATTTAGAGTCGTCTACATTAAAAGCAAGAAGAGATACGCCTCTACCGAAGAACAAAAAACCAACGTAGGGTAAGTCTCCAGCCGACTATGTCATTGTTATATATTGATTTTTTCGCTTGAGGTATTTTTTAACTGCAATGATACGTCACCGGAATATCATGCAATAGCAGTCCATTTTTCTCTCTAATAACGAGCGCTACGCTCTCCGAGAGTTTGAATAATAATGACTTTATGAATCATTATTTCTATTTCACTAAATGTTATAATGTCTTACAGAAATATAAAAATGAGTACGTACAAACGTAAAACCGAACCGGGAAAGACACCCATAGAAGTTTTTGAGCGGGCATCTGTTGAGGTGTTAATTAATGATAGATCTCCTCGTTCAGTGGCTGCCGAGTTTGACATAAACCGGATGACTCTTTAAAGATTCTGCAAACGAAAGAGAAACCTTCAAGGTAAGCTTTACTTGTCTAATAACCTGTTTTTCTTTTTCAGGTAATCATCAAGCACCTATACAGGTAAGATACAAACGAAATCAGCAGGTTCTGTCAAATGACATGGAAAACGATTTAGCTCAGTACCTTATCCAACAATCCAAGTTATATTTTGGGCTATCGACGAGAGAAGTACGGCGATTAGCATATGAGTCCTCAGTTAAAAACAATATAGAGGTTCGTGAAAATTGGATTCAAAGCCAAATGGCTTCTTCCGATTCGATTACTGCCTTTTTAAAACGTCATGCGGCTTTGTCTCTGCAACAAGTCTCAGTAGAGCAACAAGTTTTAACAAAAACAATGTTCATGTTTTTCTCGCTTCTTGAAGAAGTTTTAGGCCATTATAAATTTAAAGCCCAAGATATGTATATTGTTGATGAGATGGGCATAACTACCGTTCAGAAACCTGATCGAATAATAGCTACAAAGGGCGTGAAATAGGTTGGTTACATCACATCTGCGGAGAGAGGTACCTTGGTGACATTTTGTTTTGTAATCAGCGCCAGCGGAAATTCAGTTCCCTCCATGTTCATTTTCCCTCCATGTTCATTTTCCCTTCATGTTCATTTTCCCTCGCAAGAATTTCAGAGACCATTTTGTGAACAATGGCTCACGTGGTTGTATCGGGGCTGCAAATCCATCGGAGTGAATGTCCCAAAAAAAGAGAAACCAGTCTTGGGGCTGGTACTTTCAGTCTCATTTAACCATGATTAACGTACTTTAACAGTTGATCAAATTTAACAGAGATCTTTTGAGGACTTTCGGCATTAATTATGATTAATCATGATTAAAATGTGGACGTGGTGCTGTTAGAGTTACGGACCTATAGACCCCCGATTAACGCACAAATCAAGGTTCGTAACCTCACATTTTGGTTTCTCTGTCATTCTACTTTTATTTTTAATTGAAATTGTCAAATGGATCTCGAAGAGTTAAATTAAATTTTCAATGATAATGATGAAGATATCATAGATTTTATAATGAATATGAGGACTATACAGTTCAAGAAAGAAAAGATTATTTTGTTGATTTGGATGGAGTTTTTCCGTAGGTTTAGTTTTAAAAAAAGACTGTGAATAACTTGTTACGTGAATTAGAACTACATTTACATAATGATAATACACAGTAAGTTTTTCAAACTCGCTCATAAATAGTAGAGCCTGAAGCATATCATATTTATTGTAGACATCATCTCCATTAGAAGTCAACTTTTATTGACGTTGAGATTTTACACTTCAGATAATGCAGAAAAGCTCGTCCTGTACCCTGTCATCACAACTATTGCACATACAACATCTAACAAATTATACTTTTTCAAAAAACTCTGGTTTATTTTGCGTTTGAACACCGAACCCGTATAAACTAAAAAGAAAACAAGGTTACATAACCTCAAATCAACAATCCAGAGAACTATTTCTCTCTTATTTCTGTGGTACATGGTACAATAGAACTATTTTTTAAATATTCATTGCTGCCAACAAAGGTTAACCAACCATTTACAAACAAATTGTTAAAATAGGAATAAAGTACAAAACAATTATTAATCATGATTAAATTACTTGATTAGTTTAACAACGCTGTTAATGAATCGTCTGATTAATTTCTGAATGACCAGCCCTTACTCGTCCTGGATAATCACGAGTCTCATCTGTCCCGTAAATGAAACAGGAAATGAACTCAATCACGATGGAACTCCTAAAACTAAAAAAATATTAAATTCTTATGATACACATAAGCAATCTACTAAAAAAGCAACCATAATTATGAATTCAGATCAGACTGCCAGATAAAACGAGTTTACCTGGACTATCAAGTGTTAGTTACACATATTTTTTACCAAAAGATTTACATGACAAAAGAATCACCATACAAGAAAGGTTGCTTTAAAATTTGAAGCTTCTGTAAATGTTGATGCTTGCAAAGTAGAATGAAGATACCTTCTTGGCTTAGATAAGAATTTACTCACTAAATTGCAAGATATGTCGATCAAAGAACGATGGCATGAAATATCGCTCCTCCAAACATTAAGGGTCGGTTGTATAAAGATTTTGAACCCAAGTTTAATGTTAAACTGTAAATTAAAGGCAAAATCAGGTTGTATAAACGTTAAACGTCGATCAAATTGTAGTTTAAACTGACTGACCGATTTCGGCTGTTTAACCAAGTGAACTGCAGTTCAACGGTTTGACACCTGACAAGTGATTATAAACTCGAATGTTGAATTATACATTTTTGAGTATTTTTCTGCGTTTTGTTACGATGGACTAGACTAACCCATAACAGATGATGAAGGGTTTTAGTAAATGCTGTCTTACATCCTAAAAGTGTCAATTTAGAGAACAATAATCAAATCATTTTGTAAAGTGAACGGAAATTGATTTTTTGCAGCGATTGCGTTTATTATAAAAAGTTATTACGTATATCTGTAGTTTATTTATGGAAGCATCCTAAAAAATCCAAGAATTTTTAGTTGACTCCACGTGAAGCAGAAACTGAAAATGTAAACCATTTTGAATTTAATTATTTATTATAACAGTTAATTATAAGATATTAAAGAAAAATATTATTAAAAAACTCCACACGAATCATTGCTTTGTCTTTATTTGTTCTGCAATAGCAATGCATTAAAATAGATGGGAGAGAAATACCCACTACTACTATCACTGTAAGTAAGTTAAATGAAACATGGATAAAACACTATATAATTTATTATTTAAGTAACATATATCCTAAAGAAAATGTTAAAGATATCTACAGTAAAACAAAACTCAAAAGGTAAAATATAACCTTACAAAATTGAACAAATTTCGCGCCAACTTAGGTTAAATTGTCAAATGTCATAGTTAAAAATCAAAATTCAGCAAGCCCCACTTCTACCAACCTCGGTAATGTATAGTTCAGCTGAACTACACATTAGTTTCGTTTATACAACACACATGTAAATAAACCAGGTTCAAAATTTGAACTAAGTTCTATTGAACGGCAGTTCAGGTACTTTTTATACAACCGGCCCTTAATGGTTTAAATCAATTTAGTCCAATTGCTGCTTTAGCCAAACTTGTTTTACCTCTGCGACATTCAAACGCCGGATCTGAAGGAATATTTTCCATTGTCACAGATGTGTGTGTTTAACAGTTTATTTGTTTGATTTTTTTATTGTAATAAATTATTTATTATTGATCTTTTTTTATTCTTCAAAACATTTTTAATTATAACTCGTGGAAAATTCATAGGAAATTTTTAAAAAATTGTGGGTAATTAGAGAATTTTTGAATTGCTTAATGAGAAGGGTATGTAGCAAGCACTTTGAGGATTGTATGTTTTCCAGCTTACAGAAAAATAGATTAAAGAGGGATGCAGTGCCCAAGTTATTTTTACGGAGTGAATCAACAATAATTGAAGGAATTGGTAATATTTTTTTTATATATTTTAAGTGTTAATTGATAGCGTTTTTATACGTACCATTTTTTTATTATTAGATTAGATTTCATTTATTATGGCTGATTGCATGGTACAAAAGTGAATTTGAATTATGAAAATTATTTAATTTCATTATGACATATACAGGGTGTTCTTGGATTGGTAGGAAACAACTCTTGTAAGAGGTTATTTTTGAACAGCAAAATTTTTTGTCTCCTGCAAGAGTCGATTTTTGTTTTCAAATGGTTAATAAACGTTATTCTGAATATACTTTATGCCCTATTCCTATATACTTATTTACAGACCAGAATTAATTAAATTAGCAAGAAATAAATCATTCACTGATGTTTTAATTATATCATATATATCCTAAATTTTATTACTGTGCAAATGGCCTTGTTGCTATATGAATATCATATATTTTATTATATATATATTTTTTTAAGATGAACCACACCCAGGTACCTTAAATGACAATATGTTGAATTCTACATCAGTGGTAACTTCAAAATCAATATTAGAAAACAGTAATTATTGTAAGTATATAGCTTAGTTCATGCAACGACAGTAAATTTAATACATTTCGTCATTTGTTATATGAATATCATACATATATTTTATTATATTTTGCTTTTTTTAAGATGAACCACACCCAGGTACCTCAAATGACAATATGTTGAATTCTGCATCAGTGGTAACTTCAAAATCAACACTAGAAGACAGTAATTATTGTAAGTATATAGTTTAGTTCATACGACAGTAAATTTAATACATTTCGTCATTTGTTATATGAATATCATACATATATTTTATTATATTTTGCATTTTTTAAGATGAACCACGCCCAGGTACCTCAATGGACAATATGATGAATTCTACAGTGGCATCATCAACAGAAGAAGAAGACAGTGATTGTTATTCTAACAGTAAGTATAATTTTAGTATAAACTTTAGTTTATGTAATGTAAGTGAAAACTTGTATTATTATGAAGATAATTTGAAATACTATTTTATAGATGTTCAAACTCAAACATCAGCATCACTTGGATTCAATTCACCCAGGAAGCAAAAACTAAGATCTAAAATCAAGTTATTACAAAGAAAAATTAGAACACAAGCGCCGTCAAGGGAAACACTGGCATTTGAGGATGTATCTACCATTGTGAATTTTATAGAAACACAACTTCATTTGTTGAAGAGAACCCCAAAAGGATCAAGGTATTCTTATAAATATAAACAATTTGCCCTTACAATTTATTTCTTGGGGCCACAAGTTTATAAATATTTAAGAGGAATATTTCGCTTACCCGCCAGAAGTACTTTGAGAAAAATCACACATCACTGGGATATAAAATCTGGGTTCAGCGATTTTCTATTTTCAGCCCTCAAACTGAAAGTGAATTTACTGAATCAAAATGATAGACATTGTGTCCTATGTCTAGACGAAATGTCTTTAAAAACCAATCTATTTTATAATATAACGTAACGAAATTATTGGGTTTCACGATGCAGGAGGAAAGACATATATGCCTGCAAATAATGTACTAGTTCTTATGGCTAGGGGTCTGTGTTCAAAATGGAAACAGCAGCCACTAGCCTATTTTTTTGTTAATTCATCTTGTCCCGCAGAAACTTTGAAAGATATACTTTTTCAGGCAATTAGAAATTTACATAGTATTGGATTAAATGTTGTTTCAGTAACATCTGACCATGGAAGTAATTTTTATCGGCTCATTAATATTTTAAATATAACAGTTAAACAATCATATTTTCTTGTCGATGGTAAAAAAATTTTTTATATAATAGATGTGCCGCACTTATTAAAATCAACACGAAATAATTTTTTTAAACATACTCTGCAAGTTGATGACCTGCAAATAAATAAAAAATATTTGGATGCATTTTATCTCAAAAATTTCGTTTAGCTCCAAAGATTACGGATGCTCATATTTTTCCTTCTAGCTTTCAGAAGATGAAAGTAAAACTAGCAGCCCAAGTATTTAGTTCTACTGTAACAGCTGCAATGAATGCTTATGTTTCATTTGGCAAGTTAGGCTTAGAAGCTGTTCCAACTGTTAGCTTTTTAGATAAAATGGATCAGCTATTTGATATTCTGAATTCATCAACAAATTTTGGAGCGAAACCATTTAATAAAGCCTTCACAGGAACACAAACTGAAATAATTTTTTTACAGGAAATGTCAACATTATTTAAAAATATGGTTATTAAAACAGATAGTAATCAAGATATTACTAAAAGAATAAAATTTACAGTTGGATGGCAAATCACCATTTCATCATGTTTAGGTTTATGGGAAGAATTAAAAAATCAAAAAATAGAACAAATGTATACTAGACGGTTAAATCAGGACCCATTAGAAAATTTCTTTGGGAAAATTCGTCAACAAAATGGAAATTGTCGAAATCCTACACCTATACAATTCCAAAGAAGCTTTAAGAAATTGTTTTGTTTAGGATATTTCCAGCAGTCTAAAGGGGCTAATTGTTTAGAAGAATTCGACAATATTCTTCTAGAAATTACTCCTGAAGTGTCAAAACAGTACAGGGTATTAACACCTGACCCAAAATTTTATAATAATTTAAAAATTAATACTAATGATTATACAAAATTAGAGCTACCAGAAAAAAATGCTTTCCAATACATTTCTGTTTATTTTATAAAAAAATGTTTGGAAAAACATTCCTGTGAAGTTTGCTTAGCTTATTCAAAAGACACAAAAGATTTAAATGAAAATAATATTTATACTCATTTTAGAACATTTAATACAGAAAAGAATATTTTTGGAAATTTATGCATGCCAAATCAAAACTTTTGTGAATATTTTAATCAATTAGAAAATATTTTTGTGAATATATTTCCAGATAGTGCAATACAAAATGTTGGGTTGAAAATAAAAGAACGCTGTCTTAATATTCCGTTTTACCATCCTTGTAAAGATTTCCCTTCAGAGTATTTTATTTCACTATTTGTTAGAGTTCGAATATATTACTCAATTAAATTTATTAACAGAGATTTTAAAATTCAAAAGCAAAATAAAGAAAATTATAAACTGAAAAATTTAAAACATTTGTAACAATATTTTATTTGCAGCCTAGTTCACAACTTATTTTTCCGAAGAAGAGAGTTATATATGTCCCAAAACATCACGAAGACTAAATTGATGACGGAGCAACCAGCTCAGATATTGTGCATATAACTCATCTTTAAAAATACTTAACAAGACAGCAGTCCACCTTGTTCGACATTAAATAGAAATGAATTGAATATTACTTCCACAAGAGGTTAGTTGTCCTTATTTACTTATTTAATGTGAAAGAGTAATAGATCTATCATTCTCCTAATTAATATTGTTTTTACAAGTTGTTCTGGTGACTATGAACTGTTCTCGTACTGAAAAATCATATGGGTTTAATATCATCCGCGAAGCTGCTGCATCTTTAGGAATGTGTCTCTTAAGGTCCCCACATCTTTTTTAAGCAGGTTTACCGTGAATTTCGTAATTTTACAACTGCTGCTTGCCACGATAACGTAATGATGAATTCCATGATCAAAACTCGCCGTAAACTGGACACATAGAATGAAAATCATGTGGATAAAGATGTTGTTCGTTCTTACCCATGACAGATTTACCTGTGCGGGGAAAACAGTTGAAAAAGAATTATGTTTATGGCGCTCTTTATAAAATTCAGTACTCGTGACAATAATTCAGACGACTTACAACAAATGTGTAACGTCTGAATTCTTGACACGAGTATATGCTAGACTTTGTATTTCATTATTTTTATATTGAGCATGCATACAAAATTTTGATAATATGTACTTACGTAAATATGTGGAATAAAATATTGCTTATAAAACAATTTTCTTATTTCTTTTTTTTTGTACTGAAACATTGAAAAAATAAATAATTTCGGTCACACCACAATCATTATTTTGTAATAATGTTTAAATTGACAGGAATAAAGATTACATTTGTTTTAGTTTTCCCCTTAACTGGAATTCTCTGTTTATTTAAAAGATTATAATTAACTTTTAATTTTACTCCTTGAGCACTGACTTGCTATGTAAAGCATAAATTATATAAGCTTAATTACCAGACAAAGCAAAGTAATGTTTTGCCAAAGTAATTTTGGCAACACATTAAAAGCATTTATCAGTATTATGAAATATATTTTATATTGAAAATAGCAAGGTTGCAATTGATCTTCAAAAAAATATTTTAAAATTTCATGAAACTATTTGGAGCCATCATTGTTTGTTAACCACTTTAAATAATAATTGTTTAGTTGCATTAAATCATATTTTTTTCTGTTTTCATATCTAGCGAATAAGTTAATTAAACAAATAGTAAAATGCAATATAAATATTGCCAAAAGTTTTCCAATTTTTTATGTATTTTTAATGTTCTCAATATTTTTTTTAATTAAATTATTTGATAAAAGTATAGGTACCTAACCCGTTTTATATGTATTTCGTTCTAGAATATACGTCTATTAATAAAATGTTTTTCATTGTTGGTTAGTGTATTTCAAAATATATTTCATGTACAAGCAGTATATTATGTGTGAAATTTGTTTACATCAGTTACTATGGTAACTACACTGACCTTCCCTAAACAAACGCGCGGTTAAATGCGCAGTCGTCTAAAAAAAGCCTCCACATCAAAGGAGCCGACGTTAAGACGCCGGACTGTATATAGACTGTGGTCCGGACATATTTGGCTTAGATTAAAAATTTTAACCATGTAGCGGCAACACTGTAGAAACTATCAAATTCGAGAATATTTGGAAACTAATAAGACAATGAAAGTTTCCATAAAATGTATCAACTGCGAGGAGGATCTCGTAAGCGATGGTGAAGAGGACATTGGCTGTGACAGTTGTGCAATGGTATTATTTAATATGAACAGAATTTGTCAGTTGCTTGTTTTGTTCTTAAAATGCACCTAGCTAATGCAAACGGTGATATATATTGACAAAAAAATGTATATTTACATACTACCTACTTTGTTTTGTACTACGTATGAAGCAGTTAATGATGGTTGACTACTAGCTAAAAAAAAGGCTGACATTAGATTTTCATTTTATTTTGTTTTAGTTCATTATTTTATCAAAAATAAATATTTTGTTAAAAAAATCAATAAACAAATGGCAAAGAAATGAAATTTTGCAATTTTTATTAGAGGAATAATTATTTTATACTGAATTTTCTTATTAAATGGTATATTACATGGCCGACTACCGACATGTTTATCCTACCTATGTAAAATATGAATCAACGATAAGTCATTCGTACAATACAGGGTGTCAAAAAAAAAGTGTAAAATATTTCAGGAGGTAATAGTATGAACCAAAATAAGCAGAAAAATCTTAATAAACATGGGTCCGCAAAGTAACGGTTGCGGAGATATGGACCACTATTCGTTTTTCAAACATTTTTTTTATTAGGAATAAACCGATAAAGGAGGAAACAAAAAATAAAGTTACAGAAGATGTTCAAAGTACCCTCCGTCCATTTCCAAGCAGGCACGACATCTTCGTCTCAACGATATTCGAACTCTTTCGAAAACACCCTCCTTGGTTTGGATTTCTTGACACTTTTGATTAATCCGTAGCTGCAGCTCTTCCAGGCTATTTACAGGAGTACCATACACTAATGTCTTCAAATATCTCCAAACAAAGAAATCTATCAGGCGATCTTGGAGGCCATAAAACAGGTCCGGCCCTTCCTACTCATCTATGTGGAAAAGTTCGATGTAAATGCTCTCTAACAGATATGGAAAAGGAGCTGGAGCACCATCATGCTGGAACCACATTTGTTGCCTCTAATTCAAAGGAATGTCTGAAATCCAAACCAAGGGCGGTGTTTTCGAAAGAGTTCGAATATCGTTGAAACATTGTAACTATTGTTTCGGACAATGGCGCAAATGTAAAAAATGCAATTACTGAACACTTGCGTAAGCACCATCATCCATGTGTGGCACACACTTTAAATTTAATTATGAAAGAAGCTCTAAATGGATGCGACGAACTAAAAAATTTAATTACAAAATGTAAAACCCTAGTTGCTTATTTTAAACATAGTGGTCTCGCTACGGGAAAATTAAAGAAGTGCCAGCAAGACATGGGGTTACCATTGCTTAAAATAAAACAAGCAGTGGACACTAGATGGAACTCAATCTTATTAATGTTAGAGAGGCTTCTAGAAATAAAAAATCCTTTGTCTGTAGCTATAACTAGTTTGCCGTCAGCTCCTGATTTTATAGATGCGCTAGAATGGAATATTATATCCGACTGTGTACCCATATTAAAACCTCTAGAATTAATAACGACGGAACTTTCTGGAGAGAAATACACTACAATGGCAACAGTAATTCCATTAATTCGAGGATTACAATACAGTCTAAGAAATATGACACCAACAACTAAAATTGGCATATGGTTACAATCAAAATTAGTTGAAATAATTTCGAGGCCACTGGGTATATTAGAATTGAACAAAATAGTGGCTAAAAGTACTTTCCTTGACCCACGTTTTAAAAAAACCGCTTTTGGTATAGACGAAAATGCTAAAAGCACACAAATTTGGATAACAGATGAAATTGCACTAGTACTACTGCGGACCTACATACTCAAGAGCATGTACCATTACAAGAAAACTCAACTTCAGACAATGTGCTATGCTCACATTTTGATAAAAAATTAAAAGATGTTAATACAAACACTACACCTGCTACGACTTCTACCCTTTGCGTTCGACAGTATCTCAAACTTCCTCATTGCAACTGAAGAAGCAACCCCCTCGAGTTTTGGGAAAGGCATAAATTAATGCTTCCAGAACTATACATATTACATCAAAAATATGCTGGTGTACCTGCAACATCTGTACCAAGCGAGAGACTCTTCGAAAGCGGGGCAACTTGCAAACCTTAGAAGAAACAGAATTTCATCAAAGCATGTTGATATGATACTATTTTTAAACAAATGTTTTACAGAATAACGTAGCTTTAGGACATGATGTGTAGGTACCTCTGTTTTTAAACCAAAGAATCTTTATTTTATATTTTTCCACTTGTACTTGTGCAATACAAATTTATTTCATTTGTACCTTTTATATAAAACAAATAATACCAAAGTATTTTGTTACCAAAGAAAATAGTAATTTTAAATTTATTTGAATATTGGGGTATTTTATTTAATTTTTATTTTTTTCCTGTCTAGTGAAGCTTTTACATATCAATTAATTATCATGTAGGTAGTTCAGCAATACGACAGTTTTTATTTATTTAATCTTGATTACCAAGATTTTAATAGATACGTAATACGCATGATTGTCAGTTTTCTATTTCTATTCCGCATCTACTGAAATGCGTAACCTACTAATATTACGGATTAATACGTATTAAATTACCCTACCGACAGTGCCGACTGCGAGCGAACAAAAACGAAACCGGACGTTCGATGTGTTGGTTCAGTTCAGTAACAGTTGGTAGATTTGAGGTAGTAGGAAAATTATTCCGAATCCGTATTATGTTGCAAAAAAGATATTCGGATAAATCCGAATATCTAAATATCTAAATATTCGGATTCACCGAATATTTTAATACGGATTCTCACAACACTAGCTCTCAGTAAACAAGCGCCCATGGTAAGTGTAAGTACGTGGACGAAAGTTTACCGAGAACCATGGTTGGAGACCCCTGACCTGGAAAGGTTCAACGATCATTCGAAATAATGTTTTGAATTCTTAGAAGTGCCGTGTCAAGCTATAGGTTATTTATATTACGGATTATAATAATATATCTAATATATAAAATTCTCGTGTCACAGAGTTAGACGCCATACTCCTCGGAAACGGCTTGACCGATTTTTATGAAATTTTATATGTATATTCGGTAGGTCTGAGAATCGGTCGTAATCTATTTTTCATACCCCCCCGTAAGTGATAAGGGTGGTCCACCCCAAACAATTTTTTTTATTTTTTGGACAAAATTTTTATTTTTTTATTTTTTTATGATGTGGCATTAAAAATACATACAGCCCTTAATTTTCATCCTTCTATCACAAATCCCTATTCTTTAATAACTATTTTAGTAATTTAATCATTTTTAACCCTGGTCGATAACTGATCGATTATCGCTAGATCAGTTATCTCCGCCAGGCATCTACCGGTGTCACTTCTTACCCAGTAAACAGCACGGAGTAGGGATGAGAACGAAGCCGGTCTCCTGTCTCTCTCACACAATAAGTCTTCTCTCACTCCCTACACAGTTTTCGACCATTATTATTGTGTATAAATCGAGCGTAGTAGTGACGTTTACAATTACTATTTTACCTTCTAAGTGTAATTCTCAAGTAAATTTATTATTAATTTGCTGGGCCATAATTATTTATTTCCTATTTTATCAATAATTAATGAATAATTTTAAGTGTAGTTCTTATTATTAGTTGATTAAGTGATATACATAACCTCAAAAGTACGCAACACGTCTCACAAGCTCCCGCCAACAACGGCTATTATTTTACTATATGGCTATTTTTTTGTACAGTGAACAATGCCAACAAGACGTAAAGGGGCTAATTTGGGCCGTCAAACAAGTAAAATTGCAGGTACGCGAAATAATTCAAAAAATGAATATTTCGTGTTTTGTTATTCTTATAGGCCGTCATCATAGTGCTCCATTCCTCTTTTAGTCATATACCACATCTCCACACACTTACAATAAGTTAGTAATTTTTTATTTAACTGCCAAAATATTCACTAGAAATAATTCATATGGCAAAACAACGTTTGCCGGGTCACCTAGTAATATATACATTATAGATTTTAAGTTGTTTATGCTCTTGATCTGTTAACATATCATTATCATAAAGATTATTAATTATCAAATTAGTTTTTTGTTGCATGGTCGAAGTAGGATCTCTTTTAAGTTTTACATAATATTGTTCGTTGTTGGAAGATTTTTCAATATATTGTAGTTTCGTCATAATAACTGTAACATTTCCTTTATCAGATCTAGTAAGAATCAGTTCTGTATGTTGTTTTAAAAATTGTTAAGTTTTATAATACAAATTATTAAGAATATTACTACTATTATAGTCTGTTTGGAAATGAAAGAGAGTAATTAAACCCCGAGATAAGAACCGTCCATGGGCGTGGTAATATTTCGTTTCAGGTAATTATCGGGTAACACTAATGCTAACAGGTAATGGGTGTACATTAGTATATTTAGTTTTTTAGTATACATCATAGGGCAGGAGCCAGTGTATTGTGACAGATCAATCCAGTCTTAGAGCTGAATATACGAAGACGTGCTAGTGCAGTAGAGTACAATTCGACTTGTGTTTAGTGACTATTGTGCCAGTGGATATAATATTGTTTGGGTAAAATGTCGAGCTTATCAGAATACGTACCTGCTAAACGCGTGAAAAGATGTGCGCTGTCTCAGAATGAGAAGATTATTATATTAAATGTATTTGCATTGAAACACCAAAATCCTACCAACAGTGTTGACGACATCGTGTAAAAGTGTTCCAAAATGACAGGGACTGGAAAATCGACTATCTACAGACTTTTAAAGGAAACAAAAAATGAACAAGATACTGTAAATCCCCCAAAATCATCTACAGGGAGGTCAAAAGTCGTTATAGATGATTTCTTCAAAAATGTTATTCGCAGAAAAGTACACTCATTTTATTTTAAAAAAGAAATACCAACGCTAAACAAAATTTTAAGTGAACTTTCAGAGGACAACGATTTGCCAAAAATCAGTAGAAGCAAATTATGGGCCGTCTTACGACAGTTGAATTTTTGCTGGGAAAAGCAGAACAGGAAGTCAGTTCTTATCGATAAAGATGAAATTATTTGTTGGCGAAGATCCTACTTAAGATCAATTAGAAAATTCCGTGACGAAGGGAGGCATATATATTATCTAGACGAAACTTGGGTCAACGAGGAATATACTGTAACAAAAGTATGGCAAGATAAAATGTAAAAAGTTTTCGACAAGCATTTTCGGATAGACTTTCAACAGGGTTCAAGGCACCTTCAGGTAAAGGGCGAATATTAATAGCGACACATATAGGTAATGTCAGTGGTTTTGTAGATGGCGCTTTACTTTTATTTGAATCTAAAAATACAGGTGATTATCACGAAGACATGAACGCAGATGTTTTCGAAGAGCATTTTACACAGATGTTGGATCTTATTCCTCCGAGGTCTGTAATTGTCATGGATAATGCCAGTTACCATTCACTGCAGACCGAGCGGAAGCCTACGACTGCTTGGAGGAAAGCCGATATAATTCAATGGTTATCTGGAAAAAAAACATTTCTTTTGAAACAAATATGGTGAAAAAGGAACTTGATAATTTAATTGACGTTACTGTGGAACCTATCGTTATCAATCTAGGAGACGAAGATAATTCATCAGAATATTCAGAGGATGAATTTTAATATACCTACTTTTTTATTTTCTTTATTGTACATTTATACAACACTACATTTACTCACCATAATTTAAATTTTCAAAATACATATATTTTTGTGTAGAATAAAAGTCTATTCATTAAATTTAAATCAATATTTTGATAATAATATTGAACAATTTTATTTGAATTACTAAAAACCCTCTTAACCCGGTTATGATACTTAAAGTAGCCTCATGTTTTGAAATGCTGTTTTTATATTGTTTACTTATAAGAGAAATGGACCGAGAAATTGAAGCGGCATAGACAAAGACCGATTGTCGGGGATTAAATTTTAGCTATCTGCTACAATTTAGTACAACCCGGTCATACTAAGTTTTTTTAAAAGTGCACCTCATCTATACTGATAATACATAATATAAAAATATTTAATATAAGCACCAATAATACACATATTTATGATTTGCATACATAATAAGCTTTTATTACTCTCTTTCATTTCTAAACAGACTATAAATGGTTTATGTAAAAAATTAGACAATATATTTGTATCACATAAAAGTGATTGCAGAACGGAAAAAAGATCTTGTGCTTTAGCTGAACATGTATTAGATTCAGGACATCATATTAATTACAATAATTCTAAAATTTTACACATTGAAAAAAATTTAACTAAGAGGGTTTTTCTTGAGATAGTGGAATTTATTAAGGAACAGTTTTGTATCAATAAAAAACAAGATATTCGTGGTATACTCGCGTCAAGAATTCATACGTCTTACGTCACGGCTGACGTTACACATTTATTTTTATTGTCAACGTAATTTTCGATATTTCGTCGCGTTAAAAGCAATCATTTTTTGCAATTTAGTGCAAAATATAATGCAAATTGTTAGTGTAGCATATAATTTTATTACTATCAGTTGCAGTTTCTTAAATATTTTAATGAAAGTATAATGAATTATTCATTTGTTCGTATCACGTAAGTCGTCTGAATTCTTGTCGCGGGCATTTAACTCTATATACACTTATGTATTAAATCGGAAAATGGAAAATAATATTATTGTAGATGATTCCCAGAGTGATGAATAATATAGTTATCAAAATGAATTTAGTTTTTTGCCGTTAAGAACAAAAATGTTTTTCACTTTGATGATTCTTTCTCTGCTTGATATTTCGAATAGTGTAGTATAATTATTGTTGAATATTTTTAATTATAAGAAAAATTTATTATTAATAATTGCTATTAATACAAAGGAATATACCTCTGCTGTTGTTTTTAATATATTAAAGTTTATTGATTAGTGGAAAAAAAGTTGAAAAAATGCTGTGGCAGATAACTTCCGTATATAAAGCGTAGTTCTTTCATGTCATAGTTTTAATAAATAATAAACACCATGTGAGTTCTAATTAGTACAATACCTACAATATATTGATATAATGTTTTTTTTCGCAAAGCCAGTTTATGAATTAACCCCAACTTACTTGTAAGACTTATTGATTTTTTAAATTTTAATTATTGTAATATGTAGTTGATTGTAATTGTTTTTGAAATTAATTAGAGTTTAATCTTGAAATGATATAAAACTAATTACATTGTATTTTATTGTAGCCCTGATGATGACAATAAACATTGTCGAAAGCTCGGCAGAGTAAATTAGAGTTTACATAATTTAGCCTTCCTTGACCGTAGCCCTATTAATTTAAGGGCGCCATATTCTTGAAATAGTGTTTTCTACAAATACAAGTAATTTTAGACATTTAAGAACTGAATAATACAGAGGTTAGCAAATAACAACAATGTTATCTCATGCCACTGGCAAATATTTAAAAGTACCGAAGTAAAATCAATATATAACGTCAAAAAGCGATCTATCCAACAAATTTTTAGGTACTGGAATCTTTCAAAATACGTATTTTTTTAAATTCAACTATAGATGTAAACATTGTTATAACATAAACTTACATAGTTCTGCATATAAGATTGCTCACTTTTGTTTATAAGTATGTGAAAATAATTGTTAAAATGTGGGGTTAGAATAATGTGTGTCATACAAATGCATTTTTAAAGTTATTATATTATTTGAAGAGAGTTTAAATAGTAAAAGTGGATAAACAAAACATCAGTACCTAATTTCATTTTTGATATTAATTTTGTCCTACGTGTTTTATTTGGAATGGTTTTATATTATTATCTGGTGAATAGCTATCCTGTCCGTTTTAAGTAGGTATTTACACTTTTTTATATTTGTAATTCCTTTTAGCATTTCAGGAACTGTGTTATAGATTTTTGGAGCCAGGTATTGATAACTGTGTTGTCCTTTTGCGGTATACATCAATGGAACTGCTACATACCTATTTTTAGATCTAGTGTCGTAGCAGTGTTCAATATTATGTTAAGTTATTTTTCTCAGTATGAGTTTTTATTGCAACTTTAAAATAATATAATTGTCTAATATCAAAAATGTGCATTTCCTTATACAACATTTCAGATAGGTATATACTATTTTTATTTAGCATAGACTTCATAATTCTCCATTGCAAAACATTTATATCTTTAATATATACATTATCAGCTGCCCCCCAGTCAATTATTCCATAACTAAGATGACTTTCTACTAACGCATAATATATTATTTTTAATTGTTTCATAGTTAAGAAATCATTTATCTGCTTTATCTGACATAATATCACGGAAAAAAGAGAATTACTGAATCAAGCAAATATATTTGGTCAACATAATATATTCCATTTGAGTATTAGTTTAATCTACTTAACATAAATCTTTTTAAATTGCCAAATCATTTTTCTTGCATTAAGAGGAGATTTATCTTGTTTATGAAATAAAAATTTATTTCAACTGAAACACAAATTTGCGGCAACCTACATTTTCTATTATACCAAGTAAAGCACCATTATTTAACTTGACGAATATAAAATGGTGTTGTGACCAAAAATTTAATCAAAATGATAACATTTTAAATGAAGTAATATTTGGAGTTGCTACAAGCAAATAATTATATCTAATTGATTGTAGTATATCTCTAATCAATATTTCAGGTTATTAAATCAAAAGAATATCTTGTTAACTGAACTGATGTCATGATCGTTTAATTCTGTTCCGCCATTTTGAAATCGTATTGATAGCGTCTAACATGCAGAGAGCACATTGCGTCTAATAATGGAGTCGTTGGAAGCTTTCTTAACTAAGATAGGATCCAGGTGTTCACAGGTATTTATATTTTATGAAGTTATAGTACTTACATATATTAGAAAAAAGAGGTCTTGAAAATATATACAGAAGTAGAGAAGCACGAGAGTTTCAATAAAAATTACGTACATTCTGATATTCAGGATTATTATCATTTGAGGGAAATTAAGATTTTTCCATAGTGCAACGACTTAAAACATCATAAAAACATGTCGCAGATGATATATGGATGGATTCACATTTTGTATACTTTCCCCCCCAAATTCTTTTAGTAGGTATAGTGTGGGGTATTAGATATACCTACTTATTCAAATAATTTTTGTTTTTTTTTTTTGGAAGTTTGTATGTAACTTATTCTCCATAATTTACATTTATTTTTTTGTATTGTAGATAATGACATAAATATGGAAAATATTTTCAAATTAGATGGAGAAATGTTAAAAGAATTAATTCCATCTATAGGTCAAAGAATCCAATTTGTAACTGAATTACGGAATATTCACGATCAGGGGGTATAATAAATCACTTTTCACAAATTGGGTGACATACTCAAATATAGTTTTTCTTTTATAGAAATATGAGAATATTATAGAGATAATCAATACTGATGGTGATACCGAAAGCGGTAGTAGTGAATTCGATGGTCATTTGATAGCATCATGTTCGACAAATGCAATAGAGTCAACAGTAGTGAACCGTGATTGTACCTAGTGAACCAAGAGAAATCTCATTAATAGGAACAGAAAATTTGTACAAAGAGATCGTGTTTCCCGATTTTGATTTAAAAACTCTTTTAGAAGTGACACCTTTAGGAAATACAGTACTAAATTATTACAAGAAGAAAAACTATTTGGACAATTCTCGGCGCACGATATTAGTGGATATTATTATGAAAAAGTTTTTATGAAGAATTTTTATGTAACACACATATGAACATTACAACATTATAATATCAAAAATACTAACAGTATTTCCTAATGAATGTGCAGCAACCTATTATGTACCAGCGATTCCCAAAAGGAACTCTCTTACTAATAAGCCTATTGTAGCTAAAGGCAGAAGTGTAGAAATATCTTAAAAATGACAAAGGCTTTTAATTCTGATGAACTAAAAGCCTCTGATACAGAATATTCCTCAGAAAACAGTGAAGTAGATGTTAATAGTGAAATTTTTAATGATAAATTGTGGTTACAGAATCGTAGTACTCCATGGGAAGAGGTAATCGAGACATGGAAACGTACTTTTAAACTGCGCCGAGTACCTAAGCATGTTACTGTTGTGGCATTTATTAAAGAATGGCCCATATTAAACCAAATCAATTCTACAAGCTTGGTAAGTAATTCCAATTTTTGTAAGGAATAGTCATTAATATTTCAAGTCAGTTAGCAGTGACATGGGCATTACAACATTTTAATTGTAATGTTGGACATAAGCAATGTATTAATATACAATTTTATCATTTGAGCAAAAATTTAATATTATTGTTATTATTCCTATTTTATTTTAGATTGAAATTGACTTTGATAGACTGTATCCAAACTCTTCATTAAATATTCACTTAAATTGAAAAAAAAATATAACTCGTGTTAGAAATTAAGCAAGACCAGATAAAGGAGAAGTATGCTAAGGACTTACTAGAAATCATTCAAAACGAGGATGCTGAAGAATGTAAAATGTGTTTTAACTTTTTTTAATTCTTAATTACATAGTTAAATCATCATCTTTGCATTTTAATAAGTATTGCAGCTTGTATGTTATTTCTACATAAATATGAATATTTTTTAGATACACAAGTAGCAACGGAGGTTATGATTTTATCATATTTAATACCACCCAAAGGGCGAACGAAAATTAAAGGAGGTAAACATTGGAAATTTTCCACAATCGAATCCAGTGAGAGCATGATATTACATTGTAAGGTAATTCATCTATTACTGCATATTATTATGTATATTATTTTATACTAAAAACTAATCAGTTAAAACTATTTCATACTTCGTAAGTATGGGCTGTATGTTCTGGGAGAATCTAACAATCTGGTTATTTTTACGTTTCTGAGTTTATCCAAATTTGTGTTAACTCTTTATATACCTTGCCTATAATATAATAGGTAACGATTTTTATGCCTTTATATTTATTTACAATATGTTTATTTCTATAATGTCTGGTTAGTACATTTTTATATTTAGGATTTTTTGTTTTATAATATACTCGAGCCTTCTCTGACAGTCTCTATAAGTTATAGTTATACATATTATGTTTCCAAGTTTTAAAGAACAATTTTGTGTTTATATAGATCCCAGGAGATATAGATAACAGTATACAAAAATACAAGAAAAAGTTAGCAGACTTAAAACAACCAATACAGTAATTTATTGTTATAGAAGGTCCAGGTTTATTCGATATACATACATCGTACGTTGTTCTAGATGAAATAAAATGCAAGACTGAGACTGTCCTAAAGAGCATTGATATATGTTTCAAAATATTTCATGTGCTGAATGTGAGTTATCCACTTGCATCAGAACACATTTGGTATTTAATTCAGAAATCGGTTTATGAAATTTCAACAGAAAAAGATAAAGTAATCCCTTATATTATGCATTTAGCAGAATATATAAAAAGTTCCTGCTGAATTATATATACTTTTTGTTTAAGATTAACAATAGAAACAAATTACTGACCAGTCAATCATTGACAGATATATCTCATCAAATTACTGACCAAATTTTATAATGCAACATGAAATGTCAACAGTTAGTTCCAGAACGTTTCCATCAAGTCGTGCATTTAAAAGACATGTTGATATAACTCATGAAATCATAGAAAATAAAGAATATCAATCGACTTCTTTTACTACCAATTCATCCTCATCTTCTGTTTTTGAAGCTAATAAAGCGAGTAAAGAAAAATAAATTTTTGATAATGGCAGTGAAATTTTAAAGGTAGATACCAATACTGAAGAACAATTAGATTATTTTTATAAACAGTTACATCAAAACATAGAGAGATTTATATCAAAATTATACTCATATTTATCTTTAAATCGTTCTTTGATAGATAAAATTGTAATGCTTGTATCAGATCTTTTTTCTTCGGAAGTATTTGAATTATTAGAAAACAGTTTAAATTACTCTTAGACATAGATTTTACTAAAACAATGATAAAGACTGTAAAATGCTCATTTAAAAACTGGAATACAGAATATAAACGTTTTACATATTTTAAAAATTGTTCCTATTTAATTTCTCCGATCCCATATAGTATAGGCACTGTGGCTGACGAATCAAAGAAATTGGGTAATACAATTTTGAATATTAAAAAACGATTTAGTTATTTTATACCTTTAAGAAGAATTTTAAAAACTTTTTGAAATTCCCAATGTTTACAGAGTTATTGTAAATTATACGGAAAAACTTTTAAGTCATAAAATAAAAAATGTTAATGATGAAATAGTTAATATTGTTCAAGCAGATTTATGGCAGGAATATTTAAGTTTTACCTCCCATCAGCAAAACCAGGTATTTCCTTTGATTATTTATTTCGTTGATTTTGAAACGGGCAATCCTCTGGGAAGTCATGCCACTATTTACAAACAAGGTGGTGTCTATTTCTCAGTACCATGTTATGCCACCACAGTTTGCATGCAAACTTGAGAATATATTTTTGGCATTGCTGTTTAACAGTAACGATCGAATAATTTATGGAAATCGGGCAGTTTTTAATATTCTAATACGAGATGGTATTTTTGGAAGAAGAGGGAATTGATATTACTGTAGATGGTGCCATTCATCATATTTATTTTTCGTTAATTCTTATTACTGGTGACAATTTGGGTATTCATTCTTTATTTGGGTTAACAGAAAGCTTCTCTTCAAATTACTATTGTAGATTTTGTAAAAGTTCTAAGACAGAATGTCAAAGTATGCTTAAAGAAAATGTAAATACTTTAAAGCATGAAGATGAATATGAAAATCTTGTTTTAAATCAATCTTATGGAGTAAAACAAAAATGTGTGTTTTACGATTTGAAATACTTTCATATATACAAAAAATTAACATGTGATATAATGCATGATATTAGTGAAGAAATTTATCGTTATGATATGGCAAAAATAATTTCATATTTTATCAAAGCAGAATATTTTACATTAGACCATCTCAATGCTCGAATAAAATACATCAGTTTTGCTTATTATGAAAAAATAAACCTCCGTTAATTAAACAAAACTATTTAAACAATGGCTGCATTATTTGTTCTTCCTCGGAAATGACATGTTTAGTTGAAAATTTTAATTTAATCATAGGCGATTTAATTCCTGAAAATAATAATGTTTGGCAGTTTTTTTAGTTTTATTGCAGATAACTGAAATTTTATATCAGATTTGAAGCTAAGCATAAAGAATTTAAAACAAATGCTCATGTAGTTGACAGTAGAAAAAATTTATGTGATGAAAAAAATGATGAATTTTGTCAGGTTGCACATATTGTAGATGGTGATTATATTTATTTTGTATGTCAAATCCGTCTAACAAAATATTTTGATATTCATCTAAGGTGTTACAATGTTGAGCATACATCTATCTATCGATTGATTAATTTTGATGAATTTCGACACAATCATCCTACTGTATTGCACAGATCCGGGACTGGTCAGTTATATGTTTCTATTGTTAAAGTCTGACATTTGTTTAAAGAATGTTTTTTTTTACTCTGATGCAGTTGGAAACCTTTTTGGCTACTGCTGTAATGTACAGCGTGTCCAGCGTAACGCTCTCACTCGATTTGTGGCTTTAATGTCATAGTTACAAAAAAATGTCAAATACAAAAATTGTGTAATTTTTATAGATGATTCGACGTGCCTTAGAAAAAAATAATAGAACATCGAATAAAAACAATTATTTACCGAAGTTCATTTTTTTTAAATGCATCACTATATTTTTTTAAATTCTGAAAAAGCATACAATTCTGATTACATCCATATGATATACTTATATATTTGTTCCAGTGGTTACTGAAATATAAAGGAAAATATCGAATATATCTGATATATCAATACATTTTTCTTTATATCTTAGTAACCATTGGAACAAATATATAAGTATATGATATGGATGTAATCAGAATTGTATGCTTTTTCAAAATTTAAAAAAATACATGGGGTGTTGCATTTAAAAAAAAATAAATATTTTATTTTTAATTCGATGTTCTAGTGTTTTATTTTTCTAAGGCACGTCGAATCATCTATAAAAATGACACAATTTTTGTATTTGACATTTTTTTGTAACTATGACATTAAAACCACAAATCGAGTGAGAGCGTTACGTTGGACACCCTGTACATATGAATATTTTTTGTTTATAAATTGTAAACATAATGGGAAAGTACAATTACTTTGACATAGATATAATTGAAATTTATTTTATATTATAACTATACATACATATTTTGTTTAAATAAATTTAATGATTAATCATTTATAAATACTGTTAAAAGAAGTTAGTGTTCCAAATTTTACAACTTTGAGATTAGTGAAATACAGGGGTAAATTCATTTTTCTTTTCTCTATACAGGGTGTTTCAAAACAAAGACAAAAAATTTCAGGGGATGATTCCTTGTTGAAAATAAAAGGTAGTTTGTTATATAAACGTTGGGTCACAAGTCAACCATTAGGGAGATATCGCGTTGCAAAGATGGCGGTAAAAAGAGTGTTTTTATTGTTTTTCTCGGAAACGAAAAGCGTGGGAATGGTAAAATTTTGTGGAAGTGTTGCCATCATCAAAAGACACTTGTGACATATTTTTTCACTTTTTGAAAATAATTGGAAAGAGTTGAAATAAACTACCCTTTTCACTTTTTTTAACTATACTTTCAAAACACTTCCTTAACGGCGTAGGAAAAAATAAATTAAGTTAAGCCGATTCATTTAGAAACTATTTTCTCTCTTATATTTTTTTGATAAAATTAACTGTTTCGACGTTAAAAAATAAAATGTAAAGTATTGCACGTCTAGAAGAGGCATATACAAGGAAAATTTAACATCTCTGACAGGACTCTAAAAAAGAAACAAATTAAAGAATATTTCATTATAAAATTGATAAAAAATTATTATGTAGTTGTAAAATGTAATTATAAGAATATAAAAAACAATTAGTGTAATGAATAGTGCTTCGAAAAGATAATTAAAAATAAAAGTTTTAATTGTGTATTGACCCTAAGAAAAACTATGAATCTAGAGGGTAAAATTACCTAGAAACAATAGTTTATTGATTAGTTACGGCTTGGGTTTTGAACAAGGTGCAGCAACGCAAGATACCTCCCGAAAATTTACAAATTATATTAGAACAAACAAGTATAAATTAAGAAAATATCTACTCACCAGCGAAATTTACTAGTATCCATCCTCCAGGAAAGTTATTTTGCCACTACAGGAAAATATCAACCATCTCCAGGGAAATTTGCAGTTCCAAAGAACACTACAGGACAGTTTCCAGTTTCCAGAAAGGAAAATTATAAAGTTTCCAATCTCAGGTACCTATAAAATAAAATGCACTATAAAAATGTCTAAGCTATAGTAAAATAAAACAGATTTCATTTCTCTCAATCTTTGCAAAGTATTAAGAATAACCCACAAGACTTACCTGTACAAAATAAGTCTCATCAAAGCAATAATAGTAATGATATTCACAAATTCGAACAAGAACTATATCTGTCACGTATATCGCCATTATTTTAGTAATATAGTAGGAATCTGTATTATCATATAAAATAAATACTCTCTGTAGGTATGCAACTACCATTACAAATTAGAGAATATCTATTAGCATAACTCCTAAAATTTTAATAAAATTCGATAACCAAGTTCTAATTTATAGTGGTTTGTTAAAATTATCAACATAGGAGTTGTAGAAATAAGAAAATATTCTTTATCAATCAAATTAATTTAAAAACCAAGAATCATTAATCTTTCAATTGTGTTACTATCTGTTATAAAATAAAAGTCTATTTGAATCGACTCCTGAGTTAAGTTTCTTTTTGTTGTTTTTGATTTTGTGAAACTGTGTCTAGCAAGGGATATAAAAAAATATATATAAATAAGGTAAGATAGAGATAAAAAAAAAGAATTTAAGTAAAAGGTTTGTATTGAACAAATTACAGCTTACACACAACATACACTCATAAACATAATACATAAAAAGTATTAAGGCGCTCAACAAAATTAATATTAAAATTTGACATTAAAAACTTAATACAATATTTAAATAAAAATTAAAATAAATAATAAAAATAAATTACACACAATAAAATTTTGAGGAACAGGTGGTCATTTCGAGGAATTCCCGAAAGTTAAATACACATATCAAGAGTGTAAGGTGTACTTCCAGGAACATTAAGGCACTTTAGGTAATTCTTCAATGTGCCACATTCCCGAGGAAACTAGCGTGCATTTTCAGAAACAAAGTTTTAAAAGTAGTTTTCACCTCATGGTTTTGATACTAGGTGAAATGAAGTGATAACTCACACAACCGTGCCTGTTTAAATTCGGCTGGTTTCCTAATCTTGTCTGGTTTTTTAACCCAATGTACTGTATATGTGAGAGGATCCGTATATTGCACGTGAATGTATTTTCGCCGTACGTGGATATACATTTACACTTAAGGGGATAAACGACTTAAAAAAAAACACTATATTTCAGAAAATCTTCACAAAATAAAACGTAAAAAATATCATTACGGCATTATGGTTAATAAAAAACTCTTTTCCATTATTTTCTCTGCTTATGATTCGTTTGTTCCAAAAGTTTCGCTTCGTAGGAACAGTAGAAGATTTCATTTCTCTGAAATTATTACAAGTGCAAAATCACTTGTGAAATTTAGTACAGAACCAATTCAGGCTGAATCCAGTGGCGTACTTATATTTTTTGTAAAAAATCGCTAAAACAATTTTCTCAATTTCGCCCCATAAAAAATAACTTGTACGCCTCTGTGTTTAATTTTAATAAAAAATAAGATAATATGTAAAAGTGCAATTTTGATGTTCTACATTTCAAAAAAAATCGTTAAGATCCGATCATAAATAAAAATTTTATGGAGGTACCCGTTTTTAAATTATTTATTGACGAGAATAAGTAGTTCGCTTAGATCGGTTCTCCCTAAATAGTTGGTTAAACAATGGCTTCGTTCACATAAAAATTATGTCACAATAATTTGATATGATTCCTCTCGCGCCTCGCGGTCTTGTTGTCGTTACGTATTTAGTGCTCATTTCTGTATATTAATCTATGGTGCGCATGAGCATCATCAGGCCGTTCTATGTGAAAACAAAGTTGAGAATTGTGAGATTTTGCCGGGATGGACAATATAAAAATAAACTATTAGAGGAAATTTGTTGATGGAAATTAAGAGTGGCAAAAGGCCACAGCTTTTTAAATTTGTAATTATTTGTCAACTCTTGTAAGTGAAATTATAAAACCTTTAATTACTCTTTATCTATCAATAACAATGGTTTAATAAATGTTTTATGAAAAAAAATCTGAGAAGTTGATATCATAATTTACCTGTTTTAATTTTCTTCAACAAATTTTTTGTAACTGTTTATTTTAATTGTCCACGTAAAGTCGATGTCTAAAAATACGTTTAAATTTGCAGGGATACATACAATAGTCCACAACATAAATAAACAAGAATAAGAAGTATCAAAATAACAACCATTTTAAATATTAATCTAAAAATTTAAATCACACCGATTTTCAAATCTCTACATTTTAGGCAACTGCTGCATAGACCAATAGCAAAGCATCTAAAGAATTCAAACCGGACTCAGTGGATGTTTTAAACACGTGTGTTACGTCACTGGTTCAACGCAAAAATATAATGTTTTGAACCGAGTTGAACACATTTCGTCGCAAAAAAACAGCTTAAAGCTGCGCGAATTGGTCATCATGTGCTTTCCGTCATTTTTAGGTATGTTGAAGCCGATAAATTTAAATTTGTAAACAAACACTGTTGATACTAGTTTATTTGCCTGATAGGTACGTAAATATTCATCACTACAGGACAAATATTTTGAGCATTGTATAACTTTATATTGAATGTAATTTTTCCAAGTTGCTTTTAAATAATTTCCTTTCTGTTGAGATCTGGGAACGTTACTACGAAAGTATTTATCCGCCGAGGGTAACTGATAATACTGTATATTTTGACGTGAGAGACCCATTTCTTGATGCTCCTATCAAAATGGATGAGCTAGACTTTACACTGCTCCACTGTAAAAACGGAAAATCACCAGGTGATGACGAAATTTCGTACTAATTTCTTAAAAATTTACCTCAGAATTGGCGACTTTATTTGTGTGTTCTTTTTAATCGTATATTTGACGAGGGTGTGGTCCCGGAGAGTTGGTCCAGCATTTCACTATCTATGTTGCATAAAAAAGGCCCTACTGACGATCCTGCTAACTATCGAGGTATAGCATTGATCAATAGTCTTGCGAAAGTATTTACTAGCATACTTCTTTCTAGACTATCCATTTGGGCGGAATTTTATAATATATTACCTGGATGCCAATCTGGTTTCCGGAAAGGCCGGGGCTGTATTGACAATGTCTATGTGCTTAGTTCAGTCGCACAACTTCATTTAAGGCTTAAAGGTCGCAAGGTTTTTGTAGCATTCGTTAATTTTAAACGTGCTTTTGACTCCATTAACCATTCCCTTCTATGGGAAAAACTTTACAAAACTGGGGTAAGCTGTACCATAATTCGGATTATTAGGAATTTATATTCCAACGCGCATATTAAAATCCGTTCAAACTTTAACCAAACGAAGGCCTTCGACTTAACCACAGGAGTCTTACAGGGTGAGTCTTTAAGTCCTTTGTTATTTGCCCTTTATATAGCTATAGCAGACATTGAAGATTTTTTCAGATCTCACCATGTCCATGGTCTTAATATTGATAATTACATTGATGTTGTAATGTTATTGTATGCCGATGATTTGGTCCTGTTAGCTGTTTCCGAAATAGATCTGTGTCGTAAACTCAGTTTGTTGGAAAGATATGTTCTTTTAAATCAGCTTACAGTTAATACAGATAAAACTAAGATATTGTGTTTTTCCCGAGGAGGTCGAATTAATAATTTCCCATTTCGATTTAACGGCGAGTCTGTTGAATGCGTTAATCAATTCTGTTATTTGGGAGTTATTTTTTCATCATCCACGTTTTTTCGTGTTATGGCAGAATCGTCAGCTGCAAAAGCCAAACAAGCTGTAGCCTCTGTTATCTCTCTAATGTCTAAATCTAAAATGAACTCCTGGAACTCACGTATTGTACTTTATAACTCAATAGTAATTAATTCTCTAGCAAATTCCTTACCAATATGGGGCTCACGGTACACTGATATATTAGAAAGGGTCCAAGTTGGTTTTTTCAAAAGATTGCTATTATTGCCAATTAATACTCCTAGTTATATTGTTAGACTTGAAACAGGTGCTATCAGTTTATCACTAACAGTATTTAAATTCTCACTTAACTGGTACTTAAAGTATTATCTATGAATTATAGCCGTTTTCCGTATTTATACCTTAAAAGGCAGCTACAGTTGTTAAATGGCGATCCACGATATAATTGGCTTGCACAAATTAAATCATTTTGCTTTAGTATAAATTGTGTCGATGTGTGGGAGAACTTGACTTATATCAATCTTAAAAAACAAATTCCCACGATGCTACTTAAATACGAGGAGATGCTCTATCAAAAAGACTTGAATTCTCTCTTGGAGTCTTCAACTCCTATACTATACAGAAATTTTGATATACCAAGGTGTACTGCTAAAAATTATCTGCAGTTTCAAATTCCAATTTACATTATACGGATCATTGCTCAATTGCGCTTTTGTAATAAGTTCTGCATAAAGTTCTTTTTCAATGGTATTTCATACTCAATTGATCCCTCAGAGTTGTGTTCAATATGTAACCAATATAAATTGGAAACCATTGAGCACATTTTCACTGAATGTCCTATATATAATACTTTGAAGTCGTCAGAATTAAGAAATATCACATCTGTCGAGGCGTTAGTGCAGTTTCTCGATAATCTAACACTCAGCAACGCTAAGGCAATGTGTAGATTTGTAGCTGGTTTTCTAAAGCTTCGCTCATTTGTGTTGAGTGAATAATCCTGCCCTATTGTATTTGTTTCTATTTTCTTTTTTCGCTACTTTGTACTGTTGTTGCTTTGTTGTTGATTATATATTGTACTGCATAATATGAAACAATGTATTAGTTATATGTATTAGGTTCGTTATTAAATTCTAACTTTTTTTTGTGTTATCTAAAGAGTACTCTTCCTGTAAAAAATGTAATATTTTTTTTTGAAGGAATAAAGATTATTATTATTTATTATTATTATTAATTTCCTTTGTTTTGTGTACTAAGGGTCGAATTAATTAATACTTAACAGTCTCAATAAAATAATTATCAAAAGAGTCAGCGTATATGTAGTGCAATTTTAATAAAAATTTTTGGAAAATTAAAGAAACGTTTAAGAAAAATATTTTATGTAAGAAAACGCAATGATTACATTGCTTTTTGGTTCATAATACCTATTCACATTTATCAAATTAATACCTGATGTCTTGTGTTCAAATTTATCTGATTTGTATTTCTTGCTGATGAAGTCATAACCTATTTTTTCTTTTACATGCATGGCTGAATTTATTAAATGCCGATTTAACTCGCATATCAGGCTCATTCGATAGCTTTAATAGGTATATACACTCATATCAAGTTAATTAAATCTAATGTTCTAACTTATCGATATCATTAGATCTATGCATCACGTCTAGAAATGAGTTCCTCCTTTAAAATGTTAAAATATGATTGTGATTCCACCATATGTCACTACCACTACCCTTGAGTATTTACACCAAGAGATCAATCCTTAATAAAGACCTAAATAGTTATCATAATTCCTGTTAGATGTCGTACTGTGTAACAATACGCATTTATTCAAACGAAGGAAATAAAGAGCTACTATTTTAATCTGCAAAAAACTGCGAAGGCGTTTCGAGGGCGTGGCCGCGTAATCCTTTTTCATATACCTGCCTAAATAATAAGATTGTGGCAATATATTTATATTCAAACCACAGATCATAAAGTTTGAAACATAAGCAGTTTATTTTATTGCGTTAGAGAAGTAAGAATGTGACCTGTAAATTAATTTAAAAAAAAACAGAAAATAAGATTGTTAAAAGAGTTTTCAGCGATATGCCAAAATTTACATTTTCTGTTTTATTTCCTTTAAACATATTAAGATAATTCAAATGAATTCAACATACCTACTTCTATAAAGAGACATATAGAACTGCAGATTATCGTGTGGATTTCTCTTACTGCATAAGATGCGTTATTATTTTGCGAAAAATTCGTTAGTAAAAATTCTAAAACACCAAGTATCTTTTTTCAATGTTTGATCTAAGTATAATTTTGTGATGGTGTGAAATAAATATTATTTTGTAGTCTTTTTGAAGAGTAATTTTTAAATTAAAATTAAATTTAAATTAATTTAAAAATTCAAATAATTTAACATTTGCGCATGCAAATTTAAATAAATTTACATGTGCTAATGTTTTTAGTAAAAATGATTTGTGAACTTTACAGGCCTCATCAGAAAAGAATGTGTTTCAAAATTTATTTATCATTTTAAGTATTATATAGGGTGAACCATTGAATAATGTGCCAGAGTAGGAATGACAGTTTTGGAGCAAAATATGAAGATATAGCTAAATATGCCTTACTAAAATGTTGCTGTGGAAAAAGATACAGGTTTACATAATTGTTTTCGTTTTTTTTTTTAATAACTAAGATCGATCAACCGATTGTCATCAAATTTGGTAGGGAAACATATTTTAAGAAAAACAATCATAATTTATGTAGTAGTAGGTACCTATTAAAACAGATAGACCATTGCCAGATGATGACAATTTCTATCTTATTTTTTGTTAACGAAATTCCTACCGTTTTCCAGAAAACTGATCTAAAACAACCAAATGTATTTTTCGACGTGAGGAAATCTCTTAGGAGCATTAGAAAATTGCCATATTGAAAATTTTCTGTAATTAGCTGTAATAATTAGTTTAATTAATTAAAACATGTAGAAGTAGAGAGAGTTTGCTCAAGGGCTAAGTTGTTTACTGCTCTGTTGTTATTTTTGTCAATAAAAGTAAATATGTAGATATTTTTTTTTTCAAATATGAGTTTTTTTCCAAAATTACTCTGGACATTTTAAAAAAATAAACGACTCATTGATACCTACTAATTTTGTTGAATTAAATTTCAATAGCATTTTTGAAGTCGCGTATAAGCAGAAACCTTTATGGCCTTTTTTCGAAATTGGTAGAAATTATCAAGTTCTACTCTGCCAAGTGTAGAGTTCTATGTTTTTACGTAGAAATGATGTTCGGATACAATTTTGTAGTCAACCGAATCAAAATGTTTTGTCAACACAAAATAAGGGAAAAATTCATCATTAGCCATTGTTAGTGCGGCGCCCTTTATTAGCAAAACTGATTTAATACTTAAATTATTTTTATTTTTCTCAAAAAATATTTCCCTACCAAATTTGGTGACAATCAGTTGAGAGATACTTGCGTTAATACAAAAAAAGAAAACACAAATAAAAATATTTCAACTTTGACACCTTGTATCTTTTTCCACAGAAATATTTTACGAAGATATATTTAACTATATCTTCATATTTCCTCTCAATGATGTTACTCCTCTTCTATGTCCCCTTATTAATGGCCCACCCTGTATATTTGCAGTTCTGTAATTTTTTTTATTAAAAATCGTGATGAAATTACTATAATTACTTATCAGAATTCAAAATCTATCATTATAGTCGATTTTCGCCTTGCGCGGAAAAGTTTTATTCCTGGAATGTTTCATCATGTTTGTTCATGTTTTACTACATTTTAAAAATTAACATTTATTTCCTGCCTGCTTCCTCATGACTAACACATTCACTTAATAATAAAATAAACAGTATTCTTATCGAATGTCATTAAAGTTATGAATTTTAAATACATACAAGCTTTTGAAATAACAATGACACTCTCTCAAAACAGTTTTTGAACCTCTCGAAGTTCTGAGTAGAAACTCATTAAATTTATATTGGTAAGTAAAACAACTAATTACTAATGTTAAAAGTTGAAAGTAGATTTCATTACAAATACGTCAGCAGTTCAAAAGAAATAGCAAAATTCAATTTAAAGAATGTCGTTATTATTGCAAACGATTGTACATAACATAATAAATATGAACCAATCACCTTCGATGGGAGGAGCTTTCAAAATTATATATCCAAATTCATGTCATTTTAGTACCTAATATTGCGCCATCTATTAGCAAATAGTCCAAGCGTAAACGTTCTTTTTGAGTTCGTTTCCCATTATGCGAGAGTTGGTTTCCCATTCAGGCCAACAAGGTCTCCCATTAGACTGACTCGTCTTAGTGTATATAGTCAAGGCCACTACTAAGTCACTAATAAGACGCTAGAAAGTAATTAATAATCCTTTATTATAATTTTAATTACTTGTTTGACTGCAAGAGGTATTTATTTATATATATAAATTACAAAAGGCAATTTAAATATACAACAGATTACAACAATTAACTTATCATATTACCATTGTATAAATAAATATAGTAATATATTTACGTACTGAAACTGTGAATCAGTGAAATGAGACGAATGATGTTGTCTCCATCTATCGTTTGTATCTATTACTAAATTAATTCTAGGAATTTTCCCTCTGTAATAATACTACATGCCGACACTTGATCAAGAATGGTAGAGGAAGTTAGACATAGATGGCTCTGAACTCAATTAGATGAATCAGGAAAATACCGTTACCGTTATCGGGTCAGTGTTGCCAGACCTACGGATCTGTAAATCAGATTTCTGTTATGTACGGATTCACGGATTTTTTTCTCAATAAAAACTTTAAAATTCATATGGATTTTTAAGTTTTACAACTTATAAATATTAAATATCCAAATAGTTAATTTGTATCTATTTGAGAAACTACTGGATGCTTATACATAATGCTTCATGTGAACGGATGTTGTCACAAATTAATTTAATAAGTTTAAAACAGAACAGCGGTTTATCTACTAAAATAATAGTACATTTAATACAAACACAAAATTATATAGATAAAGATAGCTGCTGAAATTATACTGCAGGTATTTTTGTAGGGCTACTCATTCTATTGTTTAATTATATCAACATATTTAAACTTAAATGAAACATGTTTTTACTAATCTACGAATTTTCTACGAATATCTTGTTGGAGTTGGATATCTACGGATTTCATAATTTCTGATGTGACAACATTGTCAGTATACACACGACAGACAATAGCACGGTACGACTGCCACCAACAAAAAAAAACTGAAAAAACTTTATGGCCTCCCCCTCCAGCTTTTTTTGTAGGGTTTCGTTAGTATATACCTAATAATATGTTATTTATATGTATGTAGAAAGTCATAGAGGATACAATTTTGTAAATTTTATTTAAAATTGCTGGAAACGTTTGCGTATATTATAATTGTGGCAAATCAAAAGTAAAACATCCAAATTTAATATTGTATAATCGTTTTCCATCCCAAAGAAATCGCGGAGAAGATATATTAATTATATTATATTATTATTATATAAAAAGAGGATTGAAAACTGTGGTAGGTATTTTTTAAATACTTAACAGTAATAATATGAGGTACGTATGTCGTCGTATTTTTGATATAACCAAGAAAACCAGTCTAGTCATAGTAATAAATAAATATACACTTTTTATAGTCTTCAATTTAATGCGTTTTTTGGCATAACTTATATATATATTTAATCTGTGAACTGGACTTTAATTGGATGTCACAAAATATTACTTCCAGTTGAATTCGATTGCAGTCGCCAACTTCGAGTTTGAATTAGCTATTTATTTGTAAATGAACTTAAATTGATATTATTTTTAAAGTAAGCAATAACATACCTTAAATTTGCAGTTTAATTTTCAATAAAGATGCTTTCAATTATTTATATAGGTACCTATACTTATAGCCGAATTTGTTGTATCAATTTATGTCTAAATAATAGATTGGTATATAACGTGGTGGGAATATAAATTGTCACTGATATAGCAATTTTCATTGCTTGCTGTCATAATTGCGCAGATATATGATTTGATGTTTTGAAAACACACAGACAGGTAATAATAATTCTGAGCAAAAATATGATGCATTCACTTAACTTTAACAAAAATCCTAATTTACACAGAAAGCAAGATATAAATAGGTATAGGAGTGTGTAATATCATTTGTGTGTATCAATTTATATGGATTAACAGATTGCAGAATTTTATGCACTAGAAAATGTAAAAATATACAGGACGTTCCACTAAAAAATATATGCAGCTTGTATGAAATTAAGGCATCTATAAAACATTGCTAGAAAGCTTAAATATTCCTTTATAAAAACTATATATTTTATAAAAATTATTTTTCCATTTCATTCGATATAACTAATTTCAGTCAGTGATGAGAAATGATTATTTTTCGAAATATTGTAAACATTTTGAAAACGATACAACATACTTGATTATAATACAAGGAATCAAATTTTCTGAAAAAATAATCACTACAATCATGAAAATTTCTAACGGTCCATCGCTGTGAATCAGCCAATATCAATTTCCTTTGTGCTCGCTACAAGTACCGGCAATTTTCAGGTACACTGCGAATGCGCGCTAGATATTTGCGAGCCACTAGCAAACACGTCCAAATTGACCTATTATGTTACAGTGCCTGTACCCGGCTTTAAGGTTTTGATTATCTACATAGCAAATTTCGACTTCTGATTCACAGATACAAGGCTACTATGATTTTTTAAAATGTTGCTATGTTTTTCTAATTTGTTCAGTAAAAATAAATTTACTAGCAACAAAAGTAATAAACAAATTGTCGATACAATGTCGGATTTATTGGGTCGGAATGGCGCAATTGTGATAAGCCCCACTGCCAGGGGCCAGTTGGTAATGTCTACTAAGTAGCTGTCTGGCGCATATTTCAAAAATAAATTTAAAATGACAAAATTTGTTTGTAATATTGAGTTTAATTTTAAATGGTTATTTTTTTATTTTTTAAATACTTCCTTTCATGTTGTCATATTAATCTGTATTGTGTTTCATGCCGTTTTATAAAAATAACATAACTAATTACTTTTTAAATTAATAATTCGTTAGAATTTATGTACTGATTTGGAAGTTCAACAAATACGTTAAACACAGTTTTCTTTAAAATGGTGCATTTTGGCGACATGCAACAAGTATAACTTTTTTTAAACTATTGGAGGGCTGTTTCAATTCAATTCAATTACCCAACTAATGAGAAAAGTATCGTAAAAAAATTAAATAAGTTATATCTTAGGTCTATAACTTCTTAAGGTGGTCGTATTTCTCGCCTTAAAATGATCACATTTGTGGCGTTCTTTAGGTGCAGAAATCTCGAAAAATAAAATACGTAGGTAGAGCAAAAGTAATACAAATAAAATTATTGTTGTTTTGTTTATCAAGAAAAAAAAACAGAACGCACAGCGCATGAATGTTGTGTAATTAAGCTATAAGTCCGAAAATCAGTTAATTTTATTTTATTGATAAGACCGGCTTTTTCGCAAGGAGGCGGTTGGCCCCAAACGACGCCTTTAAAAATTAAAAACCGGGACTCATGGCCCGGTGCTGTCACCGGGCCACGAGTCTATTCCCGCGTGGGGATAGAATCTCGTGCATATCTCCACATATCTCGGGTTAACCACTAACCAGCACCAGCACACCAGCAGCGAGTCGCGAGACGAGAAACAGCGTACGACGCCGACGGAGAGACACTTCTGGCTCTGGTTAGGTATTTATTTATTCTGGTGAAATAATCATATTTTTGTTATAGGTTTTTCTGCGGTAGAAACAAAAGAAATTATTTTTGAAATTGTTTGTAAAGTTGATATATTTTTATTTATAATGCAGTAATAATTATTTAATAATAATAATAATAATAATATCTCTACCCCTCATTCTAATCACAGGGATTAGCCCAGAAGTCGGAGACTTGTGAGGGAGAGGGGGCGGCATATTATTATTAAGCAGGCAGCATTTGCGCCCAGGAACGACTTACGTTGGTAGGCCCTAACCACTATTCAGTGCAGGAATGAGGGAAACCTGGAAAACCTCATTAATTAGGGGGGTAGTCAAATATCAACCGGTATCAATCTCTCACATTGACCCAAGCCAACATTCTTCCACCCTACCATACCCGCAGAGAGGGCGCCAAACCTCTCCACGAATATAGTTTATATACGGTCTACCGGCAGCTGGGCTTGAACCAACACCGATCTAGTCACCTCGATTCAAGTACTGACGCCTTAAACCGCGCGACCACTGACCGACCTGTTTGTTTACAAAACTATTATTTCATAATGATGACTATTCAACTGATAACATAATGTAAATGTAATTATTGTAATTATACTGTGGTTCTGTTATAGACCTACATTATTTTTGAAATTGTTTGTAAAGTTGATATATTTTTATTTATAATGCAGTAATAATTATTTGTTTACAAAACTATTATTTCATAATGATGACTATTCAACTGACAACATAATGTAAATGTAATTATTGTAATTATACTGTAGTTCTGTTATAGACCTACATTATTTTTATATTTCGGTCACACTCATTTGAAACTACATATATTAAACTGGAGAAAACCGCACTCAGATTGGAAAAATCGCTAATCATTTTTTTGGATTTTAGCGCTTCGAAAAATTTCAAAGGGAGTCTTGAAATTTTAATTTTCATTCTGAAATTTAGCACTAGAGTAGAGTTAGAGAGGAGAGGATCACTGAAAAAAAATCTTTTTAATCGCCCAACAAATACAATTTTTGTTCCGCTTTCAAATGGGTCATTCTGTATAATATAAATATAAAAAAATTCTATGCAGCCCCCTCATAAATACCTAAACACATTTGTGCCCTTGACCACTTTACACTCTACCACTTTCGCTGTAGAATCTTATATAATGGATGCGTGGTGATGACAAGACCGTTCGTAAGCTGTCCTTATGAAAGCAATCTGAATTATTCTGAATTTATATGAAATTTGTATACCGAAATAATTTTCTCAATAATTTCGTTGTCTTGAAATAGTATAAACCTATTTATTAAGAGAATGTTTCGCTTCTTGAGTCTAGATGGCGCGGAATAAAATATCTATAAATCTATTTAAATTTATAAATAAGTAGATTTGGAACATGAAGTCCCCTCTGGTAGAAAATAAACTAATTAATAAGTTCTCAATATTCCAAACAAAGGAAATATATTACTATATTTATTTATACAATGATATTACTTGAACCATCTTGGCGGATACCCTACTCTAGAGGGGCATACCTTAACCATCTATTATGACCTCCAAACTGTGAACAGATTTCCTTTTTTTTCACCACTTCCTCTCGATAACTCTTTTGTACAGTATACTAACATACTCGTTACATCTTTTCTTAACTTCAAGAACTAATTTTCTTTACTTTCCTGCGCTTAAACTGAAATAGAAATAAAAAATGTCTGACATATTTTATTTGTTTAAGTAAATGTAAAATATACCTATGTATACAGAACGAATAAAAGTAGTCTTTTTTGTTTCGTACTGCTGGATGTACTATACTCGCGACAAGAACTCAGACGACTTACGTCATACGAACAAATTAATAATTCACAATATTTTCATCAAAATATTTAAGAAACTGCAAATGATAGTAATAAAACTATATACTACACTAAAAGTTTGCATTATATATTGCACTAAATTGCAAAAAATAATTGTTTTTAACGCGACCAAATATCGAAAATTACGTTGACAATAAAAACAAATGTGTAACGTCAGCCGCGACGTAAGCCGTCTGAATTCTTGACGCGAGTATACCAGATGATGTATACTAGGAGGGAACTTGGCTAATACAGGTTTTCTAAAAAGTATTAAATATATAAATATTTTTATAATGTCATCCTTTAATTTAGCTAAATGCAATTATAAAATTATGTAACCTACTTAAAACTTTTTCTTGTTTTATGTGGTGAACTTGAAATACTGGATGTACAGAACTGGATGACATTTCTTCAGAACTTGACAGCTTTTCTCTCGTGAAGATAATATCACAGTACTTCTAGAATCTTCAGGAAGTGCACTACAATTTATTATTGACAAAATTTTGCAAAATAAAGAAGTGATAAAGGTTATGAAACTACCTAGTTCTAGTTCTTCGCATTCTTTTTTCTAAACATTTTCATTATTTTTTCAATTTCATGGGAAACTTCGTTCCTTCGTAAATTTCGAGATGGATCTGCAACATTTGTTAAAATGCATCATTTTCGTTTATTAAAATCTATTTAAAGAAAATGTTCTCAACAGATACCTATATTTTCTAGGATTCCACTGTAATTTTGGAAGATCTTTTATTTCTAAAATACGTTAAGGACAGAAACCGATAATTACTGGTTGCCTAGTTTATATAGAAAACTAATAGAAAACAGACCTTTTTTTATTCCAATATATCTTTTTAAAACACTGAAAACAAGTAATACAATTTTACACCACATTTGACAAAGTATAGGCAAAGATAACAAAGCAAAAATAATTTGTGATATGTAATTATTTTGTGAGACATTAAATTCTAAACATGTACGTTTTTTAGCGTTTTAAAAACAAACGATTATTTCTTCAGATTATTAAGGAATTATGATATATTTTACTTCGTTGTCTTCTAAATAGTAAGCTGGTCACAGTTTAATTCATAGTTTCGCCAGCATTTTCTTATTAAAAAAGTTATATTGGAATAAAGTTATCATAAAATATTCATTCATTATTTACAATTCGTTTGACCCTTAGTTGGCTTAGTTTGAAATAGATGTCGCACTCGTTAAATCTAATTTTATGAATGAACTCACAAATGCGCTAGGGTATTTTTCACGAACTAAGTACCAGTTATTGCGGTTAATTTAGTATAACGTAATTATTAACTGGTAGTCATATTTATTGATGACTAAAACAAAATCATGTTAATTTTATACCGCAAAATTATATTTTATTTCAATTAAAACGTACAAAATTATAACTAATAATGCAAACTCATATTATTTGTAACAATTTATAAATTCATTTATTCTCGATAATTTATATACAGGGTGTTACTTAGTGTTATGTCCTTATTTTAATGGGTCTTGGGCTAATTGTAATTCGTAAAGTTCAAATAAATGTATATGAAAACAAGCTTTTTTTTTGGTTTTTCGAATATATATTAGTATACACATATATATCATATGCAGAGTGAAACAAAAAAGCAAGTCATCTCGTGAACTGCGTATTGTTTACTGTAAAATATAACGATTTAACTTTACTTACCTATATACAAAAATGCATCATTTAAAAAATACAGGGTGTTAAAGTTGAACTAATAAAATCGTTTTTCCGTAATAACGCCAATTTATGACGTATCAGCTTAAAATTTAAAAGAGATATTTTTTATGGTTGATTAAATCATTATTTTTGTAAACAACGCCTAAAAAATAAAGATACTGAGGGAACGGAGATACTTCGCCGGTTCCATTTTTTCGATTTTTAAAAGTTATGCAAGGTTAGAAACAATAGCAGAGAAAAAAAATAAATTTCAATTTCCAAAGAAACGGTTTTATGAATAATGTGTAAATAATTTAAGGATGTTTCAAATGCTCTAATTATATAGGGCGTCTCTGAATCTAGGGCTGAACCATATTTATAGATTTACTAATTTCATTATGAATAAAAAAAAATAGAAATAGGCTAGTGAAACTCACTTAGATATACGCTACAATTTAATAGTAATATTAATATTTTAATTCCATATTTAAAAAAAAAATAGAAATAGGCTAGTGAAACTCACTTATACGCTACAATTTAATAGTAATATTAATATTTTAATTCCATATTTTAGTTTACTAATTGCTTTACATGCTTAAGAAATGCATTAATGGGCTTTTCTAATTACTAAAAATCTAATATTTTTTAAAACTGTAATTTTTGCCAAAAGTATTCAGTTGCATATAGGCTTTCTTTTCAGTTGATTAAAGTAAAACAAAATAAACATCGTCTTACATATAGCCACAAACTGTCGTGTCCCTTGTGGAGTGGAAAATATAGTTGTAATTGTGTATTTCATTTTTTCATGTTTATGTATCTGGATGTTATTTATTGGAAGCATAGGTATATCGATTTTATAGTATTTTTAGTACTTACATTCTTTGTCTTGGTTACTATTTATTCCATAGCTAAAAATTCTTATGGAATAGTTTTTAATAAATAAATAAATGTAATAATTAAATAAATAAAAATCTAATTAAAATTTTTAATTTTTTTATTTTCGTGGCAGAGTTTACAATAATCTATTTGGAATAGATTTTAAAAAATGTAAGGGATGAAGATAAAAATCACAAAATATAACTACTTTTTTTATTAATTTGTGCATCCTTTATATATTGCGGATCTATACATCTTTTTCCTTTAGGAATATTTCTGTATACAGTGTGGAAGAAAAGTATGGAATAAATTCATTATTTCTAAAACAACAAAGTTTCATGAAATTTCCTCGGACACGTCAATTTTGCTTTCTTATTTCCGACGTTCATTTGTTTTCTCGTGATGACGTCATCGGATATTTTTTAAATAGAACCCCTATATTTTTTCATCGGATTCTTGTAGAGCTTAACTTGTTAAATTCAAAAATGTATAATTTCAATACTTTATTCCTTCAACTTTCCGAGAAAAAAATAATAACCGATCCAATAAAATTGGATCCCATTTGTGTCTGTGATGGGCTGGTTGAGAGTAAAATGGATATAGTGAATTCATCGGCAGTATCACAAAATAAGGACTCTTTATTTTTAAAACAACAACAATCAACTAATAATTAATTAATTAATAATTAAATTCTGGTTGCCGTAATCGTATTTGACCCCCTAATTTATTATTTTGTTTTATTAGATTGCATGTTAGAACATCTTACATCTTTTGATAGCAAAAACAACAAATTAAATCAAGTCACCTCAGAAACTGGCAGAAACAAAATAGAACTCTTTACTTTGAAACAATTTAACAACAACAAATTATTATTATTATCTCTGAAAGTTGAATTCAGCAAGTTAAGCTATACAAGAATCCGATGAAAAAATATAGGGGCTCTATTAAAAAAAATATCCGATGGCGTCATCACGCGAAAACAAATGAACGTCGGAAATGCGTTGGTATACTCGCGTCAAGAATTCAGACGTCTTACGTCACTGCTGACGTTACACATTTGTTTTTATTGGTAACGTAATTTTCGATATTTGGTTGCGTTAAAAACAATTGTTTTTTGCAATTTTGTGCAATATATAATGCAAACTTTTAGTGTAGTATTATAGTTTTATTACTATCAGTTGCAGTTTCTCAAATATTTTGCTGAAAATATAATAAATTATTCATTTGTTCGTATGACGTAAGTCGTCTGAATTCTTGTCGTGAGTATATATAAAAAAGAGTCTTTTTAAAAAGCAAAATCGACGTGTCCGAGGAAATTTCATGAAACTTTGTTGTTTTAGAAATAATGAATTTATTCCATACTTTTCTTTCATACTGTATAATTTCTGGCAGTATACAATTTTCGTAATTTGTTTCTCCATAATTCTTCATATTTTTCAATTTTTTCACAGCACAACAATAACACAATAAAAATGCCTACTTAGAGATCCGCACGTTCTCACCTACTCTAGTCTGAGTCCGGATAAATAATAAAATATAGAATAAAAAGCTCTAGGATGGTTAACCACGTGCCTTATTTTTTGTGTAAATACGTCATTCCGGACAAAAACATTTTCAAAGCAATAAGCCGGCGCGGCGATTGCTAATAGGAAGGTTTTACGACCCTTTTAATCCAAATATGTGACCGGCGAGCGAGATGAAAGATCATGCATCTCGCTTGCAGTGTCTTTCTTTTTTGCCCGGATTCTGGTAAAATTTGACATGAATGAAATAATAGTACTATTTTACTATAAACGTATTTTCTGTAGCGACATCTACTCGAATACTGTAGTACTTCGTTAGAAGCCACGGGGTTTCATTTCTAGTCTTAAATCGTTCATCTCTGGGAAACCTAAAAGTAAATGAATTATTGTCAGACATGGTATCTGCAAATATTTTAAATTATTTATTTATACTATATTATGCATAGTATAATAGTAGATTGATATAAATTTTACAATTACTTTTCGATCTTAATGTCACAAAATATGTACGATTCAAATATTTACCTATGAAATGATACAGTAGTTCCGGGATCCGTTAGATGGAAACGTTTTTACAATTTGAGACTGTAAAAGACATTCTTTCTTAAAAAATATAACTATTATTTACAAATTTGTTCATATTTTACATATCTATAAAATGCAATTTATTATGTACTACATATTAAAATATAAAAGTATACTTACCCTTTCGGAGGAAGGAAAAATAACCTTCGATAGTAAAAGTAATAATGGTTATTTGATATATAAATTGTAAATGAAATCTAGATATAACTACAAACACTATATTATTCAAAAGTTATAATATTATCTAGTTATAAACAAAGATATGCAAAACGTAAATAATAGTGTTGGAATCACTCGAGTGAAAAATAACTGATTATTCGGTTATTGCAATAACCGAAATCACTCGGTTTTCAGTTATATGAGTAACGAATTATTTATTTGATTTTTTTACTGTTCACGTATTAGGTTTGCCACCTTTTCATAAGCGCGAGTAAGGACAATCTTATCTTTTTAAATTCTCAAGTAAGGACATTCATTGCGTTGTCGAATAACAATGGGTTGCGTACATAGAGTTACGTCGCATTTCAACTATTTTTTTTTTTTTTACTTATTTTGTCTCTGTATCCCGATAATTATATTTTATTATGAATTTAATCATTTCCTCCAAGTAAAAGTAAGAACGGAAGGACATAGAGGCTGCAGTAAGGTGTTACGCATTTTTCTTAGTGGTTACTTATTATTATAATTTGTTTGTTAAATATGTTCTCACATGAGGTAACACATAATGATTAAAATAATTATAATACGATTGTTGCGCTGATTGAGCTACCCTGACAAAAACGGTAGATAAGCGAATATATAACAGAGACGGTTAAGGTTGGGGAGAATAAAGTTAGCTGTTGAAGTGAATGGTTGTTTTATTAAGAAATATAAATATTTTGATTTAATATTTCAGAAGTGGGATAGTGACCATAATTAGTTAAGTGTTGTGTTTAAAAATTAAACAGTCCAGTGAAAAAGAAAAAGACATGAGTGACTCAGGAGACGAAACTGGTGACAACGAAGTTGGGCGCTATGTGATTTCAAGAAAAAATAAAAGAGCCAGATTAGAAGAAACCATCAGCGTTTCTGAGATGAACCGACTGGTATCAGAAAAAGTGAATGAGGTACTACAGGCTAATGGCAATTTTTCCCAAATTCATAATATACAAAAACATACTGGAAAGTATGACTTAGTGCCTCTTTTCGATCCAGAAAATTCCTGTGTATCTGCTATAAATTGGTTACATAAAATTGAGCAAATAGGAGTAATTAATGGATGGAGTGACGAAACCAAATCCTTTTGTATGCAGTCACGCCTAACTGGTTTAGCAAAAGTATGGTATAATGGATTAAAAAACTATAATTTATCGTGGGACGAGCGGAAACTTGCAGTTTCTCGTGCTTTTCCATCTCATGCTGATTTTGTGGATATGCTGAAAGAAATGTTAAGTAGACACAAACAACAAGACGAAAGTATGATGCATTATTTTTATGCGAAGAATATGCTGACAGAAAGGTGTGGTCTAACGGGTACAAAAGCAGTTTCTTGCATTATTGATGGATTACCGGAAAATATTCAATCAAATGCAAAGGCTGGTAATTACCAGACGACCGATGATTTGTTTTACAGTTTCTTAAGTAAACTGAGTAGCAATGAACCTTATCCCCAAATCAAGGGCAACAAAGTTATAAACAACCAGGGTAGCAGTTTAGGCCAAACTCGATGTCATTTATGTAAAAAAGTGGGGCACAAAATGCGACACTGTGCATTGAAACGTGGAGGACAACTCCAAGGGGACGTCAATCACCGTATGCAGTCAACCCATTGTTCTCTTTGTGGCAAAATGGGTCATGTGGAGCAGCTTTGCTGGACGAGGAAAAAACCAACATGTACTCAGAGCGGTCGGGCATAAGATGTAGGAATGTTGGGCGAAGCCTAGTACTTCTACTGCAGGCTGTACAACTTGTGGCAAAGTGGGGCACGTAGCGGAGAGATGTTGGACTAACAACAAAGGGAAAGTCAAAGATGTCAAAACTTTACAAAGGCAAGTGCCAAACTCTATCTATAATATTACTGTAGACATTAATGGTCAAAGCTTCAATGGCTATATAGATACGGGTAGCCAGGTTAATGTCGCAAATATATCTGTAGCAAAAAAGCTTAACTTGATTTTGGAAAATACTGATATTATTAGAGGGTTTGGTAATTCGTTAATAATACCAAAGGGCTGTAGTCATGTAAAAATTAATATTGGGAATGTAACTATAGTAACTTTATTATTATTTGTAGTAACAGAAATGAGTGACTATGATATGATTATCGGTCAGCCTGTAATAAATAGCAATCAAGTGGCATTTGTAGTTTTTGGGGGAAAAGCAGAATTAAAACCTGTTGATAATAATATATGTACTCAAGTTATGGTAGGAAAAATACCGATTAAGATTTTTGAACATATACCAGGTCTTACATGTAAACGTGTAATAGTTAGTTTAGATAGTATCGATGATATTGTATTTGTCAAAGCGCAGTTGCTGGCGGGTTCCCGAAAATATTCGGTGCCGAGTGGAATAATAAATGGGCCCGTTCAAACATTAAACGTTATTAATTGGGGCATTAATCCTATATGTTGGGAGAAGGGGATATACTAGTGACGGGTTTGAAATTTAGTGTTCCAAAAAAAATTGAGGTTATAACAAATGTAGATAATTGCAATATATTGTCATTACAAGTGGAAGATATTAAATGTGAACATTTATCAGGTAATGACAAGGTAAAACTATTTAAACTTTTGAGTAAATTTTGTCATTGTTTTGCAGCAGATACTTTTGAATTAGGTAATAATTCTGCTGTAGAATTGAAAATTAATTTATGTTCAGATAAAACCGTTTCATATAGATCATATCGACTTTCCGAATCAGAGAAATATATTGTTCGTGATAAAGTAAATGACCTTCTTGAAGGTGGTATCATAAGAGAATCATCTTCAAGCTTTTCTAGTCCTGTTGTCCTAGTTAGAAAGAAGACGGGGGATTTTAGATTATGTGTAGACTACAGAAAATTAAATTCATATACTATTAAAGACAAATATCTACTCCCACATATTGAAGACCTTATTAGTAGAATACAAAAGAAAAAATATTTTTGTAGTTTATATGGCGCAAGGATATTATCAGGTACCCGTAGCACCTGAATCTATCAATAAAACTGCATTTGTAACTCCGGACGGGCAATATGAGTTTCTTAGGATGCCGTTCGGACTTGCTAATGCTCCAGCGACATTCCAACGTATGATAAATCAGGTACTCGGAAAATTAAGATTTGATAAAGTCGTTGTATATCTTGATGACCTCTTGATTCCTTCTAATGATGTAGCTGAAGGTTTGGAAATATTAGAAGAAGTACTTGAGTTACTTGCTAAAGCCAATTTAAAGCGTAATATTGGAAAATGTTCTCTTTTTGTAAAACTATAGAGTTTCTTGGATACGAGATTTCAGAGTTTGGAATAAAACGAGGCGAAAAGAAAATTAAGGCCGTTGCAAATTTCAAATATCCAACAAACATACATGAACTAAGGCAGTTCCTGGGATTGAGTTCTTATTTTCGAAAGTTCATTAAAAATCATGCCAAAATTGTTGCTCCGCTTACTATGCTTCTGCGTAAGGGTATTCCGTGGGTATGGAAAAATGAACAAATACAAGCTGTTGATGAAATAAAGCGAATACTAACAAGTAGACCAATTTTAAAAATTTATGATCCGAAAGCAAAAACTGAGTTACACACAGATGCATGTAGTAGAGGAATTGCAGGAATTATTTTGCAATATGAAGGCAGTGAACTATAACCTGTATATTATTTTAGTAGAAGTACGTCGCGAGACGAGAGCCTGTATCATTCCTATGAGTTAGAAACATTAGCTGTCGTAGAGTCAGTAAAAAAGTTTATGGTCTATTTGTTGGGGATTCGTTTTAAAATAATTACTGACTGTAGCGCAGTTAGATGTACTTTCGAGAAGAAGGACTTACTCCCAAGGATAGCTCGCTGGTGGCTAAGTATACAGGAGTATGATTTCGATATAGAACATCGTCCTGGTGATAGAATCAGGCACGTTGACGCACTCAGTAGAAACCCCGTATCCGATATTTTTGCTCTAGACACTTGTGACTGGTTACAATTTTTACAAATGCAAGACGAAAATATTAGACTATTGAAGCTTAAATTGGCGGCAGCAACCGATCGAGAGATCCTGAGTACCTATGTTATTATAGAAAATAAACTTTACCGAAAAACGATAAATAATCAACATAAGCTTGTTGTTCCCAAGTCGGCACGGTTTAATTTATTAAGAAAATATCACGATGATATTGGACACGTAGGTCTTATGAAGTGTGAAACTATTGTAAAAGAAAAATTTTGGTTCAAGGGGATGATCAGATTTATAAAAAAATATGTTACTTCTTGTTTGGATTGTCAGTACAAAAGGGGCCAATATAGACGATCTGAAGGTCATTTGTTCCCTATCAATAAACCGTGTGAACCTTTACATACTTGGCACCTTGATCATTTGGGGCCATTTTCTAAATGTCACCGGGGTAACTCATATATACTGATGATAGTTGATTCATTTTCTAAATTTGTTTTTGCTAGACCAACTAAAACAACAAATTCAGTCGAAGTCATAGAGCATTTAAGTGATTTATTCAGTCTGTTTGGTACCCCAAAAAGAATTATTTCGGATCGTGGAGAAGCCTTTACCAGCAAAATATTTAAGTCATTTGTGTTAGAATATCAAGTAAAACATATTTTAAATGCTATTGCTTGCCCTAGAGCCAATGGACAGGTAGAGCGATATAATCGCACAATCCTAAGTGGCTTAAACACTAGCATCGAAAAAGAAAATGACTGGCAGAAGGCTCTTCCAAATGTAATATGGGGTATGAATAATACTATCAACAGTAGCACTGGTTACACCCCTCATTTATTAATGTTCGGATATGAAAAAAACCGCCATGCCGATTTGGGAAATAATGAGTATGAAACACCAGTAAATGTTAGAGAAAAGGCTAAACAAAATATGGACAAACAGTCTGAAACCATGAAAAAACATTTTGATGTTAAACGTAAAGTTAGTTGTCAATATAATAAGGGAGATCTAGTACTTTGGTCAGGGGCGATTAAGTATAATAAAGAATTTAGTCGTAAAATAGATAATTATAAATTTGGCGGTCCCTATAAAGTAAGCAAAGTATTAGGTCATGATAGATATGTAATTGCAGCAATAAAAGGTGTAAGAGGATATAAGAATTTTACTGCCACTGTATCAGCAGACAGTTTAAGAAAATGGACAGGAGGTGTTGTAGAAATTTCTGAAACTGATAGTGATGTAGATAGCACTGACGAATTAATTGACTTACTTGAAGGTTAATGTATATTGTTATTGTATTGTTGCTATAGACAGTTATTGTAATGTTGCTATAGAAAGTTATTGTATTGTTACTATAGAAAGTTATTGTATCGCATTCTAATTAAAAAAAGGCAAAGCCAATGTTTATGAAAAAAAAAATATTGAATAGCGAGCGTCAATGTTTATGAAAGAAAAAAAATATTAAATACCAAACAGTTAAAATAAATTTATGTGGTAAGTAAGGTCACAATGGAAATAAAATAATGTGGTAACTAAGGTCACAATGGAGATAAAATGATGTAACTAAGGTCACAATGGAAATAAAATAATGTGGTAACTAAGGTCACAATGGAGATAAAATGATGTGGTAACTAAGGTCACAATGGAGATAAAATGATGTGGTAACTAAGGTCACAATGGAAATAAAATGATGTGGTAATTAAGGTCACAGTGAAAATAAAATAATGTGGTAACTAAGATCACAATACAATCACAATCTTTGTCTTAACATCAATTGAAAATAAATGAATAACAACTGCATCCTCATTTTAATTTTACAGGGTCGTAATCCAGTCTAGATCCACCCCAGGATACTTTACTGCCGAAGGAGCTGCTGCATTAAGATTAGGAGAGGTTGTGACCAATGATGCACCAACCCAACTAGAGAACAGTAAAAACTAAATTGGGTCCGTCGAGGGCTCAGAATGGCCGAGTGTTACGCATTTTTCTTAGTGGTTACTTATTATTATAATTTGTTTGTAAAATATGTTCTCACATGAGGTAACACATTTAATATTAAAATAATTATAATACGATTGTTGCGCTGATTGAGCTACCCTGACAAAAACGGTAGATAAGCGAATATGTAACAGAGACGGTTAAGGTTGGGGAGAATAAAGTTAGCTGTTGAAGTGAATGGTTGTTTTATTAAGAAATATAAATATTTTGATTTAATAAAGGACTGTCATTCATATTCGTAATTCATATAACGCACTCGTCGTAGCCATAGATCATAAAATTTTTTGTTGACGGAATGCAGGACAGTAGTAAAACAATTTTTGAAATATTAAAAAACTAATTATCAAATTTTTTATATACCTATCTCTAATTCCATCGTGTAATGCAGCATATATTATTATATATCTAAGATTTATATTGTTCTATTTTAAATATACAAATATACCCATACAAAACGTATATATTTATAATAAAACAATTATATATAGCAAAAACAATATGTCAGCTGCTGAGAAATCAAGTGACCATCACTCGAGTTATCAATCGGTTTTTGAAATCACTTAAATATTCAGTTTTCCACTGAAATGTAAGATATGGAATGCGTTTAGTCCCATTGTGCATCCAAAGAAAGGAGCAGACAAAAGGAGGCACATGAAACTCAGCAAAGACATACTTCATTGATTATGTATGTGGGTGCGAGAGAGACAACTATCTGCACGTACGATATGAATTGTGTTCTTAATTTCCCATTATTTTGTTTGTAAACACGTCATTGGCGTACAGTGTGGTTTCTTCTTTTATCTTGTATCTCGTTAATGTTATTCTTTGTGTATTTTTGTGGGTTTTATTGTTGGAACATGCCATGTTTTATAAGGGACTGTAAAATTAACCAGCATATAGCACGAAAGAATTCTTCATATTCAGAATTCAATTTAATTTCAATTCACAATCAGCTAAACCCCTACTGCTCCGCCATTGCTAGAGGCACAAAACAAAATATGGCGCTGATCATGAATAATCCATTCGCGCAGCTTTTAGCGCATTCCAGTCATCATAATATAAAATTACATTTCAGTGGGTTTTTCCAACACTGGTAATTAAACAAAACCACAGAACACAGTTTTATTTATAAACAAACCACAGAAACATGACTAAAAATTGCTGCCTGCAGGCTATGACCCAAAAAGTGGATGCGCAAACGTCTAAATCATAGAAAAAGATAGATATAGAACAAGTTTAGACGTCTGCGCATCCACTTTTTGGGTCATAGCCTGCTGGCAGCCATTTTTAGTCATGTTTCTGTGGTTTGTTTACAAATAAAACTGCGTTCTGTGGTTTGTTTACAAATAAAACTGCGTTCTGTGGTTTGTTTATTTACGTTTTGCTTATCTTCATTTATAACCCTAGATAGTTTATTATAACTTTTGAATAATATAGTGTGTGTCTAGTTTTCATTTACAGTTTATATATTATTTAACCATTATTAAAGACTTCTTATCGAAAGTTATTTTTCCTTCCTACGAACGGGTAAGTATATATTTTAATATGTATACTCGCGTCAAGAATTCAGACGACTTACGTCATGCGAACAAATGAATAATTCATTATATTTTCATCAAAATATTTAATAAACTGCAACTGATAATAATAAAACTATATACTACACTAAAAGTTTGCATTATATATTGCACTGAATTGCAAAAAATGATTACTTTTAACGCGACCAAATATCGAAAATTACGTTGACAATAAAAACAAATGCGTAACGTCAGCCGTGACGTAAGACGTCTGAATTCTTGACGCGAGTATAGTACATAATGATAAATTGCATTTTATAGATATGTAAAATATTTACAAATTTGTAAATAATAATTATATTTATTTTAGACAGTCCCAAATTGTAAAAACGTCTAAATAGATACAGGAACTACAGTAACATTCCGTAGGTAAATCTTTGAAGCATACATATTTTTTTGTGACATTAGGATTGAACAGTAATTGTAAAATTTACATTAATCTGCTATTATATTACGTATAATATAGTATAAATAAATAATTTAAAATATTTGCAGACACCATGTCTAAGATTAATTAATTTACTTGGTTTCCCAGAGGTGAAGGATTTAACGTACTTTAGAAATAATAGATCATCCAAATTTACAGTGTAACCGTAGAAAATATATCTGTTTACAACATTTTCTTTAAACAGATTTTAATAAAGGGGAAACGATGCACTTTAAAAAATGTTATAGTTCCATATCAAAATTTACGAAGGATAGAAGATTAAAAAGAAAAAATAATAATGAAAATGTTCAGAAAAAAGAATGAGGAGAACTAGAACTAGGTAGTTTCATAATCTTTATCACTTCTTTATTTTGATTAATTTTGTCAATAATAAATTGCAGTGCACTTCCTGAAAATTCTAGTAGTACTAGTATTATCTTCGCCAGAGAAAAGCTCACAACATAAAACAAGAGAGTTTTATGATGTAGAGTTCCCTCCTAGTATACGTCATCTGGTAATATACGAGTATCCACCAGTACGAAACAAAAGAAACTAAGAAACTTTTATTCGTTCTGTATACATTTATAGATATATTTTATATTTACTTCAAACAAATAAAATATGTCTGCCATTTTTTATTTCTATTTCAGTTTAAGCACAGGAAAGTAAAGAAAAAGAGTTCTTGAAGTTAAGAAAAGATGTAACGATTATGCTAGTGTACTGCACGACAGAGTTATCAAGAAAGAAGTGGTAGAAAGAAGGAAATCGGTTTACAGTTCGGAGCGCATAATAGATTATCATTATCACTCTAGAGTGGGGTGTTTGCCCCAAGGTGGTTCAAGTAATATGATAAGTTAATTGTTGTAATCTGTTGTATATTTGAACTGCCTTCTGTAATTTATATGTTTAAATATTTCTTGCAGTCAAACAAGTAATTAAAATTACAATAAATGATTATTAATTACTTTCTAGTGTCTTATTAGTGACTTCGTAGTAGTGACATATGGAATCACAAGCATATTCGTAACATTTTAAAGAAGTAGTTCATTCCTAGACGTGGTGCATATATCTAATGAAATCGATAAGTTAGAACATTAATCACCTATATGATTTATTTAACTAGAGATGAGTGTAAATATACCAGTGGCGGCTTGTTAAAGGAGGCAGGGAAGACTAAGCCTCCTCTGCGGTGTTTGTAGCATTGCTAAGAAAATGTCTTTTATTTATTTTTATTTTACATTACATAAGTACCTACCTATATCATATTTTTATATTTATTTTGTTATAAATCTATTTTCACATGCAACTAATTACTAATTGAGATCTCGAGTGAGCAAATAAATACGTGAATTTTGAAAGCTTGAAATTTCGCGCTCTCCGAATACGTGCCCATGCTAACGGAGCTCCTGGCAGCTAAGCGCGGTAAGCTTCTAGCAAATTCATATATGTATCTAACAGAGCGCGACCTTGAAGGATATGGTTAATTTCAAACACCCGCAAATAAATCCCAACCTTGCCACTAGCCTCCATCAATTATCTCTTTTTAACATGTAAGTTCTTTAATTTAGCCATCCTTCTTCTACCACCACGCGATCACCCGTCGTGAAGCCTCGGCACTATCGGCAGTAATCGGAAATAGACAAATAAAAACATTTGTCATTTGGATTGTAACCTATAATCTGTAATTTCGCGGGATTCTGTGATAACGGGTGTTTTTGTATAACTTAATAGTGTTTTTGTCTAATTTAAAAGTGTTTTTTTAAGAATTTGTGTTTGGCAAGCAATCTTTTACATTTTACTGGTACGTATTTATTTAAAACTTTATTTAAAAAATGAGTGCTCAAAGTGACAACAATTATACTCCGGCAATGTTTGTTATTTACTAATGATAATTTATCCGTTTGGGGCAGGGTGGGTTTTAATAATTTGCAAAATATAACACGAGGTCTCGAAAGGCATGAAAAATCTCAGGAACATATTTCATCGCGTATTAAATTTGAAATGCTGGGCAAACGTAATATTGTAAATGCTTTAGATTCTGCTCACAAAATAGAAATACAAAATTATAATGAGAAGGTCCGTGAAAATAGAGATATTTTACATAGATTAATCGATGTAGTAATATTTTTATCGTCTCAAGAAATTTCTTTTCGCGGTCATGATGAAAAAGCGGCTGTTTTTACTGTTGAAACTTATAGAAACAAATTGAAGTTTTTGATTTCATCTCGGATAGTGACGATTTTTTAAATGACCAGCAAAGTTTGGGATTCGCTTATGGATTAAAACAATTGTTGCTGGACAAAAACTTCATTTTTTTCCTGAAAACCTTTAAAATGATTTTTGAACAAACCGATGTTGTATTCCAAATTTTGCAAAATAAATTAACAGACGTAACATATTCTAAAAAGAGAATTAATGCACTTTTATCAAAATTGAAAGACTTTCGCAATAATGAGATACATTTCAACACTTTGTATAGTATTTTCTTAGAAGATATTGTAGAAACTATTAACGATGGACCGCCATCAAAGAAGAGGAAAACATCATATAATTTTGAAAGAACTGATATTCATTATAAACAAATTTTTTGTGAAATATTAGATACTATAATAGTGCAAATTGAAATTAGATTTTCTGACTTAAATAGTTTGCAATGTTTCGATTTAGTAAATCCTGATAATTTTTCAATATTTTCAAAATTATTCCCGAATGATTTAATACGGAATGAACTATGTGTACTGTACTCCGATCAACAAGTTTTAGGCAGTTCAACATCGCTTCAAGAAATGCTTAGTTTTATTTGGAATAATAAATTAATAAAATGCCTACCTCAAACATACAAACTTTTATCTTTAGTGTCAACAATTCCCGTAACATCAGCTTCTGTAGAACGGTCATTTTCAGGACTTAAGCGTATAAAAACTTTTGCTAGAAATACGATAGCTCAAGATCGCCTGTCAAATATATCTTTTATTTCTATAGAAAAACGATATTTGTCAGAATTAAAAAAAAAACAATTCATTTTATGACGAAGTTATTGATTTTGCTGGATCACAAAATTGCAGATTGCCATTGATATATAAAAATATTTAAGTAATACTTAATATATATATATTATATATACCTATTATATGCATTGTAAATATTAGATAATAATTTCTTGAACTTTTTGCTCCTCTATTCATTGTTGATTTTAAAAAATGGATTTTATTTTATGTTTTTTTAAAGTAAGAGATTTATAAGTTAGTTGCGTGGGATAATAGGGCTACTGGCGAACAACCCACTTAAAAAAATGTAACGCGCCTATGGCACTACCTCAAGGGTGGTTGAGGAAATGTGCCAATGTCATTATATAAAAACGATAGTTTGAGGTTTTTCGCTTCAAGTCTCCTCTACTGAAAACATCACGAGCCGCCACTGAAATATACCTATTAAATCAATCGGATGAGCCTGACATGCGAGTTAAATCGGCATTCAATAAATTCAGCTTATGACTTCATCAAGAAATATAAATCAGATAAATTTTAACACAAGACATCAGGTATTAATTCGATAAATGTGAACAGGTATTATGAACCAAAAAATGAAGTAACGTAATCATTGCGTTTACTTACATAAAATATTTTTCTTAAACGTGTTTTTAATTTTCCAAATTTTTTTTATTAAAATTGCACTATACATAATATGTATACGCTAACTCTTTTGCTAATTATTTTATTGAGACTGTTAAATATTCAAGTATTAATTAATTCGACCCTTATTATGCAAAACAAAGGAAATTATTTAAGAGTAACTTGAAAAAATTACATACAATATAAAGATATACAATGCTAAAAATATTTGTCCTGTAGCGATGATTATTTACATACCTATCAGGCAAATAAACCAGTACCAACAATGTTTGTTTACAAATTTAAATTTACCGGCTTCAACATACCTAAAAATGAGTGCATTCAGGGAACTCGAGCGCTAAAGCGCTTTACTGAAGCAGTGTACTGAATAGTCCTATAATTTCCATGCAGCGCTTTAGCGCTTTATAAAGCAATGAAGCGTATAATTTTCCCGCTTGACTGCTTTATTATTTGTAAAGCACACTAAAAATTGGTATGTTTGGGTAACCTAACCTAAAATTTGTATTTACCACAAAACATATAAAAGAGTATTTACTGTGCATGCTGACTGGCTTACTAGCGTTGAGTAGCGTATTGAGTCGGAGAGAAAATATTATTTTATGTCATTCGAAATATAGACGAAATTAAGCAAATAATGGAGGAGGATACTATTACTTTGCAGTTGGGAGAGGAAATCATTACGGTTGCAGTAACGCAAGAAGAAAGACAAAAAATATTAAATGGTAACGTTGAAGTCATTTTTCAACTAATACAAGTCAACGTTAATATTTAATTTTGGTTTCCAGATGAATCGTACGCATTGGAACTCTTTAACCTAACCCTTAAAAGTGGAGCAGAACCTATAGAAGCAGCACAGCTGTCAGAACTAGGACTACCAGTTAGTTCTTCACCAATACAAAATGAAGGTTGGTTGAATATCAGAGAAATTGAATATTCATTGTCTCCCATCATATTCCTTAATATTTATGTGCCTAGACAGCTATCTTACAGAGTGAAACTTAAGTGCCTATGTTGAAATATTGTCTTATTTATTTTGATATTTTACAATACCGGTTTAGTTTTAACTAGGTTTATCTATTTGCAGAATTTATATGGAATGATAAAAATACTTTATTACTCTTGGAAGAATACAGAAAAAGAAAAGAGAAGTTTCGAGATCCTAAAATTAAAAAAAAAGATTTGTGGCGAAAAATTAGTAGAGTATTTCGAAATTATAACTACATAGTACATGAAGATGCTATAGACAAAAAATTTAGAAATTTAAAGCAAACCTTCATGAGGATTAAAGATAACCAAAATATTAAAAAACATTCTGGAACAGCAAATATTGACTGGAAGTATTACCAAATTTTTATTGAAATATTTTTTAATGATTGTACTCACATAGAGATACCTCCTTTAGAAGCAGATTTACCTGCTCCTAAGAAGGCAAAGTTACTGTTATCTTCCAATAATACTTGTAATTTGAAGCTAAGTTCGCCTTCTCACACAATTGACCAAACGTTAACCGAAGCTCCCATTAATTCAGAAAATTCTTGTTCCTCAATAATACGTGACCCCAGCACTCCATCAACATCTCGATCATCACATTCACAATCAAGAAAAAACTTACTAAATCACCGACAAGACCAACTTAAATTAGAAAAGGAACGAGTTAAGGCAATTTCTGCATTGACAGAATCGCTAAATTACAATAACAGTCTTTTCGAGGAAATGATAAAGGTTCAAAAAGAAAGAAATACGATTTTGGAAGCATTACTAAATAAATAATAAAATAAACAATGGTTAGTATAATTTTCAAATATATTTATAAAAAAATATAATAAAGCTACAATTTACAATAAATTCATTATTTCTTCTCTCTTCCTTTCTCCCATTATATGTCTCCTTCTCTCATTTATCGCAATAGGGGAAACATCTTGTTCTTCTTCTACAAAATCATCTATTTCATCTGCCTCACCACCCTGATGACATATTATAAAATTATGCAATATGCAACAGGAAATAATAACTTTATTCAACAGCTCCATATCATGCATATCCAGAAATTTTAATCTTCTCCGCTTCCCTTTTAATAAACCAAATGCCCTTTCAATTATGGAACGAATACTACTAAACTTGGTATTATATCTGATCTGATTATTGGTTAAGTGACCGGTGTTCCTGAAGGGAGTTAATAATTCTTGAAGGAGAGGGTAAGCGCAATCGCCGATAATATGATATTCATGTCTAATTAAAGGGTGGTTTTCATCCATTAGTCTCTGGTATTAGAAACTCCTTCTGAAAACTCGTACATCATGCATTCGTCCGGGGTGCCCAACACTTATATTTACAAATTTCTTATTTACATCACAAACTGCCCGCAGAATTACTGAATGTGATTGATATCTATTATAGTAGTCCACTGCGTTTCCAAAAGGCTGTTTAATAAATATGTGTGTTCCATCAATAGCTCCGATTACATTTGGAATGCCTCTAGATCTTTCCTGAAATACCTGGAATAATATTAATAAATCTGTAAATTATTACTTTATATAAGAATAAAATGATCTATTTTTTGTGTATATAGTTCTTACTGTGGCATTTTCCTGGCACTGTTGTTGATTAGGCCATGCAATATAATTTGGTAACATCAGGCAAATTGCATTCACAATTTCTGTATATATATAATGACCACTACTTTGAGCTATTCCAAATCGATCACTGCAGGCCAAAAAAGATTCAGGTTTGGCCAAAATCCAAATAGTGAACAGAACTTTTTTTTCTAAACTTAATTGAGGTTCTCTTTTTGGAGGTAGAATGTTACTGATTTCAGTAATTAAAATCTAGAATATTAAAAAGCAACAAATTAAAGTAGGTAGGTACTTAATGTAAACCTGAGTATAAATACATTTACAATAATTTAGAAAATTTGAAATAATTATACCTCTAAAGAGGCCCTAGACATTCTAAAATGGCTTTTGAATTCATCTAAAGTATACAAAGGAATAGTCTGCTCGACATAATCCCTATTTCTTGCTGGTTTTCTACGTTGAATGCCTAGTTGTTCAATAGGCATTACTAAATTTTCAGCTGCATGGCCAATAAGGTGATTAATATGTCCCATAAACAAAATAAAATTGTCATCAGCTTGAGCAGCGGCAATATATCCTGCTAAATTATTCATCCCTTTTTGTAATGATTTTCAATTATAACAAAAATATATCATATAGAGGTACTTAAAAATAACGACAACTAGGTTATTCCATTTTTAACTCTAGATAGGTACAGAAGATTGTTTGTATACACAAATTACATCCAATAATTTATATACAAACCCGAACCGAAAAACAAATAATTTTAAATTTAAGTTCTGCCTCTACCAATAATTAAAACTGAAATCGTAAAAGTAACTAGAGAATTAGTTAGTTCGGATTTGTTCATTCAGTGTGACACGTTAAAGCGCCACAGCGCTTCGGCTCTGTAGCGCTTTAACGCTTAATTCCCTGAATGCAGTCAATGAAAGCACACGATGACCATTTCGTGCATCTTTAAGCACGTTCTATATTTATCTTTTTTTATGGTCTAAATTCGTTCTATATCTATCTTTTTCTATGTTTATGTCATATTCACGGGTAAAACCACAGTTTATACAGTTCGTCGAGTGAAGGCTCCAGAGGGTGTGGCTAAATCGCGGCTAAATGCGCAATGAACACCAATGAAATTCATTTGTACACGATGAAGTGGGAGAAAATCTATTTCTTGACAAATCATCGTGCCCCTTGAGCGCGCGAATGTGCGCGGCTAAATGCGCAGTCGTCTTTCGGTCGTCTAAAAAAAACGAAGTCTGGGACCTCGACATCAAAGGAGCCGACGTGAAGATGACGGACTGTATAATAGACTGGATCGTACATCCCACTTGGATTCATTCAATGTTCATCATGTACATTCAATGATTCAAATTTAGTATATTCAATGGATTCATAGGCGAGCCGTGACTGCTTAGCGTTTATTATAAATTATTAAAAATGTGGAAAAGTGCAGCACGTATAAAAAAGTGTAAACTTAGTGCACATATATTGTACAATCCTAAGGATTAAGAGGATATTATTGGTAAGCCGCCAAATTAAATTTACAGCCTAAATAATGAGTACAGGGTTTGTATCTTTTTTCAAGCATGAAGTGTTATGGGCAGTTTATTTAAGCAACATTATATCAACCCTCAATACTTGTGGCTAGAAGTTATTTCCATTTTAGCTATAGGTATAAAACAATGAGAACAAATATATTGGAAATGGCGTGTGCATCAAGTTATTGGTGAAAACAACCTACCGCGAGGTGGCGCGCAAACTCGATGAGTTATAGGGAAAACAAACAGTTGTCACATGGTTATCATCAAGTTGTCATTTGTGATTCGTATTATCAAGCGTTATTTTTTAAGAAATTTACTTAAAATACCACGAGTTGCTGTTAATCTTGCAGATATTTTAACATGTATCCCGAGAGAATCAAGAGCTTTAATAGAAAAATGGTATGCTGTCATTGTTATTTTCCCTATAAGAGTAACTTTTTTTCAGTAGATGTCGATACGTTCGTTTTTTTTGCCAATAGTAAGTTTTGCAACATGTGCCTATGATCATAATATTGCTTACAGGAAATTTGTATTTGTCTTATGACTATTGAAAACAGTTTTTCTAACGGCTAAATGTGGAACTACACACTGTAATGTTTGTCAGGCATATGGAACTAACATCGAGCACGTAGCACAATAGCGTCTGATATAAGATATCAGCGCCACCACAGAACAAATTAACACGCTCCAACCTTATTATTTTCATTTTAATTGGAAATGTTTAGTGGCATTTTTTTTATTAGAAGTTAAAACTTACGATATTATTTTTGTAAACACTTCTAATAATTCTCTCCTCGTTTTTGAACTAAAAATACTGTAACACAGCACACGAGAAGGCCGCGAATGGCACAGTAATAATTGGTTCCCACATAAACCTGCAGGTGGCGTATTCCTATATTAAAACGCGATTTGCTACTTGACTAATCGAAAAAAGTTATATTACTAATTTGCTAATTTAGTCAATAAGGTGTTTTCATTGTGTAATGAAGGAAATGTGGAAATACATATGCACAGAGTATAATATATAGAACGAATAAATATTAAGTTAACAGAACATCCATACTACTGACTTTATGATAGCTATTTGCAAATACAAAAAACGGCAACGCAAAATGGTGTCAGATAGTTGTGTAGTTTAATTATTTCGACCATTATTTTCCCAACTATTTGACGCTCTCTTACGATTTCTTGTTTTCGCCATTTTCAAAGAAAATGTTTTTGAGTTACATTATAAAACTACTTTAGATATTTGTTTGTATTTTTGGCTAATATATTATCTAATAAATAAATGGACAATAAATAGCACAAAACATATAATACAATAAATAGCATGACCAAGTATACTAATTGGTAACTAATTATTTCTTAAAGCTCTAGATGCACAAACCTAGAAAAAATATTAGACTGTGCCAGCGGCAAATTGCCGACGACCGCTAATTCATGGCCACCAAAATGATAGCAAGTTAGTTAATTTCATATTGCAATGCAGCCATCATATTTGCAGAACTGCAACATAAAGCAAATAAAATATCTATTTTCCGGGCCTTAAGACTAGGCGACGCGGGACCTGTCACCTGACCTAGATGTCACTAATATCGCGGTGAACAACAAACCACAGGTCTTATAAAGAGAAGTAACAATTTGTCAGTAAAACAAACTGTGATATAAGTTACTAATTATTTGAAGTTATTACTTCAATATTATAATTAATTCAACACTTTAAATAGTTCTATAACACTTTATCATAAGTAAAATTGCACACACTGACAAATAGACGTCAAGCAGACGTCAAAACATGTTCACAATTGTCACTGAAATGTAATTTTATATTATGATGACTGGAATGCGCTAAAAGCTGCGCGAATGGTATTACTCATGATCAGCACCATATTTGTTTTGTTCCTCGTAGCAATGGTGGAGCAATACAGATTTAGCTGATTGTGAATTGAAATGAAATTGATTTCTGGATATGAAGAATTATTTGGTGTTATATGCTGGTTAATTTTACAGTCCCTTCTAAAACATGACATGTTCCAACAATAACATCCACAAAAATGCACAAAGAATAACACTAACGAGATACAAGATAAAAGAAGAAACCACACTGTACGCCAATGACGTGTTTACAAACAAAATAATGGGAAATTAAGAACACAATTCATATCGTGCGTGCAGATGATTGCCTCTCTCGCACCCACATACATAACCAATGAAGTATTTCTTTGCTGAGTTTCATGTGCCTCCTTTTGTCTGCTCCTAGGTGTGGTACCTTTCTTTGGATGCGCAATTGAACTAAACGCATTTCTGATCGTACATTTCAGTGATAATTGTTCACCTCCGTATCGCGACATCTACTTGTAGGAGATTGTTCCCTATAACGATCTGTGCAGTTACTGCAGTTAGGAATGTTCCGTGGATCTGTGTCTAAAAATCGAAAAATAAGGTGTTCTGTGGAAAAATCTATAATATTGATTGATCGTGAGTTTGAGCGGGAGCAGCTTGTGCTTGTGCTTGAGCGAGAGCGGCTTGAGCAATTTCTATTATTTATAGCTTAAACAGTTTATAATCTGTGGAGTAGTTGTGATGTAAGTAAGATGAACTCCAAAAAAATGTGTTAATAATTTAATTATATTTGTTTTTAGACATTTTCTGAATTGTACGTTCTTGTGAAGTATATAGACGATGGCGTCTATTACGTGTGCATGGAGAACGCCATTTCGGAACGAAAAAACAAAATAGCTAAAGTTACCTATAAGGATGGCTACAAATACAAAGCTGAAATTATAGGAACTAATGGTAAGTAAGAAAGAATACAATAAACGCGTTATCAAATGTTTAGAAGCTTTGGGGTATAATAGTAACATTTTTTAGGCAGATTAATAATTGTACCTACTTGTATTTCCGCCATTGCTAGCATGGCGATATTGTACGTAAAATTTGAATCAAATTCTCAGATTACTTTACGATACAAAAAAAACTCTAAGGCTACCTGGACCCTCCCTGTAGTTATGTAACAGCTTCTTTTTCAGTATTTAAAAAAGTTAAATTTGTAAAATTTCTTGTGTGAATGTGTCTTTTTTTTAATTTATTCTCAAAACTCGAATGACGCAAATCTGTAAAAGTCAGACGCTTATAGTTTTGCCGTCTCACAAGCCCTTTTTACATGGTTTTACTTCATTTATTTATTTCACTCACTTTTTTAATTTTTGGTTTTTTTTTTAACAAACACCTGTTAAAAAATGGAGTGAAACTATTTGAATTTATTTAAAAAAAAAATCCAAATTGAATGCTGGACATAAAATATTTCTTGTTACAGAGTGCAAAGAAGATTTAGATAAAATAAGAAAAATTCTTCAAGAAACTATATTGGTAATCGATATGTTATTTATACATTTTTGAGGTTAACAAATTAAGTAACATTTTATTTTTAAAATATTACAAACAGGATCACCCAATAAAATAATTTAAAGTACTGGTAGGCCGGAATTTTAAATGTATTAGTAGTAGTATTGTCACGGAATTTGCCCCAGTCACACCCAAACCGACGACTGTGGTATCGCAAAATTGCCCCGATCGCCCCTACACGATTCTGTTAAACAAACAAAAAGCCGTGGATCGAGACGGGACTAGAAAATTGGGGAATCGACGAGAAGCATTCGAGTCGTTCGGGAAGATGAATCTAGAGATACTAGAATATACCTGGAATATTCGTTGGGTCTATAAAAGAAAAATAAACGGCCGATTAAGTTAGTCTTGTATAAGTCTTGTATTACAGTCTGAATTGAAGTGTTTAGTTGGAGATATCAAAGTGATTTAGATAGCGATTAATTAAATAAGTGTTTAGTTGAGTTCTAATTAGTGTTCAGTAGTGTACGGAGTATAGTAAATAAAGAAGTAATTAATTAACGGATTGTTTTTCTGGCAGTAGTAGAAAAATTCGGATTGGGAAATCCGTGACAATTTGGTGTCAGAAGTGGGATTTAACTGGAAGTTTTAAAGAGCTTTCTGGAACCCTGTCCACAAAGTGGGATTTAACTGAAAGTTTGAGGAGTTTTCTGGAACCCTGTACGTGAGTGGGTTTAAGTGGGAAGAACTTTCTAAAACTTTGTAGGCGAGTGAGACAAAGACCCAAGTGTGACATATCACCGCACTCGTCGTGACTTAAGGAAGTGAACGGTGCTATTTGCGAAGGACATTCTCGAACATTCTAGAACTTTGTACGGGAGTGAGACAAAGACCCAAGTGTGACATATCACCGCACTCGTCGTGACTTAAGGAAGGTTATTTGCGAAGGACAATCTCGAACATTCTAGAACTTTATACCGAAGTGAGACAAAGACCCAAGTGTGGCATATCACTGCACTCGTTTTATTGTAAGAAAGTCAACAGTGACATTTACAAACACATTCGTGGACATTCTAGAACATTCCAAAGAAAATAGAGTGAATGCCTGTAACTAGAAGTCAAGTCAACATGGATGCACAACTGGCGAAACTGTTGGAAATGATGCAAACGATGCAGGAGAAATTAGAAAAGAAATTAGAAGAACAGGGACAAACAATGCAAAATAAAATGGAAGACCAGACGAAGACTATGCAAGAAAAATTTGAAGAACAAGGGCATAAAATTGAAGATCAATCCCAGACGATGCAGGATCAGACCCAAATGATGCAAGAGAAATTAAAAAAGAAATTAGAAGATCAGATGCAGATAATACAACAGGAAATGAGAGCTCAGACGAACGAAATGGAGGTGAAGTTAGAAAAATTAGAAAATATAGTAGAGGAGAAACTGTTAGAACAGAGAAAAGAAATCGACGAAGAACTGTTAGCACAAAGAAAGGAAGTGGACAAAGAAATAAACCAGGTTAGAGAAGAGCTTCGATATAAATTAGACAAGATAACAA